>LR994572.1:32179423-33429423 GCA_905187475.1 Syritta pipiens | reverse complement strand
TATGCAGGGCATGACCTTTGAACCGTGGATGTTTTTCTTTGGCGTCGATGTAGACGATGATGAAATGGGTTCATCAGGCTTCGCTTCAACTCGTAACGGCACCCGATTTCATAGTTTTTGATTAAATCCAAATTTCTTAAACCGAGCAGAAATTGGTTGCTGAGTCACCCCCAACGATTTTGCGAGTTCATTTTGCGTTTGGCATTTTCATCCAGTAAAGCCTACAATTCCTCATCTTCAAAGCTTTTGGGCAGGCCAATACACTAGAATCACCACTTTTGAAACGTCGAAACCACTCACTGCATGATTTGTCGGTCGGAGCAGATTCACCATAAACTTCTACTTCTTTGATGGGCATCAGCTGCATTTTTCTTCCAAATAAAAAATAAAGTTAAAACTTGCCGCAAATGCAATATTTGAGATAAATCCGGGTATTTTCGAAGAGGCGAAAAACAATGCTGTTGTCTAAAACAGACGCTGATGCACACTAATTATTGCTGACAAATGTCAAATCCTATCTTTGAGCCAAGCCCTCGCATACCTTCTTTACTTTTCGCCCCCTCAGAATTACCTTCTCTCTGAGCTCGGCTATATTTCACAAGCAATGTTCGGAGTTATTTCACTTTAGCAAAGTTAAATAACACCGAACTCCAAAACTCAGCCTTATTTCGCTTCCATAAAGTGAAATAACGCCGAATTCGACCCTATTTCGCTCGGCGTTATTTCACGGCACCGTACAAAACATCAGGATGAAATGCTTTTCTGTTTGATGCTGGTAATGATATCAACAACCGATTAAAAATATCAATTAACCCTTTGCTACACAAGCAGCCATATGGCTTTTGATCTTAAAACGCCACGCTACTAAACATTCGCAATCGCCATTGGAAAATATTATTTTCACCGTTTTTATTATTGGTATATTTTGTTAAGTTTAAAAAGCGTAACTGCACAAGCAGCCATACATATACACGTGTCAAAAACTATTAACAGTTAAAAAAAACTAACCAAATTTTGATTTTACAAAATGAAAAGCAAAAATGCAAATTTTTAATTTTTATTTTATCATTGGAACATGATGCGTGCGGTAGAGGGTTAAATTATCAACCCTGGATGTTGTTTGGTTAAGGTACTTTCTGCATGATTTAAAATCTTTATCTCTGGATTCTTGTGAGTCTTCGTTAAGCTTACGGATTGGTACCAATGCATTTTTAATTATTTTTGGACAATGAATGGTCCAGAAGTTCGAGTCTTTGATATGTAATTTTACATATAACCGAGCGGTATCTTGACAATAGTTTTCAAATTTATCAGAGCTTAAATTTAATCCACTAGATATAACTTGAAAAATCATACAAAACCGCTTAATGAGCTCCTGATGTACACCTCTTATCGCGGACGTGTGATACTTTTGGAAAAACTTTCGAGCTACATTTCCATCGTTACTTTTTCCAAACCCGGGCTTTGGTTGATCTACATCTGGCTCATAAACTCTCTCTGTAGTCTTATTTTATTATGTTCGACTAGCAGTTTAGTGTCTTTATTGATACGCCAAGCTTTAATTTAATTTCGGCTTGTTTTTTCGGATTCTATTAAGAATATCAAACAACTTTTTGTTAAGTCAAATAAATGTGCAGTAAATTTGTTTGATCTTATCTGCACATCGATTGAAGCATTAATGTTGGTCGGTAAAAGGACTCTGTAGTTCAGAATTTCCATTTTGGTCTGTGTGTTGAGTTCCTGGGATTCTAAAAAGTTTTGTTTTTGATGGACAATGAAATGTATAATTTGCTTAAAATTTTAGGATTTATTCTTGTGTCATTAAAAAATGTAGCTGTAGGAAAATAAAGACAAAAAAGTTAACTGAAATGTGTACTTTATTATTTAAAATTTATATACACTGTCCATATAGAGGCCTTATAATTAATTACACCCTATATTATTTTTTTTTGTCTTTCTGCTTTTTTACTTTAACAAAAAAAATATATTTATTTAATTTCAAATTAAATACTAAATTCAAATATTTTTTATTTTTTTTTGTCTTTTGAACACGCATTGAATTTTCTTTTCATTAATTCTTCTGAGTTAAAATAATTAATTTTGGTTTATAATGAATTTTTTTAGTTTGCTTATTAAATTGAGTGCACAGCAGGTGTCTATGCCTTACAAAGATCATCTAATTTTTTTCTTTTTCTTTTTTATTATTTGCACCTTTTTTTTCTTGTTTTTTATACATACATCATGTTTTTTTTTCCTCAGATAAGCTGTATTTAATTTGTTTAAAGACATTATGTCGAAATATATATATGTGTACATATATTTTTTTCTTATTTACAAAACTTATTTATTCTTCATTCATCTTGAATTTAAGTATATTTTGGTTTAAACTTTTCAATTTGATTTTCATATTACTTGTGTTTTGATTGAGAAAAAAATCTTCCTTTTCCCATCGTTCATATTTACATGCGAATTTTTTTTTCTTTTTTTTTTTTTGATTGTTTGTTATTAGTTTTGTGTTGAAAATTATTAATATTCATATATGTATTTATAGATTTAAGACAACAAACACAAATGGAAATTTCAATTTTAGGTAATAACAAAATATGTTTGGTTTCATTAGTTAAATTCCGGCTTCAATTGTCGGACGGAATTTTGTGTTTTTTTTTTGTGTATTGCAATTAATTGATTTCCATAATTAAATTAATTTCATCAAACGTATAACGGGAATGAATATTCTTTGGAACACGAGCTCATAACAAAAACATTCATAACATCAAATAATTTTTTTTTTTGTTTTTGTGAGGGGTTAAATAAAAAGGAATTCAGAAAATCGGCTGTTGTATAGCAATTATGTCCTACAAAAAACTACTGTCTTTTTTTATATTCACATTAAGAAATTCAATTTTACTTTGTTACATTGACTTTAATTTTTGGTTTGCGTGTGTGGTGTGTTTGGTGTATGTGTTTGCTTGTTTAACACTAAATTCAATTTGAGTGTGTTTTCTTATCTTTTGGTTTTTTTTTTTTTTTGTTAAATTCTATTTCTAGTGATGATAATAATAATGTAAAAATCGTATCTATATTTGCATAACTGATCTTTATTTAAGCAAACTATCTGCTAATGCAATTAATTGCGATCCAGATTGAGGAGAAGAATAAAATTAAGTGTAAGGATACGCTTTTTGCTATTCGATTGGCTTCATTCGGTGAGGTTACTGAAAAGAAAGAAAGAACATTTTGAAGCGTTAGTTGAGTTTTATGAAGGTGAGAGATGGAAAAAATTGTTTGTCTTTAAAAATTGTTTTTTCCCCGTACGCATGATGGAAGACGCAGTTTGGGATTTTGTTACATCCTGCGGGCTTTTTGTCTGTAGCCCTTTTTGTATTTTTGAAGGATGCTTCCGTTCGCCGTTTGTTTGCTTTTGTTGCGCGTCCTTTCTCAATAAATGCGCATAATTTGTCGCACGTGCGCCCGTCGGCGGTGGTTATTTCGAGTTTTTTTTTCTTTTAACACATATGGTTTCGTTGGCCATCGTCTGCAGAGGGAGCAAGTTCAAATTTCGATTTTTTCTAGTGAAGAAGCAACTCTGCCCCTTCTGCAACCATAGCAAAGACGTCTTTAAATTCTTTTACGGCATCTTTCACTGCTTGCTAGAACTTGCATTTAAATGCATGGTTGTCCGATTTTTCACTATATAAATCCTGCATTTTATATTCCGTTTTTTTACCAATTAATTTCCAGCAGCTTGTTCGAAGCCATTTCGATTGTCTGTTACAACCCGCCTTAAGGTCAACGACTCCTTACCAACAACTCACTTAAGAATTAAAAGATCAGGAATGAGAAACTAAATAAAGATTAACGACATAGTCAAGAAAATTCGATGTGTAAATCTTAAATCTTTAATGTTATAGAAACAAAGTCCAAACGCCTTGCAGTGTTGAGAAATCTTCACAGGACCTTTGAACTCGTACCACTCCCACTTGAATAGCAATTAGCACTCCAGGAATCATTAAAAACCCACCCCCAAACTCAGTGGAGAACGTTTTTAAACCACAACCAAAAAAAAAATCCTTTTCGCAAATTCACGTAGTCCCAGGCAGTCCCTTAATAACCCCGCACGAACCCTTTTGGAATCTTAAGTACACAGAAGAACGAACCAAAAAAAATTAAAGTAGAGAAGAGTAAAATCTCAAGCACTCCAATAGAACTGCGACAATGTATTACTGGTCCTTTATGCAATAGGAAATCCTTTCAATTACACTGTTAATAAGCTTTGAGTAAACTCCTTTGCGAGTGCATGAGCAGGGGAATCCTCCGTCTTCCATCCAGGATCCACTTGCCATAGGAAACCTCTCATAATGCAATTTTTCAGTCTTTCCTCAATTCCTCGGCTGCCCCACGTTTCTTAAATATGCGGTCATCCATGAAATTCCTTGAATTCTCTCAAGAGATCCAACGAAAGAAATATGCAATCCTTGCCGTGATGTTTTATTATGTATTTCTTTTCAATATCCTCGCCGTCGGAGAGGAAATACCTCCTCGAGCAGCATTACAGACCGCGCTAAACACAACCACTTATCCGGCGTTAGGACTACTAAGCAGCAATTATTGCTTTGAGCTCTTCTGCCCACTGCCAAGACTGAAAGAAGGCAAGGAGTTGCCTCCTCACCTAAAGACGACAGGCGATAGAGGAAAGACAGCCTCAGCGTCGACTTCGGAAAAAGATGAAAAGCAAAGTACAATTTAATTTCATTGCGCCAATTCAATTGGAGTGAAATGTGTTAAAAAGCCGTGAAGTTACTGCAGGAGCTCTGTGTCCCGGTGCACATCCCACAGATGCGGATGCATAAAATCCTTTCTCTCAGCAGAATTGCTTCCCACAGGGTGTCTGTTGTGTCTGTCTGTTTAGTTGGTATGTGTGCCTGTCTATTGGCGCGCAATTCGACAGCGGCAGAGTCCTTTTTTCACCATCAAAAAATTCACTAAAATGAAATTTATTCGATTTTTAAGTATTCTCTTTGCAGTGAGACCACGACAACGACAACGCCGCCGACGACGACAACAACGACGAGGACGAGGACGTCCCGCCGAGAGGACGAACGGACAGAGCCGACTATGTTTGCATTCTCGTTGTGTCTGTGTGTGTCGTGTCCTATGTTTCTTCTCCCCTAATGGTGCGCACTGTTAAAGTAGTCCTTTTGAACAAATTGCATTTGATGGCGCTGATGGTGGTGGTTGCTCTCGATGGTTGCATAAGCTGCTCCTTCGGTTCGGTGTTTTGTGTCTTTAAACGGGAACACAGTATTAAGGACAAAAATGGGGATAATTCCTGTCGTAAAAAGGATCTCGAAACTTGATTATCTGCCGTACCGTGCTGTGTCGTGCTGGGAGCTTTGTGTCCTGTGCTCTTAATCTAATAACATCTGTCAAGGAATAGTATTTTTCGGTTCTCTTTTGTTTTAAAAGAATGTGACTAGGAAATCGAATAAACTGAGCAGTAGCTCTGATTTCGCATGTGTGTGTTTAAGCTAACGATGAAAAGGATTTCGATTAGATTTTCTTGATGAACGGGAAGGGTTTTATTTTTGAATTTACTTGGCACGCGAACAATGAGTGGGTGAAGATGGGAGTTGTAGTAAGTGATCTTTTCTTTTAGAAAGTGTCGTGGTCAATCGACGATAACTCTTACGTGATCGGGATTAAGCTTTCTAGAAAAATATGGCATAGGTCGATGAGCTGCAATACAAACTTCACTTGAAGTCACTTGAAGCTGCGGCTAAGATTTCATGAATGCTGTACGTTAGGTTAGGTTAAGTTGTGATGCCACATTGCGGACAAGACCGCGCGTTACCCGCTAGATAAGGAAATAAACGGTGAAGTAATTAAGCAGAGTTGTAGGTTATTCAGTCACAAAATTATACACTTGAAAGGCTTGGGGATGCTTCTTTGGACGTTTCTATGAATTGATTCGTGTACAACGATACATATCCTTGAAAATGTCATGCAACCTTGTGATAAGGAAGGGATGTCTCTGAAATGGATGATTCAGTAGGACAATGAACTAAAGCATACCGAAAATATGTTTAAGGAGAGTTTTAGGGTAAACAAAATCTGGATCCAATGGAGAACCTTTGAAAGATTGTAGACAGAAGAATTGTACGTTGGAGTTACAAAATCAAGGCTATGCTTTTCAAAAATATTAACGAAGCTTGGAACGGCATTCCGCAGTCAAATATTTAAAAAACATTAATATCAACAATAGCTTTTCAAAGGAAAAAAAATAAGCCGATCGGTCCATAACAGTAAAAACTCTGCAGCAAAAACTTTGTTTTAGTCAAAATTTACAACACAAAAGTAAGTAAGCAGTATATGAAATTGTATTAATTTTACGCAGTATAAATGAAATTAAAATTTTGTGGAAAACTTTTGTGATTTCTTAACAACAGACAAGTGAAATGGAATCGAATTCACCAAATTTTGTAATACTTGAAGTAATTTTGGGCCACTTACAAAGCGTTCTTATGACGACTTTTGCTGTACGCTTTCTGATATTTCGGTTCAAATGTTCCCAAAACATCCAAATAGGATTGATTTCAATTGATTAAGATATTTATGAGATTTATTGGAGTTTTGAATTGGCTTCGTGCATTATAAAGCAGCCATTCGTTCACTAAAAACGCAGTTTGGTTAGATTATCCTGTTGATGAATGAATGACTCTTTCAAGCCGAACTTGCTAACTTTTTCGTGCAAGTTAGTTTTAATTATGTTCAAATTACCAAACCAATCCATTTTCTAATCGATGAATAAAATATTACCAATCCCTGACGCTGCTATTCTACCCTAAAACATTACATCACCTACATCCAATTTTACTGTACTTAGCCTGGAACTTCTCATTGACATTTGTGGCGGCGTAACAGCTCTTGAGAGCCAGAGCCTAGCTTTTCGCGCCTCCATTTTCTTGTGCGCGTTATAATTTTGACACGTGTGGAGGTTTAATGACGTCTCCTACTGTTTAATGCCGGTTCCGAAAGGCGAATTATGAAAGCTTTTCATGACAGAAATCCTCCAGGAGCATTGCCAGTCGTTCGCTGAATTTGTCATCCGCGGTTGATTAATAACGACTCGGTAAGAGGCGAAACAGCTGAGCTCTGACTCAAAATAATACTTTCGTAAGTATTTGTTCTCGTGATGGCTACATTTTTATTCATGTCCTATTAGTTTTTGAAAATTAAGATTTAAAGCTAAATAAGTATACCTAATTTTCAACAAGTTCCACTGAACTGACTGTCTTCTTACTTCAATCTGTCAGTTGTTGATTATTTTCATAGACGGTTTTAATTTCATTCACCAAATAACATGCAATCGAAAATGTTGACCTTGCTTGAGTACGTCTTTCTTGGGGATGGATTTGATAAATTCCACCTGTCGGCGCATTTTCGTTACGTGCCTTTTTTTTCAAACATAAAAGTAGGTTTAGGTGATTTTTTCATCTACCGCATGGATTACTATGTTAAGATGATTAGAGTCCTGCCTGGAGCTAAACAAAAGCTGCTTTTCGTTCTCCATCGAAGGACGAAGAAAACAGCTTCAAGCAAGTAATCGACTAAAGACTTTTTCTTTTCCATTCGGTGAAAGAAAATCATCCAGAGGCCAATTGACTAATCAATTCCTGGAAGGGACTGAAGAGCGGACTAACTTTGACCTCATTGGGAAGAGAAAATCTTCGTTTTTTTGATCTTGTTAGTTGTTGAATGAGTGAATACATCCACGCAAGGCTATCACTGACACAATTTATTTTTTAAAAATTTAAAAAAAACCGTCCTGAAACCTATTCAGATCTTGGCAGAAGATGTCCGAGTATGAAAATATAAACACGGCTTAAGCACACATTTCAGGCAAACTGAAGTTTAAGATTTTGCCTAAATATACACGCATAAGCATAGTCATGATATGTTACTTTTGATTTGATTCTGGACTTCCATAAATATTAATCTTGTGGACACACTAAAAGACTTACAATAGAATTGAACTCAGAGGCTAGAGGCTAGACATTTATATTTCATTCCACTAGTTCTGGTCCTTAACCTCAACGTTGTAGCAGACCACAAAATTCCTTGCCAGAATTTATGGTTTCTTCTCAAACACACTGTTCTCTCAATGCTTAGACCTTTAAACACGACTATTTTTCACCCTCATTTCAGAATATATTTTTGCATCTTTTCATGTATTTAATAAAATTCCCGAGGAAATCATTGCACATCCTTTGGACCGTACAACACGACTTGTATCCTTGTTTTCACTCCCTTTTCTTCCTTCCCACGGATTTTTTTTTTTAAGCACTCCATTCATTTTTTTTTTTTTCATTTTACTATGTGTGAGAAATTCAAAAGCGGGACAACGTGTTTAAATGCTGCCACTAGGGCAAGCGAATTCCGGCGTGTTTTCGCTTTCTCCTACTCCTGACTTATGACTCCTGGCACCTCTTCTTTCCAACATCGAGTTCAGCACACGAGCAGCCTCTAGGTTAATAGTACATATCGACATCGGCATCGGCGGAATGTAAACTTATACTATACTGTGTTCTGCATGGTGGGATATGAAAGTAAAGGGGAAATTCAATGATGCAGGACTCCATAGAGGAAACGCAACTATTCATATGTAAATAAGTGAATTTGTTTTCATGCTACCGCTCACGCGTACAAACACAAGCATAGACACGGACACAGTCCCAGTCACAAGCGCGAACATACATTGATTGTGAGGGGGTGGAAAACTGCATATTTCCACGATAAAATAAATTATTCGACATGAAAGCGAATATTCGCTTCAAAGAAAGTCGCTCTGCCGGGGCTCTGGAGAAGTATCCTTTCCGCTTCTTTTTATTAAATTTTTTAAAAAGATTTTTTTTTGTTAATTTTGAAGTTTTCTCCATTCTCCGTTTGATCGGAAAGGGTTTATGTGAGACTACAAAGCCCTTTACGTGACGCTATACGAACGGCAACAAAAACTCATTAATGTGACTGGTGCAGGGAGTTGAAGCGCACATGTTTACACGTGTTAATTTTGAGTTTAAATTAAGAAAATATTTCGTGGGAAAACAATTTTGTTGCTTGAATGTGCCACAAAGGCGTAGTCATTTATTATAAAAAAAAAACCTCTGAGATAACAGATGCCAGTGACTTGTATGGAGTGGTGTGTTTCAAATCGTGGGCGACGTCGAAAATTAAAAAAAGATCTCAGCGTCCCAGTATCATTAATAATAGTCCGGGGACGTTGATGAAGGAGGATTTTTTAATTTTCTTTGACAAACTTTCTGCATGTCAGATTGCCAAGTGGAGTACATTGTGATATGGGGTTGCGTAGATTGAGACTTGTTACATTTTGCGGTCTATTAGACGCCTATCCTTCAGTATTGCTACACGCAATCAAAAGCTGGTGGTTTAACCTCTATATATCCGTCCCTCAGACTTTACTTCTCGAACAAAAAGCCTTTTTTTTTTTTAATATCTTCTAAAATATAGAGACAGGCAGATTTGAAACGGACGGATGAATATTAGCACGACAGCAGAGCTGATTCTGGGTTCCTTTAACAGTAGAACTCTTCATTAAGTATTTAACTTTTTCTGCGAGCCTCCTCCTGAAAGATGTTCAAAGATGTGAATGCAGTCTGGAAGTCGAAAATTCACATCACTATCGACGCTAGTGTAAAGAAAGTTTCATAATCAACGTCTTCTGATTCTGATAAATAATAAGAAGAGACAGGGGTACATAATGCTCAAAGCATCCGGGAACGTCTAGGTTCGAAGGCAAGACTAGTTCATCTTCTATTAGTAACATGCCTGGGCATTGTGGCTTGATTGTTAGTGCGTCGGACTGCTAAGCGAGAGTACTCAGGTTCGATTTCAGCTCGGGAAAAGAACACCACAAACAATTTTCACAGCCCCACCCCCAGTGAACGACTGATAATCCTTGTGTACTTCTTTAATGAAAAACTTTCAATGACAGAATGTAGAGCTATTCGAAAGCCCCTTCCACATACAGAGCCAGGTACAGAACTTGAAATGTGATTGAAAAATGTCTTACAGTTACTGCTTTTCTGATCGTGCGCATTTTAGTAGAAAATCGATTTTGCATTACGTTTTTGTATGTGCAGTTGTTAGTTTCATTGTGTTCCCAAGATCTTGAAGTTGTGCAGACTTTGGAAGAAGTGATAGTTAAAATTCTGTAACCTCAGATCCTAAAGAAATTTTGTAAAAATAAGTCTACAGTCTTCTAATAAATTAATTGTAACAAGCAGATTGCACCGTTTAACAAAACTTTGCTTATGTTAATTTTTAGCTAGTTTCTGCTTTCCTACGATTAGTCAAGCACACTTTGGTCATTAATTCACAACGACAACGCCTTGCGAGATGTGAATTACTGGCTCACGCAGGCGACATAAACATCTTCGGACGAATTGATCAAGCTGTACATAACTCCTTCCTGCAGTCGGCAAGAAACCTAGAGCTGCACATAAATGAAGGAAAGGCAAAGTACATGGTGGCATAGTCTGTGAGAAATGTTGTTAGAACCACCACCACCACCAAAGGAACAGTCATGCTAGAGTAAATCATATTTGAAATTGGCCAATTGCTCTACAACCTTGCAACAGAATAATATAATAATAATAAACCCGTGAATAATAGATAATATGGAAGAAGAAATACACGGACAGATACTTAAAACCAGCAGAACCCGCTACAGTCTTTCATGGCTACTCAAATCCAGAAACCTTACCTTGAATTTGAAATAAATGACAATGGTTACACAGTTCAACAATATTTTCTCCAAACTATTATAAAATGTACTAATGTGTTCCAAAAAAGAAACAAAAAAAGCAAAACCGCCACACGGCCGAGAATCGAACCCAGCACTCTCGCGTAGGAAGCAGTGATCACACCCAATAGGCTACAGCCGCTTCGAAATTAATATATGAACCGCTTGGGAAAACGTTGTGGGCGTTCTTAGGTATGATAGGTCCTATAGAGGACCTATCACTAGTCCAAATTTCATAAAAAAGTTCGTACACTCTCTTTGTTGGTGTCGTAAGGCAAATGTATAATTCATGGAAATTAAAAAAGAGCGAATACATTTGGATCCGAGACTTGAGTGCTTATCCAAAGGCACTCTGATTTCTTAGTCGCGTTTGAGAAGAAAGTCTTACGAAAAATATTATAGTTGGCTTCATGTGTGAGCAAGGACAGTTCCGAAGACGATGCGACCATGAATTGTATGGTATCTACCACGAAGCAGACAAGCTCGGTTGACTCCAGTGGGCTGGGTCTTTGTGATTAAACTTTCGACACATGTTTAAGTGACTTCACTGAGGTAGTTATGCAATAAATATTTCATACTTCAATACTAATTGCTTGTCTAAATTCCCAAAGCTGTGAGATCCCGATTTAAAAGGCCATAGCAACCGAATCATTCGCTTCTGATTCTATTCATTTGAAATCAGTCACGTAGTTTGAATTAGCGTTTTAGAGCTTCAACTTTTTCTTTGTTTGTTTTGCCACATTCTCTTTTGGCACTAATGATCAAATGTCCTCAAAATGGCAAAATATTGCCCAGTTGTGCAGTTGAAATTGCCTTGGGTTTTTAATCATTATGCAAATCCGCACAGCTTGTTTTTGAATCGCATAAGTTTTATGCAATTAATTATTCGCCACCAGCACCCGTGGCAACATTGATAACATTCCAAAATATTCCGCACACACCCCTCCAAAACATCAACATGAAACCAAATTTATCTTCTCAAAAATATTCTCCGATCGTCCTTTAACCACCAATCTATTCTCGAACCCATAGTTTTCCATAAAACTCCGGCTTAGCACATGTCCTCAATCAGGTCACGTTTATCGGCTAATTACAAAGTTTACCCTTCGACTTAACTGCTCCATAAACCACCATCACCCCCTAACAGCAGCAAGGACATGAAAGTTCATGTTCCTGATATGATTTGCATCTTTTCCCGTATTAATTACTTAACCCCTTTGTCTCATAAGTTTACTCATCAAATTTATGTGATCATCAACCTCCACCACAACTACACGCACACAACCCCCCGACATCGGCGCTGGCGTGAATTAATTTCCTCATCGTTATAATTGAGTGCAGTTCTTAATTTTGTAATATCACCAATTAGACCCTTCTCTCCGCAGAAAAGGGTCAAATTTTTGATTAAAATTCTTGATTTCTTGTCCACAAAGAGGACGACCGGGTGCGGGAGAGAAAAAACAAAATCACAAAGTAACGTCTGAGGGTTTAATCGAAATTGGCCAAATCCACTTCTCATCTTTTCCAACCTCACTGAAAGGGACCATCCGAAAAAAAAAAGTTTGACTCCCAGGCATTACTTAAGGCCGACACGTCTGGATTTTGTGATTTTGGGATAATTACTTCATCAAATTAGCATTACATCCCTTCGTCGCTGGCCCGGGCTCAATTTTCACATCCTCCCACAACTCCTTCGATTAATATTTCAATTTTCTTGAAGCAGAATCAACCCATCGTCGTCGTCGTTGACTTTGAGAAACATAAAATCATGTGGTCATAAATATACAAAAAAGTCATTTTTGTGGGTCTTGTAAATGGATCAGAGATGGTCGCCTTTTCCTGCGGTGAGTCGGCAACGGTCACCAGGATCAAGTTAATCAAAGCTCATTGTGCGAAGATGGTGGGTGGGAGGAGAGTCTTAAGATTTCATGAAGGAAAGGGGGAAACTTTAAAATTAAATAACGAAAAAAAAGTGGGACAAGAGATGAAGAAAAACTTAGAAACCATCGCGATACAGGGTGTGGTAATTCGATTTTCAAGAAGGTTGTTGGACGTCATGGAGCTAATCCTGTTTGGTTAGGTTGATAAGAACGTTGTTTAGTGGAATTTTCCGGTCGCCCCTATCCTTCTATTTCCACTTTGCGGTTTGCGTGACTTGGAATGAACGCCGAGGGGATTTACTCGACCGGAGAACATCTTTGTCATCGAGCTGGAGTCCGGTGGAAGTTGAGGGCGCGTGGATATCTTCCCGTGGTTGTCGAAGAAACGTGTTGACCTTTGGCAAGAAAAGGATAATTTCATCCTTTGCCGGCAAAGTTTAAAAAGAAAGTTATTATTATCTTGCTTACATTTCTCTCGGTTTCGTTTACATGGAGTCAAAGGGTTTACCTAGACTTGTCTCCTAAGACTAAGAATATCGTAGAAATGTTAACTTATTCATGAAGAAGTGAACTTATTCATTTTCTTTTCAAAAAATCCCAGACTTATGAAGTACGCTGCTGGGTTAAGTTGCAGAGATAAGACGGTTTTACTTTTTCATTCAATAAAGGCAGCTAGATTGTGAAAAAATTGTGGGCATTGAAATATAATATCACGATAAATGGTTTGCTGACGTGATGACCACGGGAGCGATTTCTCTGTGCGATTCTAGATATTTGGTTAGAGTAATTTATAAAAAGATCTTTGTTGTAAGTTTCTGACATTGATTAAAGTTAAAGCAAAGCGAGATTTAAGACGTTGCTTAGAACTTCTTCAAACACACTTTCTCTCAGAATCGCTGAAAAAGGTTTATCTCAATTTAGCACTTCAATCTATGTCGTTTGAAAGTAGGGAAATGAACGGCTGATTACAAGCAAAAGGATACTTGAATAGTATAGACCAGTGCAGTGTAGTTGCTAGAAACAGTTATCCAGTTTGAACAAAAGCAAGCAAGCAAGTAAACAAGTTAGAGCTGCTGCGAAGAGGTTATCTTATTTTTGTAATGGGCAGCTTTGTCTAAGTTGACCGTTTGAGATACTTAGAGAGTTTTAATTCCTTTTGTTGTATACCAAAACAAACAGAACATATAAACTTTAATTAAATGTAATGTGAAAAGTTGACGAACAGTTGAAGATTAAGTGTCAGAGAATAGAGTCGTGTTAAACAGAAAAATAACTGCTTTTGTCTGTTCTTTCTCTTATACAGTACACCTTTTTTTTGGATAGCAGATTTGTCTTGATATCGTTTAATTCTGAAACGATCTACTTTTTGCCAGACAAAATCAGCGGAAATGTTCTTCTAAGATTTGGAGTGACATCTCTGTCTTCAGATGTGTCTGGAAATCTTTTTTTTCCGATTCGAGATTTCGAATTATTTCGATTTAATCCATCTGTTTACCTTACTTGACCTCAAGGCTACAAAACAAATTATTTTATTTCTCATTTTACCTGAAATTTCATTTTGTTTAACTTTTCTGAGGATTGTCTTCAACAATTTCACCACTGGATCTAGCTGAAAAAAAATCTATCCCCAGTTTCACAGTGAGAGTTTAAACTGAAGTTTAACTAAACTTCCAAGAAAGTTTAAACTTTTCATTAAACTGGTTCGATTTGACAGTCTAAAATAAACTTCCAGTTAGCTAAACGCAGTTTTGGAAGTTGTTTCGGAACAAAGTTACAGTTTGTGACATCCTTTCGTTAGTTTTTTAGAAAAGAAAACTAGAAAACACAGAGAATTTAATTTAAACAGTGGTTTGAGTCATTATAACCACTTGTGGAAAAAAGTTATCGATTTCTAATGAACAAATAGTTTCTAATTATAGTGCAGTACATGAGTTATGAAGAAAGCAAAAAGATTTTTTTACGCGTTTCTAATTGCATACATGGCACTGTATACGAGGTCTGTTCAAAAAATAAGGTGAACTTACATTTTTCTCAAATTTATTTATTCCCCTTCAGATATAATACACTTGTGCCAGCATTTTTTCCAATTCTGGAACCAGTTCTGATATGCACTTTTTGGTATGCCCTGGAGCTCTCTCAGCGATTCGGTTTGTATCTTCTCAATTGTCGCAAAACGCCGTCCTTTCATGGGTCTCTTTAATCCTGGGAACAGGAAACAGTAGCAGGGGGCCAAATCTGGTGAATACTGTGGCAGAGGTATGATTACGGTGTTGTTTTTGGCCAATAAATTACGAATAAGCAACCGTTTTTTTTGGTCAAAACTCAGCAATTTTGAACGAACGCTGCCACACGCTTCATGCCTAAAATTTCCGAAAATATTACATGGCTTGAGCCAACCGATACGCCGACATCCTCAGCAACTTCTCTAATAGTGATTCGACTATTCTCCATAAAAATTTTTCTCTCTTTCTCAATATTTTTATCGGTTGTTCATCTGCTGGGGCGTGCAGGGCGAGCGTCGTTATTCATATTTTCTCGAGCTTCTTTGAAAAGCTGGTACCACTTGTAAAAATTTTTTTGACTCAGAGTACGATCACCGTATGCCACTGTCAAAATTTTAAGTGTTAGCACTTTCAAGCGGAGCACTTAATTACATTTTTCACCCAAAATTGAATGCAAATTCTTTGATCCATTTTTTTCGACAGCAGGAAATCACCGAACACGCAAAGCACGTCTAACTTTTATGCCACTCACAAACAAAATAAATATGCTATATATGTAGCTGAAACTGTAAACATATATTCGAGACGAGTGTACCAACATAACAACCAAATAAAAAAATCGATAATCGAATGTACGTTGCCCGCGAAATTCGAAAATTCACCTAATTTTTTGAACAGACCTCATAGGTATGTATGGCTGCTTGTGCAGTTATGCATTTTTCAACTTAAAAAAATATACCAATAATATAAACGGTCAAAATGATATTTTCCAATGGTGATCGCGAATTTTTGGTAGTTGGAGTTTTAAGATCAGAAGCCTTATAAGGCTGCTTGTGAGGTAAGGCTTAAGAACCATACATGTCAACTGGCTCAAGGATGGGACGAGCGAGTGGAATCACTTCCTTGAACCGAACTGACGACCACTTTGTATAACCTTTTCACCCAAGCCCACAGAACCAGTACGACGTGCATCATAAATTTCGAAAATGCTTCCGATGCACTTAACTGCTCACATAACATACAAAACCACGCACTCTAACAGGAAGTTATGTGAAAATCAATTTGATTTCGCATTCATGACTCTCCCCCGTTCCAAATTATCTCAAAACTACCTACGTTCGCCCAAACTTTTACGATCTCACCCCCACCGCGAATAGTTTTACTGGCCAATCCAAAAAGCCACAAACATATCTACACTGCGGCTCCCTGCAGATCTCCGCGCCGCACGAGTTAATCTATCGATAAATTTCAGATTTCCCCCCTTTTATTAGCCAGCTGAATAAATAAACAATAAATTCCCGGGATTTATCCAACTGACAGGTGCCTGGCTGAAGTGCTCCACCGCTTAACTAACCCGAGCGGGAAGTTTTCAAAGAAATTATTCCTCACCGTTAAGCCAGCTGGTGGTTAGCTCCTCGAAGTTAACAAGCTCTCAACCGCCACACGTTCGCCGAAGGACGTGTGTGTACGATGGAAAAACAGCGAGCGAGCATCACACAACAGAGCCGCCCTGCCAACCAAAAAATATCCCACGTACAAAAGGACAAAGTTTTGGCAATCCACGAGAGTTGTTGTTGAGCAAGGGGGCCCGGCCAATCGTGAAGTGGGCCTAGCAGCGGCATAAGTTTGCCATCACGTGTGTGTGGAGGCCGTTCAGTTCTCACCCCTCACATGCAAATGCATGTCGTCCTGCAGGGCTTTTATGTGCTGCAATTCGGGCCAGGCCCACACACAGAGTTAGAGAAAATGCTGAGCGAGCAGTGCTCGTTTCCACTTGCCGTGTGTAATGGAGCGTTGTCATCCTTTCGAGTTGAAAAGTTGGCCACATTTGAAGGAAGGAAATTTTCAATTAATTAGGGAAGTTTCAGAGCCCCAGATCCTTAAAACGGTGAGCACTCCGTTTTCCGCTTTTGCAAAAAGTTTCTCATGCAAATCGGGGGGATTTTAATTGTATTCAGTCGAGTGAGTCCTTCGCCGGGTACGCCTTTGTAAGCGAGCGGCAGAGAGTCCTGCGCCCCCACCCCAGAGGTGTAAGTTTATCCGTCGACCTTGTCACCACATCTATCTATCTGTCTAGAGTTTACGCCGCCACCCGCCACCGCCTAATGGAAACAATCCGCAACTTATTTATTCATTTGGTGACCTGCTTTGTCGAGTGGGGGGTGATTTTCGTGAACGGGGGTGGTTTTGATTGCGATGGTCTGGGTCAGTGACAAAGTTTATGCATGGAAATCCTAGTACGCGACGGCAAAACAGCAGGCCGACATAGACATCGCTTTGACGACGCCTAGTGGAAGTAGTTTTTCGTTGACCGTGGTGTATGTGAACGTGACAAGGAGAAGCTGTTTATTTAATTTTTTTGTTGCTGATAGAGCAGGAGATTAACATTTCAGAGCTTAGCGATTCCCTTAGCAAAGGGGTTGATGCGGCGAAGAGGACCGAACGAATGACAGGACATAGATGGTGCGGTTTCAAGACAGAGAGCACCGACCATGGTGGGAAACTACAACTGTATGGCTAATTAAGAGGATAAGTGTCTAATCCAGTTGCAATGAGCAGCTGCTCAGTGAATTGCAGTGTTTGCTGAATTCATTTAAAACAAGATTTATTAAGGGATTTCATTTTAGCTTGAGAGTCTTTTCTGGTTGAATCGAAATTTGAATACGACTTTAACCCCACATTGTGCGATTTTCTATTTCTTACTAAAAAAGTATTTTCTCATATAATTTATGGCGGTAAATAATAGAAAAATAATAAAAAAATCGTTAGTTTACGCAAATCAAACATGTTTACTCCCTTCAAATGTAGTAGATAATCTAAAAAGCGTAACAGAGTAAAGCATTTTGATTCCATGGGCAACTCTTCCAAAATATGTAGGCAAAAAATCATGGCTAAATACAACAACAAACATATTTTAAAGTTAATTCTTTTCCTAACTGCACTCATGTCATTGAGTTTCGACGAAAATCTCGTAAGTACTAATTTGTACTTATTTGTAGCTTATCGTGCCCTAGCTCGACAATAAAGGTGCACATTTATTTCCAAATTTCTGAGGAGCTAGACAACTCTATTGCATTCCTAACAAATACAGCTCAATCGCTCTACCATAAAGGCTGGTGATGAAAAAAGAACTTAATAAAATACAACGAAAACGACTACAACTGCCGTGATAGAAGCTATTTTGAACCTTCCACAATTGCACTCTGTCATACAAGCTAAGGCTGTAAAGCAATCCATTGCTATGTAAAGAACGTAAGGCTATAGAAGTGGGACCTTCGTAGGCATCTAAAGATCTACCAAATTAAACTTTTACCTTCTACTGCACAGCAGCCATATAAGGCTTTTAAGGGTATACAACTCTAACTATGCTAGCAGAAAACCATAGGTCAAGACTGACCTGTTTGCCAGGACATAAAAAGCACGAGTCAGCGTACTAGCCAGAAGAAGCTTGTATACCGTTTATAGGTCCTTCTCGCTTCTATGGATTCAATAATACAAACTAAACCAACACCTACGAAGCTACGATTATTAGGCAAACCAATCAGTTCTGGTAGAACGCATTTGATGCTATGTTCAATGGAATTCCCGGAGCTGGGCCACAATCCTATGCGAGCGAAACAGACCTGAGAGTGCGGTTACAGGACATGGAGCATGCAACTACCACCTTCACAACAAGGGTCTCATCAGCACAGAAAACTCAGACACTAGTGGCTATAAAACACGTACTACCCAAACCTCGTAGTATTCCAATCGTATTCCAATTGACTTGGCTTCCAGGATTCCACCACATAAAAAAGGAGTTGCAATAGATTCTGAAGGCCGCCGTTCAAGTGTCTCAAAGATATACCTCAACTTCTTCATTTTGATTTAAGTGCCAACCATTTCATAAGATGGTTTTTTGTTTCCTAAATAAAAATATTCAGGTATAAGGAAAATTCTTATATTATTTACTATTTGTCAGCTTGGCTGGGCTTTACCCATCTAAAAGTGTTTCCCATAAAAGCAAAAACCTCGTATCTTCTAAGTCTGCATCAAAATTATATGAGCAAGAACCTCGTATCTAACAAAAACATTTATTGCATGAAGGTATTAATATTTAAACGAAAATGCAAACTGTAGATCATTTACCAATGTGAAATACAAGTGAAAAAGACCTAAAGTTTCAGTATTGTGCCAGATGGAGGGATACCATTCGTTTTTTTTAATTCCTGAAAAATTGATGTTTTGAAGATACGTGCTTATCGCAGAAAGGGGACGATATGCTATCACAGAGCGTTCCGTGTTCGCATATAGTTTGCTTGTCATTATACGAAAAAAGTGAAGCAAACCGTATGCTGCCACAGAGCGGTTTGTGCTCACATATAGATTGCTCGTCTGTCAAAGTTTGTCTGAAAAATTTAAATTAAGAACGTTTAATAACACCGTGTAACAAAATTAAAAAAAAAATTGTTTACTTGCATTTTTATTTTGTTTATGATTGGGGGTATGCGCGTGACAGTAACAGACATTTCTCTGTAGTATTTTTTTTAAAGTAAAAGGAGACTTTACTTTAAGTCTCATAGACATAGATATAGAACTCAGAGTTTAACTGCAGCAGTTGCCACCCTCAATCAAATATTTGAACTGAGGGCTGCGTGATTTAAAACAAACTCTTACTTCCTTTTATTGATAAAGATATTTCCCCCTAGCACCTAAAAGTCAGCTTAAAACCATTTATCCCCTGCGTCCATGTCCCCCAGCGATCAAAGTCACTCTTGTCCAATGTTCGAACTTCGGTTGTAATGACTTCATCACGGCTTTTGCCGAAAACCACAAACAGTCTCGCTGTCACAAAAACAAATGGTGCCCCATTTCAACGTAAAACAAACGAAAAAAAAAAACGCCACTCATTTCAATTTCAAAGGACACCCGAAAGTGGGCAGGTGCTAAGCTAAACTCTTCAAACATAAAAGAGCATCACAAACACTCCCCCGCAAAGAACACTGATCCATTTAGCCCAAATGAGAACTTAGACGCCTCGAAACTGAAGAAGGAAGGGAAAAAACCCTCTTAAGGCTCAGCAAATCTTCCACTAGCTACTTACGTGAGGTAAATCCTTAAAATCTCCATCCCGCCCGGCTGCTCGCCCAATAGACGGCAATGAAAAATAAATTGTAATCGCTTTCCGTTTATAGCACCTCATTTGCGTACGTACACACCTCCGGCAGCAGATTGTCCTGTTCATTTTTGGGGAAATTTATTTTATTGATTTCTATTCGACGGAAATTGGGATAACAGCCGTGCCACAGAAAAAAAAGGGACCACCGAGCAACTTGTCTCAAGCAAAGCACTCGCAATGTTTTCAAATCAGGACTTCAGCTAAGAAGGACACCGGCCGGAGGAAGGGACGAAAAAGTGTCAACCTAAAAATTGGATCCAGTACACAGTTGGTAATAGTCGTCGGCAAAGGGAAAAAAGGACGAACAAAAAAAAAAAAATCAGGATTAAGGTGTTCCACATACGGAACCCACATGTGTGCAGTCGGAGGGTTTGGCAAGGACTCTCGACTCCCGACCTGAGGATCACCGGAGGGGCTTGTTGGTGGCATTTGTATGCGAAGCGAGAACCGTTGGCAATTTTTCACGAAGCAAAATAAGAAACAAAGCGGAGAGAGAAAAAAAAAAAGGGAACGAACGTACGAGAACAGCAGAGCATAATTCCTCCCTAGGGGGCAGTTGTGAAAGGGACGAGAGGTGTAGGTGGAGTGGGCGTCGATGTGAAGGTTACCATGAGGCAGGTTACGTACGCTATTTGTTCCGTTTGCTTCGTGTCCGTTCGCACAAAAGCCTAAGCAATAATTATGTCAATAGTCTGAGCGAACGGGAGCGCAAAGAGGCGAAGGAAAAGGTTAAATCCTTGCCCGAGGTTTATTGTTTGCGCTCTGCAAGGACCACCGGGGCCAAGACGACGCACGTTCGTTTGGGTGGCCTTAAAGAGTCGGCCTGGCTGATTTTCTATCTGATTTAAATTTTATTGCTGCACTTTGCATTTAATTATTGTTCATAGAGACGTTATAAAATATTTAATGCGAGTGATTGTGAGAGGGAGCCTTTTCCCTCAGTTTTTTTTTTTTGGGCCATTCATAAGGTGATTATCGCAATCATTGCGGTTTGTTTGTGAATATCTTTTTATGTCACTTTAATTACAATTAATCAATGAATTGTGGTGAATGTGTATCCTTTCATTCGCGTCTGATTGCAGGGACTTGTGGTGGGAGGGGAAAACATTTTATTCCGCGGAGAAGGTGGCGGTTGATAATTTGATTCTTTATTAACGCATCGATGAAATGTTTGGTTGTGAGCTCTTTTTTTTCTCTTTTTTGTTGGTCTGCAACCCTGGCCAAAGGAAATTGACTGAATTAATTATGGGATGCGTGAAAGGCTTTAATTATATGAAGAGCAGGATGAGGAACAGATGAAGTGTTAATAAATTTTCACAGCATCACATTTATCCTTTCGAAGCTGCAAGCCGAGCGTGAGCTTATGGAACTGATGGGGCTAAGGAGGATTTAAATACATAAATATATATTTCAGCCACGCAGCGCGCTATAAAGTGAGTTGAATTCAATTTAATTGTGTGGTGGAATAAGTCTGAGCCACTGTGACCAGACAAGGAACAAACAACAAGGATGTGCGAAATGTTATCGAGAGGCTAAAGGATCGCTTTTGAAAGTGCATTCGGTGGCTTTTGAAGAATGTGAGATGTACCCATCAGGTCGGGATTTAAGTTACTTACTTTTATTGTCGAAAGAGCTTGTGCAGATTTGGTATTTTTACCAAACGATATTTTTTTTTGTTCCGGGGAATGGATTTTAATCAGGAAAGCATGGTTGAACATTTAAATAAGGTGAAGATGGAATTTAATTCATTCTTATGCACTCCTTTTGTGATTCATGCAATTCGTCCGTAATTGATTATTTTTTCCTTTTACTTTAAAATAGAAATCAGTTACAGATTTGTGACTTATTTTCGTGTTAATTTACGTAAAAATAAAAGAGGCAGCAATTTTCATATTTCTTCATTTCTGTTTAAATTAATCCATTGGCCAGGATATTAAAAATTCAGTCGTCGTTAAAGCAAAGGCGTAAAATAAAACAAAAATTAATTAGCCTAGCTTTTTCCCCGCCTCCACTGCGTTGTGCATGACATAATTTGGCACATGTGATGTGGGTTTACTATTTAATGCCATTTAATGGTTCCGAACGGCGAATCGCGAAAGCTTTCCATGAAGTGCTTAGCACAGAAGTGCTCCAGAGGGATTGTCAGTCGTAAGGGCTACTGGGTACTTTATTTACACTGGTACGCAGGTTGTAGTTTACCTGCGTCAGGTTAGTGTTCGAGTTAGGGGGGAGGGGGTGGAAAAGTGTCGCCTGTGTCACTGCGGCCACGAGAGGGACTATTGTGACTACCCCCACTTAGAGCTCACGCAAAAAGCCTGAGTTGGTGATGAGTCTTAGGATACTTTTGGGTGAGCTGGCAGCGATGTTATCTGCCTCTATGTAATGTCTGCCTAGGTGTCGATGAGGTGTACTGACTAAGCAGTTACACTGACGGAGTATGTGTTCCGCTGTTTCTTCGTCCTCGTTGCACATTCGGCAGGTATCATCCTGCGTTATGCCCATTGCTTTTAGGTGTTTGTTTACTGGGAAGCGCCCAGTTAGAATCTGATTCCTCGTAAAGCGATGGAAGTAGTTGGCATGAACATTTTGGCTTCTCTATTACCTTCCGTTTGTGTACCTACGTCAAGTGATGGAGAAACTAAATCTATTTCTATTTCTCAATTCTTTCCTAGGAATTGGATGGGATATAATTTTGCTTTTCCTATGCCCATCCCATTCCCATAAAAAAAACCTTCTTTGAAATGACTGAGTGTTATTAAAGGAGAAACTTTTCGACCAACGTCCTTCTGAAAGTGACACATTGCAAAAATTGGAAGAAAATAATTTCTATAAGTTTACCTTCTGCAGAAGAGTTTCCATTGTTATCAATTTGCAGTTCCAGTTTAATTGAATCTTAAAGTCAATTTGCTTCCTCTCCTGGTTTTTTGTTAATTTTTTTTCCTTCACAACTACACGATTCGATGTCTAGTGACACTCAAGGCAGAGTGGGAGGGTAGTCTAATCGATTTATCACCAGGAAATCAATACACTTAAAATTGCAAACAACAGCGTTCCTTGGGGAGCAGTGGTGGCTGGTGGGTGTGTGTGGGAAGCCAGATTCTGGTATCCCACCATCACCCTCATCTCAATGAAAGACATTCAACCACGCTCCTTTCGAAAACATTATCCTCTGCTTGTGCAGAGCATCATGATCGTGCAAGTGAATATAAACGACACAACGACGGCAACGTCCGTTTTTGTTTATAAGATTTATTTATTTATTTATTTTTCCTTTTGTTTTCGTTTGTTGTGCAACGAGTGGGTTATCTTTTGTTTTGATTCTTATATAATCGCAACCCCCCAAAACCCAAGCACCCGCCGACGACGACGGAGAGCTTGTTACGAGTAATAATATTCGAGACAATAAAAAGGACGACTGATTGGAAAATCAACAACACGCAGCCAATACACATATCTATCGGGGGTGCAATAATAAACATCCGTCGGGAGTTCCTGGTCGGGGGGAGCATTCTTCTGCTGGCTTAACGGTTTTTGTGAGGATTCGCGATGAATACGAAACACCTTCTTAGGCGCACATATTAAAATCGCCATAAATTTGTCGTGGAGGGCACACGTTAGAAGTTCGATATACGCTTATCGTGCCGATAATATCGGGGATTGATGTTTTGTGTTTTTGGGTGTGGCGTTGGGCTGGGAGACCGCCACGTAAGTGGTGCTGCAACTGTTGTCCGGAGATTGAAATCGGCTTGCATTTTGTTGTGCGGGAAGGAAGCGTTTTCGACGGTTTACGAGGCCATAAATCGAAGCGAGGCTGTGGGTGTTTTTGTTTCGCTGCGAATTAAGAAGTGTTTATGATTCTAAATGGCCGTACCGAAACGAGGGATAGATATTAATGGCACCCTCAGGATATGTTATGTTGTGAACGAACGTAATCGTCTTTCGAGTTTTCGTGTAGATTTTCAAATTACATAGGTAGGAAAATGATGAGTAGGCGAAAACACAATAGAATACATGGATATGGTGTATGTGTGTGTATAGAAGGAGAGCCTGAGGGAAATATTCGGTATTCAATTTCTTCTTTACAGACTTTGCAAAACATCAACAACTGGTATCTAAGCACCCGACAAAGTGAATACAAAGCGAATGTAATCTTACAAGAATCGGCTTGAAGTAGGTTCAATTTACCCTAGTCGGTACTGCCCACTAGAACTGGACAGTTGAAAGACGATTAGACAGGAACTGATTCAAAATTTAAGAACAGATGCAAAGACAGATGATGTTGGAAGATTAAACATGTCTTAAAACCTGAAAAGTTTACAAAACAAAAGACCGAAATGATTTAATCCGAGCTTATCAAACAAGACGAATTTAATGTCCATTGATCCATTGAACATGGTATTGAAGTCATAAACGAAAAATAAGGAGATAAAACTCTGAAGAATATATAAAATTTTGATATGAAGTTTTCAGCTTCATCTTAAGGTATACGTTAAAGTGTTCACTGTACTTGGAATATATCGCAAGCAAGACTAAATGCATCACATGGCATGTAATTAGGAGGATAAAGT
Source organism: Syritta pipiens (assembly GCA_905187475.1). Taxonomy (NCBI): domain Eukaryota; kingdom Metazoa; phylum Arthropoda; class Insecta; order Diptera; family Syrphidae; genus Syritta; species Syritta pipiens. Next base: position 33,404,776 of record LR994572.1, on the reverse strand, counting down.
ACACGCACACGTATAATTCGATTACCATCGCGGCAAAATGCATTGAAGACTAAATTTAATGCCAATGAAACACACAAAGATCTAAATTACTATTTCAAGAAGTATATAATTTACACATGTCTGTTAAATCGTCGATTCTGGGACAAACCCAAGGCGCCTTCAGAGAAAAAAAAAACATTACATCCATAAAAGGAAAATGAAAAAAAGGCAGCTAGTTTTGCGAGGCTTTGGAACTAGTTCTGATTAGGCCCAATCTCCTAAGCTTCCAATATTCGTAGTCTCGAATAAAAAAATCTCGCAACGTTTTTGTTAAGCTTCTTTGTAAAAAAACGAGCAATTTAACGAATTTAAGAAACGAGAAATTTAAAAAAAAATCCTTGAGGATTTGACTGCTGTTGGCACACTTTTTCCTCCTTAAAACGTTTTGGTATCAAGAAAGTGAAAACGACTTTAAGAGCTTCTTTTGACCTAAAGGGCATGGTCGAGAACATTATCACGATGAAGACGAAGTCCAATAAATTAAAATGCTTGACGCAAATTCACGCGTGTTCCTTAATCATAATGTGGCTTTGACGGAAAAATAAAAGGCAAATTTTACATAGGCTGAACGATCTGTTTTTTTAATTGTTGTGCAATTTCGTGGGAATGAAAATGTAAGTATTTAATTTATTATGCTATATCATGAAAAAAAAATCCTTTTTTTTCAGTTCGAAAATGTTAAAAAGGAAGCAAATCCAAGTTGGAGATGCAAACAGAAGACCATGAAGGCAGAAAAAAAAACAACAATTATTTCTCGACTCAGATTCCTGTGGATATTAAGCAAAACTTTGCACATTTATGCGAACATCGGCACCGGTATGCAGGTCATGTCAGATGTTGGATTGTGTGTTGGATTATTTAAGAAGCTTGCTGATCATAATTGAAAGACGAGTTTCTTAAAATATGTACATGTGGACTAATAATTCGTCTTACGAGTATTTAATAAATGTTAGATTGGAAAAAATAAGTTTTTTCTTACGTACTAGTTACCACGAAGCGCATTCCACCTCAACATAGCTTTATATCTTGGTATGTTAAGGATTCCTGCTATATCTACTGTTTTTATAATATTTAGAGTTGGAGTTCTAAAAGTTTTCAAATTGTTCCATGAAATGAGAGGAATTGTGGACTCCCTTCTACAGATGCTTTTTGTATCTGTTTTTTCGATTGTTCATGCTTGCCCAAAATTTCTTACCTTTTATATGAAATTGTGCCTTTTGGTTGACAAACAATATGCCAATTCATTTTCACTGCCAATTACAGACAAGGCGACATTTTGTTTGACAACTTAGCAGCGCAAGAGCTGAAGTTCATTGACCAGCAGTTTTTCATTATTTTCGCTTGTCTATTTTCTAATTGATTAAAAAATATGACAAATGTAAGCTTAGAATAAGAAATCAGTAAGTAAAGTAAGTCGAATGTTAGAATATTAAATTTTGTTTTGAATATTTTACAAATGTTCAATTGTAAAGTAGTCACCACTTTCAATTTTGAATACAAATTATGATTCAACGATCAGTTTTACCTTTTACAGACCCATAGTACACTTGTACAGATTTCTTCCAGCAACAGGATGATTTGACCTACTCCTAGATGAGGTCGACGACACACGTAGATTACTTGTACTGCCTCTCTGATTTGACCTCATTCTGGACTGAATCGCGTCACCCGCTGAACACATAAGCCAACAACTCGAACTCAGCCAAAAACTAATTGAAAAACGTTACAACAGCCACACAACGTGCGCCCGGTAATCCCCATTTGATTAAAATCAGTCAACACTTTCCGTCCGTCACTCGCAGCACGTGCATATAGTGAGTGTCCCACCACCACCACCCCCAGCACCCACACGCGCGCATAAATATTTTAACGTCGAATTCCTTTCGATTAAAATCCCGTGACTCGCCTATAGATTGATAATCCCCAAGGCTTTTACTGCTGCTTTGTGCCCGAATATAATAAGCATTCTCCCGTTCTAATCCACTTTTATTAGCTCTTTTATGTGGATTACATGCTCAGGCGGAAACGAGGACGGGTAGGGGACGTGAGTGATAAGAGGATTTCGCCGGATGTGCGTAAGTGTGAGAGTGGCTCACTCAGCCCGCCCCCATGGATTGTTTTTGCCTCTCTCTGTGCTTCGAAATTGAATTAAACGAGGGGATAGTTTAAGTATCATCTCCTGCGTAAGGACACATATCAATTAATTCAATCGCAGAGGCACAAAACCTCGCGCGCCTGTGTGTGGTGTGAAAACACAAACAAAAAATTAGATGACTTTCGCGTGACGGAGGCAAATCACAATAAATTCATCTTCTTCAAAAATAATTACCCCTGAAAGTCGTCCGTTGGCTGCTCTGCCTCCCCCGAGACGGTACCGAAAAATTCCTCGAGATAATTATGCACCTGAGGATGGATTGTTGACGCATTTTTCAGGATAACTTACACACGTATCCGGCGGAAACCCACAGCCACAACCACCCAAACATCCACTACCCACTCCGACACGCCACTCACACAAACAATTTCATCCCTTGTACACTTTCAATTTGGCTCATTGATTTCAGTTTTTTTGTTGCTGGCTGTTGTTGTAAGCGTACGTGTGGGGATACGAGGAATGAATTTCTAAAAAAAAGGAAAACAGAATCTCTCGGATATGGCTTCCTGTCGCTCTCTGCTCGCTTCGTGTGCACGGTAGAGCGAGCGTGAAAAATGCGCCAAAGGTGCCAGACAAGATGGATTAGTGAAATTGTGCTAAAAATTCTAAAGTCGCCCGATTAAATTAACAATCATTAATCATTCTGACGAGAGTGAGTTTGTGTGTGCGACGGTGGCAGTGGCGGTGGCGCCGGTGGATCGGAATCGGGATCGGTATGCTGAAGTTTGCAATTTAATTTAAGCACCCTGTGGAACGTATATGTATTGCACACAAGCACACGCATTATTTAGGTCCTTGAGCAGGATATACCATAAACAACGTGGGATATACACACATCCATATCTCTCCCACCTTCGTTCTTCTCATCGGCACGGTGTTGCGGTAAGAAACGTTGCGCTTCGCTCAGAACCGCTTCTTTAAGGGCGACAGAGGTTTAAGCTAATTGAGATATAAAAGAATCATGAATAAAGAGACGACGACAACAACAACATCAGCGGCGACAGCAGCAGCAGCAGCACCATCACAAAAAAATACTCTCAAGTGACTTGATTAAATAATAAACCCACTCTTAAAATTTAATGCCTGTTAATTATGAGAGACTTACGGAGCGGTGGGCTGTGGGCGGCGCAGGATGAATGCCTCTCTCTGCTGGTGTTGGAATCGGTGCCGGCGACAATGCTGGTGACAACACGCCGACGAAAACATGGCCCAAGGCGAATATTTACATGTGTAGCGCGAGGACCTAAATAATGCAGGGCTTTCGGAGCCCGAGAGCGTGAGAAAGGACGACGGCGATCCTGTGACGGTGATGACGATGACGAGAGGATTTGACGGCGTGAGCTGTTGTTGCATGAAAATTTAAATTGTTTTTGTTGGTATTTTTTTGGCGTTTCCTCTTGCTTGTTTTTTTTATTAGTTCTCCCTCACTTCGTCTTCATCGTGAGGAATGTCGTTAAAAAGCAAAATTTAAGCTCTCAAATTTTATGAGTGAATTATTTTGAAAACGCCCGAAGTGTTCTGAGGTAATGTGAGTAGTTTTTGGCAACTTTGTTTTATCTACGGGCGTATGTGCTTCATTTTGGTGGGAATTGGGATGGTAGAGTTTAGCCGATAAAACGAAATAGGGAAGCATTTGTCATTACTAAAAAAATGGGGAGGGGATGGAAGGAGTCTTTTATTCTGTCCGGAGGCAAATAGAGTGTCAACTCTCATTTAATTCGGGAATCTGCTGACGTAATCTGAGCAACATTCAGAGGAACAGAGGTGACTGACACGGAAGACCTGGTTTTTCGTCGGCCTCACAAATTGGGTGTGGTCTTAGAAAAATTTCTCATGATTCATTTTAGAGTTTCGAGTTTCGAGTCGTTGCTTCTGGTCTTATTTTAGAAATTCCTGAGCTATGTGTTGATCTTTTCGAAAAAAAACTCAAGACTCTTTAAAAAAAAGTCTTGAGTTTTTTTGCAAGATCTTAGTCATGCACATAATGACTAGTTGGACATTATTTTTAAAGACATTCATACATTTTTCCCTGGTTTTTCGTAAAATCTTTTTTCAGGAAGATATCGTATGTTTAAAATTTTAAGCTATGTATTTCTAGAGCTCTGAGACGTGACTTCAAGTGTTGTTTCCAATCAAATTTTGCACAGTTTTTTTAAGAAGTCTAGTCCAAGAATTGTTGGGCCTTGTCTCTCGTCTTATTTTAGACAAAGTTCGTACTTTTATTATCTTAACAGATCTACAATTAAATCTCTCTGACGTATCTTGGGTATAATTTTAGAAAAATTTGGTACCTACAGTTGCTGTGAAAATAATAGCAGTGTTGTTTTCTGAAGAATACCTTCTGGCCACTACAGAATAATCTCTTACTTAATAATTGGATTGGAATTTTATTATAAAATAAGAATGATCAATATTTCAAAATAATTTGTGGATGATATACATATACCCATTTTATTGAGCTGCTTGGTTTTTCATGTATGCAGCTGTACATAGGTTTTTTAAAGAAATCTTGGAGTTTTGAGGCCTTGCTTTGTGCTTAATTTAAGAAAGTTTCGTACAGTTTTGAAGACGCCTACTCGTGCAACTCCGACGACATCTGGTGATGTTTTTGACCAAACATCTGGTGATATTTTCGAACAATTTTGTAAATTTTTGATCTATTGGTCTTGTTTTACAAAAAAAATTTCGTACAGATTTGTGATTTTTCTGATGATGAGCAAAGAAATATGCTGACTCAATTATAAACCTAATACTGTCCTCCATCACTTAACCCAAGCGAGCGAGAATTCCATATGAAATGTACAGACACATTGAAGAGGTAAAACGGAAACGTTTTTGGAAAACGCTTTCTTGACATAAACCGAAACACCAACAAAACTTTACATTTCTCCAGAACTCGTCTGCAGCAAGTGCTTCATTCGCCTACACACGTGCTGATGCTCACCTCTTGGTGACTCCTGTAAAAACAGAATCCTTCGAGTATAATGGCATCCCCATTAAAGCCACCACAACAAGTGGGAGTCTTCAAAACGTCTCCACAAGATGTTTATGAAGAAAACAAAGAACCAAAAAAAAAAAAAAAATACACTCCTTCATTTCATTTTGACGCATCCTCAATTAATGCCAAAGAAACAGTATGGTATAAAAATAAACAACAAAAAGAGAATAACGAAAAATAACCAAATCCTTCTCTACGAAAACAAAAATCACATTTTTGCGGCGGAAGTATTCCCACCCCCCAGCAACCCTGACGAGAGCAACCCAAGTACACATAGCCATCCATGCAGAGGTTTGTTTTGATTCCATGACATGCTACTGCATACAAAAATACTTCAACCCCAAACCCCTAACTCTTGTGTGTATGCCTCGGTTGCGTATTTGATTTGATTTCGTTTCGTTTCTTTCCCTTCTACTCGGAGTATTGACGAAATGAAAATAACACAGCAAAAAAAAAAAAAAAATAACAGCAAAAGGAAAAAAAAACGGAAAACTTTATAACTAACAAAACTTTTTCTTGACTTTCTTATTTCTGCGCCATTTTTACAAAGTAAAATAGGTCATCCATTGAATGCCAGCATCCAAAGTGGCAGAAGAACAAGGACCCAATGACGAGGACCACCAGAGAAGAGGAGTAAGGTTACCTTCCTTCGATTTACATACACACACACATCATCGTCTTCTGTAGTCCTTGCTGGCGCGACAGCTTTGTGTGTCTGTGGCTTGGGTGTTCCAGTTGAAAGGCAATTTACCACCGCACCCAGTTTCCGATATCTTTTATGGATTGGAGAAGAAAATTACTTTCTTCAATGTAACCCTGCCCCCGATAGACGTATGTATGCATGCGAAACAGGACGATGATGATTTTTTGATCCAATCAATAAAAGTAACGACTTTATCAGTGCCAATTAGTGGAGGCTGGAAGTTCCGAAATTATGACATTCCCATTCCGGGATAAACCGCCCACACATCGTATCCTGATTTTCTTCCGGCAAATATTGACAGCTGAAATTTGATGGACCTTTTTTAGCGACGGCGACGGATTCATAACTCGACGGGTTGAAAGCTGTGGATTTCCTAGAATTATATCAAATTTGGGGTGAACTTTCCCATTTTTATAGGTTTATTTTTTCATGTGTTGGATCAACTAGTCGATGACTTGTAAACGAATTAATTTGTCAAATTTCGGCCCACATTCTGTCCAGGAAAAGTTAAACGAAAATGAACATTTTTATTTATTTTTTCAGACAGAAGATCTGAGAGTTTGTAATACGCTTTGTTTTAGAAAAAATCGTACCGCCCGCATGTGTCTTCTCCAAATAAGTAGAAGATAAGCGTTAAGTTTTTTTCGCGCTTAAGAAATGTAGAAGATGACGTCGAAAAGTTTATACTATAATTTTATGAACAAGCTCCACCATCATTCAAATCACAAGAGGACGACAATGTCATTGAATCTTTTGCGACAGCAGTCCTTAAACTTCGGTTTGTCGGAGTTTTGGTTATCGATTAAAAATGATTACCCAAATTTAACTTGAAAAGCTTTAAGAATTTTCATTCCGTTTGTAACATTATATTCGTTTTAGGCTGGGTTTTTAGCTGTAGCTGTAATTAAGTGCAAATATCGCTTTAGCGTCAATGTGGAGCAAGAAATTAGAGTAGCAGAGTCAAGCATAATTCCCCGCTTTGAAAATCAGTGTGGAGAATACAAGGCTCATCTGTCATATTCATTTAACGTTTTAACTATTTCATTTTTATTTTAATTAAGTCTCTCTTGTTGTTTTCTGTTTCAACTCTAAATTCTTATAAATATAATAAAAAAAAATTCAATTTAAAATTGCGGATGCTTTAATTTTTGTACCTATCTGTCCATTATTTAATTTCACTGTTTCTTTTTCAAATAGCTAGAACAGAGCGTCGTGACACAATACTAAACTTATAGATCACACTGCTTGCTGAAAAATCTGAATCTGATAACTTTTGGACTCTTCGAGATCTAGTCAGCAGCTAAATGCTCACTAAGGATTCATAATAAAAGTTGCTGGAGTTTTAATCTAGTGAGACACTCGACCATACTTAGGAAAATGGCTGCTGAAAAATGTAACTTGTGTGCTGATTTTAAAAGGCCACTCAAGTGTATATTTCCTTCGAAAGAAGAGTGAGAAGTCGTGATCCCCATCACAAACTCGACAATCACGGCTTATACCAGTGGCTCGAAGATGAAATAAGCAACGGGGGTAGACATCTACTCCGAAGCGATAGACATGCACAGCCCGAACCGACTCCCTGATTGTAGCAGCGCCTCTTAGGCGGAGATCCTGGCGGTCAAAGAATCTGCCGAATTACGCAGAAACCTCTTTTACTGTCTCTCTGAAAACAGCACTATAAACTATATACTTATCGTTATTTTTTTAGATTTTAGATTTTAAGTATTAAACTTTAATTGTTCTTCTCTTCTTGTTTTTTTTTTGTACTTCTGTAAATCTATGTAAATATTACATAATTGAAACTCGTCTTGTTTTTAAAAGACCTCTGAGCCTTGTAGTATCTTGTTATACCCAATTTATACAAGCAAATAAAATAAAAAAATAAACAAGACATCTCAAGAAAATATTGGCAACATCACCAGTTGAAATCACCATTCTTATTGACAGTGAGGAGGCCATAAAAGCAATTTCTATGACGGAAATTACGTCAAGGCTGGTTCTGAGTTGTTTTAAGGAGCTTCAGGATCTTGGCTCGCATGGCAGTATTAACGTGTGCTAGGTCCCTGGTCTTAGGAACATACCTAATTTTTTTTGGCGTGTAAGCACGTTGAGCTTTCTTGCCTTGATATAGGCTGTTTTTTAATGTTATGTGTTGCAGAAAAAAGAGAAAATTATCTTCGGCCTTATTTTACAGAAATCGCGTCTGAATCGCTGATCAGTTGCTCTGGGTTCCATTTTAGTTTTCTGGAAGATATGTGGTTTTAAGGCTCTAGGGTCTCGCGTTCTTTTTTTCTAGAAAACTCTGTGCATTTTTTGAAATGATCTACACTGCATTGAAATCATTTCGAAGAATTAAAGATGAGGTGTGACGAAAATTTTAAACAAGTTTACTACAATCCAAACTCCAAAAATTTTATTTTTTTTAGAAACAACAAAAACGGGATGTATGCGTTTAGTCTGTAAAAATCTATCATTAACGTGGCTAGACGATGTCAAACCTGCCTTCTGCGGCTGAGCAGATTAGTGATTAGAGCCACTGCGCTATCAGCAGACTAGGAGTCCCTGCTAATGAAGGAGGAGGAGGGGGAATCCATTTCCCACCTTCTTTGTTCGTGCTATGTCTTAACGCTTAGTTTTGGATAGTCTGGTCGATCTGAACTGCGTCAGCATCGGACGGTTCCACAGCTTCGTACAAAGCTCCAATTGGTTCGACGGGTAATGTAGAGTCTTGTCCGCAATGTGGCATCACAATGGGCTTAATCTGGCCTAAGTGCGGCAAAGGGTTATTTGCTGCAGCCGGCCACGTCAACCTAACCTAAAGGCTAGACGAGGTCATAGTGTCTTTTCAGGCTAACCACCAAACCTATAGTAATAAACGAAAAAAAATCTTTAAACTTCGCGCGAATGAAATCCTCAGGACTTTGCAGGCCATTTGAAATAATTGAAAAGTTTTATATTGGCATTCACTTTACCTTGATGAAAGGATCAATTTCCGTTTGTTAAAAAGGAGAACTCGTGTTTGCTGTTTTATGAGTATGACGTTTTTGGACAAGCTAACTCTCACAATAATTTATTATTTGAAAACGTGTGTCACAACATGAAAAAGAACTTGTTTAGTTATGTGTAAAAAACTATGGTTAGTACATAAATGTTTTGAGGACAGCTTACATTTACTTAGTATTATTTGCGCAGATGGGTATGGGAGACAGACAGAGCATAACAATCCACATCTTTGATAGTTCATCAACGTATTAGTGTGATAAAAAACTATAAGGAAATTCTTCGTTATATATTTTCCTTTCTAATATTTTTAATAAAGCAATTTGTGCGTACATAACTAGTCTCAGTTCATTTGTGTCGCAGGAAAGTGGCAGCTCGTAGAACAGTGAAGTTAGATCCCTTTACTAAGTTTCCTATCGAAGTATCCGTTAACCTTAACTACTTCGTGTGTTTCCTTTTATTTTATCTAACAAATAAAATTCACCTCAACCTTAATTTGTGTAAATGTCTTTATCGTTGCGCATCATTTCAACTAAAACTGAATTGCTGTTGATTTAATAAGCAGATTGCAATTATAGTTCCTCTAGTTCCTCTATCTTCAATTCAAAAACCTTGAGCGCGATTCGATTAATATGTTGATATCCTGGGGCAATTAGCACATGAAATGTGCTATACTTGCCACCTCTATCTAATCTCGTCCATCCACCTGGCTATAACTAAATAAGTCCTAAGGGTCAATTCGAAATCGAATTGCGTGGACTTCATACAAAGCAAATATTACGTTTAAAGGATCTTAAACGCTTACGGTGATGAGTGACCAGGCAGGGTCATAAAAGGCATCCTGCCGGCATTGATTGTCGAAAGTGCTGCGATGATTTAGAAGGCAAAGTCGATCGACCACCTTTTATGTTCGCCCGATGCTCTATTATAGTTAATTGACAAACTAAATGAGTCAAATAAAATCACAATTATTTTGATCCACCACTTTACTCTAACCACCGAATGAATGGCATGTGCCTAGGTAAGAATCACGAAGAATAATATATCCAGAATTCCAGGACATAAGCCAAGACTGTAAATAAATAATAGGTATGCGTAAGATAAAGGGTCATCCACAAATTTATGACCTACATTTTGATGAAATTTGTATTTTAATATATTTTCGATGTGGCTACTGTGAATGATGAAATATGTAAAACATCAGGCAACTTTAACTGTGGCAAACGATTTACCTGAAATCTGATGAATTTTACACACACAATCCTCGAGCAGTTTTAAATGGTTTTTATGGCATAATAATTCTCTAAGAGGAAATCATTCACAGAGATTTTTAGGCATCAAGTATTGACTGGGGTACTGTTAACCCAGCCAGTCACCTGAACTTTGAAGCCGGTTGTTAAATTTATAATTTTTAGCTGTAGTGGTGATTCACACTAACAATTCAATTAATTTTCATTTTCGATTTATTATAACAATAAATTATTATGATGAGAATAGTATAAAAGACAATAAATAAATATTATAATAAAGTTTGTAACAAATTTGCTACATCGTGGATTTGACGAAATGATATGAAATTAAAAAAAAATTGAAGATTTGGTTTGGAGAGGAGATAAATGTTTCAAAGTCGTAACAAAAAGATAAAAAGGTAACATTTCGTTGTTTTATAGTTGGACGGGACTGGCAACGTTAAAGTTAACTCTATGTGGACAGTAGCAAAGTGATAATTTAAGTAATAAAATTAACAATGAAGTCGACCTTATCTCATTGTTGCAGAGAGGATATGCGGTTAGAAATAACAAACTCTTGCTTTCATCAGTTGGACTCACTGACTTCGTGGTTCATTTTCCTTATAACTCCTCAATTCCAACAAAAAATCGTTTTAAATTACTTAATTTCTATTTGCTTGTCGTCACAACATTAAAGATTGATACTGATTTAAAACACAGTCCTTTTTTAAAAACTTTTTCCACGCCACTACGACAATGACATGGATGCGAAAATCAGCGAAAGATTTTTCTTGAAGAAATACCATGAAGGTTTTGACTTCAAAAGGTTTTGAGTTTTTCAACTGTGACCATTGTATTTTGTGAGAGATTTATTTGTCTAGAGAAATCCACGTGGCTATTTATTCTACGACTCCTCATTCATCAGAAGATTCAGCGCAAACATGTGAGTACTTGGAACTTACTCAACCCCTTTTAACTTCGCTCCAGACAGCACCCCAACTTTCTAGACTATAGCAACCGCGGCGCCTTTCAAAATCCCGCTTTAATGATTTGAACATGGTTACCGCCGTCTTTTCGTGCAATAACGTCTCATAAAATCATTCAGCTGCTTCTTTTTGTTCGTTTTACGCCCACATAGGTGAAGGTGAAAACAACCCACCCACAGGCACTCAATCTTCTTCAAAAACTTTGACACCTGACTGAGGTGTGCTCTGGGAGAAATACACTCCCTCCGAATGAACCACCCATTAACACACTCTGATAAAATTAGATTCCCGGCCTTTTGTCTGTACGACGACGACGCCAAGCCAAGTCGCCACAAATTTTACAACGCACTTGCAATTACAAAAAATTAATTTCACATCCCAACGGCCGGGCCACACACCTGAGACGCTTGTCATCCATCCGCAGGATGTTTCGTGCACTGTTGGGTGGTATTTAAAAGTTGTCTTAAAAAAAACTTACGACCTAGAGCAATTTAAAACGCCGAGTGACAAGCCCGCGCACGTTCTTTGCCGCAGTAAAATTGCCAACAATGCCGTCATCCTCAACACGCCGACATGCGGCAGACAAGCCCACAAATTTAAATACTGTTTTCAATTTACGGGTGCGCCACCCGCCATTCTGCCTTAACGGTAATGATGCGTGTATGACAGGACATTTAATAAAAATCAAAGAGTCCTTCGTGTACACAAGACACATTCATTGGTGCAAGGAACCTTACCACCCACCGTACACGTTGTCCGCCCCGCTCCCAAAACGACAATGGAGACAACGACGAACGGATCCGTGACCTCCATACCGATGTAGCACATAGCCTATCAAAACAATGGTAACATAAAACAAAGGATCCCCTATCGCCCTCGTGACAGCGTGTCACTGTGACAACGCTGGCCATGCTGCTCAGCCTGCAACGCCAGCAGCCAGGACCTGTGTCGTGTGTAATTTCAGGACACCACTCGACGGCCATATACCACACATGCGTGGGTGGTGTGTGTGTGTGTGTGTTGTATCATTCTGAGGTAACTAATTTCTTGCGTGTCAAAACTTAATAAAAAAGGACTTACACACGTAAACACATCCGAGTGTCCTTTTCATTTACCAAATTACCTAAAGACCACCTGAAGTGTGGGGCACGATGTCGTCGGTAAACATCTCTCTGCCAAATAACTATCCTCGGGCAGGAAGGACATCTCTTTCATTTATAATAATGTTTCTCCTGCGGCGGGTTGGAGGCATCGCTCACTCTCCGCAAAAGGATATCAGGTTTTACATTGAATTTGCATGATGAAACCATTCGTGGTTTGACTCTATTTAAACCTAGGGCCGTTCTCGTGGTCGTGGTGGTGGTCGTGGGCCGGCAGCAATGAAATGAAAGGAATCCTGGGTTTGTCTGGTGTGTAGCTTCTGCCCTTCTTTTCTTTCTTCATTTTTTTTTTTTGCTGAGCAAATAATTAATGATATCTGCTGCAAGGACGGTATGAGTAGTTCGTGTCATTTCTCAGTAAGGAATCCATTTGCGGAAAAGGATATGATTAATGGTGTTCGTATGAATGGCGGGTTTTCGAGTTTTGGGAATCGGAGTTGAAGGTGGGTGGTCGGGCGTGTGTAACTAGTGAGCAGGTAATTAACCCCCGGGGTAATATGGCAAGTTTACTGGGGGGAGCTGTATGAAAGGGTGCGGTTAGAAAGTTCCTAATTAGAAGGCTATGATCGTCATGACTTAATTTCAGAGCGAATTGTTTACTTTTGTATGCTAGTGGGCTAATGGCAAAGTGGAAAGGTCAAACTGGTGGGTGGGTCGGTGGTGTTGGTGCGAAGGAAATTAGCTGTGGTTTTTCAGATTGACGAATAAAATGAGAAAAGGACATGCCCTTATGCATTGTGTTGAAATTAGAACGGCCAGGAACCGCGGGCGGTTAGGAAATTACTTGATTTTCAATTTTTGAGGAATTCACTATTAGTTTTGCAATTCTGCTGATAAAATATTGGTCTAGATTGCTCCAAAAAAAATTTGCCATTAGTCTATCGCTCCAATTTTCTTATGAAACTGAGTTTCCTTTCAATTCTGAGAGCTAGGTCTCTTGCTAAGTTCCAATGCCAGATTCAAATTTTTAGACATAACTTATCCACTACGAGCTGCGATAAGCTTCTTTACTACAGCAATTAATGACAGCTTTACTTATTTTGTATGTATTTAAGTAGCAAAAAAATAAAAACAGAAAAAGAAAAAGATTGAAGTCTGGTTAAGACAAAAGTTATTTTGTTATTATAAAAGTAAGTTTAAAGTCGTTGCTCGACAGAGTTTTATAACAATATAAAAGATTTAGATCATCATTGTTAAAAACTATACACTGGGCTAACAAATGTACGTTGTCTTTCGTCTCTGTACGAATAACTAGGCCGAGTTATTAAGAAAAAATATATCATTTACCAAGCGCCATTTTTGACTAGGTATTTGTCGAAGTTTTAGCTAAATACAGTTCACAGACTAATTGAGATGTTATTGTCAACTAAAGAAACAAATTACGTTTACTGATAAAAAAAATTGAAGGCAATTTCGAGAGGCGGTTAAGCTTAACACTGAAAAAAACTAAAACCAATTTGGATGGTGTCCATCGCACATCTTCCCCTGTATTTGCAACAATTAAAAACTAAAAAAATAAAAATAAAAATGGGAAACATTGAAAAGTTTTTTCTCGGCTGTGTAGACCAAGAAGTGAGCTATTTGAGAAGAATTGTTGGCCAGTATGAACTAACCATCGAACCTGCTATACGCAAATTGATGCAAAAAGTTCGTGAGATTGCCATGGTAGTGGACAACACTCATGGTCCCGGTCGTGAGACGAGAATTTGGCTGCTATAGCCGAGGGTGTGATACTCAATCCACGAGCATCAACACTCAACCGATCTGAACAGCATAACATTTCACGCACTAACCTGAGGAGAATTTTGCACAAAGATCTAGGACTGTTCTTTTACAAGGTTCAATTGGCTCAGCAATTGAAAGCGCACGACCATTCGGTTCGTTATGGCTTTGCAGTTTGAGGCTGGGGTTTAGAGCACCATGAATTGGACAACGATTTTGGGCGAAAAATCCTTTTTTCCGTGAAGAGGAATAGGAGTTAACAATCAAAACCTGGGAATTGAAAAATCCGCTTATTATTATCGAAAAACCAAAAAAAAAATTACAGTTTGGGTCTGATTTTGGAGAAGTGGCATCACCAGATTTTCGAAGAAAATTGGAGTAACAGAATTGGCTACTATGAAGCCAACCAAGGCAGCCACTTCAATGACGTTGTGTTCCATAATTAATGGGGATATTTGCCCTTACCAATAAAGCTTTAATATACATGGGAGAATCAATTTTGTTTATTTTATTGCATTTTAAAAAAGAAACTAGTATTTGGCCCACTATGTAGAGATTTTCAGTACATATAGTAAATGGATGTCCTTCGAAAACTTGCTTAAAATCAAAATACTCTGCTTTCTAAGCATCCTAATGCGAACTGGGCAGCCTGAATATCTCTTCGAAAAGATTACCTTTTTCCAATCACCACGATCCTTAAGGATAATCCAACCGAGATATTTAGGCCTCCAGTCGCAACGTCAGTTTTTTCTTCAGGCTGCTAGGCTGTGGAATTCTCAACCAGCGTATTCGAGAAGGATCTCTAATTCGACTAGATTTAAAGCCTCTGTCTCCGCTTACTTGGCCATGTAATTTAACAAATTGATTGTTTTACTTTCTTTTGAAAAGTATTTTTGTTGTTGTTATTATTATAAATTTTTTTTTGAATTCATTATGCTCTAACCTTCTAGTGTGAAATATGTAAAGACGCTTAACTTTCTTCAAGCTTGCAATTACTTTATAAGATTCCTAGAATCTTCCTATTGTAAGTAATATTGTTTAAATTATATGAAATGAAATGAATGTATTTGATCTTATATAGTTGTCTAAAGGTGCTGTTACTTAAAATTTGCATTCAAATTCAACCAACAATAAAAGAAATTTTTACAAGATGTGTGCCGCGATTGGTCCGACCCGAGAAAATACTCAATCATGTTATCACGTCTTAACCTCTCTCAAATATAAACTAGAACAAAACAAAAACATGCCAGATTATGCAGGAAAAAAAAAATGTTACTCCAACGAATTGTTTTTCTACTTTTTTCTAAAGACTAAGGCAGTTACATCATATTTGCAAATGCTAGTGAACTACACAGCTTACTAGGGCTGTTCAAGATTGGTGTAGCAACACGTACGCCCATTTTCTTTGTTAAGAAATCGTTTTAGGAAAGGAATGGTCCGCTTTAAAACTAAAAAACGACGAGAATTTTTGTAAGTTCAAACTGAATTATATGTAACATTTTGTTTGGGTTTCGTTACAAACCAAACCAATATAAAAAGTCAGTTGAAGCTGTTAAGTTTTGTTTCCGTAATTGTAATTTCAACGAAGTTTTGGACCGTACTGTATGTAGTAGTTATTTCTCTTCAGAGCAAACATTTGGTCTATGGTGCCAAATCACCGCGGCAAGAAACAAAACCCTTGTTAGCTTAAACGTTGCTTACGTTGCACTTACTTTACAGCACATGTAGTGGTCCTTAAACGATAAATCTTCGACATTTGGTACCCAATTTTGAGATGACTCCTACTTTAAAAGACCAGAGATAAGACGAGTTTGTGAGAATGTGTAGGAAAAATGTTAACATAATGTTGAAATATTTAACCCTGAAGCGAAAAGTGAATGGAGGTAAAATACAGTTTATTTTGAGGTATATGGTCGAGGATCTTAATCTTGGCCCATCAGCTTTATCGACGATAACGAGGTAAATGTTTTAATGAACAAAAAAAAAGAAACTTATTGTATAACCAAAGGTCGGCCGCTGAATAAGTTTATTAAAGAGACTATAGATCAATGAATTCGATTTTTTTTTGCCAAAAGACCAACATAATAATAATAATAATAGTTAGCGGCGTAGCTGTCTGTTGAGATCGATCAACTCATGGCTAAATGCCATTCATAATCGTTGCAAAAATTTTGTGGTTATGTATCACAGAGGATGCACAAAAAGCCATTGATTTGCGGTATCAGATTTCGCATGATTTTTTTTCAGATCGCTGTTGATAAATTATCATGATCATTAACTTAAAAAAAATGCTTGTACCGGGAGATGGTTGCTAGAAATTAACAACTCAATTTCCGGATCAAAGATGAGCGGCAATTTAAGATATCGCAATCAACGTTCTTGGGTGTCTCACGATCAGAGACGTTGCCAGTACGTAATATTCCATGAATTTTTCGATTCGTATTATAACTATTAGCTAAAGACATAGATCGAATACAAAAAATTGAGGATGTAATTCATGGAATGAAGAAGCTGACGATCGCAGTTGATTATTGAAGATCGAATAGAATTAAAATCACCGTCTCCTGGGCTCTGATTAAAAAGTGTATTTTTTTAGATTTCTTCTTAGAATCAAAGCGGGGTTTTATGATGCCGCAATGTACACTTTTATGCCTGAGTATGTATTTCGAAATAGAATTAAATGTTTCCAATTTAATAACCTGTTTGTAAATTAATAGTTTGTCTTCCGGGTGTTTGTCTTCCGACTGGACACACAGGATATCGACCGGGTACGCGCTTCCCCTGGTAGCAGGCTAAGAAGTCCTTTTTATTAAAATACACTACACAGTTTCATAAAAAAAACCGCTTTTAGGTGGCAATCCGTTCAGCAACCACAACCACAGAACCTAAATCCTATGAAAAGTTGCACAAACGACAGTGATAGTTCAGCCTTTCATTTGTGCACAAGAGAGGGGAGCTATTTACCTGAAGGATTACTTCATCACCATCTGCAACTTTCTCTGCCTTAAATTTGCCACTTGTCAACGAAACTTGTTAAATTAAAAGTGAACGAGTGAAATCCCTCACTTAGCACTAAACGTTTTCACTTCCATCGTCGAAAACTTTTATCCTCCTTTTCTTTTGTGTTGGCAAGGGATCTCCGTGCTAATCACACAGTTTCAAAGCAAAAACAAATGTTATGATCCCTGACGAGTGCTGAAATGCACTCACAAACAGAGCTCACCTCGTGCAAAAACTTTCACATGGCAACTTTCCTCAGAAAAGAGTGTAACAGGGCGTAGCTTGCAGTGAAATCTAATCATGGGCAAAAGTTAACTGTTGTCTACTTGCCACGAGTCCTTAAACTACAGGAAACAACCGTCGCGGCCAGTAGACCAAAGCATGGCAAACGCAAAATTTATTGGGAGGGGTAGAATTTATGGAATCTAATAATATTGTAGGATTCTTAGAGAAAATTAATTCGCCAGCGTTAAGGCACAAAGTTTCCACTTCTTCATTCGAATGTGTCCCGCACGTCTCCGCTCTGCTTTGATTTGCAGGATACATGGTGCCGCATATATCATCCACTGTGGTTGGTGTGCCTCAGGTTTTTCATTTGATTAATATTTGTTGAATGCCACACGTTCTTTCGAGTATATGTGCGGAGGTTGCACGCATCCATTTGTTGATGATGGGTGGGTGTGGGAGACGCACGGCTTAAGTGCGAGCTTAGAGGCGAGGACAAAGAAGCGAGAGGTACGGCAAAGGAATCTGTCACTCCAACTGTTGACCGAGGCAATAATATGTGGTGGGTGATGAGAGTGTGGGAGTTGGGTTGGAAAGAACGACATCGTGTACAATTGGAGAAGAAAGGGATTTGCATGTGCGCTTTGAGAAGGTTTATGTTTTAGAATAGAATTGTGTGCTATTCCATTCACACAATCAAGCAGAGGATCTAGCTGAGGAGTTTTTCCAAGAGAAACGAGTGATGGAATTTAAATTTGTTTACTAGCTAAGGGAGACGCTCTTACCTTTGAGCATTTTATTGCTAGGATTGGTGACGTGTGAATGGAAAAATAAGTGGGAAGACGTGAGTTGTGCTGCAGGACATGAATGTGGATCTGATCCTTTTGGTTTTCCATGTGACATAAAAATTAAAGTTACTTCGGCTGGAGGAGAATATTTTTTATATCAGACAATAATTAAGGCTGATAAGAATTTCTAATTGTTTTTATCTTCCTTTCAGTAGTACCAATCCCGCGGAGATTTTTAATATACCCCAAATATTAAAAGTCACCGCGGTTTTTTAACACTAGATGGTTGGTAACCAATGAGGTGTGCAAATGAGTACATGTTGAAGGAAACGGAATGAGGTAAGCTCAAAATTTTGCACTTTATTACTACATTCATCTATCCATGTAGTAATGAATCAATCATTCCACTAGAACATCAAATCTAATCATACAACTACCTTAATTCCAACCGGCTATTTTTTGTCCACGCCATTACGCTATGGAACCCATTACCAGAGCACATAAAAAGGAAATCGAATCAAAACCAATTTCGTAAAATTATTTTTAAGCACTTCAAGGAACAGCATTAGAGTTTACTCATAATTTTTTTTTTTCCTTTAGTTTTTTCTCTTTCCACTGTATATTTTTTTTAATACTTTCATAAAATAATAATTGAATTGAATTTTTAATTTTTCCATAGAAAGAACACTAAGTACACTTAAAAGACTACGTCTTATTCTGTAAGTGTATTCTATTATATTAATAAACTAATAATAAAACTAATAAACATACAAAGACGAATAGAACGGTATGTAATACAAAACGGAAAACCTAAAAGCTTAAGAAATAACGAGCAGAATAAAAAACGATATGCATGTACTCAATTTTGAACCCAACATTTTGTTCGATATTTTAGCTCCAAAAACTGAAAAATTTACCATTATCCTTCAAAATCGAAAGTGGTATTAATTGCAAATGATTTTTAAGAAAATGATGAAACGGCCATAATATATCGAGGACAGTGCAGTAGCTATGACAAAAAATGGCTAATCTAGAAAGGCGATAGATATGCAGCTTAATTTTCATTATTCACTCATTAATTTATTTCCACCCGCTTATGTTTTACTAAAGGTTGAAGCGGGGATATGCAACATATCCTCCTAAATTGGTTTGTTTCTTTGTTTTTTTAACTTCAACTTATTTTGCTTTAACTAGTCACAAGTTTTTTTTCCAGATCTTACTAGATCTTCTAGATCTTTACATTACGTTACCTTCCACATGCTTAAGTCATTGGTGAAAACGATAATAAGTTGTAGACTGCTGCCTTTGAGACCATTCCTCCCAGAACTTGACTACAGAGTAACCAGACATTCTAAAAAGGTGCTAGCGAAAGTTTTGATTGAATAACCCACACATTTACTGAATTTTCTCTTGCATGAGCAACCCGCGTAAGCGTTGCATTCGAGGTCACCTAAAAACCCATAAAAAGGACTACTAACAACCTTAGCTATAGGAAAAACTCTCAGGATTCTAGACGCCGCCAATCACACAGGCATTTCGCCAATTTACACAGAATAAAAACCACAAACAAGTATCTACGTAAATGTCCTTAATAAAACCAAAAAAAAAAAAAAAACAATTGCCAATAACATCCGTTTTACGTGCAACGAATAGAAATAAAATTCAAATTCCCACCAGAATGCGAATTCCTTTTATGAATACTTGTGAAAGGCACACAAATGAAACATCATCACACCATAAATCACACACAAGCATTTCGATAAAAATTATATTATCTCCTCCTGTTTGGCAACTTTACAATCTTACTCCTCCCGAGACCATTCCAGGGCCGAGAATGATACGGGAATTACCCATAATCCAGCTCCATTCGAAACCTCTTATGTCTCCATAAAAACAAATCGTTGTTCGTTTCGATTTCGGGTACCTAAATCACACTCACACAGTACTACTTGTGTCCCGTCCTGGTCGGCACACAAAAAAACCGATTAAAAAATGTAAATTAGCCCGTTCCAGTTCTATGGCCCAATAAATTTAACCACACTCTACACACACCCGCAAAAAAAGAAGAGCTGGAACCAGAAGTCCTTCCTTTTCACATCCTTAAGCGACACGGTGCCGAGCATGAGACTCAATGCAATCGCAGAGAGATGTAGATGCTCCACAAGGACACCAAAAAAACTCACCTCTTTCTGGCACTGGCTCCTTCCTCGAACTCCACAGTGGCGCCTCAGTACTTTCAGCATAAATTTGACCAACTTCCGCCGTACAGCGTAACGTCAATTGACCGTTGTGGTAATGAGAAGGCAGTAACTGAAACAAGAAAGCGATAAATTAATTCCCAGCGCCCATCGCTCTTTCTCTCTCTTCCTCCCTTTCTCGAGGATCTCTTACTTGTATTGTCAGATCCCGTGATGCCCAGTATAAGCTCTCCACTGCCTGGTGTAGGACGGTGTCCTCGCTGCCGACCTGCAAAGCAAATAAAAGTAATTGGAATTGGCATTCGTCTTAGATGGCAAGTGCCTTTTAATGAACAAATAATTGCGATCGACAAAAATGTATCTGTATCTAAATCTGTGTTCTGGGATTAGGAGCGGAAATTCCCACGACATATCCTCTCCCCCATAAAATATACATCCTTATTCTTCGCCTGTGATTTTCAAGGATTTCGTGTTAACAGTGCAGAAGAGTTATGCTTCTTTCACCGTGTGTACGTGTAGGTTCAGAGGCGAATCCTTGTACAGGAGGAGCAACCTTAAACTTATTCCCCTCCAGTCGCACCGACACGACGGGTACACATGAAAAAGGAACATCTTACGAGCCCAGGAAGTTCATTTCGCTTAGAGTTTATGGCTTTTTTTGTAAATAAAAGGATAATACGAAAAAGTACACGGCCACCTCACCCGTGTGTGTGTGTGTACACGAAACTCGTCCTTGTGCAAATAGTTAAACATGGTGGTGGGCTAAACTACCTCCCACCCCCTAAATGATTACAGTTTATTTTGTGTTGCAATTTTGTATACGTTGGCAGGACGAGAGCTTGCACGCTTTGCATTAATAACAACTAAACATAAAGTTGCGCGGAGGTCGGATGGCAGGATAGTCACAGAGATGCCTGCACGCCTGGGGCATGCTTTGGTCTAGTCGTGTACTTATTGCTTCTACATAAAACTTTTGCAGACACTTAATGAAAATTTTCTTTTTGAGTGCAAGAAACAATATGCGTTGGTGTTGTGATTTAACGAGAATTTCGGTTTTCTATCAAAATTGACAGGGCAGGTGGATGCTGATGTGGGGACATGCCGCGGTTATGGGAGTCTGAACGAAATAAACAAATAGCTGGGAGAGGAATGAAATATAATTTGTTGGCAGAAGGTTCGGGGGACACAGAAATGGACGGGTTCATTGGCCATCACAAACTTCCCTTTCAGGTGAGTCGACAGCGTCTGAGCTAAAACTTTGCCTCATGTCTCCTAAGGAATTCAATTGACATGATGTTCGGGGAGAGTTTTTTTTTGTTTAATAAGACCGAGCTTAAACAGGATAAGTTAATCTGTGTATGAGAATTAAACTCTAATTTTACTAAATTTGAAATGCCTGAATAAAACGACAGGGTTTGAGGTCGATCGATTGCCACTGGAATGAAGTGACATTTTTATCAACAGGGTTTTCCAATAAGAGGTGTTATTTCGGTAGATGTCACTGTAACTTTTTTAACATTTGACAAGAAGAAACTATGCCATTAATATAAATGGAACGATACACGCTTCAACAATGCATTGAACTTATTGCAATTCACTATAAACATGCTGAATACTTGGCAGAGACGGTTCGTAAAACTAAAATATTTTTGGGTCGTCGTGAAGCACCTTGTCGGACCGCAATACAGAAAGTGGTGGGAAAATTCGAGCTGTTGGGACAAGTTAGTGATGTGAAGAATAAAACCAGTGCACGTTGCTCCAGAACAACTGAGAATATTGCTGTTGTAGCCCAAATTGTTGAAGAAAGCATAGGCTTGTCCATTCTCCAATGTCCTTTGGAATTGGGCATTCCACAAACGTCACAGACTGGATTTTTAAGGCTTATAAAGTTCATTTAAAGATAATGGATGGTTCCTATGTTAAAATTTTAATGAACAAGTGTGTGAGATATTGCCACCATTTTTTTTTTCGGTTGACAGACCGATATTATTCTGTATGGAATGCCATTTTGTATGGGCATCGTTCAAAAGCCCGCCACAACTTTACTGGATGACGCGCATTCGTAATGTCCGATTTTCCATGACTCTAGTGCATAAATCCGGGTTCTCATCAGGTAAGACGACAACCGCGTGACGATATCGCATAAATTTAAATAATAGCTGTGTTTTGTGCAAGTATAAACAAATTATATCGACAGAGCGCTATCATTTTCGCCGCTTAACATAACCTGACTGTCACTTACCATCATCTTGACGATAGTTTTTTGACGATAGCTAATTCGATATCGTCCTAGAACAATTTGCGGGAAACATTGTACATATTTTATAGTAAAACAAAAAAGTATACAGCAGTGATGTTTTCGACAAATGTTATATTTACTAAGCTAGTGGATCCCAGCACACTGCGATAATTCTCTCGGTAGGACAATTCTGGTGGCAGTAAAATGGGCAAAGCCGGCGGACCTGAACAGAACACCAGTTTTGTTGAACGCTATGCCCGTCCATGGCGATTTGACAAAGCAGACTGAATAAATGACAGCCAATTTGACAGATGTAAGACCAACAATATGGCCGCTATCAACTGTTAAATTTGGAGACTTCGTAGACACCCTTTCATTTAAAATTATAACTTTTCACAGTCGCTAAAGATTATAAATAAAAGAAAGCGGAACTTTTGAGACAAGTGAGAAATCAACTACCATATTTTCTTCTGCCTATTTCTCCGGATAACAACTATGCTACCAGATTTAGTGTTTACGGACAACTGCAACTGTGTTAAAGCTAATCACTTGTTGAACCAGTCCTCTGACATTAGCTGCCAAACATTGAAGACGATATAGACGATGTGTCCTCAAAATTTGCACAAATGAACACTAATTTAAATGAAAAAGTAAATGTTATCTACCCCTGACATCAAGCACGATAAGAAACCCCAGATTTGACAATCGATGCGTAAGAAACATGGACATCAACACTACTTCGCAAACGTGCTCAGGATTTTGTGACTATATTACAACCTTTTTTTTCTTTACAAATTGCTGATAATGTTAAAATCAATAGTTGAACACAAAGTCGATCGACTTCCCCTGACATGAAAAACTCCTCAACAGAATTTCTTGCTAGTTAGTGAATATTGCAACGCTCGAAAAACAGGATTTATGCAAAGTGCACTCCATCCATTAAAAACTAGCAACACCCATCCTGCAAATTACCCCTTCCCTAATTCGTGCATAAATCAAAACTTTCCACTCCACCCCGTCAAGGCGATAATCTCAAACTTTAACCTCTTAATCGATAAATAAACCTAATCAAATTAGATTCATTTCTTGCATGATACCTTCCCAAATCCTCACCCGTCATCGGTATTCCGCACGTATGCAGGGTACAGTGTCGTCGGGACCAGCCAAACCTAGTCCCAAAAGGCATGTGGTAAACCACCAAACACACGAATCATTCAATCCACGGAACTATGCTCCTTGGATAAAATAAACTCTTGTGCAAAATGTTCCTCTGGAATTCAAAATAAACTTTAGAGTAAAGTTAACGTTTTGTTTTTCTCGTGCGGAAAACCAACTTCCAAAGTATCTAGTATCCAATTTCTGGTATTCAGTATCCGCAACCTAAATCTAACTCTCTTCCCGCTTCCCCCACTCGGGGTAAAAGAAGGTGTGCATGTGCTTAGCTCCACTTTCGCCAACCAATTCCCTCACTCCTTGCTAATGTGTAATCGCATGAAGTATGATTAAATTTCCATTTGAGGAAATCGTTTTATAAAAGTTTCGTTTCAAAGTTATCCTTCGACCCGGACAAAACAGCAAAAGCAAAAAAAAAAAGAAAGGAAAGCAGAAGAACAAAAATCCTTCCAAGTTCTCAAAGGACTTCCCGACGGTTCACAAGCAAACCAAGAGAGTTACTGGGTACTTAGTGAGAGAGTTCAAAGCACATTTATTTTTTAAAACACTTTCCATTGATGGCGAACGCCAGTGACGACGTCGATGACGCCCGGGTGGACGGGGTCCTGCCGCCTGCAAAAGTATCTTGACCTTTTCGCCTTGATTCCTTTTTACAATGCCCGCCCCGAGATAAGTCTCCTTAATTAACTGCAAATGGTGGTAGTGTGTGTAGATGAGGTTTGTTTTTGTTCATTGGGGATGACGAGGGGAGGCGAAAGAAAAAAAAATACAAAAATGAAATAAAACATTTTTTGATTACCCCATAACGGCCTAAATACGGGTCAAGGATATGTGCACAACTTGTTTGACTTTGAAGCTTGAATTGTAAGTAAATAGAGCGACCATGCTCCATGTGGGCAGAGGGTGGGGATTTAGATAAACATTTGGATCTGACGAATATTTATTATTTCCTCCTCCTTCGACGGAGGGAGTGGAGGTGGATTTCATTCTCTTCATTTTCAAGTACAACGCTTTGCTCAAGTGCTGTTCAAACACACATTCACGTTTTGTAAATATGTTTTAATGGGCTGAGAGCGGCCCAGGACGGTCTCTTTTCGGGTAATTTTTTGGCTAAGTATTCGTGGAATCATTAAATTGTTGTTATTCTTTTGGGAAGTGTGGTGATATTTGTAAACATTCGATGGGAAAACATGAGGAGTGTTTTTTTTTTAATTCAATTTGATTCATTGGAGTTTGGATTCGCGAAAAGATGGTTGCTGAAGAAGATCTCAATTTCGTGGCTTAAGTGAATCAAGCGGCTTCTGCGACTGGTGTTGTTTCGTGTGAAGAGGATATTGATTTCGTGCTTGATTTTGTTGTGTTTTTGGAAGAGATACGCTTTTGAGATGACTCCACAAAATAATCCATTTTATCTTTTTCGTCCTCGAAAGGGACTTGGATTCTTGGAAACAATTTCACTGTTTGTGGATCAATCTTGAACCATAGTCCATAAAAATGCTGAAGAAGGACAGAGAATAAAATTTAGCTTCTTGGTTGAAAATTAGTTTTAACTTTTAGCTATCCACAGCTAAACCACCCTACAGAGGTCATAAATGTCTGTGAAACGTATTGCTAAACTCCTGCAAAAAAAAAAAAAAAGATTGTGCTTTAGACCACACAACTGAAGTAAAACTTCTTTGGCTGTAGTCAAATAGCATCGAATAGAAATGTAGCTTAGAGCCATGCTTACAAAATAAGGAATTTACCTTCTAAATTTCAACCAGATCGGACAAGCCGTTCCAATGTGCAAGATTTTTTTTTAACTCTTGAACAGCTGAACCGATTTCGATGAAATTTTCAATATTAATTTCTTATGTCCTACACTAACGCGTTAACTAATTTGTTCTTGGATGCAATGAGTTTGACTTCAACTCAGAAAGCAACCGCGGCACATAGCAGGCCAATGTTTCCATAAAATTCTAGGAAATCGGACTGATCTACTGAACCCTTTGGCGATTGAGCACACGTGTTCAACTATAGTATCTCCCGCTACTGCTGTGCACCACAACGCATAAGTTTACATGAGAGGGAGAGAGAAAGCACCATCACATTTTTCGTAACGCTCTCGTCTCATATAAATCGATTTACCCCCAACGCGCGTAAAGAAGTTTTACTTAAAAAAAAAAAAATAACGACAAAACCCTTAAACAAACTTCAGTAGGTTCAACATATTGTGGTCACCGAATTAGCAAATTGCGAAATTGATTCGTTTTAAAAGGATTAATTCTCATATTATGTTGGACACACCTTATCATGCCTTCCACTATCTATTGACATCGATGAATAGGTATTCTGTTCTATTCTGCCTGGGCTGCTACATAAAGCTTTGGTAAATTGACTAGTTTCTTAATCCAACGTGCAACTCTTCATTGCTCTAGAGATTTTCTATTGAATTGAGGTTAGGACTGTCTTAGGCAATGACTGAAGTTTTGATTTGGCGATCATTAAAGCACGGCTTCATCAACCGGGAAGTATGCTTAGGACCATGAATGTTCATGATATGGCAAAATGGTCCTTCTATTTTATTTTACATTTAAACTGGGCTATTCGTTGCTCTATTTTCACGATAGACACAACACCATGCCAGGAAAAGGCAGCCCACATCATGACACTATGTCTTACCCTCTACCGCACTTCATAGTTCATAATTTTATGCACTAAGGGTTATATCGGTCCGGCGGAAGGGGGCCCTGAAATTGGCGTCAAAGTGATAGTCTCTTTTCCTCATTAAGCGTTCAGTGCACTGACCATGTCTCTGAGCCAGTTCGTATTGATGTTGTTTATAATTAGGAAATCAAAATGTGCACGAAACAATTATCGTCAAAATAATTTTTATTAAATTAAGAAAAAACAATTTCCTTGCATTTTTGTAACAAACTAAAAAGTTTCAACTTGACAAAGATCACAGATTTTAAATATTTAAATTCATAATGCGAATACAATGCATTATTTTAAAATGAAACTGACTGAAGGTCCCTCAAAGGGAAATTTATAAAACGTTTTAAAAAAATTGAGTTTTTTTTACTAGTGCAACTATCGTCTTCTTTTGCGCTGAATTTAGATGCCGGCTTTCAATTTCAGAAATTCTTTCAAACTGGGATATGCTGGAATGTCATATACCAGTTTTTTTTAATTACATGATCTAAATCAATTGAAAACGAAGTTGAAAAGCTATTGTTAAAAATTTTGAAATGGAATGAAATTGCTAGATTTAATATCTGGAGAATACATTTGAAAGGTTTTGCCCAGAACCGCTCCAAAGGATGTGTTGATCGAACAAACAATAAATAAGTTCCTTAAAAGACTCTTACCGCCGGGTAGCCGTACAATCAAATATAAAATAAAAAAAATTGATGCGCAAGAGGCTCGAAATTTTCAACTCCATTTGTGTATACATTCGCGCGATGATCAGTGATTAGTAAACATTGAGATGCCACCTTACAAAAGAAAGAGTGCATACTGAGCATAAAGCAATGAAAGAGAGGAATACCAATCATAGAAAACCATCCAAAATGATGGAATTCTATTCCCCAAGATTATTAATTTCTGTAGGTTTACATTAATCGGGCTGATTCGTGTCCATATTCCAGCGAACCAGCACACCACGCTAATATAACGCACACCACGCTAATTCAAAGCTACCAGACCAGCTATGAGACAGGAGTCTCATACCAGTTTGAAGTGTGCAAACACACGTCTATTGTCAAGCGTATGTAAACCCCTACTTCCACACTATTATAATCACGCCACGTCCCAGTCCTTCCTAACCGTCAAATCCAGTTCATGACTCAAGTAAGAAGAAAAAAAAAAAGTCTTTGGTTGCCCCCCGACATTACTCATCCCAAATGGTTATGTGCTGCACTCTGACACCCCGAAAAGCCACTACTGCCACGTAACACCTTAAATCTTCGCGCCTTTAGTGCAAATGTGCAACAATTTAACCCAAAAGCCACCTAAATGCCATCTCCGATGGGTGCAGCGTAGCGCTGCATACCTCAGCGTTCATGTGGTGGCATATGTGTGTCTGTGTGTGCAGGACTAATAATTTAAATTCAAAAACTGACACCATAAACAATGTTGTGCGGTGCCACAGGAGAGACACACAGCGAAAATTGATTATTTTCCTTCCTTCGTTTTTCCTGCCATCGCTTTTGGTGTCAAAACTTCCTGCAGGATGTTCCTTCACAGCGAATACAGCACCTACGTTGCAAGCTCCATTGCTTTTCGGTCCTCAGTCCTCGTAGGCACTTGTGTCTGCCGAAAACTAAAACAGACGACGACGAAGAGGTGACCAAAAAGACGCACAAAAAAAAGAGGGACACAGGGATTGGCGAAGGATACAAAACTCGCAGTTGGGTGGCGATGGCGGTGGGAGTCAAAGCGGAAGCAGGTACTGCGGCACCGAAGCATCGATAGCACGCCAGCATCTTGTCTTGTAACAAGTGACACTCCTAGCCATCCCAAGTGTGTTTGTATGCGAGGGAAACTTCATCGTACATCCTTGCACGTCTGTGTACTGCATCGAGGACCCTTTTGGCGTCTCAATAAAAACGGTGAACCAACAACGACGACGACGATATTTTAAATTCAAATTTGCAATGCATCACATTCAAGCATCTGTGGATCGGCTATCTACACACAGAGAGAGAGAGAGAGAGAAAAAGAGGAAAAGGGAGATGCACACAGGATGAACTAATAGCTGCAGCTAGTCTCTCGCAGCGGATATGAGACAAGGTCCTTTTGTTCCCAGATCGCATCCCGCATATCGACAGATACGCGCTGGAGATGCAAGAAAATTACGTCGACGACGCCGGAGATACCGTGCATAGCGATGCATGAAATTATTTGCATTTTTATACTTAAAATCTTGTCAGGTATCGCCCGCTGGAAGTTTTCACTTTGCACCCAGACACTGCGCCTCCATCAGCCCGGTGGTTTGGCGGGTTTCTTTTTTTCCGTATTTCATGTTTCCAGCAGGAGAAGGTATGTGGCAAATTATGCAGGAATAATATTGGTGTATGCAAAAAGTGCAGCAAGGTGTGAATTGTATAATGCGGGCCATATGCAACGGTATAGATTTTTAGCTTTTTAACTCTACCGCAAAAATGCATTCGAATTTTAATTTAATTAAAATATTAGACTTAGTAGAAGAGAGATGAATCTTTTTTCATTGTTTTTTTTTAAGGTCGGAGGGCGTGTGATTGGCGAGACGGAATAAGGTGAGCGATTGCTTGGACTTGAAGTGGAAAAAGATTGCAGGGTGGAGTTTGCTTTCAGAGGAACTGGTTGATTTATGAAGTATTTTTTACTTCCACAATGTAAATATTTAAGAATATTTAAGGTGGTTAATGAGTGTGAAAGGGGAGTTTTTAACGATTCTCAGCTGCTATTTGTAAGATTGGTTGTATGTCGGATCGTGCATACCCAGGATCGAGTCTGGACAGCGGGAAAAACCAACAATTTTTTTGCGGTCACAGCCATGAGTGACAGTCCTTGAAGAGTGTGAGACTTTAAGAATTTATCGTTTGAAAGCGGAATTTAAGAATAAATACAAGAGAAAGTTGATTAAATATGAACAGGGTGTAATAAAGGAAACAGGGGTATTGTTTTGGGTTTTTTTCTGAAGTCTTTTCCAACTAAAAAGGTCGATGTTGGAAAAAATTAAATATGCTGTGCATGGAGTACCTATTTAGAAAATTATTATTTTTTTTCCATTTTATATGCATCTACGTCTTTTTCAATGATTTATAAATAATATATAGCGCTCTAACCGCCAAATTATTGTAAGCGATATTTCAAGTTAAAATGAGTTAATGGTGCATTCCAAAGTTAATTCGATTCGCATCGTTTTCATCATTGTTTTTTTTTTTTTAATAAAGCGTTCCAGTTAAACATAGCAGAGAAAACAAAATCTATCGTAAACAACGTTTACATTTTTTTTAGCTCAGACAAAAAACAAAACAAAAGCCTCCGGCGAAGTTTTCATTTTGTCGCTTAAATTGGCGTTTAGGGCGCGTTATGATATTTTTCAAAAAAACGATACCAAATTAAATAATTAGTACGAATCTGGGAGATCAAATTTTCTGCCACGAATTAAAGCGATGGCTTAGATTTTGTTTATTTTAAGGATATGATTGCGATTAGTTGCAGCATTAGACCGTTAAATTTGTAAAAAGGACCCAGATAAAGTCTGCAAGAAACACAGATGGCCTATTCGAGATGAAACCCTTTGAAAACCCTTAAATGATTGTCATGGGGTACGCAACACTTAAAGTCCCAGGAACATCTTTAACTTAAAACGACGACAAATTCCACAAGAAACTGCCGAGCTTTAACTCCGCGAAGAATCGGCTACTTTTACTCCTGCAAAGTTTTACGAATACAATTGACTCAGTGGTGGTTTTGTGTTTGACCATTAAATGTTTAGGAGTCAACTTTGAAACGAAATTGGGTCTCCAGTACAAAGTGTGTAACGTCTACATTTTGACAAAAAAAAAAATTATATTAGATATGCGTGCTAATCAACCATGTAACTTAAGTAATTTGATATCAGTTAAATAATAATGGACAGCAATTTGACAGATGCCAACGAAGCAATATGGCTGCACAGACTGTCACAATCGAGTCGTCCCTTTTCGAAAATCTGTTCTAAACACATCCCAGATAGACGTTTTTAATTAAAAAAAAATATCTATATTTAAAAATTCCCGATAGTGTTCCATTTAATGCAAAAAATATCGATAAAACTTTATGTGGATAATACGAAGGGCTCAATAACAAGTGGCTACAACACACTTATTCTTCCAAATGGATGGTTTTACCGGTAGTTTTCTTCTTCTAATGTTTATAGAGTTTTTCTTTTTTTCCTTACTTAATTCTCTTTTGTATAAATAATATCTCAGAAGAAAGATCAATCGATCATATCTCTGTATTAATTATGTGTGATAACCAAATATCATTGTAAATTTATGCTACTTAATAAATACATCTTTATCTTTATCTTTATCTTTTTCCAAATAAATTACTGACTGATTTTTCCTTCATCTTTGTGTCGAGGCTCTTAACACCCACCATTCATCGAGCACTCGACAGCAATAGTAAAATTTTAAAAGACCAACAGAATTTGCTCCAAATTTACTTCAATATATGGAAAACAAAAACTTTAAATGACTTTTCACTTGTATGTTTATTAAATATCGAGGTCTTAAAAACATGTTAAATTGCCGGAATGCTACTGCATCTCCACGCCATAAGACGCACTCATTCAAAAGTTATTCCGGGGCAGTTCGAACAACTGGGAGCAATATCGTCGTCAATAAAAACCAACCGCCAACTGCCCCACTAGAACAATACGGCAAATACGAAACGAAGTCCAACTTCGACGTCCATTAAACAAATATTAATTACTTTACTTTCGTCCTCGCACATCCATTGAACGACCCTGGAAACTCGCCATTATAGCCAACCTACATCGCCGATGGTAGGTGCTTGCTTAAGTCGGGTTAAGTAAAGCTCAGGTTTCTCGTGTGCACACGTGTGCGCCCGTATGTGGCTGGTATTGTTGATGAATTTTTACCTTAATATAGAGGTAAAGTACCATCGAAGGAGTGTGGGGCGGAAGCCGAGGGTGTGTTGCTGTTGAATGGTTATTGTCCAGTAGGTATTTGTGTCGGCACTCGTGAGTAAAGGATATTTATCCAGAAGTATCTGCATATTCTCATTTTCATGAATAAATTCGAACAAGTGTGTTTGGAAAACTCTAGAGTTTTTTTTTCTCCTCTTTATTTCTCTGGTTTTGTTTACAGGTCGGATGGTTATGGTCTGGTGAAAATATTCATGATGAATTCCTTTAAATTGATACTAATGACAGAGGTATGCGAGTTGAATTGAATTGAAGTTCAATAAAATAGATTTTAAAAATTTTATTTAACAATAATAAAATAATAAATAAGGATTTAAACAGTGGGAGAACAGTAAATGTGTAAGAGGCGGGCTTCGAGGAGAGCATGGAATCCTCTTGAATGGATTTCAATTGAATGGTTAATTTTGTGAAGCTATGCGGGTGGTATAATCACGGAGTGCGGCTTCAAGGATCATCATTCAGTGCTGAAGGTTATCGTATTTTCTTTACAGGCAGTAAACAGAAGGTCCACTGCACATATGTAAATTTATACCGCTCACAACACAGTGGAGGCGCGAAAAAGTAAAGCTCTTGCCCTCAACAGGCTATAACGCCATGCAATTATTATTATTATTATTATTAAAGATTATAAATAAACAATCGACAATTTTTCTTGCCGAATAGTTTTCATCGGACTACCAAGAAATTTATTGGGGTACATATTCTAATCTGGTTTAAGTCTTATGTTTTCGATAACTTTCACAGTCTCTGCTTAGAAAAAAAATACGAAGAATAGAATCAACAGCTGTCAAAATAAGCATCTGAAACTCACGACTTAGTCAGGCAGTCAGCAATGTCTGTCAGTTCTTCAAAAATCGAATTTGAAAAATATCTTAACAAGTTGACGACAGTCCAAGTGAATATTTAGATTCTTCACTTGCGTTCCATCAGTTTCCCCATGAAAATTTTAGTTTATTGACAGCTGTCACAAAAAGCATTTTCACTTCACCAAAAAAAAGGTCCAAGTTAAAAAATCTCTTAAACTAATTGACACCTGTCAAACCAAGTAACTGAAATTTTAAATTTTCTATTTGAATATGATCTGGCAATTAAACCTGTCAGAATAAAGCTTCTAAGGGAACCAATTTAGGTCGATACAAGTTGAAGGACCGTAAACGTCTGCTGAAACTTACTACTTTAATCAAAAGTACATCATCTGTATTTAAGAACTTAAGAGCATATTCGCTTTGAACGCCTTACACAGATTTGACAAGCTAGATGCCAGATGACTGCTCACAACTCACCAACAACGTCTCAAAATCAAACCACTTTCCGGAGATTCAATTAATTCCTTCTCTATTTTATTTGCTGCTATACAGTGTGATCCTTGTCAAGCCCATTTTGTTAAATTTCCACTCAACTGCGCATTTTAAACCGCTGCCACCTCAAAGCTCACCCTCGATTCTCGGACAAGAATAAAACCCAATTTGTGCTGAAATATAGATAAGCCCTAAAAGGCTAAGTGTACACAACATGTAATGCCTCTTTTTGATTTATCGCCAACCATCGGTCCAGCCCCAACCAGAGCTAGGCCATAAACTCATTTGCTGCGTTTACCCTATGCCATTCAAAATTGATTAATTCCAATTTACACTACATTTCACATTGCTGTTAAGTTGTGGATTAAAATTAATTCGCTCTATAGATTGCATCGTCCCAAAAAAAACGTTAAGCGCCATATTTTCCCTGTTAAATTGCCGCACATCTGTGCGGAAAATTTTCGAACACATTCCGCAGGCTCATATCCGCGAGCAAGACAAGAAAAAAATACAGGCCAGAATCCTCAGCCGGCACCCAGACTGAATTTTATGGCGTTTTTGTTTTTATTTTTTTTGTGAATGAAAGTTTTGTCCGAAACACGAAATTAAAAAAAATTCAAGCCACAAAAAAAAAATCGAGTAATCGAGACGTTAATGCAGGGCACGTCCACCTGGCGGTGGATAGTCCACCAATACCGGACAAATGCTGCGCCTGGCATAACAATTTTTGTGTCGGAGAATTTTAAGTGTAATATATATGCGCTGGCGTATGTGTGTGCTGGTTGGTGGGGGTTTTCGCCATTTTTGGAACGTTTTTCTCAAATTTTGTTTTTTTTGGGACTAATAAATACGATTACGATGCATCAAGCAACGGAGGCTGATGCAAAATTTGTTGACGTTAGCTGCTTGGTTCAAGTCCGGATCCGGAGGCGTGTGCTAGTTGGTTTCACTTTTCATTTTGATTCACTTCAACCGATGGGGACGATAAATTTGTTTTTCGGAGAAGTTTCATGTGCTCGATGGTGTGGAAAATAATTTTCATAAATCGATTGGGCAATCAGAATGCATGGCAGTTGTTTTTGGGGACGGGGGCAGTTTTTGATTACCGCACAGAAGTACGTGATAAAACGGCTTTCGGAAGTTGTTGCGTTTTGTGGATGTGCGGAGCAGGTTATTGATTTAAGTTTGCTTTTCTTCCGTGGCAGTAGAGAATGGATGAATGATGGATTTACATTAAAATAGGTCAACAAAGTACATATTTTGCTGATAGATAGTTGGGCATGATTGAGTTGAGAGAAATATCACAGCGACTGTGATTTAGAAAATTTTCTAGAATGCGCTTTTTTGTTTAATTTTTAAAGTAAAAAATAGCTAAATAACGGGAAGCTAGGTCCTGGCCCTCAACGGGCTGTTACGCCACCCAATGTATGTAAAAGAGCCAATGTAAATTGTCACTTATAGCAATATGGTTGCCCTCGATTGAATTATATCGACGTTGATGATGTATGTACATCATTTTAACGCTGCTACGTGTCCGACAAAGAATTCTACTCCACTATGAATATTCTGTGGTTGAGCTAAGTTTGCAGGGGTAAATTAAATTAGTAATTAAATAGTCCCATTGTGCGTAAATCGTGTAGTAAATTAAAGAGTCAGATTGTGCGATTAACCTCGTTTGCCTTTTTCGTGTGCTTTTCTCCAAAGATATGCATTAAAATCTCACACATAAATTTGTTTATTCAGTTATCATATCGGCTTTATTCTTTAACACATTTAGAGTGTAATTTTTTTACTGAATTTTTACTGAACTTTTGCCTTTCAAATAAATTTCTCTTCCTTTTTTCCGCTGAAAATCTGTTCACTCACATTTCGTGTAAACCTAACTCTGTCATTCAATATCAAAATTGACTCGGAAATATTTCTGCGGTTGGAATACTCCCTGACTATATATTTCGATTTTTATTTAAGAACTAAATCAATTGTGTATATACAATTTAAAATTGTATACAACCGTTCACGATTTTTGTCTGTAATTTATTTTACATGAACCACGAAGATGACCACAAATTGAGCTAAGCTAAAAGAATTGCAGGGACTCGTTCACTGCATCAAGTGAAACTTTTTTTCCAATTGCATTTCCCTTTTTTCGTTTTTCTGCATATGCGGCGTTCACCTGCTAGGCATTTTCATTCGATAGTTTGACATCCGCGAAAATTCTTTTGAAGTTTGACCTTTTATTTTTTTTTGTGAGGTGGACACAATTGACGTGATACGTGAAATTGAGCTCAGAACCATCGTGAATGTATAACAAAATTGGGTCGACTGGGTCGAATAAGCGCCTTTTACCGAGAGAACGCGGCAGCTAAATACACGGAGTGGGGAATTGAGTTAAAAAAAAATCACATTAAAGGTGAGGCAAAGCTAAATTTGCTTTGAAGGGGGAATTAACAAAAAAAAAGTCGACAAAAGGTTAAAATGCGTTTAAAAAAAACCATTAAAATGTTGTGCTATTTTTAAATTGCATTTAAAATTGCTTTTAAACAAAATACAAAATATACAATACAAACAAGCTTTTGAAATCAATTTAAAAAAACATGTTTTGAACATTAATTAAAAAAAAAAGCAAAGAATGCAATCTCTCTTGTCTTAATTTTGCGTTGCTGTGTAAATGGTTTCTTTTTGAATCATAGGCTATTTTGATAATGACCTCTGTTTCCGACTTGTAATTTTGACGCGAAACGGATAGAGTCGCTTTACGTTTGAAAAACGTTGGAAAATACTTTCAGTATTGTATTGTCCAAACAGCGTGTTTTGAAAGGAAGTTTTTAGCGAAATGAAAACACCGCACCTGCTAGTTGTGCAAAAAGTTCGTGACACTAGCATGCTAGTGGACAATACTCATGGTCCCCGTCGTGAGACTATAATGTGGCTGCTGAAGCCTAGGGTATGAGACTCAATCCATGAACGTCAACTTATCATCTACCTGGAATCAGATGAAATTCAAAGAAAATGTTACTTCCATTTTGGAATCTGTAGGTTTGCATGTGACCGAATGAACTCTCAAAATTAATAAAAAAAAACTCGCATTGAATTAGAGTTCGAAATATTTCATCATTCCAGCTTATTTCTTAGTGAAGACTCTTTGGACCCAGCCAATTTTGTTTCGAACTAATACGAGAGCTCTACGTAATTCTGTCCCCGATGTCTTTCACGATTCGACGCGTTCCACTAGAGTCCTCGTACGGATGACAGATGCTGCACGAAAAATCCATCATGGCAAAGTTTAATTTTCATTTTGTTTTTCGTCCAAGGCCTTCCAGCTTTAGCTGTCATTTCATCAGGAAAAGATTTCTCTGCTTCGGAAGTCCACCCCTCACGAACCCTTGCACGTGCAAACGACTCGTACGTACCCTTCCTTGATCCGTTCTTCTTCCAAAAAATATGCATTTTTATTGCAGTATCAATCAGACAAAGCATCCTTTTAGGTCGAATCAAAAAAAAAAAAAAAAAAACACGAGCAAAATGAGAAAATATGTGAACGCCTGCCATGCCATGTTTCTGGGCAACATTGATTATTCAATCCGATCCTGTAGGCAATGTATCAGACAGGACTTTTCCGTTTCCCCCTTTTTTCTGCCTTTTTTTGGTTCACTTTTGTGTTTGGTGTGGTGTTGTGGAGGGGAATTTACCATTTTTGGAGGATTTCCTCTGCATGACAGTATGCAGAAACAGGCAGTAAAAATGGTTTAATTGATATGCTAGGTGCATGCTCCACGCCATGATGATGGTGGTTGATCTGGGTCCGGAAGAAAATCCAATAAAATGAGTCACGCTCCAAATTGGTGCCTGGCGGTGATGGTGGCGGTGGTGGGCGGCGTATGGTGAGAAGGATGTGGATTCCGGTCGGATCTTTGGTGGGTGTTGTGATGATTTGTTGTACGAGGCCACAGTGGACGTTTGTGAAATTTTAATTCCGGTACAGTGGTAGGAGGAGCATCACAAGAAAACAGGAAATCGATATATCCACCCGCTCGGTTGTGCAATAAATTCCGGGAACCTCCTTGAACCCCAAATTGACTTAGTGCTCTGCCGCACCTTCTCGACACGAGTGCGACTTTCCGTGCAACTAGAACCGCAGTCGCTCCTCTCCGACCCGAAGTTTGTTAAGTTTCAACATTTGCAACCCGCCCAGACATATGCACTTGCAAATAAATTAAGCACACCAAATGGGAAAGTGATTAAGGATCCTTACAGCAAAGCTGCAGTCATTACAAGGAAAAGCATTTAATTGAGTTCTCATTTCGTTGAACGCCACGCGGGGGAGTAGTGAAATTATCGCCAAGTGTTTTCGCTTCAAAACGTAAATTGCATATGCTTTTGTACATATTTTCAGGACTTAAATTCTTTGGAACAACTAATTTTGTTTGCTTGTAATTCAATTTATTTCCACCGCTGGCGGGTGTGTTCGCGTAGTGCATGCACA
Organism: Syritta pipiens; assembly: GCA_905187475.1. Taxonomy (NCBI): domain Eukaryota; kingdom Metazoa; phylum Arthropoda; class Insecta; order Diptera; family Syrphidae; genus Syritta; species Syritta pipiens. Next base: position 33,367,699 of record LR994572.1, on the reverse strand, counting down.
TGCATGTTACTCCCGGCATTCATCTTCGTGTCGTCGTCTTTTTGTTTTGTAAATATAGATACAATTTAATTTCGACAATTTATATTTCTGTATCATGTTAGGTACATTGTGCTGCTGCGGTGGCAAAAGTATCCCGCAGTGAATTGTTGAAATACGACAGCACTTCACGGGTGGAAGCCATAAAAGCACACCCTGTGGTCGATGCGGAACTAAAGCAAACGACGCTCCTGGCGCTTTGTAATTAGTAAGCATGTTTTTTAAATTCAATCTATCTAATTGATGCCGTTTAGAAAATATATGATAAACTCTGGGTATGGCGGTGGTGGTGTTGTCCCTTCAAATCAGTCGCTGACCGGGATAATGCAATTTGTGTGCGAGTTGAGAACACATCCCGGCTCCGGAGGGAAACGCTTTACAGAGAGAGTTTTAAAACTGGGAGCTCAGTGCTGCAAATGTTTCATGTAAGGTGGAAGTAAAAATTTAAGAGACATCCGTCGCAGGAAGGAGACGCTTGTTTTGTTGAAGGACTCAAGTGAATGACGTGTTCGGAGGAAATGGAATGAAAACGTGGGGTGCAAGGAAATGGAAACGTTTATGAGGAATTCATGTTGAAATCACATTTCTATGAGGAAGTATACTTGCGATAGACTTCTGGAACGGGTGAGGAGGGACATGTCAGCGAATATGCATATCATGCATGTGCGTTATTTTGTTTTCCAACTCATTTTATCGCTTTTTTTTTTATCCGCATTATTTTCCGTCTCTGTTCTATTTCCTGTTTTAAAGAGATAGCTTCGGCTGTAGTGAATGTTTTAGAGTATCAACTGACTCTATTGGTTTCAGAGTGGTGAGACATGATATTCTGTTTATAGAGCACCATATTTGATGAAAAATTGTATTCTGGAAATGTCGGCATTTGCTGTGGTTTTTATTTTTTTGTTTTAATTAAAAGATAAATGAAGTCGAAGTGCATAGAATCGATGTAAAATTTGTTGGTGACAAGTCTGTGGTTGGACGTTTAAAAAATTTGGATAAATTCCGCTGTGGATAGGCAGACAAAGTCAAAGGGTCAAAACTGAATATACCACTAGATGAAGATCAGATTTCAATACGAGCAGATAATTAATTGGAGTCATTGAAAAATTTGTTTTTGTGCAATTGAAATCTGTGTGAAGGACTAAAAAACTACGCAATTGGGTTTCTATGAACTCAAACCGAGCTGTGCTGAATGGCGGTTTTTTACTGGAAAACATCTGATTCAAAGGCAAAAAGGAAAGTTTTTTTTTTACATCGTCACACATTGTAGATCAAACTGTACTCTGTGCTGTCAGGATAAATTCTCATCATCGAAAATTCGTGGAAAATATTTTAATTAATATTTACAACAGCCTTTGTTTTGGAAATGAATGAATTTTAAAACACACAAAAATAAAACAAAAACTGGCTGACATTTTAGAATTTTTCTTTGTTAGGGTTATAATAACTATGTGTCTAGAAATACAAGGTTCATACATTTCTATGCATTCATATTTTTTTCGTTTGCAAACCTAATTGGAATAATCATACCATTTCTATATAGCTTTAAATTATTTAAGCCAACACAGGGAATATAAAGTTTCAGTTAGATAATTATATTTTGCTGTAAATGAGTAATAAAAAAATTTAGCCGATTTTCCAGTGTTATTTTTATTGTGTTATTCTCTTATTAGTATTTTTTAGTAAAGTAAAAAAACTCTGTTGTTTCAGGACCGTGCAGTGCATGAGAATCCAAATTACTGGCATGTATTGAAAAGCTTAAAGTCGATATTTTCTATGTTTTGGGGTACTGATGACTGGACGACAATGAGAATTTATCTTGTTTGTTATGTTATCTTGAAAATACTAAGGAAAGACTCCAATTTTACCTTTTTCTATTGCGTTTATGGATTGTCGAACGTTTTAAGAAATTATTATTATAAAAATGTTATTGAAAAATGTTGTCAAAATTCTAACTAACATATGTACGACATAAATTCCAATTAGGGTCAGTCATCATAATTGTTGCAGTGAACAAGGGATTCTACACACCGTCGATTTTTTTGATTTTCTGGACGTTTTGGACACACAACCAGACATAGGTGCGTGCGGAATATCAGACTCGGACAACATCGCTGTATCCGAGTTGTCTTTTTAATTAAACATCCCATATATTAGGTTGTCAAATATCTCCCTTCCGCTTTCTTGTCTTTTGAATTTTCCGGCTATGTACAAAGCGCTACAGAGATATTTGACAACCTAATATATGACCCAACGGTTATGACGGAGAAACTCGGCGACTAGGTCTGGGTTTCATTCCTTAGTCACCGTGATTGGACGGTGAAATCTTAATGCAGCTACAGTGGCTTACGGCTTATTTGACTCATTCCACATTTACAACTTCAAACCAGTATAGCTCCCAAACGAAAAAAAGCTATCAAAAAAGAAAAAAATGCAGAAGGATCTACTGAATGCGAAACTTAACCCTTTCATGCCCAGTATTGTTCGTGAAAAACATGAATTTCCTCCGCCAACAATTCGAAAATATTGGCGCAATTGTAGTAAAAGTGTCTTAATTGCATTCTAAAACCGAATTTTAGTTTATTTATTTCCGATTCAGGCATTTCTTCGTGCAAAAAGAACATTCGAGATTTCTTACGTCGATTTTGGTGAAGTGTAAGAAAATATATTTCCTGTGGCTGGAATTAAATGCAACCATGAAAGGGTTAAAGAAAACACATTAAATATCTATTTTAACATATTAAACGACAACGTGATCCAAGATGCAGATGAATTGGTGATAAGAGACTCTTTTTGGTTTTATCCAGAAAATAAGAACAAAAATCCTTCCGTTTTTGTCAGAATATGGCTTTTCGGGGTTTCGTTCCAAAGGAATAACGAAACCCTTATAGAATCACTTTCGGTGTCCGTCTGTATGTCCGATTCACCAGAACGCTTATAACTTTTAAGTCGTTGTTAGTTAAGGAATTAAATTTGGATTGGAGGTGTATCTAGGCACGCCAGAACTAAATAATGTATTTTTTTTATTATCGTGTCTATGTAGTGAATCCAGCGGCACAGACTTCAGTTCAGTATTTAACGCAAAATAGAAGCATGTACTTGTAGTTTCTTTTCTATGATCATTTTTTCCTTATAAAAAACTTTAAAAAAAAATTAAACCGACTTTAAAAAAAAGGGACTACGAACAGTCACTTAAAAGCAAAAAATAACTTAATTACAGCTTTAATTCAAAATATAAAAGTGCACGGAAATCCTTGTCAATAACTGTTACCTATTAATTTAAACAAAATAATATTATATGTGCAATCTACTGATCTGCCTAAAGTCAGTGCCAAGCCAAATAGGTAGAAGGTAGATAGAGGTTAAGTCGTGTTACATAATATCTTGGCAACACCGACTTCCAGCAGATCAGTAGATTGAACATATAATAATATTTTGTTTAAATTTGTCCTTTGTGACAATGGGACCATCTCAAGAATATACTCCTTGAAACAAAAAAAAAATTTCAAAATCGGTTCATAATTGACGAAGAAATTCGTGAACATTCATAAAAGGAAAAAAACATGCATACAGACGGTTGAAAATGGATGTGTAAGCGAATAGTTACTTTAGGCATAGCTTAACAATTGATTGATTGTATATTTAACACTTATGTGCTTCATTAGTCATCCTATACTATGCTCTCTTAAGACCTGATAAGATTTAGATCTTTTTAGAATAAGATTATTACTTGGAAGTAAAGAAGCTTTTCTTTTACGAGTAAGAAAGATAGCTTGAGTCTTGTAAACATTTCTTTCACAATAAATAACTAACTTTTTAGTAAAGTGAATTTCAATTTAATTTCTCCCACTCTTTTATACCGATAATTTTAAAAGCAAATTTAAAACAACTTACTTTACCACTTACATAGACTCGTTCTCTTACTTTTTCGTGTGATTTACCGAACAAGAAAAAAATAACCAAAGGATTGGGTGTGTCTTTTGAGAGACTGTATATTGAAATTTATTGCAACCAAAAGTTTTTCAGTGGTCACATATTACTGGTACAACCTATTAATGCGGAAATGTAAGTCAAGACTAACATTTTCATCAAAGTAAAGTCCACTTTCAAAAATTGTTCAAAGACAAAGAAGCTAAAGAGGTTTAGGCTCGAAGAGGTTTATCTTCAACCATTAATCTCTTGCTGTGACTGTGTATAAATTTGAGTTAAGATATTTGGTCGTAAATGACCAAAGATGCTCTAACTTTTAGACTGTCTTTTAGTGAATTCTGCATCAAGATCCTGAAAGGCTAAGTGAAACCTAATGATTATTTGAAGCCCCGACATTTTTTCGGAATGGGTGGGAATTTAATTTAAGATGGCTATCTATGGTTCATGTGTACTCTCAAAAATTGTTCAGTTTTCGCTATCGATTGCTTTAAAAGTTATGGTCCCTTCCGTTCTTAACAAAACACAAGAGCTCAACATAATTTGAGGTCTTGTCCCTTTTCTGCGGTCCCTAAGGAATACCGTATTTTTTCACAGCTCCATGATTCTGGGCAGCATAGAACAGCAATTAACTTGATTTTTCAAGGTAGATGATTCCATCAGATACACAGCCTACCCCTCGCCCTTCGGCTCGGGCCGACAGTTCTCACCCTCGTCTGTCCATCAAAGTGATGCGATTATGTCTGCACTCCACTTCACGAACGCCACAAGACACATTTCTCCTTCAACGCCACTCAACTTAATTTGTATTCAAAAAGTCTTACCGGGTATCCTTTTCGCTCTCAGCAAGGACGAGAGCAGCAAGTCAACTCATAACTCTCATAACCAACCGGAGGATAATGTGACACAATGAAATGGGTAGCGGCACTTGTCAGCTGAAATTTATATTGTAGAACAACAGCGTAATATCCTTTCGCTCCCGCAAAAATGCCCTACGGGTAATCCTAAACTATAATTACACGAAGCAGCACAGTCGCATAGATTTCAATCTAGTTTGATGTGGAAGCTAAAAGGACCGAGCTACGAGGACACACGTGGGTAGGTGCCTCTGAGTTTTTTTTTCTTCCCCCCACGTGCTTGATGTTTGCCAAAAACTTGAAACAGGTCCGTATCCTTTTTTTTTGTGTGTTTGAGTGTGTGTCCTTTTCATTGTTGCTGTTTGCTCTATCTCAGATTTTTCTCTATCTCATCGCATCTATCTGAGTCTATTCTCACCCCCGTTGTTTTCATCCCCGGTCGAAGGAGGGAAAAGAATTTTACGGCGAAAAGGATAAAGAGTTCGACTGAAAGGAATCACTGGAGAACACCCAAAACTGGGTGAAGTGCTCGGAACCAGAAAATTGCTCAGTAAGTGGGTGAGTTGTGGGCGAGGCACCCCACACGGGGGGCGGCGGCTGATGGCGTTTGGCTGATGGGTCGGGCGACACGTTCAAGTGCCTGTCGAGGGGGACAGAGCGCTTTCTTTTTTACCCCGGGGGCGCCTAATCCAGAAGGTGTATTCCCTTATAAATATTTTATATCAGGTTTTATGGGTGTTTAGTCGGTAGTCATCATGAATTGGTTGACATTTGTCAAAATGAACACAGGGGATGAAATTTTTGGAATTTCCCATTCGCACTCCTCGTGAGTGTCCCTGATGTCCGGTGGGACGCACCCCCTTCACGTGTGTGTTGAACATATTTGAGGACATGTTGTGTGTGTCCTCTTCAAAAAAAAAAAAAAAACACCCTTACAAGAAATAGGAAAGTTCTGTGGCATAATTGGAAGGGATTCACTTTGATTTGGCTCAAAGGGTTGACATTCATATTCGTGTTGTCGTGTGTCGGTTGCTTGGGTGCTTGAGACGAAGGTGGCGATTGCTCCATTCGGTCGACCTTCTTCCGCTATAATGATTCCGAAAACTATTTTGGGGAAAATAGTTTTGTTCGAGGAATGAAAAGGGTTACTCCGTAAATAGTCACTGGATCTTCAGAGTTTGAGAAGAAAGTTCGTTTTTTGCTTTCCAAATGAATTGAATAATAAATTCATTTGAGGGGTGAGGCCCGGTCGAGACAAGACTGAGGAGCAAGCGCATTTTCTGAATGTCAAGTGAGAATTGTTCAAAAAGATTTTCGCCTTGCGACCCGAACCAAGAGCAAGAGAGAGGATTTAATTTAATTTCCTCTGTGTATCCTTGAGGGGACACTTGACAAATTACGTTCGGGGTGTATCCCCGAACTTCATTATGGCGAGAACTAAGTTTTGTGTACTTTAATTTATTAAGTTTGTCGCATAATAGTTTTGTGTCGCGTCTCTGTGCTGCTCCTGCTGTTGTTTTTTGTCCTCACGTGAAATGAACTACGAAGCAACATTTTGAGTGTTGATGTGCAATGTGTTATTTTGGGGCACAGTACTTTTTTGTGTTCCTGCAGGTTGTATGAAATCCTTTCTGCAGTGAAACAAAGGATCGAGTTTTTTATTTTTCCAAAACACTGTCGGCGGGCTTATGTTGCCACAGTGAGACAATCGTACATAAATAAAGTTCACGTGTTGCGGTGAAAATTTAAGCCCGATGTTTTCATTTCTAAAATGGGACGGGATTTTCGTATCATCAGCGTGCATTTTTTTTTTCTGTGGAAAAGATGATACGGTGGTTTACCAAATATCAAACTCGTTTTCAGTCAAAGCCGTGAACAGTCGCCCGTGAGTTTTCTGCTTTAAACAGAAACTAACTAACTAACTGGCAAACTAACTATGTAACTTCAAACAGAACTGCATGTACATCGTCAATTTCATTTTTGCGTATTTATACCATGGTAATGAAGTTGAGGGCATTCCGCTAACAAAGTTAAAACATTTTAAATGACATGCGGTGCAGCTGCGAATTTAGAATATTTTGTAGGGATTTGGTAAAAATTTGGTTTTATCTTAAATTTGACTGCATTATCCACAAAGGCTTTACATACAGCTCTGATTCTGTCTGTGGAGATTAAAATTTAAGTATTTACTTCAGTTTTTTACCAAAATCTATTTTCTTGTGTTCAGTCGATGGATTGCAGTTTGCAATCAGATTTTTTACTTAGCATCAGTTCAGATCAGTATTTGTACTCACCTGATTGGGTGGATTATTGACGTACGTTAGCTGATCAATCATCTCTAAAATGGGCATACAACATATTCATCAGCATTCATTTTCGAACTAAAAACAAATCTTTTTACAAGCACTGCTCATGTATTTTATCATGGTGATTTGGCATCACTAACTGAATAAAATAAATAAATTTCACAGACAAAACAGCTACTATATACTGTCAACAACAATCTGTCTCTGTTAAAATCCTTTCTTATCATTTATCATAAATGAAACTAAATATGGTAAAGTGCTGTCTTCTGCCAACTATATTTGCTATATGATGAAGTAATTAATTGTATTGTTTAGCAGATGGCACTCTCCTATTAGAATTTCAGTTCCTTCAGACTTAGCCTATTCTATTTAGCCCCATTTCTTGGCAAAAAAATGCTCTCGATAATTCGAATTTCAAAGAGCCAAAAAAAAACTTCGAATTGACCTCGAATTATAGAGGTAAACAAGCCATAATTTTCGAATTATTTCATGTTGTTTAGTACAAAACTAAATTCGAATTAAGGAGAGGACCAATTTGCATAGGTTTTCTTCGATTTACAGAGGTTTTTTTAGGGGAATGTGAAAATGCTTCTGTTTACACAGGTTTTCGAATTATAGAGGTTCGAATTATAGTGAGTTTACTTTATTTATAAATTCGATGATGACTGCACCAGAATACAGACAGATCCGCTAACGTTAGGTCAATTCTTTTCAAAACAAATGCTACAATTTTGTTTACTAAGAAAACAATTTTGGAATAAAACTCGAATTCAATTACAGTTGAATTTGGAACCATTCGAATGCATCTTAGCTTTGATCAATAAAGTTCTCACACGAGCACAATCTTATAAGCCTTTAAATCGATACAGTTACGTATAATTTGTCCGTAAGTCGACGCAATTAAAGACTAAGAATATAGAATAGATAAATTTGGATCATAAGGTTGAAATACGAATAAAATTGGTAAGCACTGATCTATTCCCGGCCACCTGTCCTTAAGTTAATTGCATGGAAACAGCAATTGAGGACGGCAATAAAATCAATGGTATTTTTTTTTTTCGTATTAATTTAGCAACCGAATTTGTCCTTTTTGAAAACTTTTTTAATATTGTTATATATTGAAATGTGCCTCCCAACAGTATTATTAGAGTCAATAAGAAGCTTTTGAGCCACGCTCAGTTTTTGAACGAAAGACCTTAGCGTGGTGTTCGAAATTAAACTCGTTTTCCGACTTTTTGTTCTTACAAGAAACGAGAGAGCGGCTAACAATTTTGTCCATAAAAAAAAACCAAAAAACCCTCCTTCCTCTTGTTCGAACTGTCCTATTGAGAGGACACATGGAAAACCTAATAAAAATAAAGATGAGGAATTTATAACCAGCAGTGTTTTTTTTATCATTTGTATTCGGTTAAGACCCAGGAAGCTGAACCGTCACTTTATGTATATCTCGCTTCTCTGGTTTATTACTCTGGTGGTTTCTATAATTGAGTCAGACTGGTAGCTATCGTTAAGACGTTCCTATACAGTCGATCTTCTGCTGTCGATTAGAAACATACGTTGTGTAGGATTCCCAATAAATTAAAAAAAAACAAGTAAATGTAATCAAACCAAAAATCCCGTGCACGTTTTAGAAACACCTAAAAAGATCTTTTTGTTTTATCATCATCATAACTTATGTACTTTTCACCTTAAAAAGGTGATTTGTGGTTTTATTGTACATGTTACCTTTCTAAGGTGAAAAGTACACGAGCTATGTTAAAAACAAAAAGACCACTTTAGGTGTTTCTTATTATGTGCACACGAGCTAAGTCCTGACCTATTGCTATTACAAAAAAAAAATTTCTTTATACTTCAAGCGACTTAATTTCATCACTCCTGACATGAAAAGTCTGCCCTCCACATTGCGTCTACAGACAGTTTATTTTTATTTGCCCCGTAGTCGGTTCACCCCATGTCCATGTCAGTCACACGGACCACCCCCACAACCTGCATCTCTCCGAAATCACATCACTCGGCCGATAGACAGCCTTGATTTCCCATTCAAAGGATCCGTTCAAACTCAATTAACCCTCATATTCTCCTCAAATCCTTTTTTCATATCTACGAGGCACAAATAACCTCGTCCGGCCGAACCATTAATTTTCCAAAACAACCTATTAATGTCTCGAACAGCACCACCCAAGAGATACGTCCGTATCTTCTGCCGTAAATATTGGTTTTCGAGATACATGTTGCTTCAAAAAAAAAAAAAAAAAAAAAAGCAAAGCAGAACAGACTGACCGAAATTCTCATCTAAACACAATAATTATTAAGGTAAAGATTCTCGTGCAGTCCAACCCCCGCATATGGAAAACAGAATCAATTGAGACATCCAGCCGGGTCTAGGACCCAAAATTGAGCACAACAACGATTTATTGCGAGGCAATAATTCTACACCGGCTTCGGGCGCATATGAAATACTATTCCGAAAACGGCCGAATGAAAATAACTGCAAATGGTCAAAGCACTGTATGGACCGGATGGAAAATCTACATACGTTCGCTTTTATTGAAAACTCAAAGTCCATGAGGACACGAAAATGCGAGGATACAACGTGTGTAGCTGGAAGAATCCTGATCCCGTTGTTTTTTCTTTTTTGTTGTTCGTCTTTCCCCATCTCTGTTGCCAACAAGCAGATTTGCCCATATCTGTCTTTGTCATACACCCATGTGGCAGATGCGGGCCATCTCGGCGAGGTCCTCCGCATTCGGAAGAGTCGTGCCCTGGTCATCTTGTACGGTTCGGTGCCGGTCCGGCTGAGCTGGTGCTTCTGGACCTGGAAGATTTATTGAAAGACCCATGTGTGCTTTTCTTCTAATCCGTTAAATTGCCTTGCAGTAGAAATGAGTTCAAGAGTGAAAGCACAAAGCCGGGGAGGTGAACATGGGGCACATCCTTCGACATCATCGGCCACAGCATTCAATACACCAAATGGCCCTTACGGCCAAGAACCACTAGGTCCACCTTTTGTTCTACTTGCCATCCACCCACAACAGTGATAGTCCATTTTCGGATTATGATGGTTTTTGTCGTTTATTCGGGTAAACTGCATCAAAGTTGTAAAGAAATTGAAAATCTCCAAATGCAGGCTGTTGTGGAGTCGGTCCAGCTGCATGATGGCGACTCAACGATGCGGTTTGGTTAAATCTCAGTCATGGTCAGTGTGCAAAGTTGTACCCATCTTCCTCCCTCTTTCTTTCTCTGGTCGCAGTTGGTTGGTATAAATAAAAGCTTTGTGGCTTACTTCCGTTTCATCAACTGGGCATAAAAGGCACTTCGAAGAATTTCAGCGAGGACAACATCGAGTTCTTAGCGACGGGAGTTTAATGATATCCATATGCAGCTCCTGGCGAGTCACTGTAAACTTCTGAGAAGGAAGGAAATAAACGGATTGTGAAGAAAGCCCTCTGTAGCTTTGCAAGAATCCAGGTCGGCAGAAATAATCAGGATTACAGTGTTGTGTAATTTTGATTTGTGAGAATTTTTTTAAGAAAGGAAATTAAAACTGGCCCCTTAGGAGTAACGATAAAAAGTAATCCATCCTCTTTTGGGCAATTTGTAAATGCCAATATTCGAACCATCTTAAGAAGTCCATGAAGTTTTGATGGATAAAAGCCGTACTCTGAAGAAACTAATCCTGTTGAATAAGCGTAGGGCTTTCGAGTTGACTACCTATTTCCCAAGTTTTCCGAAGCAGTTTTGTCGTATGTGACGGATCATTGTCAGCAATGAAAATAGATTTCTGTTGGCTCTTTTAGTATTTTCAAGCAGCGAATTCGAATTCAATTAATTCTTTTCTTAATTTTTAAGAGCCCACTACAAACTACATTGGTATCTTTTTATTCCCAGTCGGTTTCCCAAGCAAGGATCTTTGTAATATCAAAGTCACCAAATTTAAAACGTGACGTGATTAATCATATAATATTTACCATAAGCTTTTTGAAGGAAAATGTTGTTTAACCTGTCTAAATTGTGGGGACTCGTTGGCTAGTGAAACACTGGAGCATGTGCTTTGCACGTGCTCGGCCCTCGTAAGGACCAGATACAAAACGTTGGGAAGCTATTTCACCACGTGGCTGAACGAAGCAGCAAACCTTAAATCGACTCAATTAGTAAGTTTCGTATTTGCATCCTAATCTTTCTGTTTCAATCAGGGGTGACGGGATGTTATAAATTTCTTTTCAGCTCTGTGACGGTGGTTGCACTATGGACCAACACTGGTCTATGTGATCGTTGTTTCGCCGCCACCCTCTACACTAGGTCAAGGTAACTGCCGTTTTCTTCAAAAACATGACGGAATAAATTTAGTCATAACTCAACCACGCATCACAAACAATAATTTACCAATTCTGTACTAAAACTTGGTGATGGTACCTGTTAAAGCATTCACGTAGCCTCTTTTCCTCTGTTATTTGGTGTCATTACTTGGCTAACGGCTTCAAGAATTACACAATTCTTATTAATTAATTTATCCATTGAAAACCACAGTAGATCTCAAAGACGTCTTAAACTCCGATATGATTTTGCTAGATTTTCCCTGTCGCTATATTTTGACTCAATTTATTCACTTTGTTAATAAAACATGTGAGAGCGCTGTCAACCTTCTTCAGAATTCAAACTTAATTATGGTAAATTGGAATTCGTTTCGAGTTTATTAAAATCTGTTTGGCAAACAATAATTTTTAAGACCAATCTCCAAAATGTTTTTATGAACGTTTTCAATAAAAATTCACTTTAACTTTATGGGTTCCAGAGCTCCAACAGCAGCACATTCTGAGATAAGCTCTTGAAATGCGATGTAACTCTGTCACTGTTTAACTGTTTCATTCACACGAAAACCCAGCGATTATAATTTAAATCCTTTACATTCATGTTCGAGAGCGTATTTTTTTACACTGATAAAAAAACAGAAGGAAGCTCGTCAGTGGTTTTCCCTCTCATTGATTTATTTTTTTTTTCGTCTTTCTTTGTCATGTAAACAACTGCTCGTCAATTTTTGCAATACATTTAAAAGTTGAAGTAACGACGAAAGAATTCATTGAAAATACGTCAATTCTGTCTGTTTCAGTTAAAGTTTTACACAAAATTGAGAAAAATATGAAATAAAAAAAATTATCACTCTTTCGTTAAACGGTATAATTGTCGGTATGATTTTTGCAGAATGATTTATTTTATTTTACTCTAGGAGTGAATTGAGACTTGGTTCAGTAATGAACTTAGGTCAGGTTCTGATCGAAATGAAATGTGGGTAAAATGGACAGTCAGGCGGCTGTTACGCCGCCTAATATAAATATATATATATAAACCAGTTTATCCTCGAATTTGTCCATTCCCTGAAACAAATTTTTAAGAAAACAATTTGATTTTGAAACTAAAATCAAAAGCAATTACTCAAATAATCGCCTTTCCGCATAAAAGTTTCGTATGTAAATAAAAAAAAATTTTACACACATCTGTCAAACGCCCGAGCGAATTGAAAGTATACCCAATCGGTCGGGCTTGCGATATTACGATCTGCAATCTGCAACGCCCGACTGCGCTGTTTCGATTTGTACAATGCTTTTACGTGTATTTTACTTCAAATGTCAAAGTCAGACCGACCGAAAGCGCCGTTGCGGTTTGGGTCTTATAGATATTATCATAGGTATTTAAATAACAATAGAAACGCATTTCACTAAGTAAATTTTCCGAAACATTCGAGTTTCGGTTAAAATATTTCTTCGTGTAGTTCGACTCAAATGAATATTGGAGGAACCAAAAAACATACACATGAAAAATCAACGGAATATTAGTGTTTGCGATAAAAATTCGAATAAGAAAACCTGGAGAAGATCCACTGTAATGAAATTGAAATTTTTTTGTTGGCTGTAATTTTACAGGTCTTACTACAAAACTTTTCGATTTAACTCAGTTCAAGTAGTTTTTTTTTTAATTTTTTCTTTTGAAGCCCTCAATAAGTAAAATGTTTTTTGTTGCAATGCTTTAAATTTATCTATCGATGCAATATTCAACAAAAGCAATACTCTCTAATACGTCTAATTTAAAATTTTGAATTTGCTTAAGACATAAACTTTATAAAGTGGAATAGCTGATACATAGTTCAATAACTCCTTCATGTCATCCATACTCCCCGTGGTCGTTTTTCACTGACGCGAGCTCAATGGGTTGCCTGACGATGATTATAACCAAAAATCAGGTTTAATCGACAGAGATTTGTTTTTTCTCGCTTCTATCTAGAGGCCCTTTTTCCTATGGTCATTTAACTTTGCGAGAGTACAATACAAGAATCTTGAATCAAAACTGGTAGTAATTGGACTAAAAAGTTCCCGAATAGTTGAAAAACCGCATTTCTATCTAACTGCTAAGTTATCATCCTTATTTGTATAGCCTTTACACTTTAAGCAACGATTTTGTTATATTGTGTGAGATTTGCTGAAAAAGATTCTTAGAATGGCGATGACAGAGTGTAAACATTAATTACAAGAGACATTAATTGCAAGAAAGCAGCTGCAGCTACATCGATCCCCCTTAATGAAAACCTTCGCAGATAAAGTTATTATCTACAAGCCATTTGATAAACACAAATAGATTCAATCACGCGATGTTTCTGTGCTAAATAGGTTAAACAGAACAATCTGAGAGGTATGTTTCTAAAGTAACAAGAGTCTTGAAGCCTGAACCAGAGAATTTTCAAATATAATTTCAAGAAAAAAAAAAAAAAAACGAATCCTGAAAATCCAACCGACTTCGGACAAATGAGCTTATTAAATTTTTTGTAGAACGTTTTTGGGAAGATTATGTGTCTGCATGTTCAATAGAATTGCTTCGATAGAAGCAGTAAGCTCTCAAAATGATAATCTGGGTCCTACAAAAAGCACAACTGTGACTGTAACCAAAGTAACTATTGAATTAAAAATAGCTTTGGACTTTGACAAAATCTGTTTAATAGTGCTATTGGACTTCTCAAACATAAATCATTCATTAATTCTACGTAAGCTTCAAAACAACTTTCAGTTTTCATGTTCTGCCCAAATTGTTTAGACTGAACAGGGGAACTCTATCGATGTCGCTCAAGGTCCATTGTGTATGTCATTTAATTGTAACTCCAAACACACACATGTAATTAATTTTCAATACCTAATTACAGGAAGGTATCATCTCTATTTCCCATTTGGCAATTATTTGAGGTATCATGCTAGCTTTAAAATTTCATATACAAATGAATGCAATGAATTCGATACGGAATTCTAATAAAGTCGTATTTGCAATGGACCAACTTCATAAACCCAAATATGACACTCAAAAAGAGTCAATTACTCACAGCTCCTAGCCGTATCTCCGTATCAGAAGCTTCCCTTTATGAGTTCCTCATCGGACAACATTTGCTCCGCTTATGAATAATGATCCTCTTGGCGCAGTGCAAACAAAAAAAAAATATCATAGCCCACCCTGACCACACCATCAAGTGAAATAACCATTGCAGGGGCCATGAATGCTGTGTCCGGTAGTAGATACGCTTAATAGATTCTCATCGCCCCTTTCGATTCGATGTTTCTCGACCCTAGATTTCTGGCGGCGATTCCTTCCAGCCACGTGTCCTTCATTCGCCTATTTTTCTTTTTTTCACTTTTCCATTTCCACTGAACCGAAAACGAGAATACTCTCCGGGCAGCCACTCTAAGGGATCAATGGTCAACACTGGTCGGAATTGGCCCCCGAAATTTTCGGCAGCCACTCCCGTTCCGATTGCCATTACACATCCCAACCTCTTGACACGTGTTAATACACTTCAAAATATCTCATTCCATCCCGGGTCATCGGATGGATTCCTACACTTTCCCGTTCCTATTGTTGTTCTTCCGCTTTTCTCTCGTCCTCGTCCTCGTCCTTGTAGTCGACTCTCATCCTCGGCATTAATTTTTAGCAATTTCATCAAATTTGCTACATCATGCATCATCAGGAGATGACGCGGATCATTGACTGTGCGGCAAGGCTGGCCTAGTGGAGAAGCACTGGGCGGACTGGGAACGCTGTCAGTGCGGGAATCCATCAGACCATAAATGGCAGCGATGTCAATGTCTATACCAGGCATTGGCATCGGCATCGGCACTGGCATCCACGTTGGCGTCGACTTTAGCGGTTGATGTTGACGGAAGCGGTAGAGGACGACCGTAGTCGTGTTCGTGGATTCCTCTTTTCTGTAAGCTTCAGTAATTTGTAATTATTTGCAGACAATCGAATTGCTTCGTTCTTTTACCGAGGAAGAGGAACGCTGCTGCCAGCGTGTGTCTTCCCGGTCTTCGTCTTCCGTCAAAGTCGGATCCCTTAATTTCTTTAATCAATCAATTAGTTATCCCGAGGTGATGTTTCTCAAAAGCTTTTAAGCTGCCTGGGAGTTTTTACTCTAATGATTCACTGCGTCCTTCCTCCGTTGTCTGTGTGTGGTGGTGGTGGTGTGCTCCATCGGTCGTTCCTGTTTCGGGATTGTTTGAATAATGGAACAAAACACAAAGAGAACCAAAGCAATTGGCAATAAAATCAATGATCAGCTGGAACTGAAGGCGCTGACTTGACTGGGGCTGGAACTTGGCTTCGGCTTGGGTGGGATTAAATTTGCAGCAGCAGCAGCGCTAGGGGCTGAAAGGAAACAAAAAAGCGTCGCTGCTTCGCGGGGGTTGTCGGAGGTGGCTTCAGCTTAAATCGACTCGATATATGGTTGTGTGTGTTTTTTCTACGATTCCAACTCTCAATTCGACGACCTCTACACTTTTCTAATTGATTTTCGTTGCATTTCTTTTCGCTTGGATTGGTAGATTCCTTTGGCCATTCGATTAATTGATTCCTCTGGTTGGGTTGGTTTATTTTTTCCTTTTTTTTATGGAGGGGATGACTTTCGGATGAAGAGAGGGTAATTCTTGCGGAATTAAGCTACAAAAGTGAGAAACCCGATTAACGTTTGTAATCGTCGATTGGTTGTGTAAGAATCGCAACCATTAATTGCAACATTCACTCACGTTGTTTCTGCTGTCGATGGAATGCCATAAGAACACCTGATTGATCCTAATCGGGAGATTATCGGGGTCGTTGTTAAAGTTATTGACCAAATTTATGTGGCAACTTTAACTGTTCGGCAATAAGCATTTTGTGTTGGTGCCTATTTTTGGGATTAACTTGTGGCCCCAGCAAAGTCAACAAGTGTTCTAGTTTAGTTTAGTGTGTTCTTTGGACAACTAGCTTTAATCATTGTTTGACAGTGACTTCTGAGAATTCTGCTATTTGGCTGGGAGCTTGTAGTAACTTTTTTCGCTCTGTAAGAATCGCTTAGTATTAGGTCCTGGCGCTGAAATGTCGTGATGCAGAAAAGGATTTACTTTCAGTTTGGCCAAATTGATTTTTAATAAGTGCGGGTCGATATAGGAATGGAATAGTACAAGCTTCGTTTGAGGTTTTACCGAAATTGTGTTTATTTTATTTGAAGTGTTAATCTTTCTCTATAGGAAACTAAGAGCTTGACATATATTTAGATTACATTGCTTCCCTCTGCTGATTATTCACAAGCTCATTTTGGTGTGCGTTTAGAAGACATCGGCTCTGAATGTTTTTAAGCCATTCTTTCTTTTTATGGTCAAAATATTACCATACTGTCTTTTTTAAGCATTTTAGATTAGATCCAGAAATCTCTCAATCGCCATGTCTTTAATCAAAGTTGTTGCATCTAATAATATAGACAGGGACTGTTAAACAACCAAAAAATCGCAAAGAAAAGTCGATATCAACTTAGCAAGGGTTTAAGTATTCGATCACCTGATGCATTGCTACAAAGTAGGAATGTTACTCTATCCTTGGCTGCTTTAAAACCACTTGCTTTTTTTCGGCTTTCGAAATGTAAGTTCGCATAGGCATTTTTTTCCAAAACAATCCTGTTTCGTCTGCGTTGAAAACTTGATCGGGGCAGTATCCACCATCTTCAATAATTTTAATCAACTTTTCAGGAAAACGTTTTGCAGCTTCTTCATTTGCTGATGCAACCTCGCCGGTAATCTTCACGTTGTGAAAAGCATTTCTTTTTAGAAAACGAGTCAGCCATCCTGTGCTCGCTGAAAATTCTGTACCAGACTGAGTGCAAGAAGTAGTAGATGGTTCCACTTGCTTTAGCTTCTCGTAAAAGCAAAGAGCTTTTTTTTTTATTAAATTACCATCTAAAGGAATCCTTTTTTTTGTAAGTTCTTCAATCCAAACCACCAGCGCTTTTTCAGTTTTTTCAATTAAAACACTTCTTGAATATGAAGAAAATTTGGAACTTAATTTAGTACCGGATATTACCGACTGCCTTATTGAAACTTAATTCTTTTTAATGGCTCTTATTGTCGATTCACCGTAGCCAAAACACCTCCCAACATCTGTAAATCTTTCTCCTTTCACTAAACAATCTAAAATTGCAATTTTTATTTCTAAGGAAATTGCTTTTCGTTGCTGCTTCTTTATTTTCCATCTTTAAACAAATTTTTATTTTAAAATTTAAAAAATCAATTTCTTAATCAACCAAACGCGTCTTTACTCAACGAAAGCATTAGCTCAAGTGATAATTCATTCTTACACAAATAGCATTGAGCATATGTAACTATTGTTTGCTTGCTCTGTATAGAAGAAATATTTAAAAAGGGGAATCCCATACAAAATACTGTAGAAAAACAACGCATAACTTCAAAATCTTGTACAAAAAAATCAGAATTAGATTCTCAGGAAAAATCGCATAACTTCAAAACCGCATAAAAAAGATTCGCATAAAAAGAGAATTGAGTGTACTTCCGAAAGTATGACACAATCTATATTCTTCTCCACTCCACTAGAGTTGTTTGACAGATTTGTGCCTTTGATGGAAGACATTTCTATATTTTCTCGTTTTTCCCTCATGGTCAAAAAAGGAAATCTGTCAAAGCGTTTCTGCCTTTTTTTTGTTTTTAAAGTTAAATGTCTCGAAAACGAGATTCTAGTTAAATTTATTTTCAAGAAACTGAATTAATTAATTTTAGTATAAATAAAAAATCATTTAAAGTTTTTGAGTATTTTTGGGATATTGCGATGGGACGCAATATATTTTTTGACAGTTTGATGGCCAATAATTCCTTACGAATAAGAGTAAGGTGCCATCCTCTCTCTAACGATATCGATATCGAAAATATACAAAAAAACAAATTTGTTTCAGTAACTAATATGAAATATTTTTAAACTTATTTTCCTGAACTTTCTTTGGCAAGTGAAGTTGGTTTAATTTTATTCCTTAATTCTAAGTGGGTCGGTAGTTAGCAAGATTAAAGCCTAATGACAGACGGACAAGCATTTTTAGAATCAGAACCCCGCGCCCTTTTTAACAACATCGATCATCAAAGTTTTCGTTTTTCGAGCGTTAGTATTAGTACTAACGCTTTCTTCAATTTTCGGCTTATTCTAAAAAAAAGTACATTATTTATTTTATAAAAAATAGTTTTCTTTGATATACTGGTGAATTTTCCGAGTTAATCACAAACTATGTGTTGTTTTGACGTTCGGTGTATGTGTCTCGGAAAGTTTCATATTATTGCCGAAATCAACATCCTTTTTGCATTTGACTTGAACTTTGTGTGCAATTTTCAAACAACTTTTTAAAACCCAAGGAATCGCTTCTTCATTCTCTAATTAGAAGTTCTCTTCAATGCACCTACTCACATGA
This sequence comes from Syritta pipiens, assembly GCA_905187475.1. Taxonomy (NCBI): domain Eukaryota; kingdom Metazoa; phylum Arthropoda; class Insecta; order Diptera; family Syrphidae; genus Syritta; species Syritta pipiens. The sequence goes on along the minus strand of LR994572.1, from coordinate 33,348,824 downwards.
ATTTGGATCAAGTTAGTAGCCAATTATCAAAATCTGTTTGTTTTGGCCATTGTACCACACCCACCTTTAGGCTTTCTACGATCGATACATTATCTTGATTACTTCCAATTTTCTATATTATCAAGTTACTTGAACACTATGAAAAGATATTTAAGTCCTTGTGCATTTGAATGCGAGCCTGCCTGTGTCTGTCACTCACAGTGGGCCCACTCAGTGTGTACATAGGACGAAATTATTCCATTCCCCTAATTAGTATTTTGCAATAGCTTCCGGTTTCGAGGCGCACACGCATCCACACGCAGATTGGGACGCCCTATCCATCCTCGTCATCGTCGTCGTCGCCAACGCCACCCTGTTGTCCGTATAGGGCACACGTTATACGCAATAATTAAGTCAATATTCACTTTCATCGAAATGAAATTCGTAAAATGAGCGTACGCTTTGTTTGGAACGTGACCAGCCTTAAGTAAGGGAGCTCATTTCGCATTGTGTCAGTCGGCCCCCCTCTTGTCGGTTGATATGTATTTGTTCAGATATTCCACATACGCGCCACAGCCGCCTTGCATGACCGACAGATACGTGGATAAATGACTGGTGTACGATGCTGAGAACGAAGCCGTGGGTGCCGGCGATGAGTACGTCGATGGCGTTGGCTACAAGGACATCCAGCCAGCTTCAGAATGGCGTTCAGCTGACGTTTAAACGGCTTCTTCCTTGCAATTGAGGTGTCATATCAAACAGCACATGATTTATGGCTGCTCGAGTGTGTGGCGTGTGAGTCCGTGTATTTCCATGGCAACACCTGTGTGCGGAAGCTATTCGGCCAGAATCTCCAGTTGGGTAAATGAGCCTATTTTTGTACACGGATTTGAAGAGGATGTGCTTTATGTATACCAGGGAATCCTTATGAATTCGGCCGGGGGCAGAGTGGGGGCCGCCGCCAAAGTCACGTAGAACATTCAACGTGGTGAACGGTTGGGGCGCCGTTTAAAGTGACACGATTCGAGTTATGGATTCACGTTTGGGATTTCTTCAAGAGTTTAACAGACTGTTGCAATATGATGTTTGGGCATGGAGAAAGATTCGATGTGGGGGGGCTGTCTTGTTTGCTGTTTTCCCGGATGGAATCGAAAATTCCAAATTCGTTGAAGCAATGGCATTAAAAGAACGACAAAGTTTATAGCTTTTTCTGATATTAAATGTTTTTTTATTGAAAATAGTCACAAGGTCGACGACGGACGAAACTTTGCTCTCTTTTGTTTTATTCTAATTCCAGTCCATTTTCTCGGTGCGGGGATTGTTTATTTTTCATGCGAGTTTCATAGTGAATTTTGAAATTTTTAATAGTTTGAGAATTCTCACTTTTATTCCGGATTGATAACATCCGAAAGCAAGAAAGTGAGTGACGATTTGATTTCCACTTTTGATACAGACACAGACAACATTTTTCTCTCGGTATGTATTAGTTGTCTAACGCTCTAGCATAAGACTTATTTTGGAACAATGGTCGCCCTACAAAGCACCGAAGTGCGATGAACCATAGCGCTCATGTGTTTCTAACAACTTTTTCAAGCAATAATTTAAAAATTGCCAGTGACCTAAGACCACCTTCAAATAAAAGCCGTGGATTGTATTGGCATCCTGAAAATATTATACGTCAAGATTGTCCTGAACGATGACAACGTCTTAAAGTTTGTTCCCGACATAACGTCTTTCCCGGAAAACACGCCAATTACAAGTTAAGCCACGTGTCCTATAAATAAACATAATGCTTTATACGTTTTCAATATTCCTTCTACCTCCGCAATCGAATTGCCTTCCGTTCTAATCCCAGCCGGCAAAATAAATAAAAGGCAACAAAGACTTGGAAACATTATTAAAGTTTTCAAACTAAGGAACATAATTTATTGATTTTCAAATTCAAATCTGTTTAGGATGTGTAAGTTTGCTTTTTTAATGTGATTTATTGGGAATTGAACTTGAACTGTTGAGGAACGGCGACCATAAAGGGACTCTCCCTTTACGGGGAATGAGCAGTGGCGTAGATAACATGGGTGGCACCTGGGGCGGAAATTATGGTTTCACTCTCAGAATGAAAAACAGTAAAATAAATGAAATTCCGCTATTCCACACAACTTTGCTTCCGCCGCTTTGCAATAGATGGCTGTAAATAGATCGTAGATGTCATAAAATAAGCTTATGTACTTGTAAACATATCGCCATCGAAATATTAGTCGAATTGTGTCTGCATCATAAAATTATTCTCGATTAAACATGTCAGCTTCCAAATCATCAATGTTTGCTGAAAGCCAAGTATTCGCCTGTACAACTTCAAACAATGAAGCCACCTCCTTAATAGACTCTGTTCTTGTTCGGAGTTCAGTTATGAATCGATCAAGGCATTTGAACATGTCTCTTTGAAGTTCAGCGTTTAGTGAAGATCCTGCATCTAAAAAAGACCCGAGACATAATTTTCTTGTCGACACACCTGCATGTGGGATCAACCAAATAAATCAAAAACAAAAAAACGAGCAAGTCAATCGTTAAGGGTGACACGTCAACAGATTTTATTTACAAAAGGAAAAAAACGAAGGCTAGCCGATAATATTTTTTTCTTTGCAAATAGAAACTGGTAGGTAGTTATGTTAGGCACAATCTCTGAATTTTTTTTAAAACTCTGCGAAAATACTACATGTATATTCCTCTAAATGGGTGACACCCGGAGCGGTCCGCCCCCCATTCGCTACGCCACTGGGCACAGGACACATATGTTTCAATTTTTGAAAGGACATCTCTTTTTTCTGTTTTCCGTTCCTTTTTTTTGAGGAAAGTTTTTTAATAAATCATTCGTTAGTTCGAGAGCGATGTTTTAGAAATGTTGGGGATAAATAAATCGCTCATTGGAATAAAACGTAACTTAAAAAACACATAAGTTTCATGTAAAAGGGAGTTTGAATGGAGTTACTTTGGTTCCAACTGACCCGAGGTGAAGTGGTGGTGGTATTGAGAACGGTTTGAGTGGCATTTGACTGATCTGGGTGGGCAGTTGAACTTCTTTGACCTAAATGTGGAGTTTTTGTAGTTGCATTTCTTTCTCTGGGTACCTTTTGAGTTTTTCTGTGCCAGAAAGGTGGACGTTTATTGGACAAGTTGTGAAATGAATTAACAGAAGTACGATGACTGGCAACGTAACAAATTTAAAATGTCATTTAAAGGTCTCGGTTATATGCTTGAAGGTTTTTACAGGAAGATTTTTACGACATTGTTTATTCGCGTGGTGGACTAATAAGTCTGAAATTGAATGCCATAAAACTCGACTGAGTTGTCAGGAATGAGGCTGAAGAGCAACCAGTGAAAACTGTTTTAAAAACATGCAAAAAAAATTACATTTTATGAAATGGTTGTAATCAAAAAGATTTTTGAGGCTGTTTTTCAGTTTAAGGAAATCGATGGAATCGACGCTCACGTCAGTCAAATGCATTAGTAGTGGTTCTTGAAAAACTTTAAGAAATGCTTCTGAAAAATCAAAAATTAATCAAAACACTTATTCATTGCAAATTACAATTTCGCAGGGCTTAATTATTAATAAAATAAGGACATACATACATACATCCTCGACTTGACGCAAACACTTTATTTTAAATTTAGAAAACTTCAAGATGCTTTTCCAATAAAATTTATTTTATTAGAAATAATTTTAGAGCCTCCCCGCTCTTGCACAATTTACCAGAATTAGCTTAAGAAACACAAGGTTTTGTATGTGTATCGTCCTTTAACTCTAATCAGCCCAGGTTAATTTTTTTATAATAGTCAAATAATTTTGTTTATAGTCTGTAAGAAAAAAGTAATCTCCTTAAAACAAATTTGATCGCTTGAATCTCTCTTCGGAGAGATAAATACCCCTTAAAGCCATCAAGCACGTCATCTTCAATTCACTAACGTAGCACTTCTGTCTCTTCAATTGAGAAGTTCACTCATTTCTGTCGCCTTATTTTCTTCAACCCTTCCGCCTTCGCATAAAACCACAGGAACTGCTTCCATTTCCACGCAACTCCACTCAACTCCGCCCTGCCAATCCATCTATCAATCCATTCAGCAAAACATATTCATTCTTCCGGATTTTGCCATTGAATGAATACAAAAAAGTGCGAATCCAACGAATATATTTTTCCTGACACTCGCCTTGTCTTCACAACAAGGCAGAGTCCCCGCACACATCTCCTTCATCAACCAACTTTCAGCGTGCACCACTCAAACATTTAAAATGATTTCAAAATCAAATTATGTCACTCGCGTGATTCATGTGTGCCAGTGCGTCTCGCACAATAAGAATAATTTAATGTCTTACCCCGTCCAAATCCCCCAGGGGACTGCTTCAGCGTGCATTTCAACTGCCAAAAATCCCAAAACTGTACCAAAAATCCCAAGGCTGTACAAACATTTTTCTGCCATGTTTGAGATGAAAACGCTTTCCTTAAAGCAGTGCTTCGAGTGTTGTCGTCTATCGGATGGCTTCACCTAAAGGATCGTTGTTCAATTTCCTCCAGTACCGAGGCTACACACACGATACTGTCAGAAACACGGCTGGGGAGGAAGTAGTGGCAGACATCGTTGTGCTTCCATTTTGATGCGAGAGCTTCATGACGGAGATACAAATTCAAATTCAATCTTCAGGAGTGGAGTCATTAAGAATACATAGCTTAGAACTCAAAAACTACCTGGAGAGTGTACTCAAAACTTAGCACTGGTAATCAGTCCAAATCTTCGAAGAACATGACAGAACGAGGACGTGTTTCTTTAAAGCACAACCGCACTAAAGGACTCACCGAACCATCCACACGTTCATCCTCGCGTGGCCTAATTAATGCAAATATTTTGTGCATAGAGATGATAATTTTGTAAAAGATAAATTCAAAAAAGCAAAGGACTGCTGTTGAACACACTAACGACACAAACTTGTCTTCAAATGCAAGAAGCTTACTGCGCTGATGTTGGCAGTTTTGTGGCTGCCATTGTTCTTAATCAGTGGTGCCAAATTACGAGACACACGACTCAACATCAAGCCCAAGCAATAATCTTATTTATTAAAATAAGTATACACCCGTCTAATATTGCTGCTGTCGAGGCTGTCTGTTTTTTTAGATTTTACATTTTCACATTTCATTCATTGTTTTAAACTAGACCCTGGAACGTGACGCATGTGTCAAAAAAATTAATTGAAATGAGGCTAAGTTGAAAATGCTTGCACCACGACAATTTTTGTCTTCAAAATCGTATTCAATTTACAATATATGGATAGAGGATAGTCAAAGAAGCGTAAACTTTAGAATCTCACCTAAAACAAAAGCGAAAAAGAATCTTCGTCGGCCCGTGAAATGAATTCATGCAAATTCCGCTTCAGTTGTTAGACAATAATCTGATGTTTCTGCTAAAAGAGTTCTTCCTTTGACGTACTCACACAAAAAAAGTTTGTTTAATAATTTTTTATATTAATATATATAATATATAAATTTGAGTACCTTTATATGGAGGTTTTTTTTCATTGTTTTCTTCCAAATGGAAAAGTGTTTCAAATGTTTTTCAAATTACTGTACTGCACATCGCAACCGCTAAACAATTGCAGCAGTTAGGTGCTATTAAACCATATCTATGTGTAAACTTAAGCAACATTGTTAAAATATTGTTATATGGACTATGAAGAAAAAAAAATCGATCTATCCATCTACAAAATTCAAATGCCTCGCTTTATTAATTTCCACACTGTGCTGCTCAAACATTGGTTGATAATTCTTAGGAAACGACGTGAACAGCAAGCGTTACACATCAATGGTCAACCAATTTTGTGTGCCACAAAAAGGACACCAGACTACAATGGTCATTCTTTATAAGTAATTTAATGTTATGGCTTCTTTTCGCGAAGCTGATATTAAAGTTGTACTCGTCGTTCGACTCATTTTCTGAAGTTGTAGATTTACAGTCAGAGTCAACAGAAAGTGTACACTCATGTTTCGAACATTCAAAGCCTTATAAATAATGATATATATAATGAGTTCTGGTGCTCTGATTAACCCAAATATTTGATAAAGATTACATACTAGCGAAAAAGTCAGTACTACTACTAATTTTTTTGAATTTTTTTTTTTATTAAAATGAATCAAGTGATATATCATTCGATATTTTCTTTTTTAAAATAGAGGTTTTATTTTCAACTTTTTAGTTAAAAATACCGTTTTCGAGTTATTTGGTTTTTGGCTCGGAAGCCGAGAAAAAGGTGTCCCCTCCTCCTCTCGTTTCACCGATGTGACTAAAAATCTGAAAAAACAAAAAAAAAAAAAAACTAAAAAGGCCTCGATGTAATCTTTACTTTAATGTTGGTCTGAGCATTGTGGCTTTAATAGTTTTCGAGTTTTCGACCAAAAACTTTAAAACCGCAGCATTCGAATTTTGAAAATCTGAAAACAGAGTTTTGTAGATCTAAAGTAAAATTTGATTTTCAGTAACGTTTGCGTTTACGATTTAGTGTTCTGTTAAAAAAGGGGTCAACTGGCAGCCATGTATTCGAAAACAAATTTCCATGGAATTTCTATGATAAGTGATTGCTTGACATGTTTTGATGCTGTCCACCATCGCTATGATCGGTTGTGTTTGATAAATTTTCTTTGCTTTTCATACTGCTGTGCTTTGCCTTAAATTTCAATTACTAACCAACGATGTCTATAGGAGCGTACACGATATGCTAATTTTTTCCTTTAATTTTTTTAAAATAAGGAAATGGACGATGCTTTGCATGCAGTTCGCATTTTAAGGTTAAATTTCCAGCTTACTAGCTTGCTTCTATTCTCAGTTAGGCACTAACAATAAGTTCAATTTATTAAACGAAATGAACGAAAAAGCTTGGGGGGCTTAAGACATTCAATAGAAAATTGCAACACGGTAAATCGGATTTAGGCTGACACCTTTCCCTTCTGCAAAACGACAAATGACATTCTTGTAATTTCTTTTTGCAAAATGAAGAGCAAGAGCGCAGTTCGTGTGAAAATGTTATGCCATCGCGTCATGTTATGCTAGCACGCTACCCAAACCCGCAAATCCTCAATACCCTCAGTGCATTGGGTTACCTTTTCTTGGCTAAAAACGCGTCGGTTAACCACAAAACCTGTTAGCCCAGCCACCTTTTAAACGTAATTACATTCTATTAGGCAGAGTCACATCGCAAAGCAAGTTCGACTACCACAACAACACCAAACCGAAGTATTTATATTGCATGCCTTTTCCCCGCTCCCGACGGTAATAAAAGTTTTGATGACTTTCAACAAATGAATAGTTCTCAACTTGAATGCGGTAATTAAAACAAGGCTCAGTGCCACCACCCAATCCGAATGCCAATCTATTTTGCCACACCGCCGTAGCGCCGCGACGATGGTGTGAACAGAATGGATACGTTTTGGCGTTTCGTTTCTACTTTTTTTTTTTTGCGCTGTTGTCTTGTTCCGTTCATGCCGTCAGAAGAGCAAAAACCAAAAACCACCGCCACAAAAAAAAAAATGAAAAAAAAAAAACACATCCACTGAACTTTGAGAATTTGTCATTTTCGCGGTGCCGCCACCCCACAAAAAAAAAAAAAAAACAACCACCGCCACTTCTGCGCTCTGCCTTTGGGGCGAAGCACCGTTGCGAGCCTGAACAACTTTTCCATTTCAGTTTGAATTTATTTATTTTATTTTTGTCGGTCGTTTTTTTGCCTTTTTTCCCCTCTCCCATCCACTCAACAGCCACACAGTTGGCACATCATGGCGGTGGCGAATCTAGCTGCCTGAATGGCGGGTGGTGGTTAATGTTTTGATGATTTCGAGGAGGAACAAGTCCAAGAGAGAGCAGAAAAAAAGGACGAAATCTGATGTGGTTTTTGTGTGCGGCTCTCTCTCATGGATACCGGTCGCCGCCGACAATCAGTCTGCTCCTCTGGTCGAACGAATATTATTAGTATCAATAAAATCGAGCACAAATTGACGGCTTTATCATTCACCAACCAAAAAAGAAAAAACGGCACATTTTTTTTTTTTGAATTGAAGATCCATTCAATATCAACAACCCCTATGGTGTTTTTTTTGTGGGTGGCTGAGAAACCAAAAACCAAACCAAAATGGCGCTCCTCACCCCAAACCGAATGGCAATCAGGTTAAGAAATTGAATTTGGTGCACTGGCAAAGAGTAATAAATTTCCTCCTCTTCAGAGGATGAAAGGTGAGATAGTCCAACAAAGCACACTTCTGTGACATACTTGCACACAACCTTTGACACTTTTATAGAGATCTCTGTCTAAACTCGAGGCCCGTATACGGTGGCAGCACAATGAGAGGGTCTTATTGAGTTTTTAGTTTGCGTCGAAGGAGGTGGTAGTAGATGGAGAACAATATATCGAGAGGAGTTAAAGGATGTGGCACATTGCATCCTAGCTCCTGCCTATCATCTTCCTTTCGTTTCGTTTCTTCGTCTCGTCTACCTATAAAGTATTTCATTTAGAGAGAGGGAGGCTTCTCAATGAGCATGCATTGTGATGCCTTTTAGGTCGGCTGGGAGGAGATGATTCCTGAGTTGGCGTGATGCCACAAACACTTGCTGTAACACGTGTGTTTTATGTAATAAAAGTGTTGTTTGCCGAAGCGAGAGAGGGAGCGAGTTGTAGAAGTTCTGGCACTTAGATGCCTCGTCTTGGAGTGTCGTCGTCATTTGGCTAAAGCAGCATGACAATGATTGCATTTGATGAAAATCCCTTGGGTAATTGTCTGTTCCATTGTTTACCTGTACGAGCTTAATGGATTGTAAGTGAACGAGACTTTGGGCCTGCGAAGACGGAATGGATTTAACAGGCTTTGGGCGGGTTTACTTATTTAGAGTAACAAAGGATCTCTTCACAGGAAGCCGTTTCGAGGAGTTTATTTAGTTTTTGGGCTCTGAGTAGTTCGCACCTGCTTGTCTAATGCCCATTGATACAAATTAAATATCCTTGAAGTAGCTGTGTCTTGATGACGGTGTCTTGTTGTAGCTATTGGAGCTTATTGTCTGTCGGATGTCGGATCAAGAAACTAAAATGGGAAGGATATTTGTTGAAAGATGGAGCGATTTTATTACATCATAAGGAGAAGAACTCTGTTGACACAATTTTCGTAGAATCTTCAGCTGCTGCAGCATAAATGTCACGCACACTTTGAATTTCAAGGAAGCTCATACGTGATTTTAGAAGCTTTGGTGAGACTTATGATACTTTCAATTTCAAACCACAAGGATGAAATATTTCACGACCAAGCTGAGTTATCTTACTTGGTGATAGGTTCTCGTAGAACAAACAAATTTTATTCAATTAACTCGATTTTCGATAAAAGCATCAAAAACAAAAAACAAAGTTTAGATTCTTTTTTAGTTCTTGTCAATTATCAGAGCCGTGAAAATGGTGATCCAGATTTCCCTGCACGTCGATTGCCTGTTTAAATGAAATTCCTTTAGCTTTAATTTCAGATTAATATTGAAATACGTTGGCATTTCGATAGTCTAAAACCCAATCTAAACTGCGGTCATCACGAGATTAATCTGATTGATTATTGGATTGGTTAGCTTCATCTTACGAAATTGTTCGATTAAGAAAAACATTATGTAGGATTTGGTCTGATCGGACTAGAATGACTTCTGAATGATTTGCTTGTCGAAACTGTCTACTTGAAATCAATCTGCTTGCATAAAAAAAGGTGCCTGGCTTAAATGGGACAGTTGAAATTCATTCAAAAATATAAATCTATGATACCAACCTTCCTTCAACCTATCAATAGATCATAAAAAAAAATTAATAATATTGCATCTCAATTGCCATTTTGCAAAAAATTGATATCAACACTTTAGTTTGACTTTCAATGAGAAAATAGAAAGATTAGAGAAAAATTAGTGTGTTTTTGAGTAGTCGTAATTTTAGTTTTAATAGTTCAAGTTTCTTCTATTAAAGCAGTATCGAAAGCTTTAAGTATGTTTTTATTTATTTGGGATTTTGGTTTAATTCGTATCTCAAAAAGCATTTAAATTGCGAGTCTTTTAATAATTGTATTAAGAAGTTAAATTAATTTGAAGTTCTTTGTTTTAACGTAAGGCAAAAGTAAATTTAAACCTGTTTCCAAGCCTAGATTTTTTGTTATCTATATAGTACACTCTCATCTCACTCTCTCTCATCCATCTTCTTGACCGCGTGATCCAATAATGGGGTCGCGGGGGGATAGTACAAATCTAAATAACGAGAAACCTAGGCATGTCTTATGCAATAATCAATCACAAAAAAAAAATCAAAAAGTGCACCAACGTTAATTTTCTAAATCAAGTATATTAAAAAATTTGCCTTTTTCACTCTTTAAAGGAACTGTTAAACACTAAGTTGAGAATGTAACTTATTTTTTAAGACCAATCCAACAAATCCAACGATATATCGTTTGACAGATTCCAATAGAACTTTTTTTAGGAATTAGTATTGGTACTTTTTTGACAAGTTATGACTAGGTTAGGTTAGGTTATGTGGTGCCGTCTAATTGCCAATCACATAGATCTAGGTGTTAAGTTCTAAGTAATGACTAGTTCCAAAACAAAAATTAATATTCGAATATTTTTCTTAGCACATAAAATCAAGATTTAAATCGATTTTTGACCACAGACATGAATTTTTGGAAAAAGTGGGAGTTAGAACGGGAATGTCTTGAACAAATTGCAGAAATATGCATATATTGATCTTCAGAATAACTATGTTTCCAATTCCTTGCCATACAGTGCGTTGTCGCCTCGAACGTATACAACAAAATTCCAAATTATTTACAAATTGTAAAAATAAAAGAAATCGACCACCCAAACAACGAAGAACTTTCGAATTTGTGATAAAGTGGTGAGCAACTGGTGCTTTTTTTTTCTTATAAAAGCTATAAAAAAGAAGTCTCACAAAAGTTTTTTAACGATAGTTTAAAAGGGCTAACGTTCCGATTGTTTATGGAATTTTTTATGCAAATGACCGATTTGAATGCTAGTTTACCCATCTCAACTTTGTTTTATACATTTTCAATGACTCTATTTGGCAAATAGCTAGACGAAAATTATTTTTAAGCGTCTAGATCATTTCTAGATTGCTTATCCTGATTGGATCTATGAAACGATGAATGCAACGATGTCAAATCAATTTCTCATGGCGTGTAAGCCACATCAATAAATTATCTCCTTAAAAGACTACTAAAATTATCCGCAATGGATTGAGTTTTTTAGCTAAATTTCTGCAACATCGGTTGCCTTGGCACTACACCCGTTTGGAGCATAGGTTTTGGTTGTCGATCGTCATTGTAAAGAAACTCAAAATCAAGCAATCATACTAACTAATCATAACTTTACATTTAAAAATGCCTGATGAGGAAGGATGCCTTTTAAACGGCGACTTCAGGCTACTTTTAAGCCAAATCATCATCGAAATCAGATAAAAGCTATCTATATTTCGGTTCGATGCTTTCTGATTATATAAGTTTAGATGCTCATTTAAAAATCGCTTCAGACTATTTAATTGCGGAATTTTTAGGCCTGTTTAAGTTCTCGGATAGTAGACCCTTTCTGCAACAGCGGCAACATTCTCCGCTTAGCGCAAAAGAATTAGACGGAATGCAATAGTGTTAATTACCGCTAATGTGAACTTATATTAAATATTGCAGCAGGAACTGAATTCAAATACTCAGTAGGCATCAAATTCAAACATTCTTCCAAGAATTAGACGTAATATTGTAAGGGACTACTGGGTTGAAAGTTAAGAGTAATTTCAAGTATGTATGATTCATTCGATTGTGATTCTTCAAAGTGGTTGGTTAATAAATTGTGAAAATTGAATTTGTGTGAGCATTTTATTTTTAAAATAACGAGTGTTACAATATGAACATTGTCATCTCTATAACGTGAACTCCCGACAAGTTATCTCTATACTACCACCTCTATTATGCGAGTTTCCGAAGACAACTGGGACGATGATAATTAATTTCACTTATCCAATTACGTAGGACACTGCCTGAAAATCAAATTGGAGGGTGATGGCAAAAAAAAAAAAATTGTATACAAGTTGGAGACTGTGTCAACTTTAAAGCCATTTATGAACATTTATGAAAATTGCGGACAAGTAGGAGGTATGAAAGCCACTCCAGCTGCTCCCAAAATAGCTACACATAGAAACATTCTGTTTTGTACGAAGCTAATTTTTGCAAAGTTTACAGTGGGCGATAGATTCTTTACAAGATAAATCTCATTACGGCTTCGGTAAACTTTTTCAGTTTTTTTTTTATAATTTTTAAAGAAACAGAATTTCATTTCATCGATGAACAGTCTGGGGACAAAAAAGGACTTGCAATTCGTTCAACTTAAATTGAGAATTTTGTGTGAAATCTTACTTTGTACGAAACTGAATGTTTCTAAGTGCAGCTCGCAAACTATCGATTGTACAAATACTCTACCACTCCACTTTGCTGAAGTTAAGGACAAAAGTTATAGAAAGATTAAGTCAAGCAGATTGCCAGTTTAAAATAACAAAATATTTAACCAAAAATTGAGAATACGGATATCTACGTATGCCGCAAAATTGTCTTTTTTTTTTTCATTTTTTAAAATAAATAAAATTATTTTTTAATCTTTTTTCTTCGGAATTAATATATATTAAAACTGAGCTTCGAAAAATCATTCTTAATCGATTTATAAATCGTTTCAATCAGTTTAGTCAGTACTGAATAGTTTCAGTAAGGCGAATCCGTCTAAAATTCGAAAACGTCCTGTTTTAATTAGTTTACTTTACTACTGCATATTCAAATCCACAAGGGAATCTCACGAATTGTCTTCAAAAATTTACTACGCATAAACTTTCTTTAATAACTGTGCAATCGATGTATTATTGCAACAATTTTTCAGTTTATTCTTTTGTCAAATTATTAATTTCACTGCACTAAAAATACGCAGTATTTCTTCATAGTGAGGATTTCTGTTGAAAGGTACACTCGTGAGCTCCAAAAAGATGTGGACTGTACAAATTCTGTCGATGACACAGCTTCGGTCATGTCGTGCCTATTATCACGAAGGCTCTAGTTAAGAGCGTCTTTTAAATCCGAGTCGTATGTTTCGAGAACAGAAACGAGACTTTATCTCCGGCTTAGTTACCGCGAATATGAAAGAAATTGAACTTAGAAACTGGAAGCAAATAAGCAAAAGGCTCAGCAGACTGTGTTGTTTGGAGATCCTCTGATGATCACAATCCAATCAAATAAATAAATGCAATGAACACAAGAATAAAGATGATCGCACCATAAACATCCCATCCTCGAACAGGCTGTGAGAAAATTCTTTTTCCCGACTCATTTCAACGGCTAATTATCCCACCCAAGTATTCATCTGTAATTTGAAAAGTCCTCAGATGTCACAAATCTTCAAAGCCACCAGCATCATCATCCTGCCCGTCTTCATTGCCACTTCATTCTCAAAAGATCAAGCGCTGTTAACGTGTGTATTTCATGCACCGTGTAACACCCAATAACAGAACGCGCGCGTTACCAAACTCATTTTCACATATCCCATTGGTTTTAACGTGCGCCCTTAAACCTTTACCCCTAGCCGCGCCTCGTCGAGTAAAAGTAAAAACGAAAACGAAAAACAAAAACCAGAAAAGCAAAAGGATCCCATTCAAAGTGGCTTTATTAAGTGGGTATTAATTTTCTCCGGCCATCAAGCAAGATTACATATTAAGGATACCCGGCCCGGAACCATCACCCGGCTCTCCCCATAATCACATCCGAAATTTTAATGTGATCTTTATGTTCAATTTTGTTCGAGCACACGTACAATAAACGCCAGACGCAGCAGCAGCAAGGACACTCAATCAAAAGCATGACCGAAGGAAGAGTCCGTGCATTCGTGCCGCGAGCGCCCGCAGCTCCCTCTAATGGGCTGCGGATTGGGAACGAAATCAAAATAAAAGTCGTAAAATTCCTTAAAATCAACCAATAAAACGAACCGAATTCCCCATTCATCCCTCGTCATCCTCGACGTGGTGTTGGTGGTGGTGGTAGCACAAAAATAGATCCCTTCTAGGGCCGACTGTCGGAGTGTCCTCCGCCCCCAATCCACGCTCAGCGTATTGTCTTTGCTTACATCCATTTCATTTTCTATGATTTTCCTTTCATTTCGGTCGTGGTGGTGGTTTTTTTTTTTTTCTTTTTGTTCGTTTGTTCGCTCATGTCCTTCGCCCGTGCACGGAATTCCGCCGTGGATCGCCATAAAAATTTGCCACGGCAAATAAGCGACGGTCGACGACGGCTGACGACGGCTGGAAACGGCTGACGACGGGAGTGGTGGCCAAGGCTTTTACGGCGTTTAGCTTAATGGCACACATTTTGGCGGGTCCTGACTGCCAATCCCCGCATCCGTATCCGAGTAATGTGTATCTCATATTTATTGTAATAGTTTTTCCATAATGATAAACTGATCTGTTTTGAATTTAAATCACTTTCTGTGTGGCGCGGCGGTGGCGATGGCTGGCAAAACAAACACGGAGACAGAGACGCCCGGCGGCGGCAATGACATCTATTCTCATTTGCAGCCGGGAGTGGCAAGGAGCATGAATATAAAGTGCACGAAATACACACGCTCTACGATCTACGAATTACATTGCAAAATGAATCTCTCAATTTATTCGCTACGTGCTGTGACTCTGCAAGGGCACAAAGAACTGTGCATCGGATCTGAAAGGAGGACATGTATTCGTAGCTGATGATGGGAATTGCTACTGTGATGATGATGCTAATGACACTGATGGCATCAGTTGATTTGTAAAATGCTCAGTTTTGATCATGCTCCGTACCTACCCACTCCACGAATGCATCTGTGCATCTGAGAAGTTGTATCGGTGTCACATAAAAGCCGGCACGTTGCTGTCATTTCTTTTTCGCGAGAGAGAGAGAGACATTCATTAAATTTATTTAATTTTGTAATCGATACTACGACAACGGTTGGGTGGTTGGGTGGTTAAGCTTCTGATGATAAAATATTCCCGTCACGTTTTCGCTGAAATTGTTTCGCGTAGTTGTGTTATGCGATATTTCAATGTTTGAAATCGCAAGCGAATGTCATAATTAATTTCGCAGCGAAATTGGGCGAAGGTGGTCGGGCGCAAGCTGCCCCGCGTTATCTCTGTTCCGGGCAGCAGGCGGCGGTAGCGGAACTGGCCATCCTGATGCGGCGAATTGTGTGTTACTTCATTACGGATGGCACGTCTGTCTGATCGTGTGTCTGGTGTGCTGGAAATTTTTACGACGCTTTTGTTGCTTGTTGTGCTTTGTGCCTTGTGTGATTTCCAACGTCGCGCTGCGGGCGTGTATGTGATGTGACTCATGATGTTAAGTTAATTAAAAGCGTGACGCAACTAAAAGTTGTATACCTCGCTGCATTCAGTGACATGAAAACTTTATTTTTCACAAATGAAATAAAAGGAAGCGGCATTTTTATCTAGCTGTAAGCAGGTCGTAGTGAAATCAGTCATTTCATAGATGTGTCTTCTTTTGAGGACCCATATTTTGAATTCAAACTATTCGTGATCTTGATTTAGTTGTTGTTCAAGGGTATGTCCTTGATTCAATTGTATGAAAGAAAAACCCAAAAACGCATTTCACAAATCGCTATAGTTTTCAAGGCAAATTATGAAGACATTTGTTAGTCACGTTCTGCATTGGGAATAAGGCTTTTGAAATTCAAAACGATGTTCGACAAGGCTAAGTGCCGCCGTGGTATTTGGTAATAAGTCTCACGTGCTTAATCAGTGGGAAACTTTTGCGTTCGTTTTTATGACTACAATTAAAATGTATCCAAGAGCAGAGCAACAACTTGGAGTAGTTGTTGTTGAAAGAAAATGCATCCAGAAAGTCATAAAAAACATCGTGAAGACACGAATTAGCGGTGTTCTTTAATGCACACAAAACTTTAATGCAGTTTTTTTTTCAAATTCACCCAGAAATTCGTTTTTTTAGGCGCTAGTTCTTTTTCAGATTAAAGAAGAGTGTAGTGATAACATTGCAAATTTGATTTCTAAGTATTGTCCGACTAACGACTTTATCCCAACTTTCTAGTTTTTTACCTGAAAAATTGATGAATTGGGGTAGATGTTCTGTTTGTTTGTTTGTGGGCGCCGAGGCTTAATCGGTGCTTTGGTCTAACGATAGTACCCAGGAAAATAACACCACAAACATTTTTCACGGCCCCGCCTTCAGCGAACGACTGACAACCCAAAAGCATCGCTGGAGCCCTCAACGGGCTGTTAAGTCGGCCTATGTAATAGTGTACATAAATGTTTTGATTGTTGAATAGCCTGACTTAGTCACATGTTGGTTCACAGTGTTGTTACAACTCGTTAAAAAAGCTTACAGATTAATTACTGCTACCATTAATCAGGCGAAATGATTGTTAGCAATGTGCAAACCTTAATAAGTTACGCTAAAACAAATCGAAATACACTCATCACTCGTTTTGGGTGGTCTCGTTTTACGCTGTTTCACCTTTGCGTGATTTTCAATATCTACCTAAATTCGATTTGCGCGATTTTGGTTTGCTCGAAGTAACATTTCTTCAAAAATCATGGCCACTATGGTCTTTCTTTTCAAAATACATTCATGTATGGTCATAAATAGTTTTGCATTAATTCCTAAACTAGTACAAAAAATCTTATTCAAGACAATAGATAGATTTCAAATGCTCTTCGTCGTAGGACAAAGTGAAGAAAATCTATCTATCTGTCTTTTTTGAATGCATTTGTCGCTCCTTTCCAACTTAAGCAAAATAATTCACAAACTAAATTGTAAACTCTTTAAACAGTTTTCTTGTAAAATTTAAGTAGACAATATTTGCTTTCTATAACATAAGTCAGTACAGCGACATAAAAACAGATAGGCAATTTATTAGGGAAGTTTCGAGTGGCGTAAAGTAAGTAAACCGAGATAATATACTAAGGTTAGGTTAGGTTGTATGTGGCTGCCTGCTTTATACACAGGCTCACTTAGGCCTATTGTAGGCCCATTGTGTTGCCACTCCTCCGGGTTGCTTCCACCCGATCCGGACTCGCTACCTAAGGGTCTCCTGCAAAACTACCAAACCAAAAAGAGTAATTAGCAGGTGTGTTATACTACCTGTCTGATGCCAGTGCTGATAGTCTATTATCCCCTGGTCTAAACCCAGTTGGATCTGCTTATGAAGCCGCTGATGCGCCTCACATCCATGCTATCGAGCTCGCTTAACTCCTTAAAGAAGTATGCACCTAGGGTGCGCTTCCTCGTGCGTGCAAGTGCTGGGCATGTTCCCAGAAGATGTATGGTTGTCTCTTCTTCCTCCTCATCTCTACAGCTTCTGCAGAAATCATTGGAGGGGATTCCCATTCTTTTGGCATGATTACCAAAGAGGCAGTGGCCAGCAGAAATAAAGGAAACGAGATATTCATCTGCTACCCTCTTTGCCCCTGAAATTTTTTTGACAGCTTGTTGTTTTTGTAATTTTCCTCTCGTCTGTGAATACATGTGAGGCAACTGCTCATCTTCTTCCGAGAATTTATTTGAATTTGAAAATGTTTGCAGTAACTGCCCATATTCATTTTAAATATTATGCTTAGTATTTACCCCTATTCATGACAAATGTGTAAAATAAGATGTGTTGTTTAATTTTCGCTTTTGTTTGAATGAAAATCTTAATCATTTTGCAATATTTATTGAATTACAAAATTACAAATTTTTTCAAAACAAACGGCCACTTCGGAGAAAACGAAACGCCATGCTATGTTCATAAGGTTCATGTCATAAGCACGAATAATTATAAAACATCACACTGGAAACAATATTGGAAGTAAGTGAAACGCCATTGGTTAAAATGGACCATAGACAATAATTAAAGTTATGAAATACAAATGAAAGTTATAGAAAATAAAGATAAATTGCCTCTTTTCGATCTTCTTCATTATCTTCAATTTAATATTGTTGATGTGTACAGTAATAAAAGCAAAATAAGGCTGTGCCTTCGTCTATGAGAAATAACCTAGTACCACAAAGTAATAAATGGTATTTCAGTTTGAAATGATATGTTTTATTGCTTCAAATATAAATTGTTTGTTGCGTGGATTTTGATTGAGCATTTGATTGTACCGTATATGAACAATTTTGAATTTATTGATTGACTATTCCATTCTCTATATTCACCTGAAGGTTTATATATTTATATTACAATAAATACGTATATATTTAATAATCTTTATTGCCAAAAAAGTATTAGAAAATAGTGCAGTGTTCTAAAAGATTAATGATTAGTTCTTGATCATCATATGTAAACAATATTCCGATGCACATCAACCTCAAAAATAGATGACCAAAATTAAGTTCAATAATATTGCAAAATACTTATATATCAGCAGCATTTTATTGTGTAATATTATTAAAATATATGAGAGGTCGCTAATATTTACCTTAAAAGAAATTCTTTTACCAATCCTTTCTCATTCTTACATTCTGCTAACCTTGCGAACATTATTATTGGAAATTCCAATTATGTCGACTAGCTGCGCAACAGCACAACACATTCGGCGTTGCTATTGGCTGACTTATAGCAGATGTATCAGCTTATTGCAGTAGTGGGGGGTAAACCGACGAACTTCTCCTGAAAACGACGAACTTCCCCTACTTTCCGACAGGCTTTTAACAAATATGCGTGAAAACCGACAACCTTTTTTAAAGTATGCGTGAAAATGTGTGGAGGAGGGGTTTTCCAGCTGGAAAGATGAATATCTCGTCATTATTTCTGGTGGCCAGTTAGAACGCCTACTAGTCTGCCTATGTTTGCCCTGCTTACCGAGAGCAACTGTTCTGTCCTGCCCCTATCTAGTCTCGGCCATATTAGCCTAGAGATGTGGCAGGAATGTAGATTGCTCCACCTGGAGTTTGCTGCCGTTATGGCCTCAGCAGTTAGTTGTGAACCAACCTCTTGCATGGAGGGCCAGGGGGTCCCTTGATTGCTGTTGGTGTCCATTTCCCCTCCTTTTCTTGCTAATTCGTCAGCCCTTTCGTTGCCTAGAATACCCGTATGCCCAGGGACCCAGCACAGGGTGAGACTACATCTGTCCGCCATCTCTTTGAGAGATTGGCGACATTGTTTTACCATTTTTGATCTTATCAATGGTGTTTCCAGAGCCTTTATGGCCGCCTGACTGTCTATGTAGATTACAATAGACTGGCCATCTATCGAACCCATGGACAGCAAGCGCGCTGCCTCATGAATAGCCGTTATTTCCGCTTGGAATACACTGCAATGGTCCGGGAGCCGGAGGGATTTCGCAATGTTTAGTCTTTCGGCGAAGACTCCCATGCCCGTGCCCTTTTCCGATTTTGAGCCATCCGTGTATACTTCCAGAGCAGCCTGGTTTCTCACACTATCTTCCTCCCATTCCTCTCTGTTCGGGTAATATACTAAACTTCAGCAAAAAACTTTGCAGTCAATTAAAAAATTAAATAAAACTAACACGACGTGACGTTACTAAAAAATTTCAAGCACCAAATAACTAAACAACACGACAACGCTATTAATAAAGTGCAAGCAATTATGAATTTAATTTTAATTTTATAAAAATAATTTCATTGGATTATTTCTCTCTATAAATATCTACTTCGAAATTTTATAGATATGAAAAACGCAGCTATCCTGCCATCAAGTTTTACATTTGAATTTGAGTACATCGAAACTTGAAAGTAAAACAGCTTTATAAAATGCGAAAAATGGGGCTAAAGTGATCTGAAAATGGTGACACAACAAGCGTATGTAGTTAAACCAACATTTAAGTTCTGCGTTGTAAAAGCAAAATACCAGTCCCCACTCCCTTTCTTCTCGTAAGATTCAGTCATGTTTTCCTCTGCAAAAACATGATTAAAAAATAAAAAACAAACATTGTTCGAGACCGCACATGACCTAAAAGTTCTTGTAGTCGAGTTGAACGAGGAAAATCAACTTCAATATCGAGGCCTGAAAAATCACGTATCCCGTTCTCCACTCCATGTCGAACATGCCGCAAATCGTTAAATGCATTTTCTCTCGCATCATCTGGAAAGATAGCAGCTCGATCTAGAACCAATAAAAGACTTTAGCTTCATCCCGAATCACCTTCTCCCAACTCACACTCTTCTGCAGCCTCTTGTCCTTCAGAGAGTGCGACGATAGCCGCTTAAGGATCTCCCCGGGCATGTCACACGCCGAAACCACCTCACCACAAACGTAAGCCAAAAGCCACAAGTCGACCACGCTCACAATGACGCCTCCGCTGGCCATCAAAAAGTGATTTCCTTGGTCAGCCAAAGTTTCTCCGCTCAGTATTATGATGAAATAGAAAAACATAGACACCTGCGTCACAAACACATTGAGTGCAAGAATCAGGATCTGGATTTGGTAGAAGTCCTTCATGCTCAGGGTAAGCTTGTGCAGATTCGTATGCGTTCGCCCGATGCTGTCGAGTTCACGAGACAGCAACCGCGACTTTCGATGCAACAACCCTCGCAGCTGCCGGTCGCAGAGGCTGGCCAAATTGTTGACGATCGTCGAGAGGCGCCGGTTGAGCGTCTTGAACAGGTAGTCCGCGTAAACCATACCGATGTAGAACTGATTCCCGACGGTGATCAGCACGTTCTGAACCATCGTCATGTAGATTGTCGTTAGGATGTAGATTGGCTTGTGGTTATCGGTCTGAAAGAAAAGCGTGCAAAACGTCCCCACCACCATGATGACGGAGCAGATGAGTTTCGCGAAGATGAGTCTCTCGGACTGGCGCATGATTCTTTTACTCTGCGGCAGATGAGCCAGGTCGTTGATTCGGATGTCGTTGATGCTGTCGAAGAGGAGTTTTGCACGCGTTTGGTTTATCCACTGAGAGACCAGACTCACGAAAACAGCGACGGCGTTCACGATCGTGAGTAGGTTGCTGAGTTCACCGACGAGGGGCCGCTTAATAAATACCTCGATTTCAGAGAACCTCAAGCCCTGGACCAGCACGATGGGCAGGGCTAGGCCCAGTGTTAGGTTTACGACCAGACAGTAGGCGACTGCCTTGGGACATTGTATCAGCTTTTTGCTTTCAAAGTTGTAATAATAACTCGATAGACCGAAGACCGTCGAGTAGCGAAAGCAGTACGCGATAGTTCTCTCAATCGAATCCAGTCTGGCGGCAGCCATTGTGCCGGTAATAAGACCTCCAACTGACTGAGAAACTTGACGCGAATATGATTGGAGTAGCTTGCGTTCGATTGCCGGGCTCTAGATACCGGGAGCAATTACATTAAAATGGATTACTGGTGGATTTTTAGATAAACATTTGTATGTAGTCATCAACAATTGTTGACGTGGTTGCGAACTCAAATGGGACAGTTCTCTGACGGGAATGAGTTATGTCGGCTGACACGCGAAGGCAGCCAAATAAGCAAATCCTTGTACCACGTCATGGGGAGTTTTTTTTTTGATTCGTCGAGCTATACTGAATTCTTTTTTTTTACAAACTTAAAGAGAATATGAAAACACCGAATGTTCACATTCATTAGAAGACGAACGGATTGCAGACGAACGGAGAAACTTATTTTAAGTAGATTTTAAATTTTAAAAGCTACGAAACCAGGTTAATCGAATTCATAATAAAGATTCGAGATTAATTGTCATTTTATGAATGAATGGACCACTAGTTCGATAGCGGATAACATGCGTTGCTTAATGCATTTACCCGTCCAATTGAACCAGGCGTAGGGAGTAAGAAAAATGTACACATCCCAATTCGTTTCTTTTTTCTTCGAATGGATTGGCAGGGCAAAATTTAAAACACCGCAGTCGGTTATTTTTATTTCATTTGGAGTTCTTGTTAGTTGAAAAACGAAAAAATTTGAATTCGGTACAGCAAGCGGATCAAAGTTTTAGATTTCGCAGACGTTTACTTATGAAAGATTAAAATTTATGCTGCTCGTGGGTAGATATTCTTTGGACAATGTATTTGATTTGTTAAAGGAATGCGTTTTTGAAAGAAAAGTAGAATGAACAAATGAAATCACAGTCAGGTTAATCTGGAAAGAAACATTGAAACTCTTTCTCTTTTGAAGACAAATACACCAACAGCTGCGGTCAAAATAATAGCAGCGCATGGCAGCAACAGTGTGAGAGAATATTTTTTTCTTGGAGGCTTTGGGAATTTCGTTACAGACAAGAGTCGCTTTCGACAGCAAAAAAAGTTCGTAGAGGAATCCATAAATAGTAAGCAAGACTTATTGAATATAAGGTGAATGATCGAAGACCAAATGTTGACTACAATCGATTGTATCAGAGAGATCGCAAAAATACAAACAAAGAAAAGGTATTCCTCTACATGACTACACTCTGGCACATGTACATCAAAGTACATCAAAATTTTGAACAAATGTCGCCAAAGAGTTTTGGAGAAACTTTAATGGTATGCCCTATCCCAACTCCTGCATCCGTCATATTCCTTGCTCCTTCTGGCTACAACTTGTTTTCACCGATGTCTCCTTTCAAGAATGATTTAGAAAACTGTATGGATCGAAAAAAAATACCAATCAGTATGATTTATTTAATAATAAATAAATTAAACGTTATTGCTTAAAGGAAAGCTAAGATTCTATCAAATCCACTTTTTTGAATGAAAGGAAAGTTTAAAGGACTTACGCCATTGACCTTGTTGAGCTCCGTTTGATGTTGATTCTATTTACAAAAATATGCTCAGACCATCTAAACAGGTGACGGACTCGATGGGCCAGCGTTTTTTATAAATAACACAACATATTTTTTTGTTTGAAAATAAAGATTAAGACGCGTTTCTGCTTGTTTTTTTTTTATTTCGGCCACCGTGCTAGCCCTTTCTTATTCACTATTAAAGAGAAACGTTTTGCGAGTTTTTCGTTGATCTTTTTCGTGTGTTCATCGAAGAAAGGCGAAATTCGAGCCAAATATCATGTATCAAGAAAAATATAAATACATAGCTCCTGTCCTGGTCTAGACTTTTTATTCAAGTTGGCAAAGCTGTGTGTAAAGCAAAAATGACAAACTCAAGTTTGACCTAATAATAATTTTTACTCGACACTTCATGTGCTTAAAATGTGAGTTGATGCAAATTATTCAACAGCGTGTCATGTCAGAAATATGCTTCGCTTGAAAGCATTCATGAGATTTTCATTAACGCCGTAGAATGCATCTCTACAAGCGCATGCTTGAAGTTTAAACTCAACGCATTTTTCACACTGCTAATTAAAATTCACCCGACCTCTTCAATAACTCGTCCAAGCAGCGCCAGCGGTACCATTGCCTCATGCAAGTAACTGATGCTGTGGGTCATGGTCACCGATGACGACCATGCCATCAAACACACATCCTTATGGCTTTCCTGATGAGATCAGATTCCGAGCATTAAAAATATCCACAGAAGCCCCGAGTCTCTTTGTTTTCACATGGTAGAGCAGAGCCCGAAGCGAATTTTACGACTCCAAAAAAAAGAACTATTAATTAATCTATAATACTTGCAACGTGTAAAAGGACGAACTTTACTATCCCTACAGATTCTCTCGGTGTGGAAATTACTGACGGCTGGTACGATATATCGCACACTGAAGCCGTCGTAGATGGAAGCGAGTGAGCTTGGTTAACCGAAGAAGTTTTTCTGGTTTCCAATCCGAAATTCGGTGTCTTGCGGCGGTTTGGGTACTATTGTCTTTTTTTGCGCCACTGACAGTTGAATCGTCTCTTTCTGCCTCTCATTATTGTCCTTTAGATTTTATTTATCATGAAAATTAATTACCCCATGAAACGACCACAGCGACGATGACGATGATGAAGACCCACGTTGTCATCGCATAAGTGGGTCGAACTATTAGTTAAATGTTGTGTCATTTAATTTAAGACTCAAGTATCCTCAGTAGGAGGATAGGAAATGGGAAATTTAATTAAAAACTTTTTCGGCAGGACAACGCTGTCCCACCCCCGACCACTTCGAATGATATTTCCTGCTTCCGGTGCGAACTTAATGTACATTTTATTTAAATGCAAATGGCCCGGCTACTAGTTCGGCTTTTTTTCTTTGCGAGGACGAAAACAAAAACAAGAAAGGCCCAGCAATTGTGGTGTGGTAAACATAATTTAGAAATTAACACAGGATCTTCGTGTGGGCGTGTCTCGCGGAATGAATAATGAAGACATTTTGTTTTGAATTGATATTAATGTTTTATGTGAGGAACATCGACGGGGAATTGCTTTGGTCGCCCTTGAATTTTAAACTTTGCTTTGAAATAAAAATTAATTACCATGGAAAATTGATTCTGAAGCCAATAGGCTTTTTCATTGGGGCGATGAATTTTAATGTGAACTGCGAACTTCAAGCATCGAAGACGAGGTGTTTTATGGGCCATCAATTCAATGGTAAATGAGTCAATTCTAAGTCACTTTAGACCGGACTTGAGCATTTTTGAAAATGCTCCTTCCTCCGTTTTCCCATAAAACTTTGTGTTCCATCAATTCACCAGTCAAAAGTCATTCCTAAACAAAAATGGCAATTATAATTTCATACTTTTGGAGAGTGCCTGAAATTAATTAGGATGTTACACTCGCTCGTTTTGCAGCAACGTAACGCAACGCACCTATCGCTCAGCGAATATTTCTCTTTACATCGACCACAGCATCAACCCTGTGGTCGAATGCACATTTCTAAACAAATTCTATTCGGCCCCATCAAGCAAACAAAAACTTTCAGGCAAATCACTGACAATCCCGATAGTGTGTGCGGATGTATCTAGGACTTGTATCGCAGTGCACACAATATTCCCGTCATGTAGCTCCTAACCGCCCGGACAAACGACGGAACATTGTTTGGCGACGTGGTGCAGTGGAAAAGTGTTGAACGATGTCCTTTTTGGAAGGAACACGCTCGCACTCTGCCACACATACACATTGAGGACGAGCGGAATAGCAGCGTCATTATCATTAAAGACTAATAGATTTCAGTCGTGTGTGTGCCTGGGGGATGAGAGAAAATGTGCACAAAATTTAAAGCCCTTTTCAAAAATCGTTAGGCTTTGAAGTTGCTTATAAATTCAAATGTTTTAATTTCCAGCCCATGGGGACGAGATGGGATTGTTGGATCACAAAATACGAGTGGGGGCATTAGAGTGGAGGTCCTGTGCGCGCTTTTGTGTTTCACTACGCGTGTTCGCCCCCAGAACAAAAACGTTTGCGATCTCGTTCGATTTCAAGGTAGGCAGACTCCCACTAGAGGATGTGATTTTGAATGTTGGATTTATGCGAATGTCTCATGTGGGCAGTTGGTTGTGCCATTGTTTTGCTATTTTTAGTTTATTCGAAAGCGATTTAAACGGCACGAGATGGTTGATGACTAGATTTAGATTCAGAATAGCCTTTTGCCAGTCGAATGTTTTGTGGATGGACATATATGGAAAGCTTAAAATAATTTTTGTTTGCTACCCACATTAATTCGGATCGATTTTTGTGTTGTTGAAAAGTCGATTATCGCAGAAGTCAATTTTTGGGATCTGAGAAAGATGCATATATCGTGTTGTATGCAGTAATGTTCGGTAAAATATCCGCATAGAAGATTTGCACAGCTTTTGCAACAAGAGGACGAGCCTTGTCATGCAAACGAATAACATTGAAATGTCCTTACTTATGTTTTGGTAATTTTTCTCTCAATGTACAGCTGATAACAACCAATAGTAGTCTTCTGATCACACCTTTTGGAATGACCTTTGAATATTCGTTTTGAGGTTCGAGCACACTTCTAGGTCTGCAAGCGTTTGATATTTTGCAACAGATTTGAATTCAAATATTCGATGACTACTTTAATATTAGGAAAAACCTCAGTTTTTCGCATTTAACTAATGTGCAAGTCTAATTCGATTTGCGCGACTTTGCTTTGAGCGAAATAACGTTTTTTCTTCAAAGAATCATGGCTCACTATTGTTTTTCTGTTAAAAATATATTCATGAATCCTTTTGCACGATTTTGGTTTGCCCGAAACTTTTTATTCCTCTAATCTCCTCGCAAAGCAAGGGATGCGGGTATTTATGTTTTTTAATTGCATTAAACAAATTAAAAGAACAAGTTTTTTACTCATCCTGCAGTGCAAACATATTTTCCAAATTCCGAGGGAACGTAATATAACTTTTTGATATTCCTAATCTCTCAGTGCGATTATCTTGAAGTTTTGCAATATTGCGAGGTCATGCGTCAAACGCGTTAGAAAGGATAAAATTCGCACTGAAGCTTGTCAAACCACAAGCGCAGCACTGTGTTCCTACTTCAAAGCTGGACTTTAAAATGCTGTGGAGGTAGATTTTGGTTTTCAGGCGTTTAGGTTAGCCAACAACTCTTATAGCAGACACAATATAGTTTGTAGTGTTAACTTGAAACACAAATATGCGAACTCGCCAAGCGCCCTTTCAGTCAGGTCCGTCAAGCGATCTTAGTTCTCGACGACTGACTCATTTGACGAGCTGCTTGGTGCAGCCCGCTTTCCCTGTCCTGCTATACTGCTATAAGTATTTAACAGATGAGTTACATCGGGTAACAGTAGTAACTTTACGGCCACTAGATTAATAACTAGAAAAATGTTGCCACAGTGAAACAATAAGGTATCAAATTTCACCAGCAATGATCAAAATTCTTTGTACATATTTTAAAAGAAGAACTATTTTGCACAGTATAAACAACTTTTTTTTACAAATTGGAACGTCCATGTGAATGAAATAAGTCTGCCGTCCGAAGTTTCAGTTAAAGCTGCATTTTACAGAAACAATTTCACTAAAAAGTTTATTTACGTTTAATTATGTAGACGTGAGCGACATTTGCTTTCAACTCGAACATGCTACGTGACAGTTACCAAACACCGCAATAGACGGCTGTCTTTCGCGGAGAGACATGATTTCGTCATGGAGATCTTGTGATTTGACTCTGGTCAACATTTTCTGAAGTCGTTACTCCATGCGAAAAGCCTCAATCAATTAATGCCTTAAGAATCAACGTAATTTAGATTATCGTTCAAATCCAGAAGAATGCAAATAAATAGAACATTTTATTGACAGCTCATTTTATTCCATTTTGACAAGAATCTACCATTTTACTCGTAGCAGAGATTTAAAAAAAAAATTAAATAATTTGCGAATGCATCTTTATAATTTATGTTGAATTTGGATAGTAATTATTTCATTGATTTCATGTGATGAGCTTGCCTTAATATTGAAATCACTATCATACGAAAAACATTGATGTAAAACTGAATCCAACTTCTCTTGTTAACAAAAATTTAAGCTCCAAATGTCAGTTCTAAATTAACGGGATTTTGAGGGTTAAGCGTGCCTTTTGATTCTTTTTGAAGTCTTTGGTTGTACCAATCTTTTGAGCCAATCTAAATATTGAAGACAATTGAATGTTAAAGTCTTACATTTTGTTATGTACATTCTTAGTCCACACTTGAAATGGACTAAGAATGAAATTTGTGGGAGTTAACAAAATTTAATTGAAATCTTTGAGACTTATTATTTTCCTATTACTTAAGAGTTACTTCATCTTCCATTCCTTAGACTGATCGAAATGATTGGTATACAATAAAAAAAAGATAAAAAAGAATTATGATTTACTGAAATCCTGGTCCCAAAGTGAGTTCCTGAATTAAAAAGTCAGAAGCATAAAGCCAAGTGATTTTTAAAATTAAAAATGTAATAATTTTATATCTCTAGTCCGTAGGAATTTTCAAAGCTCTCATGAATTTCTTTAGAGTGAAATGCGTGTGCCTGATTGACCTCTGCACACGTTGTTTCTGTTCACTTGTTTGGATTGTCCATTCACGTAGCAGTAAGCGATTAGATTTAAGTGTCATCCGTGTCATGGTAACAAATAAAACTGTGTCCATCTGTGAGCCCGAACTGGCCTTCCCAACGCCCAACCCCGTTCAAGGTTAAGCCTCATCCAGCGTTGCATCTTGCAGCCGCTTAAAATTCACAAACTGCGCCGCACTTCCCGAATTCGTGAGTTCGGCGAAAGTGTCCACAACCGCCAGCGAGTGACCACCCATTCTTTTCAATTCGCGCCGCACACGGGGGGCAATCAAAGGCCCATCAAAAGAATTGTAATTCCCCCCGCCACCGTCTACGTGCGTCGTGTGCCCGCCATACACAAGGGGGGCTCTTTTCGGGCCAACAATTATGCCATCTCCCGTCTTCTCTTTCGCTCGCTGTCGCTGTGTCATGGATGGGCCGTTGACAGATACGTGCCTTAGTTTTAGTGTTATGCAAAAACAATCCAAGGGAAATGTCTGCGTGTCGAATCGGCGGGATTGATATAAAAGTGATATGCAATCGATGGAGCGGTATCAATCGCAGTTTCGCCTTTAATCCGAATTCAACTCGAGTTCGGCACGTCTCTGTTTTGTGTATTTTTAAAAAAAGTTTCGTGTCTCACGATGAAAGTCATTTTGGTAAGTTTTCAAGTGTCCTTGTGTCTTTGTGTGTGCGCGGGAGAGATTTTGTTTTAGATTTTGAGTGAGGTCTGAAAGTGAAAGCAAAGTCTGTTGCAAATCCTTTTTGGATTGCTAGTGTGTCAAAGTGAATGAATAAAAAAAAAAAAAAAAAACTGCATGTTAGATGAAATTGATTCGAGGAAATTTTGTGTTAGACTCAAACGAACAAAAAAAAAAATGAAAGTCAGAAGCATGTTGCCTGAGAATCATCTCTGGATTGTTCCGCAAGTAATTGGCGGTTAAGTGGGTGATGGAAATGGGCAAAGAAATTCAATTATTACATTCCTGGAACTTAGGTGACGTGACTTTGGTCAAAGGAAGTATTTATGTGGTCTGTGAGTTTGTTTAGTGTGTATTCTGCGATTCAGACTTGTGGTGGTTGTGTGGACTTGTGGAACAATTTTCAAATCCGATTTGTGTGACAGGAGAAAGTTGAATTGAAGGAATTCTGCAAGTTTCCCCGTTTGTAGAAAAAGTTCCCTAATTGACTTATTTAATTTGCGACTTCGCCGATTTGTTGTGGCAATTATTTTTCGTACTTTTTGACAATTTTCTGTGCAGCTAAAAGTCTGAAAAAAATAGAAAAGCTATACGGATAATTTGTCAAGTTTTGCAAATTAGTTTTTGTACAACCTGAAATGCCGAATTGCACGTTTATCAAAATCAAGAAAAACAATTTCGACATAATTTTGGATCTAGTATTTGTATTAAATTTGGACGGCAAAAAAAAATTTACCAACAAATTAGTGTGGTTTTTGAATGAAGCATTACACAAGTCAATCAAGTGAAAGCTCTTAACTTGATATGGACCACTCTAATTTAGCTACTAAAACAACCGGCCGTCACATTTATTCGGTACTAAATTTTGACTTTGCATTTATTCTTTTTTATGGAAAACTACTATTGAAGAAGGAAGGAAGGAGAAATTGTTCCCACTTTTGTTGGCTCTATTCTATTGCTTAAAAAAAAATACCGCCCATTCGCTGACTCCAAAAATGGTTCTTTAGACAATTTTTTTAAGATATGAAAGCGAATTAGTCGTTCGTTTTGGGCTATCGCTAATTAAAAAGGGGACTAGTTTATTGTTTGCTCTAATTGCATTTCGTTTCTCACAATGTCGAGATCTGCTTGACTCCTTTGGTCTTGAATTAAGTTGATTTTTAATTCTGAATTGCTTGAAATAATTTGACGACCAGGCCAACCAAAGCGCATCTACGAAAAGAATTAAAAACTAGACATAACAAACTTTCTTAATCATACTTCGTAGTTTTTTAATAAGTTCGTAACACTCTTGATCTCGAGTTGCAATCTCTAGTATAACTGTCTTCCCACCAACCTTTTAGCGACATCTTCTTTGTGCTTTTTTTTCAGTGTTTGTAAAGTTTTCTTTTCATTATTATCTTGAGTTCAACTTATCTCAAGGCAATATACAATAAAGACATTCAAGCGGACATAAACTTCATAAGTCCTTAGGGGCATTTACAAGAAGACGTCTTGAAGTCGGATGTCCAGTAGTGTCTTCTCATCTGCATCTCAAATCTGAATGCAATTGGTTTCAGTGGTTTCTCCCCTTTTTTATTGTCTCATTACTCTGGTTACATAACCACAAACAAAGAAAACAAAAAGTGCAATTTTTATGACTATCCACTAGATCCAAAGTTTAAAATAGCCTCAAGGAAGACTCTAAAAGTAAAAGACAATGCGCTTAAAAAAGATTTATTGCAAGAGAAACGACAATATGTGACGTCGTTACGAAACATGACTAATGAGTGAAAGTCGAACTGCATTATTTTTTGTCTTGTGGGATCCGATTTAGTTTATTGCACAGCTTGTGGGGATTTACTTTTCCAAATGCCAGCGATTAGAAATCTATCCCAGGTGTCGTAAAATGAAATCCATTCTCCCAACTAAGCTTCTGGCACTACTTAAGAGTCTCATGCCATAATGAAACATAACTTCTTTCCAATTGATCAAGCAGCTTGCTTCTTGCTTCCTTCAGGCGATTCTTTACAGTCCAGGTTGAAAGAGGCTTGCCATAGGGAAGCAGTTCATAGCTGTTGATTTCCTGCTTATTTCACCAAACACACGACAAAATCTTCCTGATTTAGACAATGCTTGTAGCCTTGCAAATTGCCATTCAACTGACTGTTGACCTACTTTTGAACACCAGTTCATCAGCTTCAGAAACGGATGGATGGTAGTTTTCCACAGAGCTTAAATATTTAGTGGAATTCATCAACCCGATGGATGATCTTCAAATTTCCAGAATCATCATTAGGTCATTGTTTGTCATAACCAGAATTAAAGACAATTTAGCAGTAGTGGGGTGCGAACTTCCCTTACTTTCTTACAGGCTTTAAGCAAATATGCCTGAAATCCGACACTCTTTTGCGTGAAAAAGTGTGGAGGAGGGGTTTTCCAACTGGTAACATGAATATATCGTCATTATTTCTGGTCATAGCTAATTTGCACAGCAAGGCAGATCAGTCTCTCAATCTCAAAGAAAAAATGTCTGTAACTTTCTAACCAATTTCTCAAAAACAAAGTCGAAACAAAGGATCGAGAACTACAATTTTAAAAAACGTTAACGACGTCAGTTGGCAATGACAATTTATTTCATTACAAGAACATGTTTCCTTGAACCACAATCAACATACTCCTGCAAAAGAAGTAATTAAATATTCCATTGAAGCCACCTCAGAAAACACGTTATGCCATTGGTAAAGTGAACGCATAGCTACAATGCAGAACTAATCAAATATGGAGTCAATGTTTTGACCCAGTTGACTCTTCGACAACTGCATACTAAATTGCAACTATGAGGTAATTTGTCAATTGCCACATGTGACCATTTCTAAAAATTATGAA
Source organism: Syritta pipiens (assembly GCA_905187475.1). Classification (NCBI taxonomy): domain Eukaryota; kingdom Metazoa; phylum Arthropoda; class Insecta; order Diptera; family Syrphidae; genus Syritta; species Syritta pipiens. The sequence continues at coordinate 33,317,344 of LR994572.1, read as the reverse complement.
ATTGAAATTCTCAAAAGAGGTGAAGGTGTTTATTTCATAACTAAGAAATTACTCATAGTGAATGTAAATTAAGGAGTGTGTTGGGGGATTGTTGGCTCGTGACTTGAGGTGAACGTCAATTAAATCTGTCTGTTTCTGATTCGACTTAAATCGTCTTTAATAGAAACTGTTTGAGACTTTTTACTTATATTAGGTTGTCAAATAACTCCCTTCCGCCTTTTTGTCTTTTGAATTTTCCGGCTATGTACCGTTGTAGGTTCGTCGTTTTGTAGGTTATGTCAAGACCTTTCAAATGATGTTTTGCTAGATACGAGCTCTGTAGCGCTTTGTACATAGCCGGAAAATTCAAAAGACAAAAAGGCGGAAGTGAGATATTTTACAACCTAATATTTATTCGACTGAATAAAGAATGTAGGGTAGAGCGGGGATAGTTTGGCCACGGGGCAAGTTGGGCCACGCGAATTTCTCAAGAACAGCACAAACAAGATCAGATGAGAAAAAAGGAAATGGAGTTAACTTTCATCCGTCCCTCGGGTCATTTTTGACCCAAGCGACTGTACTTTGATTTCTTTTATTGCAACGAACCTAGTAATCGATTTAAACAATTTTTGTTTTACCACAACTGCTAGTTGCAAACAAAAACTAGTCCCCAACTTTCAAAACTGTATGTCGCATAATTTAGAAGATATGTGAGGAAAAAGACTGCTTTTGATTCAAAAAGTAAGAGCCGATAATAATTAATAATTTATAATTGGAGTCAGGGATCGCAGCTGTTCAATCATAAGCAACAAAAGAATGTTATCAAAAACAAAATAATAATAAGAAAAAATAATTCGAATCGAAAGCGCCGTTGCGATTTGGGTTTTACGTTAAAGACTTCGATGGAACGAAAGCATTAATTTGTAATTTTAGTGAAGTCAAACAGGAAAATAATATAATTCGAAGAAAATGTTTTGTTTGTACAATTATTAAAGTTTATAATTGAAAACTTTTTCTGATGAATCCAAAGACTGAAATTGAATAAATAATCGTTTGTGATGTTAGTGCAGTCATTGAAGTAATTTCATTTACGTCAACTTGCATTGCTCAATAGACTTTCACCTTTGTTTTTACTAGAATGACCCAAAGTTGAAGTAAAACAGTGAGACCTCGATTTAGTTAGTCTTAATTTTATTCGATTAAAGAAAAATCAATGTTGCTACGAAGGTTTGAATTAAAAGAAAGGAGACGTTTCCGAAAAAAAAGACAAAAAGGTGACAGACCAAATCATTTAAAGTTGGCTGCAGCTCACTCACTTCGGCAACACTAATTTTAAATGAAAACTTTTCACTCCGAAAATAACATCGAGGACATTTGCAGCTAAAATATTAAATTAAAAGATTATTTATCTTTCGGTGGACTATATGTCGTCATTGAGACCGTTTTTTAGGAGTCTGCATTCCTGTCTCGACCTAAAATAAAATTTATAGAACACGTGAAAACGTCACACGGACATAAAAAAAAAAAAACAATTTTTTCATTCATAACGCCACGAAGCCATTGAATTGCTTTCTGAATTTAAAAAGCACTTGCCCCGATGGCATCAGGGGCATTCTCAAAAAGACTCTTCCTGCAGGCATTACTTGACATTATAATGAACATTAGAGACCATCAATCATACTTACCGCCCCGCAAGACCATCGGCAGTCACCCGGCTGCTAAAATTTAAGCAATTTTTGATAAATTGCCAGTCGCAATTCTACACACCGTCAAGCTTTCGGATCTCACCGAGTCGTTAGTTACTGAGAACTACGTGCACTTGACCAACGAACCTGCTCGAATGAAATTCAATACACTTAAATTCTGCACCCGTTCTCGTCTTAAGCATACATTTTTTTTATGGAATGTCTTTCAAATGATACTTCTACTCCTGCGCGCTCGATGGCCATTGTTCAGCGTGTTTTATTGATTACATCCACATATCACATCACGTGTGTGTGGAAGCAGCATTGTCAAACTTCAAGAGCAGCAGCAATATCAATTTACTTCACACAACCCGATTACATACCCATGTTCCTTATTGGAATTGCAAAGGCCACTGACATCTCCCCCTCTCGGTTTTTGTCCCCAGTATAAAGATCCTTTCGCAACGAATTCCATGTGTGTACACACACGACACCACACTCACCCACCCAGTAGTTTCACATCGCATTTTTCTTCCTCCAATCAATCTTATTTCGATCGCAAAAACGAAAAAAAAAAACCAGCCAACTGAGCACAGGATTAAGTGAACGACTTTTTGGGTCCTTGCAAATAATAATAATAAAAAAAAAACGTATATATAACCAGCAACAGCATTACTCAACTAGGAGAAGCCGCTTACAGTTCGGCGCCGAAGAGGAATGCTGTGCCGTGGAGACAGGAGTTCGAGTTTGAGTTTGAGTTCGAGTTCACTTCTCAATCGAGTAATAAAACTCTGCCGAAAGCGCTTCCGAGAAGAAGCAAAAAGGACGACCGTGTGTGGCAGTGGGGTGGATGAATTAAAAAGAGTAAAATGAAATGAGACTTAACTAGGACTAAGGATAATCACCCCCGAAATCCGATTTTCATATGTGTATCTAACGAAAATAAAAACAGATCAGATGAAATTGAATGAGATTCCCGCACACATTCGGATTCGGCGGAAGGGGATGAAAAATAACTGCAGAAGGACCTTGGGTCCTTGGTATGGTTTCTCTCGTATCCCCTTTGGATATTTTTCTATTCGACTCTTATTTCCAGTTGGGCGGACTGTTTTCCCAATACTTCGTTAGTTTCCTTCATCTCTACATCGTTCTCTGTGTGTCATGTGTACTTTTCGGGGCGTTCAGCTTTTTTTCCGCCATTCAACCACCCTCCCGGTTTTTCTAAACCACTGCCATTGCCAGCGATCAGATTGAGTATACCGCGGACGCGCCCTCACGCTTAAAGACCAAGCACCAGAGTTGTGGTAGTTTCACTGCAAGGACTCTGCGCCCCAAAAACACCCACAAGGGTGTGTGTGTGTGTGTGTGTGTAGACTTCCGGAGTGGAGGAGGGAGATTAGTTAGTGTGTTGGTCTGGTGGTCTACTGTTTCACCTAAAAGTGAAATTTGAACGAAGTCTTTAGTCCACACACAAAAAAAGAAAAAAAAGAAATGGGAAAATCCAACAGAGGAAGTATTGTATGGAGTTAATGAATTGTGAAGGAGCGGCTGACAGTTAACACAAAGAAGCTTTTACACACGACCACCGAGAGAGGGAGACGTGAATTTATTGATTAAATCGTAGCTCTTCTGCTTAAGAGCTCTCTAAAATAAATTCATAAAGTCGCCTACGTCAGCCTCTCAAACACTCCATCCCTCCCAAATGCACGACATCCACCAAAAGTCACACGTATTACCGACAAAATTTATGTAATTGCTTCTAAATCCGGCACAGCTTGCAACGATCACAGGAAAAAAAATATTTTTATTGCTCTGACTATTTTTATCCGTCCCGCTAAAGACCCGTTTGATATCAAAACAATTTAAAATTCAATCCCATAAAGCCATCAATCTGTTGATGCCCCATTCGGGCAACCAAAACACCCATTTCAAAACTAAACTCAAAAAAAGAAATCATCTCACAAATGGTTGTGTCTCCAAGTGTAGATGCAATTTGTAAACATTTTCAAAAGAGTTGACGCCGCTCTCCCGTCGCCCGTCGTCGTCCTGTGTGCAATAAAACAAGATTGAGGCCAGTAGACGGACATAAATTGGGGACAGGATTCAGGATTCAGTGCCGGGGACCGGGACTGGGACCGGGCAGCACGGAAAACCCATCATATATTTGCATTACTGATTTAACCCCAATGTTGGCGGTGGTGAAAATCGATACTTTATTGCCGTTGCAAAATTCGAATTGAGATAAAATTGATATCCTTTTACGTTAAATGACATTTTGGCTGGCAGGATCTCTGCGGGGATTTTTTTTTTATTTTTCATTTTTTAAGTGCTGCCAGGGTGTTTTTTCCATGCTCGGCGTGGTGTAATGTGGAAAAAGGACATCGTGACATTATTTACGGGCCTATTCATGGTACATGGTTACACTCGTGTCTCGTGTCTCGTGTCCTGTGTCCGTGTTTTTCTGTGTGCTTTAAGGATCGTCGAGCACTCCTCAACGGACTGTGATGATGATTATTATTATGGTTAATTCCGCTACTGATGTAATGTCCTTCGGTGGTGGCAACGAGTCTGTGTGCGCGAGTACTCTGCTTTCTCTTTTTCTTTTTTATATCACAATCGTGTTGTCAATTACTCAGATTTATGTGGGGATAAAAAAAAAACCGGGTCAAAGGACCATCCAGGGTTTGTAGTGCACTCTTAGCGGATCCGCCCTCGTGCGGTGGGGATGGCATGTGCTTGGCAATAGGATATTAAACATTTAAACATAGGAAAAGCAGGACACGAAAGAAGATGAGTTCATGTGGTAGCTTTGTGCTTTTTGTAAGTTTCCAGCACATGTAGGGAAAGTTTTTGGTTGCAATTTAGAATTTCATTTAACAATTTTAAGGGTGCAATGTTGGATAAAAATTAACGTTTTCTCTTCTAATATAAAATTGTCTTTTACTTACTAAATTTTGTGTAAGAGCTCATAAAAAGTCAGTGCCTACTTCTTTTGTCTTTCTTTAAACCAATAAACCACTTTTTTTTGATAGGGGAACTTTCTGAAGATTACTAGCCATAGGATCATAAAATGTGGCCATAAAAATTTGTTGGTTTTTCACTGAGTCGGATTTGAACCTGGGTACAAATATCCACTAATAAAGACACTTTATACTTTACAGTTTTTTACTGTGACGAAAATAGTCAAAGTCTCGAAGTCTTTCTAGGCAGTTTTAACAACAAATAGTTATTGAATTCGAACGCTATTGGCTTCCCATCACTCTTCCTTTAACTATAATCGTTGAAGCGTCTAGCTAAATTTTTTTATTATCAGCAGAAAAGCTGAAGAAGACTGCACTCCAACCACTACTTTGCAAATCGTTTTCAACTTATAAAATACTAGCAACCCGTCCTGGCTTCGCGCAGGCAGCACTTTATCTAAAGTTTTTTAATATTCCAGCAATGGAATACCAGAAAGTGTTATTGAATTTAGAAATAATTTGGGGTAATGCACCGCTTCTTCTACATCTAAAGCGCGGTCAGTTAAATAAGCATAGACTTTGCTTTCAGTGAAGCATAGACTTTGCTTTAGTGCGTCTTGTTAGACGTTTTGTGGAGCATTGAAGTCTCGTCCTAAGCTACTGAACTACAATCCATCGTCAATTTACCAGTATTACTCTACTTGGAAACATTGCAAGCACTTGAAACATCGGCAGTACAAAATTCTAATGGAAGTTTAAAAGCAGAGTTAGCAGAGTTAGTTCCTGCGCCATTTAAAAGTGTGGGTTCGATTCCAGACGATGCCACAGCAAAAGCAGTCTTCCCGCTGCCTCCAGTAGCATTCAAAAAGGAAAATATTCCCCTTGTTATTGTAGACTAATAACATAATTAAATCATTCTTCAATAAGTCAGTAATGATCATAGTTTTTTTCTCGCATGTATTCTGCATGGTTTGATATTATATGGCTACTTGAAATAAAATTCCACAGAATATACAGTCGAATTCCTCTAAGTCGAAAATCCTTCTTACCCGAATACATTCTTTCCAGCCTTAGTCTACTTTCAATACCTCTAGGTCGAGTTTTATTTCTTTGGCTGAAAAACAGAAAAAAAAAAATTTCCCTCGCAACTTGTAGCAAGTACGCACACTCGCATTATCTGACTCTCCCATTGGGGTCCTAGACATTTCGCGAACATTCATTTCGTATAGATTCTTGTAGTACAAACTCGTCGGAGAAAAAGCGCAAGTGGTTGCCCTTATTGTTGTTTACCTATGCAAAAAAGAGAGAGCAGACGAAGTTCACAGCAAAAATGAGGATTTGCTTGCGAACATGGCCCTACACGCGAACATCGCGAGCGTTGTCGAGAGCCATCTCTAGTCGCATCGCGCATACACAAATAATTGGCTTTTAATCTAAAAACAGATATGTACTCGTATCTGAGATGCATTCTTGCTTCATTTAGCGTGTGTATTGGAAGTTTACTTTAAAAGAGAAACATCAAGACGTCTGTCAGTATAATTCCAATTGTAAATATTACAGTCCAAAATAAAGGATTTTCAGCACAAAAAAAAAGAAATATGAAACCCTCTAACTTGAATTTCCATAACTGCCTCTAACCCGTGAAAATTCGACTTAGAATGATTCGATTGTATGTACTTTGATAAATGTTCCCATAATCGGATGACAGTTGTTGTTGTTCAATCAAATTTTGCGGTAACTTTGCCACGACAAGAAAGGTTCAGTAATTTTACACAACAAAATTATCAAAGTAAATAAGTGTCCTTGTTATTTTCCTGTAGAAAAGAACACGCATCAGATTTGTTATTTTCCCATTGGTTATCATATTCCAACAAAAAATACCACGTTCTTTCATCGCTGCCTGCATTTCTGATGTGTACATTTATGTAAACCTATACACACATATATGCATATATCCATTTTTCTCATTTCATATGCCTCTATCCGTACAACACCGTTTCCGCGCGATCATCGTCATGCCAGCTGTGTGCAAATTTGAGTTTAGCAAATAGGGGTCGAAATGAACATAGAAAACACCACTGAGACTCGCATCGATTTCAGCCAGAATTTTAAAGATTAAAAAAATCTTTTAATCAACGATTTCTCGGATTTCGCCAACTAATCGATATTTTTATAGCTATTATTTCTTAGTGCTTGCACCGAGATCTGTAAAACTGCGTTTTTAGATTTTCGAAATTCGCATGTTCACGTTTTATCGTTTTTGGCCAAAAGCTCCAAAAGTATTGGGGCTAGAATGCTGAAATTAGTTTTTTTTAATGTACTCATGGAAGCCGATTTTTTGTGATTTTTTCAGATTTTTTGACAAAGCGGTGTGGAGATTACAGGGCGGATTATCTTTTCGAATTTTTACAGAGCCATAAAAATGGTAATTGTGAGTCTACCTTAAAAGATAGACATATGCCATCGCTGACTTTTTTTAGAACTTTTTGAGACGATCAATTCCCCAGTACATTATTTTTTCGTATCTTTAACTGTTTAGACAGCGCCCGCCTGAGATTAGACTCCCCAAACATTTTTTTAGACTTTGTTTTATAATATTTATAGATGCAAATCATCAAAAAACCTTATTGGACAACTTCATTTCGATATCTGTCATAAAGTCACTGTTCTCTAACTCTATAAAGTTTTCACACTCATTCGTTCTATTTGTCTTTTTTTTTAAATGTAAAAAAAAATATGTTGTTCTTAAATCATTGCCAACAAACTGAATCAACAGTCTTCAAACAATCTGCTTCTTAAAGTTATCTACTTCCCCAAGTGGAATATTAACCTAAAGGTCAACTTTCCTTTTCCGCAAACGAAAATCAATTCATGAGACAAATCTCCGCAAATAGACCGAAAATTTGAAAGACATTCAAGCCATAAGTCTGTAGTAAAAAAAAAAGCAAAGCATCACGCCCACAGCAAATCCCCGATATTTGTTCATTCAATAAAAACGCACGTATTCGAACTTTTTGCTTTTTGCGACAGGACAGCACAAAAAAAAAAAGAAAATGCGGATTTGTCAGCCATTCTATTCATCGTGGGATTATTTATTTGTGAGGTTTTGTCTTCCGGGATTTTGACACGATCCCAATTGGCCGCGTTTATCACTTTTGATTTTTTTGTTTTATGAATGTTTTCTGTATTTTTTTTTTCTTTAATCACGCTTAAATGAACTTCTTGTCGTCGTCCGCTATTCGATAATTTAAATGAAGTCATCAGTTAATCCCATTCATAGTGGACCGTATGTAATCGGGTTGGCTGAGTACATGAGAATAAGTCTCCATCAATGGAGCTCGTATAAAGAGAGAACTCGGTTGTTTTGTTTTATTTTTATTTTCTCCTTTATTTCATTTTTTAAATAAGAAGTACATTAATTTTATGTCAATGCACATGAAATTGGTTGGAATTCGATTTTTTATACTCTTTTGTGCATCAGCCTCAGCCTACCATCATCCTGACATGGTAGTGTAACATATTCGCATCGTCACTGCGTGTGGTTGTTTTTAGTGATTCGCAGAAGTCGGAAACACAAAAAGGGATCCTTATTGGAACAAGAGCAATATGTAGCCAGCGTGTTTGTGGAATATCGGAACCTTTGACATACTGGCATGAAATTCGAACAAAAACTGAATATTGGAATTTTGTTATTCTGTGAAACGTTCTCTTTTTTTCAAACCGTCAAATAACGTCAAAAGATCAAATTAGGCACATTGCGAGCTAAGTAATTCAATTTAAAAGGAACTTTGCAAATACAGGAAACTCTCTATAATTCGAATTTTATGGGACTTGGAAAAAACTTCGAAATACAGACATTTTCGAGTTACGGAGGTTTCAGAAAAAGAAATATTGCCCACGTTCGTCACGTACGCATATCAACTAACGATGAAAAGCAAACTTGATTTTGAGTTATAGCGGTAAACAAGTCATTATTTTCGAATTACAGAAGTTTTCATGTTGTTTTGCACTAAAATAAGTTCGAATTAACGAGGAGAATTGCATAGGTTTTCTCCGATTTACAGAGGTTTTTTAGGGGATTGTAATTATGCTTCTAGGTTTTCCAACTATGAAGGTTCGAATCATCGAGAGCATACTGTCTTAAACATAGAACTGAATATCGGAACTTTAAAATAACTAAATAATAATAATTTATTAAGAATGTTTTTATGTTTCGTTTTTTATTTGACAGACGTACGAAATCTTCATAATGTTTAGATAATAACGATTGAGTTAAAAGAATAGTAAAAAAAATCGTGCCATCTTTTTGATTAGAATTATTTAGAACAAATATGCTACACAAAAGTCTGTGCCATTTTTATATATTAAATATAAGTATAGCCATAATTTTTTTATGTTAAAAAACATTGGCAGTTGAAGTTAAAACTTGAAAAATTTCGACTAAAACCTTTTTTAGGACATTGATTTTGGCGATGAATGGAGGTCAAAAGACTATCCGAATATTTTAGCAATTTCGAGAAAATGTTGTAAATTGTATGTTGTTCGTTCTAAATATTTGCATTTCATCAACAATAGTCCCAGGAGTCATCACCTTTGTTTAGAGAAGATACGAAGTGTTCTAATTCTAATTAATTCTAATTTATGAAAAAATTATATTGACAATACTCGAAAAAGGCGACTGAATACTAAGACTTCTTTTAAAATTCGATAAAATGTCCTAATTTATGTAGGGTCTAAAAATGTACATTTACTGATAACTTTTGTTCAATCTTTGGCAAATAAGACTATGACAGCAGTTTTGTCTTAGCCAAATCGTTTGCAAGACTGCTCAAAAATGTTAAATAGAGTTCACCGAGAGTTCTTTCAAACACATTTAGTACAAATTTCTTGCCACAAATTGTTAAAGTCTCAAAAGAAGCATAAGTCTTAAACTTTATTTGAACTAAATTTCAACATGAAATAAATTTTCGGTCTTTAAGTTCGATGTAAATTGTATAGAATTTGTAAGCTTTAAATTTAAATATAAATTAAACTTCTCCTGCAGTTCATTGTAACGAAAAATGTGTATTCATTTTAACAAGCGAACTCCTACGGAACCCTTTGCCATGCGACATATCCTCGCTCTTGAGTGTTTCGGTTTTTCTTTTTCATTCGTTAACGCTTTTGTTTTTAATTTGCCAATTGTAACGACAATAATGGCGACTGATAGTGAAAATGTTATAATGTGTGTATTATCTGTTGTGAATGTGAAACAGTTTGCTTTGGGGCGCGCCAGTAGCGGGAGGCAAGCGAGTTGATATAAAACAATAAATTAAGGATATGAAATGGAGGATAAAGCGCCATCAGTGTGTATGTGTGTATGTGGATATGTCCAGTTGCGTGGTTGTTGTTCAGGCATGTGTTGTGTACGTGTAAGCATTTCGTTTTGCTCCAGTGAATGAGCATGGAGCTGAAATTGAATTGTAATCACGGGTATACTTAAAGCGCTTCTCGATAGTAATGATTGGCATCCTTTGTGTGCTGGAACAATAGATACCTGTATTGTGCGTGCGACGTGGTTCAATGAGAATCAATGGCGATTCAGTGATTGGGTTAAGTCCTTCAACTCGAAAGCTGATTAAACATTTAATTGGATCCGGATGATGAATTTTAATTCCGCAAAACTAAAATTGCTTTAAAACTCCATAACCTAACAATGTGTTCTCTGTTTTACTTTTTTCTAGATGCTCACCGCCTGCACTTTGGCAGTAGCTATGGCCATGCCAGAGCCACCGAAGTCACGATATGGACCACCGCCACCACCGCAACAGAAGTACGGACCACCGGCCCCACAAAAAAGCTACGGCCCACCAGCTCAGCAGTACGGCCCCCCACCAACGCCACCACCACAGCCACTGCCCGTCTATGGACCTCCCGCCGAGTTCTACGGCCCACCTGCCGAGTCAATAGTGACCAAGAACGTGTACGTCCATGTGCCGCCAGAGGAGCCCGAGGAGTACCCGCTCAGTGCACCCATCCAGACCACGCCGCCTAAGAAGCACTACAAAATCATCTTCATCAAGGCACCGAACCCACCAGCCCCTGTCGCACAGGTCCTGCCCCCACCACCACAGGACGAGCACAAGACGCTGGTTTACGTACTGGTGAAGAAGCCAGAGCCTCCAGCACAGGTCATCCTCCCCACACCGGCCCCAACCGAGCCCAGCAAGCCCGAAGTCTACTTCATCAAATACAAGAACGCCCAAAAGCCAGCCCTCGAATATGGACCCCCACAGCAGAAGCCGTCCGAGGAATACGGACCACCGGAGAAGTTCTAATCCACTAGCCGGCGGACGGAGTCAGTCTATTCTCGATTTCTAGACACAAAATGCCTCAAGACTTCCATTTGCTGTTAGGACAATTTTTTTGTATAAATTTAGTCGATTATTTGTTATTGCCCCTTGTTGTTGTTGTGCGGACCTCTGACCGAGGCTCTCCAGTGTAAATATACATGTAAAAAAAACGAAGAGAATGAAGAAAAAATACGAACGAAATACTTACGTAGTCTTTAAATTGCTTTGCGTTGTTATTTCATTTGGGAATTAAGTTTGTCTGCGGGCCCGCCTTAAAGCAGAACGAATTATTTCAATTTAGAAGAGCTTAGGAGTCCCGGCATTCCTGACGGAACAGAACATCTCCACCGTCGAGATTATTTTCGTTTTTCTCTCCGCTCTCTCTCCTTTTTATTCGATGTCGTAATAGGCAAAGAATGACGGGCATTAATCCCAAGTTGTAAATAGAAATAGAGATCATGTCTGAGATTTTATTACGACGAAGACGAACTTCTTTTCATTGCGGGCGGCTGACGCCGATGCCCGACAGCAGACACTCAAGTAAAGTGGAAGTGTACGGATGGTGATTTAAGTTTATTAGTTTAAGTTTGAATTGTGAGGAGGATAACGATGGGTCAGCGAAAGCGGTTTATAAATGTCAGCTTCGCTTTTGTGCTATAGTATTTTGAGGTTAGGACGGATTGTTACAGACCTTCGTTCATTGCAATGCAGTTGGAAAGGAGTTTCAATGGTCTTGTGATTAAGAATGGAGTGAAAAAGAGATCTGCGAGTTGAGAAGGATCAAAGAAATGCAAGAGTTGAAAGGGCGTAAATAAGGAACTGAATTTGTTGGTGGTTTTTTTTTTTTAAGCCACGGAAATTTACAATTTGTCGAGAGCAAAGCCAGGATGATGAGTAGTGGCATGCAATTTATTTTCAACAGACTCCTTTTAGTCACAGTCACGACTTATGGGTCACAATATGCGGTCAACTGAAGACTAACCGAAGCACTGTAAACTCGATGTAGGATACATATTTTATCCAAAACTAGATGGTGGTGGCGCGACCATGCACCGACATGCATTTACGATTCCAGGTTAAGGGACGAACTGTTTTTGGTGATTTCAGACTTGCGATGGGATGGTGTTGTCGAGAGAAAAGAAATCAATTTCTGGCCACAATGGAACAGTGACCGAGTCTACCAAATGCTGAAAAATGTTCAGACGATTTGCTTTGCGAAATAAATATTTCATAATGGTTGGCCTTCGCTTCAAATGCGATCAAATCACATTTACCATGGGATGAGGCTCACTTCAAAATAAAATTGTTTTAGCTGGCGTTAAAAAATAGTAATAATATTATATTTAGGTCTTAGGTCTTAGGTAAAAGTGACTGCCTGCAACTTTATTTAGAGCAACAGGGATTAGAGCCAAGCGTTCTTGCCACTACTACGTTGGGTTTGTCTCCAATTTGGCACATGTGCAAGCGACCTCCTGTTTGTTGTCTGTTCTGAATAGCGGGGATTTTTTGTCCAAAAAAATCTTGAATGCATCTTTCGCAGGAGGTGGAGTCGTCACATTTTTTTAGTGTATAAATAAGAACTCACGAGTATTTGGTAAATAACAGGACGCTCTGCCCATCGAATCATAGCTTTTATTTTAAACAATGCAGGTACAAAATGTATTCTGTGCTGTTAAATAAATGTACGACTTGCTCGTTTTGTGAAATTAAGGGGGAATACTGCTGAGTTAGATGATTTACTGCTATCGACTTACAGCCGTACTTTAGCTGGATTAGGCCTCTCGGGATATCACATCTTCTGGAGGAAATACTTCAAAGAAGACTGTCCGCATATTATTTGAAGGCCGTCAGGTTCTCATTCGTCATAATGGGCGAAGCAGTAAAAGCCTCGGCTGCTTATAAAACACTATTGCCGTCCATCTCTTAGCTTCTTAGATTCTTCCAATGTGACTTAGAGGCAGACGCTATGTACTCATAGAAGAACTGAAACAAGGACTAAATAGGTCTAAATTGAGGGCATTACTTGTGAATACGAAGGGATTAATAAACCATCGCCCTCTGCTGAAAAACTTTTCAACAAACAAAGCAAACTCAATTCATTTGAAGTATTTAACGTGACTTCTGTTGTAAAGGCAACGGAGAACAACAGGTAAATAACGAAAGACGGAGACTGAGACTGAGAAAGTATTGTAGATGATGATTAGGCAGGCATAGTCCAACATCCCACTCAGAGGACGCAATTTGAAGTACAAAACTAAGAAAATTTAGCATTGTAGATAAAAGAAATTAATGAATATAAAAAATAAAAATTCAAATTAAACAGAACGAAAACAAACTGAAAGTATTTGGATGTCGAAATATTTCGAGTTGAAAATGCCTTGTATCGATAACGAAAGTATTGTTTTGTTGCAGAATTGGTTGTGCATAGCTTTAAAGTGAATACTGGATCCGATTGTATGTTAATTTTACTTTATTCTATAACAACTGTTGGTTGGTTTTGTAAATTGTGGCATTGTCGATACCAAAAGACCCTCTTTCATAAAAAAGAGGAAAATTTTGCAATCGATAAATCGAAATCAGGGATGAACAAATTAACACAATTGCCTTAAAATCAATATAAATAAAGTTCTCGAGTAAACAAATATGATTCGTTTAATTCAATACAATTGCTCAGAAAATATTTTGTTTTTCTTTTCATTGATTTCATTCTACTATTAAGAATCCATGAACATATAAACGTTTTCACACTTGAAGAAACCAAGAACGTTCTAAATGGAACAGGGGGATGGGACCTACTTCTTCGCTTCTGTACTCATGCTTTAAATTACCGAAATAGCTTCATCTAGTACCGCGCTCGCATTCTATAGATATATATTTCTTTTTATGTTTAAATATCTTTTTACTATTGTGTTGTATTAAATCTGTAAGTAACGTCAACTAACAACAGACGGCATTTTGCCATGTTAACTTTTCTTTTGCATACAAATCAATGTTATATTTTTTGAAAATAAAAAAGATTATTTAAAAATAATAATAATATAAACGTTTGCAAATAAAAATATTTAGACTTTTTTTTTTTAATCCTGCATTAGGGCTTGTACTTTACTTTTTTGGGGTTTCGTTCCAAAGGAATAACGAAACCCTTATGGAATCACTTCGGTGTCTGTCTGTCTGTCTGTCTGTCGCCTTTTACATATTTGACTATAACTTATAAGTCCTTTCTAGTTAAGGCAAGAAATTTGGACTGAAGGTGTATCTAGGCAACTCAAAAGTAAATCATGCACCCGTTTTGGAATTAGTCGCAGATTAAAGAAAAAGTTAGTACTAATACTAACGCCCGAAAAAACGTGTACTAACTTTGATGGGCGATATGGGTGTCATTGGAAAGGGGGCGGTGCCCTGATTATGAAAATGTCTGCCTGTCTGTCATTAGGCCTTAACCTCGGTAATTGGCGAACCACTAAGAATTTAGAAATAAAACTTTGCTAAAAGACGTATTTCACTTGCCCAAAGAAAGTTCAGGAAAAAAATTTTAAGAAAATTTTATACTAGCGAAAAGCTTAGTACCAATACTAAATTTGAAAAATAAATTTCTTTTACTAGTTCCTTGATATGGGTATCGTTGGAAAGAGGATGATAGTTAGATCAAAAAGTTGTACTATAGTAATCATCTCACTCTTATTGGTAAAAAGTTATTAGCCAACAAATTGCCGAAAACTGACTTGTGTACCGTGTCCCCCACCTTACTTTCTAGAATATTTGACCAAAAAATCTGAAAAAAATTGGAGTTATGGGGCAACTCATCGCAATAGCCCAAAATTATCCGAAAATCGTGTGTGATTTTTTATTTGTACTAAAATAAATTAATTGCTAACTTTTTTTGAAAAAAATTTCACGGCCATATATTAAGTGAGGTACCATCGGATAGGTCTTGCAAAATGACTTTGAACTTTTCATTTGGAAGTTAAGTTTTCGAGATATTAAGCTTCAAAGTCGAAAAAAAGGCGTCCCCCCCTCTCGCATTTCCACACCCGTTGGTCTAAAAATCTGAAAAAAAAATCTAGAATGTAGATCTTGATGTAATCTTTGTGTCAAAATTAGTTTGAGCACTCTGGCTTTAATAGTTTTCGAGATATTGGCCAAAAACCGAAAAACAAAAACTTTTGAGTTTTGAAGATCCGAAAACGCCATTTTGTAGATCTCAGTGAAAGAACATTAAAATATTATGTAAAAAAAATTATTTTCATGCAATTTTTCGAGATATTAACGATTTAAATAGATTCAGTTACCTGCAAAAACGATGAACTGACGGCAGTCTCAGTGTCGCTTGCGGCATTTCATTCCCTAAATGCACAAAAGCAATTTTCACACGGCTGGCGCGATCAGCAAATGGGAAAGGATTTTCTTTTGTTCAGTTTCGTTCGAAATGAAAGAATTTTAGTGAATGAACAGTGAATTGAGTTTAATTTGATTTGACTATTTTAGTTTGTTGATTTCTTAGACTTATATTAACTACTAAACTACTAATCTGTTTGCTAACGAAACCCTCGGCGGGTGAGTAAAACTCACACTTGACCAGTTTTTATTTTACAGGATCCCATCGAGCATGATACATCCTAAGAAATGAAATGCGAAAAAAATGTTCACTGTTAAGAATTTCTTACTATCTTGACTCAATTTAATTACTGTTTATGAAAAAATCCCCGATAGTATCGTACTGCCACTTTAAAACTCTCAGCAAGCCCTTTAAGTGCCATGAGTTCAGGTTTATCTTTCTTCTATCGATGAACTTGCTTAGATTAAAAAGTTTTCCTCCGGCAACAAAGTTTAAGCAATTGAGTAAGTTTTCGACTACCAAACCAGGCAGATTGAGTTAAATACATTATTAGAGCGACCAACTTTTGTTAGGTGTATCTCATTACTGAGGTCTGGTATTGGAATGGACCTAATCTGGACCAAGTCTGGGAGGCTTTATCCAGGTAGCCACTTCAACTCAAATTAATCTTAACGGATTTATAAACTCCAAAGGTGTGCATTAATAATATGTTCAAAACATGCCGAAAATGCTTTGTCCTCACAAGTTCGTTCTCTCGATATCAAAGGGGTTGTGGATATAAAAACTTTGAGTCATATGACTCAGTAGTGATTGGTTACTTTTTAAAGGCGACACAAGTCTCGAAGAAGAGTTTAAAATTCATAAACAAATAATTTGTTCCTTTATTCCTTAGCTTTTTCAACCTCTCGAATCAACTTGAATCCTCTGTAGGATCATTGCGATATTGGCAATGTTCACTCATTTTATTTTTCAAGAGACTTTAAATAGGAGGAACCACGACAGAGGGAACAAAGCCTGAAAGAAGACGTGAAATGGTTGTTGCATTGCATTTTCAACGATGATTACGACAACGTTAACCTTTTCATCACCACGTCTAATTCCATCCGCAGGGAATTTTTTTTTTTTTTCACCAAAAACGAAGTAAAAGATTCCGAAATTCTTTTTGCACTGGGAGACGTCTGATGCAGGCTTAAATGGTCTAAAATCGGGTTTTAGTATAAAATTACTACAGTTCTACTGTAACTACGCCAGAATTTTCGAGTTGTCACTAGATGCAAGTCTTGTTGTACAGGAACAACACTGGGCATGAAAGGGCAAAGCAGAACGGAATATAAGATTATTGGCAAAAAAATTTTGGTTGAGTGTTTGGTGAGATTGGCGCAGGTTCATCTGCTACGAGCTATCCCTATGTGGCAAAAATATAGCCTTGGACCAGCACTGTTAAGAGTTGGACTGTCTAAAAGGCGTAACTTCTCAGAAGCAGTCGTTGAGTAAAAATGAACGCTCAAATTGGGAGATTTATCATCTAGACCTGGCTTAAAATGATTACCTGGCAGAGATGTAACAGAGTGCAACCGTTTGATTTAACAAACGAAAAAAAAGAAATGAATTCTCAAAGACTTTACTGTAAAAGGTTAAAATCCCAAAGACTTCAACAAAATTTGTTTGAGTCCCAAGGACTTCAAGTGAATGCTGTTGACGATGCTGATTTTAAGTAAATGATGGGAATCCAAGGGAATCGTAGGGACTTCAAAGTGATTTCAAGGAATGCTACAAAATTCTAAAGATTGATTTCAATTGGTGAATTGGTGCAATCAAAACCTCAAAAGGGAATGCTGATTTCAAATTTGAAGTCAAACACATCTGATGAAGTCAATTTAATGAATCAAATCACGAAAACTTTTCCCTGAATTCAGCGAATATATTCCCAAAAGATCGCACTCTGTTACCTGGTGTTCTTGTCAATTACCGACGATTTTCCAGGTGAGAAAACAGCTGTCGGAGTGTCCCTATGATGAAATAGCATTTAATTAAACAAACCATCGTATATTTGACATAAATCGAACCATACGATCTCACAAAAAAATAATCGAATTCTTTGTACAACTTCTCACACACCGACGCACCAGAAAAGAGACCTCCCCCTCATAGGCCGTCTTCTGTTACACGTGCTGAATGTTCACCCCGACGTCAAACTCTTTTTCGGGAAAACTCTGCAACCGAAATCGAATACAACACCACTGCCGATCGGATTTTGGATTAAACCAAAAATAGCTTTCCCTCTCTCTGATTTCAGGGATGAAAAATAATTACAAGCGACTTTGCCCAGAAACCAAATTAGAGCACAGTCAACAAATTATAAGCGACTGAAAGGGTTGCAAGGAACGTGCTACAAAAGTCTCCAGGCTCTCATCCTCTCCTGTATTTTTTTTTTTTCTTCCTTGCTTCTGTTCTAAATTTTCCACAAAAGAAACTTTGTAATTAGTTGAAAGCTGGGCGAGTGTAAACAAATTGTCAATCAAATTATTCCATCACCTCCACCTCTCCAGCTTCCAATCTTTCCCCGTCGGTGGGTAACCAAAGTATTACCACAATTCACTACAAATTGATACTCTCCCTAAATTTCTTATCCACCCCCCAACACCAGCCTCCCACCGAGAGTGGTCGGTCTCCCTTACAAATTGTTGGGGACTTTAAACAACACCAACCAAGACACGAATCACATTAACAAGTCAACAGTCTCCGACAGCAAAAAGACCAACTTCCCAGGACGAGACTACTGGGGCGCGAATGCTCCCTTGCAGCAGCCACCCTCCCGGGCCGCACGTCATGAAGTTTTCCACGACGAACTTACACACACCCGCACACGGAGGAAGAAAAAGAACTTGGTCCATAAATTTCTTTCTCGGTCGTCGCCGAGAAGAAGAAAAGAAATCCCTCACTCTATATGCGACTCATAAGGACTACCACACACAGCAGGACCTCGCCGTCGCCGTCCCGCTCCAGAGACATGATGAAAGTTCCGAGGCAATGAAATTTGAATTTGAATAACTCAAACATTTTCATTCAAAAGTTCGGTAAAAGTTAAATTTACCAAACGTAATGACATTACATTTGTATACACGTTTCAAGGGGACACTTGAGTCTGCATATTCTCGAGAGGAGAACGCTCGCCCGGATACACCCACAAGGGTCGTCCATCGTGTATGCAAACACACGACGAGCACACACGTCTCCGTAAGGGGGAGGAGAACGAGGATCTGTATCTGTATCTGAATGGCGATGTATAATAAAATTTCGAAGGAACCTCATCGTATCCCAATCGTCGTCGAGTGATACCATCGCAGAAGTACACACTACGGGACAACGAAACCGTCGTCGACAAGGACGACAAGGACGATGGCGACGATGGCGTGGGTAGAAGAAGAAGAAGTAACCAAGCGTCAATGGCGCAACAGAAACAGCAACAGCAACAGCACGGCACCACACAGGCAGCCACCACCATCCGCCACACAAGGACCTCTTCACATTTTATTCACACTCGTTTTACGAGGACGAAAAGCATGATGATAAAATTTCATTCTGCTTTGTACTCAAGTGCTCGCTGTTCGCTCTTCGCGTTCGTATGCATCCTGGCTCCTGACTGGTTCCTCCTCCACGCGTTTGGTGTTCGGTGGCAGATTGAAAATTTTCGAATCTGTCATTTCAGGAGTTGTGACTTTTGTCTTCACATAAAAACGCATGCGATACGTGTGTGCGTGTGTGAGTTTCTCACATTCATTTTACATTCGGATAGGTTCGCCTCGCATGAAAAACGATTTAGTGATGCGACGATGAATACGAAGGATTCCTATACGTTTCGGAGTTGCTGATATCCTTTGTCAGGAGAGTTCTTAAGAGTGGTGATTTAGTTTTTTTTTTTGTTTATTGAATTAGTTGCATGACATTTCAGAAGGATATTTACTTGCACATGGATTCGAGTTTGTAGTGACTCAATGAGTTTTATTTGTTCGACTTAAGATTCTGGCAGGGAGGAGGTCTTAAAGCAGACTGTTGGTGAGTTAGACAGAGCGGGTTTTAATTTCCTCGAAGACGCATACGTTTTGGAGTGCAAGACATTGAATTCTAGAAAGCGTACGTTGATTCTTTAAAGCATCATCAACAGAAAATTTGTTTTTGTTTTTAATGTCCTCTAGTTTCATAGTGGTAAAAATGGAGCTTTTTTGTATAAAGCATGTGACGCTGGAATAATTTTCGAACTAATTGCATAGTTTTAAGCAAAGAGCAAATCTCCCGCAGCCTAAAACTATGCAATTTATTCAATAACTGTTCCGAGGTCACATTTTCTTTTATAATAGAGAGAAAAACAGGACAGCGATTTTGGCGATCGAAGCGAGCGATTAAAAATAAAAATAAGATATTCATGATTAATCTCTGGGCTGAATACAACGAGATTACCCGTACTCAGTGTCACAAAAACTATTCATAAGAATGGTTGTTTTGTTCGCGATACCGGAAGCGGAGGTAATTTAAAGCTCCCATCCCCAAAGATTTTCAAATAACTTATTGGAAATCTATCTAAAAATAGCTATCAAAATCGTAAAAAGGTTGAAAAACGCCAATATTGCAGACATTCATTAACAAACAGTTCGCGGTTTTCTTTATAGGGACGTTTACAATGCGAATATACGCTGTTAAACAAAACATTCTAATTTTCAAAAGACTAAATGTAATAAATTCTGAGACTAGTCTCTATTTTTTGATAAGTCATAATTAATTATATTTCACCACTTTTTGGTAGTCATGGCTAAAATTTTCTATGCAGGCCCACTAGAATTGCCTTTAGTGCTACGAATGCTATCTGTCATTATAAATCTCGGTGTGGAATACCAAATACCAATTAGATCTAGTTAGCTTTTGTATTCAACAACATTTGAATATGAAAACATTTTGAGCCATTACAATTCCTAGAAAAGAAAAAGTTATACAGTCGAATCTGTCTAAGTCGAATTTTCACGAAACATCAAAATTAGTTCGACTTAGAAGATGGTTTTTGTATGAAAAATTGGAAAGGGGAATGCCAAAATATGTTGACAAAACTCGAGTTAGAAGGAAATTCGACTAAGAGGGAGTTCGATTTAGAGGGAGTCGACTGTATTACTAGCCGTTGTAACGCTGATGCACGATAACGACATAAAACAAACATACAAAAGTTTATTACCAGATCCACCTTAAAGTGTGAACAAGATATTTCCAATAAGACTTAAATTGCCGTTTTTGAAGAGTGTTTTAGAAAAAATACTGTAAATATTGTCAAATCTTTGAAAAAAAAAAATATGGCCAATATAAAAATAAAGGGAAAATACGCAAAACATAAAATTCGATATGGGTTGGTTTTTAAATTGGTTGGTAACTTAAGTTTTGGGTATTGAAATTAAAATATATTTAGTTCAGTTTTTTTCTGGGCAGCTGAGAGAATCTCGTTTAATTTATTAAACCAAAATAAGCTTGAGACGCAGGTTAATTTACGATTCAATTCGTTTTGATGTGTTAAAAAAACAGCTGAGATATTGCAAATTGAACTCGGCTGTGATGGGTGTCTCAGTTTTTTTTGGTTTACGGTAAATCAGTGCACCATCAGTGCTGTATGCTAAAAAACGGGTTTCAAAGTACAGTACCTCTCAAAATTGAGCATACACCCACAAATACAACATAATTTTGATTTCTTCGTCTCAAAAAAAGGCATTTATGGGCAAAACAAAAATGTATTTTCTATTCCGCATATGTATTTTACGTAATTTATTAAAAATAAAAACAACAAAAGAGTTCAGTAAACATGCTATTTTCTAACAAAATATAAACGCTTCTGTTTTATGGGTGTATGCTCAATTTTGTGAGATACTGTATGTATGTAAAAAATCCTTTTGAATTCAGTGAAATTTTTGCAAAAGTTATGTGGCCAAACCCTTAAAAGCCTGAGCTACAAGGTTTCGCCAGGCGGATATGGTAAAACTAAATGTAATGTAAACAGAAATGTACCAAGAGAAAGACCTCCCTTTAAGCCGAACGAGGACGTGAACGATGCTATTCAACTGTTGAAAAAATCGATCGAAGACGAGGCTTTTCGACAGTTGAAGATTTTACAGAGTATTTTTTGTATTTGTGGTTAAGACAACATTTCAAAAGAAAAAGAAATCATTGATAAGAACTATTTACTCAAAATTGTTGGCATATTCTGTGACATGTACTTGACCTGGCTAATAGGACCTTTATATCCGCTTGGCAACAACATTCGTCACCTTTAAGAAGTAGAAATCAGAATTTCTCAAAATCTTGCACTTAATGCCCCGCTTAACGAAAAAGAAAAAAAAACTCCCTTAATAGAAATAACTCACCACATTCTAGCCCTGCCCAAGTGTCATTGTGGCTTCCCACTCGATTCACAGTCAGAAGACGAATTATACAAAAGTGACGTGACGGCTTTATAGGCGTGCTCTGATGGTTTATCGTTAACGTTTAGATTTTCAGTCCAGACGGAGATTTTTCCTCTTTTTTTTTTTTCAACTCTCTTCAGCGAGCATGTAAATAGATGTCGCTTCGTCAAAATCCCATGAAATCTGAATCAATTCAACTCACTCTTCCGTCCTAGATCTTATTCGGAAGCCCCTTTAGATTGATGATGGAATTTTGATTATTTTCGTTCTTTCTGTTCATCGGTCACTCCCCACCGTCGGTCGTTGTCGGCGTGTTTGCTCTGGGAACGAAGAAAAATCACACTTAGAGGAGTCACATTACAGCGCACTTTATTCGTTTGGCAAAAATGATCCAATTTCGAACATTCCCCCGACAGATTGGTGGCGGAAGAGGGAGCAAGCAGCCATTGTTCTGCGGCGCTGTTCCGTTTTGGGACGATGATACGTTCGGGTCTCTCGGACGTGCACTAAATTTTCAAATCCGAATTCGACGGCAGAGCAGAGAGATATAGAGGGGAGAACCTCATGCCAGGGGGAAGACGAGGAGAAAAGAATAAAAGAGAAAACCCGGAGCCAAGAAAATGCCAGGATAATGATTCGCTTGCACGTCTGTGTGCAGTTGTTTGCCATTCAAAGGACCCAATGACAGGCGGTTTTGCAAGGAGGGAACATCTCTGAATTGCACGGCATGGAAGTGTACCGAGCACACAATAGCACTGTGGCCGGGATGGGGTGAGCACGATGACTGGTCATGTGGCCCAGTTTCAATGGGGTATTTATCAGGATGTGTTCCGCCTTTTTTTCTTTTTCTTTTTTGCCTTCTTTAATGTGTACGCATTAGGCAGAGGAGACAGAGGCTTACCACATGCGAAAGTGTTCTTTCGAAGGATGTGTCTTTGTTCCTTTTGAAGTGACATGTGTGAAACGAGCTCGAGGATAACGAGGCGGACATACCCGGGATATTTAAATTAATTTAAGACTTGTATTTAATGAAATTTGCAGCTAATTGCTTTGGATTTCCATAAGCGAGTGTTGTGGTGTGCACATCCTTTTTGATGGGGCTTTCCGGCGAGAGCAACGTGTTGAAATTTTGCCAACAATAGTGACTGAAATGTGAAATTATTCTCGCTGTCCTTGGAGCGTGTCTAACAAGGCAACTCTACGGCTGGAAGGAGGAATGTGGCGGTGGTGTCTGTCGGGAGAAGAGGAAGAAAGGATTTCATGGTTGTTTCGTTTTTTTGTTGAAATTAGGCTAATTTTGAGAGTGGTATGCGAGTGAATAGGGTTTGAATGAGCAGCTCAAGGATTCTCTTTTTCAAGTGCTTAGAAAAATTAAATTTACGCCTTTTTGGGTTAACGGAGAGTGATTTTATATTTGCTGTAATTGAGTTTCAGTTAATTAAGTAAATTGCTTGTCCTCGTCTTAGAGTCCCCGCAGTTCAATTCGGAGATCGGATCCTAGCAGTGCACTACTTCCTCGTAAATTGGAAAGTTTATTTTGTAATAAGTTGTAATTTAAAAATTTTTACGGGAGCAAATTTGACAGCACTAACAAAACCCTGTTCTAGCTCCAGTGTAGCAATCTGCGGGCCTCTTCGGTTTGTCAGATTTGCTTCCGTGCGGCCATTCTTAGTTTTTTAGTGATACCAATTGAAGCCATTACACCAAAGCTGAGCATCACATTGCAAGTCTGTTGATGTAAAACTTGCTGGTCGACATAAAAAACCCTTGCTAAACGTTAAAAAAACCCTATCAGCTAAGAAATGTTACTATTGTATTTATTTATTTATTTAATTCACTTAATTTTATAGATCTGCGAAGCCTAAAGGCCTATCTGCAAAAGATTGCATTGTAAGTTTTAAAAAAATATTGCCTATGCTGTTTTAAATTTTGACAAGAAAAAAAACTTTACGTATTTAAAAGGTGTGTTTGTAAAAATCAAGGGTGAAAGATTGATAACTAAGTATAAAAATGTATGTCTCGTGTAGTAAAAGAAAATCTTTTAGGCGTTTTTAACGTTGTTTGAAGTTTCGTATATTTTTTAGTCCTGATGAAAACTCATTTAGGACGGTAAGAACTGTGTAACCAACTTTTACCTAATCGGCCAGTTTGGTCTTGTACACCTTAGTCCCGATGCCAAACTTCTTAAGTTGAAGTCTACGAAACGCCTAATTCTTGTGTGAGACAAGGAACGGACTGCCTCGGATTCCACTGCTTCCACTGGATCTTCGCCATCTACCAAACAGTTCTCATAATTGATTCACTTACCACATTTCACTTGTAATCACTCGCTGTAGGAACTGACTCCCCTAAGAACTCCGCCCCACTTTGTATTTAGATTAAATCAATTTAAAAGAAAACTACAACGACAATACTCAGAACGCAACAAAACGTTTCATCTTCTTCACTTCACTAAAACTATTTGATTAGATAAAGACCTGGGGGCGTAAGGACCCTGAATCCTTCTTGATCCACTCACTCCTCTACCTCCTCTCACACATTCGAATTCTGTTGGCTTGAAGGGATAAAAAAATAAGAAAATACCGCTATATGCATACCGAAGCAGCAGCAGCAGCAGCAAAAAAAGGGTTTCCATTGAAATTCTTCGCCTGTCATTCCTGTCCCTATCGTTTAGGAGGGTGTAGGTAGGATGTGCTCTGCTGCCGGCTGCCTGTAGGCGATGATAAATGTCAGTTAGTCGTAACTAGTTTTATACCATCACGAACGCACTTCATTTCTCCGAATTCTTCTCCTTTGGTCGTGTTTTTTTCGAGATGTGGCTGTGGCGGTGGATGTGGATGTGGAACCGAAACCATTTCCTTCATCGCATGTATATCGAGTTGGATCGGGGTCACGT
The DNA here is from genome assembly GCA_905187475.1 of Syritta pipiens. NCBI lineage: Eukaryota > Metazoa > Arthropoda > Insecta > Diptera > Syrphidae > Syritta > Syritta pipiens. The sequence continues at coordinate 33,292,722 of LR994572.1, read as the reverse complement.
AAGTTGAAAGGCCACTGCTCCACAATTTACCCCACCAGAAAAAAAAAAAGAAAAAAAGTATAACCCACAACAGACTTTGTATGTAAAGGAAAGCACCTCTGGTCAGGGGTGCCGACAGTCGACGGTCGACACACGCTTTCCTCTTGAAGTGCCTCCTAATCAACCAGCTCAATCAATAATCACCTTTAAGGTGTGCGGCGGATGGATGGCGCACTGAATTTAAATAGAAGAATCAAAATATAAGGACAATGGGACTACGATTCAACAGGTAAATCAGTTCGGACTACACCTGTGCCAAGCTACACAAACAATCGAGGCAGGGGCAACTTAACGCTGGCAGAAAGAAAACTTTTGAAATGAAAACATTTAACTGGTTCCCTCTGCCGTTTGCTTTCAGAAACAAGAGAAAGGACGATGGAAAAAAAAAAGGAGGAACACAATCAATTCTCAAGCTCTTTTTTGTGGGTGTTAGGTGAATGGGAAAAGAAAAAGTTGCCCCTGCCTCGACGACCAATTCGGTCACAGGGTCGACTTTGAAGTTGGACACGGAAATGGGTTCATTTCGGTTCGGTTTTCCATGGGAAATTACTTTTTGCAAACTTTTCCCGTTGGTTTTCCGGCAAAGAGGTGAGACCAAGCAAAAGGAGACCACATGTGTTTGATCAAGCATTATTCATTCGGGTGGAAGTTCTAGGAGGTGCCTCCCCCACCATTGATGGTCAGTCAGTTCATGGCAATGGTCGAATGGAGTAAATCATTTCTGCGAATGAGCTCGACTGCCTTAAGTTAACTCGATCTGTGTGAATTGCGCTAAATGGACCCTGGAGCATTCATGACATGCAGGTTAACTCGTTGAAAAAAATAATTGAATCTGAGTGGGTAAGCCAGTCATGTGCACATGAGTTAAGTTTGAAGGGATTAGAAATTTTAGAAGAGCAGCACTGATGTGGCTGCATTCCACTTTGCCAACACGCAAAACCAAACCCTAAAGTTATCTAAACTGAGACTGACAACTCTAATGGGCTGAGGAGAGTCACAGACACTGCGTTTTATAAACGCCCGAGATTTTAAAGGATCGATTTTTAGTCAGTTTTTTTTCCTGTTCCTAAAAAAAGGTAAACTCTGACCAAATGTTCGTCATGTTTTTAATAAATTTTTTATTTGAGTTTTTTGAGAGCAATTCAATATTAGGTTGTCAAATATCTCCCTTCCGCCTTTTTGTCTTTTGAATTTTCCGGCTATGTACAAAAATACATCATTTGAAAGGTCTTGACATAACCTACAAAACGACGCTATGCATGATTAGTTTGGATACGAGCTCTGTAGCGCATTGTACATAGCCGGAAAATTCAAAAGACAAAAAGGCGGAAGGGAGATATTTGGCAACCTAATATAAATGAAGAGGTGTACGTTTGGATCTGCACGTTTGAACAAACTTCGAAAATGTATAATTAGTATTTGAATCGATGTTTGTCAAAACTACATAAGTGATATTTTTACATGACACAAACATAGAAGGTAATATACTTAGCGCAAGTATTTTGATTCCATTTTGCGCTTGATGTCAAAATGGCACCGCTCGTAACCCCATTAGACAGAAAACGTTTCGTATGAATTGTCACTGTGCTTCTAAATACTCGAGTAAACGTAAAAAAACGTGTAACAATTATGCCAAATTTCACAGTAAGAGTTTAAACTGCAGTTTAGCTAAGCCTCAAAATAAGTTTAAACTTTTCCTTAAACTAGTTCGGTTTCACAGTTAAAATAAACCTCAGGTTAACTAAACACAGTTTTGGAAGTTGTGTCTAAGGAAATTGTAGGGTTTGGAAATGTCAAATTACAGTTTTTGACGTGTTTTGGTTCTAGTATCTGAAATTGTTTTGGTAAAATAAATAAATAAATAATCTGCATAAGAGCCCATACAGGGCCAGAGCATAGCTTGCTCGCACCTTCACTCTGTTGTGCGCGATATTATTTGACACAAGTGGAGGGGACCTACTGTTTAATGCCGGTTCCGAACGGCGAATTGCTTTCATACTTAAAAAAAACTAGAAAAACAAAGAATTTAATCTGAAAAGTTGTTCGAATCACCGCAACAGACACCACTACTTGAACCGAAATTTAAATCTGTCGTTTAACTTAAACGTCGAGGTTATCCACATTTCGTTTAAACGAAGTTTAAAATTAGTTTAAATTCTCACTGTGAAACTGGGCATTAGTGTCATAAAAGTTGGGGTCACGTTTTCAGCTATTTTAAATTCGTTTTTTTTTTATTGACACATGCGCAGTACACATAATCACAAAAGTAAGTATACACCACAAAAAATAATGAAAAGCAAAACGCCTAAATTATAGGCAACCATTGATATATATTTTTGCTTTTTAATGCTCTTTTCAAAAAACAAACAACATTAACAACTGAGCGAACAGTAACAATAATATAGAACATTAAAGTAAAGTACTATCTGAATTTCGTGTTACAAAAGTAAGTATACCTACACTGTTAAAATTGAAGGTATTTCCCACAAAGAACTGAAATTAGTACCTTGTTAGATATCTTTCAGCACTAATCACTTTTTTCACGATTGATCACATGGATACAACAAGCTTTTGTACACAACTAACAAAACATGCTGTGGGTGATTATCTTGTAGGAATATAAACAAACCCTCCAAGCCTAATTTCTGCGTACTCTCGTGGAGATTGTTTTTGAGAATGTTGAAAAAATTGTCCCGAGTCATTGGGGTCTCAAAAAATACAAAATCGTCAACGTCGGACGCTTCCATACACCCCAAACCATAACTGAACCCCCACCATACCTTATAGTGCCAGTCATGTTCTATGGAACCAACTCCATATTCGGTTTGTCCTAACCCTATCATCCATCAGACCCATGAATGTTGAAAATACTCTATTCAACAGAAATCGTCTTGCAGGCAAAGAGTCTATTTTACATTGGAGTTAAGGCTGGCCCTGTGAGATGGCTTGGGCACTACACTCCTTACCTGTCTCTTAAAGTTTTGGTTTGGGGTAAATGGAAGCGTCCGGCATTGGTGGTTTAGCAGGGGGTTGTGTGTAGACTTGCGAAAGGAATAGAAGTAACTTTGATTGTCATTGTTGAGTCGTGCTGGTAAAGAAGAGGTCAGTCATCTGTTTTTGAATAAATAAATATTTGTTTACTTTAAAATTGTTGTTTCATTTTTCTCATTTTGTTGTTCATAATCGGTTACGAGTTTGATGTTGAATTGTCGTTTACTTGCTTACTGTGTCTTCTAATATTCAGAGGACGCTGCGGTTTGGTCTGCTTCTTTTTTCACTCGCGATACCGCAAAACATTTGCAAAGCTTCAATAATAGCTGTGCTACTACGACTCATTGTTTTGGAGCGTTAAGTATAAAAACAAACTAATTACATACATTTAATGTGTTTTAACACTCAATTATAAAGATTACAAAAAGAGACATGATGTTTTCGCATCCAATGCTGAGTTTGCATTCAAATTTGAATGTGTTTCAGATACCAAGTTATCTCGTTTTTGCTAAGCCCCACCCAGAAGCAGTAGAAAAACGTGATAAAAATAATTTCGAAAAATGTGTTACTTGTGTTGTTTTAACAACCATAGATTCATTTATATCACTACTAAAGTGGAATAATATGCATAGTACGAACCTCAAAACAAAAGTTCGGTCGAAGCAGTGCTAATTTTGGATGTGTTGTGCGCGGCATAATTTTGATACATGTGAAAGTGACTGGAGGTCCAGGTATTGCCGATTCCGAACGTAGAATTAAGAAAGCTTTTCATGGGAGAGGACTGTCAGTTATTCGTTAGAAGTGGGGTCGTGAAAATAGTTTTCCGAGTTTTTCCCCAGGATTAATGCTGCTAGCTACACAGTGGAGGCGCGAATGTTACGTCGCCCAATGTATGTAATGCTGCTAGCTCAATAGTCTCACACACTAACCATCAGTTGCAACGCCCAGAAAGATAACAGAAATTTTTTATTCACTGTGATGGTGTAAACAAAATTTTACATAGCACAGAGATAGAGAGAGAGACTGTTGGAACTACAGGGCTTTGCATTTTTTTTGCGTGAAAAATGCAAGTTAAGCAAATTGAATGCTTGTAAAATGTTATGATGGGAATCGGAATGGTTTCAACAATTCAAAAAATATGAATTGTCAATGTTGAACACAATCCTCTGCCAATAAAATTTAAAAGCAACCAATTGGAGTCATTACTCGATAAATCATGATGACTAAAAGTAGTTTAATGCGTCATTGAGAGTGACTCAACTAGACAGTGATTTAAAAGCAAAGCAATTAAGAGCAAAACCCATAAAGGAAGGATTGTTTTTAAATCGAATTGTAGGGGATGAGAAATAGATATTCTACGACAAAATACAAAGCCAATCGTTTGCGTTAGATCTCAATGCCAACACCAAAGCCCACGTCATTTGAAGACTGTGCTGTCTGCCTGGAAGGACTAAAAGTACGTTCTGTGCTATAAGATGCAGAACCCTGATGGTTGCTTTACGAGTGATCAGTGTGTAATACGATTGAGTCATTTGCATCATTCATTTAAACAGAAACAAAAAAGATGTAAGGACATGCCGAGATTATATTTCTACATGACAACTTTTGGCCGCGTGCTTTGAAACACTCGAATGGGATATGTCACCGCACCCACAGAGTTGTCGGGCCTCTAATTTAATTGATTACCTAAATTGAATTGGAGGACGAGACATTATTTTGAGAATATAAAATTCGCTTCAAGAATGGGAAACTAACGATGGACACTTAAAGAAAATGCTCCAAAAATAGTAACGTCAAACGACAGAAAATTTTTTGTACACTTTCTTCCATTATAGAAAACGTCGTCTTAAAATCAACGGTTAGACTCTATCACTAATTTAGCTTCGACTGCTTCGGCTGCTGGTACTCAAAGACTACAAAATTTTGACCGTACGGTCGACTGACTTTTTTTTCGTGTGTACTTAATGTAGATTAAATTACTTTTGAACACGATTACTAAGGTTTATTATAACAAGAACTAAATTAAATTCTCTAAATGGGAATACCATACAATACTCTCCATAGCAGTAAAGTTCAACTCAGGATCTTACACAGCCCTTCAAAGCGCATTGATTGAATTCCAGCTCAATCCATCAGTTGTGATTGAATTTCCAATCTCTGCAAACTTACTTCGGGTTTGACATATTTCCCCAATCAGTCCGATCTGGACATTACAAAACTGGTCCTCAAAGCAACATTCGTCTCTATCAATTGCATGACTTTTGGCCAAATCCCTGATCAGCCCTTCAATCCAGTACAAAAGCGTTTTATCGAATTAATAATTATCTCATGCGCACTCAAATTCCATGAACAGTCTGGCGAGAGTAAATTTTCGAAAGCCATTAAGCCCATTTTCCCTGGCTAAATATTATTAAAGCAAACAAAGTTCCGCCCTGATCAAAATTGCAAATGAATTTCAGAGAAACTTTCAAATTTCAATTATCATACTAGTTCGAGATACATAATTTAAATCAATGTTTTAAGCGGCGCAAGATTAAATTGTTCTATTCATTTGTTTTTTTTAAAGGCTGGGTATGCAGATGCTGTGTCTGCCACATTGAAGAACATATCAATCTCACTCTAACGATAAGGTCATTGAATAGTAATTACTGAAACATCCGTAAGGATATCACTCTCCGGCACGTAGTTACACACAAATGATGCCCGAGGATATCACATTCTCATTGCGATGTACATCTAATTATCGACGCATGCCAGCAACAGTGATTCAATAACAAATTCATTATTGTTATCTTCATAAAGCAAATCGTTGCGGATGCTCAGGTTCGCACAGAGATGCTCCAGCCTCCGGGGCGGGTCCTTCTTGTTCGTAGTGAGAAGAGATCGGAGTGTCGACGGCAGGCCCAGGAGGCAATCCGAATGTACGCTTACGTCTCTCTTACACCTCCGCTCCGACATCTCCTTGTCCATCTCAGTAGTCGTCATCGTCACAATTACCATAGCACTGGTTTATTGGTGTTTCGTTTATCGGAAATTGGACTTGGATTAATTTCAATTGACCTTTTATGCTCTGTTCTCTGGCTCGGTTCGGCTCGTCTGACTCTTTCGACACGAGGTGGTCGATGGGACAATTCTTAACGATAACATAAGGTTCTCTGTATAAATTGAAGTAATTACGACAGTAGCACTTGCCAATTCGACACCTACTCGCCAGTGTACCACACCTCAGTTTGAGGTGATTTCGCACTCGAGCTGTAAATTCGATTAATGCCAACTACATCGAATGATATTTGATTTTGATTTAGCAATTTATCGATATGGAAGCAGATAGAATAGAAATCAATCTGAGTTGTCATTGTGTGCGCTCTGACACCGCATGCCATGCAAACGCTTGAGGTTATCAGTATCCTTTGAGAAAACCAATCTCTTCTCTGTGCTTCTTGGCTGTTTTTCCAAACGTAGGCTTGTCATTGGTATTTCATTATAAAGAAGAAGTCGAGTGTCTTGAGAGGTTTGATATTCCAAATAACAATTTGACAATTTATGACCGCATTCCAGGTGGATAGAGTGACTCAAACGACATAAAACCACACAATGCACTCAAAGACACACAATGTAGATTGATAAACAACAGGTCAGGCACCACTGTAGAACCTACTTCGTGCATGTCCCACATATAGGTACTTAGAACACACTCCTTCTTTGCATATCTCGATCTGATAAAGAGCACGAGAAACTCTCGAGGTACTTGCGCGAGAAAACATCGTAAAGATATACAAACTACGGCGCGTTTAAATTGGTAAAACATGACTTCATCAAGCCACCAAGGGTGGGATCCACTCGCCACCCTCCCGCGAAAAACCTATTTCAAATACAAACAAACAAGAAGCGTACTCATGGTATTTTCGAGGAACATAGATCAAGGTCGATGGAGAGTAAATATTGTGCTGCTCCACTGCGAAAAATCGAATTAGGGAATGAATATTCTCACATAAATTTTCCCCAGTTTCGTGCACGAATTTAAATTCAAACAGATACTTAAACTTGCGGTCTGTATCTCTGACAGTTGTTATCCTCTCCGAGGATGACTTCAGAGAAAATATCTGGCGGTGGTTCGGATTTCAAAGAAATTGTAAAGCACATGCTCGTCGTCGTCGTCGTTGAATCCCTTCTTCGCATCAAATGACGACCAGAAGGAAGGAATAAACATTTGGCTGTGAAACTTTTATTAATAAAAACCAAGGAAATAAAACAACAAACGAAAGCAACAACTTACCGGTATGTTGTTAAGGAAGAACGCAATAGCCGCTCCTGGCTTCGATGGTGGAGTTGAACAATTGGCTCTCAATATGTCACCAGGATCATATCTTTCTCGTTCCGTCCATAGCGTCGGTGGGGCATGTGGTAATTCTGCATAAGGATAGAGAAAAAAAAGAAGAAAAAAAAAGTCATATACGCCATGTGTACAAGTTTCCACAAGAGAGACGACCGTCAGAAATAAAAGATACAAAATACAAGATACTCTCGTACGACTACCTTTTTTTTTCGTCATCGTCGTTGTCCTTTCCCGAAATGAAATAAAAATATAAACACCACCCAGAAGCGTTGTTAATCAAAAAACTGAATCTACCGCATGTGGGAGTTGGACTTCGACCAGCGGCACTACAAAACTTATCAAAATAATCATCTGGTTGTAGATTTTATTTTTACGAATTACACTCGCTAGTTTCTGTAGCCCGCATCTGCCGTAACATATTGACCTACAGCTGGGAGCGCAACTAAAAGTTGATGTATCATGAGCGTCACAAAGTTGATAATAGCTAGTAGCTATTACCTTAATAAGAATAAAAACAAAAGGACGTTTTCTTCCTTTGTTTTGAAAAATGAGAGAATAATAAAAAGCAATCCACATTTTCTCGTGCGGTGGGATGAAGACCTTTAAGATGAACCGTGTGTGTATGCTGTGGTAATCTACAGTGAGGGGAGATTTTATAGAGACACTGTTGATATGTATAGTGCTGACTGACTGTGAAGTTCGATAATTTCCTTTTTCAAAAAACCTACATATTTATAGCAGAACTTTCGAAAAGGATTAAACAAGCTCAGAATCAAGCTCAGTCGAAATATGGCATAAACTTCAACAGCCAAAGCTGGTACAGACAAATCGAAAACAAAATTTTAAGATGATTAAAAAAAAAGGAAAATTATAAAAAAAGAAAATGTATCGTCTCCGACTTTGAAACTTTTAAAGATGGTGATCTAAAGTACAAGAGATGTGCTGAAAAAAATCAATCTTTAAAGCCCAAATCGCAACGGCGCGTTTACTCGCGATTTATCGTCAACGTGTCTCACTCAATTTTTCAAACCAAAATGGAGCTCACGCGTCAGCTATATCGAAAACTATTTGATTTTGAAACTAAAATCAAAATGCAACTCTTACTTTCTCAATTAATCCCCTTTTCGCATCCAAATTTCGTTTGTAAATAAAAAAAATTACACACACATCTGCCAAACGCCCGAGTGAGTAGAAAGTAGACCCAGCAGGTAGGTATTACGATATTATCGTCTGCGATGTTGCAACGCCCAACCGCGCTATTTCGATTTATAGAATGCTTTTACGTGTATTCTACTTCAAATGTTAAAGTCCGACTGACTGAACGCGCCATTCCGATTTGGGCTTCGTACAATACTAATTCGACATTAGTCGAATACTTCGGCCTCTTCAAATAAAAGTCACTCAATAATTTGAACCCAGAGCAATCCTCAATCAATATTTGCAATTGTTTACTCTTCGATTAAGTCCAATGCGTTTTCACATTTCCGTTATATGATCTGCTAAAATTTTCTTTTTCCGATGTTAAGGATACGCCACACATATGCATGTATGTTTTAACAAAAGTATTTTCTAGTAAGTGGACGCGGCGCCATGGCTTGATCGGTGCGTCGGACTATTAAGCGGGAGTTCGAATCCAGCCCGGGGGAACAACACCACAAACATTTTACACGGCCTCCTGGAGTACTTCTGTTTTGGAAAGTCTTCGCAATTCGCCGTTCGTAACCGTCATTAAACAGTAGCTCCCTCCTCCACTTGTGTCAAATTAAAACGCGCACAACACAGTGTAGGCGACCGTCCTTAGGATTCAACGGGCTGTTACGCCGCCCAATGTATGCATGCATACATGCCATTCTCTAAAAGTCCTAAAAACATTAACACTCAGAGTTTCCAAGAGAATGCCACTTTGCAAATAACAATTCCTCGAAAATTTAAAAACCAGAACATAAATATCACTTGCATTTCAGTTCAACCGAAACGGTTTTTAACCGTAAAAAAAGTTTTCAACAAGATTTGTAAAAGCAATTGTATCTGATTCAAAGCGATTTATGTCATTCCATGAAGACAGCAGGACATGTTTTGTAGTGTTCTTTCGCAGAATTTGTTTCAAATTAAACCGAATGTGAAGCTTTATGGAAAATTCAATTAATTCTTTCCTGGGTGCACTAACTCCAAACTGGATGAAAAATCACAAGTGATTCTCTTTCCACGGGCTCAACTGTAGGTCCTGGCATTTACACCAACCCGAGAGTGTGTAAAAAAAAAGCAAAACCCATGACTGTGGGACTTTGGTAATTTTCATTTTTAAAAAAGCATTTTCGTCTGGTCCTTTGGCATTTTGTTTATTATTTTCGTTGTGAGATCTCGCAGAGGCAGACAGATCGTCCTCTCATGCTGGACACTTCCTGGCCAGAGGGTAATAAAAGCCCAGCCCATTTAAGAAATTTTTTTTGCGGTTTTGGATGTATGTTCCTCCTCCACATCGCGCTGTGGATTCATCTCAAGGATTCACAAAAGTTGTCCAGTGGATTTCAACGAATAACACACACTCTCACGCATACGTCATGTTTCGTGCTCGGTCCAACGCTTACACGTTGCATTCATCATCGCCTTTGAGGACCTTAAGCCATACACACACACGTCCTTTCGCGGTAATGGAATGTGTTGGTGGTGGTGTAGCTGTTTTTTCGTGAAATCCTTGCTGCTTTGGTGTTTGTTTATTTCCTCTCCCACTCATTCCATCTGTTCACACAAGAAAAAAAAAAAAAAAAAAGGATAAAAGTCCTTGAATATACAAAGTTTTTCTAGAAGTGTTTTTGTTGTTGGTGACATTTGTTGTTGGAGAATGTCCTGCGTCTGCCGGTGGGGGGATGATATTTGGGGACGTCTCTGAGTGAGAGAGAGATGATAATGATGATGATGATGACGGTTAGAAATTGGAACAGTTCATACGATATAAAGTCCTTTGAATGTAAAAATGGGCGAAATGATGGGTATTTGTGTTCCATTTAATGTGAACCCGTAAGGATTGAGGGTAAAAATTGATAAAGATCAGATGGTGCTTTGATTCCGAACTGGTTATGACGAATATCATAATGGCTGGTTGAGTGTCATTACGGGAATGAATGAACGACGACGAAGAGTGTGTTGTTTTTTTTTTTTGTTGGACATTTTTTTTTCTTGTTTGTGTCCGTTCTTTTTGGTTGTGTGTGTGTTTTTGGAAAATTGTTTTTCTATTTATTTTTGTACTTTGCGATGAATGGAAATGGGTGAAGTTATTTTAACAGATGGCGCAAGGCTCACGATGATGTAAATATCCTGTTAATGGCCTAGTCCATTCGAGTTGTTTGTTGTTTTGGTTTTTGTTATCTATATTTTTAAGGACGAAATCTGCAAGTTGACAGAGGCGATCTTTTACTGACTCGTTGCGAAGTCTTTTGATGTAAGGTAACTGAACCATGTGACCAGGATCAAAGGGGTAAACTAAGAGTGTGTTACAATACTTTTGGTTGCAGTTGAATCACTGTTTTCATAACTATTTCAATAGAATCACGAAAAACAAATATTCAATCATTCAAAAAAGCAAACTAGAGACGTAACTTCCTAATGTTTGCTGTTTTCTATTTTGGCTTGAAAGTCCACATAAAAATCTCGGTAGTCTTTTCCAAAAAAAAGTTTGATAAGGCTTTTGGCCACAAACACTTTCTCTTGTCATATATCGTCGTTGAAACCGGAAACGTGGGTAACGTTTTATTTCAAGAATTTTAGGGGAGGCCATTAAAACTTCTATGTTTCTTTCTGAAATTTGTGTTGCCATTTAGACGATAATTTTGAAGAAATGGCAGTTGCCAGTTGATAGAATTGTAGTTAGATGTTTGGCCCAGAAACCAATTTAATTCCCTCGTTTCCTTCCTTCTGATTTTAGTATTCGTAAAAATTGATAGAGGAGATGCTTTTCCCAGGTTGAAGTTGAATATCTTCTTCCACTTTCGATTTTGAGTTTTGGCAAAACTCTAATTTCAGATCAAATAGTTGCACATGACCTTGAGTTTTTGTGCATACATACATTTGTTGAATTACGAATCCAGCTATGATGGCAGATTTAACATGTGTTTGCTGCACCTTTCAAAGGTTTAACATGTTGAAAGTAGAACTCATCTAAATGTTGAAATCTCTCGTGTTGTTTCCTAGGCATGCGGTACTCCTTTCCGACGTTGTACCCTGTTCGTAAATTTGTTGGAATCTATCAAAATCAGTAGTTCGGATTGATTTTTGTTTTCAAAATTTGAATCAGCAAAACAAAGTTAACAAATTTTGAGTGACTATCCACGAAAGAATCAGACACGTGCTTTCTTGTTTTGCGTATATTTTAAATTGGTCGATGTTCAATCAAATCAATTGGACTAGTTTTTGTTTGTTAACTTAATTTTCAAATTCTGTCATATGCAGCTTTTGTTACTTCGTGATGCATGCTCGAATTTCAATTCCAGTTCTCGGTTGATTTTGAATTTCGTTTTTTTAAAGGCTAATGTGTCGGCATTGGGCATTGTTCAAATATCAACTGCAGATATGTACTCAAAAGAGTTTAAATTTTACTTTGATTGACTCGCTTAAAATTGGTCAGATAACCTGTGTTGTAAAGACTTTTTCATAGTATGATATGGACAAATGCATACCACAACTTTTTTCGACTTCAGAAAACGTCACAAAAAATACTCGAAAAGTAAATCTTTTAGAGAAAAAACCCTACTCTCGAACCATTCACGTAGAATTTTCATATCGACGTTTACTGTGCGGCACAAAAGCTTTATCCGGATTTAACCACATGTTCTTCATATAAATATCGTTCCACTCACGTCAAAAGAAATTATTTTCTATAGTTAAGTACCGCTCCCCTTTGACGATGATCATTTCATCAACATCGTTTACGAAAAATACCGCATCAATGACATTGCTGGCAATAAATCTGCACCACACAAAAACTTTTTGTGAATGCGTTAGATAGCCATTCATTTACAAATCATCTACAACTCTATTCCAAATGTTTCAAAGTCATGCCAAGTTAAAAGCAGCGTAATATTTGTTCTTCTAACACAACTCAATTTTGTTCGAGTTAAGGACAAGAAATAACATCTTCGAAATGCTGAGTGACAAATATAAAGGAATTTTTTACCGAATGAATGGTCTCGAACTTAAGCAGTAGATGTTGTAAATGCGTAGGACCACTGCGCTGGTCGTAATCTTTTTAACAGCGACTATTCAGCGAACGAAGTTCCTTATTTGAACAGCAAATTTGACACACAGAAGACAACTTCAGCATCGTCACGTCCCTTAACTTCACCCACATGCTTTTTCCTTGCATGTGGGCGAAAGTTTACTTGTGACAACTTCAAGGGTACATATTTCTTCTCACACTTTGTCGGTCGGCAAGGAACTAGTTCATTTTATTATTTAAAATGTGATTAATTCCTTGAACTCAGTTAAATCCTGAAACACCTTTGAACTTCGTACAACAAAACATTTTCTCGACACCTTGTACATCGTTCCCCCGGCACACCAGCAATGTCAATACCATTCACACTCCTATTTCTATAGAATCCATTCACCTCGGCACACACGTCAAGTGAACATATCGCCTTCGGTATCCTTGGTGATATTAGAGGGCCAAACAGAAAATACGTTACAACTAATTGCAAAGCCATACACACACCACCCGAGGGAACACTTCAAAGGACTAACTATTTTACTCGGCTCAGTGGAACCGCAGTCAGACTACCAAACGCTCACAAAGCACCTAAGTCCAGATTCTCTTCCCAAAACTTATCGTTTTTTAAGAAAAAAATTGATTTTCATCAGAAATCAAAAATTTCACGTGTCAAAGTAAATAATAAACAAAAAATTTTCCGTATACTCAAATGGTTAGCTCCCATACCGGACAGAAGTGCGTTATGGTTCAATTATATTGTTCAGAGCAGATTGCGATTCCGGAGTCCTTTCCAAACATTTTGAAGACCTTCGCTAAGGGTGAGTTAAAAATAGAAAAAAATAATTCTCGCACGTTTTTGTGAGGATTTGTTTGAGGAGATTTTTGTTTTTTTTTTTTGGGGTGTGGTCGGAAGTAACGTGTTCGTGGTTAAGTAGTGAGCTTTCTTGCGAAGAATTTTGACTCACATCTTTCGAAGGACCGGGGTTTTATCTAAAGAAGCAAAACAATGCGTAGGAGCACATCGACAACCGGCTCTAAGAATAGAAAAGACGTTTTTTTTTTCTTGAAAAACTGACTGAATTGGAGTCTTCTTTTCGAAGAAGCAATCGTCCTTATGTTGTATTTTTTTTTTTTTGTGCCTGTGTGTTTGTGTGTTGTGCAATTAGTGCTTAGCAACGAGTTCTTCGCTAATGAGAAACAAGCTTTAAATGGAAATTGTGAATTTTTCCTGGCATGAATACGATTGCTGTAGGTTTCAAGTGATGGCTATAAATAGATCGAGGTAATCCACGCACGCATTTCTTTGTGCCTTTCGTGTAATTTTTCTTAAAAAAAAAATGACTCGCAGTTCAGAGACACATACTAAACGACTGTAGATTTGAAAAATTATTTTCGTGAGTGACAAAGGACGAAAATTTCAAAGCGATTCATTAGGTGGGTTTCGGTTTGTTAATTAAGAGCTTGGAGTCAGCATTGCCGTGTGACGAGTACTTTTTATATCTGACAAAAGGATCAGAAGATTCCATGCTTTTGTGATAAATTCTATTCAAGCAATGCAAATTAAAAATAATGTGAAATGCAAATGGAGCAGTGGTTGTTCGATTTTTTCGAGAAAGCTTGTTCTTTTAAAAAAACCAAGTTCTATTAGCGCCAAAGCTCAGAAATTTCATAGCGATTTGACAAATGTTACTTGACAGAAGTAAAAAAAACAAGTCGATGAAATTTATTGCATGGAAACTTGAGGACCAAACAAAACTTTGCTCTTCTAGAAAGGTTCTATATTAGGAAAATTATTAAACCTTTGGCAGGATCCTATAGTCTCTGTTGCTAGTGCTCCCTATACTTGTTATATTAATCTTAATCTTAATAATATTATAAAATCGAAGGTTTGGATATTTTAAATTTTTTTCTTGTCAGAATTGGCTCTCAAACCGCTTGACAGATTTGGCTGAATATTGGAACGTAAATTGCTTACGCTGTGTACTGTGTGTTAGTGCACTTTTTTTTGTTTCGATGCATTCAACTTTAAACAGGAATAGGTGTTCGAACTACCTTTTTCCTTAATTTTCCATTTGGCGTTTTTCCATTTTGCGTTTTGGTGCACAGCAGTCGCGGGAGATATGGTTTAACACGTGTGCGCAATCGTCCAATTCCTTGCAATTTATCTAAACGTTCGCTTGCTATGTGCTGATGTTGCTTTCTGAGTTGAAGTCAAGCTTATTACATCTAAGACCAAATTAAATATTCTCACTACATGAAATATAAAAGTGAAAAGTTTGCTCAAAAATCCAGAGAATATGAAAATATTTTTTTCAACTTCCCTTTAAAAAAAATAATGTCCTTTTTCACTGCCAAAATTGTTTTATTAATCAACTCATACCACATGCACCTTTCGCTAAACTTGGGACAGAATAAAAAGGAACCTGTATTAGCAGAAATTGCGAATAATACAAATAAATAAAGAATAATTCAAGGACTGCAAAATAGAAAACCGTTTCTACTTCTCGCTACAATTTTAGGAAATGTCGTTAAAAAAGCATAATGATTCATATATGAATCATCATGCACTAGAGAGTAAATAATGTACTTTTTCACGACCCTATTTAACCCAATCATTTTTTGCTTTTTTTTTTAAACGAATTAAATATTGCCTTAAAGTTGGGATTTTTAGTAAATCGTGCACCTAGTTGTGCTGGTGGTGTACATCCTTTGATTGCCTGAAGTAAGTCAAAGACTTTAACATCGCGTTTCGTACAAAACTCTAAAAAACTGCCCCTTCAACTCAATTCCTGGAAATTCAACAGAAGAGAGGAGTAAAATCAAGCTACGAGCAACCAGCAAGCACGACGCATAAGTTGCATACCGAAATTTGTTGTTCATTTTAATTAAATTTGGCACAATTCATTTATTTGTTGTTTAGATTTCGCTTTGAATAACCATCGCTCATTGTTCTCTATGTTGGTCGTATGAGAAATGAAGAGACAGAGAGAGAAATTAATTTTTAAGGAAAAAAATCCCTTTTCACAGCTGCCATTCGCACCCAGCCATATGACATCCTGCGCTGGTCGGCCGCATATTTTCGTTGCTTAGCAAACAACGAACCGCCACCGGCTAAAATCCGCTTAGAACGTGACTGTCGACAGCCCGGCCTAACAAAAGGATACCTAAAGGTGCTTGTAGCTCAGGTATGTGTGTATAAGTTCAGTTTTAGTAGAGATCCCTCCTAACTGGCATCCTCCTCCGTCCTAACGATGATGAACACAACAAACATCCACCCACCAACACATCAACACAACTGTGACCTTATAATTCTGACCGCGCTGACATCCTTCCGCCGCCATGACTGCTGTCTGCCTAAATGTTGGAATTGGAAAATCAGGTCGGAAAAGGATTCTTCATTAGTCGTTGCAAACTACAGGAGCGGTGGAAGGCCCTTTGCTTGCCCGAGGTAAAGTGTTGGCGCAGAAGTTTTTTTCTGTACTCTTTTCTTTTGAGTCCTGTTGTGTTTTCTGTTTTGCCAGTGATTTTCAGTTTTGCTTATATATATATATATTTTTTTTTGCTAATTTCCATGAAATCCGTTTAGGTTTTGTTTGCGGAGAAGAACCTCCCGCAGGGTTGGCCTTGGTGTGTTGTTTTAGTAATTCTTTTTTTTGCAATTATTTACGCGTTTTGTTGAAGTTTTTCTTTTTATTTTTGCTTCACTTTATTGCTGGGGTTTTGTTTTGTATCCTTAATGTAATTTTATTAAGTTTTTTTTCATTATTTGCCGTTTGCGAAACAAGCTTTCTAAAAAGAGAAAGAAAGTGCTGCTACTTGAATTTCTTCCAACAGGAGGAGTTGCTCAAGTTCTTATCACTTTGCCGGATGTTGAATTGGCCTCAAGTTCACTGGTTGAAACTTCTTGCCGTGATGGTTGGATCTTTGACTGAAGTAAGTGGATACTTATTTGATTTGAGTTTTTTTTTTCGTTTTTAAAAATGTCCTCTTGATTCACGGAAATTAAAGTCAAGGAGTTGCACGTAACACTTACACAATAATCACGATGAGGTGGAGTTGCATTCATCGAGTTAGTTGAGGATATAATTATTAGTCCTTGTTGATGTTTTGTAATTGATGGGGCACTTGAGAGAAGTGTGTGGAAAGTTCACTTGTAGTAACAAGTGGAGTCGCTGTTCTCCACATTGTTATTCTAAGAATTGTTAAGGAAACCTGTGCACTTTAAAGTGGAAGTGTTATAACATCTAAAAATGGAATAAAAAAAGTCGACCTACATCCACGCGTTATTTTTCATTTTTGAAATGGCTTTTGCACGACTTAAAGGGGAGGAGTTGGCGAAAGAAGTAACCACATGCACAGAAACAATCATTGACTTCTTGTTCCCCTAACATATTGGGGTGTTTCTCTTCATAAATTGACAAAATAAACACTACTCATTTTGTCCATAACCATGACATGAAAAAGATTTGATATCTAATTCGTTCATATCCCTCGAGAGAGATGTCATAGTGTAGTGCTCACAATCTGTACACCTCTCCTTCTTCACTCCAAACGTACCGCTCTCATCCTTTTAAGATTCAAGCGTGTGACCCCACTTCACAAAAGTTCGTGTTAAATACTCTCTTATAAACGAAGCGTAGATAACCCTCCTCAGATATCAAGCTGTTGAGTCAGTTGCCTTTGTCTCTTTACCCCGAAAGGAGGATATCTTCCAATCAATAAGCAGAAACTTAACTAATAAGACTTTCAAAGAAAACAATTTGGAAACTTTTTCCAGATCCAGTTATCTTTTATCCAGAGTTCAATTGAATTCAATCAAAGGATAAATCAGGGGAGTTAAGACTTAAGTCCAGTTCTTCCTCTGAAAACCCACAAAAGAATTTCCAAACATTGTTTATCGAATATGGAAACTCGTGCCACGCAAGGACACTCACTCTCAGTCGAATTAAATGAACACAACAATGTGTAATGAACCCTAACATCCCTTGTTTACTTTTTTTACATATACCTCCAGGATGTACACGACTCCATGGTTATGGTTTGCGAGCTATTAACCGATGACATGGATGGTGGTATGGCCAGAATACCATATTGGATGTTTAAGATCTGCTATCAGTTCCTAGCGTTGTTAGACTGCAGATATGAGCACTGTTTTGTGAACGGTCAACGCGTGCTGTAAGTATTCCGGACCTTTAGAGCAGGTAAGCGGCACGCCTCCTGCGCCTAAGGCAGTAATAATTAAGGCTCGGTCACGATGTGTGTCCTTCTGTGGGGATGAGATGCAATCTGAAGGAGATGCACACCACTTGGCAATTGGCGCAGTGATGCGTGCGTGCGGTTTTTGGTCAGAGCCTAATTAAGGCATGCTGCATCATCACAATGTATTTCTATATCTTTGCAGGCCATGGGGAGACTTGGAGGACCCGACGCCAATGGACACCTTGCCACGAGTGCTGTCAGCCACATTGTTGAAGGACACCATTATCACCTCGTGCAAGGCGAAGTTTAATAAGCCCCAGTACAAGGAGGTAAATTAGTATTCTATTTGTTAATTGTACGTGGTGCGTAGGTGGGGCTTGTCCTTGTAACACACGGGTTATTGAGTGTATTCTGACTAATACTGGAACTTAATCGGGTGCTTTGAGAAATGATGGCAAATACGCTAGACTGGATAGAGATGTGATGTGTACAATACAACATTTTCAGGCTGGCGATGTGTCATATGGGTCTAAGCAGTTCTCATTCTATTTTGTTTTACATTTATAAAAAAAAAAAACCGGTCAAGTGTGAGTTTAACTCACGCACCGAGGGTTTCGTTCTTTCGTCAACGGATTAGAAGTAAGGACATAATTTAAGTTAAAGCAACTAACTACGGCTACCTGCCGTTTCCGAATAAAGCTAAACAAAAGAAAAGTCGTTCTCATTTGCTGATCGTGCCAACCGTGTAAAAATTGATTTAGTGAACTTAAAGGAAATGGTCTCAAGCTACTCCATTGAAGCAATTAATCAGCAGTTCATGAAAGTTAGCTTACCAAGCAGCTCAGCAATTCGAATCATAACGTATTCGGCAATAAAAAATAGCCACTTAATCGTCTAGAACACTAATGTGGTACAGTCACAAACATCCAAGAAATTAACAAATCAAGTACTCGTGTTTGAAATTCAAAAAAAAATTTTGCACTAGGATTTATTTTGTTTTTTTTTCCTTAGAATTTTTTATGTTCACTTTTATTCAGAGACAAAACATAAAATCTTTCCAACAGCATCTATATAAATATTATAAAACAAAGTCGAAAAAAATGTTTGGGGAGTTTAATCTCAGGAACTACTGAACGGATTTGCATGCAGTTTTCACCAGTAGTATTGTTGGTTATTTATTATGGGTATGGACTATATTTTATAGACATTTAGACACAACAAGTTAACGGTATATTGAGATACGTAAAAAAAGTCGAGAACTGGGAAACTTCTAAGGCGGCCGCTGTCTAAACAGTTATAGATACGAAAAAATAATGTAAGGAGGAATTGATCGTCTCAAAAAGTTCTAAAAAAAAGTCAGCGGTGGCATATGTCTGTCTTTTAAGGTAGACTTACAATAACCATTTTTATGGTTCTGTAAAAGTTCGAAAAGCCAATCCGCCCTGTAATTTTTACACCGCTTTGTCAAAAAATCTGAAAAAATTACAAAAAATTGGCTTCCATGAGTAAATTAAAAAAAAACTAATTTCAGCATTCTAGCCCCAATACTTTTGGATCTTTTGGCCAAAAACGATAAAACGTGAATGTGCAAATTTCAAAAATCTAAAAACGCAGTTTTATAGATCTCGGAGCAAGCACTAAGAAATAATAGATATAAAAATATCGATTAGTTGGCGAAATCCGAGAAATCGCTGATTAAAAGATTTTTTTAATCTATAAAATTCTGGCTGAAATCGATGCGAGTCTCAGTGGTGTTTTCCATATTTATTTCAACCCCTATTTCCTCAACTCAAATTTGCACACAGCTGGCATGACGATGATCGCGCGGAAACGGTGTTGTACGGATAGAGGCATATGAGATGTGAAAAATGAATGTATGTATATAGGTATGTATGTGTATAGGTTTACATAAATGTACACATTAGAAATACAGGCAGCGATTAAAGAACGTGGTATTTTTTGTTGGAATATGATAACCAATGGGAAAATAACATGTCTGATGCGTGTTCTGTTCTACAGGAATATAGCAGAGACATTTATTTACTTTGATAATTTCGCCGCAAAATATGATTGAAGATTTGTTGCAACGCAGACAACAACTGTCATCCGATTATGGAAACATTGATCGAAGTACATACATACAATAGATTCATTCGAAGTCGAATTTTGACGGGATATCAAAATTAGTTAGAGTTAGAGGCAGTTACGGAAATTCAAGTTAGAGGGTTTTTTTTTGGTAAAATCCTTTATTTTGGATTGTAATATTTGCAATTGGAATTATACTGGCAGACGTCTTTATGTTACGTTTTTAAAGTAACCTTCCAATACACGCGCTAAATGAAGCAAGAATGCATCTCAGATACCTATCTGTTTTCAGACTAAAAGCCGGTTATTTGTGGGTGGGCGATGCGACTAGAGATGGCTCTCGACAACGACGGGTGAGTCAGATAATGCGAGTTTGCGTACTTGCTACAAGTTGTCAGGAGACATTTTTTTGTCTATTTTTCAGCCAAAGAAATAAAATTCGACTTATTGTTAGAGGTATTAAAAGTAGACTAAGGCTGGAAAGAATGTATTCGCGTTAGAGGGATTTGAGACTTTAAGGGAGTTCGACTTAGAGGATGCTTTTTGTATGGGCGATTGAGGGGATTGAGGTTCGACTTAGAGGAATTCGCCTGTATGTTCTGTGGAAATTTATTTCAAGTAAATAGAGAAATAACCTCTCTTTAGCAAATTAAAAAAAAATTAAATTCCTGGCCTTATTATTATATGCAGAATACATGCGAGAAAAAACAATGATCATTGAATCGTAACTTCAAACTAATATACATAAGTGTTGCATATGGAAGAGACAACACATCACTTTCCAATAATATGCTTGAAATGAGAGCAGAAAAATTTGAAGTAAGAAATGGGAAGGTAAATTTCAGAAATATCTTTGTTTTGGTGCCGAGCACTTTAGAAATGATTGAGAAAATATATCCGGATATTGCAAACTTATCTACTAATTCATTTGGTTTGAGGGAAGGGCTATTTTGTGGCAGACAAATAAGCAAGTCAATTAAGTTAATGATTTAATTCTTGCCAAATGTGATTCATTATCAAAAGTCTATTATTTAGTTGACCGCGCTTGAGATGTAGAAGAAGTGGTGCAGTACCCCAAATTATTTCTAAATTCATTAACACTTTCTGGTATTCCATTACTGGAATACGAAAAAACTTTAGATATATAGTGCTGCCTGCGCGAAGCCAGGACGGGTTGCTAGTATTTATATAAATCGCAACCAATAGAAAAGAGCAAATCAGGAAATGGTCTGAACACACATACACCTATGTACAAATAACTGATTCTCTTATTTTCTTCAAAAAAATTACAACAACAAAGCTATTACGATCAATCATTTCTTTGCTTCGCTTTGTTCTTTTAAGAGAACTGAGAGAGAAGAAAACTGTCATACAAAATATTCGAGAAACCCTTTCCGGAGAAGAAAAAAAATAAAAAGCAAAAAAAGCCAAATCGGACAAGTCGAGGATTGAACCCGGGACCCTCAGACCAGAGCGCGAGCGCTATAACCACTCCACCAACGCCGCTTCGAAATTCCATTGTCTTTCTTGGTATAGGAAACGCGTAGAAAACTTTGTGTGTGTGAGATAATCACTAGTTGCCCTTTTTTAGCAAAATGCTCACATAAATTAAATCGTTAATATTTCTAAATATTGTGTGAAAATAAAATTTTTTTTGTATAACATTTTTTGATTCTATTGATGCGATCTACAAAATGGAGTTTTCGGATCTTAAAAATTCGTATGTCATTGTTTTTTGGTTTTTGGCCAATAACTCGAAAACTGTTTGAGCCAAGATGCTCGAACTTAATTTAAACTAAAGATTACGTCGAGACCTACATTCTAGATTTTATTCAGATTTTTAGACCCGCGGGTGTGGAAATGCGAGGGGGGGGGGACGCTTTTTTTTCGCACTTAAAGCTTAATATCTCGAAAACCGAGCCTCGGAACAAAAACCTCAAAATGAAAACTGTATTTTATTTTACGAGACCTATCCAACGATACCTAACTCAATCAATTCCGTTAAGAAAAAAAATTAAAAAAATTAGTTATTAATTAATTTTAGTATGAATAAAAAATCATAAGAGATTTCTGGATATATTTGCAATATTGCGATGAGTTGCCCCATAACTCCAATTTTTTTCAGATTTTTTAGCCCATTATTTTAGAAAATAAGGTATGGGACATGGTACACCAGTTTGTTTTTTGAAGTTTGCGGGCTTATAACTTCTTACCAATAAGACTAAGATGCTAATTGTAGTACAACTTTTTGATCTTGCTATAATTCTCTTTCTAACGATACTCATATCAAGTATCTAAGAAAAAAAAACTATTTTTTGATTTTAGTATTAGTACTAACTTTTTCGTTAATAAGTGACTTTCTTCAAACTTTTTTTCGGAACTTTCTTTGGGCAAGTGAAGCACATCTTCTGTGTAAATTTCATTTCTTAATTCCAGGTGGTTCACCAGGTACCTAAGATAAGGCTTAGTGACAGACGGATAGACATTTTTGTAATCTCCGCCCCGCCCCCTTTCCAATGACACCCATATTGACCACAAAAGTTAATAAAATTTTTTTCAAAGGTTAGTTTCAGTACTAACTTTTTCTTTAATATACGACTAATTCCGGAAAAAATTCCTGATTTATTTTTGGGTTGCCAAGATACATACCCATTCCAAATTGCATCCCTTAACTACAGAGGATTCAGAAGTTATTAGCAAATATGTAAGGGCGACAGACAGACAGACAAAATAGAGACGGACACATAAGTGAATCTATAATCTATAAGGGTTTCGTTATTCCTTTGGAACGAAACCCTAAAAAAACAAGTATAAATTTCGTCCCGGCGGACACATTTGATTTTATTTAATTAAAATGAAACTTTTTTTTCAAATCGTGTGATGTATGTTTTCATTTTACGACGAAGCTAGTTCCATAAGTACTGATACTCCCTTCCGCCAAAAAAGGATTTTATTTTCAACACAGTTTTTTGTTGGCTCTACCGCGTCTCCAATTTTGTGTGTCCGTAAATATTTATGATCAAATAACCAGCAACCAGACATTTTTTTGTTTTCAAGTTTGAAAAACAAAAAATGATCTCAAACGACTAAAAATAAAGCTAAATAGCATAGCAAGCCAATTCAAAAATGTTTGCCATTTGCTATGACGACACACGAAATTAAGTATTGCACATATTCCTTAAAATGTCACGAAGTAATAATGGGACAAGCAAAAATATAGATCTTTGTCGAGTTTTGATTTATTTTTGTGTTGTTATGTTTTATGATTTTTGTTATTTAGTAAGTTAATAGTCTAAGCTTCAAACTGCATTTACATTTTATTTTTGTAGCTTAAGAACTCCGAAAAAAAAAACAGTGTGTACACTGTTAAGTTGTAATAAGAATTTCCAAGGTCCGAGAGTACTAGTAAGCTCACTTTTATTAAAAGAGGATGCTCTGGGAAGCAAGATATAGCCTTGGATATTTTTTGAACCATTTACAAAGATCTGCCAGAAATTTAAAAGATGATACCATTATTATTTTATTTCAGTTTGTCTTAGTCATTTAATGAAGGGCCGGCTAGAATAAGAAAAACATATTTTTCTTTTTCAATTATCCTTCTTTATAAGTTTGAGAAAATTTGAAGACTAGTTACATTTTGGGCTAGTAAACTGTCTAAATAGTGCCTGATCATTTTCTTACGTTGACGCAAAAGGCACTGCTGCATTCTAGAGCTAGTTGTTTATATTTTGCTCCATCTTTCTTTTAACATAAAAGACAAGCTTTGACTAAATCAGACAGACATATAGAGTCCTTAAAGCTGCTTTTGATATTTTTTACATACAGTCGGTAAAAAAATATTTGTACACCCAGTTTTTTGACGATGTCTCGGTTATCTGACACGTTTGTGTGGAATGTTTTACTGTAGGTTTTAATTTATAATTTCATAATCTCTACACAAATCTTTTCCCATTCGATCGAAACAAGTTATACATGCTTTCATCGGAAAATAAAATATTTCTACAAAATGCAATGGACTTCGCAGTTTATACTTTATACAAAGGCTAGCGCTATGTTTACCTAACTATTGTTAGTATAATTTATTATATTTTCAATAAAGTTATAATAATAACAAGGAAGGGCTTATCGATTTGAAGCATAAAAGATTACAAATCATTATTGAACTTATTTATTTCCATTATATATCGCTCACAATAAAAAGTGTGCAAACGCTTTTTTTTAAAGTTGATTTTAGTGTTTTTTCTGAATAAATGGAGTATAATTTGATATAATTCCTCCATTACATACTAAGAAAGGTTTTTTTTCTTTTCATATATAACATTCCACACAAACTTGTCAAATAACCGAGAAATCGTCAAGAAATTGGTTGTGCAAATACTTTTTCTACCCACTGTATCTAGTAAAATAGTTCGTTCATATGATCACCACGAGCATCTTTTCAGCGATTGTTACTTAAAGACAAAATGCCATCAGAATGTTGTTAACTTCTCGTTCCTGAGCCTCTTCAACATTCGTCTCTTGGTTCTACCAAACAAGCAATTTATCGTTACGCCATAAATAAAACTCCACCTACAGCAAAATCGAATCAGCGGAGTGGACAGATCTTCGAACCAGAATCAGACGATTGTTTTTCACTTCAAGAGATCAATTTTGTGACCAGATCTGTGAAATGTTACATAATGGTGGTGGAAGAAAACAAGTTTTCCAAACTTCTATTTCATCGATGAAAAAAAAAGTCCCATCAGTTAAAACTACAATCACAGGATCACTTGTGAGTTTAACGCTGGTCAATAACGCAGATTTTTTCGTTTACACAGCCACAGAGACAAAAACTAACTTAGGCGTCGAAGCGGACTTGTCGACGAATTTCTATTTAAGCTTGAAGAAATTTCTTTCATCCCAAATAGCCAAAAGGCTGAAATTCTTAATTTAATTTGAGCTTTTTGGGATCTAGACCACAAATTCATAACAATGGAAACAGAACGGTTCTAAATTGTCTTGTAGTTGACTAATTTGGCTCAGGAGACGTGCGGAGCTGGATAAGAGAGATATTGACTGGACTTATTTTTAAGGACCAGATGGGTATAGCCACTTTTGGCTATAAAAATATGTTCTGAAGATTGGGTGTGCGCGAAACTTCGGATGTCTTAGCGTAAAAATCGTCTCCTTCCCTAAGTAAACGAGCTTGAAAAAAAACTTCATGACTTTGAAATCATAGGATCTAATGTCAATTAGGGAATCGTCACTTTCTAGTTTCGTAAAGCGTGTTTAATTAATTTTTTTTTAAATTAGTGTTAACTCAGAAATCAAAGATGTTTAAGCATCGCTTCAAAAATCGGAAGGTTGCCATTAAATAACCTTTTTGTGTTACTCTGAACTAACAAAAACCATGTTAACCTTTTTATTTCTCCGTTAACCACCCATTTCTAGTGCACCTGCCCCTTGGAGAGCTCCGATGATACGGACAGCACAAATTTCATGATAAATTTCGAGATGGGTGACCCCAACGAGTTGCTGGCGAATCTGGAAGACTTCGATACGATCATGCTTCTCCTTTATGACGTAAGCGCGCAGGAAACTTCACGTTTATCTTGAATCTAATCCATTTCTCCCCCTTAGACACAGAAAAACAAAACTGAGGCGGACATAATTGCGCCACACGTGGTTACCGAAAAGCAGATGAAGGCAGCCGCCAATTTGGCCGACAAATTCGTTGAAGATCGGCAACAACAGGCCGATAAGATCGCGGGACATGCTCAAGAATACGTACACCAAGAGGCCCACGAGATGCTTCGCGAAGTCGGGCCTCCGTGGACATGGCTCCACCAGTTCACAGCGACTAACTGTAACACGGCGAGCTATAATTTCATCGACAACAACTCTATCCCATCGGATGACACTCCTGACGTCGCGAGCGAAGTGAGCTTCGACTTCATCAAAGAAGAGCCGATTGTGGAAAACCCGCATACGTCGTCCTCATCGTGCGTCTTATCGCCCGGCGAAATGGAAACGACGAAGAAGTTGAGCCTTGACAGCCTGAAGGACGCCCTCCAGGAGGCGAAGGACAACAATATCTGCGACATCGAGCACGCCGCGAGCGTGATTAGCTTCCTCAAATCCGAGGAACTTCATGTCCTTCAACGCGCAGGAGAGCCTACCTCAGCCGTGGTCGACCTAAAAGAGGTGGTGTGGACTCTGGAGCGAGCCGAGGAGCACGGCATCAAATTCAGCAACGTGAACCATCTCATGCATCACATCAAGTCGAATCTCTTGGGCGACATTACTCAATATCCGATGATCCCCAAGCCCGTACCGCTTAAGGAAGAGCCCTCGCTGGAAGGCTATCACATGCACGAGAAATCGAAGGACCTAGAACCCATGGAGATTCCCGAGGACTGGCTTGAAACGATTCCCAAACAGGTCGTGATTCCCCCCAAACCGGTGGTTGAGGAGGAGCCAGAGGAGGCCGCGGAAGAGAAGCAAGCGGAGACGAAGGAGGACATAACGGCGATCTTCGAAAGCAGCATTCCCATTCCCGCTGAGACGGCTGCCAAAATGCCGAAGTTCTGCTTTGCGAAGAAGGACGAGGATGAGCTGATCCTTGGCCTTGTCCCCCTCAATGACCAGATCGAGGAAGTCGAGGAGGAAGAGACTGGCTCTGCGATCTCCTCATCAGGCTCTCATAGTCTCTTGGGCTACCGCAGCGACAACTCGACGATCTTTCCCGACGAGAAGGAAGTCCCCCGCAACAGGGTTAACCCCGCGGACACGGACTACTATTGCTGTGTAAGTGTTGCCCTCCCCTGACAATCCCTGAATTCCCTTTTCACACCATCATCTCTTGCAGCTAAAAGCAGCCCAACTGGCCCCGAAGCCCTACATCCCACCGCCGCCTGCGTTCAAGTGCACGGTACCAGCCTACCCCGGCATCGGTCCCGCTGTCTCAGGAAAGACCATAAACACCTTCCTAGAGTACCTGCGAATTCGTGCTCGCAGCCAGAATGGCCTTATTCACCCGAGGAACTTCAAGGAGGAGAAGTGTCCCTACATGGTGGACACAACCAACGATCCGGTCGAGACGGACTAAAGTCCACATCTACAACCCCATCCAACCAAATTCACAAATTCTAGAGTGCTCATGTGGATATCCCGGACCTGTCGCAATTAATTTGTGTTTTATGTGACATAATTCGCTCCGGAATAAACAACATGTTATTAATTAAATTCTAATTACATTTCGGAATCAGTGAATGGGCGTGGGCGGGGGACTGTGGCGGTGTCCACACACCGCCACTGTGCAGCCACTGTGCATGGTCAAGGGATGTGTCTCTGGTCATGACGGCGTGTCCGGTTTAGTTGTAGTTCAAATGCCATGTCGAAACTAATGAGTCGTAAGTTGAGAGGAAATGCTGCTGTTGCTGCTGCTGCTGCTGCTGCATCATGAAACTCCCATGTCATGGTGGACTTAATCCGGAACGATTATCACAGTAGATCAAAATTAATTTCACTATCAATTTAGACTAAGTGACTGAAGGCTGCGTTGCGTTGGGATTTTGGTACTTTGTGTTAATGCGTTTCTGGTGTTAAAAGGGGTGTCGATTGTGATCCGTTAAAGATCTTTTTAAAGTTGCGACTAAAATTCAATTGGATTGACTTTAGGCCGTGCAAGCGATGCTATTACGAATGGCGCGTGGATTACAAACAACACTTTGGTGTAAAAAAGTGTCCTTTCAAATTGTTCGTTTTTCTCGTTTTTCCTCGTTTTTAGGAAATGCCTAAATCAGAATTAGAAAATATTAAAAGCACAATATTTGAAACAGATTTTCAGTTGAATGACAAGGAGTCTAGAAATTTGATTGCAGTCTGACAGAAGGATATTTGAGCCAAGACAGAGAATTCTCACTTAGAATCAAACCCCATTAAAAAACTTGGAATGTTCGTAAGAGCTATAGTGGTATTGGAGTCGAAATCGAAAAAAATTATTGTCCCTGACCACATCCACTTCCAGCCGAAGTGGATATGGTCATGAAAGGGTAGTAGTTTAAGGACAAATATACAAATGTGGGAAATTAATTTAAAATTGCATTTCATATTTAATTTTAAGAACCAAGCACCAGTTATTTAAACTACAGGTAGTAGAATTTCATCGGATCTTTGAAAAACTTGGAATTACAGAGATTTTCGAATTATGGAGGTTGACTTTCCTCACCTACATTGTCTCCAGAAATATTCGATCACCTAACCATTTGAAAGAAAAAATTGTCTTGTCTCCAACCCCTACAAAAATCAAACGTACATGTTTTTATTCTGCGTTAAATGTTGAATAAAATGAAATAAGACAACAAAATATTATTATTTTCAACAGACTACAAAAATATTCATTAACCTTGATCTCCAAAAAGTATTCACTCACCCTCGAAATAAATCACTTCCGAGTTCATGGGCATCTTCTTGGTCGAACTTTTTTTTTATAATGATGTGCACTGATCTATTTTGAATGAAATCCTACAGTTTTGAGTCATGCCAAATATTATTCATCCACCCATCCATTGTTTCCGTTCAATTAACCGGTTAAGCCGGTTTTGTTGACAATCTCATGTTTTTTCTTGTATTTTGCTCAGAAATGTCTCAAACTTTTAGATTAGATTTATATCTGACTATTCCAATTGCGTTCCAATCCATTTCAAGATACTTGGAGGTGGCCACTTTTGAGTACTCTAGCTTAAATGCAAATGCACCTGGCATCAAGATCCCTCTGACCTACACTAGTTTAGGCGTGCGTGTTGAAAATGTTTTCATACTCTTTATAGTCCATTGCACTATCAATAAAGTGCACTTTATACCCATACATTTCCACACTATCAGACTCAATGTATGCTCCAGGTGTTTTTTCTCCATTTGACTGACACTCTGATCCACTTTTTATTTTAACAAAAAATGCCATATTATATTCATTTGCGACTCAAGTTGGCTTATAGCATAGACGACCAAAAAATGGTAAAATGGAGAAAAATTGAGTTTTCCAATAAAACTGCACTTGCGATTTTTTCGTGAAGGCTGTTTTGACCTTGTTTTCTCTGACTACAAAGCGCTCTCCATATTGGTTGCTTACTTTTGTGACCAACTTTAAATTTACATTTACATTTCTTCAGACAGCTTAAAATCTGAGCGGCTTATTTTACATTTTTTATTTTGAGCACGTTTGAAAGTTCATCGATTTTCAGAATGTTTCCATTTTTGCCTGATGTAATTATTAATTAATTTGTCCGCATATCTTTCTTTTTTTAGCGACTGGGTATGCTACTTTCCGAATGCGATCTGAGACGCTATATTAAGACATTGATTTTTAATGATATCGCTTAAAAAGTTTGGCAGTCTCCATTGGAGCAAAAAACGTTTTTAAAACTCTGACTGCCGCGGGCGCTTGTAATGAAATACGCGTACTGTTGTACGGATTGTATTTTGTTGGATATACCCATCGATATTTTATAAATTGGAATCGCTGGTTGTCTCAAGAATCTCTTGCTCCGTTTGCCTCTAAGATATCATACTAGCTCATTTATTTTCATTACTTTGCATTTAAGCATACGAATATCGTTCTATCTACACACTCCTCTCTGTGTGTGATTTTTACGAACACAAAATGACCAAAAATATATAAAAATAAAATGAGAGGAAAATCAAGTCAATTCTTGCCCCAGGACATATTCTCTGACTGCATGACTATGAAGGATATTTATTATTTAAAACGAAACACGCATTTAACAATATTTACACGTGTTCATTTCATAATGGTGCCGTAATATTTTCTTTTTTTTCCATTTTATACCTCATCATTTTGCCCATTGTCTTTATGAATAAATTAAAATTTATTAAATATTTAAATTGATTTCACACTCGACAAAAAAAGACAATGGGAAAACGTTACGGAATAAAAAAACAGCTTTAAACAAACGCAAAATGTTGGTATTAAGTATAATTCAGGTATTGATAATCAAAATAATTTGCAAAAATAAAAGAAAAAAAAATATGCCTACATATATTGATGGCCGTTGTGATACAATAGAATGTTAAATTAATTAACTTTGTTAATGAAGCAGCTGATTCGGATGTACACTTTAATAAAAACAAACAATTTACGTGAAGTTTTCAATGGAACGTAATTATGAATAAATGCATTTAATGCATGAGTCGAAACCGTATTTGAAAATGATCCTCAAAATATAATATAGAGACTGCCTCGAACTGAATCAAACTGAAATCGATGACCGTGTTCGAAAATCCTTCAGTTCGAGATCAATTTTAATTACCTGCAAACGATTTGGAGAACGATGTTGATTCGGTCTTTTGCAAAAATTGTAAAAAGAATAGTATTCAATATTTACTACCAACTGGTTTGCTATCCGATTAATTTTAAGGTACAACTTCAACCTATGAGGTTGAAACGATCCCACTTTCAATTTTAAACTGAAAGCCCAGATACCAGTTGCCACGTGCCATGTTAGGTGGACGGTTTGTCAGAACACCTTATTCGCAGATCTAAGGTCGCTTTCCAACATCTCGTTAAACTTCTTCCAAGACTGCTCTTTAGTTGCTCGCACAGCCAACTTGCAAGTTCTTTGCACCTCAGTGTACCGGTCACGAGAAGCAGAGTCTCTAAAGGAAATCCAGTCCATGTAGGTCTTCTTCTTCTCTTGATGGCTTCTTAAACTCCGGGTGTTTTAAACAACGTAGTTCTTTTCTCATCACTAGCTACCACACCAAGCTGCTGAAAACAGGCGCCGTTCCACCTGTACATGCGACGATACAGTTGGAATTTGTTCAACTATTTGGATTCTTTGTCCAATAACGAACTTTAGTCGCTTATAACTCAAAAAATATGTTCAAAAAAGGTATTGTTACGAAGGTCTTTTTGTCTTTTGAAAGCAGTTTGAGATTTTTTTGGGGGTGCGTGAGCTTTCGATCATTTTCTTTGGAGGTAAGTTCGGAATATTTTCGATCGTATTTCAACCTTTTTCGTGAATACGACAAACTGAGTTTCTGTCAAATTTGAACAGCTATCAGTGTCAAAATAACAAATAGTTTAAAAGAAACTGACAGGTGGCCTACCACGTAAATTCAATCTGACAAATCACTTAAA
This sequence comes from Syritta pipiens, assembly GCA_905187475.1. Lineage (NCBI taxonomy): Eukaryota > Metazoa > Arthropoda > Insecta > Diptera > Syrphidae > Syritta > Syritta pipiens. Next base: position 33,261,729 of record LR994572.1, on the reverse strand, counting down.
GCAAACATTTCAGAAAGCATCTTAACGTCGCCTATTTTCATGACTCAACCTGTCTTCAAGAAGTCCCAGCTCTCTTTCGCCCGGAAGACATCACCTTTCATCAAACACCTGAATGCACCTCAATGCAAACGCTGTTATCAATTCGGAAATTTAGTTTAACCACAAGAACGATGCGATTCAGGATGCCGGATCAAGGCAATGACACCACATCGAATTGCACAGATATCGCGTCGTTATTAAGTCTCCTGCTATGACAACACCCAGCAGCGTGGCAGCGATGACAACCAAGACAACGTCAAAAGCTCTGGATAACGACAACAAAAACAACGACGACGTCGCACAAGTTTGCCCGCCATGCCATGCCATGAGTCCTTATTAAAAAGAGATAAAGTGCTAATAGAATGGTTGTTTTGGTAATTCATCATCTAGATTTGGCAAATTATCTACAAATCTCCTTGCTGTCGCAAAAGTCCCCCCTCCTGAGGCAGGAGCCTGTGCACGGCAGTGTGTGTGTGTGTTGCGATGAACACAGCACAGCGTGGCAAAGTGTCTCATCAAAGGACTCCACCATGCATCAGCACCACATCAAGGAGTAAAAGACAAAAAAAAGAACAGGAAAAAAAAAACTGAGTTCTAAGCAAGAAGTTTGTTATCCTTTATCCTTTGCAAGGAAAAATGTTGATTTTTCTTGTTTGAGGACCAGAAAAAGGATTCCCTCCGAGTCTTTTTTTCCCTTTTTTTTCGTCCTTCTTCGACACTACTTCTGTTTTTCTTCTGTTCGCCGCGCGTTGTTTCCATTTTCAGCGGCCCATTCGCTGTCGCTGCTCGCAGCTTCGAGAAACGTCAAAGATTGAAGATAGAAAGTTTTTCCGAAAGTTTTTCCTTTTAGCACGACGAACATTAATCACCGACAAATAAATCGTCTGTCATCATATGAAAAAGTTTTTTTGTTTCCCTTTTCAGTTTTGTGTTTTGTCGTCGTCGTCGTCTTGTGCTGTAAGAGTTCGTTCGAGTTCGAGACTTTTTTTTTTTGTCTTTCTTTTTTTTGGTGTTGGTCTTTTGACAGGTCCTTTTTGTTTCGACTGTCTACTATTCTGACATGGATATGGGGTGGTACTCGAACATGGCGGTGTGCTCATGGCACGGGGGAGTCCATTTCCTACGATGGATTAGTAAGTTGTGGAAAATTGTGAGTAATTACTCCGGAAGCTGACAATATTTTTCCATTTGTCGCAAGGTTTTTTTTTTTAATTTTTTGCTGTAGCAGTTTTAAAATGCGTGGGGGTCGAATGTGTGTGTTCTTGGAGTACCGCCGAAAATGAATAAAGTCAATGGACAGAGAGGAGGCACACGGCACACCATCGACGTCCATTAAATTGTAATTTTCCGGTTGTCTGTCAGGGATAAATAAATTAAGAAACTTTTTAGCCGAACTGGGAAAAAAGCAACGCAACGCAACTGAACTGAAACTCATTCGCTCGCTAACGAGTTGAAGCCGAAGTCAGTTGTCACAAATACTCTGTCGGTCCTTTTAAATTTATATAATTTCAGTTGAGAATTTGTCGATAGTTAGTTATAAAAAGTTTTAATGAGTTGAGGCATGACGAACAAACTTATCGGACAGAAGGGGAGTTTTTTGCAATTATGAGATAAACCCAAACTAATATATTTTTACACAAAAAAAAAATGATATTTTTGTTTAACCTGCAGGTGGCTTTCTTTTCATTCCATATTCCGAAGGCCATCTGCCCCTCAATTCGAAGGGCAATGAACGTCTACAATCAACTGCTACCCCTGTGGCCCTAGGAGACTTTGTGAATAGACTGATTTTTTTTACATCTAACTAACAATTGTGGAAAATGTCCATGCTGTGAACGGAAAAAAAGTCATAAGTGGATCATTACAGATTTTTTTTTTGGGACTCGAAGAAAAATCCTTTTCTTTTATGCATGAGATAAGAATGGAGACTTCTAAGTTCATCCTTACATTTGAGACGATTAAATTTCAGGCGTCGAAATTTATAAAGCCCATCCGTATTGTTGAGAAAGGAAGGATTATAAATTTGAAAGTTCGGATATTCTGATGTTGGGAAGTTTGGAAGCTTGCTGATTGAGTAGAGTTCATTTGTTAATGAGCTTAATTAATTTTCATTTGCTATTGATTTATTTTTTTTTGAGTCCATCTCTTCTCTGTTTTACAACGCATAAACGTAGTTGTCTCTAGTTGGCTATCTACTTAAAAAGCCAATTGTGTCTAGTGATTAGGTTAGGAAATAATTTTTTTTGTTATCTTTTGTCGTACAACGATCTTTTCTTATTTTTAAATTTCACAGAACTATTTCTGCTCTTAAAAGCGGTGCTTATCTTTTCTTTTTTTTTTTTTTGCATTACATTATTGTTTAAAAGAGTAATATCCAGGAGGTCACAAGGCAAAATTTTCGACACCTGGTTTTCATTGAAAAGCCCAAGAAGCTATTAATGTAGACCGGGAAATTTGTAACCCATACGTAATGGAATGAAAGTACAAAGGAAAATATTACTGAAAACAAAAGAGCGACTATAAGAGAAGAAAAGGATCATTTGTCCTTTAAAAGTCGAACGAATCGGATGCGTTTTAAGAAATGATAAATATTGAGTATTTTAAAAAGCAGAGTGTTTTATTTCAGTGTTTGACTTTTATGCCCCTTACAAAAGTGAACACGGTTCGCGATGTTCGAAATTTGTGAATTTTTTCATCTACGGCAAGCCCCGCAGAGAAGAGTGTCTTAAGGCACATTTGAAAGTCAACGAATAAGTCGTGAATTTTCCGAAAAATTTAACTGCTATACAATGATTTTTTTGTGAGCATGATTCAGATGTGTAGACTTCCTGCAAGCAGCGATGCATGCAGATTTTCAGACGTGACAAACGTGCAGAAATTGACGACATTTTGACACATCAGTTGCTATGACAACAAACAGCTATTATTTTCGTTTCCAAGACAAATAATAAAGAAGTCAGAGTCACCTCTAAATTTCAAGTGCAGTCGAATGCCTCTAAATCGAAAAAGTATTGCCGCTGCGCAGCTAAATTAGAACTAGAGATTGCAGCGCACATCTGCATGCAGACTTTACGTGTGTTCAGCATTCAGCTACATATAATCTCGTACATTTTAATTGCGCTGCACGACAAAGTATGCACATCTGTTTCTAGCATTAGACATCTTAATTTAATAGTATTTGCAAAAAAACGCTACAAACCTAATATAAGTGGTCAAGTTCTTATAACTTTTGCAAATTTGATATGATACTAACGACAAAAAAATTTAGTACTATAGATTTGGATGTCCTGAATCTTGTGGTGCGAATAAATCGATTTTGACCTAAGTCGACTAAGGCTATTATTAAGACTATGACCTGTGATCACAAATATTTGCTATGAAGTTAAAAGGAGGTTGAAAGACTGAAAAAAAATCGTTCAAAGGAAAAAAAATCACTCGCAAAAAACTCGTATTTGAAATCTCACACGCCATCCATTTTTACTAAAAAAAAGAAGACAAGCTATATACAGTTGAATCCCTTTAACTCGAACTAGTTTTAATGTCCCGTAAAAATTCGACGAGAGGGATTCGACTGTATTAACATTATAGAGCAAAGTCGATGGTGCACACAGTCAAGCCATCCGACACAAATACTAGCCAATCTTGAAAGATCATTTGACTAAAAAGATCTAATTTTTTATTCAAAAACTTGATTTGAATTCTTCCTTTCAATATGCCAAAGTATAATAATTATCAACTGAGCATGATTGGTTTTCCTTTACTGAGAACTGAGAAGTTTTGAGAATATCTGCACCAGATTTCGACTCCACTAAAATAAAAAATTCTTTCGATGGATTTGAACGTCTGGGTTAAAATTTTCCTACTCAGACACCTCACACTGTGTTGGACACTCCCAATCTTCGAAAAGTATCCTCGAAACTAGCGTTCACAAACTCCACTATCCATTACGTGCGGTGATAAGCAACTTCGATTGTTTTTCCCAACCAATGGCGGCAGTAAACTCCCCTTGAAACGAGTAGACCTGTTTAAAATCTTCTTGTGGTTTCAAATTAGAACCAAAATTTCAAACACCACCCACGCAAAAAAAAAAGAAATAAAATATAAAATATACAAAACAGAACTAGCCAAAAACCAAATTGATTAATTTAATTTGCCACTACATGCCAACTGAAATTAATCCGCTAATCACCGTCCCCAAACGCGGGTATCACTAACCGCGTTTATGGAAATTACCTACAAAAGGCCAATTAGTTGACAGACAAGAACAACGACCGAACGAACGAAAAGCCTCCTACACGCTGTCTGCAGGATACTTTGCTATACCTGTTACATGACACATAACCCAGTTGCCGAAAACCGAAACGCCCACATCACAGCAACCACCATAAGTGACGGTGACGGTGACGGTGACAGCGACGGTCCCGGTAACGGTGACGGTGACAACAACGACAACGACAACAGACATTACCCCGTCGATTGTTTACGACGACGGCAGACCGTAAAACGATTTAATTTCTGCTTTTGTCGCCGTGTATTGCTTGTAGGGAAATTCAATATGTAGACCGAATTTTGCTGCTAACCCAACGCGCCACACCACGCCATTCAGCAAACCACCCCCAAGCCGGGGACGCCGCAATTCCCTCTCGACCGTGTGCTATCGCTTTTATGGCGCAGCGCCCGGTACAGCTTCGGTGTGTGCAGTTCCTAAACGCGTTGTTAAGCTTCCGTTGCTGTTACCACTTATGAGCCACGGGACGAAGCGGAGTACGAGCTCAGAGTGCTACGACGAAAGGGGGGGGCCGATAAATATGATATCACTTTGGCAGCACATACAGGATATCAGCAGCACAGACACACGCACATGGAGCTTTTCGTGCGATAGAGAGACTCGTCAGAGAATCTGAAACGAATTGAAAATCAATTTATATCCTTCGCAGGAACTCGTTGTTACAAAACTGACACCGACGGCAGCCAGGTACGTGTAATTCTTGGAATTTTACATTTAAATGTCAGCGGCACAGATCCTTCGTCCTCGTTGCCAAAGGAGCAAGTGCTTTAGGAATTTCGACAGAAAACACATTCAGACACTCCGACGGAGAGCCGGAGTGGAACGCCGTGGCTCAGAGACAGTTCGCAGTTTCGCCCGCACGAATCTGAATGTGTCATCAGTGTAACGAGTTGTGATATGAATCGATGCGGCAAATCTACTGGGCGAAGGACATTTAGCGCGATAAGGCTCTTCCAGTGTTGTTTGCTCAAGCGGAGGGGCTTTGGAGCAGGCGATCCTCGAATGCACTGCAAGTGCTCGGTAAATATTTTACCGGTTTTTCATATGGGTGTCCTGCATCTAAACGGACGGAGGACTAATTTGAGGTGGCAATAGAGTTAAGGATTGCAAATGGAGCGCTCCTTCCTACGTTTGTGAAACTCCATTCATTCAGATCGATCGGCGTTTTTAGATGCCCCTCACCTGACGTTGGTTGGAAAGGGGATATTCTAGTGAAGGCAATAGGATCTGATGTTGTTTTTGACGGCATAGTTGACGTAAATCAGCTGAATAGAAGAGGACACTCAAATTCCTGGAATGACTACGGAATTCTACTACGAATGTTCTTTAATCATACGTTCGACTGGCTGTCCTGTATTCGACTGTTCATGTGAGTGATTGGCCGTTAAGATTGTCGTTGTTTTTCGATGAACGATTTGAACGATTTTCTTCTATATTTTGAATGGACTCAAAAACATCTTCGACAATATATTTAAGTTATTGGAAAAATTTTACCTTCGGCAGTTGCAAAAAGATAGCATCTTGGAAATACAGGGTCTTAAAATAAGGAGTGTTATTTTGATATTCAAAGAAAAATAGCATTTTTTAGATAAAAGATCGAATGTTTATTTCAGTGTAAAGAGGGAAGTATGTCATTAACAATAAAAAACAAAATTAGTCAAATGGTCCTCTCGGCTACGCTTATAGAACCGTATGCTTTTCATAAAATTTTCCATCACCAAATCGAAAAGTGGATGCTGTGTGCCCTCAATAGCTTCACGAATTCCATCTTTGAGGTCTTGAATCGATGCTGCGCTCTTGGCATAGACCTTATTTTCATGTATTCTAAGGACCCAATCAGCAAAGACACTACGTTGTTGATGATCGAACGGCTTAAGTTCTTATGTTAACTGAACTTTATAAGCCTTGAGAATCAAGTCTTTATGCAAAATACGGTGTAATGTCGTTTGTGGAATTCCCAATTCCAAAGAACGACGAGGAATGGACAAATGTGGGTTTTCTTCAAAACTTTGGGCTACAGCAGCAATATTCTCAGTTGTTCTTGAGCGACGTGCACGGGTTTTATTCTTCATATCACTAACTTGTACCAACAGCTCGAATTTTCCCCCCAATTTTTGTATTGCCGTCCGACAAGGTGCTTCACGACGACCTAAAAATGTTTTAGTTTTACATACTGTCTCTGCCAAATTTTCACCATGTTTATAGTGAATTTTATTGATGGCGTAGATTCTACTTGTCAAATGTCAAAAAATTACAGCTTTAAAAGTGAGATCTACCGAAATAGTGGGCTATTCAAAATAACACCTCTTTATGAAAAACCCTGTATGAAAGTAAAATTGTGGCCTTTTTGCCCAAACCAAAAATTACATCAACAAATTTTTGTGATTGTGATTTGCACTGCCAACGATGCCGATCTCAGGATAAATTTGTAAAGTTCAAAATGTAGTTTGTTAAAAAAATGTTTTTGTAAATAATATTTGCTAGTTCTGCCGGAAATAAGATTTTTGAATTTATATATACTGTCGAGACGCGTCACTGCAAATCACCAAGACAATCGCCCGAAATCCTTCAATATGACTTGAGTTCTCTTTTCAGGCTGTAAAATTTGAGCCGACGTGTGACATCGCTTTTATGGCGCATCTCCATTAAAATCTTTCAATGTGACTTGAATTCTCTAATATTAGACCTAATTATGCAATTCTAAAATTATTCTATCGTGAGCCCTTTTAAGAAAATAAATTTCAGCCACAACTCCAACTCGGTATGCAGTCAATGGACATTGTGTTTATAGTAATGCCGACGATGAAATTTCGATCATTTTTGGGTTCAAAATTTTGATGTCAAAATCAATTTGCGTTTAATATACCCTCTCCTTTTCATTTAATAAACCCTTTCCTTTTAATAAATCCTCACAGATACCAGTTCGAGTATTTTAAACTTTGGTGTTAGCAATTAGAATACTCTTCTAGTTCATTTTGGAAACGCACAAAAATCAAATGATGACTTTGCAGGGGCATTCGCCCAATCAAGCTCTTAATCTTCCGTGTGATCCCTTCAATCGACTTCTGTCGCCTTTCATAACGAACTCGTCACTCGAAAAAAACACCGAGTTTATCACCGCCAACCAATGCGAGCTCATCCGATTATCGCAGCTTTCGCACCTGAGGCTGACAAAGAACGACGCTGGGCTGCTCCTTCATGCTGCACTGAGCCAAAACAGAATGTTGCACACTGAGGTGAGTGTTCTTTTTTCCAGGTGACTTGACGTTTATCAGAGCCCAATTGAAAATCAATCTGTGAACTCAACTTCTCCACTAAAGATCCCTTTTCTGTCGAACCTGAACCTATAAACCCATTCGATGTTCAGCGAATCCTTTGAGATTCACAGGAGTGAAAGGAAAGAAAAAGAAGGGGAAAAAAAAAAAGAAAGTAAACACACAAGGGGCTTAAGGAACAGATCCAACATCTACACGCATCACTTACCGACAACAGTCAGAGCATTCGTGGCGAAGGACGTGTGGAACGATGGTGCATCAGCTGTCACCTCGCAGGAGAAATTCCCAGAAAGTTTGAAGCCCACGTTGCGCAGCGTAACCTGGGTGTCGTTTGAGGCAGTTAACTGGAAAATCACAAAAAAAAAAAATTAAATGAAATACAATTTAGATTACATCGGTGTGTAAGTGTGGGGTTTCAATTTCATCCTTTTTTTTACTGCCTTCGCTTTTTTTTACGCAGGGATTGATTTTTTTTTCTTTTTGTTGGTAGAGCGGAAATGAATTGCGCTCACAATCATGAAGGAGGACGGTGGTGATGGTGATGGTGGTGGTGGTGGTAGTGGGTTGGTTGGTTCGCCTTGGCGTGAAGTACTTCCCTTTTATTTTTCAATTCGCCACCGCCACTAATGTTTTAAGAATAGTCGTCGGTTTATTGTAACTGCGTGTATACGCGAGAAAGGGAGAGCGCGACCGAACGAGAGAGGGTGAAGGTCCTGGGTCTCCGGGTCCTTCGAGAAAGTGCTTAAACGCTTTCATTTCATTTCGTTTAGGAGTGCCATTCTTTCCCTCCGACTTACACTTAAGCCATTAAATTTAAAGGGGAACCAACCAACCAACGGTCGTCCACCCACCCGGAGAGAAGAGGACGAAAACGAGGAAAAGGACGATTCTTAAGATTGCGAAGAAAATGGTATTATGTCATGATTTTGTGTTCTAAAATATCTCTCGCATACACACCCAAGGGAGGAGTGTAATTGTTGCACTCAGTCGAGAACTGGCTCTAATGTAATTAGACAACAAGGACACACCAGCCACCAGACGGACGGACACTTATACGACGAGCACGCTGCAGACTCCACTTGGAAATAATTGCAAACAGATAATGTACATTGTGTGGCGGTGGAGCCCGGCACGGCAACGTGAATGCGACTGGACCAGGACGACAAGGGGACTCCGACACCGACACCGACACCGAGTCCGTCTCAGTGGGAGAATCAATTACGTCTAACGTGGCTGCAAGTAGTGTATGTTGTTCCGTGATTAATGGCCACGTGAATAGATAAGAAATGAGTACGGTCGCTTGCGCTTCTCCTGGTATCGGTCTCCGTCGACCTTATCTCCGCCTTGAAAAAGCATCCAGGTCCTGGTGGCGGTGGCGCACTATGTACAATTTTCAGGATGGTAACATAAAAATGGAGACGGAAATGAATGGAAATACATCCAACGGACTTGTTACGGATGCGAATGGGTCGGTGGTGTGGAGTAATTAACCTCGCCGGTCGCTCATTTGGGAGAGAGATCAAATGACGAATGCTGTTCGGCTGCTTTGCTGGAAGTAAACACATGAACTTACGTCAACTTTTATGTCGGGAAACTGAAATATTTTCCCTGGTGGATTCTCCGATGGCGAGTATCGATAAAATTCCAGGTGTCCTCGATACCACTTCACCGAGTAAAGGGGATCGCCTCCGAGGTCGTAGTTGCAGTAGAGGCGCACACTTTGCCCGCGACGTATCCACTCGGGCTCGATTGTCAATGTGACGTTGTAGTACTTGTGGGCATCTGGAAGAGAGAGCGAGAGAAAAGGTGTTTGCTTTAGTCGAAACTTGGGCTAAATGGGGTTTTGGGTGATTATAAATGCAATTCTCAGAAGCTGAGGTGGAGTTTTGAAATGTAATTGAACTACCACTTGAATTGGTGCACTGGATTGCTCTTTATGGCAGTCGATTTTATTGGAATTGAGTTCAGTTGAAAAGGCACTAAGTGTGTTTAAGATTCTGTTGATTTACTTGTTGAATGCTATTTGCTTTTCCTTTGAAGTCTTAAAACAAAAGTTTTATGGATATTTTGAAAGACTGAAAATGTCGTGAAGTCTACATGTTTTACGTTGCAAAAAGTTTTTTTTAACATCAACGTTTGCTTGACTTAAAATTGAATTTGAGGAATATCGCTTATTTAGCCTCTTTTTTCTATTTCCTAATTCCTAACACAATCCAAGTATAACTCTCGACAGCTATGCTGATTTGCTTTAACTCTTTAATTTATAATATTTATGGCAAATACTTGTTTCATTACTTAATTTTAAACACAACAGGTTCACAAAAGGTAGCATAAGGTTAACAACTAAATAAATCGATTAATGTATTTGCATAAACATTTCAAGTCGTTATAAAATTTTTGAATTAAAAGAAGTGAAGTAATATTCAGAAAGCAGAGGAAAAGAAGTGTTCATTTTTTTATTCAACAACGCTCTGAGTCGTCTAGCTCAGAAACCAAATTATCGCTCTGAGTCATCAAATTCAGAACATGGTTACCCAAAAATTTCCTAGCTTCGTACAGAGAGCTCTGCAAAATTTAGCTCCAACAATATTTTTGGAATGTTGTCCATTCACAGAAAATATATAAATAGTTGATTTTATTTAAAACCCAATATTTTACGTCCATGGAACTGCAAACATTTAATTGTGATTCAACATCATCGATGCAACAACCTATGCTTGGTCCCGGCCTCCTGCAACAACCACTTGAGTTTATAACTTAGTTTAGACATACTCATCTTTAATATCACAAAAAAAATACTTAACGGTTTTCTTAATTTCCTACTCTTGTCTAGCAATTAGTTGCCTTTCCATTTTGCGAGAGAGTCAAATACATCTTATAATCGAATTTCTTTTTTTACTCTAACTCAATCAAGTGTTTTCCTTAAATGGAAATACAACGGCTTCAATGGCAAGAAAAATATTTAAAGCGCTAGTAGTTTTATTTAGAAAAGAGTTTTACAAATTTGCGTTGATTATTCTGCTTAATCCATTTTCTTCATTAACTAACTCTTAAACTACGGCACTTTACAAGGTCCTCCAGCGATTTTTGGATCGTACTAAAAATGAAATTTTATGTTTGTTTTTAATGGAAGTACTCCTTTAAAAATATGTAGGTCTTAACCCAAAATGGACACGAAATAATTAATCAACGGCTGTGTTCAAATCTTAAGAGACACGACAATGTAGATGCATCGAATTTTTACAACATTTTTTCTATGTCGTATGCAAGAAATTGGAGAAATTTTGTAAATTTATGAAAATTGTGAAAATGAAATCCCAAATACTTTAGTAATAATTTCTGAAAAAAGATCTTTTAATTTTATAGCAGGGATAAAATAATTGATAATGGACTTCTGTACGGACCTAGCTAGAACAGCGTATGTTTTTCTTCTATCGTTTTGTGCGATTATGGACATAAATATATTCCACTTAAACCTTTGTGTATATAATCATTATTCAATTCAGTTCAAATCAAAGTAATTGGTTTCCAACCTCATCATTATTCTAGTTTAGTTATTAAACAAAACTTTGTTCGTTTGGTTCGTGCAAATACTACATTTAAATTCAAAATATTTCGTTGTTTCTTAGCTCCAATGAACTATCGGCAGACATGTCAGCAGACTAGAAGTCCCTGCTAATGATTTTTGTAGAAGTTGCAGCGATGAAGCGGGGGAGGAATCCATTTCCCACCTTCTTTGTTCGTGCGATGCCTTAGCGCTTCGTAGAAGACCACATCTTGGCGAGTACTTCTGATAGTCTGTTCGATCTGATCGGCGATAGCATCAAACGACTCCGCAGCTTCATACGAAGCGCCAATTGATTTGACGGGTAATGCGGATTCTTGCCCGCAGTGTGGCATCATTGGCCTAAGTGCGCCAGTGCGTATTTGCTGCAGCCGGCTACTTACCTAACCTAAGCTAACCTAGCTCCAATGAATTTTAATGCAATCGCAATCCAAAATGTTAAATTAATCACAAAGAATTATAACGATAGTTTTTCTTCTGTTCTTTTCAATCATTTGTTCCTTTTTTTTATTAAGGTTTTATCATAGTTAAATGACTGCGGAATATCAACGAAGTTGTTATGGATATTGAAACTCTGTTCACAAAAAAGGAAGAAGAGAATTTAATACAGAGTATTTAAGGTAATGAAATATAAATAAAATATGAGTTCAGTATTCAGACAAACTATTTTTAAAGGATATGCATATTTCTATCCGTCGCGACGTAGGAAATCCGGAAGAATTAATTAGGTTCTTATGAGATTTGTCAAATTTATTCATGAACAGCTTTGCTTAGCTACTGTCAGCTGTTGCACAAATTGATTTTCTTTATTGAACACTTAACTTGACAAATGATGACATATACAATAATTATAAATAGCAATTAAGCAAAAAACAGAAAAACATTGTCAATACGAAAGCAAGCATTTTTTTAAAATCAAATTTACTTGATAAAAAAAATGTCTGTGACATTCGTAAAGCAAATGCTATGAATTCAGTTTTGTACGAAAATATTTTCAGAGGATTATCGATAAAAAGTATTTAAAACTTATCGAGTAGGAATCGAATCTGGCCACTGGCAGCACCTCTATAACAAATTTACAGAGATAAAAAAATCACTGGACTGGACATTCTTCTAGTAGTGGCTACCGATAAACATGTACAAGAAGCGACAGGATGTTAAAAACTCAAAACCACGCGAAATATTTCAAAACCCTGCACTTGTTTACGGCAGTGATCTATATTTGAATGCGATTTTTTTCACAAGAAGCAAAAAAAAACCAAAAGAGTGCTTTTTATCTGGCTTTTAACTTTCAAATCACTGTCGTCAGATGCATGCTCTCTCACGGAAAGCGAAAGCAAACACGAGCACCTAGTTTCAAAAAAAAACTGCCCGTGATGTCGCAAACCACCACAGAAGGAACGTGATATTGTCGGACTTTTCCACGAATCAGCATCCACTTGACTCTTTAAATTTCTTTATTGTATTTGCCTTTTTGCCTCTCTCTCGAGGATAACACTCTTCCTCCCCGTCTGATGGAGTAACTAAACTGAACAACCGGCGAACGAGGAACAACTTCAAAATGGACGACCACTTAATTGCAATGCATTTAGTTAATTCCTTGTTATGCCATCGCCAGCGATACGCAAAAAAAAAGAAAGGAGCGCATCCTTGTCTTTGCCCTGCTCCAGCTAAAGGAGTAACTTTTCACTCCAAAAACACTGAGCTAATGGGCACACCATTCCCTCCGATCGTCCTGGGGCAGGGAGACGAAACAGACGATACAATGGAAAGGGAACTAGAAAAAAAATTAAAGGATAACGAAAAGGACGAACGGGAAGAAAAAACGAAGCACAACCAAAACACTTTGAAATGATTTATTATGTGCGCCATATTACATTACAGCGCACAAATTTTTGCTTAATGCAATGACAAAGGACGACGACGGTCGTCCTGCGCCACTACTGTAGTCGAACTCACTAACGTGGCCAAATTATTTTCTCCTTTCACCGCCCGCAAACATAGAGATAGCTGCTGCTGTGCTAATAAGCCGGGACTGGGGAATAAAAAAAGAAACACCCTGCCGTGACAGGGCCAGATGACGCGCACATATTGACTGATGCCGTGTGGGGACCGATACTGATGACTTTGGGCAGGACTCTGATACTACCGCTGGAGGTGGCGGTGGCGCTGGTAACTGGTTGCTAGTGACTGCTTGCCGGTGCCTGATAAACTTTCCCAATGCATTCTCATTATTCAGTGCTTATTTGTGATTGATAAATTGCCCGAGGCGTCAAAGACGTCAAAGTGATAAATACGAAACCGCAAACAAAGATTCACTTAGCCAGGATGCTGCCCTCTCTCCCACAGACACACACACACGAAGGCCATAAGGATTCTCCATCACGAGCATATGCATGGGAAATATGTTTATTTTGTTTCTTTTTTTCTGCATACTTTCGGTTTGTTTATCCAGGGGAGGGCGGGCGATCTTAAGGAGCCCATAACAAGGACTTCATTAGGGGTACATTACCATTCATGGACTGATACATCAAAAGTTAGCCTCATCCATCTTCGTTAGGAGGTGTCATTATTTTGATTTCAAATAGACTGGACAGAAGATAACGATGCCCCTCGTGTGGAGGGATGATGCTTTTCGGCTAAGTGGACTTTCAAGGGACAAGGTTTATTTTTCATTCGTTCATTTTTTTCGTTTGTAGGCGCAAGGATACTGAAAAAGTTTCTGTTCGGTGGCAGGCAGTTAGAGGGAAAATCACTGGTGGGCTTGAGATAAGTTCACGAGCTCTCCAGTCAAACGTGGAACTCTTCTGGGTGGGTGTGTGTTCTTAAATCACAAAGTGCGAGGGAGTGGGAATGCTTTTATCACTCTTGCCCCGAGTGGTTGTGAGATCTTTTCGTAAAGGTGGGTTGGAAGCTGTGGATGGAAGGCGTTTATGAGTTTGAAAATTTGTGGTGTCTGGAATTAACTTTAACACAAAAATAGAGATGGTTTTTGCTTTTTTTTTTAGTTAAAGGGGTTTCTGTTTGAGTAGGCTGCATGGTGATGAGTTTGGTCTTAATGGTTTAAACTTTCCCAACGATAGCCTAGTCAAATGAGGGACTGATGAGTGCGGTTTAATTAGCTGTTTAACTTTAAAGAGGTAAACTGACTCAATTAGATTCAATTGAACGTGAAACTCGATGACTTTGGACTTTACATAAAAAATTAACCTCATTTAAATAAGGAAATCATTTTATCGTTTGAAATTGCTTTATTGCTAAGCAAAAATTCTCTAATTGCAGTCCGGCGTATAAGCGCGTCTATTTCTTTTTACGTACAGCTGCTATTACGATGAATTTATTGTTCAAAAAACTTGGAAAATCATTCGTCAACTGCTTTAATTTTGACTTATCAAGTGAAACTTTTAGCTTTGTTTGAAAGTATTTTTATATTTGCCATTTATTTTTAATCGTTAGTTTCAAAAATTTCATTTGACGTTTGATGTATAGCTACGTAAAGAAGAAAAACAAAAGTAGAACTTTTTGCTTAGTGCTATAAACAGGTGTGTAGACTTTCTCATGCAGCGCAATTACATTGTACGAGATTATATGTAGCTGAACACATGTAAAGTCTGTATGCAGTTGTGCACTGCAATCAATCTCTATTTCTAACTTAGCAATATTACCGAAACATATAAAAAAATATACAGTCGAAAATCCCTCTAACTCGAATTTTTTCGCCATATATTTTTCCATACAAAAACCATCCTCTAAGTCGAAAAGCCTTCTAACTCGAACTTTTTCGGCTCTTGGTCTATTTAAAGTTCCTCTGGACGACGAACACTTTTCATTTCATGTTGATTTTTTAGTGCAAACACGTCGGAGAAAAAATCGCATCTGGTTGCCCTTATTATTGTTTACCTATGCAAGAAAAAAAGAAAATGTTCACAGCAAGAATGAGGATTTACGTGGCGATGATACGGCAAACATCGAACCTAAAGAAGATGAGAAAATCGAAACTATTCGCCAACGGTTCTCGAAACACAATCATGTTGGGCGAACAAAATTGTCGTCGAGGGCCACATAATCGTCGCCTACACACAACACGACTCTGTATAAATAATTGCGCTGCTTATTCATTGTGTTGTTGGTTGGCCTCAAACAATTTGCTTTTAATATAAAAACAATTGGGTGTCTGAAATGTTTTCAAGTTTCATTTAGTGAATGCATTGGGAGTCTGCCTTTTTAAAATGGAGTCCTTTTTTAAAAGGCTTCATTCCCTAATTTTAAAGACACAATTCAAAGTTACAAGCTTTTTTAAGTAATTTGCTGTATTTTTTCTTTACACGTATACTCTCTTGAATGGCTCTTAAACAAAAAAAAATATGAATCCCTCTTACTCGAATTTTTCGAAAAATCCCTCTAACTCGAACTAATTTTGATATCCCATGGAAACTCAACTTAGAGGGATTCGACTGTAGTTATAATTTAAAATAAGTCGAAAAGTTTAACATATCTCATACATTTAGTCAAAGCGTCGAAGATACTTCTTTTACCGTTTATATTTTTATTATTTGTAGATTTTTTTTTTCAACTAGTCTTAGTTTTTGTTTTTTTTTCGCGGACAATGCTCCAGTGATCCTGTGCACTTGACTCGAATTAATATCGCAGTCACCACTTCATCAATGGACGACGACCCACCGCATGTCATGCCAACAATTTCTACTTCACACTGTACCACAACGATTACATAATTTGGTGCACATTATCAACTCTAAACCGCATCAAAACTCCCAACCCTCTTGCTGACCTGCAAAAATACTAACCCCAAATAAATTGACCGCAATTGGAAAAAGAAAAAAAAATACTCCTATTTCGATTTGAACACCCGCAAATACTTTTTTCTGTCTATTTTGAAACGATTCTTCTTCTCTATAAATCCACTTATAAATTCCATTAAATATTTTATCAATTTATTGTCCTGCCATTTCGAATCAATCTTATCTTCTCATTGAATTGAATTGATTCACCATCATGAAGCTTAATTCCAAACGAATGAAAAAACTCCAATCCTACGACAGCAAGGACGAAAA
This sequence comes from Syritta pipiens, assembly GCA_905187475.1. Lineage (NCBI taxonomy): Eukaryota > Metazoa > Arthropoda > Insecta > Diptera > Syrphidae > Syritta > Syritta pipiens. Next base: position 33,245,490 of record LR994572.1, on the reverse strand, counting down.
AAAAGAAGAGAATACCCAATTATATCGTTCCATTGTTTTCGAAATCCCTTCGAGTGTGTGTGACTGGAGGAAAATTCACAATATGATGTCGGCCCAAAACCACTAGGTCTCACTTTTCTTTTTTTGTTTCTAGAATAAACTCACATGCTAGATATGTATCCGAAGCTGATTTAATTAACTCGCCATCTAAAGCAGCCAAGGAAGGACAGCACAGCTGGTGCAAGGACAACGTCGTCCGAGTTGGCAGAGGATTCTGTACCGGCAACGGTCGTGCTCCTTATCGCAGGCGGACAATTCACTTTGGGTTAGCCAATTTCTTAATGTATCGCCGAAGATGATAAAGCCGCACCATTGTTCCAGAAGGACATTCTATTTTTGAAGATTTTTCTTTTTACGAAGTGCAATCACAGGACAGTCACACTGTCAGTGGTCAAGCAGGGCAATAACTTCTTATCGTCCTCCTTCGAAAGCGGGCATCGAAAGATACCGAGAAAAGCTCGAAAGGGCGGAAGACAGAAAATTGGAAACAAAATCCACTGTTGAATCGAGGAAACCCTTGAAATTGAGACGATGCTCTTTCGTATCTCCGAGATATCGATGAAGATGTCCCCAAAGGACCGTCCTCTAACCGTCTGTGTGTACAGAATATTTCCAACGGCACAAGGAAAAGGAAAACTTCCTCCTTCTCTCTGGGTTATATCTAAGGAGAAAATAGTAAATTCATCACAACAATGAATCGCCCGATGGTCGGTCCACCAAAGAACCATGGTGTCCACAATGGAAGTCGCCCTCCTTAAAAATAGAAACAAAACACAACAACAGCAACCACCTACACAACAAACAAACAAACAAGCAAACGAGCATGGGAAAAAAATGGACGAAAAATTAAATAAGTTCAATGAAATTCGATCCTTCAGGGAATCCAATCAATTCCCTTCCGGCATTCGTTTTCAAATCATCCAACTTTTCAGTTGAAGTTATGTGTTTGTGGATCTTATTCGTTGTTCGTACACGCCACCTGTGTGCGAGTGTGCTATTCTCTCCTCTGTTGCATTGTTACCTCATCTGTTGTTGTCGTCGTCGTATATCCTGCGAGGCTGGGAGAGGGATAAAACCCTCTGACCCTCTGTTCCTCCGCTGTCCACGGCCCAATTGTTCCCCATTTGATTTGTTTGAGCATTTAAAGTCACCTGGGCGTGCCTGTTGGGAGCCACTCGGTGGACCTGAATGACATGTCCTGTTAGCATAGTGTTATTCCCAGGACAATACCATGGTGGATTAAACATCCAATAAATTTTTCAAAGAAAACGGAGAGAAGCGATTTTGTTGGTTTTCGTCCACCCCATCGTCCTTGTCGAAGGATTTTCTCTTTCGGTTTTTTGTGTGTGGGGGACGGTTGACTTTTTGTGACTTTACGAAACAAACCTGGTTTTTTGCTGACATGCATTGTGGGCTCGCATGGACGACGAGTGCGGACTTAGCCTTGGATGGGACGTGGGACATGGATGCTGGCCTTTGCCTCCTTGTCATTCATTAGGGTGGTTCAAACACATACACAAGCACCCACTCCGTGTTGACTTTCCACTTTGCTGATTAGCGTCCTTTCAGTTGGCATAACACCGGTGACCAGTGCTTAGTGATGAAAATAATTCCCTTGAATTGTTTCCACACAGACAGGGGGAGGAACGGACACCTTCGACTCGATTGGGAATTCCTGAAGAAACTCTTTGCGATGGACGGGGGAATACCCTTCAAGCAGCCATGACAATTTAGCCCCGGCAAAGTGTTTATAATGAGCAAAGTTATGACAGTTAAAGGCGAGACCGATGACGGGTGAAAGTTTACTCTCTCGCACTGACAGACGTCAGACGTGTTTATCGTCGTTTGAAGTAATTAGTGGATTTATTTGGCAGATTGCGTTGAGTCACCCTCGAATATTGGAAATCCGGGTGACAGGCGGAAGTGTTTAGGGTTTTGTGGTGTTGTTGGTGGGATTCAGGACGAATTGTGGGAGGTTAAGTGGTTTTTGGGGAAAGGGGTGTTGCAACAAATCTCGGCAAAGGGATGAGATATTTTGACTGAAGGTTTCTACAAGGTGTGATTGAAAATTCTGATTATAAGGAAAAGGATGCAAGACTTTTGCAATCACGTTCGAAATGGTTAAGACAGAAGAGTGGAAATAGGACTTTTTACCAGCAACTGCTGAGAATATGTCGTAAGATAAGTCAAAAAGTGGTTTGAAATCAGTGCACTGTGTATAAAAACTTGCGGCTCTATATCTGTACATTTTTAGTTGTTACACAACAAATGCAGTGCGTCCATGTTAAATGTATTTTTAACCTCTTAAATTAAAAAGCAGTAATAAAATATGTTTCCAGATTGCAGCAGTTGAAATAAGATGAGAAAACATTATGAACGAGAAGAACTAATTTTTTTAGATTTATCTCATAGTTTTTATTCACATCTTCTGACTTTTTTTCCAGTTTCAGGGCTTGAGATTTTGCAATGTTTGTTGTTTGTTTATTCACGAATCCTTTAAAACAAATATGAACTCGTGTTCTAGATGTAAGGACGCCCAACTTTCAGGTCATATTTCGATCATTTCAGCTGCACATGGCGATGAGAACGTGTAAAAGTTGGCGAGTAATACCTTGGGTCGAGTATAATGAAAAACAGATCATATGATACTGACAAAGAGAAAACCAAAACCAGATTGCTTGCATTGAAATCCTGTAGACATGCAAAATTCAATCACTTCCAATATGAGGGATGTTCTTTGCATAAATCTGCCACCAGTCTGTTTCTCAGAAGTGTCCAGTTTACTGAGTGTTTCGCATTTTTCAAAAATTTATCGTTCTCTGTCGCTTCTATGACTCGATGTCTCCCCAAAGCGAATTACTTCACTCTAACGTATCAACCATAAGTCCAGATGCTCTCTTCTGGTCTTCTGCATCTGCATTCAAATCACTTTTCCGGCCGCACTCGTACACCATCGTTTAATCATCTGATTCCGTATCATCCTCGCTCAAAAACAATTCAACCGGCAACCAACATTCAAAGATTTATTGCTACGTTCAAGCGTTGTATCTTTCCCACACTCGCAATGGGACCAAGGGCAGGCGGCCATCCACAGCCAAGTCATTCGAAAGATATTACAAGGACTCCCGACCGACAAGTCTCTTGTGCATCAAACGAGCTCACTCGGCTCGTTAATTGGCAAATAATTGTTTTCTCTGACAGAGCGCCAGCCAGCGAGCGATGCAAACGATTCGCATCCGAAAAATTCTGTTCCAACAGCAGGAACTGTGCGATGCACACACGCACAGGACCGCCAGCCGGAATTTATGATGTGTGCGTTCTCGTTCCGAATCCCTAATAAAGTTGTTTGCACATACAAGGACACACATACAAGCAGACAGGATTAGGAGGACTACACAATCGCAGATGAACAAACGATCCCAAATCTGCCTAAAGATACAATCCAACCAAACCAACAGAAGGCCACCCGACTCCACAGTTAGGCAGACAGTGGGCATATGTAATTCAAGTTTAGCACAATTCCGTCGGATCGAAAATGCAAACAAAGTCCTGGCACGTCCCGTTGGCGGTAGCGGCAGCGCCGGCGATGAAATTCCTCCCCTTCCGCAAGGTTACCGCCTCGTTTGAAGGTGCTTCGCACACGCACACCTAGCTGGACGAGAACAAGCACCTCCTAATGAGCCTGAGAGTTTTCGGTTACGGCAGAGGAAACAACCGGAAACAACGTTGCAAATGACACTGGCGCAACGAAATTCCACCGCACAGCACCGCACCCGTGTCGGTCTCTGGGCGAGCAATTAAACCGACGCAGGGATAGATGCAGAGATACACAAGGCACTCGTCCTCGTTCGTCCTCTTGGATGCGCATACAACGAATAACTTTTCGGGGTTGAGCGTCGAGGATTCCAATGAATTTTTATGTGAGCCAACCGCAATGAAGATCTCAATCCGCCCGACCGCCCACCCGCTCATAATCCCGGTGGCATTTAATGCATTTACTCGTATCTCGAACCTCTGCTGTATCTGTTAGAGCGTCCCGGCCCCACATGGAAAGTAAGATAAATTATTTTAAATAAAATTTATTTGGTGCAATGGTCTGGCAGCAGGCCGGCGGTTACATCTTTGTATTTTGTGTCTTATTTAGACGCACGAACACACACACTCACTTACACCGAGAATGTCGAAAATGCACAGAGAGTTATTTTGAGCTGGAAAATTTTGAAATAGGAGCTTGTGGTTCGGTGCGCCTTTGGGGAATGTTTATCTGCGGTCATGTGCAAAATTAGTGCAAGCCACATCAACATAAATCACTCGCTCGCTCTCCTCGCCCGCCCAAATAATTCTGATAAATGTTTTGATTTCAAAATCGAAAGTGCATGACAAATGCGGTAATGAGCACTATTGGCGAGTGCATGTTGTGGTGGCGATTGTGTGTGTTTTCGTTTTTTCTTTCTTTGCCCAACAGGAGGACAAGAGAATCTGTTTTGCTGCATTGTGATTGCATAAACGAAGCTCTTCCTTGTTTGCTTGTCGTGCGTCGGCGTGGACTCTAGCTCAGAGACGGTCAACATTAGGTTGATGGATATGTGCTGTTGGAATTTCCAGTACGATGGTCTTTTGTTTTCTAAAAAAGGTCACGAAAATATGTGGTCTCAAAATATGTTGGTGGAAAGTATTTTTCTCAGTCAAATGCACGAGTTTTCGTCAACCTTCCAAACTAACGATGCTTTCTTTTCTACTTTTTAATGAACAAACAGACCACTACTCCAACCATATTCAAAAGACAAGGCCCGCTTCACCCACATCCAGAAGACAAAATTAATTTAGTTCGTCACTTTGTTAAAGAAAATTCATTAAAAATTGATGATCTTCTTTCCCCGCGTTTTCTACATAACTCTATACAGCAACCAGCTCCAAAAAAAGGAAAAAGGAAAGGATTCTTATAGAAGAAGTTTAGCATGGTGAGAGTAAAGTTTCTCTATTATAAAATGTGATAACAATAAGAAGAACAATAGAGTCATATCCCATTACACAGAACAACGACATGTTTCAATCCACGCATTGTACTGTCATTGTCTTGACAGCTACTGTGTATGGCAGAGTTGAAACACTTACGACATTTTATGTAATTTTATACGATTCTTTGTCTTTATTTCTTCTAGCAAACTGCTCAGTCGAAGTTCTAATACTTACAAATAATATTCGAAATCGAGTGATTGGTCTGTCAAAGCACCTTTCAGAAATTTAAATTTAAGGCAAATATAAAATTATAATACCACTCACATTTTCTTTAGCAAAAAATGGAATACAATTTAATACATCAGTGAGGTAATGTCAAATGCCAAACTTATTGCCTCTTCAATAGGGTGCAGTGCCAGTGCCGTCTTACAGAGAGAAGGTTAGTAAAGCTGGATTTTAGTTTCCTTAGGGAAAAAATTCTACTTGTCTTGACTGGCACAAAGGCTGAATGAGAGGACATGACTACTTCGTTTATTAATTATGCAATAATGTGAATATTGTCAAGAGCAAGGATACTTCGGTTGCAATCTGAATTTACAGTCGCATTACGTGTATAAAAAAAGATGTTACACGAAATCAATTTTTCCTAATGTAAGAAGGATGTATCAAGTGGATGCAGCCTTAAGCCACCTTGTTCTTTTGAGCTGGAAGTAGCTGAAAATAGAAGAGGTATACTTTGCATAAGGTAAGACCCACTCTGAGTACCTGTCAGATGACAGAAATACATCCTAAATAATTAAAACTTATAGTTTTAAATGTGTATTTAAAATATTGCTTAAGCCGAGGTTTAAAATCAGACAAACTCAACAACGCCGATGGTTCACAGCCAGATAAAATATTCAACAAGATATTATGAAAATCTAGAAAATAATGGGACCAGGAAATAGTGTCGATTTTGTGCTAGTGAAAACTCATTTTATTATTATTATTTTAGATTATTATTATTTATTATTATTTATTATTAAATATGTTTAATAATATGTTTGAAGTTAAGTATGAGTTTTACTCACCCGCCGATGGTTTCGTTCTGCGGCCAACAAATTAGATAGTTGTTGATGGCAGTTTCACAACCAATCTTTTATACAGTTGTTAGTATCTAGGATTTGATTTAATTGGGAGAGTTTAACAAATCAAAATAGTTTTGTTACAATTGCTTGTCATTACATTTTGAATGAAACTAGATAAGCGACAAACCTTTCCTTTTATTTTCCTACTACTTATAGCCGTGTAAAAAATTTAAGGAGTAAATGTTTCAGTAAAGAAAAATTATGCGAAACTAGTAAAGCCATAATGTTCAAACCAATTTTAAGCTAAAGATTATATTAAGACCTACATTCCAAATTTTTTCAAGATTTTTCGGTTTTGAAATTAGAGTGCGAGGTACGGTTTTTTCTCAAGTTTGAAGCATTTTTACAGCTAAATCATCTGTTGAAATTTAGTTTCTTAACTCCTAGCTTACTGTCATTCATAGGATTTTTCTTATTTCGACTATAACTCTTTCTTTTCCAGAAAGACAGAAGAAAATGTTAAAAAAAAATGTGCACCAAAGTGATTGCCTGACAGTAAAGGCCTCATGTTTATCGCCATAACAAAAGTTCTAAGGAACGGCCATGTATTGGTTTCTTTAGCAACAGTAATACCCCGCTGATTAACGTTCGTCCATATTTGTGGTTGCTATGGTGTCGTAACTTGATAGTTTATGAGTCGAATCAGATTCGAATACAGCATGGACAGCGTGAAAAATCGACTCCGCTAAGTACTACTGGAAAGATCCGATCTCTGTAGAGCCCTTTTAATTGAATCAAAGAGAATTTAAACCAATTGAATTTTGATAAAAGTCCGTAAACTTCTTCACAAAATCATTAATATTTTCAATAAATTGCATTTGTCTTCAGTAATTGCCCCCAGATGGAGCCAGGATATGCCATGCCATACTGAATGCAAACTGCTTAACAAGTCCGTATCTTGTTCGTGCTATCAAAAATAACACACGTTTTAATGGTGGGATCCCTAGCACCAACAATTGCATCCGGACGAGCTGCATACACAACACAAAATTAGAAATAGCCAAGAACTCTAACCCAACAAACAGCGATTGCCATTAAGATTTAAGTGATTGGTAACAACATGTACTCGGGTCATTTCCATAATTGTTTTCCTCCAATACAAGTACCGAGGAAAATTTCGAGCACTCGGCACTTTAAAATTTTATGACACTACCACCCATTGGCACTTCTGCAAACAAAAGGATATCCTCAAAATTGAACAACAAAAAGGTGTGACTTACCACATATGCTGCAAACAAAGAACATCCACAGGACAATGCCCATCCGAAGAACATCCACTTTTCTGTTGATCATAATGTCCATGGCATCAATTCCTGTTCGAGAAAAAATAAAGAAAACAAATGAACAATAAAAGAAAAAATCTTCACAAGGACAAAAGTGAATAAAAACCCACACACACACACCCAACCCAACCCACAGAAGAAGCACGGCAAAATGAACATAAAAATCGCTTATAATTCAAATAATTCATCCGAATGTTTTCCACCCTCCAAGAACAGATTCCGAAGACCATAAATAATCTTCAGGTTTACGTTCGCTCAACATTGCACCCTTATTGAGAGAGGGCGCCGCGCAAGAGCCTTTTTTCTTCGCTTCCTTATTTTTCATTTCGCCAACGAAAATGACCGAATTACTAGTACCGAACAACAATAAATTTTCTTTTTGTGATTATGCTCATTTTTTTCGGTTTCGGTTTTATCCCGGGACAGCAGGACGTTCTCCGCCGTTCCATGCCACCCACCTCACCGGAGATGGCCGAGATGAAGAAGGCTTCTAATAAATTTTGAATAAGCACCTGATGGAGGCATTCTGATGGGTGGCGGTGGCGATGGCGGTGGAGGTGGTTACAGCAGACGCTTATTACTTTTCTTATTTGTTGTGAAAACTAAAGAGAATCATCTTCAGCGGCACCTCTTCGTCCGACGACGGCGACAGGAAGACATGCCTGTGTGCCGGTGTCGGGACAAGGTACGAAAAGGACTCGCGGGCCTTTATTGAAAATTGCCCATTACTTGTTATGAAAATCTCCTGCGCGATGGAAATTGTTTTGTTAATACCAAATGGTGATGTTGGAGATCCTGAAGGCTCCTTTATTAGACAGTTAATCTTTGATTATTCCCCGGGAATCGTTGGCGTGGCGTGGCGTAGCGTGGAACTGACTTTCAGTTGAGTCATTGTTGAGAACAATGATCCATGTAAATAATCTACGCCTGAAAGGCAGTGCCCTATGCATCCAACTAGTTCGGTTAATGAGGTAAAGAATTAAGTAAGCGGCTTTTGATACACAAAACAGAGAGAAATTGTTCTGGCAATGGAGTGTTTTCTCCTGTCAAAATAGGAAGTCATTGATTCGCAATGAAGAGGATTGTGAATGGTTGATGGATAAGGATTCTTAAAGTTTTTGAAGAGGGTTCGATTTTTTGTTTGAGTCCTTAAGAAATTTAATATTCTGTTTGCTTATTTTTGTCACAATGAAGAAAGTCATAGAAAAGAACGAGTTTTAGGTGGTGTTTTAAAAGAGAGAGAAGAGGAGGATTGCTTACCATGTACTTTGTGTAAGTAGGTGATTTTTACTTTGAAGGGCTTTGACAGAAAGTCAGTGTTCTCGCAGTCCAAATTTCTTATTCTAATAAACAGTTGACTTTTTTTATCGAGCAAAAAATTGGAAATTTTACTATGCAATTTGCCCAGCTGGAAAGTAGATAAGCCTTTTTTTCACCCTCATCCGGATTATTTTTTTGTGCAGTGCACATCACTACACTGTTTGATCTTTTAATAACTTCTTTATATAAATTATAAAAATAAGCTTATTTGATTTATAGTTGCAGTTAAATTGAGCCAACACCATAGATAATTTGTTTGTTCGTGTATTGTAGTCTGTCTATTGATTGGACACGTAGTACATTTATTGCCTTTGGAATGTCGTGACTTCTCAACCAATGTCACGAAGTCATTTTGTGTGGTTTAAAATCTAGTCTCATAATCATTGTTGAGAATGTTCTCTTATAAGTTAGTCTTCATCGTCCAACAATTTAAAATTAAAAGGCTGGTTATCCTCACATCTTCCCAAACGAAACTTGAGTGTGCGCGAGATAGGTTTGTGGCCGTTTGTACCGATGCTAGGATGAAGGTTAATGTTGACAAATCTGAGACTATGGTTATTTCCAGAAGGCCTGTTCAATGCACTCTGTATGTTCATGGAGTCCCATTGAAACAGGTGGAGAAGTTCAAATGGGTATACGAGATATTTCCATTTCTTTTTTCACGGATTTTGAGCTTTAAATGTCCTCTTCGTTGGTTATTAGGTAGGTAAATTAAAGGTTTACGAAACCTTTAATTTACCTTGATAACTTGTAAGAGTATATCCACGTTGTCACTAAAACACACGACTTAACATGCACAACAAACAATTTCGATAAACAAAAGCAAATGTAACGCTTAAGGCGACTTCCTACTATCACCCCACATTGTTGCAAGCAGCAACCCCAGCGATTGTATAATTACTACACAAGACAACAATGAAGCTAATCATTTCCCAAGGATATCGTTCCAAATAATCAGAATGTTCTCGTTCTCCGATCACAGAAAGAAACCCAAAAACTCAAAAAAAAACCTCTCTAAAACAATGGAACGCCCTAAATGTCTTCGTTGTGTAAACTTTAGCAATTACAAGAGTCATCCCACCCTCTGCCAGCGGCATCCTTCCCCCGCGCATGGTGTGTTGCACTGTGATAACAACAATGAGAACAAATAATTACAAGGAATCCCGATGACCTCGTTTGGTAGTGCCACAATTATTTGGTCTGCACCCAAATTACCTCACTCGAAAGATTGTCCATGCAAGTTGCATCTTTGACTTGCATCCAAGATGCTTTTTTCTCTCCCTGCGACCGCCGAAAAAAAAAGAGAAGAAAACCCCAAGGATAGGCGAAAAGGGAAAAAGCTGAAAAAAAGGACGAATGTAACACACACAACAAAGGACGGACGAGTTTCGGAACAAATCAAATGACTCTCTTCCCGTGACCATTATATCGCAAAAATGATCTGAAAGACGACGACGAACCCAAAAAAAAAAAAAAAGAAAAAAAAAAAAAGACGGGAAGAAAGGACCAGCAAAACAGTCCTTATTGCAACTCGACATATAAGTACGAGAACGAGGACGAGTATTCGGCGTTGGCAGGGAGCAAAAGTGAAACATTTCGTTGCATCTAGTGAAATGGAAAAATGGAGAAACTCAAAGATTTCCCAGCATTTCTTTTTTCCGCCAGGGCTTTCTTATCCATCGTACATCCTTCGTGTATCCTTTGGAGAAAAGTTCAGTTGAGTTGAGTTGAGATTTTTCGCCACACAAAAATTTTCTTCGTGTTATTATTTTTATTTTCTTTGCGTTGCTTTGCCCTCTGTTTACTTCCTTCATGTATTGTTGCCATTTTCCTTTTCTTCCTCTGTTCTCCATTTTTTCTTTTTTTCGTGTACGTTTTTGGTTATGTTTGTAGTTTTCTGGGAACACCATTAAAAAAATATATATATAAAGCGGTTCTTTCCGTTCACAGGAGTTTTATCAGAAAAGTTTTTCTATTGTGATCAACTAACTTTCTGTCTCGTGGTTGTATGGCTGGTTTCTTTAGGAGCCTTTAGTCAACGGTCTTTCGTTCTTGTTGAGTCTATCCTGTGCGGTGCCATCTTTCATTGCGTTTGGTCGTGTGGAGGAGACGAGTCTTTCTTGAGGCCAAAGTCGATGGGGACGGGTTTTTTCCTGTTCGCGGGAGGAGACTTGTGTTAGTTGGTACAAGTCACATTTGTCAGGCAGCCAAGTTGTGAAGAGGATTTTCAGGCGAAATGATTTTTACTTATAAGTTGTATCTTCTCTTAGTTTTTATTATATGTATCTTATGAATCACTTCGGGGAGGTTTCTGTATTGGCGTGGCTTCGTGAGGAAGCAAGACACACGATTCCATTGTCAGTTTATCATTTCGAGATTGAATAAAATAAATACAAATGAAATTGTTCCAATTTGATAAATTAAATTTGGTTTTTTGTTGTCGTTGAACCGTAACTCGATTTGTTCGATGGAATTTGACCAGACGAATTTATTTGAGTAAAGGTGAATCATGGTAAATTGCAAAAGGTAGCACAGAGCTCTTTGGAATTGTGTGCATGGTTTTAAAAAAAGAGTCACTGCTCCATTGGTATCTTAGACAATTTTTGTAAAATATTAGATTAATATTAATATAATGAAATTTGAATTAAAGATTGTCAAAGTATAGAAAGAAAGTTTTTTTTAACACTAATGCTTTACTTAAAAAAGTCAAATTTGTACAATATGTTTCCATGAACAACAATTTTTGAGTGAAATTTTTAGTGAGATTACGTTTTCACATTTTTAAAGCAATTTTGAAAATTTTTTCTGAGCAAATAGAGAAGTCGGGATATTGAGACTTGGGCAAAATAGCAATAAGATTGACCAAAATTTAAGTACAACAAAAAATCTTTACAATGCATTTGAAAAAGAATAATACGTTGTCCAAAATGCTTTTCTTTCTTTTAATTTCGAAAAGTGGGACGTATTTTACAAGAGCTTTAAGTTGATAAGTCCAGAATGTTACAGGAAATGTCTGAAAACGTGTGTAATATAAGTCCGGTTTAATCAATCAAAAGTGTCTATCATTGTGTTTATAGGTATCAGTTGCATTATCCAAGTGCTCAGGAGAATGACTGTATGGTTTTTCTTCAACTATGCAATAAAAGTTTTATTTTGTTTGTTATTCAGAAACTAAAAATAATTTTTTGTCAGAATTTCCTTGCCATGTCAAAACTTGAAATTTGGTTGCCATGTTTACATTACTGAAAATTTTCGGTTTAGCAATTTTAGAATTTCTTAGCCGTGTAAACTAAGGAAATTTTCGCAAGACCTTTCCAGTCTTTGATTAGATCTAGAATCACTTGATAGCCTTAGCTTGGGTCTACAAACTAAAGCCTTAGTGTGTGTGAATAAAATATGTTGTAAATGTTGCAAAGACATCTCTCATGATTGTTACTAATTCAGTTGAATATTTTTATCACAACATGTTCATATCTGTTCCTAAAATTGTTTATTCCAGTGAGTTTATCTGAACCTCTGGGACTCGACACCTCCAGTAAGACAAACTAGTTAAGTTTAGTCTAAGTTTAAATACGGATAAGGGTTGAAGGAAGAAATATGTATTTAAACAACATCGTAATTTTTAATCAGCAGAAAAATTTTGCAAGGACAATGACTAGCGTGTCAAGATTTCAAAATTTCTTGGCAAAGATGATGCAAAATTTCGCCGCTATCTATGACAAATTAGTCAAAAACGACCGGTCAAAACAAGAAAATGAATGAGCAATGGTCGCTCTCTAACAAAATCGTGGTTTTAAATATAAACACATAATTCTTTGTTTTTAATTCTATAGGAGCTAAAGCGCGTAGTCTCCTAAATATCGTTCACTTCAAAGTTCATGGGACCAGGAAAAATCTTTGATTTACAGAGGTTTCAAAAAAAAATATTGCTGACTTTCCTCACGTATTCACGCATTTCAGCCAACGGTTGTTAAGGAAAAAGAGGTAAACTTGAATTCAAATTATAGAGGCAAGCAAGTCATAATTTTCGAATTATAGATAGGCTTATAGTTTCATGTTGTCTTGCGCGAAAATAAATTCGAATTAACGAGGGGACCAAATTGCACAGGTTTCTTCGATTTACCTTCGTTTTTTTCAGGGGACTGTGAGAATGCTTCTATTTACAGAGGTTTTCGAATTATAGAGGCTCGAGAGTTTACTGTAACTTCAATTGCAAAAAAAAACATTCAGCTATTTACGTTAAATATGCTGTATAAATTTTATACAAGAAAATATCGTATTTCGGTTAAAAAATCTGTGCACAAAAACACATCTTCTTTTTATTGCTAAAAAAATCCACTTTTAAAACCGGATCCTGCCAATTTACCTGCTGTTCAAAACAGCCGAATGCACTGTTTTATGTTGCGACTATTGTACTTATCTAATTATAATCAAATTTCAGAAAACCAAGACCTATCTAAGCCCGAAATATCCACGTTAATATTAAAATTAATTACATCCAATTAACTTGTGGCAATGAGTTTGAATTCCACTAGCTCGAAGGCTTAATTATGTTTTTATTCTTTCCAAGTATAAATTTCAGAACTAATTATTGCAATAAGCATGCACACATATAAAAAAAAAACTTCAATGTCTATCTATGAATATGATAACCGCTAAATATAACAATTAATTTCCTTGCATTAGCACAATGACTACATACAAAATAAAAGCCCACCCGAAAAAATTTGTATTTTAACCAGGAAATAAAACAAAACGGTCAAAATACCAAAAAAATTAATTAAGCACACATCCAATCTAATTAGTAAGAGCAATGCGCCTCACGTAGGATCGTTTTTTTTTTTCTGGGATGCCAGAGCCGAGAGTCCGTGAACTGCAATCAGCTAATTACCAAAGCGGTGTCATAAATTGAAGCGTAAAGGTACATAAAAATCCATAAACACATGTAAACAAATAAATTAAAACAAATTACACTGGTTTTAACAACAATTAAGCTACAACAATCCATGTGGGCGTGTGGGTTGTTTGGTTTGGTATTTACAAAACACTCGGGCTCAATGATGTGCGAGTTGAGTGGTCAATTTAGCTGAAGTGGATTTCGAATGGATGATTTATGTAAAAATTTTCGGAATTCACTCATGTGAACTTTTGTGTGGATATGTGCGTGTGCTGAATTTTAAAGTTGATGAACGAAATTACATGCACAGATAAATAAAGTTAATAGAATTAAAAACCGAACTGACTGGGGTGGTTGTGGTCTAAACAGCCATGGAAGCCATGGGATATCAATAAACAAGCAATAATCAGCAGTACTCGAAAAAAAATCACATTTTTGAGATCTTTCTCTGTGAGTCTAGTTTGATTGCAAAAGTTTCAAATGAATTTAAAAAAAGTTTGGATGTTTCGGATACTCATCATTTCAAGTAGAACGAAGTAGCCGTCCAAAATTTCAAAAACAAAAGCTTTGCGTTTACTACACTATATAGATACAGTGAAAAGTACAGTTGCATTCGTTAAGCAGGACTGTGATTTGTTACTAGACAGCAAAAAAGAAGTAAAGTTGCAAGATTCAATGTTCAAGTAAATTTATAAAATTCGACATATTAACCGAAATCTAAAAAGAGTAGTGGGTTTAATAAGAACGAAAAAAGAAAGATTTATAAGTGCAATAATATGATGTCGAATTGTCTCAATTTCAAATCGACGTAACTAATTAATCAATTTGGCAAACTGTTAAGCAGATTTTTGGAGTTAAATTGCCAATATCATTCTAATTTCCTTCCACGGTCCCTTTTGGATCATTTACTGATCTGTATTGGGGTTGTTAGCGTAAGATTGCCAAAGCAGTATTCGTCAAACATTTTCTAGCAGATTTTGATCTGCTGAGCAGTTTAGCAGTCCAAAGCATTTGAATTATTAAATCGTATTGTGCCAGCGTGATCGAATGTTCAAAACCAGAAAAAGTACAGTTATAAAGGGTTTTCCAATAAAAACTTGACAACTTTGAATTTAATTAGTGAACACACCCTTTCACTAGTCATTGAACTTGTCAATTTTCCAGTCAATTTATTCAGTGAACTCAGTATTTTCATCATGGTAAAGTAGACGAACGAACAAAGTCTACAAATTATAAAGATTTACTACCGAAATTCAGGGCTTACTGACCACACCTTTCAGAACGTGAACTCCAATTTTCGGTCGTGATTCTCGCCCTCGTAGACAATAAGTTTAGTGCAAAAAATTGAGTCTACATATTAGAATTGTCATATTGCCGTGTGAGTGAGACAACGGGTTGGCCGAAGTGTCGAAAATATCGCTGCCGTTCAGGCGTCCGTAACAAACGATCAAAATCAGTCAATTCCACCGCGCTCTCAAGAATTGGGCATCGCTCAGACTATAAGGATCTTGGCTTACACCCATACAAGATCAATCTGACTCAAGAATTGAAACCGATGGACCGTTTGAAGCGACGTACGTTCTCCTATTGGGCTCTGGAGAAGATGCGCCAAGATGATGAATTTCATCGCAAAATCGTCTTCAATGACGAAGCTCAATGGGTTCGCTCCCATTATGGAAGCAAATGCTAAGAACTCCGATGTATTCCAACCTACTTATTTGTGTCGATGGAAAAGTGAGTGAACGTTTGTCGAGAGATGTAACTCTATTCGTCTTTTATTTACTCGAAAATTACAGTATCACAATATAAGTAAACTAAATGAACATTAGTTCTTAACTTTATCGTTTTAACTTGTAATTTAAATTATCTTATTTATTTCTAATTTAAAGTTTAGATCTCCCTTGAAATTTTTATACCTTGTAGCATTATGCCCGTTGAGAGCCAGAGCCTAGCGTTTTCGCGCCTCCACTGTGTTGTGCGCGTTATAATTTTGTCACATGTGGAGGGGACCTACTGTTTAATGCCGGTTCCAACAACAGTCCGACGCACTAACCGATCGAGACAACGGCGCCCGTTAAAGAATGTATACTTAATAAATTAAAATAAATAAATTGAAATTGAAAAATTTATTTCATTTTCTGAAAATAGACAATTTCTTAAATAGACAAACAATATCATCTGCTAGAAGGAAGTCCTTCGCTCTTGACACAAGAGCCCACCTAAGTGCTTTATTCAATTGCCAGAATATGCGACGTTAAAGACGTTAACTACCCGATGCATTTCGACGCGTAATTGATTGACATCTCTGATTGAGACAACAGACAATTCGTTTGACGTGATTTCCTTTGCAATGGCTTCTCAATTTTCCCGACGATTAATTGCAACGCTGTCCCTTCGTCGTCGTCGTTGTTGCCGCCTCTCCACTCTGCGGCTGTGTTGATACAGAGTTCCATATCAAACATGAACAGCAATTAAGCGAAATCACTTCAACCACTTATTACAATCGAAAATTGTTAAAAGAAAACTTTTCCAATTTAAAACTTTTCTCCGAAAGGCAATGAGAGAGAGCGGCAATCACTGGGAGGACGAATCCGCCTTTGGAATCCTACGAAATAATTAAGAAGCACTGGGACATTCTGTATGACGTAATCTGTTGTTTCTTGCCAGCGCCAGCGATCTGACACACATACAAGAGGCCTTTTCTCGCGGTGGAATCGTTGGCGGGCTCTTAGACGCCTAAATGCCGATTGTCAGTCACAGGCAGTGCTCGTCATCGGCGGGGTTGAACGGGTGGGTGGGTCGCTTGCAGCAACAAACTGCAGCGGAGTTAATTAATGCTAAAACCCCCAGCAGAACATCATAGCCATGCATGGGCAGAGGGGAAAATCTGCTTGGTACCTGAGGCGAGCAATTACAGAATGGCAATGTTATTGCTGCTTGCTTGCTGCTGCTCCTGCTGCTTGTTCAGCAAATTGATGCACCCACAGGGCGCACCGAGAATAGCAGCGTAGTAAGAGTAGCAGTTTCTTCTGCGAACATTTTCTAATAAACTTTATTATTACAGTTTGTAAGAAGTTTGAAATCTTTCGCTTGAGACAAGCAACAGAACTCCGGCGCAGTGGGTATCTTTGCTCGACGTCGTCGTCGTTCTTCCAAGGACTGTAAGCATTAAAAGTTTCCCCTCCATACCACCAAGATGGTTCTCTTGTGTTCATCTGGTGTTGCACAAACAATTCTCTTTGAGAGCACAACGGTGCTGTGGTTAAAATGTCTTTCCACTTAATTTTAGTTGTTCCAACGAGAAGTTTGTCTAAACCGCTGCAATACAAACACAACAGCGGTTGGGGGTGAATCCTTGTTGCACTTTTTTTTTGTCTATGTTTTTGTTTTTGTTTCGGGTACTCGGGTGAGTCTTTGTATTTTGCATTTACGATGTGCATTTTTCTACAATGAATAACTTAGGAGGGTGTGAGTGATGGTGACTGGCGGCTCTGTGTGATTTCAAGGATTCGACTGTGGTTAACCTCTGCCACTTTGGGATAAGTTGGCACATAGTTTAACATTTGATGAGGAAGAATGTCAAAAGCATTTTACTTTATTGTGTGCGTTGTGATGGAAATACTTACGAGGTGACGACGAGTCATGGGGGTGAGCAGTCTTATTCAATCGTTCTTGAGGTGGCAAGAGAAACTTTTTCAGAGGTGCTGGTAGATAAGAGAAACTTTTCTGAAGATTGTTGTTTTTTTTTAAAATCTTGGAATGATGAATGGCTGCGATCACCTTGAAGCTCGTGCTAATTGGAAAGTTGAATTGGAATTTCAATGAACCTCTTTCAGACAGTCTCAAACTTAGTTTATCATTAATTTTATTTACTGGCCCATGACTTGGATGACCCATGTTTTCGAATAAATCTATAATGGTCTTTTTTTCTTCTATATAAGACCGTCAACTGAAAAGGAATGCTTCGCTTTGAGTAGGTACCAACAGATGTTGGCTCACGTCAAGAGCATCCCAGGAAAAAGGACAGTCTCAAAATGAATAAACAAAAACTCTGTGATTAAGAAAAACTGCAGCAAATACAAAGAAATAAAAATTTTCTACAACCGCTTCCTGCTCATTAACATTCCAGGATTAAGACTCGTTCTTAAAACAACTGTTGGACTTTATGGTGCGCCTTCGCCTGAATCACTTTGAACTTTGTCCCGCTTCTTGGACATCTCTGATTTGCATCCTGGAAAATTTATCTTTACAAATCCTTTGGTGACCCAAAAAGCACTGACCCGCTTCACTTCTACTCCTCCCGCATAAAAAATAAAATGCCCAAAGTAACCAAGAATAAAGCAAATCCCTTCATTGTTAAAAAATATATGCTTCCCAATGAAATATTGTTTACGTAGGACCAAGAGACTGTTCCATCTTTTCTGTCTTCACCGGCGATGAACTACTCCCGAAGGAGGAATTTTTATTCGTTATTTATATAGGGCTCCTTGGAGCTCTCTCGATATGGACACACACACGAGCGAAGTGGCGGTTCTTCTTGAAGGACAACAGTTTTATTACATAAGAGCAATGAACGCCACCGAGAAAGGACATAAACGTGATTTATCCCATTATCTATAATTTTGCATCCTTTTTTCTTTTTTTTATTTTATTTACATACGCGCACGAAGGCAGAAAAAGGACAACTCGAAAAACCAACATGCGAGGAAGGACCTCGTCTAGCTGGGAGTGTGTGCGTATGGGGCTGGCTGAGTTTCGGTGACCGCAGACTGGAAGTGTGCTCAATAGAGGTTTACACTTCTGCGGGAATTAACATAATAATTTCAGTTGCCAGTTGCCTCGGATCCTTGTCGCATGCATACAATTACGGGCCCAATGAATATCGTATGATGTTTGATTGAGTGTGCGATGTGTTTGCGGAGAGATATGATAGCGAATTAAGATGTGCGTGTGTGGGTGGTGGATTCGCACTGACCGCAGAAATGAAGAGACAATGCGTGTGTTGAACGAGGGCGCGTTTTTTTTTTTGCTGTGGGTGGAAATTAAATATTTGATCTGCGATTCAATGTTGAAGTAATGAGGGGATATTTTTGGTCGACGACGTGCGGCTTGATTACACTTCAATCATCGGCGATCAACAGATAATTAATTTGATTGATATTTGTATTTTGTTTGTGTCCGCAGCTGATGGGGAAGGCTTAGGCCAAATGAGGACCAGCACTCATAATTAACAAGAAAAACAAGAGTGTGTGTGGTCCCTAATCCTTGGTGGGGAATACTATCGGTCGACTTATTCTCGTAAATTAAGTGTTGGTTATGATGTGTGTTGAGGTGGTTACAAAAAAGGCAGCGATGGAAGGAGATTTCTCTCATAAAATTGAGCGATTAACGAGCGATATTTGGTTGGCGGGTGTCTGGCAGGATGTCGGCTTTATAGGATTAGCCAAAGGGGACCGACGTGCTTATTCAACAATCGAAAACCAGGGTGCGCTTTGCTTTTAGCAATGGTCGGATTTCGACAAAAATCCTCAACAGGATTGTATGGGCCTCTTACGTTCTATATCGTCCCCGAGTCTGAATTAAATTTGTTTTTGGGTGCCTCTCTGTTGGAGTCGCAGCATATTAATGTTTTCTTTTAAAATTACACAGTCCAATTAAAATGAAGAGCAATAAATACTTAAAAGACAACGTTATGAAACTATTCGAACACTTAAAAGTTAAAATTAAAATCAAGTGCGCAAGCAATTTATTGGCAGTCAAATGCTCGTTCTCTTTAGTGTGTAGGGATTAAAACAGATCTTCTGTTATTGCGCTTTTTAATACACAGCATTAAAAGCTAATAGCACACAAAAAAAAAAAAAATCAAATGTCGCTGCATTTTTTTAATTACTATTTTTCAATTAACATTTACGTGACTTATTTAATTTCAAGTGAACATAAACACTAAGCTATGATCAATTGGACATTTTGTCTCTTTTTTTGCTTATTTGTTCTTTGTATACGAAAAATATTTTGTTTGTATTTTATCCTTGTGAAATCAAAACTTCTTAATTAAAAGAGGGGATCGAATTGCAAAAAAATTCCCCCTTTTTTTTGGGAGCCAGAATACTTGAACAATACACTTATTTTAAACATACTTCGCAGGTATAGGGAGTGTAGAAGCTGGGTAAATAATTAGATATTTTATCATATAAACCATCTTTTTTGTCTCAATTCACAGAGAACTTTATCCCTAATCCTTGAAAATTGAATGCCTAAAAGGGTTAATACGCAAAACACACATTGTTATAACGCTGTCGTGTGTTTTCTTTTTTTAAATAAATCTTTTGGTTGACATGGAACTTTTACCCAACTCAACTGTGGCATTATTTCGGAACAAGACCGGATTTTTTTTAGGTCGATTTTGGTTTAAGGACATGTTTTTTCACTTGGTCGTTATCCAGAAAAACAGTTATTTGTTTTACATCAACTCGTTTTCTATAATACAATATTATAAAACTAGCTGCTCCCGCCATTTCCTCCGCCTCGGCTTAACAATGTATACAATTTACAACTTTACAAATACTTCTAATCCAATATTTGTATTCAAAAACTTCTTAATAAATTGTTTATGTTGGAAGCCCCGGGTAGTGCTTTTCCTTACATTGCAATTTAAGATCTCTTCTTATGCAAAAGTGGCAAATACCAAAAATGCTTAATCTAATCTTTGCGTGAATCGTCGAATCGTCGAATCGTTTCTTATTTATTCTACTTTACCAACAACTAATCCCTTAGAAATTCTTGATCCACTTCAATCTGCCCCTAACTACTTCTGGAAAAAAAAACATAAAGTTAGATCGATTGCCAATACTTTGAATACCTGCGTTGTTTTTATCATTCGATGCATCTACTCGTAAGTTGTAGTCAAACTTAATGCATTGAAGAAAAATGTAACTTGAAGCCATGTCTGCAATATAAGGAGTTTACCTTCTAAATTTCAACCAAATCGGTCAAGCCGTTCCAAACTTTCAAATAGCAAATATTAATAGAGCCGATTTCAAAGGCCATAGGTTTTTTCTAGCTTTTGAACGATTTCGATAAAATTTGGAAGATAAATTTCTTATGGCTCGCTTTTTCCATAGAAAAACAAAAAATGTACGGAATACGATCGCCGAATTGAAAATAAAACAAAAAAGGTAATTCAAACACCTGCGTTCTTTTTATGATGCGTTGTATGCACTTCAAAATTGAAATCGAACTTATGCATAGAGACAAACAAAATTCAGTAAAATATATTATATAGCATAAACAATTTACGTTCCAAATTTCAGCCAAATGAGTCAAGTAGTTTGGGAGCAAAGAGACAAATTACAAACATATAATATTTCCAGAAATTTAAAAAGAAATTCAAAAATTGGGTATTTTGACTGCCTGCTTTGACATGCACTTGTTGTTCGAATTAAAGTCAGACTTTGTCCATCAAGGAATAAATTAACCCATAAGCAAAGTTTCATTAAAATCGATTCACCCGTTTTTGCGGGAAAGAGTAACAAACATTCAGCTTTATAATACTATTATGGGATAATAGGATGAGCCGTTCAGAGCGCATATTGATTAACTCCATAAAATAAAAATTTGAGGAAAAACGATGAAATAGTTTTCATTCGCCTCAGAAATACATTCAATATTTATTTAAATAGCTGTCGTTTAGTCGTGGTAAGATTTATTATCGAGGAAAGATATTATGAACATAAGAAGTTATGACTATACCAAGTGCTTTGACTCTTAAATCTTAAACTTTTCAAAGAGTTGAGTTAATCAGACTGTGCACTGAGCGGCTCAAATTTAGTTTTTTTGAAATTCGAAGGGGACAGAGTCCGTTCTTTCAGCTGGTGTTTTCTCGAATAAGATTTATTTGAGATATAAATTTTTGTCTAACTGGAAGTTTTCTTTATCAATAAATTGACTGCAATAATTATGTCTGCATAGTTATAAAATTAAAGGAAACTCGAATATGTGCTTTTAAGAATAATCCCCCAAAAATGATTAAAATTTGGCTTGATAAGCAAAGTAATTGAAATCAAATTTATCTTTTTTAGTCCGAGAGGAATGTGTACTTATTTCCGGCAACACATTAAAAAAAAGTCAATTTTATTAAAGAAAATATAGAACTAGTATAGCAGATAGCTCATGGAAAATTTATTTACCATCATTTCTGCTGTAAAGTGCTGCCAACTAAAAAGAGAAATAGTGTGATAGTTGGCACTTTAAAATGTAAAACTCCACGAAAACAAAACTTGTTTTCGATATTCAAAAACATTTTAAGGCAAATGCAATTTTAGCTGCTGATTTTTGAGCAGAGTCATTATAATTAATGACTTCGTGATGAAGAACCCACACATGACTGTCCGGAGATGGACCCGAGTTGTCTTCAAATCTAGCGTACATTTTGGAGCACCGTTTACAACTCTTACATTTTTTGCTTCAGATTTAAAATTTTTGAATTTAAAATTGCACTGATTTCGAGTGATCTGGAATGCGTGTTTTTCTAAAAATAAAACATGGTGAGGTGAGTGTAATCCGCGTAGTGCTTTGGATCATTCCCCCAACATGCAGAAATTACCCTCATGATTGTTTCGACATGCCAGCAAAACAAAAACAAAAATTGCACTCTACGGTTTAAAACTTGCGTTCGCATCTCCCAAACATTCAACATTCTCTGCTATTCATAACAACCCTCCCCCATTCGTTAAAATAAAAGCGTTGAATGCCTGCCAGTCTGTGTTACTTCTTGCACGCGTTACTCCAACCACAGCAACCCCAACACGACATCTAGATTAGCACTTTCAATCTCCTGAAAGTCCTATTCCGCCGCCCGCTTTCGATATTAGCCACACCTGGTATTCCACAACCAGAGTTCCTTCCTGCAACAGTGTCGCCATCTCTTCAGTCCAAAGAACACCAATAAACATAAACCTACTTAAGAACAACACAAAATAAATAAAAGAGGCGAAACTGATTCAATTTCCATGTTTCCCCATCAGCCGAAAGCAAAGAAACCAACTCTAGGTGAAAAGAGAAGCACTCACAAAAACCGACAACGACGCCGAGGACGAACACTTGCAAAAGCTCTGCGTCTGTCATTCACTTTGCACTTGTCTCACCCAAAAACGGAATATCCACATCTGATTCCTTTTTATCAAAACAGCCTGCAGCCCCCGCTCTCTCAGCTCACGTCTTGCAGAACATTCTTCATATTAAGAGCAAATATTTGCCATCATATGACAACACTTCCTTCGGAACGCCTCGGCTCCTTGCTACGGGCGACTGCCTCCACCCAGTGTTCGTTTCCTTCGCTCTACCGCCATCGTCGTCGTCGTCGCCAAGGCTGGCTGTGACTTGGGCGACAAAATGTCATTTCATACAGAAATGATATTCAATTGTAAACGAAAGGCAATGGTGTCTTCTTGGCTCCATTTACCCTTTCTGCTTGCTCACAGGGGTGGCTGCCCTCGGCTGTTATAATACACATCCGCCGCATTCCCGGCCCCAGTGTGCACACCCAGCCGCCCACCTCCGGGCTGAACATTTTCTTGAAAGGAAATGAACAGCAAACCGGGATGGGGGTTGGGGGTGTCTCAGGATATTGAGGATAAAAACCATGAGTGCACACAGGGTGCACATTGTGTCGAAATGTGTGCACTGCGCACACAGTCGAATCCTGTTTATGCACACAAGGTCGACTGGTGGAAAAATATTAGCACGTTAACATGAGCGATATGATATCACTTTAACTGTGTGTGTTTCAGGATGTATGCATGGCTAATGGCGTGGCATTGGGGACGGGTTCCTGCTCGAATTCCAGTTCATAAGTAATTAAGCACGCAAATAGGTTCAATGTTTTACTATTCCGCTGATATGCATACGTTCGGGGCGCACTTCAGCACACTGTTCGTGGAGTTTCAACTTGAAACTTAAAATCCCATGCGATTATACACATTCCACCAACAAAATGAAAATTGAAGAAAAAAAACGTGTATAGAATGTATAGCCACTGGTTTATAACTGGGGGTGGGGTCAGTGGCTCTTTTTTAATAGAATTACAAACGGAGGAGAATCCTGTTTGAAGAATTTTCTACATAAGAATTGACTTAATTAAATTATTGTTTGGCTTAATGGGCATTCCGAAATGCAGAATAAGTGAAATTTTTTTAAATATCAGTTGCAGAATATTGAAAGCTTTACTTTATGTAGTTTATTTAGTTATCTAAAATATGCACCCTATAATTCAATTAAATATTGCTATTTTTGAGTTTTTTTTTCTATTGGCTTTTTCTTAAAACCCTTTATAGTTATTTTACAAAAAAAAACTCCATCCACGGAATATACATATTGCTTTCTGTTATTCAATATTTCCCAGAATTGGCATTCCAAATCATGGTGCATATTTCATATCGAAAATACCGGATCGGAATCCACGATACAAAAACTGTCGACGTGAGCGGCAATTTCTTTCTTTTTTTTCGTTAGTCGAAAGAAACTGTTAACTGGAGCGCGCTCAGACAAATCCAATAAATTAACTCTCAGAAAGTTGTTATACTACGCAATCTCATTATTTTTTAATATATACGCCAATAAAATAGAAATCGGTCAAGCTTTCTGTTAAAACATAAACAAAATTTCTAGTGTATACGAGTTGTAAGAGGCAAAACAGTATTAAGTTCAAAAAGAAAACTAAAAGTGGAAAATCTACAAAAAAAAAACATCAAGAATTGTACATGAGAATTTGTACATAAAAAAGTTCAGTTTTTGTGATTGCAATCGATACATTTTTTTTACGAATTCAATCAAGATTAAATAAATTCATTGACTGTACTTTGAGTTACCATTCATTTAACACCAAAAAAATTGAATCGATTTATTGACCAATCATTTCACAGCTTTTATTTATTTATTTGAAACTACCCAGAGCAACAAAGGCCTTCGGCTAATTCACAGCTTTTAATTGACAACACTCCTTTAAGAACGTGCCTTCCTTGTAATCATTTCCAATGATTCCAGTTCTAGCACTCTTTCGATACTGATCTTAGCAGCAAGAAGAACAAGCCGTTGACCGAAAATCACGCAGCCCCTAGAGGACACCGAAAAATCTAACTTTGAGGTAGTAAGAAATTCATATACCTTAGAGTAATCGTGAACACTATCAGTAACTACCAAGTGGATATTTACAGAAAAATCGCCTTTACCACCCGCTGCTACTTCTCCGTGCTCAGCTGGGATTAGGACTCTTTATCCGATTAACTCCAGTCGTGGTCCACAAAACCCTTACAACAAAACACAAAAATATGCAGGGTTTTCCAATAAGAGGTAGATGCCATCCTCGAAGCTTCAATTTTTTTACACTTGACAAGTAGAAACTACGCCATTAATAATAATTAATGACGATACACACTTCAACAATGCATTGAAATTATTTAAATTCATTATAAACATGGTGAAATTTTGCAGAGACGGTTCCTAAAACTAAAACATTTTTAGGTCGTCGTGAAGCACCAGTCTGAGAATATTGCTGCTGTAGCCCAAAGTGTTGAAGAAAATCCAGGTTAGTCCATTCCTCGTCATTCTTCGGAATTTGGCATTCCACAAACACACACATACGTCATTACACCGCACTTTGCATGAAGACTTGATTCTTAAGGCTTATAAAGTTCAGTTAACACAAGAACTCAAGTCGGTCGATCATCAACAACGTCATGTTTTTGATGAATGGGTCCTTAGAACGCATGAAAATGATGCGGAGTTTCATCGTTGTTATATCATCTGCCAGAGGCAGCCGCCTCTAGATGGCAAATCTATAGCTAGGAAAGTCTTTAAGTCCGACAATTCTTGTTCTTGAAAAAACAATCACTGGCATAAAGATGCTGACTGGAAACGCATGGAAAACACTGGAAAAGCATGGCTTGTACCGTGAAAATTGAAAAGAAACACTTGCTCAGACGCATACTTTCTTAGGGTCGTGACCCTCTTAAAGTAGACAGTAAGAATTTGTCTGTGCACATAAAAGATCAGTTCTATAAATGTATCAAGCCTTTTTCGATACTTTCATTGTGTCTTCATGAAAAGAAAGAAAATGAGCAAGAAAGGAACGTTTTAGATAGGTTTAGAGAGCTTAGAGATCTCTCGACTCTTAATGATAAAAACACTCTAAGTTCTTCACTAGATCAAAGAATCTTTGACTTACAAAAAAGAGAAGTAGTAGACCTTTTTCAGTTCCTATTCAGCCGCAACATCCTATATCCTTTGTATTTGTACTGACTCGATATTAGAGTTGTAAAAGACTGCAATCTTTTGTAATGTAAACGCTGAATTTAGAAAGAATTTTATGATTTATTCAATTGACTTCATTTGATGACTAAGACTTCGGCATTGAAATCTCTCATTCTTTTTTAAGTCTTGGAGCAATCTACACGACGAATCTATTGATTGCAAACCAATAGATGCAATTAGCATTGCATTCATTGCAATAACTTTGAAGTGTTTGGGACTTCAAAAATTTTCGTTGCAATCTTTGGAATTGCAAGATTTTTCGTTGAAGTCTTTGGGATTGCAAGATTTTTCGATGAAGTCTTTGGGATTGCAAGATTTTTCGTTGATTTCTTTGAGATTGCAAGATTTTTCGATGGAGTCTTTGGAATTGCAAAATTTTTTGTTGACTTGTGATCAGCTTTGAAGTAGTTTATAAGAGTGATGAAGATGTCATTTCCCTTGAAGGCGTCCAATTTTTTCTCTCAAGACCACTCACAATCATATAATTTCGACACTATTCTACTTTAAAAATCTGACACACACTTCAATTCTAAAAGCCCTTATTCCAAACAATTTTCTACCATCTTGAATCCTCTCTCCTCAGCCAATTAGGATTGAAACTCAACCCGTTCGTTCCTATGGCCACATACCGCACCTAATCCTTCTCAAGATAACCCTTAAGAAACACTAAATTATAATCTTCGTCTTCTTATTTTCCCAGAGTAACGCGTTAAAATGCAAAGTAACAAAAAACGAGAGGACGAAATTTGAATTAATCAAGTGCACTTGCAAAAAAAAAAAAAAAAATAAGATAAATTATTCTGCCATAAAAATTCTTCTCCTTCTAAGTTTCACTAACCCCAATTTACAATGCTTTGCATAAGACCTTAAATTTTTCACGGCATTAAAAAGGGCATTACCAGGGCCACCTCCACGCCTCCATCCTCTCCATCGTCATCGTTACAGTGGTTGTGTTGTGCTCCCTTTTTTTTTGTTGAATAAAATCCAGAGAAATCGCGCTTAACTTTATTATGCCCACGTATGTATGTCATTTCTTGTTAATTGCTTCGAAATTATTCCAAACGTACACACACTCTCTTCGTGGGCACGCCTCCAAGTTCTATAAAAAAAAAAAGGCAAGAAACCTTCATAGGCCATGTTTTACATCTCCATACATTGTCTGGCAAGGACCTCCTCTCCCGGCAGGAAGGATTCACTCAGCAGCAGTTCCGCTTTTGGCCCATTTTCTTTTCCTTTCATTTTTTTTTTCACTTTCTCTGTGCTCCTCTTCATCTTCGTCTTTATCCGTGGCGCACACGAAACACGTCAAATTAAATTTCAAATCTTGGAGTAATTATAGAAAACGAGGCGCCATTTACAACTCACTCATGAAAACGAAAGCGAATAGCGAGCGCTGTTGACTAGAGATCTCTTAAAATGTGAAAATAAGTACGATTAATTTAATACTCATCCTGTGCTGTGTGGGTGTGTCTGTGCTCTAAGCTGGCTCATAAATCAGCAGGCTGTGTGTGTGTCGCCACCCCCGACGACGAAGCTCGCTGATGTATTTAGGCACGACAGTGGAGCTACGGATGCCGTGCTGCCGCTACCGCCGCCACCCTTCTAACAGTTGTCTTACAAAGGCAATATCCTTAACTCAAATGTCCTACACTTGCGGAATTTTATTCCCAGCCCTATAAATAACCGACTTCTTGGAATATCCTTCTTGGGGTCCTTTTCATTTTACGTTTTTTTTTCTTTTTGGGGTTCTTGGGTTGGAGAGACACATTTGCCACCTCTGGGTAGCGCTGCAAAAGTCCCTGAAGCACTGTTCTGCATAAAATGGAGTAGAACAGGATGCGATGTGGGTTTAGTAGTGCCATCAAGTAAATAGACGACGACAATGAAGTAGGAACTGCGGATCCGTGTAAAGTATCTTCAGGTTTTCCCCTTCCTTTTGTTTTGTTTTGCCTTGGCTCAGCCCTGCGGTTTTGGGGGTGGCGATGTGCAAGATACACGAGAGATATTGTCACACACGGAGCAAGGAGATAGTTCGTCGGCACACATACGCTTCGCTCTGTACACCGGCGTGACAAGGTTTCAGGATTAAAAATAGCAGGGGAGGGTGGGAGAGAAACCGCCAGCATACATGGGTTTTCTTTGTTTTGATTCACTCATACACACGCATACGATGCAGTTGTGCACTTTGGATGAAGGAAATCTTACGTTTGGAGCTCTGGGGTAAGCCTCTCAAGGGGCTTTGACAACTGGAAGATATATATGCCCTCCGCCCGCATGCACACGGTTGCTCTCTAATGTCTTCAACTTCAACTTAACCCAGAAACATAGATTCGTGGCGCGCGGGTGTACACGTCCTCTCGCTTAGGAGGCGTGTAAAAATATCCTGCCTTTGCTGCAGTGTTTAGCGTTTGGCACTTGATGCGGTTGACGTGTATTACACTTTTCGTTAACTGGGCTTGAAGAGGTCGGCAATTTGGAGCGACTGGTTGGGGAAATGCACGCTTGTAGTTTGCGCGAGTGATAAGCACAGTAATTAGCTTCTAATCGGAATCAGAGAAGGACCTTGAATAGCGGTGGATGGATACTTTGGAGCTGTTGGTTTCAAAGTGGCGGGAGCTTCACCAAGGACGGCACTTGATTCCAAGTAGAGTAACGCGTTTGCCCGTAAGTGTGGATTGGAGATTGTTTGAAATAGGATACAAATTAGATGGAGGCGTCTTATAAAAATGGATGAATGAACATAAGAGTTATGTATACGCCACCAGCTCTACAGGATCTATAAAGAATTCAATTTAAATTTTTTGATTGGGGCACTCGTCTCGAGAATGGGTATGTTTACGTCGTTTCTGCATACAAATTCATTGTGAAGAAGTTTGCTAATAGACCAGGACATTCCGAAATACGGAAAAGTCAACGAATGCGGAGGCATGCAAAAATTAACTTTTAAAAATTCGTAGAGTACGACAGCGCCAGCGGTTCTTATGCTGAGATGAGTTTCTATTTTTTTTTTTTAGATTCAAGAAATATATAATACATAAATTGATTAGAAAAAAAGAATTTCTAGGTCTTAAAATCTCAAAAAAAAAAGATCCTAAAACACCAATCAGACAGATTCACACAAATCCCATCAAACAGCACGAACAAATTTTTTTTGCAAAAACTCGACACATTGAGGAATTTCTCTATCACGTAAGACTACGAAACTTATGCTCATGTAGCTTTTTATACATTTTTTCTTAACTGGTTCCTGTGGGACAGCATATGAGCTATGGTTGATTGAAGTTTGGAATAATGAAATAAAATTTTATCGGTTTCTGTTTTCAAATTCATAGTAGAAAAATATTATTTGATGAGTTCAATTGACGCCATGAAATCATTACAAACTAAAAACTTCCGCAACTTGAGTATTGGTGAGCACATCACACGATACAGTAGCCAGGTTAGACCCTTTACCTTAAAACTCCCAACCGGGTAAATTCACAAATTTGTTTGAAAAGGGAAGAATTTTGGTAATGGAAGCCCAAAATCATACATTATTCTAGTAGATTTTCAATAAAAAGAAAAAACAAAATATACAGAAATTCTACCATTTTAAATAAATTACTACATTCTTGATTTAATTTACAAAAAAACGAGACGAAGTATACAAATTTGACGAAAAATATTTTTTTGTTATTTACGTTGCTTCAAATGGTCCATCGGCTTCAATTCTTGAGCCAGCTTGATCTTGTTTAGGTATAAACCAAGTTTCTTATGCGGTCTTAGCGATGCCCAATTCTTGAGAACGCCGTGGAATTGACTGATTTGGATCGACACTTCGACCAACCCGTTGTGTCACTGACACGACAACATAACACAACGAATATGTAGGCTCAAATTTTTGCACTAAACTTGATATTGCCTGTTTACTAGAATTACGACCGAAAATTGAAGTTAATGCTCTTAAAGTTGCAATCACCGACTCCGAATTTCGTGTTCGTGTACTTTACCATGATGAAAACGTTGGGCTTACTGATCAAATTGACAATGACAGTTCGACGATTAATGACAAATTAAGTTCAAAGTTGTCATGTCCCTATAGGAAAACCCTTTAGTATTTATATTAAATTTTAGTCGTACTTATCAACATTTACATTTCTAAACCACATTACTTATAAGACGAGTATGTGACACGTGGCACATACCAATTAACGAAATGACAATATCAATTGAGGAATATGAATTTCTAATAAATATTTCTGTAGACTTTGATCATAGACCTACCCACCCTTACTCATCTAATGTAGACTTCTCTATATTAAGCAACGATATCCTGTCCCCATATAGAGTCTAGAACCTTTTACCCCAAAATTGGTTGGTTGCTCAACCGTCGATATTAATTTATTTTCTCTGAATTAAGAGGACTAAACTCTAGCAAATGATTAATGACACAACCGAGAGAACGAATCATGCTTATTGCTCCAAGTCTACTTTGTTTTCGTCGGTTTTGATTTGCAGAATAACGCTTCTAAACTGCAATAAAAATAATTACAGAACAATTATTCAAAATATAATATTCTATCAACAAAATGAGGTCATTTTGATGTACTTGCCAAATAAGCCATTCGGTGGCAAAATTACAAAGAAAAAGATCGCGAGAGAGACGGATGAATTTGCAAAAATAATATGCTTAAAAAAAATCAAGCAAGTACGATTGTTGAACAAAAACACTACAAGAAAACAAAAAGTAACATTACTTATTATATTCTACAATTTAAGTTACTGAATCTTGTCAATGTTTGGCTTTCAGGCGCTTCTAAGATGTTACACTCGGAGACTTACAACCACATAAGCTATTTAAACTTGCTAATCTATCTGTCCAGCACGGGTTTTGTGATACATGGTTGACAAAGGGAAACCATTTTAAATCGGTCAAACAGCCATCAAAACGGATATTATCAACAACTGTACGGAAATTAAGAACTCCCACGAGATTATCCTCAGCCTCAACCTCGTGCAACGACATTATCAACTCACTTCTCTCAGTCTGTACTGTCCACGTAAGCCTTATTAACCATCCACTGGTTGCTTGCTAATTTTTACCTCTGCGATTTATTCCATTGCCCTGCCATTTTTTCACCTGCTTTTCTGTGAGGTCACTAATTCCAGTCTCTTGCATAATAAAAACTGTCCTCATTCACCGGACCACAGAGATAGACAGGAAGGCCTAATTGTCTATTCAATGCTCCTCAATTACCTCATTCAATCGGCTTAGAGCATAAGACTACAAGAGCATCAATTTTAAATTCACCATGAGACCGTTATTCCCTTTGCGCTGCGAAAGAACAATAAATCAGGATTTGATTTGTCTTTGTGATATTTTCAGCCCAAATCTCCGCATTACCAGGTGGAGGCGGCAGTGGGTGTGGCTCACTGATTTAATGTGTATAAAATTGCCTCCCAGGCACAGGAGCATCCGCACCCGTACCCGCATTCACACTCACACCAACTATTGTGAAGCTAATCTAATAATATGCAAATACAACAAACGGAACGAAGCTCGCTCGGTCGCCAACAATTAGGTCTACACATCGTCCTTGAGACATGGCAAATCCCATAAACGATTGCATAATCCTTATCATAAATTCGTTCCGCAAAGCACATCCTTTGACGACAGAGCCGACAACAAGGATGCTAAACACAACACAACAGCGACACCCTTCGGGCGTCATCGATAATTGTGTTCACTCGAGGCATCGTACGCCCGTAAATTGTTTTTAAATCACATTTCGATTAGAGAAGCAGCACGGATCCTGGAACCCCGGCTCCCCTTTGCCGTCGTAATCGGTGCGCTTATGACGCCCTCGAAGGAGTTATTGAAATTTACGATGAGTTGATTGCCCATCATTGGGATAAATCAGATCGAATAGATAGAGAGGGAGAGAGCATAGGAGTGTTCCATGCTAGGCCACGCGAAGCCACGACGCCACCACCACGTCGCCATACCGCCATCTCCAGCGTATCGACACGGCCCTCAGGCTGAATGATGTAATGCAAATTAATGGGGAATTCCATTAACCCAGTTCCAAGGACCGTCAACACAGTCGGCCGGTCCTCTTGTAGTCTGGGTTAATGAAAACATGAACTGATCTTAATACATATTTTATGGCTTATTGGGCGTCATGTAAGCAATCGTGGCCAGCTGAATGTGCTAATCGCCCGAGCTCAAGTAAAATCAATATTTTATACTCGCACTGTAGCCAAACGACGCCGCGCCGTGCCGGTCTGAATTCGCCTCAAACCGTTTAATTAGCGAAATGTTTTTCACTACTAATTCGCGAGCTTCGTCCTGGTTCTACTCCTCTGCCGGCGAGAGAGAAACATTTGTCCGCATTTAATTAGTCGACCGGCAGTAAACGTTTGGCGCAATTTCAAAAACAATCATTTCTTCCTGTCGACCGAATTCACAGAGCGACGGGGACAAGAGGCGAGATCTAGTCCGAGATAGGGCTTCGTTTTCTCTTTGCCATTTTGGTTTCCATTTTAAATTAAAACAATAAACAAATGTTCTTTTTTTTTCTCTACTCCCCTTAGTTTTAAGTTTATTAAATTTCGAAAAATGTAGATATGGTGGAATTTAAATGGTAGCCAAAGGGGAGGAACTCCACAAAAAAAAGATTGCGAGTCAATTGGAGGGGCAAAATGGTTGCCGGCAGTATGAAACAGTGGGAAGAACTTTGTTTTGGTTGACCGAAATTCTGAGTGGAAATGATTAACAATGACAGGCAATTTAGTTGTGGAAAAGAATTGTATTTAAGTGGCTTCTTATAAAAGAAAAAAATCTTGGTTAAATATCGCAAGGAGAATCGGTTGTAACCGTATCAAGAGCTGTGTGGCACTCGATTTTATATTTGAAGTTCAATTTTATTGCAATACATCTATTGTACATTTTCTAAAACGTATTTATCAAATGTATTTTGGCAGATTTTAAAGCTAATACATTTTTTTTAGGAGTATACCCTTAAGTCCAGTAAATTCACCTCCTTAGCACAAGTTACAGCATAAAAAATGTAATAAAAGCTTTAGCTTCTTGTGTGAACCATTTGCTTCTGTTAATCAATTCATGGATAGTTTTATATAAGCTTATGAAGCTGAAACAAATAAGTGCCTGTTGATATTGAGATCACGCTACTTACTGTAATTTAATCTTAAGTTTATTTCCCATAGATCTTGTTAAGTATAAAGTCCATAAGACAGACTAAGAGGTGTACACATTGTAATCACTCAACGGACTTAATAGGAACTAAGACAAGTCCCGGGCGGTCATAATCTTTGCCTTTAGTCGTTGCAGGAACATTCAAGTAAGTGCATATCACATTAGATTCAAAGGAGGATCTGGTGTATACAAATTAATTTTTCTAGTCAAAAAAAAGTCAATACTTTGTCTGAGCTAATAAAAAATCTTAAATTTGATTTTCAAAGGGTTGAATATTATAAAGAAACTGAAAAGACCTAAATTGAGTGTGATTGAAATACTAGAGCAAGTACTGTGTTCCTGTGCAAGCTCTAATTGGTCTCTTTAAACGAAAGCAATACAAAAAATCTGAGAGGCTTGACGCTATTCCGACATAAATATTCTTTTGATTATAGTCATTTGAACTTAGTCATCTAGTGATGGACACTTTTAACAGCGGTCAAAAAAATGTCATTAATACTGTAAGAGAACATTTTTTTTTTGGTAACATTGGGAATTTTCTTCTACTTTAGAATAATAACTGAGAGAAGTAAAAGATTTTTCAATTACCACAATCATAAAGTTGCAAAAAGGTATCCTTCAGAAAGCAGAAAGGATTTTGACCGCAACTGTATATATCGACCCTGCAGGTATTTTCGTAAGGGTAAATGCCGGGTATTTATCGGGTGTATACCGAAATCTGTATACACCCGCCCACCCAAAATTAGGTATTTATTTCAAGTAAACAATTTTGTATTACTTTAGCTGTCAACGAGTCTTACACCCATAGACTTGATAGTCAAACCCCACCCAACCCCACACCCATAAGTTTGATAGTCAAACTTAAATTCAAAAAATGTCTGATGCATAAGAGTTTAATTGGCAACAAATTTTTACTTGGGTGCGCGTTTCCTCTGTCGAACCTCTAATTTGGTGGAGAGGTATTTCTGACAGCAAAAACTTCAGCAAAATACGAACGATTTTTGTTGGCACCTATAACTTCTGCAGCAACAGAATGATCTTTTAGTTTTTTTTTTTTTTGTATTGGGGTGGCATAACAACCCGTTGAGAGCCAGAGCGTAGCTTTTTCGCGCCTCCACTGTGTTGTGCGCGTTATAATTTTGACACATGGGAAGGGGGCCTACTGTTTAATGCCGGTTCCGAACGGAATCGAAAGCATTTCATGACAGAAATACTCAGTCATTGGCGGGAGGTGGGCCGTGAAAAATTTCTTGATCTTTTAGTACATCACAAAATTGGAGCCTTAAATTTTTTTGGAAAATCGAAGTCGACAAACGAAAAAAAATAAAAATAAACGGCACTCACTTACATAAAAAGTTACAAAATCTGAAATATTCAGCTCCACTGATTCAAATTAAAATTCTTCAACTTTTATCTCTATTCAATATTTATTTTCTGCCATTATTGTTCTAAAAGGATAATAATGATTTGTGGAAGATTTGCCCTGTTTTAATAACTACCCACACAAATACCCGCTTACTAAAGATAAATAAACGGGTATTTGCCTAGTATTTGCCCACACAACAATGTACCAAATAGATTTAAAAGTTGGCTACAATTTTTATATAACGACCAGAATTTTTTTAAACACATTCAGTGTACCAAGAAAAACATGGAACGTCCATCAGGTTCAAGTTGCAATATCTCAGCCGCTTTTTAACATATCAAGACGAAATAAATTGCACATTAATTTGTGACCCAAGTCTATTTTAGCACCATAAATTGTTTGTAATATCTTTCCTTTGCTGCACAGGAAAAAGATTAAATATACTTCAATTTCAATAGTCAGGCAAAATTGGGACAACTGGTTTCCAAGGCTATTATTCAAGTTTCTTAAATTCGGCTTTTTTACGAACGGTAATAAATAGATTCTGCAATAGAAGCGAGTTGTATACAATCGATTTTTGATGTCCTCAAGCTTCATAACGCCGAAAATGGAGCCATTTGTACGAAACATTGTCAAAGAAGAGTTAATAATCTGTTATTTAAAATCAAAGCAAGATATCCATTAATTTTTTTGGTATGAATAAAGCTGAGTTATTAGTTCTCAATGCAATAAAAACAGTTCATAAGAATTGTTGTTTTATTTGCGATAAAGAAAGCTAAAAACAACTCAAATATTTATGACAATTACCACGAATTCTTATTAAGTTTCGTTGATTTCACAAATCGAGGTTACGCTTAAATTCAACTAAATGCTGGAGTTCTTTTCAGGTTTTTGTGATAGTTTCTCAAATTTTTAAATTCGTGTACATAACTTAAATTTCACTCTTCTGTTCCACTGTGTGTCTTATATTCAATCGAATAAAAGGTATATCAACCCACAGCTTCCGACTAACGCTCAATCTAACTAACCACAACGATGAAGAAAAAAGAAATGAGAAAAACCCACGAAAGTGCGAGTAAAACGAAGATGATGATAGGCAAAGTCCTTTCCTTTCACTACTGAGACAAAACACAAAAAAAAAACGCTGTACCACAAGTATCCTTGAAAATCTCCTAAATGCCAATGGGGCTGGGTCTGCTTGGCCGTCCCGTAGAAAGAGTTCCGCACTTCGATCGGCCTTAGTTTTACCCAATTATTTCGTGCTTTTCAGGGTAAATGTCCCGCAAAATTATCCCCAAAACTCGAAAGGATAGAAAACCCGATGAAGGGAAAGAAATGAAAGCGCCGCCGACGACCGAAATGGTTTTTGAGAAAGTTAACATAAACCAGATACGATGCGCCGACAAAATTTACTTTCTCCTCTTCATCGACATTAGAAAACGTTTTAGCTCACACCCCGTGAACACAGACGGGCCAAAATAAAGGATTAGAAGCGAAGGAGAGAGACAACGAGAAGAAAGAAATATAATGTTAATAAGATCACGAAGGACATTCGGCAATAATTTGCTTCCTGTTCTTGTCATCCGGCGATAGTTAGAGGCGTCTTCTTCTTTTCTTCCCTGACAATCAGATGTCACCAGTTGTCATTACGTAACATGAGACATGGCGGCGAACGAAGATAAAGCACAGCACAGAAACCAAACACGAGTCCTGGTTATGGTTGGCCCCATTTATTGGCCGGCCCAGGATAAAAGGGTGCCGATGCGTGTAGCGAAGGCGGACGACGAAATTTACACCACATTAATTCCTCTGCACCACAAAGTTAATCCTCGATTCAATGGCTATTTACGAGTTCTTTGTTAAAGTATTGTGTAATGTTGCAGGACTGAAACCCGAAAAGGGGTCGCCCATTTGTTGTTGCTGTTGCGGACTGTTGCTTGAGATTTTATTAGAAGCACGAGGACAGTTTTCTTATGTCGGACACACATTTCATCTCTTCACGTTGAATGTGAGAACAAGAAGACAAAGATGTGGTGGTGGTGGTGGTGGTGGTGTTGGTGTGTGTGATTGGTACAAGGCACACACAAAAGGGTGAATTTCTCCACCCTCTGTTCAGTTTTAGGATTAATTTCACAGACCATATACCAACACCGGGTGGCCGGGTGGCTGTGGAATGAATTTGTTTAAAAGGAAACGAAACGACGATGTGAAATCACACTTTAGTTTCCTGTGATTCACCAATCTCTATCAATGTTTGCATGGGACTTTCAGGAATTCGGATTCGAAGTTTGTATTGTTGCGGCGAGTGAATATTAAGGTTAGAGGATTGTGCACACATTTCTTCCACTCATTAGATTGCTGTTGAAACATGTTGCCATTGGTGTTGGTCTGTGGGGGTATGTATGAGTTGCTTTTTTCTCACACGTGAGGCAGCCATGGGCGTTTGGGAAACGAAAGTAAGGATTACAAATTATTCAGCAGTTTTTGAGCATTTGTTTGAGCACACATTTCTTTGCACATCAATAAGTACGCAACCTTTTGTCAACATTTGCTGTTGTTCCAAAAATGGAAGTAGCTGCAGCGTGTGCTAAAATATTGGCAGAAAGTTTCCATGACGAATTTGGATTTTAAAAGACCTTATTTACGATTCGAAATGTCGGACGAAATTCACATTTTTCATGATAGCTAAGCCTACGATAGAGGAACTTTTAGAACTTATAAGAGACTGCCAAAACTCAGTTTCGCATCTACTTCAACTTTCGTGAAAAGGATCAAACGTGAAAAGGACGAATTTTTTATCCATCGAGCCATAGGTGTCGATTAGGCTATCCTACCAACGTAAATATTTAGTATGCATATCAACATATTCACTCTATTTAATCGAAAATGAATGTCTTGTGAAACTAAGAGAGAATATTGCGGGCTGATTGTTCAAAATCAGCAAAGTCAAACCATTGCGTGACCTTCACAAGAATTGGGAGTCGCTCAGTTAATCTCTAAATCGAGACTTTTGATCACTTTAGGTGCCGAGTTTTCAACTACGCTTAAGTTTAAAAACAGCTTAATCGAAAGTCATTCTCAGCGATATAGCATATTCAATATGTTTATTTATTTCATCAAGCAGACTTATCTTTTAGACTTCAATACATTCAATAATTTACTAAAATTTATACACATTCCATTCCCATTTCAAATCTGAGTGCAGGAACTTTGAGCAAAGTTCACCAATTCGTTCAAAGCCAATTTAAAAGGTCCTGTTGGTACAAAGCGTGCCATCCTTTTTTTTGTTTTTGTGTTTTTACTTTCAGTGGACACATTTCGTTCCTGAATAACTTGGACGAAATGGACGCTACAAAAATGTGAACTATTTTTTTGAGTGTAGTGTAAAGTGAGTGAGAAGTAGATACCCCCTTACAATGATACGTTTCGTTCCAATTAATGGTAACGAGTGGTAGTCGAGTCTGAAAACGTATAAAAGTCGGACGAGTTTAAAGCTGGGAAACAGAGTGCAAAAATAACTCAAATTACCAGACAAATTAAGTAATTTTGCGGGTGGTTATGCGTAAAATACGAAAGAATGTGTAGAATAAGACCGAAAGTTAGGCGTTCATGAACGAAACAAACATATTGACGCCTCGCCACTTCTTCACCTGTAGCTTGGTGCACAACAACTGACAATATAAACAAATTGTTAGAACTTTAAATTTCATAAATTTAGTTCAACCGTTCTGTATTTTTTTTTTTCTGTAAAATTGTTGTGTCCTTAAGAAAAGATCATCAGACATAAGTCAGACAGTAAGGCAACCCTTGAATCCCTTTGTAATTTAAATAACAAATGTAAGTCTGAAAGTGAAATATTTTTTCAAAAAATGGCTGTAGGAGTTATTAGTTTAGCTTTGCACTCATGGAAGGTTTAATTTCTTCTGCTCTAATTGGAGGAGAAGTAAAGCTGAAGCCAACTCTTGTGACAGTTTGTGGAAGAAAGAGTTAATAAAAGATAAACACATGTCAAACGCAGGAGCGGAATCGTTAGGAGTGCTATAACGAGAAGGTCATGTGCAATAAGACCAACAACATAGCAAAGTTATTCTTCTGCATGACAACGGTCAACCGTTAGTCGCACAAGTCGAGTAAAAATACGAACAGATGGCAACGGAACGAAAAGTTGGGCTCTGACCCTCAAAAGGCTGTTACGCCATCCAATGTAATGTCAAAACAACCCGTGGTATTCTCCGAACATGACTGCTTCCGATTGCTGGCCTTTTCGACGGATGTAAAAGAATTTAATAGGTAATTTATTCACTTCTTTTTTAGAAATCAGAAATTGGGTCTCTAAAATGAATCGATTTGAAAGACAAGACATTTCTTGGAATTCGAAAATTGTGTGAGAGACGGGAAAGACTAGTAGCCAAGGATGAGCAACACATCGATTGATGGTTTAATTCATTTTTGTTTTAAAATAAATCAACTTTTAACCATCACCACAAAACTCATTTTCGAAAGAAAAAAAAAAGAAAATAAAACAGAAACAACAACATTGTGTACATCGTTTTTAGTGAGATATCAGTAAAGGCGCTCAGCATCTTCATCACTTACGGACAGAGATTTATGCAATAGAACCACAAACTTCATCTAGAGTCCTTCTTTGGCACCTTTTTTGAGATGAAGATGATAAAACACGAAAAATTTTACCTTTTTGCAAACTCTACGAGCTAAAGACAGTTATAAACATTAATAAGTTCCAAAAACTCGTTGGATTGTTAATATTAAAAAGGTATTTTTAACCTTGTCCTGTATTCCTTAAAATATGTCACACTAATTCATAATGAGGCTGACTTTAGAAACGTGGGAAATCCTCTACTATAACAAAAATGGAAATTTAGACACCAACAAGACTAAAATGAAGTAGAAAAATCGACCTTCGCTAAGGATTAGGATGAAAAATACCTCAATTTTTGGTCGAAATACTAGATGTTGATGAAGAGATTCTTCACATACATATTTAAGATTCTTAGTGCAATGAAATGTTCACCTCTGTTGCAATTACTCCCTTTTATAGTGTAGTCCTATTTAAAGAAGACCTCGCGAATTGTTAGTGCAACCATTAAGTAAAAAATTTCTAAAAGTTAAGCAAGTAAAAGTTTGTTAGACGTCTAGACGTTATCTTTCGAGTGCACAGCTTCAAAATTTTTGACAATTTCTAACCACCCAGCTGTCAAATTGATTTTTATTTTCATGGTTGTCAATATTCAAAACGTAAATTTGCTATAGGACAGGTTATATTCCTTAAACTACAAAATCATACAAAAACCAGCACACCAATTATAATCCCTTTTGCAAGCCTCACAAGAAAAAGTCTTGTTTAACCTCGTTGGCGCAAAGCACCTTGTCAAACTCATCAATCAAATCTAAAAAAAGCAAGCCACCAAAAAGGAATTTCTAACGAAAGAAAAACATCAAACTGTCAAAGTGAAAAAACCCACTCCTTTTCGTTGGCGGCAATGATAACTCGAACCACCATTTGACATTCGCACTAATGACTGACTAAACTTTCTAAAAAAAACTCATTCCCAAAGCGCCTTTGTTGAAATCGCTTTACATGACCTCTGCGTCACCTTAATTATGCACAAACATATAAAAACACCGAGCATAACGGTGAAAAGAAGACGATGACACACAACCTGCATCCCTTATACACCGACCGAGTCCTTTAAGCTCGCACCACTTTGCCATTGTGACTTCAGCGCACATACAACCCAAGGACTCCCATTTTCCGCCCGCTCCCACATCGAAGTGCATGCTGATTCAAATATCAAAGGAACTCCTCATTATTCCCAATGAAATGGCAGTACCGAACGTAAAGAAATGCGAACGACGACTGAAAAGGATGACGGGGCAACCGGGGCAACAAAGCGGCAAAGATGAGACGACTCCGACGACTCTGACGGCAGCCAGCACGCTCTGAAGGACGAGCGAGTCGACAAGGACGACGACGACGACGCGAAGACAAGTAATAATCAGAGGAAAAATTAAACTTTTCTCGTTAACAATTTTGATTAAAATTTTACGCTGAAAGTACAGCGAACGTCGAAGCGAGCGGAACGAGTGCATGGCGTAAATTCGCGCCCTGAACACTTTCGAGCAAAGTTGAATTGCACCCGTCCACCCGTCCGCTCGTCGTGTATTCCGTCTGACAGGGCGCGATTACTATAAAAGCAGCGCTAAACTGCAAATTGTGAATATCCGCCGTAGTCGTTGGAGTTGTTGCAGTTGTTGCAGTCGCTGCAGTGGCTGCAGTCGCCGCCGTTAAAGCTCTTTGACTGAGGCTGATCGTTCTACCGGGGGTTACGATGCAGTGACTTGGCTCCGCTTTGGGTGGCGAGTTCACTTAAAATTTATCTCCATCCGATGTATCTGGCTATCTAGCCACCCACTCCTGTGAATTTTTATGCATCTTACAAGCTGAAACTTTAATTTTCTGGTCTAATAAAATTATTATTATTGCGTGGAAGTTCGACTCAAGAGTGCAAGGGAGGCGAAGATATGTATGAGCTACTTTCATTCTTTTCTCTGTTTGAATTCAGTCGAAAGTCCTTTCAGTGCATCAAATATCGAATTGGGTTGGGGGTTTAAATTATTTATGGCTAGCATTTGCGAGGAGAGTCATTCACGGGCCAATAGTTCAAGAAAGTATTATCTTAAGTTTGACTTTATGATTGGATTGGCGTGACTGACGTTTGAAATTAAGTGGCACTAGCTTTAAATTGTCCTTCTGACTGTGACTGGAGCAGGGCTGCGCGTTGAGTATGAGCGATGGCAAAAGTTAATTGACGAGCTGCGATTTTGGGGAAAATAAATTCGCTGGACATTAAGCAAATGCGGAGGCAGCTTGTAGTCTTAAGTGAAAAGTAGTTCGAGATGTTTTGCTTCAGTGGTTAAATTGTTGAGCTGTTTGAGTGCTATTTTTAGATTATTATATATATATTTATATATATTATAATAATCTAAAATCTATTATATATTTTTAGATTAGATGCAAAATTAAATTACGACTTGATTCTTCACGAGTGTAAACTTCTTAGAAATTACCCTAATTTTATGACTTGTCGTGACAAGGGAACTGTGGTAGGATGCGAAAAAAACGCGAGAGGATTTTGACTGATCATGGCGGCCTTGCTTGGAGCAATATATTTGGTGTAAGAATATTTTTCGTATTCAGGTTTTCCTAAAAGTAAATTCACATTTCAATATCGACTGCAAATATTCCATACCTTCAACCGAAATTCAAAAAATGTTTCTGTTGCAACCGAAAGAGGTAAAAAATGATCTTCTGATTTTTTCGAAATTGCAATTCACAAAGAAATTAATGAATTGGAATATAAGTTTATTAATAACTATTTCCTAGCCAGTTTCACCATTCACCAGACTTGAACCGATTTCCAATGACCGTCAAACAACCACGGGCTCATCAAGTTGCAACGCCTTCACAAAAAGCTACGTCTTTGAGAGAATTTCAAGGTGGCTATGTCATTAGTTCGCACGTCTTACCGAACGACGCAAACGACGAGCGTTAGAGATTGATAAAAACAAAAGTAAACAGCATGGCTAGTGTTGAAATGGCGCTACGTGTCGAACGGCGACCGCAAGATCACAATGAAAACTCCACATCAATGATTTGCGGTGGGTGTATGTTATCTTTTTCTTATGTGACTTATTTTGGCCACCAAAACCTTGTCATTTGACTTGTTCCGACTTTGTTTTCTGGGGTTTGCTGAAATTGTAAGCCTTTGACAATCAACCGATGCCTCCGAAGTAAACAAAATCCAGACCATGGATAAATTAAGTCGAAACCTTGTGCTCTATTAATGTCAGTTACATCACAACGAACGTAAGTTTGGATCTTAGTCATTCTTCTAAAGCCGTCTACATCAACCTAATGTCATTAAAACTCCCTATTCTGAGCGATACGTAACATTGGAACGATGTCATATGTTTTCAAAAAACATACACGAGACTTTTTAAATAAATAAAGAATTTTTGGTATAAGGCAAAGCTTCACTTGAAAAATATTTTGAGGTTCAGGGGTTAAAAGAAATTATCCTTTTTAGGGTTACGTTCCAAAGGAATAACGAAACCCTTATAGATTCACTTATGTGTCCGTCTCTATTTTGTCTGTCTGTCTGTCGCCTTTACATATTTGCTAATAACTTCTGAATCCTCTGTAGTTAAGGGATGAAATTTGGAATGGGTATGTATCTTGGCAACCCAAAAATAAATCAGGAATTTTTTCCGGAATTAGTCGTATATTAAAGAAAAAGTTAGTACTGAAACTAACCTTTGAAAAAAATTCTATTAACTTTTGTGGTCAATATGGGTGTCATTGGAAAGGGGGCGGGGCGGAGATTACAAAAATGTCTGTCTGTCTGTCACTAAGCCTTATCTTAGGTACCTGGTGAACCACCTGGAATTAAGAAATGAAATTTACACAGGAGATGTGCTTCACTTGCCCAAAGAAAGTTCCGAAAAAAAGTTTGAAGAAAGTCACTTACTAACGAAAAAGTTAGTACTAATACTAAAATCAAAAAATAGTTTTTTTTTCTTAGATACTTGATATGGGTATCGTTAGAAAGAGAATTATAGCAAGATAAAAAAGTTGTACTACAATTAGCATCTTAGTCTTATTGGTAAGAAGTTATAAGCCCGCAAACTTCAAAAAACCGACTGGTGTACCATGTCCCATACCTTATTTTCTAAAATAATGGGCCAAAAAATCTGAAA
This sequence comes from Syritta pipiens, assembly GCA_905187475.1. Classification (NCBI taxonomy): domain Eukaryota; kingdom Metazoa; phylum Arthropoda; class Insecta; order Diptera; family Syrphidae; genus Syritta; species Syritta pipiens. Next base: position 33,202,220 of record LR994572.1, on the reverse strand, counting down.
AAAATTGGAGTTATGGGGCAACTCATCGCAATATTGCAAATATATCCAGAAATCTCTTGTGGTTTTTTATTTGTACTAAAATTAATTAATAACTAATTTTTTTAATTTTTTTTCTTAACGGAATTGATTGAGTTAGGTATCGTTGGATAGGTCTCGTAAAATAAAATACAGTTTTCATTTTGAGGTTTTTGTTCCGAGGCTCGGTTTTCGAGATATTAAGCTTTAAGTGCGAAAAAAAAGCGTCCCCCCCCCCTCGCATTTCCACACCCGCGGGTCTAAAAATCTGAATAAAATCTAGAATGTAGGTCTCGACGTAGTCTTTAGTTTAAATTTAGTTCGAGCATCTTGGCTCAAACAGCTTTCGAGTTATTGGCCAAAAACCAAAAAACAATGACATACGAATTTTTAAGATCCGAAAACTCCATTTTGTAGATCGCATCAATAGAATCAAAAAATGTTATACAAAAAAAATTTTATTTTCACACAATATTTAGAAATATTAACGATTTAAGTTATGTGAGCATTTTGCTAAAAAAGGGCAACTAGTGATTATCTCACACACACAAAGTTTTCTACGCGTTTCCTATACCAAGAAAGACAATAGAATTTCGAAGCGGCGTTGGTGGAGTGGTTATAGCGCTCGCGCTCTGGTCTGAGGGTCCCGGGTTCAGTCCGATTTGGCTTTTTTTGCTTTTTATTTTTTTTCTTCTCCGAAGAGGGTTTCTCGAATATTTTGTATGACAGTTTTCTTCTCTCTCAGTTCTCTTAAAAGAACAAAGCGAAGCAAAGAAATGATTGATCGTAATAGCTTTGTTGTTGTAATTTTTTTGAAGAAAATAAGAGAATCAGTTATTTGTAGGTGTATGTGTGTTCAGACCATTTCCTGATTTGCTCTTTTCTATTGGTTGCGATTTATATAAATATGCTGTTGGAAAGATTTTATGTTTTGTCTCTGAATAAAAGTGAACATAAAAAATTCTAAGGAAAAAAAAAACAAAATAAATCCTAGTGCAAAATTTGAATTTTTTTTTGAATTTCAAACACGAGTACTTGATTTGTTAATTTCTTGGATGTTTGTGATTGTACCACATTAGTGTTCTAGACGATTAAGTGGCTATTTTTTATTGCCGAATACGTTATGATTCGAATTGCTGAGCTGCTTGGTAAGCTAACTTTCATGAACTGCTGATTAATTGCTTCAATGGAGTAGCTTGAGACCATTTCCTTTAAGTTCACTAAATCAATTTTTACACGGTTGGCACGATCAGCAAATGAGAACGACTTTTCTTTTGTTTAGCTTTATTCGAAAACGGCAGGTAGCCGTAGTTAGCTGCTTTAACTTAAATTATGTCCTTACTTCTAATCTGTTGACGAAAGAACGAAACCCTCGGTGCGTGAGTTAAACTCACACTTGACCGGTCTTTTTTTTTTCATGTATACACGAATATGTCAACCTGTTTGAAAAAAAAATTTATTTAGAGTAGATATTTTTTGTTTTAAAAAATTTTTGTTTTAATCCTTTGTTTCGACCTATATTCGAAATTTGAAATAATGCAGAAAGTTGTAACAAAACAATTTTTCTGACTACACTGGTCATGTGTGGGCGCCGTAGCCTAGCCGGTTAGTGCCTCGGACTGTTAAGCGAGAGTACCCGAGTTCGAATCCAGCTCGGGGAAAAAAACACCACACACATTTTTCATGGCCCCACCAAAGCGAACGACTGACAATCCTGGAGTGCTTCTTTCACGGAAAGCTTTCGTAATTCGCCATTCGGAAGCGGCAGTAAACTGCAGGTCCCCTTCACATGTGTCAAAATTATAGCGCGTACAACACAGTTGAGGCATGAAAAGCTAGGCTCTGGCCCTTCGTGGCCTGTTGCCACCACGCCACTAATGATGATGAAACCACTTGTGGTATTTTATCGTGTTTGGTTCAACTAGCAGAAAGACATCTGTAATGGCCATTAACGAAATCTTTTGCTTATAGAAGCAGTCCCAACTTTCTAAGCAGTCCAATTTTCTATGATTCTCTGCAGCATTGCAAAATTTAGAGCAGAGATTTCAGCTCTAAAGTTAGATTCAGATTAGGTCAGCTGCAAAAAACCCAAAAAGTTGAACTCAAATTCTGCAAACACCCCAATAACAGTCGGTGTTATCGTTCTACAGTGTAATCATAATCTAAGAATACCCTAGTAGTATTTTTTCGAATCCATTTCCCAACATTTATAGAATACAGGTTAAGCCGTGATTCTCATTGTTTCGCGTCTACTTCATAAGGGAACCAATTTTCTTGACTCGATTTCACTTCATCATCATCATCATCATCTTCTTAGCCCGCATGTTCCACTAAAGGGGTTGCGGGGGCAGTGCACGCAAAAGAGATCTCCAGGCATCCCGATCCTCCGCCGCCGACTCTAACTCCTCGGCGGGTATGCCCAAGCGTAACCAGGCGAGCTTTTGGACTTGGTCCAACCATCTCATCCTGGGTCCACCGAGCGGTCGCCTAGCTGACGGAGTCGCATTCAAGGCACGCCTCGGAAGTCGTACTGCAGGGGACATTCGTGCCACGTGGCCATACCATCGAAGTATGGATCTTTCCGTTCGGAGAAGAAGCTGCTCAACGTTTAGCTCTCCCCGTACTGTCGTGTTCCTCACCCTATCTCGGCGAGTAACTCCTACAACAGCACGCAGAAATCTCATCTCGGCAGCTTGTATTCGCGATCTTATTCTTTCGGTCATTACCCAAATCTCATGACCATAGGTGAGAGTTGGAACAAATACCGAATTGAACACCGATAACTTGGCTTTCACCCCAAGCTCGGCCTTCCTGATGACAGACCTTCCAAGCTGTTTCTGCAGGAGTATGGGATTATTTGGTCTCTGCTGAGGGCCATTCAGTCCCTATACACAAACTGTAGCAGCTGTGTTCGGATTAACGGCAGTAAATCAACACCTTTTACTGTGGGCGTTGGACTTCGCCAAGGGTGCGTCTTGTCACCTCTCCTTTTCATTATATACATGGATTGGATGTTACAACGCAGCCGTGGTGAAGAATGTTTGACATTGGGGGAGCTGAGGGTAAGTCACCTGCTTTTTGCAGATGACTTAGTTATCCTCACATCCTCACAGACGAAACTCCAGCGTGCGCTAGATAGGTTTGTGGCCGTCTGTACTGATGCTGGGATGAAGGTTAACGTGGACAAATCCGAGGTGATGGTCATTTCTAGAACGCCTGTGCAATGCACTCTGCAGGTCAGCGGAGTTCCATTGAAACAGGTGGAGAAGTTTAAGTATCTCGGGGTCTTTTTCACGAGTAATGGGAGGAGCAATACTGAGCTTTCCTGTAGGATTGGCCAAGCTGGGTCAATTTTGAAACAGCTCGATTTCACTTCCTTCTATGAATTTTGGCTCTCTTACGGGGTTCATTATGATGTAGAAGAGAGCGAAACAGAGGAATCTGTAATCTCCTATTTTATAAATCTTGCTATTTCTTAAATTTCAGTAAAAAAATTAAAAGTCAAAGTTAAGAGTTTTTACATTGTTCAGTGTTTCAATAGCAAACGAGTCTCAGCAGCATAGGTCTGCAGAACCCACACAATATTTTCGAGTGTGCTCCTTTTTATGCGGTTAACGTCAATTTCCCCGCAGATCTGTTTTACTATTTTAGCTACATTTACCGTCTTAAAAGAAGTTTTAGCTCCCTCCATTTTTAGGGTTTCGTTCCAAAGGAATAACGAAACCCTTATGGAATCACTTCGGTGTCTGTCTGTCTGTCTGTCGCCTTTTACATATTTGACTACAACTTTTAAGTCATTTGTAGTTAACGGATGAAATTTGGACTGAAGATGTATCTAGGCGACCCAAAAACAAATCATGCATTTTTTTTGGAATTAGTCGTAGATTAAAGAAAACGTTAGTACTAACGCCCGAAAAAACATTTATTAACCTTGACGGTCGATATGGGTGTCATTGTAAAGAGGGCGGTGCCCTAATTATGAAAATGTCTGTCTGCCTGACATCAAGCTTTATTCTTGGCAATTGGCAAACCACTAAGAATTAAGAAATAAAACTTAGCCAAAATATGTATTTCACTTGACCAAAGAAAGCTCAGGTAAAAAAAATTTAGAAAAATTTCATATTAACAAAAAGCTTAGTACCAATACTAAATTTTAAAAACAAATTTCTTTTACTAGTTCCTATCTATGGGTGTCGTTGGAAAGAGGATGATAGTTAGATAAAAAAATTATACACCTTACTCTTATTGGTAAAAAGTTATTAGCCAACAAACTGCCAACAACTGACTTGTGTACCGTGTCCCCCACCTTATTTTCTAAAATATTTGACCAAAAATCCTGAAAAAAATTGAAGTTATGGGGCAACTCATCGCAATATCCTAAAATTATTCAAAAATCGTGTATGATTTTTTGCTCATGCTAAAATAAATTAATTACTAACTTTTTTCGGAAAAAAATTTCACGGAAATATATTAAGTGAAGTACCATCGGATAGGTCTTGTAAAATGAAATAGAGTTTTCATTTTAAACTTTTCATTTGGAAGTTAAGTTTTCGAGATATTAAGCTTCAAAGTCGAAAAAAGGCGTCCCCCCCCTCTCATTTATACACCCGTTGTTCTAAAAATCTGAAGAAAAAAAAATGTGAAATGTAGGTTTTGATGTAATCTTTGTGTTAAAATTGGTTTGAGCACTCTGGCCTTAATAGTTTTCGAGATATTGGCCAAAAACTAAACAAAACAACAGGATTCGAATTTTGAAGATCCGAAAACGCCATTTTATAGATCTTGGCGAAAGAACAAAAATAATATTATGTAAAAAAAATTATTTTCATACAATTTTTCGAGATATTAATGATTTAAATCGAATCAGTTATCTGCAAAAAACGATGAACTGACGGCAGTCTCAGTGTCGCTTGCGACATTTCATCCCCTAAATGCACCAAAGCAGTTTTCACACGGATGACGCGATCGGCAAATGGGAAAGGATTTTCTTTTGTTCAGTTTCGTTCGATAGAGATATGATATTTATTATATATCTTTCAACTGAAAAGTATTTTACAAACGTTAAGAGTTCTTCCATATATAAATGTTATTCGAGGGGAAACAACGAAAAACCCTCATTTAAACTGCACGTCATTAACTTTTTAGATATTAGTTTCACGCAAATTCTAAGTGTTTTAAATGGTTCATACAAAAATATAGGAGAAAAATGCCTGCAATACAATTACAAGCTCTTCGATGAATTTGCGACAATTCCTAACTTTTGTACTGTCAACCCGCTTTGCCTAAAAATTAATCACACGTGTGAAATGCGAATAGAAAATGCTTGGTTGCCTATTTCTCGTACGCAATAAATCCGCTGAGTTCTTTTCATCATTGGCAGACTTCAAGCCATCTAGTCAACAATAAGCTTACTACAAAAGCACACTCAAACTTCTAGCTGACTGTCGCATAAGTGCCCATAAAATAGCATAAACTATACTCCAATTTGCGGCTTTCTCAAAAACAAATTATTCTTTAAAGGATATGATGAAATCCTCCTGGCACCAGACACCTCAGTTAAACACCTAAACCCCTCGACAGCCTCCCAATGACACATCACAGCCTCGCCACATTTCCCTCAAGACTATTTAGAAAGCACTTTGCGACAGCGTCTTATTACGTTTTAGCTCAAAATCCATCTTAAAGTGCCCGTCGCGTCGTCCCCCCCGGTTGCTCATTTACACGAATCGCTCAGCGTCCGCCAAGAGAGCCGACAACGACGATGACTGCCACTCCCCAGAGTGAAATGTCATCGCAATGCCATCGAAGATGACGCTAACGATAACGCTTAATCGGAATTCCCACTTTGGTAAATTCAATTACAGCGATACCCATCGAGCCGACACGTACATACGTGAGAGACATCATTACACGATGTATCCGTCTTGCATTTGTTTATCCGAAATTGTATCTATTAGCATTTCTAAAGTGCGTCACAGAAATTAATCCGCCTCTCTGCTGACAGGTTTCCTCTCCACACGCACACGCAAGCATGATTGTTTTGGGCTACACCAGAGGCCGTGCGTCCTCCGCCGGGAGCCTAATGTTATGCGACTATTTGACCGCAATTATTTGGGCAATGCGCTGCGATGGTCATCCTCGATTGCCTGACATCGGAATGTAAATATCCTTTTTGGGATTTCAGCTCAATTAGAAAACAAAGGCGGGGCAGAGGATACAGGAATAGAATTCAGGAACCCGATTCAATGCAGCTGAAGTGGACGTGGAGTGTGTCCTGGCGCCCTCACACAAGCAAAGCTGAGTTAATTTCCATTTAATAGTGTGTATTCATCTGCTTTTAATGGAATCCGCCATGGTCGTCATTGAGCAGACATCCTCGTTGACTTCGTTGTCCTTTTTGAGAACTGAAAACTGAACCGCTGCGTCAAAGCGCCAAAGCGAAAGACAGTACCAGACGAAACGACAGATACGAAAGCTGTAATAAAGCTAATTACCATGCCATGGAGGAGAGGGAGAGAGAACGTCGACTTTTGTTTTTTTTTTTGTGCTGCCCTCGTAGCATAGCAGAAGGAAGGACATCATTTGAGATAGGAGCGACACTGCGTTATGCATCCTGTGATAGTGATTTTAGTAGCGGGACACAGGAGCTAACTCTCGCTCATAGTTTAAATCATTTGCATGCATATTGGGTTTATCGAGTTCCAGGGACTGCTTTCATTTCCAGCTTTTCGGGGCCCGGTGTGCTTAGGGTGGGTAGGTACCTGAGCCAGTGTGCTGTGTTCTTGCATAAATTAGTATTGCAAATGAGATAAAATGCTGATGAACACTGAGCGCTTCACGGGACATTATAGATCCCAAATTGGCATCTCTGCTCGAAGATAACACCGCGCACAGTGAGAGGCTTAGTTCCCGTGAAGGACGTGCCCTGTGGATGTTGCTGGACAGATGGAGAGGCACCTTAACACTGAGGCGAGAATGAGCGATATTTAATTTCATCTCTGAGCTCTGCGAAGGGCCCTTAAATGAGGTGAAAACAAGTTTAATCGCCTTGAGTGAAGGTTTTTTTTGAGCTTATTCAGTTTAAGAGTGTTTAGGAGAACTTGTGGTGTATGCATTGAGTGTCTGCTCATTACACAGTGAAATTTGAAGAACGAAGATAGTCATGGTCATGACTTTAGCAAAATGAAGACATCACCTAGGACGGAGACCATGAAAGTTTAATTCTGAAGGCTCACAAGATGGTTAAAGGATTACGCAAACTGAATTTAGGTGGTCTTGGAGCATGACTTAGGTTAAGACATTTAGGTGGCGATGTAAGTTTGATTCAGTCAATAGATTTTAAAAGTACCACAAATACGACGCTCCTTAGCAATTCCTTTATCTTTAATCTGAAACTAAGTTAGACGAATTAAAAACTTTCTAAGCGTCTAAGACTGAATGGCTGCATCTTTACGTGTCAGCGATAAAATGAAATTCGAAAAGTTAACAATTTCCGAAGCATCTGGCGTTGGTTTTCCTCTCTCCCGCCGATACATCTTCCTCATCCTTTTGACTTCAGCACGAATCGATTAGCATGAAATTTATGATTTCATAAAGTGTATTCATCAATGAGCACGGAGGTTTGAGTCCTGAAGGCATACATGAATTTTGAACATTTTCCGTCTTATTTCTGACTGCTGTCACCAAAAATCCTCGATACACACACGCGCGCGTTCAGTAAATTAGAGAAAATTACCCGACCCACAAGGACAACAAAGCGAACTCGTGGAATTCTCAATCGATAATCGTTGCGGATACATAAACCCAAAAACAGTTTACCGGCTTAATTATGAGCCACAAACTCAATTGAGTAATTGCCAGTTCAATGAAGAACAGCCACACTCCCACATACGCGTGTTACGTCAATCACAGATACACAAAGAGAACCAAAAGCCTGGAGCTCGAGAATCGACACAACCCTCCTCCAGCAGCAGACATTCTCTCTTGCCGGTAATTAATCATTTTTCAAATATGGTTGTCATGCAATTCCATTTGAACTCGCATCCTCAATTCTATACCGAAAATCCAAACCATCAATCATCGAAATAGAAAATTTTCTTCGAAAGTCAAAGTTTTTCCTCAAAAAAGTGGCTGCGCCACAAGCAACAACAACGAGGACGAAAAAAAAAGACGGACTACACTCAGAGTTCGGGAGGATGGAAAACTCCTTGATATGAATTTATAACGTAACATGAACTGGGTTAACCATTTCCGTTCGATTTCCGCAAAATGTCTTTCATCCTCGGGGAGTTATTCATCAAAAAAGCGAGAAGAGAAAAGCACACACACGCTCGTGGATATGTGAATGTATCTTGTAGTCCCTTGTTCCTGGTTTTGTTCTTTTTTTTTGCTTCTAATTTAATACGCAAATTCCATTTTGTGTGTCAGAAATTGTTCCGAGCACTCGAACGCGACATACGCGCCTTTTGTCAGCCTCAGAGGGAGGGCGGAAGGAGACATTCATCTGTGAAAGCGGTTCATCAGGGTCTAGGAGTTAAGAAAAGCGAGGCTGGGGGTGTAAGCTGCAAGAAATCGTTGAAATCGGATGACGACAGAATTTCAACAACTGCATTTCAACTAGAGACGTAAAGTGTGAAAATCTGCCCTACAGCAGCTAGATTTAGGTAATTTCAAATCTAACTTCTATACAAAAACTCCACTTTTTGCCGAATTATTGTGAATATGTTTTCCTTAATTTATTCGGATTTTTTTTCTCGCAATTTCATGCATATTTTAAACTGTTAGGCATTGGCAAGTGTGTACGTTTCCGCTGTCAGCCAAATCTGAAAAAAATTCACTTTGCATTCGAAAACAACTCGGGTTAATTTACGCACCCCTTTTTGCATAAAATTTAATATTTATTAGTTAAATTTTTTTTTGCTCTTCGCAAAATTTTAAATTTTAACTAGCTGTGCTAAAATGGTTCTTGCATATGGATGTGATATTTTCCGCATCAATTCTGGTAAAGAGGTTAAAATGATAGACCGAGTGGTAGACCGAATACCAAAACAGATCTGAATAAGTGATTTCGGTAAAACGTTTCATTTTTTTTTTTTGATAAAATTCAATATGTCAAGTGCCCAAAAACATGTTCAGTACTTATGGGTAGATAAATGGTTTTAATTTGAACGGTAGAAGAAAATGTTTTTGAGGTAATCGATTGATGAAACACTTATTTGGAAAGGCAGACGTATAAATTAAGAATTCGACCATGTGGAGACGATATACACACTATCATAAGCGTAAGTACACAGTAGAGTTAATAACATTGTGGTACGAACCTAACGCATGTTACCATACTCTTGGTAACCGCCGACGGCTGAATCATCTCACTTATCGAAAATCGAACGAATCTACGTTTCGTTACACAAAACGAACGCCATTCAAATTTATTTTTCGTTGTAGTCAATCAAAAAAGAACAGCGTCAACGGTGGAAACCAATGGTAAGGAATCCTTTTGTTTTTCTTAAAATACTTTTATATAATGATTTTTTTTGTTTTTGTTAGTTTCTTAAAGCGCACAATAAACGCTCATAGAGTGGTTCCAACAGTCGGCGTCGTTTTGTTAACTGACAAGACATCCATCCAGAAAACATTGATTGGCTTGTTGCTGCAATGTGCCTAAACAGTTTATATTATATGTTATTTGAAAGACTATAAGACAGCAAAAAATATGCAGATATAGCTTGTTGCCCAGTTAATGTAGTTTATAGGTTTCAGTTTCTGTATTTTATGGTTCATGCTTACTTTTGTGACTGCGTGTATATTTAGAGATTGGAATATCTTAAGCTTTCCGCCAACATTTTCTTTGTGTATTTTTGATTCTATGGCGGCGTTTAATGATTTGTTATTAACCCTAGTCAGTCCAGTCAGCCCCTTATCTACCCAGGTGGTGACCCAAAGTCACCGTATTAGAAAACTGCTAAAATTAAATTAAAATTGTTTTTTTATTTTTCATTTATATTAAAATAACTCCATTTGTAATTATTTTGAGTGGTTTTTGTATTATTTGGCCAATTTGTTCATAAGGTACAAAGTCGACACACAACAGATTTTTCTCAGTGTTCGTTGCAGAATTTTTTGTTATCTTTGCAACGTGTTTGTTTTGAAGAGCGTTATGAGACTTCATTGAACATCGTCTACTCTTTCTAGATATTTCAGCATTGTCGAATGATTCTATTTCACCAACAATACGCTCAAGTGGCCCTAATAAAAGCCAAGGGTGACTGCGAGACATCGCCTGGTCGGATTAAGTTGAAAAACAATAATGGTGGTATATGCTTCTTATAGTAATACATTCCAAACTTTTTTTTTCCATTTCTACGTAGTGTTTCCGTAGAGAAACAAAGTCAAGAAATTTGAATGTACTTGCTTTTCAAAACTTTGTGAAAATTACTCTCGAAACTGAATAGGTGACCCAAAGTCACCGGATGGGCGGACTAGGATTAATACATCCGCATGTGACACACTATACTATTTGATATTCAACAAAAACTGAGATCTACGAAAAATATTACAAATTTAGAGAATTTTCTTTAGGGAAGAATGGATTAAACTCTGATTTCGATGTTCTTAGAAACGTTGGACATCTATAGTATAATATTTAATGAAGGTACATGAAAAATTCAGAAAGGAATCATAAAAAAGTAACCCTTTATACTCCATGAGGATTAGAGTCAAGGTAATTCAACAAGCAAATTCTGCTCCATTGAAATTTATGAATATTCTATAACAACTCTCAGTGCTATGCCAGCAAAACTTTGTCAGTGGCCTCAATTTCAAAATTTAAGCACTTAAGCATTGACGATTCGAAGGCGTATCTGGTGGACTCTTTGTATGAGTTCGTTTTTCAAACCATACAATATAAGAAAAAATAAGCGGAATATAAGCAAGGACTTGACAGAGTTTGACCTTTGCAACACGAAATTGGGACGTATGTTAAAAAAAAAAATGGGTTGGAAACCATTTTTGATGACAGGTACAGTGTGTTGTTTTTTAGAGGTATAGAACTTTGAAATAAAATAAAACAAAGATGATTTTTTTTAGATTCACATGAAACATTATTCGAGAAATAATCTTCTGGCATTATAATTTAAGTATGATTTCTAGCATATGATAAGCTCGAAACGATTGATCACTTGGAGGATAGCATTCGTTGCGTTATTGCCGATATACGGCCACAAATGGACCTCCATGTCCAATTTTCGATGACTTTGCCAATTTTCCGATTCTGCCAGATTATAGTAATAGTATTCTGTCAGATTATAGTAATAGTAGTAATAGTAGTAAATTTCATGTCAATTTACAACAATCATCTTTGTTTTATTCCATTTCAAAGTTCTATACCTCCAAAAACACCCTGTACATTCTCCTACACCCAATCCTGACATCAGATTATTCCAACAAACGAAGCGCGTTTTTTAAAGTCATCGACCAAATTATTTTGTAGAAATCGAAAATTGAACATCAATTAGATTTAGACCAAACATTTTTCTCGGAAATCGTTCTGAGAAAAATAAGCGAAAAAATAGTAACCAATGATGGTGGGTTCAATGATTGATGCAATCATTAATCGAATCGAATTAGCGAAAGCTCCAAAATACTTCTTTCCGGTTTTGTAAGCCGCAATTGTATGCTGTGGAGCTGTTCAACACAAGAAAAAACATCTAAAAATCAGATATATCACAAAAACAGACTCGTGTTTGACAGGGTCGATCCATCCTTTGCTTCAAACTTTATTGGAAAATAGATTGTCAGGAGCACGCAACATGGACAGTATTGTACAAACAACAGCAGAGAAAGTGTATTTTTAATTTGCAAGAAAATTCTCCAATTCTATCAATTATTCGAGTGCAAATTCATTGGGAATAAAACATTGTTTGTGAATTCAATCTGCAAGAAGAACACAAAATTGACACAAAGTCCAGAAATTGGCAAAACAAATCTTTGAATCAATTGTCCTGTCAGTGGAATGCCAACACATGAGGAATGCAGAGTTGAAGAGATTCCTTCCATTCCGAGTACGATATAGCTTAGGTCCCCGAAAAATCCTGAAATCATTTTGCCTGCTAGCCCAGAAAAAAAGGCAACCGACGGGATATTGACTTCCCGTCACTCAATTTGCGTCCATCAATGCAGACTGACCCAAACGAGCCCCGTCCCCGTCGTTCTGCGATTCCCTGACCTCCTGTTGATTCAGGAGCTTCCCTAATTCGAACCGTCTACCGCGTAGGCGCAGGATTTTGCTGACATCATGACGAATTCCTAACGCTGGATGCCTCCATGACTTCTCTTCCAAATATTGGATTAAGATTTTACTTGTACACAAATCCGTGGAGATGGCCCTCTTTTTTTTTTTATTATTTTTGCTTAAAGCTAGCTCCAGGGACATGCACGTGAAGTGAAAAACAAAAAAAAATAAATTGCGCAAATATTTGCTAGAATTTTAGTCCTCCGCACCCACACAGCAAAAGACAGTGAGAGAGAGAGAGGGAGCGACCGGCAGAGGATGCAAATGATTATTCTAAAATTAAATGTTTCCGAACGCAAGCCAAGGCATTGTTCTATCAAATTTGTCGCTCCATTTCCATGAATTGCGAGGACGTCCTTTTTTGCTTTTCATTTTGATATTTTCCTTCGTTGTGTCCTGTCGACTGAAATTTCGGTGTTATTCTAAAATGGCAAAGAATTGAATTGAACTGCGGACAGAGAGAGAGAGCAAGAGCCAAGCTGAGCTCAGCCACCGAAAATTCGTTTTGTTGTTTTCCTAAAAATTTCGTGTGCAAGTTAAATTTTATTTTTTGTTTTTTGTGATGGTTGGGAATCCTTGAAAATTAGAATATGCTTTGAAAACAAAATCAATTTTTGCTTAGCTATGGCTACACATATTTTATGCCCCCTTGTCCTCTAAACTTGACGTGCTGTGATGTCGGTGGCGGTGGCGGTGGCGGTTGTGGCTCAGCATCAGCCACTGTGTTCTGTCAGCACGGATGATGACGACGGCGACGAGGACGACGTGGCTTACTCGGCTCTCCTTCTGTATGACATAAAACCCTTGTAGTTTTCATATTTCAAAGAGGAATTATACGGTGTGCCATGGTGAAGGTAATGTACATTTAACCTAGTTTTTTTCGTATTTTTTTTTTTTTTTTCGTTTTGGTTTTTTATGAGGAAATTTTTTTTTTATGAAACGAAAATAACCCCATCCGCTGTGCATTAGAAAACAAGAACAAGACAGATGGCGACGGGGTGGTGTGGTATTGTTTATAATGCAACACTCTAAAGTCCTAGAAATTTTTTTAGAATCATTGAGAGGACTTGCTTAATTGCGTAAGATGCAGTGACGGAGCTTTAAAGACTTTGTGAGGAAATGGAGCGGTTTTTAGGACGTCTATGCTGCAACTTGTTTAAGGTCGTGCTGTAGTTTTATCATAGCACGTTTTTAAATGAACAATTTAGCAAAGGCTCATTTTGTGGTCTCTGGAAGACATACATACAAAAAAAAGAACTGGCTGTTAATTTTAGTGAGGTGAATTATTTGCTTTCTTTTAAAAAAACATTCAGCGCATGTTGTAGCGAAAGAAAGCTAGGCTCTGGCTCTCGACGAGCTGTTACGCCACCCAATGTAAATGCATGTTGTTTACGTATACAAACTGAGTCGATAGAATGTTTACAGAAAAGGACATAACTTGTATGGCGACCTAGAGCAAGACCTATCATAATCTTTTCAGAAATTTGCATTTCTAGAGAAAGCAGCAATAATTTAGCCTGTATTGCACCCATCCAATTCAAATGGATTTTAAGACGTTACAAAGATCAGATTTTTTACTCAAAAAACAAAAGCATGAGTTATGAGAGAGGTACACTCATCGCGGGGGTTAGCTGAATGAAAAGTTTCGCGCAAAACGAAACCGCGTAAAACGAATTATTAGCGTGCATGGATGTATTTTGAACAGAAAAACCATAGTGGGCCACGATTCTTTAAAGAATAACGTTATTTCGCGCAAAGCAAAGTCGCGCAAATCGAATTTGGGCAGATATTTGAAAATCGCACAAAGGTGAAACCGCCTAAAACGAGACCGCGCAAAACGAGAATTGAGTGTATAATGAAGTTACCAATAATTGTAGATGTATATACTAAAAGTGATATAAAAAATTGTAATCATCATGGCAGATAACTGCAGGAGTGAATTTATAAAAAAAACAAAAAGTTTCTTATTTCAGAGATACAAGCAGCGCATAGCAAAAGCCTGCTTATGTTTACAAAATAAAGAATTTTATTCTCTAAAAAAAAAGAACAACCGCATTCTCCACCTCTCTATAAAAAATGTTTTCTGAAATAAAAAAAAAGTATAACTGATGAGAGAACCGACTCATCCCCAACTTTCAACACCGGAAAGATCAACGTACATCACAGTTTAATGCGTAGTTTTTTACTCCTACGCTTTAAGGCAAATTAATACGATTAAAACAAACTTCTGTGAACTAAAAGAATGAATGTTATAGCCGACATAAAAAAAAGTTGCGATGCTGCACATAAATTTTAAATCACACTGCAGCTCTTGCAGAAGTCGTTCATCATTGTGAATATTGTGTGTCTAAATATTGTTTTTCCGCCATAAAATGCCTTCTTTCATTTTCAAATAAAAAATAAGTATGATGATTAATGATTAATAATTAAAGTCGAGTTAGAGGGAGTTCGACTTAGAGGATTGCTCGTGAAATTCAACTGTATAAATATTTTACTTCACTGAAATTGTAATTACATTTATTGATGAACATAAGTTATTATAAACAACACGGAACAATTGTTTTAATGTCAAAAGTACTCATTCCAATTGATAAATGTAAGGTTAGCTAATTGCCATCTGCACATGTTAAAGATCATTCCATAAACTGAAAAGGTCGTGTTTTACTTCCAATTAATTTAGCCAGTTGAATTTTATCCAAAGTGGTGATCGCGTCAAATAGTTTTTTTTATCCTTTTTCAAGAATGTTTCTTGTATGCTTTCGCTAAACTATGGCGAAAAGTAAAATTCGACTTAGAGGGAGTCGACTGTAGTTAGTTTTAAACAACCACAGATTTCGAGTAGCTTAAACTTCTCGTTCTTGGTATACTGAGCTTCAAAGTAAAAAAAAGTCTTTACATTTAAGAAGAAATCAGTTGGCGACAGAATGTAATCCTTGGCGTTTAAATATCGCATTCGACTTACTTTTTTTTGTAAGTTTAAACAAAATACGATGAGTTTACTTAAAAAAATGTATAAGAGCTACTTCAAAGGTGTGCGTAAGTCTCATCATCATTAGAGCCCCTTCACTGTGTTGTGCGCGTTATAATTTTGACACATGTGAAGGGAACCTACAGTTTATTGCCGGTTCCGAACGGCGAATTGCGAAAGCTTTCCGTGACAGAAGTACTCCAGGAGGATTGTCAGTCGTTCGCTGGAGGTGGGGCCGTGAAAAGTGTTTGTGGTGTTTTTTCCCCGAGCTGGATTCGAACCGAGGTACTCTCAGTTAACAGTCCGACGCACTAACGATTAAGCCACGGCGCCACAAAAGCACTGAAAATATCAATCCTGCATTTTTTTCTGTTAAAAATATTCAGTATACAAAAGTTATGACTGATAGCAATCGGAAATTTTATATTTATGACAGCACAAAATGTGTATAAAAGAGTCATCAGACAGAAATGATAGTGTTTCAATTATGTTTCAGCAGTTGTCAAAGATATCAATAACATTCAACAATTAAAATGTTCATTTAGGTTTGCCATTTCATGTTTTTCGAAAGTGTGAAAGTTTTAAAAAGGTATTATTTAAATTCCAATTAGTTATAAGTACTTGCGTTTAACGCACAAAGTTATAAGCAACAAATCTGACGACTGCGATTTTTCACTATCGATTATTCCTTTTGGGACTGTGTCACGTTCTCAGTATGAGCTAATAAGCCACACAATTAATAGGGTGCCGAGGGGCTTCTCCGTCAAAGTAACCCTATTTTTATATGTTTCAATACACATTGCAAGAACTTATTGCTTACTGACAAATTCTATAGGCGAATTGAGAAAGGATTCTTTTGAGAAAAATTGTTGACATTTTCTAGTGCCCAATAACTGACTGAGAGATCTCTGAAATTTCAATCAAACCGCACGTAAACACGGCCCGTTTAAATTTTTTTCTCAAACGTATACGTGTAATTCGCCTGCCTACAATAGCACCCAAAAAATAAGAACCACCGCACCCAATCCATTTTCAGGGTAAAGCGATTAGGCGACTTATTAGGTTATAGATCACAATCCAACGGACTGCCTCTCGGACTTGCAGACTCATCTGAAACTCTCGTAATTAAATTAGCCACCACTGTAATAAATCAGTAAAAGTGAAACCCAAGTAGCCATTTTATGCTTACACCGAAAAACCAACGAAAAGAAAAAAAAAAAAAAACAGAAGAGGGAACAGAAGAAGGAGATAACACAAACACTCAATTGAAATTATTGTTTATTCAAAATATTCATTAAAATTTTACGAGCCAAGTACTTAAGATGCCCACTTACACACTATTCAAGAAATTGCCCAACCAACCGAATCCTTAATTTGTATCTCTCTTAATTTATTGCCACCCCCCACTTTGGTTTGTTCCTGCTGCATGCATTGTAATCCTTCACAGGACGAGCTACAACCACGACAACGACGATGATGACGACGATGACGATGAAGAAATCCACTTGTGAGCAAAGCGAATGGCGTCCCACACCCGGCCATAACCGAAGATGGTTATGAAATTTACATAAAGTGGTCATATTCGAGTTTTTGAAGAGTAATTTGCTCAACGCATTTAGCTATAATAATTGGCCAACAACTGTTGTTCTCTTAAGAAAAGTTACACATCCTTTTCAACACACGCACACAGAGTTACAGACTTACACTTGGCCAGGCCAATCAATTTAATATTTTACTTGCTTATTAATTCTTCAAAAAGGAGGCAATTAAGGAATTCAATTAAAATTCAAACTTAATAAACTTTCCACCGTCCCGTCTCGTTCCGTGCCGTTCTTTTGCATGTGTGCGTGGTGGCCGTGTGTGGGTGGTGGAGAAAAACAGTCAAAGTTCACCCTTGGGGTTTGCCGCATGAAGCGGCAAGGAAACCCTAACCTCTTAAGATTCCTGACCTCAGCATTTAATTCAAAGTTTGTCGTTTGCCGTTCGTTCGCCCAGGATATGAAGAGTCCTCTCCCATAGGCTTACCATGAACCAGAAATCACAGTCTTAACCGCTAAGGCACCCTTACACACACACACGCACACACAAACACACCCACAGCAGTCAGAGGATAACTTTTATTCTTGCAGGTTCGTCCTTTCTTCATTTTGTGTGTTTGGGCAAAGTGAAAACTTAGTTCTTGGTGAAACACTGTCAGATCTCTTGTTCACTTAGAAGGACCTACACATGTTTGTTTGCTCCTGGCCTACTTGCCCAAGCACTGAACTCTCCTCTCCCATCCCTTGCTCCTTGGTAGTTAATTAAAGAAAAAGGGTTCTGCCAATGGCAGTAATGAGCCATTTACACGAAAGCGAACACTGAAGGGCCTCAACAACTCCGCCGCACAGCTCCTTTCAGTTGGAAAATCACAGAGTGTGTGTCTCCTTAAAATTTACTTTAGGGCAAATGTCCTCCAACCCACCCACTCGCCCACCTCCACACCCGCGCAAAAGCCCCAACTAGAATACACTTTTCCTTAAGTGTTTATATGTTCTTTGGGCGTAATTTTCCAGACAAATACATCCTCCGTCCTCTGTCCCCTACTTGTGTCTCCTGGTGCGGGTAAAGTCCTCGAGCGACACGGGAATAACTGCGAGAATGAGTGGGTGGGTGGGTGGTTAATGTGTGCGCCTGATGAACTGTGACAGGAGGCAAGTTTCCTTCTTTCAACACGAAGATAGAATTGATAGAGGTTTATAATAAAATTAAGCAATTAAAATGCTCCCCCATCACCCATCGCCCCCCTGCTTGTGCGTGGTTGTACACTTTAATGAATAGAGGTGAAAGGTGCCTGCCACAAAAGCTAATTAGGACGCGTTCCCCGGGCACATGCATGGCGGTAACATTAAAATTGCTTCAATGGCATATTGTTTTGGGTCTCAATTGGGGTATGGGTTTTTGAGGTGTGTGCCTTTGGGGTCGATTCTTTTATTATCTTGGTTCGATAGAGTTTCACCATACTCGGCGGCATTCCTCAGCAACATAAGTTCTTTAGGGGCATGTTAAGTGAGTTAACCTTTTTCCATCTCCCCCGGGGGCCAATCGCTTAAGTGATAGAGATAAACTTATGACTGCAAAGCTGTTCAGATACGAAGTTCAGTTAGGTGTGAGGTGGATGTGTTCTCACAACATGTAGCACTTCGCCCTCAAAGTGAAAACGCCAAAAGTAGTTTAAGACGGCTCATGCCAATAATTGATCTAAAACTTATGGAAGCCGGGAGTCGTTCACAACATATCCCAGGGGAATTTGTTTCAATTTGAATCATTTTTCTTTTTAGTTTCGTTTTGTGTGTGGTGGCCATCTTTTTTCGGCGACACTTGTCAAATTTATTGTCAGTGATGCCAAGTAGATAGACGATTGATGGAGTGGATCTTTGAATCCAAAAAAACTCACCATTCAAATGAGCGTTCGTTATTGCAAATGTGAAGCGATTATCGTCGATTTTACAACAACCGTGATGACCTCTTAAAGCCAACTGCCTATCGTTTGAAGGGAAAAGCAATCAGCCAGTATCGGTATGCCAAAGAAACGCCAGTTCAAATGTCGACGACTTCATTATCAGGAGATCCCAGATACATCGTCGTGCACAAGGACTCGGCTTTCGCAGACTTTAACCTGGCGAATTTTACGTCGTCACTTGGGCACTTATTAAAGGTTAAACTGACACAGGATGAGGCAATGCCGTTTGTTCGCTGATTGGCTTTGTAGCGTTTGAAAGGGAACTCCAAAGGCAAAGGCGATTAGAATGATGACAGCTACCACAAAATTTATCAGTTTACAATGCGGCAACAGTCAATACATTTAACACGGATTTTAGGTATGTGAGATCATGGGTGCTTTGTTTTTTATCAGCGAACTCTACAAATCAACGACAACCTAATTTTAAAGTCTTAGATTGGATACGGTTTTAATTAGAGTATTGGCTGATTTCTTACTGAGAAAGCATGAATATTGCACTAAGATCAATCGACAGACTTTGACTTTTATCGTTTTCTGTAGTCGCAAATTTATGTGGATATGATAAACTCATTAATTTTTCCTGGGTAGAAAACCAGTTTTGTTACAGTTTTTATAAGGGTAGTATTAATTTGCAGCCATTGTTTATCAATTCAATTCAATTCGAAACAATTCAGAACAAAAAAAGAGATTCCATATTTAGAAGTATTCAGCGGCTCTCAAAGCAAAATAAATCCATGAATAGTTTTCTTCCTAAAAACGTCTAAGGTTAGGAAAATCAAGAAAAGTGTTCTTTTATTGCTATTGGTGCACAAAATTGAATCTCAATTTTGTTCTAAAGTATTTCTCGGAGCGAGTTACACACTTTTTTTTTTAGATAGATCGATTTTAAATTATTTTGCTTTCTATACAAACTTGAAAATTAAAATTTTTAGCGGGGTTGACACCTTATTCGTACGATTTGCTTGACGACTATGCTTAATCAGGGAAAATCGTAGAGTGTGAACGTTCTTTCAACTTGTCGTCAGATTTGTCGTAAGGAAGTTCTGTTTTTTCGACTGCTTGATGATAAATAGTATGACTTAAATAGCTGTCGTACCAGCTTTAGAGCATTTTTTTCATTTTTGTTTGCGACTTCAGAGAGCGAACATTGATGTTGAGCGGAAGGAATCATATGAAAAATTATTTTTTATTCACGAACTACTTTTTCTTTTACATGATGTTCACTAAATCATTCATCATTGCTTTGCCGTCTACGGGTGTTTGTTTATACAGTAGAACATCGATTATCCGGACTAATTATTACTATCCGGATAATTGAAAATCCGGTTAATCGAAGAAGCTATAGTAGACACTGGCACGTCAAATTAAAGATCTCGTTTCGTACTTTAATATAAGTGCCTATGTGTATTATAGCTCCTGCTGAAGCTGATGTATCTTACTTTTAAGGATAAACTTTGTAAGCTAATTTAATCAAGTTTTTCTCTTCATTGCTGCTATTAGGTGTACAACTTTGCTTGGGCCGTTTTGCAATGGATGGCTATGGCGGTAAGTGGTAGTCGAAATAAATAGATAACATAAAATAAGCTTAGGTATTTGTAAACATAACGCCATCGAAATATTATTCAATTTGTCTCTGCATCATAAAGTTATTTTCGATTAAACATGTCAGCTTACGAGCCAAATTCTCGTCATATGCGGGAGGTTTTAATTTTCGTTTTTAATATAAAGAAATCTGCGGCTGAGGCTCGTATGATCTCGAATACCTATGGTGAGGCCGCTATTAGTGAAAGACCATTCCGGGAGCTACTTTAACGCTTCAAGAACGGTGATTTTGATGTCGAAGACCCGCATGGCGGTGGAAGAGAGATGGTTTTCGAAGATGCAGAATTGGAGGCATTAATTGATCAAGAATCGTGTCAAATACCACCGAATCAAACGTAAAACGAATTATAAATGTATAACCTGTCCATTACAATAAAGCCTCGAATTTCAGAAAAAAAAACGACGGAAGCAACGTTGTATCCTCAATAGTTTCTTTACCATATCGTGATCTGAAATCCTTAAGCAGTGTAGTCAATATATTACAAGTGAGCCAAACTTCAAATACTTCTTTCTTTTAAAGTGATCGCCTACTATTGAACATTGAACATTTTTACTTG
Organism: Syritta pipiens; assembly: GCA_905187475.1. Taxonomy (NCBI): domain Eukaryota; kingdom Metazoa; phylum Arthropoda; class Insecta; order Diptera; family Syrphidae; genus Syritta; species Syritta pipiens. The sequence goes on along the minus strand of LR994572.1, from coordinate 33,181,290 downwards.
AATTCTTTTTTCTTTGTTTTGAATTTTAGTCCTTTCTTTTGCAATAATTATCGCCATCAATCATCCCTTAATTTGTGAATGTGACAGTAAAAACGTGAGTTAAGCTTATTCCTCATATTGATCAGTAAGACCAAGGAAAATTCACAAAGTATTCAGCCTTTTCTACGAAATTGAGAAGCCTAAGAGAACTGTGCAGTAACTTAAACAAAAGTTTAGCAGGTAATTCTCCAAGCAATCGTATACATATTTATTTTCGATTGTGCGAAGCGAATTTTTGTTTTTTCTTATTTATATTGAGGTTTTCTTTCGTTTTCTCCTCAAGCTGTTTTCTATTCTCACTTATTTAAAACTATGCAGTAAAAAAATTAAAATTCTAAATGTTGAAACGAAATAAAAAAAAACCGGTCAAGTGTGAGTTTTACTCACCCGCCGAGGGTTTCGTTCGCAAACAGATTAGTAGCTTAGACCTAATATAAGTTTAAGAAATCAACAAACTAAAATAGTCAAATCAAATTAAACTCAATTCACTATTCATTCACTAAAATTCTTTAATTTCGAACGAAACTGAACAAAAGAGAATTCTTTCTTATTTTCCGATCGCGCCATTCGTGTGAAAATTGCTTTGGTAAATGCACCAGGGGATGAAATGCCGCAAGCGACACTGAGACTCTCGTCAGTTCATCGTTTTTTGCAGATAACTGATTCGATTTAAATCGTTAATATCTCGAAAAATTGTATGAAAATAATTTTTTTTACATAATATTTTTTTGTTCTTTCGCCGAGATCTATAAAATGGCGTTTTCGGATCTTCAAAATTCGAATGCTGTTGTTTTTTTTTTTGTTTTGATTTTTATCCAATATCTCGAAAACTATTAAAGCCAGAGTGCTCAAACCAATTTTAACACAAAAATTACATCAAAACCTACAATCCAGATTTTTTTTTAGATTTTTCGACCAACGGGTGTAGAAATGAGAGGGGGGACGCCTTTTTTTCGACTTTGAAGCTTAATATCTCGAAAACTTAACTTCCAAATGAAAAGTTCAAAATGAAAACTCTATTTCATTTTACAAGACCTACTCGATGGTACCTCACATAATATATTCCCGTGAATTTTTTTTCAAAAAAAGTTAGTAATTAATTTATTTTAGTACAAATAAAAAATCACACACACACATTGCGATGAGAGCCCCATAACTCCAATTTTTTTCAGATTTTTTGGTCAAATATTCTAGAAATGAGGTGGGGGACACGGTACACAAGTCAGTTTTTGGCAGTTTGTTGGCTAATAACTTCTTACCAATAAGAGAGAGATGATTAGCATAGTACAACTTTTTGATCTAACTATCATCCTCTTTCCAACGATTCTCATATCAAGGAATTAGTAAAAGAAATTTGTTTTTCAAATATAGTATTGGTACAAAGTTTTTCGCTAGTATGAAATTTTCTTAAAATTTTTTTTCTCAACTTCCTTTGGGCAAGTAAAATACATCTTTTGGCGAAGTTTTATTTCCTAATTCTCAGTGGTTCGCCAATTACCAAGATTAAAGCCTAATGACAGACAGACAGACATTTTCATAATCAGTGCACCGCCCCCTTTTCAGGGACACCCATATCGACCATCAAAGTTAGTAAACGTTTTTTCGGTCGTTAGTACTAGTACTAACTTTTTCTTTAATCTGCGACTAATTCCAAAACGGGTGCATGATTTATGTTTCTGTTGCCTAGATACATCTTCAGTCCAAATTTCATCCCTTAACTAGAAAGAACTTTTAAGTTATAGTCAAATATGTAAAAGGCGACAGACAGACAGACAGACACCGAAGTGATTCCATAAGGGTTTCCTTATTCCTTTGGAACGAAACCCTAAAAATAAAGTGAATTTTGGACTGTATTAAGGTATTGAAAATTACATGGTACTCAGTGCTGGCATCGAGTTAGCATTGGGGTTAACTCATTTTTGTCTCAACTAACGAGTAGTCATACGTATCGCCGATTTAAGAAGATAGCTTTGTTCACATTTCGGGCTAACAGTTGGAAGTAATGAATACTTAAAATGTGCTTGATAAACATAGCAGAAACTGGCAAAAATTTAACATAACCAAGTTTTTGTTACAAAGTGAAATGCAAACGTATGCAATTCCCTTCAAATTTAAATTGAAAGTCATTAGAAGTGCGCACTAACGACACTTTCTTCTTCAATTGCTAGACAACTCCTAAATAGCTTGTCCGATTTATAAAAAAAATAATAAAAAAGATTCCTTATACCTTTAACAAGAATATAAGCCACATTTTTTTTCGTATTGTGTGAGTTTTGGTTTTAAGTTAATTAGAAATAAACCCTGCCAACTAGCATACCTAACCTAAGCTAATCATTTGCTTTAAATCAAAGAACTTTACAAAGAACAGTAAGCACGACATTGCAACGATTATACAAAGCTTCAAAATTCCAATTTGAGTATTCATGTAACTGCGGTTGTGTAAACACACAGCGCTTGGATTGGATTCTTGGAATAGACGCGCAAGTAAATTTGTGGTGTCCCACTTTGAGTGCCCTGCAAATATTGGAGCCATAATCATGGCAGAGAAAAGAACGTTAAGCTTATTGGATTCAGAGGAAACAATTTTAGTCAACAATAAATGTAACGAACAGATAGTAAAAGTCTCATGGCTCCACTGTTTATATTCGTTCATTAATTTTAAACAAAAATACATTTGTTGTTATAGGAAAAAAAATAATAATGCAACAAAAATCTGTGCTAATGGAAAATAATACAAAAGAAGAGGAAAAGGAAGTGAAATACGCTAATAGTTTGCCCCACAAATTTTTTTGGTATTAATTATGTATATCATATCCTGTTTTAAATGTTAGCTTGCAAATATGAGTTCCTCATTATATCGCCTCCGTATGAAAAGAAATACCGGCCATCTAACTAGAACACAAAGAATCTCTCCAGCAACAGTTCTTTTTGCATAAAATGCAAGTAATTCCTCTGTAAACAAAAACCTTTCCACTGATTCGCTGACTTCATTCATCCCGAATAAGAAAAAAATCCATAAAATTCATCCAACAACAAGCGAAGGACATAGAAGTTCGTGGCTTACAAAGAAAAAAAAAGTTGAACCACTCAGCGACTCTTGGAGGCAAACGGAAGGAAAGCACCTCAAAAGTCAAAAAGGCATGACAAACACGGTTATGAATTACTTGAAAGAAAATTGAAAATGAAAAGAACACGCCCGGACCGTAACCGTTATACTCGATGAAAAAAGGTCTCCACTAAATTAGTGGAGACGACGAAGAAGTTGTTTGGGGATGAATTTTGATGGTAGGGTTGCAAATTTCTTTTTTTTTTTTTTTGACACGTGAAGGAGAGTGATCGAAGGTTCAAAGAATTTTTGACTAAATATTGGATGCTAAAAAAGGGAGAGGAATTATTGACTGGAAATTTGAGAAAATTTTAGTAAATTAACTCTAGAAGCATCAGAAAAATGGAATCAGCATTTTGATTAAGTCTCAAAAGTCAACTGTTTCCGATAAAATATGCAACGTAAGACGATCGATCGGAAATAAGAAGTGTATATGGTCAAATGGAGATTTTTTCCACAGTTTGCCTCCAAATGCCATTTAAATTACTGAACTGCATTTCGCATCCGGCAAGTTTTCAGCAGTAAGCTATTATAAAGCTATATCTCTGAGTAAGGTAGAGCAGCATAGTTTAAATCTAATCTATAGTTATATCTATCAGAAAGGAGTTAAGGAAGAAATATGTAAGTTCCAATGTGATTTCAAATTTTATTTGAATTACATGATTTCCTAATTGAATTACTATTACTTAAAATTGACACTGGATGCAAATGCAATAGCAATTATACAAAATTTTAGTTGATTTTAATTTAATTGGATTTATTTGTATTTGTAATTCAAGAATTTCACATCAATTGCATGTAATTTCAATTATCATTATTAAAGAGAGTTGGAATTACTTGTTAACAAGTACATTTCACATTAATAAGTAATACCCAATCAAATGTTTCCTAAAAACCGAGTTCTTGAACTCGCTGGTATAATATTAGGTTGTCAAATATCTCCCTTCCGCCTTTTTGTCTTTTGAATTTTCCGGCTATGCACAAAGTGCTACAGAGCTCGTATCCAAATTAATAATGCATAGCGTCATTTTGTAGGTCATGCCAAGATCTTTCAAATGATGTATTGATACGAGCTCTGTAGCGCTTTGTACATAGCCCGAAAATTCAAAAGACAAAAATGCGGAAGGGAGATATTTGACAACCTAATATATTCGTAGAAATTATGGTGGACTTCATGCTTAGGTAAGCTTACGTACGTTGACTGTAACAAAAACCACTAGGATGACTTTATTGGAACTCGTTAAGTCCATCTGGAAATCGAGCGGGAAATTAAATAACTGCAATGTCCTGCCATTAATTTCCCAAAGTGAGAGATCGCAACCTTCCCCCTTTTTCGAGAAAAACACCCTCAAAGTTTTCCCAAGCGCACATCAAATCCATCAAATTAGAACATTGAATTTTTAAAGTGGCGGCAGAGTAGCGAGTGTGGTGACTACTTTCTACTCGGAAGTGCTATATTCTCGATCGTATTGCGATTTTTATTTTTTAAATCGTGTGCTCATTTCAGGAAAGATTAAGTTTGTCAAAGTTTAACATCAGTGGAAAGGATAAGGACGTTAATGGACGTTCTGGATTTAGTTTTAAGTCCTTATTGTCACACGATTAAAACCGAGCGAGTATACTTCCCTTTGTTCTCAGAAATGACTCCAACGAAACTCGTATCTTGACCGACTGAATAGGTTTTCTATTCCAGAATATTCTTGAGTAGGGCTGTCTAAAACTTACATACCTTCACGAGCTCATTAAATTCACTACAAAAGCTGGAGGGCTGCAGAAAAACATGTTTTTAATTTTCTAGTAAAAACGAAATATTGATTATATGTTTCGTCAAGGAATTCTACTATCAAAACTATTTAAGTTGAGGCTGTTCCGATATTTTCCGATTAAAAACAAGCTGGGCCTTTGTTTGCGCAGCCCTGTTCTAAAGTAACCATTCTTCCCTCTGCCAAATATCAGTTCCAAGCAAAAAAAGGTACAATTTAAATGCGTCGTTGCCATGAGGTCGTACTAAAAAAATTCTATTCAATTTAAGCCAAATATGCTGATTCATTTCAAATACAATTAGAAACCGCACACTGAGCCAATCAACTGTGCTCTTTTTATTTTGAAACCAAAATCTCACGCTGTTAACGCGATTGGATTTCAAAATACGTTGCACGAATTTTCCACCCGAAAACCACAAAAGCGACCCCTGTTTCGAATAAGTGATTAATATAATCTCGCCGTTTAAGGGTGTTAATTGTTTTTGTTTTCTTGACAGCATCATGTATTACGATCCTGTCGCTGACAAGCATCAGAATTGCATTTAATAATCAGTCTTATGAAATGATTTAATTGTTTCTTCCATGATTAGGAAAGGAGGTGGTTTGACGAGAGAAATGAGTGGGAAGGAGGTGGGTTGACTAGATGAAATTCATTTAAGACTCAAATGTCAAAGTTTTGTCCTAAAGTGTGTCAACGTATACACAAAGTTATTTTTACCAAATGTGCCGACTGCAGAAGTGACACAGAATCCTGAGACGCTCTGTCATCAAAAAACAATCACAGCCCAAGAATCCCATCCCCGATGCTCAAGTTCCTAAACCGATGTCGAAGTTAGAGACAACACAATTGTTGCACTGCAACTCAATTCATCGAGCCCCTGAGAAAATAACCATGTCCAAGATATGTGTCTATAAATCTCTCTATTCTTATCTCCGGCAGACAAATTCTGAGGAAAAAAATTCACCACAAAAACATATGTCAATGTCCGACAGACAAAGAATCTGCCCCGGTCCAGTGTGAGAGGGATCCATCTCTCCGATGCATAGGGATCTACGCCATAAGAATAACATTTGTCCTGTGAGTGGTCCTGTAGAGTGTTTTATCAACTCCAGATCAGGAGAACAACTCACATGTAGCCCGATGGATTACCACTAAAGACACTTACCCACAATTGCAGCGTACGACAGACGACAGTATGGACAGTCTCCAAAGTCCCTTATAATTGATGATAGAAATTAATCCTTGAGTCGAGACACACAATCACTCTTCCTCCTCGCACTGTTACACACAACACTGTATATGTGTGGGTGGTGGAGGGATGTAGTTCCCACTTAAATGGGTTATAAAATATTCGATATACCAGTAATAATCTCCGGTTGACACCAAATACCACAGCGGAATTTCGTTTATCCTTGCAAAAGCATTGAATTAAAAAAAACTACACATACACACATCCTCCTGCAACGGAAAACAATTTAAAATCCACAAAAGCCGACTATCGCTGTCAATTGCCAATTGCGAAATTCATTTTTAATTATTTAACACGCTCTCTCATGTCCACCTGTGCAGCTATATACGGGTACATCCATTAGCGGAGCGGCGAGAGGTCAAAGGGCATCGGGGCCGGGCCGGGATTCAAAGGGATAAAGGGACACGAGCATAAAAGCGAAACGGCCACGGCGCTGCTGTAAGCAAAGCGAACAAGTGTCATACACGTTCGAAATTTTCACGGTGTGTGGAGATTGTCGCACGTCGCCGTCGTTATCCTTGCGACAAGAGATGAACAGAAAAAACGAAAGACAAAAAAGATGTAACGACACAGTTTTATCACGCCAAGAAAAGACGCTCACGCTTTTTTTTGTTTTTTTTTTTATTTTCTTGATAAAGTTGAAGTAAAACGCGTCAAAAGTGAAAGGACATCCGAGAACCGATACGAACGCGACGTCACTGACTCAGCCACAGCCGAACGCACAGGCAGCCAATTACGGACTGTCAGATTAAAGCGAGGCAAGCACGGTCTTTCGTTGGATGCCAATGCCAAACACACACACACACGGCGACGGTAAGCAGGGGGCGGGAGACCGAGCAGCACTGAGACACTGGGATACACTTGGGCGCAGTTGGGCAATGTGATACGAGTACATTTGCTGTTACGTGCACGTTGCGAGCCACACATCCGCAGATGACTCTCGGAAGGACTTGCTTGTATTTTCTCGAGCACACGCAACATTCCCACACGCCTCGGAAAGCCGGCCGAACAATGGAATTCGCTCCTTTAAGCACGCAGCATGTTGCTGGCAACACGCCCGAGCCGTGCGCAGGATCACAGAGAGCACACGACTTTCGCCGAAGCTTTCGCGCCTCACAAAAACGTGCAAGCTCCGTCTGCTCCGTTTCTATGGCAGTCAAGCGCTCGGCTTTGCGGAGCTACCTTTGAAGGAGTCCTGTGCGCCCCCCGTGCGCAACTTGACACGTCAATTTAAATGTTTTGTTTTGATACTCTTGGCTGTGAATTGGCCAGCTGAGATTTTTTGAGATGCTTTTTTTGTTTTCCTCGTTTTTTTTTTTTGTTTGTTTGAAGGGTCTCTGGGTGTTTGGTAAGGGTAACGTTTAGGAATTTTGTAATCGCTTTTGGTTATGAGTTGAACGGAGGGAAGAGCGGTGTGTGTTTTCTGGTTGCCACCTGCCCCTCGGGAGGGCCGCACAATCATTTGCTCAATTCCTCCTTTATTTTTACGATGAAATGAGATATTTGGCACGTTCTGAAAAAGCATCGCATTCGGGTTTTTATGCGTGTAACAAGGCTGCAATAACATAAAAAGTCCTTAACCTGTTCAGATGGGCGTGTAGGGTCGGGGTGATGACGGGTGGTGTGGTTTATTTTGAAGAGATTATGATTGAAGTAGCTGTATATTTGACACAGAATCGTTTCGATTTGCTTTGGCAATTGGCTTGTGATGAATTTTTTTCTGTATTTGTTTTCTTTATGGTACTTGACGTCTACGGAGTGTTTTTTTTGCGATGGTGAACGTCTGGGGGGAGGAGTCAATTAAGGATCTGTTTAAGACCGGGTGATTATCAAAAATGGCATTATGTTTGCTGGGAGCAGACTGAAAAGGGTTTAGCTGAGTCATTAAATTTGCTTTCAATTTAAGCTCCATGAGTGTAATCTGAATCTTTTCATTGACTGTTGCAAACAATTCAGGCTGAAGACGTACAGCTGCGGTCAAAAGAGTAGCAGTGAGACACGAAAAACCAAACAGCTCAATAAAACGGATATATGTATATCATCTATAAATTATTTTGAAATGTTTATTTTTAAATAAAAATCTAATCTAGTCATTAAGTAAGGGATAATACTCAAGTTGCAAAAAGGTATTCTTCAGAAAACAGCACTGCTATTATTTTGACTGCAACTGTTAATAATAGATTAATCATTAAAACTATTGGAACACACTGAAAAAATTATAATTCTGTTATTAGAGTATTCTATAAGCAGAATATGGTTTGCTGGAATGTGGCGAACCGAAGAAAGAAATTCAAATAAACTGGATCTCTTGCATATGTTTTAATATCTTCAGTGAAGTGCATTCTCTAAGGGAAAAAATCACGTTTGCATTTTTTTTGTACTCTATATTTTTAACCCTTTTAAGCAGCCATTTATGGCTTTTGATTTTATGGCTTTTGATGTTTTCCCAGTTATTACTAATATTTCGCTTATGCGACTAGAAATATCATTTTGACAGTTAAGATTATATCTTTGGGTGTTGATTGTTGTGCTTTTATTACGTCTTCAATCATTTCGAATGTTGTAGAGGCTTACACCATGTAGTGCCGTGGGTAATTTTCAAATTCGAAAGAGCTGTCAATGTCTGAATATCAAGGATTTTAAGAATAAATCAACAAATGCCTACCCCCTTTGGACACAACAGATTTAAACGGTTTTTGTTTGGTCGAATAAATGTTGTTTAAAACTTTTTTTCGAAATGATCGGTTTTGGTAACAGGCACTATAATGATTATTCTGGAATTCTGGAAAGGCTCAAACAAATTCTGCTTCGAAGCAAAGCAAATCAGCTACAGATCTAGTGTTTTTTCCAAAAAAAAGTCTATATGAGTTCTATTGTTTCAAAATATTATTATTATTATAACTTTATTGAGAATATTATAAATTGTACTAACAATAGTTAGATAAACATAGCGCTAGCTACCAGGGCCTTTGGCTATGTTTCGAGATATAGTAGCTAGACTTCGCAACAACTACCAATGCTATTCACATGTCTTGTTTTTCAAAAACGATTTTGGTTTGACTTGACAACGCAGAAATATGTTTTCAAAAAATCAACATTAAAGAAAATTCTCTTGCGATGAAAAGGAAAAAAAGTTAATGAGTTAGTTAAAGAGTTTGTTTTTTCAGTCGAACGTTTTTGGTTGATCAGAATGAAAACAGTTTAGTTCTCTTCAAAATTAGTTAGTCAAATATTATCGATATTATCGAACGAAATCTTTGTCATCACTTCGGTGTCTGTCTGTCTGTCCCGTTATACATATAACTACTAAATCGTTAGAAGTTAAGGAAATCAATGGATCTAACAATCTAGAAAAAAAATCTAAAATGTATTGCTGGATGTAATCTTGAGTTTTAAAATAAATTGAACATTTTGGCTCCAATAGTTTTTATGTAATTAGCCAAAAAGTAAAAAATAAAGACATGCGAATTTTGAACGTTAAAAATGTCGTTTTGATGAAAAAAAATAATTTTCACCCAATTTTTCGAAATACAATGAACTCTTGATACCTCGTCTGTACATAGAAGCTATCTCACAGTTCCCTGAAAACACCTTGGTAAATCAAGAAAAAAAAAAGAAAACCTATGCAATTTGGTCCACTCGTTAATTCGAATTTATTTTTGTGCAAAGCAACATGAAAATCTCTCTAGTTCGAAGTCGAATTTATTTTTTTTTTTCCAACATCCCTTAGCTGAAATGCGTAAGCCGCGAAAGTAAGCCATATTTTTTGTTTCTAAAACCTTTTCAATTCGAAAGCCTTCATAGTTCGAAGTTTTCAAAGTTCGCATAAAATTCGAATTATAGAGAGTTCTTTGTATTGACGACTTAACCCTATACTGGGCGACTTTTTTTTTTACTAAAAAAATGACTGCAAATACCCGAATAATAATAAAAAAAAAAACATTAACCTACGTAATTTGGCATTCCCTCCAAAATATTGGAACCCGATTATCTTAAAAGCTTAACAGACTAAGATTGTGATCCATAGTTTATGAAAGAAGTAAGAATTAAGTTGTATCAACTGCGCAGTGTAGGGTTAAATTATTATTTTTTTTTTTTTTTCCAAAAACTGACGACCCTTAAGTGCATCAAATCATTTTCACACGGCTGGCACGGTCAGCAAATGGGAACAGATTTTCTTTTGTTTAGTTTCATTCGAAAGGAGAAGAAGAATTTTAAAGTTACTAATTTGTTTCATTTATATTCGGTTCTGTGTACTTAAATCAGAATAAAGTCCCGCTAATAACCTTAAATCGAATGGTTAATTTTTTCGGTTACTGAAAAGTTGCAGTCCGATGACATTTTTCATCGGTTAAAATAAAGGGTTTATCAGTCGTTCTTCGTTTATAATTTGATTTTCGATTTGACGACTTTTGGTATTGGGCCGCCAATCCACTTACTACACTTATCAACTAGGTTACGTGCGATTTTCAATGAACTCAACATCTAAAAAGAATTCCTTATTTTCTTTGCACACAGCGAAATTATGGCAACACGATTTTTGACTGATTGATTAAAATTTCGAACGGGTGCGGTTTTTAGTTCTGTGAAAAGGTGTTGATTTTACATTTCAAAACTAATTTTACTGAGTGTAAAAAGTTTTCTCAATGTTCGGTGGTCATCGAGAAACAAAACGAATGCGTTCTACAAACTCCAATTAAAATTTTATTATGTTTGAGTCAGCTTTATTCCGGTGTATTAGAGACATTCTCGTTTCAAATTCACTTCAGAACCAACTTCAAAAGATGACTTCATTCCTCGAGCAGACATCATCTCCTCATTGATTGCTTAGCCATAAAATTTAATTTACCCTCCACGAGCTTAGAACCGACAAAAAACCAAAAAAAAACGACGCACTCTCAACTAACATCTCCGTGCCATTGAATTGCTTCCAAATGCAAATTGATCATCACTCCCCTAGTTCAGTATCAACCATCAAAGCAGTACCCTCTCCATTTTAACGCAGCTAATAAAATTGGAACCATCGCAATTACTAAAATTAACTCGCATCGCCAACCGTACTGTCAACGGAAGCAGAGTCATAAAATAAAAACTGACGCATAAAAAGAAGCAACAAGACGAAGACAGGAAAAAAAGGAAAAGCACCCGTCAACTGGCGGGACGTCTTCTTGCAAATCATTGATAAGAAATTCCAATTCAATTGATTGTGAAGGAGAATACTTTACCCGGGAAGCTGCAATTCTCCAATCTCCTGGGATGAAAAGTTCTTATCAACTGAATTACTTTCTTTTTCCTGCCACGGATTCCCGAGTCGCACAGGAAACTCACTCGTTTTTTTTTTTTCCTTTTTAGGGGTGGGACACCTTGCCGCTGGCTTTGCTACAAGAGATCAGCTTGACACATTCCATTCCCATCCCGTCCGATTAAAAAAAGAAGAGGAGAAGGAAAAAACGAACGTGGGTATCTTAAAGTTTCCCTGAAAGTATCTTTTTGGGTACAGCGACAACAAACCATCCCTCAAACGGGCGGGGTATGGCAACGATCCAAGCGTCTAACGCACCTACGCGCAGCAGAAAACTCTCCCTAACACTCCCAAATAGCAGGACCGAGTCGAGAAAAGGAGTAACTTTTCCGAGATGAGAAGAGGAGAAAACTTTTCCAGAAAAACAGATTGAGCAGATAACCCAAACGAAGAATTGTCTAATTAACACTTTCGTTAAGGTTGATTCAAAGTTGAATCTGGTCGGGATGCCGACGAAGGGGTGAGAGACGCCGAAACTGAAGGCGAAGGCGAATGCGATGCCCGGCACAGCACGTCGGTCGCTGTCCCAGCGCCCCTCCCCAAAAAGGATTACAGCGCAGGGCGGTGTGACGCCGGAGCCTCGGTGTGGCTCACAAAAACAACACAACCAGCCCCACCAGCAGCAGCAGCAGCAGTAATTTATTATTGGTGTCCTCTGATTTCTAAGCGATTAAGCATTCTATTCATTTTTACAGATAGACAGTAATTACATGGTAAGCCATTATTCTCGTGATCGTTATTGTGACGGCAGATGAGCGCGCGGTGCGGCGGCGGCGGTGGCGAACGGGGTGGCAACTCGTTGGGGTTGATATTAATTAAATGTTTCAATTGTTATACATTTTGGGCAGTGTGATGTGCAATTACCGCCGAACGATAGTGAGAGGGAAAGCGAGCGGGGGACGGGAGCTGCAGGCGATTTGCGCACAGAGATTCATGGAGATTAATGACCAAGCGACGGGGCATAAATTCCGTGTCGTAGTCTATGGAATGAATCTTTAAAGCGGGAATTTGGGTCGTTTTTGTGGAATGACTTCATTTGTTTGATTGCTGTTTGATGGAGTATTTTGAAATGTGTTTGACAAAAATGTGATCGGTGTCCCTGAACTTCATTAGAGAGGTTCGAAAACTGTCTTGGGTGGTGACATGTGGTTGGGATATTTATTTTTATGTTAATAGTTCTCTCTCAATGGCTCTACAATGACTTAGACAGGGAAACGAAGATATCGAGCTTGTCCACAAACTTAATGTCCAAAATGGCACAGTTGCCATTCGGTTCAGGAGAAAAACAATAGAGCAGATATATAGTAAGATACATTAAATTCTATCTTATTACAAACCTCAAATTAGCGTTGACATAAAGCCGATTTGAACGTCATCACGCCATGATGTAGTCTTTTGTGATGCCAACCCACTCGACGGCTATAAGTTTGCTTTAAATTGCTTATGATGCAAATGACAGCTGTCAATTTCATCAGCTGGAACCGTTGTTGTTTCTAAAAGGTTGTGGATGTGACACCTTTTTTTTTAAATAAAACGCAAACAATTTAAGGTACTTTGTTTACCTTGCAGTACAATCAAAACATTTATGAATGGAACTTGACTTCGTTCATATGGCCACAGCGGGCACGTTTGCGGCGGTCGATTCGTTATACACAATTTTCGATGACTCGGCCACACATTTCGGCCGAAAGGCCCGCTGTTTGGCGTTCAATGTTCCCTCTAAGCTCTTCCAATGTCGTCGGCTTGTTGGCATAAACCAATGATTTAACATAGCTCCAAGGAAAATAGTCTAGAGGCGTAAAATCGCATGAACGAGGCGGCCAATCAACTGACCCATTTCTTGATATAACACGCTCATCAAACGTACTCTTCTATTAATCGATTTTAGCGCGTTCTGTGAGGCTTGTGGCACTATCCTATTGAAACCACATGTCGTCCAAGTCCATATCTTATGGTGGTTATAGTCATGGTGCGATAACGCTGGCCATTTACAGTAACGTGACGATCGTTATCGTCGACGAAAAAATACGGCCCAATAACGCCGCTGGCATTAAAATCGCACCAAACAGATATTTTTTGTAGCTGAAGTGGTGAATTATGAAGCACATGTGGATTTTCACATGATCAATAACGCATTGAGCTAAAAATGACCTTCATTCCTGAAGATGATTTTGTAGTGATATTTATCATCTTGACGCATTTTCTCCAGAGCCGAATCGGAGAACGTACGTTGCTTGAAATGGTCCATCGGCTTCAATTCTTGAGTCAGGTTCATCTTTTATGGCTGTGAACCAAGATCCTTATGCAAAATACGCCATAATGTGGTCTGAGCGATGCCCAATTCTTGAGACCGACGTGGAATTAACTGATTTGGATCGCCTGCTACGGATGTCTAAACGGCAGCGATATTTTCGACACTTCGGCCAACCCGTTGTCTCATTGACACGTCAACATCACAAAGCGAATATATAGACTCAAATTTTTGCTCTAAACTTGTTATTGCCTGTGTACTAGGGCGAGAATTACGTTCGAAAATTTAAGTTAACGCTCTTCAAGTCGCGGCAACCAACTTCGAATTTTTATAACTTGCAGACGTTGCTTGCTCGTGTATTTTAACATAATGAAAATGCTGAGCTTACTGAACAAATTGACAATGACAGTTCGATGATTAGTGAAAGGGTGCGCTCACAAATTAAATTCAAAGTTGTCAATTCTGTGCAATTCTTATTGGAAAAGCCTTTATAAATTATCCATCTTTGCTTCTTAAATAGCAATTTAAATCAAAGAAATCAATATGCAATTCAGAATAGAAAGTTAATGTGTAGTTTCTTGCACCAATTTCAGATGTTATCCGAAAACAAGTATAGATATAGAGATAGGCACTGAAACATTCTCCAAATGATATCTTATAATAACCAAGTGTAATATTAATAGTTTTGAAACTTCATACTATACATACTCATATAAGTCCTTGGGTCAATTTCTATAAACAGAAAACTTGTCTAACAAAATCAACAAATCTGAGCAGCCTAGGCTTTTAAGCTCTTTGCCTTTTATTTACAATATAACTTGGAAATTCTAAAAAGAAAAAAAAAGAAAAGACCTCCACTTTTCTTTACATGACCAGAGAACACAGTTAGTTATTTTTTATATCAAATATTCTTTTTGATTTTCTTTACATTCTTTCAAATAGTACTTCTCTTTGAAATTAACAACCATATTAATCGTTTTTATCTCTATCTTTGTTGCACCACACCTTCTTGCATTACAGTTAGAAGATTCATAATGTTCCTATTGACTATGAGCAAAACAAAAATATACTGGGGTCGATTTAAATTCACAGACTTAACAGGACAGCTTTAAATATTTGCAGACAATCAGCTGCATTGCTAGTTTATGCACGTCTCGATTTCAACCAAATTGTACTCCAAAAACGAGGCAATCTCGATGAAAGCATCAGATCTATTTAGTGCATGAAATAGAGTATTCTACTTCTCTTAAAACAAAACAAAATTAGCTCCAATCAGAAATAAACAGATTTCATAAAAGAGAACTTTCTGCATTATCATAATTCAGTAAAATATTTCTACAACTATGTTTCCAATAAGTTTCATCTTATTGTATGAATATGTAGGTGAGACTCCACCGATTTAAATTACACTCTTATTATGTGCAGATGAATGCCAGAAAACCTTAAACCTTGTGTATTCTTTAAGATGAGTGGTAACATATAAATTTAATGCTAATAAGTGCTTTATCAACATGACCTACCGATTGCATGCAATCTCTATAACCAAGTACAGAAATATCTTAGCGTGCAAGTACAGAAATATCTTTATTTCAACATTCTGTATTTCCTGTGAACTGTGACGATTATATTTATATTGAAACTTTGTACTGGATTGCAATATAATTTGCTATTTGAATGGAGATCGTGTTTGTTGTGTACTTTAAGAATACAAAGTTCCTCTTCCTACAGAATACAACATAATATTTGCGACTTTTAATGCGATACTAACACTATTCGTTTTTTTTACAAATGTTCAAGCTTTTATTTTGGTATGTTAA
Source organism: Syritta pipiens (assembly GCA_905187475.1). Taxonomy (NCBI): domain Eukaryota; kingdom Metazoa; phylum Arthropoda; class Insecta; order Diptera; family Syrphidae; genus Syritta; species Syritta pipiens. Next base: position 33,165,762 of record LR994572.1, on the reverse strand, counting down.
AATTTCAACAACATTCTGAATGCCAAATCGATTGTGAGACAATCGAGTTGTTACAACAACTTCAACAATTTTAAAGCTACTTGGGTAAATTACAGTCTATTGATAGGAACTAACACGGGCCATTACTTACTGAGCTATCACGCTCTTAGGTTTTGTCCTACCTCATAGGACGCCTTCAGGAATCGCACTTTCATGAACTGAAGCGACTCGTCGGCTAGCGAAACACTGAATTTATATCGCGCCCTAACTGTCAAATTATCTTAAGCGACATCTGAAGCAAAAATTAGTTCGTTTTTCGATAGCGCGTATATCAGGATCATTAGTTTTTTTTAATAAAGCATTCTAGCTATAAATTACAGAAAAACACAGAATTTAACCTAAGCGACAATCAATATCTCACAATCAGACAAAAAGCAAAAAAAAAGCCTCTCGCATTAAATTTTCATTTTGTCCCTAACGATAATATGGCGGTTAGTGCGTGATATGCACTTACTATATGCTAGCCAAGACTCGCCAAAACTAGATTCAAGACCGTGTGAACCTAATTCATCAAGCCTTAAACCAACATAATTTCTAATCCAAATCTTTCCTTTCAACGAGAGATAATAGGATTATATAAAAAATTAACTCCGTGCAGTTGACACAACAGTGGATAACAACAGATAAAATATACATATTACTAACTACGCTAACTAAAAACGGAGACAGAAGTGATTTTATATGCGTTTCGTTTTTCTTTTAGAACGAAACCCTAAAAATGGTATTTATTAGTCATCATCATCATCACTTTCTGTGCCCGCATGTTCCACTAAAGGGGTTGCGGGGTTATCTTAACTTAAACTCAAAATCAAAGCCGTATTTTGTTCCCTTTATTTGAAAAATTGGTCTTTTATGATATACTCGAATTGAAGGCAACATAGTAGATAGTAAAAAGTGTACCTTGGACTTTCAGAACCTTGGCCACTTATTGGAGTCCTCAGAAAAATTAACGAACTTTTGGAGAGATCTTATAAATATTCTAAAAATAATAATAATCAGGCTATAATCTGGTGCCGAAAATCGGTCTGAGGTACACAGCTCTTATCTACCTTTTAGTTTTGAACGGACTCGGTCGGAAGCTCATTATTTCGTCATAATAACAGCAAGCAAGCAAGTTTTTTTAAGGAACTATACCGATTTAATCCTTCCTTAAAAATAGGGTTTCCAGTAGTAGAAATAATCAAGATACATTACTCTAAAAGTACACACTAGTAAATAATAAGCGCACGTTGGTGTGGTTATTTCATTGACAAGCAACTTACATGAGGTGTGCGAATAAATTAAATGTTCGTAAATTTGCCATATGTGGGATACAGAGCGAGAGACTCACCAAGCAGCAATACAGCAACAATATATTATTGCTTGATTCAATTTTGCAAATGTGGTCTTAAGGGTTTGCACTTCTCCGTGAACGATGTTGCTGATGGCATTGTCGTCAACGGCGAGCACTGCAGATCAATAATAACCTGCAATATAACCTCTTTTGTCTAAATTGAACTATATGAAATTTGACATGATATCCATGAAGACGTCCTTCACAGTTAAACGTCACAATAAACACGCGATCGGGTTATAAGGGTTGGGTGTTATCCCGCGAAGATGATGTGAATGTGCCATAGAAGTCGAGTGATTTGATTTCATTTTGAAGGTTTTCTGTAGTCGCGACTAGTGCCAGCTGCAATCAATGACGTACATACATACATACATTAGGGGCGTAACAGCCCGTTGAGGGCGAGAACTTAGCTTTTCACGCACATTATAATTTTGACACATGTGGAGTTTAATGCCGATTCCGAACCACGAATTGCGACAGTTTTTCATGACAGAAATACTGCAGGAGGATTGTCAGCTGCAATTAACTGATATCTTAAAACTCAACATGACGCAAACCAACACCCACATTAATTACTGGACCTCCCGGTTCTTTGTCGCCCTATGAAGCCGCATTGAATTACTCATATTTCAGATATGACATTCAAAAATCTTCAAAAAAACAGAATTTCATTATTATATCATACGCGACATTTATTTTTTAATCCACTTTAATATCGACCATCTTTACTGCTATAAAACTACCCTTTTCGACTTCATTTCAAGTTACTCACCACACACAACACACACCTTCCGCCGAGATCCGATAAATTACAAACAAAACTGCAACAGCACCACCATGCAACCGTAACCGGGAATCTTCGTCGCGTTCTCGTTAGAGTTAGCGTTCGCGTCCACGCGCCACTTAAGTAAACAAACCAATTTAAATCTATCACACATGAGCTGCCAACAACAGCACGCACGTCAAACTGACGGATCACAAAACTCAAAAGCCCTGCGACAGAGAGAGCGTCCCCATCGCACGTCCTCCCCACCAAAACATCTCTGAACGCGTCCGCAGATAAGTTTGTCATAAAAAAAAAAATTTGTCATAAAAATTCAAAGCGTGTGCACTGCACCGTCCAGTCGGAGAAACGGCAGCGCGGCGTAAGTTGATAATTACGCTTCGGATTAACTTCGGTTCTAGAGAAGAGATTGATTGATGGGAATGCCGCCGTAGAAGTTGCAACGATAACCTCTGATGAGATTAGTTTCCATTAAATTGGGTAATCACGTCAGCAAGGTGGGTGGCAAGAGTGTGAGTGTGACAGTGGGCGGAGATTTAATGAACGAATCTGTTAGATGGTAATTGGAGAACTGTAAACCGTTGAAGTTCGAGCTGTAAAATCGGTTTTGCGGGTGAAGAATTAAATCGGGCTTTTGTTTTTATGTTTTTAGTTGGTGGCGCTTTCGATTGGGCAGCTAATGAATTAGAATTAAATCGGAATGGAAGGAAACGAAGTTGTTGTCTTAGATTTGTCGACACCCGTCTACGCCTACGATAGATGTCACAAAAAATGGGTTTGTTCTAAATTATACCCAATATTGTTGACAGTACTAAGAATGAAGATTGCATAAAACCCCACACTGAGAATACAATTTTGAAGAAAGTTGACCATCGTCGAGATTCTTCAACAAACAACTCCTGCTCCTCTTTGTCGTAACAGCCTAGTTTAATCTTTGCTAAGCATCAACAAATATTTACATACATTTATTTTTCATTTTGTAAAATTAATTTCTTTGAATAACGGAGAAAGAAATTTAACTATCAGATTGAATTGCGTACTATGCATTGCCGGTACGATTTTACTTGGCTCACTTTAAATTTATTTTCATTTTTTCTACATGCGACAGGTTCAACAATTTTTCGCCTAGCAATCATTTTTCTTTGAAAGATGCTAAAAATAGTCAAAGAATGAAAAACGTCTAAACTTATTTGAAAGGTCTTCTAGCGCGCTATCAAATCGAAAAAGATGAACTTATTCGCGTAAATTATTCACCAACAAATCGATTGACAGCATGAACCAATATTAGATTCCTTATTCCTAAAAGAACTCGTTTATTTTAGTCAAATAAGTATTTTGGGCAGTATTAATGTCTTTTTTTTATCGCTGTACGTTGTATAAACATTTTACCGGACCTTCCTTAGATATATTTTTGGTAACTATTTGCCAGCCGACTTTATGGTAAATTGCTGCTACTGAATTATGAACTAAATTTGAATAATTTGGTAAACTGACGTTCTTAACGATTACAGATTTCGCCATTAAATGACAAATGTCTGTCTGATTAAAGAAAATAATTTGAATAGAAATCTTAATATAATGATGTTTTTGATTAGTTCAGTCGTATGTCTTGGGAACTCGCTTTCACAATCATGTGTCAACGTTTTGGACTGGCTTTGGTTACATAACGATTTTTGGACTGCTTAGAATAGTACATGGCCTTTATGAACAATTCTAAGCAGTCCAAAAATCGTTATGTAACCATGCACTAATTTCATTCAAATAGAGGTGGAGGAATAGCGTGTACCTGAGTTTAATTTACACCAAGACTTAATAAATTACTACAACAGAATTAACAGCGCAAATCTCGTAGTTTTATTCGGAGTTTGTTCCTCTTTCACGTAGTGATACATTTGTTTGTTTGCAGTTGTTTCTGTTTTTTTTTTCATGGGGTGATTGTTCGTCAACACAAAGGCAAAGGTAACGCTGGTGGAGAAATCCTATCCATTGAACCAGCCCGCGTCAATGAACGAACTATAATCTTACGAGGAAGCGAACCTTGTCTTGTTCTCTTTACTTCAATTTTAATATACTGTACGCCAGTCGTAACAATATAGGTGTTGTCAAGCACAAGATTTTATGTTATTGCCTGGACATCATAAATAGTTACCACACGCATTATCGGAAATAATGTGCCACTTATGCTGACAATCTCTGGGCAGCGAAAGACCAATTTTCAATTGTTTCCAGAACACAAGTTTCAGTGTTCAGTATTTCCAAATACCCCAACAAACATGTTTGCAAAAGTGTTTTCCTGTATAGTAAGCCTGACGGTTTCCAGTAGCCAATTAGTTGGACTTCATTCGAATTCAATTTTGTTGTCTTGTTCGAGTCGGTCAACCCCGGCGGCACTAGCTCTTTTCTCTTTTATCTCTGTTTTGTGTTCAAACGCCTTTTGTAAACATAACAATATAAAATGTTAAATTGTAGTACAAAATAATAACAATGTAAATATAATATATTAATGTAAAACAAATGTTATTAAGGCCTTAAGCTACAATAAATAGGAGTATTGATGCGAAAATTACAAATGTCGAAGACACTTGTAATATATAATTGTTTATATAATTTGCCTTAACCACAATAAATCTATAATTGTTATAACACCTAGACGCGCCTATTTAAATCCGAGTTTTAATTCTAATATTGTACAAAGTACACTTAAATTAAATTAATTTCTTCCAAACGCGAATAACAGTCTTCATATTGTAAAAGAAATTTGTGTGGCTGCTGAAGATTCGCTCTTTCCTCTTTTCCTAAAACTATGCAATTAGTTCAAAAAGTATTCCAGCGTCACAAAATTTTCTTTTAAAGTAGTTAGATTTTCTTGGAAATATGATTTATAAAATAATTTAAAATTATTACCACAACTTCAGTGGGTAGTATTCTCTATTTTATTTGTTAACTTTTGAAAAGGTGCGATACAAAAGTTTTGCTGCATTGCGCACATTGGTTATGGTCAGCTTCGTCAGGATATATTATCGATTTTGCTGATACCACGTACTGGAAAACAGCAATAACAGTTACCGATGACGGAAAAGATTTCCCCAATGAATGCAAAAATTTCCTGACGTAAGAGAAATATTCGCCTTAAAAAGGGCGGGTTGATACCTATAAGAGAAGAAAAAGAACATTGCGCTGAGTGACTGCACTTCAAGCTAAAGCATTCTTTAAAAGATAATAATACAATCTTCGTATTGGAAAAATGTCACTTCATCGCAAACAACGAAATGAAAAAAATGTGCCTCTTTACCTTGTTTTGCTTCTCTTCCCAATTTTCATAAACGAATTTTGTTTAGCAATGAAGTTCACTTTTAGTTGAATGGATAGGTCAATAAACAAAACTACTGTATTTGGAGTGATGCTGAGACACCGTTACATCCACAAAAACCGACTGTTTGGTGGACTTTCTTGGTTAGTGGAGTAATTGATACGTACTTCTTCATGCTGGCCAGAACGTTACAGTCAATGGTGACCGCTATAGAGCCATTATTATTGACTTTTTCCTTCATTAATTGAACAACCACGATGTACAGGAGTTGTGGTTTTAACAAGACGGCGCAACGTGTCACACAGCTCGTGCCACAATTAATTTATTGAAGGAAACGTTTGGTGACCAAGTTACAAACTCATGAATTGGCTGCCAAGATCGTGCGATTTGCCATCATCATCATTAGTGGCGTATCAGCCCGCGCCTCCACTATGTTGTGCGCGTTATAATTTTGACACTTGTGAAGGGGACCTACAGTTTATTGTCGATTCCGAAAGCCGAATTGCGAAAGGTTTCCGTGACTCCAGGAGGATAGTCAGTCATTCGCTGGAGGTTAGGCCGTGAAAAATGTTTGTGGTGTTTTTCCCGAGCTGAATTCGAACCTGGATACTCTCGCTTAGTAGTCCGACGCACTAACCGGTTAAGCCGCGGCGCCCACTATGCGATTTATCGCCGCTTGACTATTTCCTGTGGGGATATGTGAAGTCGCTAATCTACGCCGATAAGCCGGAAACGATTGACCACTTGGAGGACAACACTGGCCGCGTTATTGCCGATATACGGCCAGAAATATTACAAAAAGTCATCGAAAATTAGACCACCAGATTGGACTAAATTATAACGCCCGAAGATTATCTTTCGAATAAACTCAATTTAAAAAAAGACATCTTTGTTTTATTCCATTTCAAAGTTCTACACCTCAAAAAAACACCCGCATAATCATGTTCTGGCATATTTGCTTACGCGGTGTTTTACGTGAACAACGAGGTTTTGATCTTTTGATTAAAAGAAAAAGTGTGTCATTTAAAACCTGTTTCAATCCATTTAATCCTACATTCGACAATTAGTGCAATAAGAAGGAGTACAATTTTAATAAAAAAGTTACATTTCATCAAATCTCATAACTTGTTTTAAAATAACAAAATCATTCTGAAATTAATTTCTTTGTATTAACAAGATCGTAACTACACATAGAATCAACATTAATTTGCGGTTTCGATTCTGTATGATAAACGTAAAAATCAACAGCCTAATTCGAGCATAAGTACGCTCTCAAAACTTGAGATTTAAGAATTGTTTTTAATGAAAACTATTACAGAAAACGGTAGAACTCGGAAAGCCAGTCTTAAAACAAATCCCAGCATCCTTATCTCATCCATTGCCGTCCACTTTATACCAATATGCATGCAAATTACTGGAAACATCTCCCTTCCCCTCGCCGGTGAATAGCCACACAACGAGAGCGGGAGGTGCCACGCGTGTTGGTCCTGATAGGAGCTTAAAATGTAATTATTATTTATCTTTACACAAAATCTTCATCTTTTTTTTTGTATCCTCTGCAAGGGTATCAAATTAAATGAGAGCTTGATACCTGAAAAGGTTTCCCCCAAAAAAGGCTTGCCGTTCTATTTTCGGTGACACCCAATAAATTGTGTCCTTAACTAGGTAGAGGTCACTATTTTAAGAGGCTTTCTCGAAAGGAAAATATTATTAATTCCACGAATTTCATAAATTGGTGTCCTTGTCCCTTTATGATAAGTGTAATTGTTATTGGTATATGCTGATTCGATAGAGTTTAGTCCTGTTTCAAGGACATTAAATGACAGTCATAAATAAGTCAAAGTTTTCCAAAGGGCAAACTTAGGGGACTGATGGATGGGGTTCACTTTGTCTAGTGGGGTTAAGGAGTTTCCGTGGGGCTGCGACATAACTGAAGAAATAGCTTCGACATTTTAAAGAAGTGGGGTATGCGAAAGAGTGTGTGCGATTTTTTATTTGAAATTCGGAAAATATCAAAATTTATGACTTAATTGATATAATTGGGTTGGGGTTTTCTTTCTTCGAAGCTTGGAACAAAAAACAATTTCCCTGTTTATTTATTTTCTGACTTTGCTCAACGAACATGTTTGGAAATATTCATTACAATAAAGAAAAAGAAAAAGTCATTTCAATAGGTATGTGGCTGGGAGCAAACTAGTTCTAATCGATGCTGATTTTACGCTGATCTGATTGTTATCGAATTACTAGAATAAATGAGTACTTCCTGGAGATTCTCACGCATAGGCGGACGAAAATAATATTCTTCTATTTATCTCTGCCACTTTGGTAATTGTCATTGAGTAAAGTATTGACTGCGTATGCCTGCAACTTCAAGCCTCGCCGGCAGACGGCATGGTACTCCTCCCTGTGAGATGGCATTATTAAAAAATCGAGCGGGTGCAAAATCATCAAACTTATATTCACCAATTCTGCTTTTTAGCAGGAGCACAATTAGCTAAACAATCTGTTATATGCCGTAAGGAACGCACATCAATTGTTTGTTCAGTAAAATGTTACAGAAGGTCTCTATCGAACTTACCTTTTTATGAACACGTCAATAACCAATTGAACAACATATTAAAAAAATTTACCTCCAAAAAAAAAGGTTCTCTTGAATTCATTGTTTGCAAATCTTTGAAAAATAACAAAAAACTTTTGTTTTCTAAAATTTGCAAACGCTTATTTTCATTTGAACCCAAATATGCCCAAAACTTTCTGAAGCAAACCGATTTCCATTGCAATTTCTTTACTAAACAAACTGAAACTGAAACAAACGTCACTTGCCAAATGTTTTTTTTCCTCTCGGTACTTGTTCTGACCACCTACGCGTAGGCATATCCGGTTCAAAAACTCTGATCTTTGTACCGAAACGCTAAGATCATAATCTGTGATTTTTGTTGAATGAAAATTGATTGAATTTAATTGATTTGTGTTTGAGACTTTCTATTAGGTTGTACCACGGGAAATGTCCAATTTTCGCTCAGTCGAAAATAAGATAACTTTTTTTTCCAGGCATTCTTTAAGCTGCCGGGAATTAAAATTCTGAAACTTATTTGCAGAATATTATATTCGCTCGTCCCCACAAATTCCTTTCCTTAAATTTTCACCACTTTCGCCAGCTTTAAGAACATTGTTTGTGAACTTGTTACTCTCCCGGTCCAGATGCAACCTCCGCAGTTGACAGGTTATCTTTCTCCATCAACTCGACTCAACTTCCGTCTACGCTCAACTTCACGACGCGCAACATGATCTTTCGTCTTCCTTCCCACTCCTCATCGTGGTCACGAACAGACGTGGACTGCCTGAAGTATAAGAGTTCCTTTGGCATCCGCCAAATTGACTGATAGATGGATGAGTCTATCAACGACGACAGCTAGAGAAGGAGAGACTTCTACAGCTCGCCTATCTCCGGCACTGTTGCTCCTCCTCACACACTGTCGGTTGTCTATGGAGTGTTTACCCATCGTCACCTGCTGTCGCCACCCTGATCCTTGTCACTGGCACGGAACGCGACGCCAGCAGAAATTTATTCCAGCCAAAGGACTGATTTCGTGAATCTACAATTGGCATCAAGACGAAACAAGAAAAAAAATCAAACCTCTAACGAAATTTATGATCCTCTAAAGTCTGCACACATGAAGTGCCACCGAGGTAGAGCAATGGATGCTCCATATTTCTCCAGCCACCCCCGCCTACCTGGCCCGGTGGACTCAAGTGATGTATGGAATGCTAAAGTATCGCACTCAACAAGGTCGTTCACAAATTTATGTACGAGTATCATCTCCCTTCCCACTCGACAGGGCAGTGACGAACCGCCCCAGCTTAGGGAAGGACCTTTTTTCGCATTTACGGCGTGCACAGGGAAATTAATTGACTTAGCTTTGCACTGCAAAACACCACCACTCGCCGGAGGTAAGTGTTTCGGGCTTTGAATTGAATTGTGAGGATGGTGTGTGTTCCCTGTTCCCTTTGGAGTTTGGAGGGCTCGAAGCATGACGCTGCTCCGCAGCTGGAATTATGTAAAACTCGCAAATCTGTTGAGTTTTTATTTTCATTCCGATGATGAAAAGAGTGCTCTCCTGGATGCCGATATGGGAATATTTTGTCTGTGATGTTAGGCTTTTTTCGACTGTTTCATTTGAGCCGCACGAGCGGGGCTCATGCAAACCGACACATTTGAAACCCGATACGCAAGAATCAACAGTCTGCCCTCCCCTTAAATCCCCGTCAACGTATTCTATTCAATTGCGCTCTTGTCTCTATGAATGGAGTTCATTTTTGGAGGCATTGTTGAGTAAAACGATTCAAATTCACTGCCGCTCTCTTCTCGTGGCGCCGCAGTGTGAATGTCTCTTAACCATCTCAGTGGCACAATTGAGCAGCATCCAGCAGCTCCCCTCGACTTTTGCAACGCTTACGGTGTTTATCGTACTGGCGAAACCATTAAGGACATTACATTTCTTACAATTCCGACCGCCGCTTCCCCGACCACAGACCAACTATAAAAAGCCGATTTCTGACGGCAGAGAGACAATTTGCTTCAATTCTCCTCGAAATTATTATTTCTTTCAATTTTTTTTCCCTCCCCTAAAAGTCTCTCCTGCAGCACACGCACACACCCTTCCGCGGAGGGACTAAAAAATTTCGTTGACAAAATTTTTGAAGATTGAGATTCGGGAACGTATCAGGACCTTTTTTTTCTGTGGCTGGATGGGGATGGGCTGAAACGACATTTCTGATAGCACTGAATTATTTTTTCTTGTTAGTGGTTAGTTTCGTTGGGGTTGGGGAGGGGTGACGATGACGATGACGGAGCTCTTGGGATGGAATGAGAAGTTTTTTTTTCGGGTGAAAATAAAAATAAATTACATTTACGAAGTTTGTTGCCGCACGTTCTCGACGCAGACCTCTGCGAAATTAACGCAATCTGTAGTAATCATTCGCTTTTGTTGAGCGGTGAGATACGAGTGCTTCGTGGTAAAATTACATTTGGAAGTTTCTTTTTTTTTTTTGCGCAAAGGACATGGGTCCTCGTCGTTGTCGTCATCCTGTTGCTGCTGGCTGCCGTTGTGTAATACCGAATATACGAATGTTAAAGTTGGTCTGTGTAATGGGATTTTTCATTTGTGATTTGGTCGATAATGGTCGGGAAATGTGCAGTGCGTTCCATTTCGAGAACTGAATGCATGTGGCTTTTTTTCGGGGAGTTTTCATTTATATTACAGTTGGCGCTTCGCGAACAGATTAAATGGTTAGGTTTCGAAGTTTTTACATTTAGTTTACAAAAATATGAAGTCAAAATGCTTTAAATATTCAGTCAAGATCTCATTAGCCAATTAACTCAGAATTGATTTACAGGCGTCGTTTAAATGGCTTTGTCGTGGTTGCATGTTGACTCGATGCCAAGTGTTCGAAAAAAATATTGATGATGTATGAAATCTAAATTGAAATCTAACTAACCACAAAATGCTAAGAGCTGCTAAGAACTTTAGTAAATTTGCACAACTTGATATCATCACTTTACATTTTTCTGGCTTAGGAGTGCATAAATTGAATCGTCCCTTTTCTTAAATAAAAAAAACCTACGCGTCAGAGGTTAGGACAGATCACATGATCATTTCTATGCATTTCGATGACACATAAAATTAAACCAGTGATTATTGAGTCTTAATATAAACTTAGGAAATATACATGACATCGATCATATGTAGCCGGCTATTTACAATTATGCCTGGCTTTTGCAATTTTTTTTTTTTTGCTAAAAGCATTAACTTTTTTGAATTAAATCTGAAATTGTATAAATTAAACATTCTTTTATAAAAGTAAATTATTATACTTAATAAAAAAAAAAGTATACAGTCAGAGGCAAAAAAAAGTGTATACCCATGTTTCGAGCATTCAAAGACTCATAAAATAGGTTACCGTCCTCCGATTTTAGAACTTTTCAGGTCAATTTTGGAAATTTGGGAATTCGAATAGCATATGAACGTGACTTGGGTATGGTTGAGGTAGTATAGCTGAATCAGGTGATAAGAACTAAAATTGATAAAATAGATTCCTTGACTTTTTTAAGGAAAAAATTTCTACTAACAATTGCAAAGTTGGGACTTCGTGGGCCATATGTCCTCTACCTGGACAACACTCTGAAGAATACAGTAAAAATAATTAAGAAATAGTTACTTTTTTGGACACCTAGGCAATTGATTGATCATCTACTCTTTTCAAGCTTTAATTTGACTAGTTGCAGGAATATTTTGACAGGCAGGCCCGTTAACGGTAGATCACAAGAAAAATATCGTTTACGTTGCTTTAAGTGCGTGAATGGCATACAATTTTTGTCGAAATGACTTAAATAGTCAATCCGAAACAATCCGGAGGCGTGCCAACACAATGGGCCAACAAATGGCCTACGTGAGCCTGCGTTATAGCGCAGGCAGTCACAAATACCTAAGACCTAAGATCTAAGACTTAAATAGTAAGTAGAATCAACGCTAAGATATTAAGAAGCTATTTTAGATACAAAAAGATAGCAGTCTCAATTCTAGTTTTGAATTTGTAGTCCTTTTTTAAGTGTACACTTAAAAAAGGACAAGGAAACGCAAGTGTACACTTGCTTCTAGAAAAATATACTTATTTTGGTTATCTTGCTTTTAATTTTTTGCTATTGCATAAATTGTTATATATCTTTTAGGATCTTCAAGAATGAATAAACCTTTCCAAAACTGAAAAAAGTTCTAAATTCGGACCACCGTAACCTATTTTATGAGTCTTTGAATGCTCGGAACAGTGGTGTACACTTTCTTTTGCTTCTGACTGTACATGAATGAATAAATTAAGGATACGAACCTACTTTAAGGGGTGAAATCAAAACACAACACACAAAAAAAAGCACAAAAGGAAACAATGAACACGTCTACTCGTCAGGACGGTCAGGCTCCGAATGAGTCTTCTCTTTATTTGTTTATTTATTCTCTTTTCTCTTCTTTTGGTTTTATTGTTCTACTACGTTTACTACTACAATTCGGTCATCCTGACTTTATAATCGCCCCGATTATTTTCCCTCCTGAAAAGTTGCTTTTAGTCCATGGTTTAATATTTGCCGCTTCCCATATCCCCTCATACGGAATTCGGGTTAACTGGAAATTTTCTATATCCTTAATTAAATACCTATCGTTTGCTAACACTTTTACTATTTTATAAGGCCCTTTAAACTTTGGAATGATCTTCTTACATGCACCTGCATTAGAAACATAATTCCTGATCATTACGTAATCATCTTCCTTATACTTCTTCTGAATCCTATTTTTATCTTTCATTTGTTTATTATAACTCTGACCTTTTTCTATCTTTTGCTGAGCAATTTCCCTAATCTTACCTAAATCTCTTTCATTTGATGATTCATCATTATTTTCTAAGCACTCTTTCAAAAAATCAACAACTACTCCCCTTTGAGTAACACCAAATAACAATTCACTAGGGGTGGTGCCGGTACTCTTATGAACAGTATTGTTCATTGAAAATTCTATAGTTGGTAGTATACTATCCAATGAGCCAGTTCTACCAGCATTCGACAACTTTGCTATCATAGGGGCCAGGCTTCGGTTGATTCTCTCAACCTGGCCATTCGCTTGTGGAGAGCCTGTTGCAATTTTAATATGCGTAACATTATTTGAGCTCACAAATTGTTTGAAATCCTCTGATGTAAACGCACTACCACGATCAGACACAATTGATTTGGGGCGACTGTAAGCGTTGAAATAGCTTTTGAGACAACTAATAACTTCCTTTGTGTTTGTAGATCGCACCGCATATAATCGCACAAATTTCGTAAAACCATCAACCGCAAGGAATATATATTTCTTTTTACTAGTTTGAAGTGATATTGGACCAAAGTGGTCAATATGTATCATATCAAAAGGTACGTTCCCCTTTGGTATGTTGTGAAGTAATCCCTCATGCTTTCCGAACTTCGGTGAAAATGTAATACATTTGAGACAATTACTTATGTGCTCTTTTATTTTAACACTCATGTTCGGAAACCAGTATGTTTTCTGTATATTACTTAAAACTTTATCACGTCCAACATGACCCATCTCATCATGGTAAAGGCGAATTACATTGGCTTCCATAACTTTTGGAACATAAAACAGGATATGTTTTCCTAACTTTCTGTACACTAGGCCATTTCTCATCTCAAATAACTTATCTTCTTTGTTTTCCAGCTGTTTTCTAATATTCTTTATACTCTCATCTTTATTCTGCTGAATTGATAAATTCTGTTCAAAACTATTCTCTTCTAGAACTAAAACATTGGAAATCCGGCTCAATGCATCGACGTGCTGCATTTTTGAACCATTTCGATGTTCCAAAACATAATCAAAATTTTGTAGTTCGAGAGCCCATCTTGCGATCCTTGGATTAATCTCCCTTTTGTTAAGAGTTAAAGTTAAAGAATTGCAATCCGTTAGAATCTTGAATTTGAACCCCTGAAGATAAACTCTAAATCTCCTCAAGGCGTAAATGATTGCCAAGGTTTCAAGTTCGAAGCTATGATATTTTGATTCGCTTTCTGTAGTTCTCTTTGAAAAATAGAAAACTGGATGAAACTTATTGTCACTTTGTTTTTTTTTGCAATAATATTGCCCCAAATCCTAAAGCACTTGCATCGCAGTGTAACTCTGTTTCATCCTTTGGGTTATAAATGGCTAGAACCGGTGATTCACTCATTTTTTTCTTCAATTCCTCGAAACAATTTCTTTCTCTCTCATCAAATTTAAAATCAGCACCTTTCCTGATCAGATTATAAAGAGGTTGCGCTATAATCGAAAAATCTTTAATAAATCTCCTAAAATATGAGCATAAACCCAGAAAGCTATGCACTGACTTCACACTTTGTGGTATAGGAAAACTTCTCAGAGCTTCGATTCCTCTTTCATCTGGTTTTATACCTTCCTTTGTAATAAAATACCCTAAATACCTTATCTCTGATACCATAAACTGACATTTGTCTAACCTTAGATGCAACTTATTAATTACTAATCTTTTGAAAACTTCTTTTAATATATTTAAATGTTCTTCTTCCGTTTCAGTCGCTATCATTATATCATCAATGTATATAGTAACTTTTCCTTTTCTAATTAAGTCTTCAAAGACAATATTTATATATCGTTGAAATTCACATGGAGCATTTCTTAGCCCAAAGGGCATTTTTAGGTATTCAAATTGACCCATTGGAGTAACAAAGGCTGTATATTTGATAGATTGTTCATTCATTTTAATATGATGAAAAGCGCTTTTCAAATCTAAAAGACTGAAAACCTTTTTGTCTACCAACTTATCTAATAAATCGTCTATTAATGGAATGGGGTAATTATCTCTTTTAGTTACTTTATTGAGGATACGGTAATCGACGCACAATCTAATGTCACCTGTTTTTTTCTTTACAAGCACCACCGGTGATGAATACTCTGACCTACTTTCTCGAATAACTCCCTGTTCCAACAAACTGTCTAAAATCATTTGTACCTGTTCTTTTTCGTAATAGGACATTCTTCGCGGGGGACAATGGAAGGGCTTTTCATCGTTTAATATTAGTTTCATCTGATAGTTAACCATAGGTATATCTGGGCGATTACAATACAAGTAATTTTCTCTTATTATTTTAAAAAAACGTTGCTGCGTTTCAAATGTTAGATTAGTATTTCGTAGAATTATGTCATTTTCATTCCATTTTTCTTTACTTAAATTTTCTTTCTTTTCTCCTTCATTTGATAAATCGTTATTAGTACTACAATTAAGTGTTATATTCATTAATCTTCTACATTCTTTATTATATTCTCCGTTACAGTATCGCTCATTATCAAAATCATTATTTAATTTCAAACACAAACCAGTTTTTTTTAGAAAATCTCTACCAAGGATTACAGAATACTTCATTGTCTTATTTGGTACTACTAACAGTTCAATATTGACAGCATCGTTATTAAATGTAACACAACAATCCAATTTTCCAATAACGCAAAGTAAACTTTTATTTATTCCATAAAATAAACCAAAATTGTAATTATAATTCATGTTTTGTAGTAATGTATTAGGTAAATGTTTTATTTTAATTAAACTGACTGGACTGCCGGTATCTAATAACGAATCTAATAATAAATTTACATGAGGATTATTGTACTTAAATATAAAATTAAAATTTCTTACATAGTCTTCCTCATTATTCGGTTCAATACAACTAACGATCCTTGGTGTCTTCCTTTGAGGGCATGTTGCTGCATAATGCCCCATACCGGCACATACGTGGCATGCACCTACCTCCCGTTTTGGCTTGCGGCACTCGGATGCCATGTGACCGAGAGAATTGCAGTTAAAGCACCGGAAAGTCCTTGATGTTCCCTCAACTCCTTGACGTGTTGTTACTGGTTCGAGACGAGATGATGTAACTGGTTTCGTTAGGTTGACTTTTTTGAATGCTTCCAATAGATGATGCTTGTCACGGAAGCAATGCATTCTGGCATGTGACCGAAGTGTGTGATCGGGAATGCCATCGATCAAGTATTCCAGGAGCTCGTCTTCCGTCAGCGATATTTTGTTTGCGAGAATGGTTTTTTCATGGAAGTATTCCAAAAACGTTTCATTTATATGCCATTTCCTCACCTCGAATTGGCGTTTCAAATCAAGGAGACTTGTATGGTCTTCAAAAAGGATCTTCATATCTGTCAATAAGTCTTCCAAGGGAACTGTTAACAAATCTTTTCTAGAATGCAGCCATCTTAGGGCCTTGCCTTTAAGTTTGCCCGAGATCAGAGCTCTGGCATTATTGTCGTCCAATCGATAGATCCTTATTATGCCCCTTAATTGAGTTTCCCAAAGGTGGAAGGAATCATCAGTACCTGAGAACTCTGATAAAAGATCTTTAACAGAAGAAAAATTTCCTTTTATGTTACAGCTGTCATTATCCGTTCTATTTTCACTTATTTGGATGTCGCTTAAACTATCATTTGCACTCTTTTTCTTCAACTCCTCATTTTCTCTCTTCAGAATTTCATTTTCTTGTCGTTGTATATTTAACTCTCTCTTTATCAATTCTATTTCTTTCTTCATTAGCTGCCACTCTTCAGTCGTTCGTTTTTCTTCAGTCGTTCGTTTTTCTTCGCCACTCTTTTGTCTATTCCTGTCGTTATCATCTCTCTTTTGTTTATCCTTTTCATTGTCACCACTCTTTTGTACTTGAATTTCTGTTGCCTCTCTTTCGGTATCGTATTCGAATTCACTGCGCATGTGTGTGACACTTTCCTCGTATTCATCGTCGCTGTCGTCATTACCGTTATTGTCGCTCTCCTCCACGCTTGCATCGTCGTCTGCGTGTTGTACCGTCGCGAATTTTTCTCGTTCTACAGCAGGGATTTCAAGGAGACGTAAAATTAACTCACCCTTGTTGCCGGTTGTCTTCTTTTTCAATGCCGCCAGCCATCCCTTCAGTTGCGCTACCTTGTAGGACTTCAAGCGTTCAATTTCGGTGGCTTCGCTCGATACTCCTGCTGCATGCACTCTGTCATCGGTCTGTTTGATTTGGATTAAATCCATTTTACGCAGTTCTTTGTTTTCTTTAATTAGTAGCAATTATTTCTTTTGAAATTTTGGCCTATCCCACTTCTGAATTTTAAGGGGTGAAATCAAAACACAACACACAAAAAAAAGCACAAAAGGAAACAATGAACACGTCTACTCGTCAGGACGGTCAGGCTCCGAATGAGTCTTCTCTTTATTTGTTTATTTATTCTCTTTTCTCTTCTTTTGGTTTTATTGTTCTACTACGTTTACTACTACACTACTAAAACATTTCGATAACCAATTCAAGTCATGTTAAAGAAAACGGTTTAAAGTAAAAGCAATTCAGTACTTCTTCTTTTCTTAGTCAACTTGTGACAAATTGACCATTGACATTTTCTTGTTATTAAGCAGTTGCACTGCGACCTAAAACATCTATTGTACCCCTTCGTTTGTCTACGACTTAAGCGCTGCCCTTACGACTTTGACAACGTCTCTGGGTGGGATGAGAAGACTCGAAGTCGGTCCCTGTTAAACTTGATTCGTTAATCGTTTTGAATCTAGGTCCAGGCTTGGGCAGTCGGTTAGAAGGTGTTCCATGTTTCATGTTCCATGTTTCAGTGCTGATAAGACCTATTTTGTGAAGGCGACAGTTACATGCTCCAAGTCTTGTAAGTGCATCACATGGCACTCACTTACGAAGGTGTTGGTTTGTGTCCATCATTGCCGAATGCATAAAAGGGAGAGGGACCTATAAACGATATCTGCGTTTTTTTTTTCGCTAATACGTCCGCATTCTCATTACTTTCGTGATTGGCATCTAGATCAGCTTTAGTTTGTTGTCTGTCAGTTTATTAAGAGATTTGTGATATTCCCAGACAATCTTAGTTTATTAATCAACCTTAAACCAAAGAAGGTATAACTTTTGGAGTTTCAAAAGTAATTTAAAATAATATTTCGATTTTAAATGTAACTAAAAAAATGCACTTCACTTCGCAGCTCCTATTAAAAGGAGTAACTACGAAGCAGAGTAACATAAACGATCGTTACATCATCAATTATTAAAACTTGACGTATAATTCCATGCGAGTGAAAGAAAACGTTTCAGAGATTAGAAATTCTGAATACACGATTATTTTGAATGGTAAACTTTTGCGAACCTTAGAAAAGTGCCACAAGATTTTGTCGGAAATTCTTCCTCTCAATTAGTGCTTCATTCAACTCTCAATCCTCAAAGTCACCAACAAATGCGACCTCTCAAAATGAAACTTCAGTGTCTACAAAGAGCAAAAAAAAACTCTAAACAAATCTATCAGAGCTGCTCAAAAAAAATAAACTCCAAATATTCGTCTCCATCCAAAGTTAATTACTTCCATTCATTCAGAGAGTCCTCACCGTGACCCAGGCTCCTCGGATCTGTTTCGGTTTAGCTTTCCGATCCTCCACCGCCAGTCTCCTGATGGATGTCCACATGACTGCGATGATTTCTCACAAAAATTTAAACTCCCCCACCCATCGCGACCGCGCCCCCTCTTAGCGCTGGTCCGAGATTGAAAGCACTTTACCAACATGTTTACTCCGAGATATCAGATCCCGAAAAGCACTTGCATCGGTTTCGGACTAAAAATGAAAAAAAAGGATGACTGCCAGCCAATGCAATGTGTCTTCGTGTGAATGAGTCAACACATCATGTACTCAGTGGATTACAAAGATTTGATTTCATTCAACTTCGGACCTTCTTAAGTGCACCGAGTGTCCAGGACGCAGAGACAGAGAGGGAAAAAAAGGGAAGCTATCATCGCACAGATACACAGCCACCGTTGTCAAGTTGAAATCCGAACGTACTCGGTGGCGATGATTTTTCTTTTTTCCTGTGGCGGTGGTGGTGCCCATGTGCCCGGAGTTGGGTTTAAATGGAAAGAAGTCTCCCGGTGAATGGAATCGTTTGTTAGCCTGAGCCTGAGACGACTGCGACGATGACGACAAAGTTGGCGGCCAAGTGGTCGTCTTTCGAGCACACATTGGATCCATCCATCCGCCGAGGGGACGTGTGTTTGCCTTTCTGCGGACACCGACTTGTGACCAATCACTGAGTGCACCCACTCTTCCCAGTGCCAGTTGCCGTGATTGTTTGTGACCCGTCATCAACTCGAGGAGAGGGTTGGGTGGTCATGCGGTCTAACGGCAATGGATATGTGAATGGTTTTAATGTGTGTCCATATGCATGTGTGGACACACTGAGCTCATGATTCCCTTTCGCATGGCGGTAGCTCTGAATATCTTTGCAAATAAATGAAATAATTTTGGCCACTGCCGCCGTGGAGGAGTGGTCCAGTCCTCTTACTGTGCTCTGTCCATGTCGTAAAGGAGCATAAACGCATTGACTTTGTAGAGGCAAGACATCTGTTTCGTATTTGAGTTGGAATGCGTACCAGCAGGCTATTTAAGCAGCGTGTGCTGCATGATAAAAATTCTTCTTCAAAAGCGAAACCGATCCGAAGACCAACCGACCGATGCGATGGACGGACGTTCAGAGCGAAGAATGAAATGTGTTCTTGTTTCCCTATCACATGCAAGAGTGAGAATGCGCATTTAATTAAATATTTTCATTAAAGCTGCGACCGAAAAGATTCAGTATTTCTTTTAATTGCTCGTGAACCATCTAATTAAGTTTGTGGTTTATGGTTGCTTGGATCTTTTTTTGTTCTTTAACTTTTTAACAAGAGTGAAGTTCAAGAATTTTTTTCACTTGTGGTTTTGGAAGGAGAAATCAGCGTGAACTTTTGTCTACCGGGAGTTGTTAGGAGACATGAGTTTTTTCTTATCTCTAGCGGGATATGAAGAGATAAAGCTGTAAGATGATTCGCTACAAAATAATTCGTAAAGAGATAATTAAAAACTGAACGGAAAAAAATTCAACAACAATTCGTCCATCCTTTGGATACTTCACTTTACACTGAAGAATATTCAAGGAAGCTAACGAAAGTACACAAGTTCGCCTATTATCAACACTTGGGGTACAATAGTCTTTTAGGTCGCAGTGCAAATGGCTTAGTGACACTCCCAATTTCATCATATCATATTATAAACAGAAGGTGTAAGCAACGCATGCCAAATTAACGAATTCAATGAAATGGGGTCCCACAAATTTTACTTATCTGAATAAAAAGTAGGTAGAGCAGGGCTAGGTGGGCCACGGAGCAAGTTGGGCTACGCGAATTTCTCAAGAACCGCAAGCACTGCACGAACAAGATCAGATAGGTTGCATTGTATTATTATTATTCTAGTGAAAAGGTGGAATTTTACATTGGGGTGCAGTATTCCATTTAAAAATGTTAACTGTTTTAAGTATTTTTTTTAACTATGACGCAAAATGTTCATCAAACTAGATGTGGGTTAAGTTGGGCCAGGTTGACCAACTTTTTCCCCTGAGTAAAATGGAAAAAATAACTTGTATTTTTAGTGAGTTCAGCTGATCCCAATGATCTTCAATCTACTTCCCAGCTCATTCGAGCTGATACTGTCTAATGTGCATGGAAGCATTCGTTAAAAGTGCAGAAATTGGACTCATAAGAAGTGCTCCCCTGAACTTGACGCCATTTTGATTTGAATAAACAACAATTCATATAAATAACAAATGTTTCTTACTTGTTATGTTTCGAATAACATTTTCCATTATAAATTTATCCTTTTTGTTCTTTATGGAGCTCATTTTCCCACTTTTAAGCAACTGGGCCCTGTATCTTTCAACATTTGCAAGCAAGCACTCTTGAACTGAAATCATTTTCCCAAGAGTTCGCTTCCCAAGTTTACTTTCTTTCCTTCCACAACCGTTAGTTGAAGTGTGTATGTGATGAAAGTGAGCAATACTTCCGTAATTCGAAAACCTCTGTAATTCGAGGTTCTTTTCTGATCCCATAAAATTGGAATTCTCGAGAATATATTCCTAGCAATAATTTGTAATAAGAACTTTTATTTTTGGTGTCTTTTGCTTTGCATATTTCCTACTTTACCAGTGAAATTTAAATACATTAAAATAGAGGTTTGGTAACAGCAACAGCTCTTACAAGTTCTCATTATTTTGATAATGTTAATATTACTTATGGGTATGTAAATTTGTAACGCTATGAATCAACATTCATAGTTTGTAGTTAAAAAAAATATAATATTATATATTACAATAAACCAAAGACAATCTTTCTTATCTTAGTTTGTGGAGACTGGTTTCTACCTAAAGACCAGGTAAGCTGGCCTCTTATTTGAGAAAGCACACTTATTTTGGTGATGCCCTATCGCGACGCAAAATAACCTACTCGTATTTTATAATTAATACATCAGTACCCACCCAAATCAGTTTCGAGTACGGTCACTGTTCACTCGGTCGCACGTTTTGGCAGTTATTAAATCCCCCCATACACTAGAAAAAATTCAATTTAACAAAATTAATTAAAAATTTGTTTTTAATGGATTAATTTATTATTTACAGACTGTCACAAAAGTAAATATACAATAGAGTTAATAACATTAGTCGGTTTGTTTCTGCAATATCCCTAAACAATTATTATTGTTTGTATTATAAAAGACCATAAAACAAGCAAAAAGGATATACAGTGGAATCCCCCTTAAGGGGAGGCGGTTTTTATGGGGTTTAGGTCAGGAGATTGCGCGGGCAATTCCAGAACTTCAATATTTTTTTCCTAGAAAAAAGACTGCACCACATTAAAAGTATGTTGGAGGTCGTTGTCCTGCTGGAACGTTCAATGTAATAACATCTCCCCTTTCTCGTATGGTAGCATTATGTTCTCCAATATGTTGACGTTATCACCAGCATTCATAATATTCTTTATCCAAAAGATTGGACCAACGTCGTACCAGGAGAAACATTCCAAACCATTCCCAAACATTCCAAAACATTCCCAAACCATTACACTTTTTTATTTACAATTATTTTTTTCATTTGTTTATAACTTTTAGTTTCCCTACAATAGAATGAATTAAGAATTGTTTAAGTTTTTATTTATTTTTTTTTTTTCATCATTAAAATAAATATGAGCAATTTTCATGTTTTTTGAGGACACACCAAATATGCGCGCACACCACTGTATAACTTGTTTCCTAAATGTTATGTAGTTTCTAGATTTAAGTCTCTGTTCTGAATGGTGTATACTTACTTTTTTGACTGAGAGTAAGTGAAAATTTTTATTTATTTCAGTACCATAGGCGATCATTTACATATAAAGAGGTGTATGGCTCAGCGAATGTGCAAAAAGCGAATTTAATGTCAATGATGTCATCGCTTGAAATCGCGCGAATATCATCGCATCGCTCGCTTGACCATAAATGCAGCCATAAAAAAAAAATATTTTATCTGCCAAACGCTCGAGCCCTCATTCGTTAAAAAAAAGCTGATGCTAAAGAAATTTACATTTTTGTAGAACCGATAAAACGCTTGTCGAAAGCACGACCATTGTGATTTGGCCTTGAAATTCATTAAAATCACAGTAACAAATAACACACACAATTCCAAAATGCTTGCATAGCAATAACACATTTTGTATTTGGGCAATAGATAAGTTGAAGAAATAAAATAGTTGAGAAAGCGAATAGTGTAATAGTTTAGTAATTTTCGTAATGCAGATTCCGCAAAAAGCAAATACAGTCGAATCCTTCTAAGTCGAGTTTTTATGGGACATCAAAATTATAATAGTTCGAGTTAGAGGGAGTTAAACTTGGAGGATGGTTTTTGTATGTATAACATTGGGAAGGGGAATTCCAAAATATGGCGAAAAAAATTCGAGTTAGAGGGAAATTCGACTAAGAGAGAATTTAACTTAGAGGGAGTCGACTGTATATTTTGTTTAGATCGAGGTTTAACTACTAACAGCATACAACAACAGAGTAAATTTTATAAATTCTTTTGACTAAACAACTTTTCCTTATCCTTATCCAGAGAAGTTTCTAATGTTGTTGAATATCAGGCCAAAAATTAGAATTAGGACGGCAAAATCTATCGAATAAGGTCTAAACTTTGGTGTTTATTTTATTACAACTAACTAGGAGAGGTGGCTCACATGAAGCTGAACAACCTTAATAAGTTTATGCACTTTTGGACATCTTCCCATCTACTCAGTGTCAACAGTGGTCAGTCTTGGAGACACTTTAAACCAAATCGATTTAAGATACGGCCGAATTTCCTACTATCGTAAATCAAAACAACTGTAAGAGGTCGTTTGCTGCAAAATACCAAACGACTACTCCTCTCACCGATTTCCAATTGAAATGCAACCAACCTTAAAGAAGATGCCCGTTTCTCGCTGTCGCAATGAGTGAACACATCAAATACTCACTCCACAAAACAACATGACACAAAATTCGAACAATTGAAACTCGCTGATTTTCAACTTTTCCGACATTGATCACAAACAGAAGACGCGCCACGACACGACACCTTGCCGCATCCATCTTCTGTTCCTGCTCTTCTTCTTCTTCATTCAAATTTGATTCATTGTCGCGCCACATTTCTCAAAAGTCTGTGCCACACACACACACACACACACACAAAAAAACTCAGCATGCCTTGCCAACATTGATACCATCAGTGATTCATATCAAAACGTTCAATTCATGACATGTTGACATGTTTTTCAAGCGCAATTTGTTTGTTTGTCTTCTCCCAAGAGGAAAACATTTCTCCACCCATCCACACCCCCACCCCACAAATCACACTCCATGCACAGCACAGATTCTTTTGCAATAAAAAGGAATCCCTGAGGTTCTCGTACTTCCTCAATGTGTTTCCCATTCCCAGCACCCTGTTGTCGTCCAGTCTTTTCAAATGACCTACATCTCCATGCCGGCTGTAGTGTGTTCAATT
The DNA here is from genome assembly GCA_905187475.1 of Syritta pipiens. NCBI lineage: Eukaryota > Metazoa > Arthropoda > Insecta > Diptera > Syrphidae > Syritta > Syritta pipiens. The sequence goes on along the minus strand of LR994572.1, from coordinate 33,141,830 downwards.
AAGCAAAATATGAGTTTACACACATCCAATGTTTCCTGGTGCAAGTCCAAAAATCTCAAAGACATACACATGCGTTCGTGTTCCAGTGATTCGGTTCTTCCTGTGGCCATCGTCATTCTAGAAATTGTTAGACCACTTAGGCATTCCTCCTGCTCTCCTGTGTGTGTCTGTGTGTGGTCTCAAAGAAGAGCAGAAAATATTTCATCAGGATGATTGAGCCGTGTGTGCGTGTCTGAAGGGACAAATCCCAGACTCCAGGACACAAGCTTAGGAAGGAAAAAAAAATTACTCTCAATGAAATTCCAAGGTTCATGATTGAATGTCCAAGTACAAGAAGGAATTTGTTATTTGAAAGCGATTAAGCTTATTGCACAGTGCGTTAGCCTGTGATGGGAGTTGCATTCGATTCAAAATGGGAGGCAGTTACTTCTCGGCGTCTCGGCCATCAAGTGCATCAATTAAGCCGTCGGTTTCCATGGGTGTACTGATCAATTTTCCAACTGAGTTCGTTAACGGCCCGGCAGCTTATGTGGTATTCCACATTCATCAGGAAGGGGTCTGTAACTGAGGCATATGAAGCATGCGAACAAAAAGGCGTCTGCTAATTGGGTGGGTAAGACATTTTTGGCACTTAATGATTTTTGCAAAGACCGTTTGCTTTGAAGAGTTCCATTTCATCGTGCCTTCCTTTGAAGGTTTAAGTTCAGAGTATGTTGGTTGATTCAAGGTTTTGTAAACCAAGAACTGCGATTGATTTGCGAATTATACGAAATGCGAAAATATGCGAAAAGTAAACGAAAATGATTCAAAAGAATACAATTAAAAAAAGTAAAGAGCATTCAAATGGAATAACGCAAATTCATAGAGGTCAAACATTAAGCGTGTTAATGTCACTCTAGCTTTAAAACCGAATGTTAAATTTTCTTCTATTTATAGTTACTGCATTAGCATTGATAGCTCCGCATTTAGTCGATTCGCGAGTCAAACGTTCGACTCGTCGCGAACGACAAGGCGAATATTTTAGGTCGAGCTATAACCTTTCGCGAACGACTTTGTTCGCCAGAATTCGCTTCTGCCACCATAACAATAATGAAGGAATATGTGACAAATGTCAAATGAAATTAGTTTATTCAAAGCAATTTATTGTTTATGTTTATAATTTTTTTTATTTAAAGCGATTAAAATTGCGCTTAAAACGTCCAAGTGGACCGTTTCAGAAAAGGAGAGGTTAATCGGTGTAATTAGGTCGGGCGGATAAACAGAAAATAGGTCCTTTTACCACTCTTTTCAACGTGATAAGGTGGAGGCAAAAAAAAAACTAATAAATGCATATATTGACTAAAATACGTGTATTAATTTTAGATTTTAATGAATATATTTAAAAAAAGAATTCAATACATCGTTTGTTTTTATTTTCCAACGAGTCAAATGCGACAGTGACTTTGGCGGTACATGCGCTTGTTTTCAACAAATAATGAAGTTGAGCAACAGAGTGCATGATGAAAAGCAGAAAAAATAACGCAAATGGTTCTGAATTTCAATTTTTCCCTTGGTTCTAATTGCGTTTTTTTCTGGCTGCAACATAATAAAATGTAATAAATCAAGTTTATCAATAAAAAAAAATATGTCCTCTTTCGATATTTCCACAGATCGTCCGCTCAGTCACCAAGTAATTTTATTCGCCTGGATTTGACACAAGAAATAGAGAATTAGTCGAACGTTCGTCAACGGTAATACGGCGAAATCAAAATTCGCCGAGCTCCTGACATTTGAGTCGAATGTCATCTGCACGATTCGCGAACGGAAATACAAAAATGTGACTCAGGCGAATATTTTCGTTCGACTCGCGACCCGTAATAGGGGCCTTAATTCCAGCAGCCGAAAAAATATTTTTTGATGGCAAATGATTTAAGTTCAACTCAAAAAATTAGATAAAATAGTTAAAGTGAGGTGACAATGTTGAAGTGACAATGTTAAAGTTTGCTTTATATAGACTATAACTGGCTAAATGAAAATTCGAGTTATAAAAAAACTCTCACTTTAAACTTGCGGTAATACCTTCTCCTTCGATTTTCAATTTGAATTGGACTAAAAAGACTAGTTTCTCACCAATTAATCAATAAAACCGAAATCTTTCGTTTCCATTTCAAGAAGGCTTTTTTTGCAGATCATCATATTCGTTTTTCTGACTTCTGTTTTTAATTCAAAACCATTTTAAATTTTTCGACGAAGCCTCGATGTACTAAAAATACAGTACTTTAAATTGTTTCACAGTTCATCTCTAGTCCTTTGTTGTCCTTTTCCAACATTTGTTGGTCCTCTTGAATACCGGATATATTTATTAAATAAGAATTTTGGTTGTACGTAGCTTAAAACCATTTTTAGTCATTGCGAGGGAATTCAAAGGAATTCCATAATTTTATGGCATGGACAAAAAACAGACGCGAAGAATTAAATTTATGTAGTGCAACAGAATATAGACATAGGCGGTGAAATCGGACAACAGTAAGGTTTTTATCTAAATACACTGGAGTCTTATTCACTACGAGTTTAAGCAAGAAGACACATACAGTAATCGTTCGATTTACAATGCCTCTGTTTATCTGAGGCATGCTGCGTTTGTTTGTGTGTGTGGTCATCTCGACTTACATTGTGTAAAATTATGAACTTTACCTTGTTTAAAGTCATCCTATCTCTCGATTTACGTTGTCATATTCGTGCATTTTCGTCGCTCTTTATATAGAGCACTTTTTATTATTTTTATTGCTGTTCTTAAAATAAAAACCTTAGGTATGTATAAGTTCTTGTATACTAAACTGGATGCACATGTTTGCTTTTGCTTGCGACTTTTGACTTTACTAACAGCCAATTTTCGTACTTCTCGGTTAACATCGTCTCGATTTGTGCCTCCATTTCTTGGAACACATCTCGACGTAAATCGATTACTGTATTCCTACATTTAGGTTTTGCTTTAGACTTATGCTCAGTATGCCATGGGTAAAACGAGATGTATGGTCATAACATCGCAATGGCTTGTGTGGTCGTGTCCTAATAGGTTATTAACATTCGATTAATATTAAACACAAATCATTAAATTTGTTTCCAAAAAAAATTATTTCTAGGATATTGTCAAGGGTTAGCTTTTTTCTTAGAATGGGTACCATCTGTGACTTCTTTGGGTTTAACATTAATCCATTAGAAAGACCACGCAGTAATACTCAAAACGCCCTCGTTTAAAATGGTTCATCCATTTTTGCTATTGACTTCTCTAAGTAGACTTAAATATTATCTGCATAAAAATAGGGCTGCCAGAAATACTTTTAAAAAAAAGACTAGTCGAAAAAAAGAGTACAAAAGTAGGACAAAACAACAACGACAAAACTGCTGGCAGATACACTGACTGGGAATCCTTGCTAATGACTTTTGCAGAAGTTGCCAGGATGAGGAGGAGGAAAGTATCCTTCACCTCCTATATTCGGGGGGCTCAGTAGAACTCATCTAGTCGAGCACTTCCTTGATAGTCTAGGTGAGCTGAGCAGGATCAGCATCAACTAGATCTGTAGCTTCGTAAGAAGCTCTAAATGGTTCCATTAAGGGCGGAGTAGATTTCCGCCTTGTGGTATCACAATAGGCCAAATGTGGCCTCAGCTGCCCAGAAAAATCTCGAAAAATCGTATGAAAATAATTTTTTATATAATATTTTTTTATTCTCTCATCAAAATCTATAAAACGACGTTTTCGAATCTTCAACATTCGCATGTCGTTGTTTTTTTTGGTTTTTGGCCCATAAAACTATTTAAACCAATTTCCAGATTTTTTTTTCAGATTTTTACACCCATTGTTGTAAGAATCTTTCTTTCTCCTTTCTTTATAGCTTAATATCTCGAAAACTGGACTGAACGAAAAGTTCAAAATGAAAACTCCATCTTTTACAAGACCTATCCTACCCGCACTCATAGGATTACCGTGAAAGAATGCTTTGAAGAAGCTTGACATCTAAAATAGAGATATCAATTTATGTCTGAGCTCCCAACAAAGAATATTTTGGCTCATCTTGTCAAAAGCCTTCGAGAAGCATAATATGTCCTTTGTCATTCATCTCCCCAATATCTTCCAAAACTTTAATAATAGTTTTTGTACATCTCTGGATTGGTCTTGAACCAAACTGTTCTCTGTATAATAAAGAATTATCAGAGAGATATTGAAGAACTTCTTTGACAAAAACAGTAAAATGTTTATCGGTCAAAACAGCGTTAAGTTTTTTAGTAACTGGTACAATCCTGGCCATTTTACACTGTTTGGTGAAAGAAGATGTAGCTATACAGTGATTTGTTGTGTGGGTCTAATGCGATATGATCCTCACCAATAGCGGTGGATTTAATGTTGGCAATAATATTTTAGTTTGATTTTATTTTTGCAAACAAATCTGAAAGGCTCGACCTTCATTTATTCTGTTTTTTCGTTCAGGAGGAACTCCTCCTTCAGAGATCATTAACTATTAAGACGACCAGAAAGTTATGTCGTTTCTGTGCATAACGAGGTTCATTTAACATTCATCAACCCTTTATAAACTTCAAATTCGTGTGAAAGTATTAGGTTAAGATTAGAATAATACGTTCACGAATTCAGTTTTTTTTTCAGAATCTGGTTATCATATGTATGAAGTTAAATCAAACACAAAAAATAGGCAATTGCTTTGATCACGCATTTTTCCTGTTATCTTTAGTCCTTTCAACGTGGCCACTTAAAATGCCAAACACCAAAGACTCCGTGATCACAGTGAAAGCTAACAAACTATCCAATTTCTTTCGGCTTACTCTATACCGTTTTTTTTTTAACCACTCAATTTTTAGTGTAAAAAAATGTTCACAAAAGTACAATTGTTGATCCTTTTTGTTTTTTTTTTCCACTGAATCGCATATCATGCCGATTCTGTAGACGTCAATCGTAATCTGCGTAAAAGGATTAATAAACGTGATTTTTTTTCTGTCTACGAATATACACAAATGTATACATATTTCCATTTCCTGCCGAACAAAACCCAAAAAAAAGAGGAAGCAAGGCAAAAAAAACTCAAATACGAACATGTATTTAGCTAAGGACACAACGGTAACAATCGTAATCCTGTTGTTTGGACAAAGTCATGTTTGACATTATCCTCTCGTTAGTTCAATCAGTGAAAAAGGATTTAATGGAAGGTATTTCGTTTTCCATGATAGTTTTTTTTTGTTTTTTTTTAAACTGCACCTTCACGGATTTACGATTGCATTCTGGTGTCGCACATTCGTGATAAGCAAAATTAAAAAGCAAACGATAGGGGATTTTGAAAAAATAAATAAATTAAACTTTTTTTAAGAACTGGTACGTCATTTGACACTCATTCCTTTTTGTGGCTGGTTACAGCTCAGTTCAATCTTCTTATAATTGTAAAAAAAAAATCTTCCAGACACGAGATACATCGTTAAAAAGGTACAAGAAGACCAAAAAGAAATCCTTTGGTCCTGCTTCGTTTTGCTGGAGCACATTTGCATGATGGGCGATTGGTTTGTGAGGATGAATAAAAAAACACACAACATCATCGTCTGAGCCTATCTTTTGCTGTATTTTCGTTCTGCAAAACACTTTCAGGATTGATTGCGATGTTTTGTTTTCGAAATTCAAGAAAACTGCAACTCTGATTGAATGCACTCAAAAAGAATTTATGTCACATGACGACATTATTTTGATTTTTTCTTGTCCACGACGGATTAAAATTGACTGAAATTAAATATTGACAATGAGCAGGGAAATGAAGATTTATTTTTTACTCGTATCACAATTGGGATATAAAATCCTTTCCATATTGGCTATGAATTGACGAAAAACGCATCAAAACATTTCCGATCAATAAAATGTCTTTTATTTAACAAAAACAAAAAATATGCACACATGAATGCAAGCAAAACATGTCAGCATTTCTGGTAACAAAAACAAAATATTGAACGCTTTAAAATTGTGAACATATGTTTTGGCCATATCAAAATAAGCTACAATATTTCCAATAACAGGGATAAACAATGCACAACAGAAAATATTTTTAATTGTTAGGTATTTGCTAATGTTTTTTTGGTATTTTACCCCAAATGCTGACCGGCAGCGACAGTAGAGTCTAGATATGAGGGGTGTGCTTGCTGATTGGGAGAGAAAGATTTGAATGAATAGCTTTAGAGATGAGTAGTGGTAAATCCATTTTGCATATTTTGTGTTTTCTTTCCTGCAAAAAAAAATTGTTAGGAAGGGTATTTTTATTGTGCTTTTCTGCTTTTCGTACGACGAATACTTAAACCTACAAAATGAATATGTTGTCGATACAGAATTTTCCTTTTTTTTTTGTAGGATTTTCCAGAAAGTTATTTTAAGAAAAGAAGATGAGAAGAGAATGTGAAAATGGCTTTGATTTCAAACTGTTGGTCGATAACCATATCGAAAATGACATGTTCTCATTCTAATATTTAGGAGAATATCACCGTCATCAGTTGGTTAGATTTCTTTTGTGTCACTTATTTTCGAAGTGAGAAATCATTGCTGACACTGCGTCGAATATTTCTTACCAAGAGTTGTTCGACTCCAGTCCTAACTATTGTTTCCAGAGTTATTTGAAAAACACAATTATGTTTGCCTTGAAATTCAAGCACATATCACTGAATCGCCATTTGAAGTAACACCCCATGTACGTCCAGTCTATTACATTAGTGACGCAAACAACTGACATCTATTATCAAAACCCCCACCAGCAAGGACTTTAATATTCTTTCTCTCCTTTATTACAGCAACTCGCCTTTTCGCAAGAAAGTGAAAACCCCAAAGTAAACTCTGCCATTTCCACTGCCCACATTTTAAAGGTAATAGTAAGAATCCAAGAATTCGAGTATCCCGGACTCATTTCATCTCCGCCGCCACCGACCAAGCGACGTAAATAGTTCGTCGCTGTGTATCCATCTGTGTCCTGTACAAACACCCACAGACGTGGCTGTTCCCGGTGCTAAGCCAAACTTCAACGGTCCATCAGCTTGTGTGTGAGGGATATAAAATCTCCGCATTCCAGGAAGGAAACTTTCTTCAGAGCACAAAATTAAGTTACAGATCTCTAATAACTTTGTCATTGAAGTTCTTCATTAGATTTTCGCTCCTTCCGCCAACCGAGCTCCCATCTCATCCCCACGATGAGAGCACTTCCATCCCCTCATTCGAATACATTTCTACGCTTGTCAAGTTTTCACCGTCCACAGCTTTTCGGGTCCTGGGATTGGGTGGGGCTGCTACCCGTTCAGTTGATTTCAAATATGAATCAACTTCCATGAACGAGCGTTTCTCGGAAAAGGTGGCAAAAGCGAGTGGCAGCAGTGATGATGTGGTGTGGTTATGTTTGTGGTTCTTCCTTTGAACGTTCGGATCATAATTCTGGCTCTGGAATGGAGGCGGTTTGGGGGGTGTGGTGATTGCTCACCCACCAACAATGCCGTGCATTTCTATTGAAAAGGATTTGCTTGAATCCACATGTCGATTGGGATGAACGAGAGTACTCACGGGAGTATGAGGTCCATCGTTTCGATCTTGATGTGCAAGCTCAGTCAAGAGGTGATAAGAATCACACTGGATGGAGTGCTTGCGAGACAAGAATGGATTTCCTAAGTCGTAATGAGATTATCAATCACATGGTTCTCAGTAAGTCTGTGTGTCGACTGAATATCATTTCAGCTTTTTTAGGAAGTCGCAGGCTTTAGAATAGCTTAAGAGACATTTTTTCACAGTGTTTTTCAGCACATATTCTACGAATGGATGAACTAGTTTTAATTGGTGACCCACATAAAAATTGTTAGACGTTAAAATCGATTAATTGTTGTTGATAATATCCTCAGGTCTGAAGAGCATTCAAATCGCCGTATTCTTTTCCATGTTCTTTGTCTGTAACATCGACGTAAAAACGCTGTGGAGGGAAATAGAAAATTGTTATGTGCTAATTTAAGAACTAACTCAGAACTTTAACGACTAACAGCCGAAAGGCCCCTTTCAAATAATTTTCGTAGTCTTATGGGCGAGTATTACACAAAAAAAGCTCAGTTAAAGGTTAAATATTTGACACACACAAAAAAAAGGTCCCAAAATAAAATTTTATCACCTCCGTTATCCCCATTAACACCACAATTCTATAAATTTTATATCTAATTTTCCATTTACCGCTAACGATTGTACTCCATGGAAAATTGCCATAAATTCGTTAACACTACAAACACTTCCATTACAAATTTTCATACACTTCCTGAATGCAACCATCAAAAAATGAAATCAAAGTAAATAAATAAATTCCAAAATGTCAGTGAATTTGATTTCCTGCAATTAATTCACGGGAAACCAATTGCCAATTTTACGATTTAATATTTTAAACCGCCAGCCTTAGCTACTTCGTGAAAAGGCAGTCAGTAATTGCAATCAAATGCGAAGCTGAAATTTGTGTAATCACCCGGGTCAGCAGTTGACAGGATGGTGGCCCACACTACAAGAGTTTTGGATTCGAATGCATTCCAATTTGAAGTTATCCGACAACAGACAATTCTCTCGCTTGTCGCTAATTATGTTCGATGGGTTGTTGTGTACCCATGACAATAATATTGTTTAGATTGCCTTCGAAATTAAATCAAACGAGCAATGGTATTTGTGACAGATATTTTATTATTAATTGTGCATTATTGATATTTGTGTTAGTTAATGATTAAGTTTATTGTCTTTGTATCGGTCGAATATAAATTGAATTATGTGTAAAGAAGAAGGAATGCAAAGGATGAGCGAAAAGTTTTCGAGGAACTTTTCCATGGCACAAATAGGAATCGCAAATAATGGTATTGATTAAAGGGGTCACTATACGGAACATTTTACATTGAAAATCTAGCATTTTCATGTAGAACAGACTTTTGTGAACACTGTTTGTATTTTTTTTTTGCATAAGACAAATACTTATAGTGGCACTGTGGTACAAACGGCGGTTCTTGAGTGCCCTTGGTGGCGTCTCTTCATGTCTGCGTAACGCACTGCCCTAAAAGCGTTCGCACAGACGCAAACAAATGTTCATACACGGACACTCGTGTTTTAATCATCATTCTTGACCCGTAGAAATTGTTTCTCCGCAAATTAGCTAATTAAATTTAAATTGTTTCCATATAAATCGCTTAGTTATATTTTTTTTATTATATCTAACATTCTAAGAAATAATAGTTTCGTTTGCTAACCATTCAAAATGGCTGAAAGTAGTTCCTCTAAAAGGTCGTTCCTTATTTTTCTTAATCTACACTACCAAAATTCTTGGAATAATTACTGGCTTAATTTTTTTTTTTTTAACGCTACCGCCTACCAACCTACCTACTGAGACTTGATGCTTTACGTACGTGTTCCATCTTCACTCACAAATGGATTGTCTCGTTTACGGTGGTTGACTTTTTTATAAATAAAACCGTATTGACGGTCATACACTCTCCAATAATCTGTATTGATGGTCGTCCCTAGTTTTACATGTTTTTGATTAGGAAGATCAGAATGTCTGCATTATGTACAAGACTAAAGTTCTTATTGAAGGCATTGTACATCTCTGTCGTAGAGTCCTTCATTTCTTCAGACTCATACTCATAGTTCCGTCCAAGCCATTGAATTGAATTGAATTGTGAAGTCGTCAATTTTATTTTATAATTTATATTGCACAAGTTAGAACTTCACTTAACTAAATTCAACTGGGCTGAACTGAAGTGAACTGTGGACACTTACTCAATCTTAATTATACTATTACCAGACGAGAGCAAATTTTTACAGGCCGGCAGATTATCGCCGCATGGAATCGGAACAAAGCCTTGTCGGTGCTGTCAAACTTGCTGACGTTCACACTAACATTTTACAATCTATTAGAGAATAAAAACTTTTTCTTAAGGATAACCTTAAGTCTACAAAAATTCCTGCTGCACAGCTAATACTTATATACTTACATAAACATTTCATGCAAGCGAAACACTCTCGCATTTTTCTGATGAAAAACATTCAGCTCGTATTCATGTAGTCGGTAGGAAGATAGGAATAGAAAAATAGGATAGCCGACTTAAGAAAATCTAATTGGAAAGAGTCTGACGGAATTACGCATTGCGCATTGTCGCATGATTACCTCTTATCGAACACTGAGATGTTAATATACTAAAATATTTTTGTAAAACTTTGAAAAAAAAAAAGAAAAATGCAGTAAACTCTCAATAATTTGAACTTCATGGGACCCGGAAGGTTTTCGAATAACGACGGTTTCAATAAAAAAAAAAAAATTTGCTCACTTTCATCACGTACGCTTTTCAACTAACGGTTGTTAAAGAAAAATAAGTAAACTTAACTTCGAATTATAGAGGTTTTCATGTCGATTTGCATAAAAATAAATTGGAACTAACGAGGGAACCAAATTGCATAGGTTTTCTTCGATTTACAGGGTTTTTTCAGGTGACTGTGAGAATGCTTGTATTTACGGAGGTTCTCGAATCATGGAGGTTCGAATTATCGAAAGCATACTATATTAAGTGCGTGGTTTCACTGCATAACCTCTAGGAAGCAAAATGTTAAATCAGCAATGCAGATTGTCCACTATGCCGTGGGGCTCGTTGTGTAGCACATAGCGCTGTTCTGCTTTTTCGTTCTGTTCAGGCCAGATTTTGCTTGGTAAAAAAAGAAATTTACAAATTTGCAACTCTTCGCGAAAATCTATATGTATAACTACCTTCATACCCTACCTTCAAAGATTCTGCAGTTACATCAAGCCCTGAAACGCGGCTTTGTTTTTAGATATTTGTGCTCTTGTGAGAATTGTATTCTGTTCAGCTGACGGCTATAGCCATAGCTTATATTGTATATATGTATGTGAGTTAATGAACTGAACTACAAAGAATACTAAAAAAATTTAATTATTAAAATTAACAATATTCTGGCCGGTTATAGCCCCAAGTTCGGGCGTCAGTTCACCGAATTTAAGCTCGTAAAATATCAAGTTCTTGTGGATAGCTAATAATGGATTATCTTCGAGTCCTTACCATTCGTTAATTATTATTTTATTTACTTGCTCTTATCGCACCAAGTCTGTTTTCATTTTCAAACAACTTTTCTGTGTATGTTTTATAAGAAACTTTTAATAACCGGACGCTTCTCATTTTGCGACGTCTTCTTCAAAAGTTTATGTCCTGTCGAAAAGAGTTTAGACTTCGGGTCTGTAACTATTGACGAAGTCTCAGTATCAGTCAACTTTGTATAAATTGATATCCATAAACTCTGAAATATGCATATCTTCCGTTTTGATTTTTTATAGCAACTTTCGACATTTCAACAATAATTTCCGCCTAAGTCCTAGTCTTTTTCTGCAAACGATTTTTTCTTTTTTTGAACAGGTAAAACAGCTAGTTCTTAAGAACTCTGTAGGTAAAACCTGTTTATCAAAAATTGCACGCAATTGTCTCTTCAATATTCGGATAATACTTTTTAACAAAAACTCAGTGGCATTATTGCAGCATAGTCTTTCTACGTTGACCCATTACCTGATCAGGACATGCAACAGAACCTGGAAGCCCACAAATTTAAAATTTCCTAAAGTCAGCCGATTTTGTAGAACTCATGTATGGTATTGAATGAAATTTAATAGTTATCCGCGGATAATAATAAGGTGTTGTTATTTACCACCGATTAATTGAACATTGGTTAGAAAGCCAATTACATTCGACTGTTGTCGCTGAAAGGGAATCCTCTGCAAATTTGACCACATAAATTCAAACATTCAATAAATGCACCTCAAAACAGAAATCAATTTCCATAAAAATTATGGTTGTGGTTTTAACCTGAAATCTAATCGACAACTAAATATTTCAACAATTCCGTGAATTCGGAGACAAATATTTTATTGTCGTGTGGGAATTTGTCTGTTTAGCGGCTAACCTCTTTAGGTACATTCACGTAAGTGAAAAAAATTCAACAGAAAACTAATTTAATTAAATTTTACTGTTTGTGATTAATGGTTTTTGGTTGACGTAATTGCAATTAATTAAGCGACATGGTTTAAAAGAACGTGATGCGAGTTGTTGGGTTATAAACCCCACCCAGGATATTAAACCAACGATGTGAATTATAATGCCGTGACTAATGCTTTAAAAGGAGATGAATTCGATCATCTAGCGTGAGCAACTGTAAAAGGTGGGCCACCTAATGTTTTTGTTTTAAGCCATATGTTAATTTGACATTAACAGCTGTTTTCCGCTCGAAAGCTTGACCCAAAATCAGTGTTATAACTCCGTGGAACGCTTAAGAAACACTGAAAATTTAATTCCATAGTTAGTGCTGTGTAACTTAAACAGTGCATTTTTTTGAAAAGAAAGTATGTTATCAGCCGTCTTGGCGATGCCAATTGGCTGCTTCGGAGATGTAATGTCACCTCTCTGGACTTTTCCTTTCGTGAGGTACCGTGCAGGATCGATGTTATGCCAACAACCCGAAAAGGATTCAAGCACTTTAGGTTTATATTATCCAAATTCGGAGCGTGTGGTAAATGTAAATTGGTAAAGAAAATAATTCTAAAAATGTATTTATTTATTTCAGGAGCTCTTTAGCCCGCGCCAAGTTGGGATGATCAAAACGGAAAAAGACAGACAACATTGTAACTTAATAAAAAAAATATGCAAATATGGTACGTCGCTTGGCCGCGACCTCCTGTGCTCGATCCAGGAATTCTATGATTTATTTCGACCAATTATTTGTGACCTAACAGGAACTTTTGAACCGACGCAAATTGGGTTGTGAGATTGGCTGCGCCACTACACAAGCAATCCGTGAGTTACATCCCATCAAAAAGTTCTTGGAAAGTTGGAGTGATAAAATTTGCTAGTGCGAAGCTCAATTGAATGACGTTGTGTTCAATAATTACTGAAAATGTCTGCCTTAACAAATAAGGACAAAGGATTGATTGATTTGATTTTGTGCACTTTATTGTATTTTGAAAAAAAACTTATATTTAGCCTTTCATGAGCTACATAAAACATCTATAGCCCAACCATGCGATATGGGAGATTATAAATTACAGACCAAGCCCGAGATGAGAACTATCTGCAAAACAAAAAAAAAAAACATTTTTTTTTCAGTCTTCTAGCAGTTTTATGTAATTAATAAATATCGAAGATATAGAGTCGTAAAATTTTGAAAACAAAGCTTCTTTCAGAGCCGGCATTAAAGAGTAGGTACCTTTCAAATGTGTCAAATTATAACGCGCACAACACGGTGGATGCTATGCTCTGGCCTGTGATTGTTTTTTTTTTTATTTTTTATTTGTTTGAATAGAATGACGTACAAAAGAATCGAGCTAACTAAACAAATGGGCTCGGTATTTATCGATTTGAGTAAGGCAAATTGAACTAATAAAACTGAATTATTTATGAATTACAAAAACATTTGTTCGTTTTTATAATTTTTATGAAATAAACTTTATTTTATACTTACCAAAAGTTGAAAATATTTTTTTTATGTATTGCGATTTTCATTCAACTCTGTTCAGCCCAATTTGTTTACACTCTCTAACTTCATAGATTTAATAAATGTATAAAACATTTAAATCAAAAATTTCTTGCAAATCTATACAAATTTCTGTATTATATGTTTTTCATTTCTCTTCTTTGCTCTATGTGATACCTAAACCTGTGACAAGGCCTTATAATTACGCATAACACATAAGCCTTGCTATAAAGGGAATCTAAATTTAAAGTATTCGATTTTATAAACCCTGAACAACCAAGGGTGAGTAGAAAAGCACGGATAAATTCGTAATTGTATTCGAGTTTCTTGTGATTAGAGTTGTAACGAATAGTGGTTTGACCAAATACCGGATACCGTATATTCCAGCCGAAAATACTGTCAAGGGCAGAATATGTAAAGCGCGATGCATTCACCCCTCACGTGAACAAGTTGAACAGAAATGAACCATTTCTTTACCTAGTCCTGCCATAAGTTCCATTGCAAAACATAAAGAGCTATAAAAAATACCAGTAAACATATTGCATTCAAAATTGTTGCGTGTCGCCATAGCCCAATGACCACATCATTTTAAGGCTAGTGTTAAAGCAAAAGGTAGTCATTTCAAGTGAACCCATTTTTAGGGTTTCGTTCCAAAGGAATAACGAAACCCTTATAGATTCACTCATGTGTCCGTCTCTATTTTGTCTGTCTGTCTGTCGCCTTTACATATTTGCTAATAACTTCTGAATCCTCTGTAGTTAAGGGATGAAATTTGGAATGGGTATGTATCTTGGCAACCCAAAAATAAATCAGGAATTTTTTCCGGAATTAGTCGTATATTAAAGAAAAAGTTAGTACTGAAACTAACCTTTGAAAAAAAATTTATTAACTTTTGTGGTCAATATGGGTGTCATTGGAAAGGGGGCGGGGCGGAGATTACAAAAATGTCTGTCTGTCTGTCACTAAGCCTTATCTTAGGTACCTGGTGAACCACCTGGAATTAAGAAATGAAATTTACACAGAAGATGTGCTTCACTTGCCCAAAGAAAGTTCCGAAAAAAAGTTTGAAGAAAGTCACTTATTAACGAAAAAGTTAGTACTAATACTAAAATCAAAAAATAGTTTTTTTTTCTTAGATACTTGATATGGGTATCGTTAGAAAGAGAATTATAGCAAGATCAAAAAGTTGTACTACAATTAGCATCTTAGTCTTATTGGTAAGAAGTTATAAGCCCGCAAACTTCAAAAAACCGACTGGTGTACCATGTCCCATACCTTATTTTCTAAAATAATGGGCCAAAAAATCTGAAAAAAATTGGAGTTATGGGGCAACTCATCGCAATATTGCAAATATATCCAGAAATCTCTTAGGATTTTTTATTTGTACTAAAATTAATTAATAACTAATTTTTTTAATTTTTTTTCTTAACGGAATTGATTGAGTTAGGCATCGTTGGATAGGTCTCGTAAAATAAAATACAGTTTTCATTTTGAGGTTTTTGTTCCGAGGCTCGATTTTCGAGATATTAAGCTTTAAGTGCGAAAAAAAAGCGTCCCCCCCCCTCGCATTTCCACACCCGCGGGTCTAAAAATCTGAATAAAATCTAGAATGTAGGTCTCGACGTAATCTTTAGTTTAAATTTAGTTCGAGCATCTTGGCTCAAACAGTTTTCGAGTTATTGGCCAAAAACCAAAAAACAATGACATACGAATTTTTAAGATCCGAAAACTCCATTTTGTAGATCGCATCAATAGAATCAAAAAATGTTATACAAAAAAAATTTTATTTTCACACAATATTTAGAAATATTAACGATTTAAGTTATGTGAGCATTTTGCTAAAAAAGGGCAACTAGTGATTATCTCACACACACAAAGTTTTCTACGCGTTTCCTATACCAAGAAAGACAATAGAATTTCGAAGCGGCGTTGGTGGAGTGGTTATAGCGCTCGCGCTCTGGTCTGAGGGTCCCGGGTTCAGTCCGATTTGGCTTTTTTTGCTTTTTATTTTTTTTCTTCTCCGAAGAGGGTTTCTCGAATATTTTGTATGACAGTTTTCTTCTCTCTCAGTTCTCTTAAAAGAACAAAGCGAAGCAAAGAAATGATTGATCGTAATAGCTTTGTTGTTGTAATTTTTTTGAAGAAAATAAGAGAATCAGTTATTTGTAGGTGTATGTGTGTTCAGACCATTTCCTGATTTGCTCTTTTCTATTGGTTGCGATTTATATAAATATGCTGTTGGAAAGATTTTATGTTTTGTCTCTGAATAAAAGTGAATATAAGAAATTCTAAGGAAAAAAAAACAAAATAAATCCTAGTGCAAAATTTGAATTTTTTTTTGAATTTCAAACACGAGTACTTGATTTGTTAATTTCTTGGATGTTTTTGACTGTACCACATTAGTGTTCTAGACGATTAAGTGGCTATTTTTTATTGCCGAATACGTTATGATTCGAATTGCTGAGCTGCTTGGTAAGCTAACTTTCATGAACTGCTGATTAATTGCTTCAATGGAGTAGCTTGAGACCATTTCCTTTAAGTTCACTAAATCAATTTTTACACGGTTGGCACGATCAGCAAATGAGAACGACTTTTTTTTTGTTTAGCTTTATTCGAAAACGGCAGGTAGCCGTAGTTAGTTGCTTTAACTTAAATTATGTCCTTACTTCTAATCTGTTGACGAAAGAACGAAACCCTCGGTGCGTGAGTTAAACTCACACTTGACCGGTTTTTTTTTTTTTTTAGTAAGAAATATTGCGGTCTAATAAAGGAAACAAATTTGAATACCATATGTGTACTTGCTTTTTTTTAGCTTTTTGTATTTGTAACATAACTTATGGCAGTGCGATGTACATAACACTGACCACGACACAATTAATATTTCGACACCTTATCAGTGGAATATGATTGAACAGAGTAGAAGGCTCCATAAACATTTAAACAATATAACGAAGGTAACCAGTTATGTATCTCAGATGTTATACCACATGCTCACACATTAATAAGGTGCATACAAAAGGAAAAAACGCTACGAGAACACCTAATTTATTAAGCATTGAGAATTCATATAGTTTCGAAATTGATGAAATTGATGAATTTATAACAACTCCTCTAGACCCTAGATTCAAGACAACTTCCTTAGTATTGATTCACGTCCAGAGAGCCTGACTACACGGTAGTAGACGGACAGCCGGATAGCAGATACTAACCGTATATTCGTTATGTCTCTAATTGTGATCCATATTTAAATAGAATTCTATCTGTCTGGATGGTTACAAAAAAATAGAGAGCAAGACCTTAACAAAAAAACACAAAAAAGACGAAGAGTGTTCGCGATTTTTTTTTTTTTTTCTCATGCTTTTTGTCGCAACTCGTTGACGTATCGCACTTAAGTACCCTCATCGTTCGACAGAAAGACCCAGTGCCTCATTTTTCTCATGCTAATCAGAAAATCTTCGGTTTCAAAGCAACCGCCCACGGTTCAAATCACCACTTTGTCCCCTCGCACCGCGACCACTCTTCGACACTCAGTTTTATTTCAATTTGCCACAAAAATAACTTTCAGCGCTGATTCAACGAAGAAATTAATCCCATGCCACAGCCGGAAACCACCAGCGACTTTGTGTGTACGGTAGCAACAACGACGACGGCAACGGTAGCCCCCGCAGCATAATTACCGAACCGTAGAAAACTTCCAAAGATGAATAAGCACACCGTCTTTAACCAGGTGGAACTGCTCAATTAAGCAATAAGTCGGCTACAAATCTCCCCGGCAAGCTCCGACTCCATCTCCATCAGCCCGCATGATCTGCTCCATGTCCTGGAAGTACACTTCAATGTCTTCCCTTTGGAAAAAGGAAATTAATTGCTGTTGCTTCATTTAATTTCTATCCGTGTGACTGTGTCTTCCCTTCTTAGTGGGCGTCCTGCGAAGAAGAAAAAGGAGAAAGGCATCTTCCCATCCCACAACCGCGATAATCTGTCTTTAATCCTTCCCCAGTCCCGGCTCCGGCAACGCACCGCACCGCTTCACTCCCCGCAGTGATAATATTTTAAAACTTAATTTATTGGAAAGGACGACGCACAACCTTGTCGCTTAATTTATATCCTACACAATTTCGCTGAATTAGCATCCGCAATTACACACTAATGCAGTTATTCATTGTCGAGATCTGCGAGATGCTATTTGCGAGGACTCGGCTTGATGCACACAAAACGAGCGCGGGGCTCCTTGAGGAAAAGGATACGCTATCGCTCGCATGTACGAGAGTCGAGTGCTACCGTGGCACACACACATACAGCAGAGCGGAGCGAAATGGGATAAAGGACCCCCTGAGGCAGGCAGATTTTCTCTCTCTCTCTCTCTATCCACGTAATATAATTGTGGTGGAGGGGCGGCAAACTAGCGAACAAGGATCGCTACGAAGCGAAAGAAAAACAAGCAAGTCAAAAAAATGCAGACGAGACGGAGAAGGCGAAGGACTCGTGCAAGAAGAACGAACGAGTGAGGCGCAAAAAAAAAAAGAAACAGGAGCAAATCTATCTCAGCACGAAGGACATGAACTTTTGTAATTAGGAAATGCATTTCCTTCAATTGCCATTAGTTGTTGTGAAAGTTGCAATGGCGCCAAATAGACGCCTAGAGGCGAAAGAGCTTTTCTCTATCGAGCAACGTTCCTGGCTGCCATGCATGATTATTTCCCAGACAAATAACTGACATATGTGTGAGAGTGTGCGAGAGTGCGAATCCCTGTGTGTGTGGTGAGTCAGTTCAGAGGATGATGGATTTTGTAGCTGCCCCGATGGGGGGCGGGTGCGCACACGACTTAACGCGGTAAGTGGATATTAATTATTGAAGTTTCTGTAATGAGGATTGTTAACGCGAAATGTGCGATGGCGTTGAGGTGGAGTGCTTTTCAGGACTTTCGAAACGGAAGGGGCGTTTTTTTTCGGTATAAAGTCAAGGGTGGAGTCGGTTCTTTGCGTGGGGTGTTTTTGCCTGAGTCCTTGCTGATGTCCAAAGCTTAATTTGCGACTTGTCTTTTACGACTGTGGTTTTGTTACCTTCCATGACTAATTCGAAGATTTAAATGACATCGAAAGTTTTGCTAAAATGTGTCTGATAAGACTTTTAGAAAATCGTCAGCGACAGTTTCTTGAAGTTTGCAAATGAAGTTGGAGTTTGGGAATGCAAAATGCTCGTGATTCATTTATATTGCAACTCATGGCTTACATTCAACCTACCGAAAGCGTCAATCAGGGAATAAATTGCTACAACTTTTGTAGCAACATTGTTGTGTGCGATTTTAATTTCCACTCATATCGGATTTACTTTCAAACCAACTTCTGGTAGAATTGAGGCATTGGCTTCAGTAATTGATCATAAGATTGATAAAAACTAACACTATTTCAAATTTATTGGGTTCGATGTTGACAGTCTGTGATAGCCATGTTTTTATTAAACGACATCTCCCAAATCCCTTATCGGTTAATTAGTCGTTGTTGCCAAATTACTGTGGAACACAAAATGGTTAGACACTTAGTGAATTAGCAGAAACAACTTCCTATCAAGGTGTAAGTTAATACCGAGATCAAAGAAGTTGTAAGTCTGTTTTAGAGCAGACGGGGTGGGGCTTAAATCTCCACGGTCTGTTAAAAAACAACCATTGCTCTGAGACCATCTTCACTGTTCGTGAAAGTGAACAGAAAAACTCACAGGAGTTGAACAATTGGCATGCACAAGAACTCGGTCGTATGTATCTACGTGTCAAGCTTGGCGAAGCAAACAAAAAAAAAAATCACTTTTTGGAGCGAATTTGGGAAAGCTGGGAGTGCTGATGAAACCATCACACAAAGCTTAACGTTCCACAAATTACTGATAACCGTATTCACTTGATCTGAATTAAAAAAATATGGGAGTGGTTGACAATTGGATCGACCAGAAAGGGTCTACGACGTTGGACAAGGAGAACAACGCCAAATGGCTATTCTGCATAAGCGATATGCAATTGATCCCTTAGATCATTTTTTTAAGTGACGGGTCTACAGCAATAAGCCAAATGCTCTAAGTGACGATACAATGAATCAATAGATTTTCCAAAGAAAATTGTCAACGATTTTCCGGATAAAATAGAGCTCGAGTTATAATAAAAAATAAGTTATTAGCTTTATAAAAAGTTTCAATGAAATTAAAGCGAACTTAAACACTACTGTTTGGTGGACTAGGTTAAAACTAGATGGAAAGCAATGTTCAAATATTAAAATTAGGAGCAGTTAAAATACAATAAAATAAAACCGATGCCAAAACTAATTTTACAGACAAAGCAGCGTGTTTGCTCTCAATAAATTGAGCCATCATTTTGTTTATTCGTTTATTGCATTACAGTGCATAAAATTACTCTTATTGTTTAATTAATGTCCTCGAAATCGCCCGATTTAACCACCCCAGACTTTTTTCTTTGGAGTCGCGGGTTTTTTTGCAGAATAATAAACTGATCAAAAAGTGTATTAACACTGAATGCAGCCATTTGGCAAATATTGTTTTTTCCGTTTAGTAAAGAAAAATTATAAAAGTCCAAATAAAGATTCTATTAGCCAAAATATTTTTTTTTTATTCTTTAAAATGTAATTCAAAGCAAAATTGGATAGGTGGAATTTTTCATCACCTTGTATATAACCTTTTCGATAACAAAAAATGGCAAATTAAGTAAAATAGGAGGCTAAGTTTAGAACTAAAAAAGCACCAGATAGCAGGATAATCACACGACTCCATTACCTTAATCATAACATGTATTCATGAGACAATTGCAAGATCCCAACCATTTGCCATAACTTGCTTACTCATTTTGTCAGAAATCTCGGTAGGTTAAATAAGAAGTGCTCGATGTCAACCGTAAGTGGTCAATCAAGTCGTAATTCAACTTTAATAGCTCGCTCTCATTCTCAGCTACTTTTC
The DNA here is from genome assembly GCA_905187475.1 of Syritta pipiens. Lineage (NCBI taxonomy): Eukaryota > Metazoa > Arthropoda > Insecta > Diptera > Syrphidae > Syritta > Syritta pipiens. The sequence continues at coordinate 33,121,336 of LR994572.1, read as the reverse complement.
CCACTACAAAAAGCTTAGAATCATTTTCGGAAGAGCACAACGATGTTTTTTTTTAATAAGACAATGTGTTCGTCTCGATCAAAAACGCTATCTTAACCAATATTCAGCAAAAACTCTTTTGGGAAACATTGACTTGGAAAATATACGGAAAAAATTCAGTAAACGAACTTAGAACTTAGCAGTAAAAAAAACTTAGGTTAAAATTCATTGCCAACATCTTTCAAAACTTGGGTAAGGTTGAAGTTTGATTAAAAATCGAAGTAGTTAGAAGAAAAAGCATATTAATAAGTATTCCCTCCTTCCACTTACTTTATTTTCTTACTCTTACTTTATTTTATTAATAATAATTAATTTATTACGTTACAAGAAGCCAGTAACTTCATAGCTATGGAACGGATTCCATTTACATGGTTGTTTTAAATAAAACAACTTTTCAAATTTGTTTGAAACTTAAAATTTGCTGAACTTAAACGAAATAAACTCACTTTATAAGTGCGTTCATTGTTCTTGCAGGATTCAAGAAAATTGGAAAAGTTTTACTCAAATGCAGAGCTCTCTCACTCTTTCTCTTCCATAAAATGTCTGCCTTGACATCTAAAAAAATTAAAAATCCTTGATTCTGTTTCTGCACCATGTTTCGCAGCAGAAAAAAAGGCATTAAAAAGTCCTTGTCATTCGATCACAAGCCTTACGAGTCCATGAACTGGTTCCAAGCCACCAAATCACTCTCCAAACAGCTGCACCCCCTAACCACAGCAACAATGTGACCGAGATTCTCTTCTCCACTCAATGCCGACAACACCACACGCACACTCACCCCCACGCAACGCCGCAGGATTGATGCCAATTTAATTTAATAAATCGCAAAAGAATTCCTGCTCACCGACATGTGTATAGGCCTCGTCCGTCGCTCATCTCCAGGTAATAAAATATTCCACAACCGCGCTTACACAAACTCAATTAGACAACATTGATTAATATTCAATTTTCCGAATAGAAATTCTCGGATGCCACGCCGAACTCACCCCCGTCCTTTTATCGGAGTAAAAGAATCCCATGAATCCTGAAACAAGAATAGAAAAAAAAATCATAGAAAATCTCCACGTTCCGACGAAAAATGTGATGTGTGAGCGAGAATCTGATCATATACCTGGAATGTTCACAAGTAAAATAAATTTTGGCATTTTCCATACCGCTCCTGTTTTCCTCATCGCCCCGTCGACGTTCGCACGCACTCGCTAGAGAAACGACGACGATATCCTGGCAAGGACCTAATATACATTTGGTTATCGTATATTTGCTCACTTAACGTGACTGGAGTGCGAAAGGAATCTCATCACCACGGCCATTATCATCATCAGATGGCCGATGGTGGAGCTGGTAGATGTTGGGCAATAGACGAGGGGCTTCTGGCGAATATGAGAATTAAAAATGCGCCCCGATTTATCCTCACGCACGTAATGAATGTGGCCAATTTGAGCTGCCGAAAACACCGATCCACGGACGTTGCCCTCACTCCGTAGCACGAATCTTCTGAAAAAGGAAAAAATTCAATTTTTATTTTTTTTTTTGAATTTCAGGAATTGCCTGCAGACCATTTCCCCGGTACGAGGACACTTATGGACGCTGATTTACTCGCTCGTAGTGTAATTGGATTTTATCTTAATTTAGACATCTCTCTTAATTCCAAATAAGCACCAACTGCCACTGGACCATCATCATGGAAAATGGCGTCCTCACAACCGGAAAGGGGGAAAACTTTGGGCTTTTTGGTTTGATGTTTTTAAAATATGTAAATGCTCCGAGTCGTGTTGGGAATGTTGAAACACTATCCAATCTAGGATTTTACGTTTTGAACGTCGAAGAAGTCAAAAATATAACAAACTGTTCTCGGTAGACGATACAATTGGGATATTCTCGTAAACTTTTGGGACGATTCTAAAAGGGTCAGGGAGAAATTTACAAGATTTTATTTGATCAGATATCCATCAAAAATTTTCCGGCTGCTTTTAAGAATAGGCACAACAGATAGAACGGACGCTTAAACAATTTCTAAATTAGTTCTAGAGAACCATGAAGTAATGTGATGAAACTATGAAAACTGTTACACTTTGCTGTACACATTAATTTTGAACAACGCTGAAAACATTGATTTTTAATCATATGTATCTGTCTCTGTAGCGCTTTGTACATAGCCGGAAAATTCAAAAGACAAAAGGCGGAAGGAAGTTATTTTACAACCTAATATATCTGTTTCTTGCATGCAATAGGAATTCGCTTTTTCAACGTTTTTTGTTAAAAGCATTTCGGGAATTTTAGCATAAAGACACTTTTATATTGTAAAACTTTTTAGTTTGCATTTTATTTTACCAAGAATGGATCTGTTATTAGATATCCCCAACACACAAACGGTAACCCGATAGCAATAAATTTTTCTATATAAAGACCCATTTACGAAGATGTCGAAAATGAACGGAACTGACATCTCTCTGATTTTAATGCTGGGTTTTAAGCTTGCATCTACATACAGCAAGCACCATGAAAAGCGCTTTGTACTCATGAGAAAACAAGCTCAAAATATCCTTTTTCATTTTATTCGAAAATTCAAAGCAACTTAAATATCCTCGAGACAAAACTGCACGAAAAACTTAGCAAGTTCAGCTGAAAGGGTCATTCATTCACCAACAGGATAATGACTTTAACCAAACTGCGCTTTTAGTCAACGAATGGATGCTTTATCATGCACGAAGCAAATTCAAGACTCCACTCAAATTCAAAATATCTTAATCAAATAAAATCAAAACATTTCAAATGTTAGTGGACCTTTATATGAACATTTCGACCGAAATATCAGAAAGCATACAAGAAAATCGGAAGTTGTCATGAAAAACACTCTACAAGAAGTCCAAAATCACTTTAAATGTTACAATTTTTTTTTAATTCATTTGCCATTTTGTTTGTTTGTTGTTATAAGACAATAAGAGTTTCCCACGAAACATCCATTTACGAGTATCCTGTATGACATTTGTCGGTTTCAAAGATTTGAAAAATTTTCTGATGTTGCTTGAAAGGATGACAAATGACAAATCGAAAATGAATCAGATGGTCATTCTACCTTAAAGAGAACCCTGAAAAGTAACGTCTCCTTTAATTTATGAGCCATTCGACCATATTGTCACAAAATGGTCAAAACTCCAGCGAAATCCTTCGTCGCATACTCGTACGTGATGTTCAATGAACCGCATGCCAGTCAACTGTCGATGGTCGCAAAAGACCTATTTCCGGTAATCACATTACAGTGCAACCTGCGGCTTTTTATTAAAAACTCACAGTCTCTCACTCAAAGGCAACTGAACTTCACCAGTGCTATTAACATAGAAGCGAAACTTCCAATGCAATCAACTAGCAGACACATTTCACCCTCCCGAGCACCTCTAACTGCAATCTAACGTCGCCCCTAATTTCATCGAAACCCTCGAAAACCGCACGCTCTCCACTTCAAAATTGAATCTCGACCCCTCAAAGCATATCAATTCAAAAATGCACTGCAATCAATCTGTTTTCCAAAATGGTCAGCAAAAAAGAAAAAAAAAAGAATCTGACACAAAACTGCAAACTGGAAATGATGGCAAATTCTATGATACAATGACGAAGCTTACAAAAAAAAGGTCATCTGATCCTTTTAAAACGTTTTGAATAAAATATCACACCGAATCCATTTTTAATCAAAAACCGAGGAAAAAAAAATACCAGCGCCCAAACCGAGATTCATCCCGGACATGGTGAAAAATACTCTGCACTCGCATGCATCCGTTCGGTCACACACACGCACACAGACACTCAGGACAGGACAGGACAGAGAGACAAAAGCACACAAAGCCAGAGACTGGCGACAACAAGGACAATCCCCTCGACCGTTATGCATTTGGACAAATTCATAAAATAGAACAAAAATACTTTTTTCGGAGGATGCTCTCTCTCCTCCTGGGGGTGTACTAAAACGATGTGGCGCGCCTTCGGTGAGCGGTGGGATGGTGCGGGGTAGGACATCTCATTGGTGCCATTCCGCGTGCTGACCTATTTTGTATATTCCTTTTTTTTGTTTCCGGTTTAGTTTTTGTTTTTTTTTTTTTTGTTTGACATGTCGTTTGGTCTAAATTTTTTTTTTTTTAATTTGTAGCAAGGATTCAAAGTACGCATCCCGAAAAAAATCGTCTACAAAAAAGTAAATGACGAGGTAGACAGGCACGCTAAACGAAAGAGTGAGAACGTGTATGTTGTTGTTACTGCAATGCATGCACACTGCTCACGATAAATTCGAGATTAGCTCGTTAGCTTTTAACGACCACTAGTGGGATTAGAGGAGAACGGGGTTCTATCAATATGATAAGTTTGGCAGGTAGAATGCATAATCGGCTAGAAAGAACGTTAAACACTTCAAATAACTTCGAGTTCTACTTGACTGGAAGATAATCTGGGCTGATCACTCGAGTGCACTGTGGAAGTACAGTCGACTCCCTCCAAGTCTAATTTCCTTAGAATTTTTTTGTAATTTTCTCTTCCAATTTACCATACAAAAACCATCCTCTAAGTCGAACTCCCTCTAGCTCGAACTAATTTTGATGTCCGTGATGTTCCGTGAAAATTCGACTTAGATGGATTCGACTGTATTTGAATAAAAAAGCCGCAGCGGCTTTCTGGAAGAAGATTAAGCCCACGATAAAATCTGTAAATGAAGTTACTGTTGTATTTTCAGAATGGACTTATTTAATAAATCTTTGAGTGAGGCTGATGACGAAGCAGCAGTCCAAAAAGGCACTTGAATCTACGAAGAATCATCCGGTCTTGCACAAATAACTTTCTCTGCTTGAACAGAGATCAGAATAGAAATAAGTCCATGAAAAAGATTTACGAAAAATGTTCTCAAATTGAATATTGAAAGAATTTTTTAGGCTAATCTTAGTCTGGAGAGGGGCTGTTGAATTTTCTAGAAAATCAGTGAAAAAGACCGAGTTGAATTTGGAGAAATAAAAAATAGTTTTTTTAAGCTAACTGAGTTCAAAGAGGCTGTTGTTGTACAGTAGCTTACCTTTACGAAAAATATTTTAGTCAATTAGGAAATCGGTGAAAAATGAACGGCTGTAGACTTTTCCAGATTTATTTTTGAGAAAATAATTGTTTAATGTAGGTATTTTTTAGCTTAGTTTAGTACTGACCGGATAACCCCTGGAGGATTTGAACAGTCGCTCGTCGTACGAAATTATTGACTCCGTAAGAAAATTAGAGGCAATGGAAAGGATCTGGAGAAAACTTTTTAAAGACGAATTTGTATAATAAGTTGGTTTAAGTCACCGGATTTGATTATTATGTAGTTTTGAACATGTTCAAAAGTGCGTTAAAATCTGACCCCACAGTTCCAACGACATGAAATATTTCATAATTTTTATATGTTCGATAAAAAACTTGTTACTTGTTTTAATTTCAAATATTTTTACTCTTTACAATATTTTTCTTCTTTTTTCGTTTTAAATTACACTTACAACTAGAAATCGAAAATAATCCATTACCGCCACAGGAAGTCTAAGAGACCCTTGAGAGAATTAAGGAAAGTCGATGACGTTTACGGATATGGTAATGGAGGCTCAAGATCTTAAAATACTTTTAAAAAACAGTGGTATTAGTGGTATTCTAATGTGTCCCATGTTCAAATGTGTCCCACTATCCCCTGCGCCCTGTTCGTGATTTTTTTAACAGTTTTCATGGATGGGACAGGATGTTACAATTCGATTTCCTTATTTACATTTCAGCAGGTTTAGCTTAATAGAGTGAACAGCGTCTCAAGGTATTGCATTTGGCACAAATGTTTCACTAGGACTGATACTATCAGCATTTCGTTACTAACACATGCCATATGGAAAACTCCCCTGCATTACAAGAGATCAAGAGAGATTTTTAAAGTAAAATTTCTATCTATTTTTCCGAAAGCGACTTTCAACAATTTATACAAATTTATAAAACTTGCCCCAACAATAGAGTTATATGTTGCTAGTCTTAGCATCCTATCTTGCTATAATATTCCACACACTCTCCAATGAATCGTACACGAAACATTTTGTTTAGTCCAAAAATCTTCTTCTAACCTCTGGCCTTTTTTGAAAACGAGTAAGCCAAACTCAATTCTCATCCCGGGTACCAATCGAAACTTTCCATTTTGATTTTACCCCTCGAAGGAAGATGTCCAGATTCACGGATCGCTGCCTGGCTGAATGACCGGCAATCAATGTCTCCCTGCACACGGTTATAGCACTTGACACTTCCAACACGTCACTGGGAATTCACCGTTCTATGACTGTTTCACTGACAGAAAAAAAAATTCTTATCCATTTAAACTGCGCACCGCATTCGCTACCGTGCATCGCAGTAAAAACAAAATTCCAAATGGCAGCCTCAGGCCGGTGATATGCAAATACGCTACTGCAGTCGTCCCTATCGCAGGAGGTTTGTCCTGCGAAAGAACGCAATCCAATAGACGCTGCCCAGGCTTCCCCCCACACAGAAAATCGGAGATAAAACTTACTCCTCGACCAGTCGTCACATGGCAATCAGAAATGGTCCACAGGCAGACTCTGCCTTATCACGCCCACCCAACTACCCACCGCGTTTTATTGCAAACGCGGCGGTGACGTTTATAAGACCAAAGGCACACAAATAACGAGAAAAAAAAAAGAATCCATTTATGTCGGTCCTCGTTTTGATATAAATGAAGATGTGATGGCAAATATGCTTTAGTCCTGTTGCACAGCCCCTGTCCTTTCTAGGCCACAATCCCATCATCGCAGTCGAAAAGAGGAAACGGATAACCATTCTGGAGTCATGCAGGATCAAGTTATAAATGTGTCCTTCAGATAGACACCCCGAAAAAAAGAAGAAAAATGTTAAGTGCCACCGGTTAACCGCTCTCGTGGTTGCGACGCTGTGATGTCCTTTTAGAAGGTGCTCTGCCCTGCCCCGTGGTCAGTGGGCTAATAAAAATCCTTTCGAAAGAAAGCGGACAAACAAATAAAATAAAATGGAGGGACGACGTTTTTGGGGAAAAGATGCAACAGGGGAGTTGATAGTTAGATCTCTCTGCCATTATTTGCGGGCGCTTAGTACTTTGATGTGCCAGCCCGGAGCCTAATAATTTGTGGGGCACATTTTAATGATGACGGCAAACATGAGTTTTTTTTTGTGTGATTTCAATCGTGGCGGGCGGTTTATTATGGTCGTCGTTTTGGGTGAAATGCTGAATGGCTATTCGCAGCTTTTCGTTTTCTGTTCTCCACAGCAAACTTTTGGTCATTTAAAATGCAAAAAATAATCCGACTTCAAGAAGACATTCACTTACCTTACCACAAGCTATTCTAGCTACTGTTTAGAGGAACTTAACTAAGATTTTGCGGACTGCTTGCAGTAAAAGTCATCTTACTATTATTTGTTGCAGTTCTTGCAATTGACTCGTTGTTGGCTTGGTCTTTTCCGTGACGTACTGCCCAATGGGTGTTTTATTGTAATATTCTTTCAAAATTCTTATGGACTCTAAGTAAATCTTTTGAAATCTCGTAATTTAGAAATGTGGAATGTCAACTATTGGGCATTTTACAGTGGAGCAAAACTCCTAAAATCTCGCTAAAAATCAAATTCTGAAGTTATATAATACCTTAAACTTCTACTCTTATTCCGTTCTTAACTAAAAAGAGAACTAGAAATCAAATGTAAAATAGCTGAATCGTTTATGGCACTCCCAGTGCAACATCATAAACTGAATATTCAGCACTTATTTTCATAGAGAAAATACGTAGAAATTTTTGTTTTTTATTTAGATATAATATATAAGCGTAAAACAATTTCTTTAGCAATGGAATCTGTAAGCTGTGTTCTTCGGTTTGGATTTTTTTTCTTTTCATAACACCCTTCTTTTGATATTTATCTGTGGTTAAAGACAGAGATTATATTTAAAAAAAAAAACATTTTCCCGGTATAGTTAACGTTTTAGTTGTGTTGTCCGTACGATGCCGTTAAGTTTCTTATGTTATTATGATCAGTGATTTATCTAGTCTAGGATATATAAAAATGTCTTGCCCCAATTTGTCCCTCCATTGTAGGAGGCATTTTATTTATTAATATAGGATTTTTGTAATATTTTTATTTTATTTGATTGCCAGGCCCCCAAATTTTTGTCGGCAGCAAAAGACAGGGCTGCACATAATTAAAAGTAGTTGAAAATACACTGAATATGATAGTCAGATAACATTCCTTTGAGAGAAACTAGTAAAATGCTTTTAATGTAGCGGCATTCTTAAAGAATATAAAATCATCAAAATAACAGACTTCAAATGCAAATTTAAACTAGACGGGACGAACCTCCCCTTACTTTTACATGTTTCGAAAGTTGTAAAAGTGGTCAGTAAATGTTCTCGGTTTTAAATACCACCTACAGTCCACAAGTGCTTGATAGATGAAAAATAAAATACATTTAAGTGGTTTGTTGCATAGCCTTTTTTGAAGAGGTGCGTGTTTTAGTGGACGTGTCTTTCGCAATTAAAAATATGTCTCTATATTGACCTCAAGAATAACCATACCAAATTTCAAGTTTCTAGCTTTAACGATTGATTTTATGTCAGCTTTTAACGTTTCTGCCCAAATGGAAATGTGAAAATTAACAATAGCATCTAGTTGTCGATGTATTTAGTAAGATTTGCCATCTCAAAAATTCTGAAGACTGAAAATTCGGAACTTTATCGTCATGTTTCGCTTTTTTGTTATAGAAAAGGTAAGAAAGAGTCATAGACTGCTGCAAAGATTTGTGAAGATGTGAATGCTCTTTCGTTTTGAGAATTTTAATGTTCAATGACCACTAAAAAAGACGATGAAAACATGAAAAAAATTGAGCAAGGCCGGCACATAAACAGCATTGGCGTTCCTAGGGAACTAGTAATTTATCACCAAATAGTTACCAACCATTTGAAGAAAGCGAGATATACATATAAAGGAGCTCGATGTTTGGGTGTTACGTGTATTAACAGTGAAAAATTTAGTGAACCGAATTTTCATTTATGATTCACCGCTAAACGAAATCGAACCCTTTCCCCCTTATTGGCGAATTTTTCAAATGTTTAACGTGCAAAAAAGATCATGGATAAAGAAAGTTAAAGCTTCGCAGACCTATTAACTGCTTTTACTAACTGCCAAGTTAAAAATGTTATACTAACTCTTTCGCAGTATTCTAACTTGCATTCAAAAGATAAGTTACTTAACTGAGACTGGATTGATTGCATTATTAATTGACTGGATTCTTTTACAGCTCTTTTACTATGCTAAGCTTTGAATATTTTTGCTTGTGTCGTGGATCCTTGCTCAGAAACGTATCTCCTTAGAGGATGCCCATTTTTAGCTTAGCGCCTATTTCAACAAACAAAATCGTCGTCTTCTCAGCGAAAACAATTCACAAGTGTTTGTTCAAGTCTTTTTCTAGAGTTTTTACAAGATCTACAGTATGTAGGTTGTCTGATCTATTCCGCGGAAGTGGCCATCGCTGTGACATCGTTTGGTATTTCGTATATTTCACAGCTTGGCATAAAATTGTTCCGGGTTTCAAAACAATTTAATTTCTTTAGTTCAATTTTATAACTCGAAATAGGAAATTCTAAGAGCTTCTGAAGTGGCAACAGTTTTCTCGAGTTATGGTAGACAACCCTTGAGAGATTGATGATGATGATTTCTTAGCCTCTTCCTCTAGTAAAGTTTGGAGGATGAATGTTAAACGAAGTTAAAAGAAATTGTCGCAGACAAAGATCTGATGCTTTTGATTTAGGCTCGTCGAAGACAAGAGGACTACCTTTATCCATTTAACAACGTTTGAATAACTTCCGAATATGAAGGATTACACCCCAAAAAATCGATTACTTAGACAGCTAAACGCCTTATCTTGATTTGACAGACTCCAATTAAACACAGCAAAAACAACAAACGAAAAAAGCGAATATTAAAGATCTCAGCCGTATATTAAAGCCCGAAAATGAGAAATACAGGTTTTTAATGATGACCCAGACCTAGTCGAAAATGAATCTGTTAAATGAAAAGTTTGATGATCATGTTACATCGAGATTGCATTTTAAGCGGTCGTCTCTATAGAGCAAGCCTTGAGCTTTCTTCGGTGTTACCACAATTTAGACTTCCCAAACTTAAAAAAATCTAAATAATTTACAAAGTTACAAATAAGAGACGTTTAAACATTTCCTGGTACTGGACAACAGAGATTTAAAGTAGACTTCCGCCGACCGTAGAAAGAAAAATTAATATCAAAATATTTTCTCTGTCGCTAACATGGCTACGAGTCCAAGCGAGTTATGACTCCCATTCTTCACTACCACATCAATGTGCATCAACTAAGAACTCGATGGGTCACAAACACATGACGCTTTTTAAAAAGATGGTTACGCTCTTAAAGACTTATCTTCATAAAACGTTTCACTAAAGGACATTTCTGCTCTCGGCGATGGCTCTCAATATCCTGAGCAAACTCAAAGAGCTCTCCACACAGTGGATCCATATAATAGACACATTGCATTGGCAATTGTTTGCTAAGAGCCTCCCCACTTGCAGCAGTTAAAATCGCCCCCCTAAGTGATTCCTGAGCATCGTTTTCTTCCACGCCACCGCGTCATCTCCCAAAGCAAACAGCGTGTCCGTCCTCCCGTACCGACAACTGACAAGCAATTGTTGGCAAAGCAACACACTGTGACACCTAAAACATGTTTCCCTCCAAGAAGTGTCCGCCTGTGCAGCAACAACAGCAAAACCAGCTTCTCCTTAAAATTTACAAAAAAGGTCACAAAGGGGAGCATGACAAGGAAAACGAAACAAAAACAAAAACAAAAGTAAGAACAGAAAAAAAAATAAACAAAACAAAAGGAATAAGTATGCATCCTTTCAAATCCCGCGCGAATGTGCCACTTAACGCCTTTGTGTGTATGAGATAATGTAAAGTGGATTCTCATGCAAAGTGACGCCAAGGAGTGATTTACAAGGGCATCAACTTGTCTACGGTAAACAGGATTACTCTGTCGCGATATGAACATATTACGACGGTACAGGGATTTCCACAGGACGCGTCGCCGCGCCCAACGCCCGATGCTGAGACAGAGTAAACCAATTCAATTTCTTTTCATCGCGGCATTATGCAAAAAAGATCCTCAGCTGCCGAGCACACGCCAGAAGCACACAACACTGGCGGCCAGGATGTGGCCAAGTGTTTTTCTTCTTGGCGCTTTGCACCCGCTTTCGCGTATCGGCACACGGGCGGGTTATTTCGGGAGTGTTATCGCGACGATTATCGCGTCGGTAGTCGTCATGCATGTGTCTTGTTTATGAGGTCCTGAGTCCTTGAGCCGTCTCATTAGCTGCAGATATCGACGATGAAATTGGTTGATAGTGCCAAATGGAGCGAGGTGAATTCCAGCAGCGACGGCATAGCAGAGATGTCCAGCAGTACTGCGTGGTCCGTCCTCCATCCTCGTCGTCGTCCTTCGTGTATTTTCATCACGATTCTAACAAATGAGCAAAATTTGCATATAAATGATTCCTTGGAATCGGACAGTCGAGTCCGGCACGTTTGACAGAGATCTGTATGGATGGGCACGGGAGGTGGATGATGGCCGTCCTTCGACATTGTCATCGTTTTGATGCAGTCAACTAGGTCAGCTACAAGGACCTTCTGATGTAATGCTTCCGAGTATATTCTTTGTATTCAAAGTTAATCAACTCTGAGGTGGTTAACAATTGAAAAACCTTTCCAGGGCGAGTTATACTTACACTTTTAAATTCAAATTGTTGTGTCAGGTTTTACCGTGGTTAAAGATGCATACGTTTTGAAAGAAAAATTAATGGACAGATCCATCCATGCATTACTTATGGGCGATTACAACTTTTTCCTAATCTCTCAGGCAATCTTAGGGTTTGCTTTATAGAAAATTTGTTGACAATTTTCGTTTGATTATAAGACGTTGCCACCATACAAATGCTAGGAATCAGACCGAAAGATTAAATGGCGAGTACTGTCCGAAGTGTTTCCATAAAGACATGACAATTCTGTCCCACTACACTCCGCGAAAACCGGTTGCGACACCCCCTCGATTTTGAGGTTTCTTAATAGTTTTCTCTGCACCTGGCACGGATGTTACTGTCGAATAATCAGTGCTAATTTTCATCTAAATTTTTGTAAGAGCAAGTCGACTACTTCCTTAATTGTAATCTGTAAATATAAAATAAATAATTTCGTAAAGGAAATAGCAGAGCTTTTCAGTTGAAATCGGACAGTAGTTACACAGTTACTACCTAAAAGATCCGTAACATAACGGATGTTTGTGGGCAAATAAAGTGTAACCATAAGAGCATCGTGATCCGTTCTCAGAGCAATATCGAATTCCACAGCCGCAACAAGGGAGATTGTGGCTTTAATAGATGGAAACTGATGGAGTTGATGTTCTTGATATTTTGGGTAATAATATGACCCAAAATGCACGTTAAGTTTTCCTTGAAATAGGCAAGAGAGTACTTAAAAATGGAGAAATTCCGCAAGTCTTAAGAAAGAATGGTTGTTGTATATTGTCCCCCAACAAATTGGGACGTCTCTCCAACAAAGGGACATAGACTTTATAGAAAATCCTTGCATTATTTTGGATCGTGAAGGAGGCATATAAACAAAACTGATCTAAAGACTGATTTTTTTGAGGAAGGGCTTTGGATAAGTCCTAAAATTTGGTGAATTTTTTTTTTACCGCGTGAATTTTTTTTCACGCCATGCCACTGATAACTGGAGTTATTTTTGAATTTTCAATTTCAAAATGTTGGTTCGGTAAGATGAGGTTGTTAAAGCCTTTTGCTCAGAGTATAGAACATTTTATTCAAACTTAACAGATTACAAAGAAATCATGAAAGAACTGGGTGTGCAAATCTTTTTTTACCCACTGTACTAAATTCCCAGAAAACTGCTATTTATTAAGAAACTCTCGCAATTTCCTTTCGTCTGTAACTAAAGAAATTCATTCACTTTATGCTGAGGGCTTATTTCATTATCACGCAGAATAAGGGTAAGCATCAGTTGTGAAATTAACGGAATAGCAAACGATGTCGGAATGACAACGATGCCGTGAACTCGCGCGGGTTCCTTGATATTCTTGGAAAGATATACAAAACAGTATTGAAAAGTATTTGATGTTTATGATGCAAGATTCTGCATTCAGCGGTCTCCAGGAATTTTAGTTTATTTATTCCATTTTAATTAAATTTGAAAGATGGGCGTTCATTCCTTTTCCCTTTTTACTGAAATTGTTTACAAAATGACGTTGTCAGAGCAAAGAAACCTCCTATACGAACATTACTTAAAAAACATCTTTCTAAGTGATCTCTATAAGTGCCCGTTGTCTGACGATGTGTCAGCTTGTCAAGGTTATGTTCTTGTTTTTAGCTATATACATATAGAAACCGGACTCTTTCGATCGAATTTAATTCGCTTAATTTTTCCAAAATTCAATCTTTTTCCATTACGCATTGTTTCAGATTTTCTTTTTGATTACGGAACTACTATTTTTCTGTTAAATTTACTGACTCGAAGAACTAAGTTCATGCTCTACAAGACCCTTATCCTGCCAGTCCTACTGTATGGAGCCGAAAGTTGGACGATAAGCAGGACTGCAGAGCTGATACTCGCCTCTTCGAAAGAAAAATTCTACGGCGGATATTCGGTCCAGTCTGCGAGGAAGGCGAATGCAGGAGAAGACATAACCGCGAACTTTATGAGCTGTACAAAGATGTGGATATAGTCCGGAAGGTAAATATCCGCCGACTACAGTGGCTCGGCCACATCGAGCGCATGGACACACGCGCTCCAGCTAAAAGGGTCTTCGAATCCGAGCCTCCTGGTTCGAGGAGAAGAGGGAGACCGAACCTCCGGTGCAGAGATCAAGTGATCGCGGATGCAAGACAGCTTGGTCTTCCGGACTGGAAGCAGCATACCCGGGACCGTCAATATTGGAAGGCTGCTTTGGCTCTGGTACAGACCTTCCAAGGGTTAAGTGCCTGTTAAGTAAGTAAGTAAGTAACATTATTTTAGAATTTGAGCTCCCACCGAACAGAAATAATTAAAGAGTAATTTTTTAAAGCCCTTGTATTAAGGTTTGTATGTGGCTCTTTGTAAAAACCACAAACCAAAAGCTACTATTGGACCATGAGCAATTGCTGCTAGTTCTCACAAATCACAACATTTTGACAACTAAATTGTCAATAATTATTGTACTTTGGCATCTGTGGCGTATATGTCTGGTCACTTGTTTTTAAAATATATGTCAGACTTTTTATGTATTTCTAATATTAGGTTGCCAAGCTATCCCCAACTCCACCAAAACTTTTGTTCTTAATCGAAAATTTTACCAACCACGGAGCCAACTAACAATCATGTCACTGCCAATGTCTCTTGAAAGTAGCGTGAAAACAGAAAAAGGGTTGCCAACTTCAACCATAATTGACAGGCCACCATTACCAATGATTCACAATCCAAGTTTTCTGCTAATTTCCGACACTTGCTACCCCACAAAACTTGTCTCATGCACATGGCTCCGCTTAAGTAAAAACGAAAAACTTAAAAAAAAATGTTTTTGTCTCAAAATATCCGTTTTTGCCATTTTGGCAGCATTCATCGGCTGAACGAAAGAGAGAAAAATTTGGTGCAAAGCGCATTCCAACCGGAACTAACACAAATCAATGCCTGGAGACTGTGTCAAGGAACAACCAGCAGTTACACAAACGCACGTGAAACAACATATGAACACATCCCGAACAATGGAAGCCAAGGCACAGTTAAAAAAAAACGAAACGGAAAAGAACGGCCAAAAACTTGGAAGCTTTTAATTTACTAAAGACTTCCGTCGATAAATTATACAAGGAACCATTTACGTTCCGCTGGACTGAGTAATGGTCCCAGTGCAAGATGGGAGATCCACATATTTTTTTCCCCCATCCGAATGTGTGTGTGTGTGTGTGTGTGTGTGAGTGAGTCCTGAAACTTATGTCGCAGCCAATAAACAACTTAAAGAGCATATTCTCGAGGGCGACCAAGCGGACAACGAATCAATACCAACCGAGATTTCCTCTTGCACAGAGAGAGGCAAGAGACTCGCATTTCGCACTCTTGCCAGTGTGTGCGGGTTCGTGATCCTTGGGCTGTGTTTCAGGCACTAGGCGCTACAAAAGGTGCAGACAAGTTTGCCAGTGGAGCAGTTTTTGGCAACTTTCTTTAGCTCAGTGAGTTGTGGAAGGAGAAGGACATCCTCGCTGGCGGTACATATGCGACATTTAAGTTTTCACACTATTAAGCTGGTGGATTTCATCTTTTGAACAGACGGGGAGGTGGCGCTGTGTTTTAAGCCAGACACAGATTGCCAATGTATCTGGGGTGCATTAAATTAAGTTACAGCAGCCGGCAGAGGAAGTGAGAGCACTTCGAGAGGGTGCTGCGAGTGTCATTTGTGTTTGTTCGAAAAGTCATTTGTCGCATTTAACCCTTACACATAGACACGGCAGTCGGCAGTCTGCAATCGGGAGTCGGTGAGGCGTGAAGCAGACACAGGTAAGTCGTACATTAGGCGATGAGGCGATGGCAAGAGTTGTCGTCGGCAAGATAAACCGACGTCGCCGAAAATTACGAAGGAGGAGGTTCTTTGTGTTTGTTCCTACTCCAGGCTGACAGATGACACCGAGCAATTGTCCTGATGGTTTGCACAAATCAGTCCTGTTGGATTTTCAGTCTGCTATTGTACAGAGTGCTCGTTGACGTTGCTTTTGGCAGCTGTCTAACTCTTGAAAGTGTCGGACGTAGTCGCTCGTGAAGACAGACTTAGCTTCCAATAAAACAAGGGACGGCGCGTTGACATCCTCCTCGATATGTGTGCTGAAAGGAAGTATGACAGCGATGACAAGTTTTATTGAAATCAACTTGGCAAAAGCACTGGACGATCCTTTAACGTTGCGATAAACTAAGTCACATTGTATGTGAGAGTCTGTAGATATGACAAATGAAAACTAAGATTAATAAGGAAAAAGCGAAAATCATTATTTAGCTAACTACTCGAATTTTCCTTTACCCTACACACACTTAGTCTACATATAAAGACGAAGACTGTGCAATTCGCGCAAGTCGTAGTGTTGTACCACTAACCCGCCATTAACCGATACCTTTAAAGTCAAATGACTCAATGCGCTGTTATCAAAATGAGTTTTTTACGCTTTATCTTGCTGACTAAAACCCCGTTCAAGAAAAAAATTCTTTTCACAAAAGACAGGACTTACACAGTTCTTATTCAACTGCAATCTTCCCTCCCGATATCTTCATATATTGTTCTTATTTCACCCATCATTCATGGACTCCGCCTTTTCCATACTAAAAGATCTATACACAGACACGCTCATCACATATTATATCTGTGTATAGACCAGTGGGTTAGAACATGACCCATCAAAGAACTTAGTATTGCAAAATGCCAAGCTGACTATTCAATTTAAGTTTATTAATACTGTTTTTCAAAAACCTGCTAAATACTAAAAAAAAAAAAAACTGAATGCTCTGAAGATGGGGCAGACCTCTAAACTTTCTAGCTGATAAAGTTACGACTTCAGAAAACTTGTCATGCAACCCATCTAGACCCATCAACTCGATGAAACCTACTTCAAATAGGGGAGTCTGATAGAAGGTTGTTTGCATGTCATTCGTTTCTATAGAATAAAAATGAGCAACAGTCAGCGTTGACGACATTTTCCTCTTCAGATGATACAGAGTCCGTGAAGTTTGGGAGTTTTTCAGAAAAATTCAGCTGTCGTCATTCTTTCAGTGTAACACTGTTGTTGATCATCATTGGCGACTAACTTGGTCCGTTGGAAATGTTTTTCATCACTAAAATATTTTGATTTTTGTACGTTATAGGAGTGCATCGCAGGCATCAACTCTTTGGATCATGTTTTTCGGTCATAAAGAGCTAATAGTATAGGCAGGTAAAAATAGTGGTTTAATCAGAATCCAAATATTAGGTGTACAACTTTCCTGCCGCCGTTTTGCTATAGATGGTTACAGCGGTCGAAATAAATAGCTTATTTGTAAACATAACGCCATCGAAACACTAGTCGATTTGTGTCTGCATCTGCTTACGAGCCAAATTCTCGGCATTGGGGGATAGCTCATTTCGATGAGCGTCTGCGGCTGAGGCTCATCGAATGCCCTCAAATATCTATGGCGAGGCCGCTATTAGTGAAGGAGCGTGCCGAGAGTGGTTTCAACGCTTCAAGAACGGTGATTTTGACGTCGAAGACCGGCATTGAGATGGAACAGAGAAGGCTTTCGAAGATGCAGAATTGGAGGCATTACTTGATCAAGACTCATGTCAAACGCAAAAAGAATTGGCAGGATCATTGGGAGTGACGCAACAAGCCATTTCAAAACGCCGCCGCTAGAAAATCACAACATAACAGATGAACGGGATTAACAACAGCAGACGATCACACCTCTGGCAGATGACAAAATGAAACAACCAACACATAAACGAAAAGACATCCCGAATCGTTTCCTTACCAATGTTGCCGATTTAGCAAATTTGTCACGAGATCTAGCAGATTTTTAAGACTTGACGATTTTTACTTAAAATGTTTACTAAAAATACCACGACTTTGCAGTAAGAATGGCAGAGCCACTATAATTTTTGGATGCAATCCCAGGTTTTTGGTGTATTTATCATTACTTAGGGTTAGTTTAAACGTTGATGACATACCAAACAACGTCTTAGTTCGAATTGGAAACGTCGAACTTGGCAGCCAGCGAAGACGTATTTCAACTTCGGAGCAGCTTTGAAGCTAAATAATTTGGAAAGGGTACTTTTGACTAAAAAGTTGAAATGAAATTATCTTACAAGATCTATCAAATGATATTAGGTTGTCAAATATATCCCTTCCGCCTTTTTGTCTTTTGAATTTTCCGGCTATGTACAAAGCGCTACAGAGCTCGTATCTGACAATACATCATTTGAAAGGTATTGACATAATCTACAAAACGACGCTATGCATGATTAGTTTGGATACGAGCTCTGTAGCGCTTTGTACATAGCCGGAAAATTCAAAAGACAAAAAGGCGGAAGGGAGATATTTGACAACCTAATATATCAGCTTTTCAATTTTTTTCAGTGCCTCGCCAATTACCAAGATTAAAGCTTAATGACGGAAGGACAGACATTTTCATAATTGTTTTTGGAGAGCTGTTATCATAATAATCTCTGTCATACAGCCAATTGTTTGGTGGATGGTAAAATTTGAATCCAATTAATGTTTAAGTCTCAACGCACATACATTTTGAGAAAATTATTGAAAATTCCTGGACATTCGAATAGAAAATGAAGAAAATGAATCGAGCCGCCGTCATAAGAATCTTAATCTCTGTTATAGATGGAAATTCTTCAACTTTTATTTCTTTTTAATACTTATTTCCTATTTTTAATGTGCCATAATATTGTAATAAAATCATCTACTAACAATGTTTTCTGAAAGATTCTCTCTGTCTTAATAAATACCCACATAAATACCCATTTGGGTGAAAGCTCGGTAAATAAACGTTTATTTGCCCCGAGAGAGTTTCTACAGGGTATTTGCCCATCACTAATCAATACATACTTTTTCTTCGATCTTCGATTAATTTTGAAAAAAAAACTGATGGTCTATTTCTGAATTACTTAGATACATCTCCAGTCCAAATTTGATTCCTTAATTTGAAAGGGGTTAGAAGTTATAGGCAGACATGTAAAAGAGGACAGACGGACACCGAAATGATTCTGAAAATGTTTCGTTATTTCTTTGGAAAGAAACCCTAAAAACACACCTAATGCCCGTTTTAAAATGCACAGAGTGCTCTTCGTCCACATAACAACCTTTCAGTCGTTGTCATTGGACAAAACACACAAAGCCACAAATTCAGTTCTTCACAACCATAACGAAGGTGTTGCACTCCTTTTAACCAAATTCCTCACTCATAATCCATCGGAAAACAGCAAACAAATGTTTTTATGGTCGCAACATCCTTCAGTTGCTTTCCATTTAGTGTTCGTCTTTACGATCCCAGTCCATTGCATTGGTTATGTGACGTCTCTTCACACTCGAACTTAATCCAATCCTCCCCCCACCTCCAACCACTCTGCCATAAACACAACTATAAAAACCCTCAAAAATCGAAGTCTGTTGCATTTGAGAGGCAGCTTAAGGATTTAATAGAGACTCCAGACGAGAGAGGAGCAGCAAAAACAGCCGAACGAGGCCACAGCTTTAAAGAAGCAGGACTTTGGCAACCGACGAGGACAACCTCCCATAACATCCTTATTTTATTGTACTTATCAAGTTCTCTGTCGACCGCGGACCAGATTATTCCGGAGAGCTGCAGCCTCCTTCTGTTGTGTGGGGGGGGCATCGTCGTCTCTCTCGCTGCCGGAGTCAGTTAAGGACGCAGTTCATTTCGTGAAGTTCCTGCAAGATTTCGTGTTACTGGCCTCTCTCTCTCTCGTGGTGTGGCTCAAAGGTGCCACAACTGCTGCTACAAATTTATGGCTTTCCTGTCATAACCCAACCGCCAGCAAGCAAGAGCAAAAGAACTGCAGGACCCAACACAATGACACTCAAAACTCAGCTGGCAAATGACTCTGAGAAACCCAAACATATGACGCGGATACGGGAGGGGGAAAAATAAGACAACCACCATACAAACGTCTGTTATCCTTTTCTCGAAGTCCGTTCTGTTTTCTTTTTTTTTTTGCTGTTGTGGGGAGACACTAACGGCGGAAAAACCAGGCGAAGAACAAGAAAAATGTTTTCCTCAACGAATGCCAATTTTCGTCTTCGTCTTCGTCTTTTTGCCCCCAATTTGTTGGGGCACAAAGGACTCGCAGGACGATCAGGGTACAGACTCTTATTTTCAAACCAACCGAACCCGATGTTTTCTTGTGGGGTTAGGCGGCGATGATTAATTGCGTTTCAATGGCTGCGGCGGCGATACTACACATATGTGTATCTTCGTCCTGGTCGTAGTCCTCGTCCTGAGTGAGTTGAAGAAAGGGGCAAATGGAAACGCGTCGATAAGATAAATGAACATCGGTATATCACACATCGAGATAGATGTAAGCGGACGGGTGGCTAAGAGTCTGAGGCGAATGAGGTCCCTCGGTTGCCGGCAAGTTAACTGATGTGTTTCATTTCCCAATATGGAAATAACCGCCACGAGACGACGTTATGATAAAAGGACGAAATTGAAAGTTGGACTGGGTGACTACGCATTCGATTACGACTGTCAGCGTAAGTCATAGGTAGATTTATTTGCACACGCAATATTTACGCATTGACTGACATGTGTGCTTAACCGAAGGGGGCGGTGCGTTTGAATGTCCTTGGGAGAATGGGGCGTGCGGGACGAAGGGAGCATCTGAAACTTTATTTGTTCGGGCCAAATGAGGAGGGAATTTATCGGAATTAATCGATATTGGCAAAAAAGGGGGAAATTCGCTTAGGGAAGACGTGTGTATATTTATTTATGTGTGTTTGTCGTGACCTGGGTAAAGAGGGTCCGAGTTAGCAGGCGGCGGAAGCGCGTGTCTTCCGGATCAGTGGGTAGGTAGGACAGTGACCTAGGCGGTTGCATCCAAGAGTCACACGCAGAGACCGCAGCGAAAACCGCATCAATTTACTTCTATTTGTAGTCACTGTATTACTTTTATTTAAATCTAGCAGGAATTCACACTAAGAGCGCGTGTGTAGAATTTTAAAACGTCGTCATCACAATTTATTTGTTAGGCTGGCTCATGTTCAATAGTTAAAATTCTCAGATTGCTGAGCTTCTTTTCCGTTATAGTTGCCATAAGTAGTTTTTCAGTTTCAGTTTAACTGCCAAACAGATCGGACGTGTTATTATTTCCTCCGATTTTCTTATAATCGAAAGTTTTTAACCGTAATTTGCTCCAATGGTTTCTTTGATTTGCCCTAAGTGCAATAATAAAGTTATTGACACTGTTAATTTGGTCGCTAGACTCGATAAACTTCTGACCGAATTGAATGAAATTAAATCCTTAATATCGCAATCTTCTACAAATGTCAGTGCTAAATCGCAAGTTCTAACTCGGTCGCAGGCGATGAATAAAACAAATGTGTCCATTCGCGCTTCGCCCTCTGTTGGCAAAGACTCTGCTTAACGTTCGAGCGCTGTGGCTAAGCAATTAAATTTATCCCCTGCAATTTTGCCTCGTACTGCTGTCGCTGCCAATGTAACGCAAAACAAAAATATTAATTCATCCTTGGAATCGCATCAGCAATCTAAGAATGGATCTCAAAGTGCTGCTGCTGTCCAAGTGGAACCAAAGCCAACAAGTGTGTCATCGGCTGAACCCATCAACACAACGGATCCTCTGGTTGACGACCCCATACCGCTTGATGCTTCTCCGTGGCAAACGGTTGCTCATACACGATCCAATAAACGCAACAACAACACTGTTACTGGAACCAACAACAATCCCAATATCGCTTTGGAACTCGAGATTGTTAGCCGATCGATGTGGCTTCATCTTTCTTCCTTTAAACCTGCTACAACCTGTAAGTCAATCTTGGATTATGTTTCATCTGCCTTCCGCATCGAACCCCAAAATTTGGATTGCTACAAACTAATAAAAGTTGATGCCGACGAAAGCTCACTCAAGTATGTCAATTTTAAGCTTGGAGTGCCTGAGCATTTGTTGTCGACTTTGCTCGATTCGGAACGCTGGCCAAGGGGAGTGAGGGTGAGGCCCTTTCGGTTTCTACCAAAAAACGAAGTGGGGAAAACCAAAACAACATAATATCCCACCCCCCCGCCCGCTCTAATGCCATTGGTTCTTTCTCTCTCTATTACCACAACGTGGGGGGAATGAGAACCAAAACAAATGAATTTTTTGTTGCTGCTGCTGATTGCTCGTATGATGTGATTGCGCTAACTGAGACGTGGCTGAACGAAAGTATTTTCTCTGCTGAACTTTTCACCACAGACTTTGATGTGTATCGACGCAAATTTAAAAATATATGCGTTGAATTTTCAGAAGAAAGATATGTAAAATATCACATCTCTGTAGTATATACGGTGCGATAAACTAAATCATTGTTAAAACTTTTTTGTATGAAAATTTCTATCTAATAAAATTTTTTTACTGTCATAAACATTTTTCAAACGACAGTAAAATTCGGAACATATTCTGCAAACTTCCATTCAACGATGAATTTCATAAAGTCTAAAGATAACCAATTAGATGTCGGCCGCTGTTTAGCTACTTTCAATAGACTTCTCAACCTTGGTATCTCTGAAAAAAGTTTCGACTCTGAAACCTAACCTCATAAACACTAATAAATTTTGAAACAGCTATCTTCAAATCATCAATGTTTGCTAAAACCAAAGTATTCACCTATACAACTTTAAACAATGAAGCCATCTCCTGAACAGACTCTGTTCTTGTTCGGATTTCAGTAATGAATCGATCAAGGCTCAAACATGTCTTTTCGTAGTACAGCGCTACAGTTTAGAATATCTTAAAGTGAACCACGACTCACGAATGATTATGCGAAGTGACACAGGCAACCTCAGTGCCAACGGATATAAGAACTTTAATAAGAAATGCAAGACAATATGCACGTACACTAAAAAATCAAAATAACAAAAAGAACTCCAAGAGCTAGATGATAGAAACCATCAACAAAATACAGCTTAACAACCAACCAAATAGAGCAAAAACAAAAAACGAGTAAGTCAATCGTTAACGGCGACCGACGCGACGATGGAGAGGATTTAAAAAAAAAAAAAAAAACAGATAAGAGCATGCTTTTCACAACCGATGTGCAAAGTTCAGGGAAAAATAGGGATTTCATCTCATATAGAGTAAAGCATGCTTTTCATAACCGCAGTAAAAAGTTTGGGGAAAATAGCCGTATCTAAGAACGACCCGACACACCTGCGTATACGACCAACCAAATAAAGCAAAAACAGAAAACGAGTAAGTCAATCGTCAAGGGTGACACGTTGATGGACTTTATTTAAAAAAATAGATAAATAATCTGCCGAACAGCCCATAAAAGGCCAGAGCATTTTCACGCCTCCACTGTGTTGAGCACCTTATGATTTGACATATGTGAAAGGGACTTACGGTTTTTACCGGTTTCGAACGACGGACTGTGAAAGCTTTCCGTGTCAGAAGTACTCCAGGAGGATTGTTAGTCGTTCGCTGGAGGTGGGGCCGTGAAAAATGTTTGTGGTGTTTTTCCCCGAACAGGATTCGAGCACGGGTACTCTCGCTTAATAGTCCGATGCACTAATCATTTAAGCCAAGGCGGCCACCTGGACTTTATTTACAAAAGAAAAAAAGTCGAGCCGATAATATTTTTTTCTTGTCGAAATAGAAGCTGATAGGTCGTTAGATTAGGTACAATGTAACAATATTTATTTAATACTCTGCGGTTTATAACGATATAGTATATATACTCCTTGGTAACTGTTGAGTGTTATCCTTAAATGGGTGACACCTGGGGCTGTCCGCCCTGCATTTGCTACGCCACTAAATGCGAGAGCTTATTCTGAAATGGACTACACTTAGATCACAAAACTCTGATATTAGTCATAAGGGCGAGATGAGAATTTAAGGTACCTTATTTTCACATTTTTATCTAATAAAAACTCATAATTATTGCTAGGCAAATGAATATAATACATTAACCAATACGTTAACACACTTTTTTAACCTTCGGCTTCTGCTAGCCTAGCTTTTCGCTCCTCCACTGTGTTGTATGCGATATAATTTGACGCATGTGAAGGCGACTTACAGCTTATTGCCGGTTCCGAAAGATGAATTGCGAAAGTTTTCCATGACAGGTAACTCCAGGTGGATTGCCAGTCGTTCGCTGGAGGTGGGGCCGTGAACATTGTTTGTGGTGTTTTTTACTCCGAGCTGGATTCGAACCCGAAGAAAGTTCACCTAACTTTTATATTTAACGAGTACAGTTTTAAGCTTAAAACCTTAAGTTTTTCTTCGTACCAGAGGCTTTTTTAACAAATATCTCTGAAAGTTTACCCAGTTTAACTTTAAAACCATTCTATTTATACTCATTGGTAACGGAATGTAACTGTCTTTTAGTAAGAATGCAAAAGTATGATAAACTTAATGTCTAGGGAGTATATTGGGGCACGATATTTTTTTTTCCTCTTAACATCTTGGTCTATAAGCAGATATTAAAAAACAGCATCGAATACTATAACAAAGGGTTCATTAAATAAAAAAGAAAACAAACAAATTTAAATAAATTCAATATTTGTCGAAATAGATCACAAAAATAGTTTTATATTAAGGTAAACACTTGCATTTAATTATAAATAACATGAAAAAAATAAGTTAGACTTTTTAATGGGAAAAAAAATAAGTTTAAAAGCCTAGCAATGGGATTAGTCAAACAAATTAAATGATTTACGATACAAGGTAAGGATCGATGGCTTTTAACTGATGCGGAGAAGTACGTGTTCCAGCGAACGACTGACAATCCTCCTGGAGTACTTCTGTCACGAAAACCTTTCGCAAATTGCCGTTCGGAACCGGCATTAAAACAGTCCACATGTGACACAAATTATAACGCGCACAATGCAGTGGAGGCGCGAATAGAGCTAGGTTCTGGCTCTCAACGGGCCACTCAATGAGAAGTACGTGCATAAAAAGAAGGAGTCCTGCAATGGGAAATTGATTTTAGTCAAACATGTTTGCAGATTATGGCAGCCGGTTACCCTTGAAACTTCCATGACTCATCTGAAAAGAAAAATGTTTTCTGAGCTAAGCCTGAAGCTTTCTCTCAACCAATACTGAAAAAAATACAATTCCACACAAATAAATGAATTCCACGCCACCAAATTCACCAACTCGGCAGAACCACCCGCCGGTAAATCCGTCTAATCAGCGGAATCAGTTTACCATCCCGCCTTCGGCATCCTTCTAAAATGCCAACTTGAGTCCCTTAAAAAGGACAATAACAACGACAATGATGCTGCGCTGCACTCACTCACTTATGACAGACGTAATCGCACACACCTGCAGCTGCAGCTATAACTGGACACTCTGTTAATAGTCAGCAATTGTACGCTTGCTGAATTACAAATTGGTCCTTTACCGTTAATTATGTTCTCACTGCACACACAGGTAGCTTACAGAGTCCATTCCCCGCCCACATGATAATTATTCATTTTGGCAAATATTGCCAATATCGAGACGCCATTGTCATCGTAACGGCATGGCACTGCACTTTTCATTCGGTCACAGGACGAAAACCGTGTGTGCGGGTGTGTTGTGTAGTCATTACAACCACCCATCGGACAAAGGCTATTGATTCGCATTTTGTTTACGATGCTAGTGCCGCCGCGCTCCACTCGCCGACCCGGTGGAAATTTATAGCGTCACACATGGCTGGTCATGTCATGTTGATACATTTTGACTAAATCAAATCAAATACATTATTCGGGACGCAAACAAGGACGATGTTGAACGTCCTCCGGCCACCGGCCACCGGCCACCGTCCACCGTCCACCGTCCAGCACTTAGTCAGTCCGTTTTGTGCAAGCGTTTTCCTGTGCTGCGTTGCACTGCTGCGCTGTCAATGTCATCTGGTAATAATTTTACAGACAGCGTGTTTGTCGGCGTCGTTGTCATTTGGACTGTGGGCGGTCAGTGGCGGTGGCCAGTCGCGGTCGTTGGTGGCACGACGCATTTTTGCCCGTCATGTCGCTCTTGCAGCGAGACCCCTCAAAGCCACGCTTGGCAAGAGATAATCAGTTTAATTGTTATTGGCCTTTATTGGAAATAATTAGTATCCTGGTAAGTTTTGGGGGTTACCGCATGATTTATTATGATTTAATAGAATTGGCAATTTGCGCGCCTAGCTATGGCCGTGTTTGCCATGTTTGGGGGGGTGTTTCCTCTCAGTTACCGAGAAGAGTTATTAGCGCCGGTTGATGCATCGCCGTGAGTATTAATCTATTTCCGAATCTAGCAGATTTATTTGTTGAAACTACTATAATAATATTTCACAAAATTGAATTTGTTTACCGGCCTGAGACTGAGATATGGGTCAGTAGTTTGAAAACAAACAGAGCGTGCTACCGGGCCTAAGGCTGGGCGAGTATGGCATTTTGATACAATTCATCTGGTGGATGCCTTGACCGATATTTGAGTACCAGAGCAGAGATGAGAGATAAAGTGACGATAAATGCGAGTTGATGGCAGGGCGTCGACGACTAATGTGTATGAGAATCATTTTAATGAGTGCTTTAGGTGTGGTGGTCAACTGAAATATTTTGTTTGACAAGGAAACTGTCTTCTAATCTACGAAATACACTACGACTGGATTTTTACTACAACCTGAACGAGTCTGCTCTAATACAAAATAAAAGGAGTACTTAAAAAAAAAGGTTAGACTCAAACTTTTTTATAATTGCTGCACTTTCAAGGTTTGTAGAAATCAGTGAAAGGTTTGTTGCAAAACGCTAATTTAAGGCTTGTTTATCTGACAGTCGAATCTATCTCATGCAATAAATTTGGTGCGGGGAAGTAACGCCTAGAGAAATAAGGTCGAATGTTCGAATTCGGTGTTATTTCACTTTAATAAAGTCAAATAACGCCGAGTTGCCATTTTTTTACCTTTGATTTATAAAAACATTCAATAAAGGTTCCCAATAGTTTTTAAAACACAATTCTGAACTGGCGAAAGGTAAAGAAGGTATGGTGGGGTATGCAAACCCCCTGCTTGGCTCAGAGATACAATTTGGGGTGGTTGCGAGGATGGTAGTATCCAATGTTTCCTTATTTTCATATTTAGAGTGTATTTATAACATATACCCAAACCAACCCCCGCACTATGAACAACATTGGACACCACCATCCTTGCACCCACCTCAAACCCTATCTCTGCGCCAAGCAGGAGGGTTTCCGGGGGGGCAACATGCCCCCTATACCTTCTTTATTTTTTACCCGTTCAGAATTGTCTTTTCTCTGAATTCGGCTATATTTTACAAACTATGCTCGGCGTTTTCACTTTAGCAAAGTAAAATAAAACCGAACTCGAAAATTCGGGATTATTCCGCTTTCATAAAGTGAAATAACACGAATTTTTGAATTTGGCCTTATTTCGCTCGGAGTTATTTCACGGCACCAATAAATTGACGTTTTTTTCACATTTAATGGAAAATAAAAAGAGTTAATAACATTCTTCGAGTTCCATTTCAACTAAATAGAATGAAAACGGAAAAAACATTAAAGTATCTATTATCTGTGCGCTTGAATATGAATTTTCTATCACTCATGAGTGATCTAAGCATGTGGTAAGACAGAGCACTAATCCCAATCGTTTTAAATACGCTAGCTTTCGACCTTTTAGTCAAAGTTGCGATTTATCCACAATTTGGTCTTTTCCCTGAAAGTTCTGTTTCAGTTCTTTTCAAACCAAGAGACTCGAAAACTTAGACTCCCTAAAGCAAAGCTGTCCAACCACTTTTAATTTTTGTGAGGAAATGCCGTGTGCGCTTTTGTGCTACAGGTGCCAGCAACAAAAACAGAACAAAAACCTTTTTTGTTCTGTAGTAAATTCTCTTTCAGTTTACGTTGTTCAGTAATTGTCAGACTGTTTTGTTGTTTGTCATTTGGGTGCTTAAGTGATATTTTCATTTTTTTTTTTGTGTGTAACGTTGGTCGTACGCCTCGCCTGTCGGTTATTGTAAAACAGTTAATTTTGCAGAAGCAATGGATTTGACAGATAAAACAACATCGACCCACCCTTAAAGCGGTTTTATAACATCATAAGTGAGAATTTTACAGAGTTGTAAAAAAAGGACGTCCTTTGAGTTCTAATATCTTACTCGTCAAAATGGGCTTTCTGTAATTTTCAAAAAAAAAAAGCGTGTGAAAATACGCAATATTTTCACTCTTAGGCTGCGTTTATGGTCAAGCGAATACGCGTAGCACGATTTAAAGCGATTCGCTAATAGCGATAATAGAGATGTATCAACTCGGTGTAATTAGCCGAGTTGCGTACAATTTCACAAAATTCAATAAAAAGAAAATATTGAACTGTGTTTGAGCCGAAATTACCCGCCTTATCGAAAAAATCTCAGAAATATCTGGAGATATTTTTCCCCTAAGAATTTTTATATTGTTATAGAAAATCACGGAGATTGTGCGAAACGACGAATAGAAAATAAACGTGGCCGGAAAGCCGCGCTTAGAACGATAAATGCGAAAAAATTTAAACAGTGTGTAAACAAAATAGTAAATTGAAACGATGTTTACAGTGTGACAGTTCAGAAAGAAGAGAGTTATATTTCGTGTTCTTTAAAAATATGGGGCATATCTTTTCTATGGCGCAAAATTCAAAATTTGTATAACATTAAGTGAAAATTATATTACAGCTCAAATTGTTCATTTCATGTTGATATGATTCAACAAATATAAAGTTTAGTTTTATAGTTTCTCAATAAAAAATTATATCAGTACAATTTCAGTACAATTTTTTCTTGAGTTTCGATACATTTTCAAAAGGCTCTTTTTTATCCCTGATACCAAGACCAACTGTCAATGTAAGCCTGTAGACGGTATGGCATGACTAACATAGCTCGATTTAAATATTTTGTTTACGTAGCCATGTTAGAAATAATATTTCGTTAGAATAACCCGAGTTATAATGCGAATTCGGTTTCGGTTGGGTTCATTTTTTTTCATTTCAGTTTCATTTCATTCAATCGCAAGGTAACTCAAGTAAGGTAACTCGGTTTGCAAATTGGTTTGATCCAAATCCAACTCGGGTTAACCTGGCTTGAGAATTTTTCGGTTTGGGCACCTCACTGTGAGACAGCGTTGGTTTCACGAGGCACAGCAGGCTCAAATTCGTGTAAGACCACGAATTTTTCCCTGTGAGACGAACGTGGTCTCCCGCAAATTCTTCCCTGTTAGACCAACGCAACAAAAATTTATCACAAGACATGATTTCCCAATATTACGGAGAGCCATTAGTTGATATAGTGTTTTCATCGTTTGATTGTAACAATTTATTACGCTCATCCTTTTTTCTCCAGTTTGACTGCAGATAAGGCACAATGCTCCAAGAACATTACCATAAAAAATAAAAACATCAACATGGGTATGGTGCTACAAAATGGTAGCACAAGACGATCAATGTCCTTTTAGTTGACTTTTGTTGATTGCAAGAAACACACACACAACGAACACTTTTTGCGAATTACGAAAGATCTTTTACTCTTTTTTGCAAAAAGTAAATGTCCTTTTAATAATGTGCAGAAGAAAAAGGCGTAACAGTGAATCTCTTAAAAAAATGTATGATAATTGCAGAAATCGCAAAGTATTTAAACAGGAGTCGTAAAGTATTTGCTGAAAAGTCCCGAAAAGTGCAGTGAAGCTCGCAGTAATGGACATCCAATTCTAACCGAACTGCTTGGAAAACTGTGAAATATATTACCATTTTGTCGCATAGTGTATACGAGATACACAATACAATTTCAGAAAGCGTTGGCAGGTGAATATTTTTATCGACTTCGCAAAAAGTTCGCAAAAATGTTGGTGCATTTACTTTACAGAAGTAAGGTGGCTCAGTCGAGAACAATGGTTTTACGACTGTCCTGTTCAAGTCCTTTATGACATCGAAAGGTAGAAGAATTGGATGATCACGACTGACTTAGATATTTACCATTTTGTGGAGATTTAACTGCTCTCTAAATACGCATCTTCAAGGCAAAAACCAAATCACTCTCTTGTTTCAAACAATAAACGCTTTTCAAGTAAAATTAAAATTATGGCAGGCCTAATTAAATGTAAACAACTTTTTGCATTTCACCACTTTGGTTTACTATCGTATTTTTGTGACTTAAGTTAGGTTAACAAACTCTCAAATATAATGTTACTGCTACAATCACCATGTTAACGGTTTTCATCAAATAATATCCAAAAGACTCAAGTCGAATTTAACTAGCTCTCCAATTTCCGGATGAATGATGTTCACCCTATGTAATGTTTCAAAGAGCCCAAGAGCCTGTCAGAATTTACTCAACGCAACGTTTTTACGATGATGGAACTCCCAAAGAAGAATATTTACGAAAGTCGAATATTTGATAAGCCTTTTTACCCTGTCGGTGAAGCCCTGATCATGGATCACTTGTGATGATTGGAAATAAATTCTGGCAAAGGAAGACAGTCAAATATGACTTTGGTCTGCACGTCCTCAAGCACGGAGTTTTCTGCACTATTGACAGACAAGCACATGGCTACTCTTCCTTCTCGACGCTCTCGGGAAGAAGTGTCTCTGTGTATTGTGAATCGGCCGCTTGCCTTTCTGCAAGCTTAAAAGCCCGATGCTCGATGTGCGGAGAAGTCCAAACTCATAGGTCAACTAGAAGTGACGTCGACTGCTTCTCGCAGGCATCTTTTTTCAAGGATAGCAAACAACAACACTTGAAGCCTCGGCCTTATACCATCCACACATCATGCATAGACGATTGTTTTCGGAAGTTGTTCGTGTGTTTGTGTGTACACATCCTTTTGATTTATGTAGCAGAAAACGTTCTGTGGACGTTGATGTTTGGGCCGCGGCGCACAGTCCCGCAACACTGCAACAATCCCGGACTCTGCTAAGCTCTCCTCAGGCATTATTTTCCTATCATTAGGAGTCCTTTGTTGTGTCCTTACGTAGTTTCACTTCTCAATCATGTGAGTATGTGTGTGGGTGGATGGGAGGATGGGTGTATTGCTGCCTTGTGGGGAGGACCTAAGCGCTTTGGAGCCATTTCGGAGAATCAAGGAATGTTGTTGTCAAGGACACCTTGAAATAATGAAAGGACTAATGAAAAAACAACAATGGCATTTATTTGTTAATGTCCTTACGAGACCACTCCATGATTTGTTTTTGTTTCTTCTTCTTTTGCTTTTGCTTTGCCTTTTTTGTTTTTTTTTTTTTTGTAATGTTTTCGTTTTCCTTTTCGTCTTTTTTCAACCTTTTGCTGTTGGTGTTGTCGGTCGTCTAACCATGGACGTGTCCTTTAGGCGGGAAAGCAACAATGCGGGCAGACGTCTGCGCCCAATACGTAAGGAGCTTACGTGTGTGTGTAAGTTTATCTGCGTGTGTGAGGGAGGTGGATTGGCGCTGGCGGGTGAAATATGAAATGGATACTCACGAGGGGATTTACGAGACGAATAAGAAGAATTTGTTTGCAGGCAGATCGGTTTCGGTTCTGTTATTTATTGGATTATTAATAGCCGAATGAAAAGCAAATATTTATAATTAGAATCTATTGTTTGTGGAGTCGAGGCGAGACGAAAAACTTTGGACCACGTAAACGGAATAGGGCGGAGGAGGTCATGCAGTGAGAAAAAGACGTTGGTAATACCCCGTGCTCCGCGCCATTTAATCAAGAAAGTCGAGATTGTGAGATGCTTCGGTGGAGTAATCGAGGATAGAATCGATGATTCGATTGGCTTATAGTTATTATAACTATGGTCATTTGAGTAAGGTCATTTAAAATCACTTTGAAGTTAAATGAGATGAGAAAAATTGTTGGAAAGGGTCTAACTTGTTGAAGATGGCTTTTTTAAATTTTTTTTTAATTTGGCAACTCGAAGTCATCTGGCTGGTAATTTAGTAGATTTTCCATTCCGTTCGTTGACAGGGTAGAATAACTTTTTAAACCGTGAAAAGGACAGAGATCACACCATTGATCAAGGAAGTAACAATTCGCAGCATTTTAAAAATATTAGTTCTTCATCAACTCTTTTGAGCCGGACGGAGTAACTTGACCTTATTCATTATTTTTATCTTTAACTGAGTATAGACTAATATTGTAGATAATCGAAATTTTTCGATTGTTTGTCCTTCGAAAACCCTCGCACTCTTAAAATGTTGTTCAAGAATCTTTCTCTACAGGGTGATGGAGCCAGTAGTCGGCCACTTAACTTTTTTTTACGTTTGTTTTGCCCTTAAAAATCGGTGTTTGCATTAAAGAATTTCCAATTAATTAAAATGTTTTTATTATGAAAATAAAATCATTTTTAGCGTATTTACTACCGAAAACAATTATGTACGAAAATGTGAATGAAAACGTCATACTTGATTAGAAGTCGGCCAGTCAAGTAGTGAATAGTCGGCCCCTGTTTTTACATCCAGAAAATAAAACAAAAACAAACAGCAATTTTTTTAATATAAAATATTGACGGTCGAGTTAACAAAACCTGTTTTCTGAAGCCGTATCTTCAGTAGTCAGCCAGGACGGCCGACCTCAGAAGAATTATTGAAAAATCGCCTTCTTAAGACGGCCTCCCCAGTTTTTATTTAAAATACTTTTTTTTATTTATTTTTGTTCAATATTCAGTAAAAAGAATCTATTGATAAAACAAATACAATAATATAACGTACCTATCGGCAATATTTCACTGATTTTACAACTTTTTTGAAAATCACTTCCACTATTTTTTTACACCAAAAACCAAACATTTCACTTTCGATGAAAACTTGTATCAAAGTGGCAATTTTAACTAAGAAACTAACAACTGCTTTGCACCAACCTTTTACTCACAGATAGAAAAATCATTATCTCTTATAGAAAAAGAAATTTTGGTGTATATTACAAACGTATTAACTATTACGCATCGTTTTGTGACGCGGCTGCCGACTACTGGAGGTGGCCGACCTCATATGCCATACAAAAGTTTGTGAAAGAATTGATAACCAACGATCATCAATTGCGTCCTCAATTGATTTTGAGCTATCAGCCGTGCGGAGCAGGATGCATTGGCGCAAATATTATATACTCGTATAGCGAGATATAACATTCTGTAAGTTAATTTTATCACACAAAATTTCGTTTTGCTAGTTGTAGTCAATATATTTTTTTTTTTTTTTTGAATTGAGGACGATGGGAAACCTAATGGGAAGTGAAAAAAGGTCAATCTGTTGCAAGTACTGTGGGACTTTCACCGCATTAAAACCACATCTTGACTTCTTCTCCTTAACACCATCCACCCTGGGGCCGCTTTCGCATTCTGCTCTAGTCAATACAGTATTAACTTTAACACTAGGTTAGTGACTAACTTTTAACTTAAAAAATATAAAATTTCATTATTATATTTTAAGTCGGTCGGACTTTGACATTTGAAGTGGAATTCACGTGAAAGCATTGTACAAATCGAAATAGCGCGATCGGGCGTTGCAACTTCGCAGACCGTAATATGGTAAGTCCGACTGACTGCGTCTGCCTTCTACTCACTCGGGCGTTTGACAGATGTGTATTTGATTTATTTTATTTACTCGTACATGTAAAATTTGGATGGGAACCGGCGTTTATTTGAATAAGTAAGAATTGTTTTTAATACTAGTATCAAATCAAATAGCTTTCTTACAGAATGTGTATCAGGGGATGCACACTACACTAAAAACCTTGCCAAACGTTTTTTTTTTCTACTCTTTCTCTTAAACACTGAGAAAACTACTCCGATTATTATTAATTTGTTCATATCTAATTGAAAAATTAACAAAATAGTTTTGGCCAGGGTTTTAGTGCAAATTCCATCCTATGTGGGACGGCAAATTTCGAGGATAAGCTGATTTAGCGAACGCTGACGCTGATTTAAAAAATTGTGTTGAGTGAAAACGCTTACCAACGCGTGCCAAAGTCCGACAGATCGAACGCGCTATTGCGGTTTGGGCTTTAAAGTCGGGCTTAAGCTATTTGAAGTTTGAATTGTTGAAGTTTCATAAATTTTTTTCAAACCCAAGAAATGGCAAAAAAATTATTTTTTAATTATCAACCAAGCTCCATTGATGCTGAAATCAAGATAACATTAAAAAGTACTAAGTTTAACAACCGCCTGATCTTAACTGGTGTAATGATAGCTTACCAAAAATTTATAAAACAAAAACCTGGCGACAACAACGAGCGACAAGGGGCGCTCGGAGTGAATAAAACCCCCAACGCTTCGAGTGGATTAAAACCCACCTGTGCCATACACAACATAAAACATTAATGAAGGACATTGGTCCTGATTTGCTAATGTACATTCCCTTAGCATATAAAACCTTTATTTCATGCCAAAATAAGACAGACAATAAACAAGTTGGGAAAATAAAAAAAAAAAATAATAGCTTGACGGTTAAAATAGAGCCCTCTATTGCACTTGTAATGGCGTACACATGGTACACGTGTGATTGAACTTAGCGTGTGTTTACATTTACACGTGAATTTAATTTTACACTTGTGAAAATACGTGTAACTAGTAAAAAATACTGTTGAAAAAATTAAGTTTTAAAGGCTTCCTGCAATTGAATCTAATGTTTATTACTCAAGATGTGATTAAGTATGAATTTACTCGTTAAAAATTAATCAAGCCAAGTTTTGTAATGCAGACAAGTAATAAAAGAAATCCAGCGGTTTCTTTTTTAAATCGTAGGTCATTTTGACACTGACAGCTGTTTCCCGTTCGAAATCTTAACAGAAAATCAGTATCATACCTCAGTGGTACAAAACGAGTCTCTTTACGGTAGAGAAATATTGAAAACTTATTTCCAAAGTGAGTGCTGAGAAGTGCCTTCTTTTTTTTTTAAGAAATCGAGTTATCAGCCGTCTTGACCGCCTTGGAGATGCAATTTTACCTCTTTGGATTTTTTTTTGTAAGGAACCGATGCTATGCCAACAGTGTAGAAACCAATAAAGCCAATTCCATCTAAGCAATCCATGATTTACAGCCCTTGAACAAGGTCTACTGCGAAGCAATCTACTGCGTGGCAATTACTTTAACTTGAACGACGATCGAATATTTGCTTTAACTAATAAGGCACATGGAATTTCAGCAATTTCGACTTTTGTCTCACACCGTTATGTTCTTTTTTTACCTCTGCTCTCAACTAAAAATCTCCCTACCCACGACCAGTGTCGCATTCTCGCTCCCACGAAGTTGGCATCAGCAACGATCACATCAATAGCTCGTTACACTCCAATTCAATCACCCAAGAAACAGAAATGAACGATTCCGGGAACGACAAAAACGTAGCCAATGACCACCATTCTCATTCCCGGTCCACATCCATTGATTGTGACACTTTCATTTCGACAGAAGTGAAACATAACTCAATTCCAGATATCGATGGGCAACGCGAAGATTCTAAATTTGCACCACTTCCCTTTAAGGAGGAATCCTTCCTTCCTTCCTTCCTGGCAACCGAGCGTGGGCATACTCCTCCTCAGCACTAATTGGTATCATTGTCAACCGGTAATTGGGGCTCATTTTGATCAATTTCCGTTTTGGCAGGACTCTCTCTTCTCCATCTCTCTCTCACTCTTTCAATTAAATTATTTTTATTAGAAAAATGTAAATGCGACTCAGCAAGGACACGCCGCATCCTGTGCATTCGAAAACGAAGGAATCGAAAAAAAAAAAGGGAGAGCAGCCGGGACATCGGCCTACCCTGGATACCGTTCCCTCCCACCAATTCATATCCTACCAGCAGAATTGTTTCCCTGCTCAACTACTTCTGGGAGGAGAAGACGTAAAGTAGATTATTCAATTCGAGTTGCATGTCTCCATTTTACTCTTCTGACATTTTTGTCTGCGCTTGCAAATCGAAAATGCGGACTGATTTGCCCTCCTTTCATCGACTCGCCCTCCCAAACCACCCCCAGACGAGCGAATTCTGCAGCAAATAATTGTTGCAGGACCCTGTCCCATCCCGATGACATTGGTTCAAGAAAAATGAGACTCACTTCTGATATCCTTTGGCCGTGCAATTTGCGAGACGCCGAAAGAAAGTTGAGAGCCGAGTTGCAGCATCAGCTCACGCGCAACCGAAAAAGACAAAAGTCCACAGTTTCTCGGATGCTCCAAGAGTGGGAAACCCTAGAACTCAAAACAAAAGGGGAGATGAAAAAAATTAGGAAAAAAAAAAAAGGATGACAAGGAGTCTGAGGGACTGAGAGACAGGAGGAGGTCCACGGGTGTCGCCGAGGACAAAGGAAGAGAAATGCAATGATATCTTTGGGCGGATTATATACCACCTTCAGCAAGGGGGATTCCTCTGTTAGTATCTCGATATGGATGGGCAAAATGAGAAATGAAAAGACGGAAAGGATGAGAAAAAGAAGACGAAGGAAAAAAGAATGTGAAGGGAGAAAAAACATCTGGAAAGAGCTTTCTGCGATAATCTTTTATCATCTTTGACATTGCGACAAGTGACTTTAATTCACTGAAATTCTATTCTGAAGCTAAGGACGAAAAGAGCAGTCAAGTCACATGGCGTAGAAAGGAAGAAGGTTGCATAAGTTTTTCGTTTTTGTTTTTTTTTTTTTTTGTTCTTTGAGCTGTCATTGCCGCCGTCAGTCCGGCGTTGGCTCGTTTCAGACGTCGTAGATGCTGAACAAAGGTTCAGACGTGGGTGGAAGAGGGTTAAATGTCCTTCAAATGCAATTGCATTTTAATTCCGTGACCCCTGTCGGAGGATGCCGCTAAAGGACATGCTGCGATTTTAATGTTAATTAATGGATGGATATCGCTTTGAAAGTGTGCTTTGGCTTCAAGGTCCGGGCTGGTTGCTTTTTGCGAGCGAGTCATTAGAACTTTGATGTTTTAGTTGATGTCACTTAAGCAATTGCTTTTCTGTATCCAGTCGTGGAGTATTCAATTTTGTGTTAGGAGAGAAACGCTGGGAAATTATCCTTTAATGATAAGCCATCAAGGGTTCGAGGATAATTTTTGGACGATTTGCTGTCTAATCAAATTAAGTTGTTTCCCAAAAGCGTTTTTTTTTTGCTTTGAATAATGGCAGAGGAAATATCTTTTTGGAAATTTTAAGGATTGTACCTTAAAAAGAGCATTGCTTCTGTAGCTCGATTTATAAATGTAAATGAAACTGTATGTTCGTTTATACACTGAAATTAAAAAAAAGCATGTGTCTTAATATTTCGAACACGGTTCATTTGGTTTATTCTAGAATAAACTTGTTAGTTTGGAGGAAAAGTATTGAAAACTCACAGAAACTATCACAGATTATGAGTGCTAAAATAATACAACTTTGCTGTACATCAAAGACAGGCTATAGGTCTTAAGATTGAGTCATAATGATCAGACCAACCTAAACAGAATTAGTACAGTTTGAAAAAAAAATTTATACGAATTAGATCATAGAATTGATGAAAAGATATAAAACTTTGGAAAATTCAAATGATGCAACACATCTGATAAAAGTGATATGGGTTTTAAATTTAGAGTGGTGTGCCATTGTTTAAGTCGTTTAGTCATATCAACTATAGCTAGCAAAACGATAATTTAGATAATAAAATAAATCCTCCTGGAGTACTTCTGTCACGGAAAGCTTTCGCAATCCGCCGTTCGGAACCGGCAATAAATGGTAGATCCGTCCCCTTCACATGTGTCAAATTATAAGGCGCACAACACAGTGGAGACGCGGAAAAGCTACGCTCTGGCCCTGTATGAGCTGTTACGCAAATTATTTATTTTAACATTAAATTAACATAAATTTTAAAAAACTTAATTGTACATAGTAAGACGAAAAACAAACACTTTTTTGCACTTGGCCTTTGGTGGTGGTGTTCCTTTCCCTTTGGTGGTGGTGGAGAAAACAAATTAATTTAAGTTTCGTCACTTCAAAGGATATTATGCCCTTTTTGTCACTCCTTCAGCACCGTTTCTCTTAGGATCTGTGGTAAACAAAAGAGACACACCTATTTTTTTACCAGCTGTGGAAGATAGATTTGCCGAAAAATAAGTTGAGCTACGAAATGATTAACTTTTCAGA
Source organism: Syritta pipiens (assembly GCA_905187475.1). NCBI lineage: Eukaryota > Metazoa > Arthropoda > Insecta > Diptera > Syrphidae > Syritta > Syritta pipiens. The sequence continues at coordinate 33,083,383 of LR994572.1, read as the reverse complement.
ACACAGCTACTGAATCCTTTCTAAAGAGCTTACACTAAAGTCTGAAATTCTGATTTTCTGTTAAAAGCGATTGACTTTAATAAAGATTTTAAGCAAATTTAGAAATGAAGTATGAAAAAGCACCATCTATACTATATTCTCCCCCCGCCCTTGAATAAAAACAATATTATAAACAGAAAATGAAGAGAATAACAGCCGTTTCTAATGCGGTGGCCACCACTGCAGATTTTAGTAATGTAGCCATATTGTAGCCATATCGAGTATTGAACAATATATTGAACAGTGACAGCACTCGCAAAATAATGATCCTAAAACAGTGCTTGTCCTGTAATTGATTCCATGAATAGACGTGAATAGAAACAACCATAAACTGTTGAGTTACTTTGACTCTGTAGTTTAGATGTCCTCCAACATTCCAAATACCAGTCCTCGATACATTTCCAGATACTTAACCCTCTACAGCTTTTTTTTCTCAACCCCAACACAATGACCGTGGAAATTGCAATTGTGACCAAAAATCAGAGGTGTAGGTAAAGTTCAAAAACTTGCACGTTACACAGTTCACTTGGTCCAGCCTCCACCAGGGCATTTTATGCTTCCGTAGTTCTTTTATTAATTTTTTTTTTCTCACCACTGCCAGCAGCCACGTTGTTCACTTATTTTTACTGCCACTCTGTGGCCACCCTCTCGCCTCTGATTCGTTTGCATCGAAAAGTTTTGTTTGAAATAATTCGAGGGTGAGAAAAACTCCATCGGAACTTTTATAGATCTCTCTCTCGCTCCTTGGAGCCCATCGTTGTCGGCACGGTGGCAAAAGTCACTAAGACTCTAAGGAGTGTGAAAAAAAAATTGTTTCACTTTTCCACGCCATGAATTCATTGATAAACTACAAAGTCCCATAGAGAGACATCCTCCTCCTCCTCGTTCTTCTCCTCCTGAAAAGGATTGCATTTTATTTTTATAAAATTCAATTTCCTACTGAGTTGATTTGACTCGAACTCGGATGAATAAAAAAACACAAAAAACACAAAAAAATATATTTTTTCGGGAGTCAATGTGGTGGACGGAAACTGAAAAATTTCACGCTTTTAGCTGAATCACCCGTTGAAACGTAGCGCCAGTCAGATGCGTTCGTCCATGCAGCCGCCACCAGGACGAGAAAAAAGAATGCACACAAAAAGTGTACTGTTTTTTTTTTTTTGGTGGCAGAGAGGTGCATTTGTTGTCAAAAGTATTTAGCATGATTAAAATGCTTTTTGCCCGATTGGTACACTTATGGGTGAAATATCGATCACGGGGACTCGTTGCTATGCGAAATTAAAAATATGAAATACCGCGAGGGCGACTGAATCCAATTTACTTAGTCCACAACGTGACCAGTCGGGAAATTTTAAAGTGATGGCCTTTAGTTCAGCTTTTTTGATTTTTGATTTATGGGATTTGCATTGTTTGGTATTAGGTCGTGGCATTGCGGTCATTGAAAAAAATCTCTGAGCACAGGAAAATTCAATCAAATGCGAAACTTGCTTGATCCAAGCAATTTAATGTGAAGTTTGAAAACTACCTATTTCTATCTATCTAATCAAATAGATAGATAGAGAATTGTGTAAGAACTATTGTATAGAGAGATCAAACAAATCCGACAGAAACCACATACAGTAGAATCCCTCTAAGTGGAATTTTTGACGGGACATCAAAATTAGTTTGAGGAGGGAGCTATGGAAAAATTCGATTTAGAGAGATTGATATTTTTTGTTAAAAAGCCTTTTTTGGCACTGTAATATTTACGTGGTATGTGCATGTTATTCCTTTTAAAGTAGACCTCCAATACACCAACTAAATGAAGCAAGAAAGCATCTAAGATACCTAACTATTTTCAGATCAAAAGTAGATTTTTTGGAGCCCAACCAACCATGTTCGCAAAAAACGTTCATCGTCTTAGACCAGCACACACACAGGCCCATCACAATGGGCCTCATCTGGCCTAAGTGCTTGGCTGCCTTGCGTAGCTCACCACACAACCTACCTACCTAGACCAGCTTAAATAGCCAGAGGATACGAGCGTGCGTATAGGATGGTTTTTGTATGGAAAATTGAGGGGAACGCCAAAATATGGTAAAACAATTCGAGTTAGAGGGAAATTCGACTTAGACGGAGTTCGACTTAGAGGGATTCGACGCTATGTAGCTGGGAGTCTCCTGCAGTCAGACACTTAAACTTATTGTCGTTTACCAACAAAAAAAAAATCACTGAAAACTTAGTTTAAATTGCAAAAATATTCAATTCATATTATTCATAGACGAATAAGATCAAGACTCAGATAATGCTCCGCATAACTAGCGCTGGTGCATACGAAGTCTCTGCTCTTTGAGCTGAGAATATCAGCTCTTCAGCTATCCATTTAAAGAGTAGCCTGCCTCCACTTTATTAAAAAAAAAGCTGCGCTTCTGCTTAATTAAAGGTAGCAGAATAACTAGTCACTTAGAACTTTCAACTCTTCTTTGAAATAAAATTGTTCTTAAGTTTCTGAATACTATTATTTAAAATAGGCTCCAAGTTTGGCCACGTGGCACGAATGTCCCCTGCAGTACGACTACCGAGGCGTGCCTTGTATGCGACTCCGTCGGGTAGGCGACCGCTCGGTAGACCCAGGATGAGATGGTTGGATCAAGTCCAAAAGCTCGCCTGGTTACGCTTGGGCATACCTCCCGAGGAGTTAGAGTCGGCGGCGGAGGATCAGGTTGCCTGAAGATCTCTTCTCCGTGCACTACCCTCGCAACCCCTTTAGTGGAACATGCGGGCAAGGAAGATGATGATGGTGATGATGATGATGATCATGGCTCCAAGTTAGAAAGTGAAGGAAAATTCATTATTACCAAACCATTACCAATTGTATCGAAAAATAACAAATGTTATATTTAGTCCGGCTCTCAAATACCATACGTTTAGAAACCTAATACTGGACAAGTCAAACCTATGACTGATAAAACAAAATCTATAGTCTGTCGCTAGGGGCAACCATCTATAGACTGCGAGACGGAAAGAGATGGAGACTGGCTACGCAGACGAATGTTCTTGCATATCAAACCTGAACAAGAATGGATCTTTATTGAATGAGAGTGGCGCCTAGCAAAGTTCTAAATTATTTTCAACAGCTTTGAAGTACATACATTTATTTTATTTATTTATATATTCAAAATATTGAATTGTTTTAAGGAAGTAACAGTTCATGAACCTATAGTTGCTTTTATCTAAACATCTCTTTTCGAGGATATGAGTCAACTGGCAAGTTGTAAGTTCTTGCTTTTATCGAAAAGTTGCATGTAACGAGGGTTGTTTTTATTGAGGTCGTACTGTATAAACTTGAATACATATTGAATGAATTTAAATATATCCGGAAGCTTATGGTGACTGTCACCTTGGAAATTAACATTTTAGGAAGGTACTTTCGGCGCCAGTCCGGGCAGAAAAAAAATCTCGGTGATAATTGGAGCGATCACTCGATAAAGATTAAAGTCAAACATCAGTCATTCGAATTAGGGAAATTAGTTTGGGAACTATTGTTTACTTTTTGGGCCACTGCGTTCTGAATGAACTTTACACAAAGTGGACAACACAAATTAACAACTGGACGCCAGTCCGGTCAAAAAAAAAGGAATAAAACCGCGCACACCCATTTGAAGGAAAAAATTGTCGTAGAAAAGGAACAACAAGGCCTACAAAATTCATATGTACATGCTTTTATTCTGTGTTAAGTACTGAATAAAACGACATAAACAGGAATACTATATCATGTTTTTCAACAAAGCTGCCTACAAAAATGTTCTTTAACTTTTCATTTTAGTCTCCAAAAAGTATTCGTTCACCCTGGTGCTGTGAAATAACACCGAACGAAATAAGGCCGATTAAAAATTCGGCGTTATTTCGCTTTCATAAAGTTAAATAAGGCCGAATTTTTGAGTTCGGTGTTATTTCACTTTGCTAAAGTGACTGCTAATTACCTTGAAAAATCGTCGCTAATTCGTAAAATTGTCATACATTTTGCTCCCCTTGTTATTTCGTATTTTATTTTGCAATGCAATGAACACAAAACCTCTTATAAATCGTAATTCGTTTTTTATACCTCTTATAATTCGCAATGCAAAACGTAAAAAAAACGTTTTAGTTCAACTACCATTAACTTTTGTAGACATTAACTTTTGTTTCGTTGATGTAGTCTAACACACCGTACTTTGTTGTTCTATGGTATTACGAGTTTCTTTTTGTTGATTGAAAAGATGGGCAAAAAAAAACATCAAGCAATCAAAAATAACAATTTTTTTAAATAAAAAGCTTTTTCTTGATTTTTTTTATATATGTAGCGTAAGTAGTACATATGTACTCAGGATGTAATTACTTATATGTAAATTGAGCGCTTAGATTCAATAAAGTTAAACAATATGTATTGGATAATAATATGAAATGTAAAATGTAATCTGTTATCCGGCTATCCGTCCACCTTTTTTCTATCCGGCCGGATGCCGGACAGTGTATCAATATTCGGCAAAAACCGGATAGGTAAATAGTGTCTTTAATATTTAGCTCATATCAAAAATTTGAATTCCTGATGCTCAATAAATTAAGTCTTCTGATAGCGTTTTTTACTTTTGCATGTACCTTGTTAATGTGTAAGCATATGGTATAACTTCTGAGATACATGAAGATCCAAAACTGGTTACTTTCATTATTTCTTCTAAATGTCTATGAAGTCTTATACTCTAATTATATCCCAGTGGTAAAGTGTCAAATAAATTAATTAATTAATTGGGTCATGGTTAGTGTTAAATATAATCAGAGGCAAAAGAAAGTGTACACAAAGTGACTCATGAATTAGGTTCCGGTGCTCCGATTTTAGAACTTTTTTCAGTTTTGGAAAGGCTTATTCATCCCCTAATAAATAAATAAAAAAATTATAAAATAAAAAATAAATAAATCTCTAATTTGTAAAAAGATCTCGGTCAACGAATATACCGAATATCCGATATCCGGTATTTGGTCAAATCACTATTCGTTACATCTTTATGGTCAACCTTGTAAGCCGGCTTTTGTTCAGGCACAGATCCTTCAAGGGTTGACTGCCTGATAAGCAAGCACATCTGACATCTAGTCAAGGCAGGTGGGAGTTTCAATGGTTTTTTTGAAACCTACTTGTGAAGCGGTGACTTTCTTTAGCGCCATCAGACCATTAAACCAGAAAAGAGCAACCGACTTACAGTCTAGCGATTGTGCTATGATACCAGTAAGTTATATGTGGACTCAGACCCCAAACAAACTAAAGTTTCCCTTCTAAGCTGAGTACAATAAAATTTGCATGCATCAAAAGTAATCAGATACTAACAAACCAATCTACGCACGATACACATAAATCAAACAGACTGAAGTAAAAAAGTTAAATCGATTTATTTAAATCTCATATTACAGTTACGAATCCAAGTCAAAAACAAAGTAAATTACAAAGAAAAAAATGGCTGGTCTATGCGAAAAATAAAAGAATGTGATAATAATATTAATTAAATACAAAAAAAAAAAATAACTAATGCATCATTATGCGTCAGTGGGATGACGCACCAAATCGATCTCTCGCGAAGCTCAATGAATTTTCCCGAATTTGCAAAAGCACACGCACATTCGTGTGCATCCAACTCCGGCTAATATACATAAATATATTAAAAAAAAAAATAGAGACACAAAAACTGCTCAGTCATCTTGAATTTATGTAGGAATCCCAAGTCAGACAGACGAGTGCAATTCTATTGTTGTTTGTTGAATTATGATTAAAGTAGGACTTTGTTTAGTTTAAATGTAGATTCTGGATGTTCTCCTTTTTGTTTGTGTTAATATCATCTCTAATTGATAAAGTGTGGCTTCAAATACTTGAGCATAGCAAACGTGCGGAATCGCTTGATCTTCATCACCGACAATAGCTGCTCGTCACAAATCGTGTACTGCTTGTTCTTGGGATCGTACAACTGACGCTCCTTGATGATTGACCAAATCTTCTTAACTACGGCATGCCGGGGCAGTGAATCGGTGCCCATTAGGGCTGACAGCTCGGGCGATAGATTGTATGGGCGCGTAAAACCGGTTCCTTTCTTTGGACCAGCACCGGCTTTGCCCTGCATGGGTGAAGAGAAAACAAGAAGTGTTGGCACCATAACCTTAAAATAAATGTTGGTGTACCTTTTTGGGAGCGGGTTTTTTCCTTTGCTTATAATCCTCGTCAGAGTCGTCGTCCGAGTCCGAATTGGTATCGGTTTTGTTGACAGTCTTTCGCTTTTTCTCTGCTGGAGCTTTGCGGGCGGGTGCGGCACGTTTCTTTTTTGGTTTAACCTGCTCCTCTTCTAACAATGATTCGTCTGACTCCTCCTTAACTTTGCTAACGTCGCAGCCATCAGAACTGGATTCCGAATCACTGTCATTGTTCTGCTTATTAATCTCTTCCATGACCATTGCATCGATTTGCTTTTTGCGGTTTACGAGCGAGCATCCTAAATTCTTCTCCAGCTGCAGACGGACTGTTTTCGATGTCAGAACGGACAAATCGGCCGTCTTCAGGATCTCTGTAAGAGAAAAGATTATTAATTGCTTTCACTGGACCACCGGGGAAGGAATGGCACTCAAGGAATCTCCAGGATGTCTTTCGAGGTTAGGTTTCTCTGCACTCCTGTGCCGAACGAATGAATTCACCACAAATTCCTGTTATTTAGTTTTATTTTGCGTTAAATTAATCCATCCGAAAGACAGAAGGAACTTTGGGCAAGCACATTAAACTTGAGATTCCGGCACAGGAGGCAACCCAAGAGGGGGTTGTTGAATGGGTCGATTTTTTGTATATTTACCAACGATGTATTTTTTTAGCTTGTCTTCCGAGATATCACTCATTTTGTATTATAGATTATTTCTAGTGGAGTTTGAAGAAATTCTTAATATTATGCCCGGATATTTGGAAGAAAACAAACAAACTAAATTCTAGCGTCGATCTTTTACCAAAAATCCAAGCAAAGTGTGTTCGTCTTTACGTCAATTTTTTTCGATTTATTAACGAGTGCTAACAGTCAGTGCTTCTCAAAGTACAGACGAGAATTGATATTAAAAAAGCTTTGTTTGTGTTTTTTTTTTTTAAATTTATTTCTTTTCGAAATCACTTCAAATCTCGTACTTGTTGATTGTGGAAGGCTGAAAAAATATGGACTAAAACCAGTGAATAAATCAATCCATTTCAAAAAAATTATCGTCCAATCTTACATATAATATAATCTGCGTAGCAACACATAAAGGGCCAGAGTATAGATTTTTCGCCTATCACCTAATATACAATTTGCTTATTTTTTACAAACAAAATTCTCTACTTCTTTTCTCGATTAGCTTAAGATTATAAAATGTTTCTCCTTGGAGTTCTGTCCATATATTTTGCAAACAATTTTTTTCTAAAAAAAAACGAACAAGACCTACTGTTGTTCGGACTACTTCGACTCGACGAGAACCCTTCAACCTGCACCCACATCGAGACTCGCTGAGCGAAACTTCAAAAGACATTTTGGGATTTTCGCGCCATCAGCAAAAATATATTTTCCGTTTTTCCAGTTCATGCAAGTGATTGTAAATAAAGAATATGATCGCATAAGCTCCAAAGATGGGTATAACAGGTTTGATACCCTTCCTCGAAAAGGCGTCCGCGAAAGTTCACTTGAAGGTATCGCCCCTCGCTCTTCCTTTGTGTTTCCTTTGAAAGACTTCTTCATCGTTTCAGAACTTGCGAGGATGCACTGTGGCGGTGGACACTTACTGTTGGCTGCACAAGGGAGTATTCGGGTGTGCGGACAAGCTTAGCCGCGGTGACGACACGGATGTGTAAACAACAACAAAATCATGCGAATCACTAGCCCCTAACAGAGTTCATCCTCTTCTAGGTACGTGCACTTCTGCTTAAAGTATGTATCCATGCTCCTGTCGTACGACATCAAGCCGATTTTGGTGTTCGACGGGCGTCATCTGCCCGCTAAGGCTCTCACTGAGAAGAGACGACGCGAGAGTCGAGAGCAGTCGCGGAAACGAGCCGCAGAGCTCCTGCGCCTGGGAAAGACGGACGAGGCGAGATCTCACATGAGACGCTGCATCGATGTGACACATGAAATGGCACTGCGGCTGATTAAGGAGTGTCGACTGCGGAATGTGGACTGCATCGTGGCCCCGTACGAGGCTGATGCCCAGATGGCGTTCCTAAACAAGCTCGCTATTGCCCAGTATGTCATCACGGAGGACTCGGATCTAGTGTTGTTTGGGTGCAGTAAGATAATCTTCAAATTAGACTTGACTGGCACCGGTCTGCTGGTTGATGCCGAGAACCTGCACCTGGCCATGGGCTGCCGGAAGGAGAAGTACACGTTCGATAAGTTTCGAGTGATGTGCATCCTGTCGGGATGTGATTACTTGGATTCGCTGCCCGGCATTGGCCTGGCGAAGGCATGTAAATTTATTCTAAAGACTGAAGAGGACGACATGAACCGCGCTCTCAGAAAAGTGCCGCAGTACCTGAACATGCGGAATCTCGAGGTGAGCGACGAGTACGTGGAAAACTTTCTAAAGGCCGATGCCACGTTTAAACACATGTTCGTGTACAATCCGCTGGAGAGGAAAATGCAGCGGCTGAATGATCTGTCGACGTGGAACACCGACGAACGGTATTGCAGCAACGCTGGCGAGGTCCTCGATGACGATACTGCCTTTCAGCTGGCGCTTGGGAATTTAAATCCATTCTCGCTAAAGGTGCTGGATACATGGAATCCCGACGAGAGGTTTGTAGTGCGCTCGAAGATTGACTCGGTTATGTGGTAACAGTTTAACCCAAAGTCAGGTCTTCACCAACATGAAACGAGCGAAGCATAAAAGCATCTGGCAGTCGAACTTCCAGGCACACAGCCTAACGGCAAAGAAGCTCACCGGCAGCCAGGACATTCGCTGTGCCCTGCAATTTAAGAAGCTCACGTACACCGTCAACGCAGTGGATGTGGTCCCCGACAACAGGTTCGAGTGGGGGATGATTGGTAAAAGAAGTGGTACTGACTTTTTGTCTCATTCCAGGCCGGGGGAGGACGACATTGTGTCGTTCTACAAAGATCAGGAGCCGCCAAGGAAGCGGCGTTGCAGCGATGCGGAGAACGTGACGAGCGCCGCCGAAGTGACGCCAACAAAGAAGGCCTACAACCCGTTTCCTATGGTCTCGCCGAGGGAAAAGAAACCAATTCTCAGTCTCCTAATAGAGCCTAGTCCGAAGAAGGCTCCGCCAGTGAATCCATTCAAACGTTCAATATTCTCGACGAAGACTGAAGTGCGGAGCCGATTTTTTGCACTTAACGTTGCTTTAACTGACGAATCGACGGAGCAGCCTGTCGAGGAGGAGTCTCCAAAATCCCCTCCAAAATCCCCTCCAAAACCCGCAAAATCAGACAAGGAGATCGCCGAGGAAGTCACCCGGATAGAGGAGGTTCTAGAGCAAAACTCGGGCAGTGCAGCTGTCTTGTATGACTACAACTCGCCGTCACCAGTGAAGACTGCCAAAATTAAGCCCCCGTGTAATGACAAAGACCCGCCACCGCTCAAAACTGAAAATCCCTCAGACACGGACAGTGGAATAGGTTCGCTAACGGCATCGACTCAGTTGAGCTTCGACGCGTTTGCTTTCAAACAGGAAATCAAAGACGAGGTCATAGAATTGACCGACGGAGAGGATACAGTGACGGTGTCGAAGTTGGTGGCAAGAACCACACAGGTAGAGGTTGATGTTGCTTGGAGTTTACCGGGGACTCAATTTTTTTTTTTGCTCTTTCCAGAGACCGAGATTTGTAGGGCTGTCCAAGCCGAAGAAATCAAAAACTGCAAACAAACAACCTGCCAACCAAACTCGTCTAAGTATGTTTGGATTTCAGAAAAGGTAAGTGGTTGATTGATTTGAATTTAAAGGGAAATGCAGATGACTTTGCTTATCCGAGTCACCGATTCTTAGGCCACGCGCAGTGAAGCGAAAAAGCGATACAATGCGAAAAGTGTTTGCTTGCGAGAAAACTGTATATACATACTCTTATGTTTGCACCTGTGCACCATCAACAATCGCTTTATCCTGCGCACGTACAATGACGAGCAAAAAATAGTATTGGTAGTACAAATCCATAAAAGGCCATTATTAATAAAGTTTCACACATATTTCGAGTACGAGCCTGTTCTTTGGCCATAGATTAACATTAGAGGTCTGCATGAATACATTCATTTGCCTTTTTTCATAGTGTCTTCTACTTCAGTGTACTCTATTCATTGCAGCTATACAGAATAGTCTTCACTTAAAAAGAGGATCGCTATTCGAGAGACAAGCACTGCACAACATTCAATCGGCTGAAAAAGAAATGAATATTCTATTTGATTTCTCTACACTCAAATGAAACAAGTACACGTCTAATTGTTCAAAATACACTGAGTACAACGAGTTCACTAAACTCAAATTGAAAAAAAAAAAAAAGTTTTTTCTTAACCTTTTCAAGCCCGGCGTTGGGCGTGTACGACATGAATTTCATCTACTTACAAAAGGTGTGTTAGGTCTCTATTTAAACCTATTTCTATACATTTTATTCTGCATCAGCATTCAGCATTTTTTGGCAATAAGAAGATGATCTTAGGTCTTAGGTAAATGTGACTGCCTGCGCTGTAAAGCAGGCTCACTTAGGCCATTTGTTGGCCCATTGTGTTGTCACGCCTCCGGATTGTTTCCACTTGCCCCGGACTCGCTGCCTAAAGATTTCCTGCAAATATACCAAACCAAAAATGTTAGCAGGCATGTCATACTACCTGTTTGACGCCAACGTTAGTAGTCTTGTATCCCCTGGGCTATACCCAGTTGGATCTATTTATGAAGCCGCTGATGCGCCTTACATCCATGCTAGGGAGTTCGCTTAGCTCCTTAAAGAAGTATACACCTAGAGTGCGCTTCCTCGTGCGTGCGAGTGCTGGGCATGTTCCTAGAAGATGCATTATTGTCTCTTCTTCCTCCTCATCTCTGCAGCTTCTGCAGAAATCATTGGAGGGGATTCCCATTGTTTTGGCATGATTACCAAATAGGCAGTGGCCAGTTAGAACTCCCACTAGTCTGCCTATGTTTGCCCTGCTTACCGAGAGCAGCTGCTCTGTCCTGCCCCTATCTAACTTTGGCCACACTAGCCTAGAAATGTGGCAGGAGTGTAGATTGCTCCATCTAAAGTTTGCTGCCGTTATGGCTTCAGCAATTTGTTGTGAACCAACCTCTTGCATGGAGGCCCAGGGGTCCCTTGATTATTATTAGTGTCCGTTTCCCCTCCTATTCTTGCTAATTCGTCAGCCCTTTCGTTGCCTAGAATACCCGTATGCCCAGGGAACCAGCACAGGGTGAGACTACACCTGTCCGCCATCTCTTTGAGACATTGGCGACATTGTTTTACCATTCTTGATCTTATCAATGGTGTTTCCTTTATGGCCGCCTGACTGTCTATGTAGAGTACAATAGACCGGCCATCTATCGAACCCATGGACAGCAAGCCCGCTGCCTCATGAAAAGCTGTTATTTCCGCTTGGAAAACACCGCAGTGGTCCGGGAGCCAGAGGGACTTCCCAATGTTTAGTCGTTCAGCGAAGACTCCCATGCCCGTGCCCTTTTCTGATTAAGATGATCTTAAGATGACCTTAATAAAACGCCACATTTTCTCGTAACTTGTAATAACATCACCAAAGCATTTTAAAACATCTTCCATTCCACCTTCCATTGAATAAACAAGATATCGTTTCCTTATAAAATTATAAAAGTTATGTGAATATTCATATTTTAACATATTTTTTTTTATTGATAAATGTTCATGTTGCTTGTGTCACATTATTCTGGAACCAGTTGATTTCGGAAGAATATCAAATTATTGTCAACAAATACAATGATGAATGCAATTTTCTAGAACACTCGAATACTCGGTGTACTCCCGAATGCTTGATGTACTCAGTTCATTGTACCCGTTTTATTCGAGTATTCTGAACTAAATTGTTGTTATTATTATCAATGAGTGAAGTTCTCACTTAAAATTCAAATATTAGGTGATTTATTCGTTATAGTTTTCAAGATCTGCGTGCAGTGAATAAGGTACTCGAAAAAAAACTAATGCCTGGAAGCTAGTTTCAAAACATTCATTGCAGACCGCTAACGCAAGAAAAGATTATATATTTACCTTACAAAAAACATTAAAAAGTAAAATCAAAGTTTCAGCTCAAAGTGAGCAAAATAATAGCATTGAAGGCTTTTTTTTATAAAAAAAAAAACCTCAAATAACATAACCTCATGAGCGGAAATATTGAGATGATAAATTTGTAAAATAATATTTTGTTTTATTTTGCATCACTTCTTCATTCAGTTCCCTGACTACTGACACTTTCACAGTAGTTCTACCGTCCAAAATGCCTATACTACTCTCTATAAATGTTTGTCATTGTAAGGCTTTTCTTTAAAAGCAACTTTTTCACATTCAGCCAAAAGTTTTCCATTTGGTTCAGGTCAGGATATTGATCAGTTCTTAGTTTTATTTGCCTTTGCTTTGCTTTGCTTTTTTTTTTCGTGTATTTTAGATTACTGTCTTTTAAAACACAAGTTTCAAAACTATTTTATAATCGGCACAATGAACCGTAGCAAATTCTATGATAAATGATGAACTCTTGTCCATTTGGTACGAAATATTAAGCCTAGGCCATAGTATAAGAACTTAGTCTAAATCATAAGGCTGGACCATTAATGTTTTAAAAATCTGTCTTGTGCCTGTAAGTGTTTGATGGTGCCCTTATGTGTTTATAGGGTTCTGAACGGCCATAACAAATAATTTTCCGTTCACCTACCCAAAAGGTATTTCTCAATTTTTCGATAGGCCAACCACTAAGAGTAATTTCTTTGAAGAGGTGTTTTTTTTTTTTTTTTTATTATTGTCGGATTTTTCTGGACTGAAAGCTTTTTAATTATTTTGTGTAAGTATGCTTCTTGCTTTTAGAACATCAATCGCTAAATTCAGTTCACTTTTTGTATCTGTACTTGGAGCATCAGCATTATGCATGAACTCTCTCACAATGGATTTAACCACACTCTCTTTTTTCACAATTTTTTTTCGAGCCCAGTTTTTACCGGTTTTCCTTATATTTTTTGGCAATAGGAACCATTTTCGAGAATTAGTCAAGATTTATTTTATATTCCTTAAAATGTTTATCCATCGTCGAGAAAACTTCGACCAATGGATAGTTCTTCTTAAGTCCAGGGTTTTACCCGCCCCATTTTACAGCCTTGTAAGCTTGTATAGTAAAGAATATTTTAATGAAATCACTTGCAATATATTCGTTTTGAAAATTGTAAAAATATAACAAAAAAATTAAAAATGTTAAAAATTGCCGCTGCTATTACAGTGGAATCAGTCTAAGTCGAATTTTCACGGGACATCAAAATTAGTTCGAGTTAGAGGGAGTTCGAAAAATAACCGTTGCATCTACGAAGCTCATATGCAAATAAAATATAGACTAGATGAGAAATAGATTGAATAGTTTTGTATCGAACTGCATGAGTTTGGAACTCAGCAGGATGTATTTTTGCTATAAAAGTGGGTGTCTTTTATTATTTTGTTTGTTGCCGCGCTGGGCTACACAGATTATTTACAAAAATTTTAAAACTGATACTACACTATTATTTTTTTGCTCGCCAATGTACATAAGTATATGCGAACAGTTTCCTCGCTTTCTCGCTTCTTGAGACATATATAAATCGAATAAAGCTTTTTGGAAATTATATACACCTCTTATGTGGGAAGAGTGCACTGTACTTCCCTAAATTCGCTCGTCATTGTAGGTCTTACCCAAGAGCAGTACAGTCCCAAAACAACCAGTACTCAGGATAAAACAACAGCTGCTTTAAAAATACTCCGCTTGAGCTTTTTCAAATATTTTTTTACGACCAGAAGCCAAGTGTTGTATTCGTTTTAAACGTAAAAGCTGTCGCAGCACAAAAAATTGAAATTTCAGTTGGACATCTTACGTTTTTGGTGTATTGACTTGGATTACAGCGAACAGCAAAGTTGAGAAAATTGTTCTAAAATATTTTACTCTTAGAAACGATTATTACGTTTCTCCATCACAAAAGTCTTTAAAACCCAAACTAAAATTTATTGTCGTTTTTTATTTCTCTTTTCAGGCCAGCTCTGAAATAGCTCCAACAATTCATGCATTACAACTAACAATTAATTTAAAATTTGTAAATATAACTAGTTATTGTAAGTTAATAAATATTCTTTTTTTTTGTAATTTATAAAAAGACGTTTTCATATTAAGTTCAACAAATTCAAGTCTGTTTCTTTCTCAACATTGTGACGCCATCAAAGGGCGTCAATTCGCCAGTGAAAGTAAAATTGTCATCAGTAAACGGATCCTCAGTCTCGATGTGCAGATTTTCCGCATCATTTGGAGCTATGATTCTGAAATGAGAGTCCCACTGTTCACAGATATCCGATCAATGGGTATTCTCATACCTTATGGCGTGCAAGTACATGCGGGATAGCTTCTTGTCGACCTCTGTGCCGTATGTATAGTCTCCAAGTATGGGATGTCCGAGGGCCGAGCAATGCAGTCTTAATTGGTGTCGTCGTCCAGTGATCGGCTGGAGGAGTACTTTCGTAATGTGCAAATCATAGTATGTGCCGCGTGCCAACACCAACACTCTAGTCTGCGCCTTACGAGGATTCTTACAGAACTTTCCCAGACGTGCGGTACACATCCTCTTGCTGGTCAACTCATATCGACTATCTTCACCTGTGGCAAAACCATCAGAAAAATAAACTCAGTTATCGGGAAATGGAACATACCAATGGGGAAGTTTACATCACAAATCTCTTGCTTCATGTGTCCATTTACAATTCCAATGTAAAACTTTTCACACTTTCGCTGCTCGAACGACTTACAGAGTGATACACATGCCTTCTTATGAAGTGGGATACATAAAATTCCACTAGTCGAAAAGTCCAATCGATGAGCAAAATAAAATTCGTGTTTTAAATTGGGATTCCTCAGTCCCGGCAGCTGGTTTCGCAAAATTGTTTGAACTGTGTTCTAGAAGGAAGATGCGGTGTTGCAAAAAGGAATCTCTCGAGATCATTGCGAAAAACGTTGGATACAACCTGTGTCATGTCATCGCTATTCACCAGGAGATCAGGAGGCTTATTTAAGACCAGAAAATGATCGCTTTGATAGAGTACATCTATGTGAGAATGAAACGATTTACTAGTTTGTATATTCTTCTTGGTTAAACAACTAACAAGTCTTGTTAAAAAGTTGCTAGTGTTTGTAATAAAAGATTCAAGGACTTCCTTAAGAAAATACTGAATTACAAGATCAAGTACATAGTCGAAGTACATTTTAATATTTAAAATAAACCGGATAAGAAATTGTTGGAATTTGTTTTGATTTTAATGGGCCAACCTCAAATTTGCTTAGAAATGTCAACTACACTTTGACGTTGGTAAAATGGTTTGAGAGGCGCCATTGGTAAAGTTTGGAATTCTCTGGATGCTTTTTTTTTTTCAATGGAATAATCATGGCGATTTTTTGGAGGTGGCTATGTTTTCTTTTTTTGTCGTTGAACTAAATTGAGATTTGAACAGAAACGGGTGGGTCTTGTAAGAAATTTAGATCTACTATTGTGGTTTGATTAATGGGGTTCAGTCGGCTATTACAATGGTTTATGGTGTTTTGCCTCTTTGGCTTTCTAACCCGAACTTATTTATTGAATGTACACAGTCGTAACCACAGACTACCCAAAATCCCAAAATCATCTGCGCTGATGCGTTCAACAGAAGACAGATGGCTGCCGTACAACGACGTGGAGCTCTACGGATCATCAATTCTTACCGTACGGTATCCGAGCTAGCTGCTCTCGTCATAGCAGGAGTGACCCCTATCGATCTACTGACCGCAGAATGAAAGTACGTCCACGACTATTAGACGGCAATGGTGGCTGCGAAGGTGCGAAGGAGGCAGCGATGGCAAGCCAGGTGGGACGACGAAACTAGAGGAAGATGGACAGCACGGTTGATCAGAGATGTTGCTGCATGGACAGAGCGGAGGCATGGTGATGTCAACTTCTACGTCACCCAACTGCTATCTGGACATGGGGCTTTCAACAGGTACCTCCACAAGATGGGCATGAAAGAGAGTGCTGCCTGCCTGTACGAAGACTCCGAAGAAGACGACGCCTACCATACCTTCTTCGAATACAGCAGGTGGGCAGTGCATAGGACCAGGTTGGAAGCGGAGATAGGCAGCATATCACCTGATACCGTTGTCGAAAAGATGCTCTCCAGCAGCAGCGACTGGACCAAAATCGCGGCATACGCATAGGTAGGGCTAAGAAGATCGATTACAGCCTGACCGGCAAGACTAATTAATAAACCCGATGAAGAAAATGAAAAAGCCGGTCCCCTTTGGGGGGGAGAAAACGAGACCATTCTGAAGTAATGCAAAAGCGGTCCCAGTGTGGACGGTGTCAAAGAGAAGAAGTCAAGATGTGGTTTGAGTGAGTGAAAGTCTCACTACTTGGAACAGAACGGGCCTGTTCCACCTGCCTATTATACATTCCTCATCGTCCTCAAGGACAAAAAAAAAAAAAAAAACAGTCGTAACATCGACCTACTTTGTTCGCTCCATAATTTTTTTTTTTGTTTTGTGAAAAAGACAGATAAACTATTCAGATGTGAGTAATATGCCATTCTGCGCCAACATTTATTAGACCAAACATCCAGACAGATGGTTACCTCTTCTGACACTAAGTAATTACTGAGCCTATTGTATCTGATGTATCTGGACATCAATTGTAAGGTACAGGTAGCCAACGGGGGTCTGCGGTTCCTCCATATATTCTTGAAGACCAGAATCAGTCAACCATTGCAATAGATTAACAAGCAATGCTCCATGACAATAGATGTGAGCTTTATTCAACTTTTGTTAGTTTTATGGTTATGTTCGGTTCGGCTCTTAATATAATTGTAATCCTACAAAAAGATTTTGCTGATGCTATAGGATTTGCCACGTATCCATCTTAAGACAGCCTCTTTAATGTAATTGTAATGTTCACTGCTTCAGGCACAATTTTTACTTCCTTTTTTGAAAATACGACTAATTAAAGATTGTTGCAAGATGCTCGCAAATACCGGCCTAGTGAATGATGATTCAGCGATTTAGATTTCGACCTAGTCAACTTAATCTAAGTGACAACGAAAAACGAGTCCATGGAAACCTAACGACAGTTTTCCATATTTCTATGATGTATTTGAAAACACACAAAAAAACAATAAGCATTTTTTGAGGATCTACCGAATTTGTGTTTCTAATAAGAGGTCTTAAATGATCTCGCCGGTTTATCCGCACATAGCCAACCGGTGTGAGGTTTGGGATACCTGCGTTCTTATTTAAATAAAATAAAATAAAAAAAGAAACACTTTCTTTGCATATCTTTGGTTGCACCAAAGTAAAACCCATTTCCAAGAGATGGAGCACTAAAAAAGCTCGACCCCAACCAGAATATGCTTCATGTTGTGTTCCAACGTCAACAGACTTTCTACTGCCCCACACAACGTCAAGGCTTCACTTGTGTTGGTTTACATCACTTAATTGCATTCCTAATCCAACCGTCATGACTTCTACGCTCCGTTGAGAAAAGCTTATTACGGTGGCTCTGAGCTTTAGCACAATTATTGAAAATTACGAGTGGATTAGTCACCGTCCCACTGGAAACTGAAATAAATAACAACTACGTCTCCGGAAGGCTTCGTATCGATTTGTTTTGAAACATTTAATCTCACTGGAGAATCTCGTATTTAAATTAAATCTCGAAAATGGACTACACTGTGAGTTTGAGACACATTCGCCACCGCCATCAGCAACTTTCATTTTTCTTATTTTCCAGCCAACACCTTGTGTTGTGGCAGCACCAAATTTTAAAGCAGCTGAAGATGCAGCTGCGTTGCGCTCAGCGATGAAGGGCTTCGGTACCGACGAGGAGACTATTATCAACATCCTCACGTCACGGACCAACAAGCAACGTCAAGTGATTAAGGAGGTTTTCAACAAGGAATACGACCGCGACATCATCGATGACCTTAAGGGGGAATTGGGCGGTAACTTTGAGAACGTGATAATTGCGCTGATGACGCCAACCGAGGAGTATATGTGCACTGAGTTGAATAAAGCGATGGAGGGCATGGGAACCGATGAGGAAACACTCGTCGAAATCTTGTGCAGCAAATCGAATGAGGAAATTCATGAGATTGTGGCGGCGTATGAGAAACTCTTTGGTCGTCCTCTCGCCGAGCATATGTGCAGTGAGACGTCCGGACACTTCCGACGACTGCTCACTCTAATTGTAACCGGAACTCGTGATCCTATTGGGACCACGAATCCAGCTAAGGCAAAGGAAGATGCTGCGGCACTTTACGCAGCAGGCGAGGCAACTCTCGGCACCGACGAAGAGGTGTTCAACTCCATCATGGCACACTCTAGCTTCGCGCAGTTGCGCTTGGTCTTCGAGGAGTATAAGGAACTCTCCGGCATGACCATTGAGCAAGCTATCAAGCACGAAATGGACGGGTCCTTACATGATGCGATGATTGCCATCAGTACGTAAATTACGAAAAAAAAGAGAAAAACAAGAAAAGCACACGAATTAAGTTTTTTTCTTTTCCCAGTTGAATGCGTGCAGTCTCCGGCTGCTTTCTTTGCAAAGCAACTCCACAAATCTATGAACGGCATGGGCACCGACGATGACCGCCTGATCCGCATCATCGTCAGTCGGTCAGAGATCGACTTAGCCACCATCAAAGATGAGTTCGAAAGAATCTACGACCGGACTTTGCTGAGCGCAATTGCGGTAAGTTCACCCGTGTTGTTGGTAGCTTTGGTTTTAGATTAAGCAAATTCCTTCTTCTAACATGTAAAAAAAAAACGGTTGTCCTATCTCGGCAATTGATTTACACAGGAGGTAGGTGTTCCCCACATGACTTCCAATCAAATCCAATGACAATTTGTGTTCTCTCTTCCAGAACGAAACCTCCGGGGACTACAAGCGAGCCCTTTGCGCACTAATCAAGGAATAAACTCTCTTCCGATCGGGACTGTACGCGGGTGCCTTGTCATCGTTGTTTTAGCCTAATTTATACGCACTAAATTTATCTAGAAAGAAAAATAAACACACTCCAATCTGTTACTGTTCTAACTCATTTCTTTATTTAAATTAAATGGGAGTTCCTGATTTTTAGGCGTTAGCAGCATCTCTGTAGGCTGGGATATTCACCATAATGTAGGCTGGGTAGATCATTGGGGTTGATATTAACAAAGTTCCCATAATGGCGATTTCCTGGTGAAAAAGAATCATTTACGTAACCTTCCTTATTGTGAAAAATTTTTCTTACCGCTTTCGAAACATGCTGGGTTGGTGGGCCAGACCAGACCGACTGCGATCGCTTTTGGATAGCGTTGCGGGCAACTGGAACCAAGAAACGGGAGGCGCACTTTTGCAACATTTTTACTTTTTCGGAAATTATTCGGATTCTTTTTTTATCAGACAACTTATTCAGTTGAAATTATTTTCTCGAGTGTGGTTTGTGATTTGACGTTTGTGGCAATGAAAAATGGATTTTTTTCTGTGGGTAGAGTGATGCCAAGTTTAAACAAGTTTAAAATGAGTTGCAGACTACTCTGATTTTCGGATAGAACTTTAACTGAGTTAATAAAATGTTGAGTTAGATAAATGTTGAAAAAAAAAAAATTATTTTATGTAAAATCCTTGGTGACGGGTCAGATTATTGCTGAAAAAAAGGCTGAATATGGTTGAATACAAAATATTCCAAAAAAAATTTTAAATCACAACCTTGTTTATTATTTCTATATGGAGGATGGAATGCTATCAAAATATGTGAATACACAATGTATTCACAAAAAGGACTTTTCAGGATGTTGTTGCGGCTTGAGAAACGCATGAGTTTAGTTAAGAAACAAAATTATATTTTAGATTTTTGTGGTACTCGGTAATTTCTTATTATTTGCCATTCTTATATTATTACAATCAAGAATGGCATTCTATAAAAATTCGGTAGAGCGGTAAAGAGGAAAGCAAATAAAACTACAAAGGAACAGAAATTTAAAATTAAATGCAGAAAATTCAATTTTTTACACTTAAAAACTAAAGTTTTCGAACTACCTATCCATCACACTGCAGTTGCAGGCACGAACACATCCAAGGCGCACGGAAATTTTCAAATTCGAAGAAAAAAAAAGCCATTTCTCTTCACGTTTATTAAAAAAGAAGAAGGATTTTAAACTTGTGCCGTTCTTATTAGACAAATAAAATAAAATAAAATAAAAGTACACCTCCAATCAGTGCAGGAGAAAAATGAATTCCATGCCCTGCAATGGGCTGCCCTGCCGGACAGTAACCGCTATTCAATTCGGAATCATGTCGCCGGACGAAATCCGTCGAATGTCCGTAACCGATGGGGGCATAAACTTTCCAATTACCATGGACGACGGTAAGCCAGCACTGGGCGGCTTAATGGACCCCCGGCAGGGAGTGGTCGATAGAAATTCCAGATGCATGACTTGCACCGGCGACATGGTCGAATGCCCGGGGCACTTCGGTCACATAGAACTAACCAAGCCAGTTTTTCACATCGGGTTCTTGCTGAGGACCATAAAAGTGCTGCGATGTGTGTGCTATTATTGTTCACGGTTGCTGGTGTCGCCCACAAATCCGAAAATCAAGGAGATTTTACTCCGGACCAAAGGCAAGCCCCGGAATCGACTCAGCATGATATACGAGGTGTGTAAGACGAAAAGCGTTTGCGAGGGTGGCGAAGAGATAGACTTCCATAAGCAGGGAAAAGACCGTCAGCCTGTGCACGGCGGGTGTGGGCACTACCAGCCGCAGATCAAGCGTGTGGGACTGCAGGTGAACGCGCACTGGGAGCACGTTAACGAGCCCGATCAGGAGAAGGACGTGAACGTGTCGGCCGAGATGGTGTTGGAGATCTTTCAGAGGATTTCTGATGACGACTGCACTATCATTGGCATGGACCCAAAGCAGGCTCGGCCCGATTGGATGATCGTCTCAGTGATGGCCGTGCCGCCACTGTCCGTGCGACCGGCGGTGTTGATGAATGGCTCCTCGCGGAACCAGGACGATCTGACGTACAAATTGGCCGAGGTGGTCAAGGCCAACAATCTGTTGAAGGCCAATATCGTGAGCGGCGTGGCACCGCGGGTCATCGAACAAACCGTCAACATGTTGCAGTTCCACGTGGCCACGTTTGTGGACAACGACCAGCCGGGTGTGCCACAATCGCTGCACAAGTCAGGAAAGCCGTTGAAGAGTATCAAGGCCAGGCTGAAGGGCAAGGAAGGACGAATCCGAGGGAACCTGATGGGCAAACGCGTCGACTTCTCGGCCCGCACCGTCATAACGCCAGATCCGAACCTAGAGATCTACCAGGTTGGCGTGCCGAGGTCGATTGCCCTTAACCTGAGCTACCCGGAGATAGTCACACCCTTCAACATTCACATAATGCAGGCGCTGGTCAGCCGTGGCTGCGATCAATATCCCGGTGCGAAGTTTATCATACGGACGAACGGCGAGCGGGTGGACTTGCGGTTCCACCCGAGCCCAAGTGACCTGCACCTGGAGTATGGGTATATTGTAGAGCGGCACCTTCGCAACGACGACTTGGTCGTGTTTAACCGGCAGCCTACGTTGCACAAGATGAGCATGATGGGGCACCGCGTAAAGGTGCTGCCATGGTCGACTTTTCGCATGAATCTGTCGTGCACCTCGCCGTACAACGCGGACTTCGATGGCGACGAGATGAATCTGCACGTTCCGCAGAGCATGGAGACGCGCGCTGAGGTAGACAATATCCACATCACCAGCCGTCAGATCCTCACACCGCAGTCCAACAAACCAGTGATGGGAATCGTTCAGGATTCCTTGACCGGGGTCAATAAGATGACCAAGCGGGACGTGTTCCTCAATCGGGAGCAGCTGATGAATCTGTTGATGTATTTGCCCACGTGGGACGGACGGGTTCCGATACCGAGCATTTTGAAGCCGATGCCCATGTGGACAGGTAAGCAACTCTTCTCATTGATTATTCCAGGCAACTTGAACATGGTGCGGACGCACTCCACGCACCCAGACGACGAGGAGGACGGCCCGTACAGATGGATCTCCGTTGGGGACACGAAGGTGGTTGTGGAGTACGGCAACCTGCTGATGGGGATGCTGTGTAAGAAGTCGCTGGGGGCGTCGGCGGGCTCGCTGCTTCACATCGCCTACGTGGAACTGGGCCACGAGATTGCCGGGGACTTCTTCGCCAACATCCAGCGCGTTGTCAACGCGTGGCTGCTGTACGAGGGGCACAGCATCGGCATCTGCGACACGATCGCCGACCCGAAGACATACTTCGAGATCCAGTCGGTGATTCAGAGCGCCAAGCAGAAGGTGGCGCATGTGATCAGTAACGCGCACAGCATGAAGCTGGAAGCGTCGCCGGGGAACACGCTACGGCAGACTTTCGAGAACCAGGTGAATCGAATTCTGAACGACGCACGCGACAAGACGGGCGGATCGGCAAAGAAATCCCTCACTGAGTACAACAATCTAAAGTCGATGGTGGTGGCGGGCTCGAAGGGATCCAACATCAACATTTCGCAGGTCATTGCTTGTGTCGGGCAGCAGAACGTCGAGGGCAAGCGCATTCCGTACGGGTTCCGAAAGCGAACGCTGCCGCACTTCATTAAGGACGACTACGGACCGGAGGCGCGAGGGTTTGTCGCGAACTCCTACCTCGCCGGGCTGACTCCTTCGGAGTTCTATTTCCACGCTATGGGCGGGCGTGAGGGACTCATAGATACCGCTGTGAAGACTGCCGAGACCGGGTACATCCAGCGCCGCTTGATAAAGGCTATGGAGTCGGTGATGGTGCAGTACGACGGGACCGTGCGTAACGCTGATAGCGACATAGTTCAGTTCCGCTACGGAGAAGACGGCTTGGCCGGGGAGTCGGTCGAGTTTCAGGACCTGCCGACGATTAAGCTGCACAACAAGGCGTTCGAGAAGCAGTTCAAGTTCGACTGTACCCAGCGCCGCCAGATGGATAAGATCTTCACCAGCGATGCTCACGGCCGCATGCAGCGGTGTGAGAGCCTGATCGCAGAGCTTGAGACGGAGTGGGAGCAGCTCTGCCGGGACCGCGAGGCGTTGAGGCAGATTTTCCCCACCGGCGAGTCGAAGGTTGCACTGCCGTGCAATCTCCAGCGTATGATTTGGAACGTGCAGAAGATATTCCACATCGATCGTCGGCTGCCGACGAACCTTACTCCGCCGGAGGTTATCCAGGGCGTGCGGAATTTACTGCAAACATGCGTCATCGTCCGCGGCACAGACTACATTTCGCGGCAGGCCAACGAGAACGCGACGTTCCTCTTTCAGTGCCTGGTGCGTGCCAATCTGTGCTCGAAGATGGTGATCGACAAGTATCGACTGTCGTCGGAGGCATTCGAGATGCTGGTGGGCGAGATTGCCAGCCGTTTCCAGCTGGCCCAAGTTCAGCCGGGCGAAATGGTGGGAGCCTTAGCCGCCCAGTCGCTGGGCGAGCCGGCAACGCAGATGACGCTGAATACATTCCACTTTGCCGGTGTCTCGGCAAAGAACGTCACGCTGGGTGTACCGCGTCTGAAGGAGATCATCAACATTTCCAAGAAGCCGAAGTCGCCATCGTTGACGGTGTTCCTTATCGGTCCTGCAGCGAGGGACGTGGAGAAGGCTAAAGACGTTCTGTGTCGCCTGGAGCACACCACCCTCCGAAATGTGACAGCGAACACCGCAATATACTACGACCCCGACCCGCAGCACACTGTGGTGCAGGAAGACCAGGACTTCGTGAACATCTACTACGAGATGCCGGACTTCAACCCTGAGGAGGTGTCGCCATGGCTGCTGCGCATCGAACTCAACCGCAAGCACATGACCGAGAAGAAGCTGACGATGGAGCTCATCGCCGAGAAGATAGTCTTGGCGTTCGGGGATGACTTGAAGTGCATTTTCAACGATGACAACGCCGAGCGGTTGATCCTGCGCATTCGCATAAAGAGCATGGTGGAAGAGACGAAGTTCAGCAACTACGCGGAGGAAGAACCGGCCGAGTGTCGCATGGAGGACGACATGTTTCTGCGCTGCATCGAGAGCTCTATTCTGTCGGATATGACTCTGCAGGGCATTCAGCCAATAACCAAGGTGTACATGCATCTTCCGCAGATCGACAGCAAGAAGCGAATACTGATCACCGAGGAGGGCGAGTTTAAAGCGGTGGCCGAGTGGCTGCTGGAGACCGATGGGAGCTCGCTCATGAAAGTCCTGTCAGAGCCGAACGTGGACACCATCCGCACGTACAGCAACGACATCTGCGAGATCTTCACGGTGTTCGGCATCGAAGCGGTGCGCAAGTCGATCGAGAAGGAGATGAACACAGTGCTGCAATTTTACGGGCTGTACGTGAACTATCGCCACCTGGCACTGTTGTGCGACGTCATGACGGCTAAGGGACACTTAATGGCCATCACCAGGCACGGCATAAATCGCCAACAGACCGGCGTGCTCATGCGGTGCTCGTTCGAAGAGACTATGGACGTGTTGTTGGATGCGGCCGCGCACGCCGAGGTGGACCCGATTCGAGGAGTCTCTGAGAACATTATCGTCGGCCAATTGCCTCCTCTGGGAACGGGGGCCTTCGACTTACTGCTAGACGACGAACGATGCAAGTTGGCGATGTACGTCGACGACACAACCATCAAGGGCGGAGCGTGCCTTTACGGGAACGCATTCACCCCGTATCAACCACAGGAGTCGGTTTTGTCCACATT
This sequence comes from Syritta pipiens, assembly GCA_905187475.1. Taxonomy (NCBI): domain Eukaryota; kingdom Metazoa; phylum Arthropoda; class Insecta; order Diptera; family Syrphidae; genus Syritta; species Syritta pipiens. The sequence continues at coordinate 33,058,357 of LR994572.1, read as the reverse complement.
CGGTGCGAGTGTGCGGTCTGCTTGTTTCTCGCCCTCATCGGTGTACTCATTGAACATGGGATCGGAAACATCAGGGTCCCCATTCTACACGCCGAAGTCACCGCGCAGCCCGTTCTGCAATGAGGTGGCATGGTCTCCGGGGTTCAAGGGCAACGATGGAAAAAATTCCGTGGAGTCACCGGCATACTCGCCCAAATCGCCGATATACTCACCAAGTTTCCAGTTTCTATCGCAAAGCCCAAAGAGCTCCTGCGACTCATATTCGCCCACCAGTCCAAATGTGTCGCCACGCTCCACGACGCCACGATACTCACCGACCTCCCCGTGCTACGAAATAAATTCGCCAGCTACCACACCCGGAATGTCACCCAGTTACTCGCCCAACTCGCCCTACTACTCGCCTTCGTCAGTATCCTATCTGCCCATATCGCCGCAGAGCTCGTCACCCTACTCGCCGTCATCGCCGTTGATGAACTCACCGGACGATGGAGACTCCGGTTCTACAACCGCAGACACGGCAGCCAGAAGGAAGCGCAAGTTTTCTTCACATCAATACTCGCCGACCAGTCCAAAGTACTCGCCGGGCACCACCAGCTACCCCGGCTTCTCTACATCTAGCCAAACCTACTCGCCCTCCAGTCCATCGTATTCCCCGACCAGCCCAGCATACTCGCCAAGCAGTCCCACCTACTCTCCCTCAAGTCCAACCTACTCGCCCAGTTCCATCTACTCCCCCGACAGTCCAAACTACTCAATCACGCCACGCTACAACCCCACAACGCTGGGTTACTCTCCGTCCAGCTCCCACTACACACCGACAAGCCCATCCATTGCAAGTCCCGGCTACAACTTCAGTACAGAAGGCTCACCAGCTAGCCCTGCGTATACGCCGTCCACGCCTAGCTTTTACTCTCCAGCCAGTCCCAAGTACTCGCCCATGAGCCCCCAGTACTCTCCGGGCAGTCCGAACTACTGCTTTCCAAGTCCGACTTACTCGGCCATTGTTGGTGAACTACTGGTGCCAGGAGCTTCGCCCATTAGTCCGTCTTACTCACCGCTGCCACCGCAGAGTCCCGGCCCAAGCGTTGACACAGATAACAAGTATTCGCCACAGTCGCCCGATCCCTACTGAACTTGGATTGTTTTTGAATTGCTATTTTTTTGGTTTTATTCATTTTTGTTTTGTTTTTTTTTTTGTTTAATTCGTTTGTTAACTTGTTCCTTTCCCATGTCCGCAATTCATTGAAATGAAATAAATGTTTGATTGTGTTCATGAATGTGCTTAGTGTTTTGTTTGATTGTTTGCACTTGTTGGCTCATTTCAGATTCGGCGTGTTTTTCTCCTGTGACTGTACAATGAAGCGAGAAGCGCGACGAGTGGTTGTAACACGAGTTCTTAGTCAAAAGGCGAATTTCGTGCTGTATTCAAGTGGCCAGACTTTTATGGGAAGGCAAGAGATTGAATTGTTTCAATTGATCAGAAAAATCCTATCGTCGTTGTACACGAAAAAGTCAATTAAAGAGATTAAAACAGATTTAGTTCGCTGCTCATAGTCACCATTATGAGTCACGTTAAATAATTTCCACAGCTCTCTGTTGATATTAGCAAATCGGCACGTCGGATTGGATTGCTTCGCTTTAACGTCGGCATCCAATTGCATAACATTTTACATTTCTTTTTTTTTTGTAAGAATTCCAAATTCGCTGCGTTCTGGAAGTTTTGCGAAGGAATAGCGAATGTCCCTGTTCGAACCATTGGCTCTTGATTATCCTTAGTTCAAGTTCATTAGCGACCTTCGATTTATAGTCTTGTATTTCCAGATATTTGTCCAATTTATGGTATTATGTTTGGAATTTCTTTTATTGCGTTTTCTTTTCTAGTCACCGATAAGATATCTTGACAGACGACAAATTTGCCTTTTACTTTATTTGTGAACGTAGCAATTAATGCTGAAAGAAAACCAAGATTTAAACTTTGCTCTGAAAGCGAGCAGATAAACAAAGCAGAAACGCGAGGAAAACCTATTTGGAGGTGCAATTTTTAAAGTACCAGTTCATATCTGATTCGGGTTTTATGATCGAATTGAGTAGGTTGTAATTTTCTCTGAAAGTTATAGTTCCTTTACGATTAGCCGACATTAAATTATAGCTAAAGCCATTTCGGCTTTGAAGTGCCGTATTTTAATTTTATATTATAATTTATTAACAAATAGTTAAAATTACAATGCTAATATACAACACATACAAACCTAGCTACAGAGACTATTGGTTTAATTTAAATAAGCTAAATTATAATGTTAATACAGTTTAGGAGTTTAGTGATGAGATCAACATTTGTGTAGTTTATAGAATTCAAAGTGTCACATATGTTTGTATTTAATAATGTTTTGACAAGGATCGATTAATGGGCATTATTGTGAAATATGCGTTAAGTTAAGTCCATAACTGTGTTGATGCGTAGATGCAGTGACTCCCAGTCTTAAGCGCACGAAGTTTGAGATTTTTTGCTTATATATCCTTGTGGGATAACCTTACAGTATTCGTTTTTTTTTTTTTTAGTGGTGGTGATTAAGGCTTTAATCATATTTTAGGTTATATGAAGTTCTTTTCTTAACCCGGCGAGAGAGTGATGAAAAAAAAAATACATGAAGTATGTGGCTGTAACTGTTTATTTTGTTATAATAAATAGTAACATCAAAAAGGTAGTACCTTAAATACAATTATTAACAGGTTTTCTTCCTTCCTTATTTAAAAAATCAATAAAATATAAAGAATATAACAAAATGAAATAAAAAAACTTAACACATCTTTCAAAAACATATTGCACGTTTTACGTACCAAAGAGGAGTTTGCGCTTGTGTATCTCGACCGATGGCTAACGCTACACTACAAACACATCACTATCTCATCCCTTAACTCTTTATTTCCATATTCACGAAACGACAAGGCATTATATACAATTATAATTAATACAATTCTCTAAGTACCAGGGTGGGTATGTCACCCCCAAACACACTCTCGTCCGGTTAATGTTATTTAAAATATACAATAAAATATACATATCGAAGGTGTAAACTCGGGCAATATTAGCCAGATTGGCTACATAATCATCATTTTCATTCTCCTAAATTCCAACGTGTTCTAGAGTCCACATAAGTTTTATGTTTTTGGGTACTTTTAGGAGGTTCTCGGAATTGGTATTGCGATTTTTTATGTCTTACTGTCTGAGCATGTATTGTGTTTACCTCGTTGGTAGTTGACAGTTTTCATGGTTTGGAGGATCGCAAATACTTCAGCAGTAAATATCGAGGTGATATCTGATAGATTACCTATTCAGGCAATCGTACCATTTTTAAATGACATGGCAAAGAATGTATTTGATGTGTTTTAGATTTTAGGGCTGATGTAATGTTCTTAAAAATAGGCCGATATGGTGAGTTGCTGATTTTTAATTTATTGAATTCTTATGCTTACAATTATTTTCATAGCTTATAAAAGAACTAACAACGCACGACTTCTAGGTTACCGATTTTGATGAAATTTGGCATAGTGATAGCTTCCTTATATGATATGAATATTTATTTACAGACAAGTAAAAAAAACTTGATAAAAAGAAATCAAACTTGTTCATTTTTGAAGTAAAACGACTGAAAGATCAACTCTCGTGAAGACTCTATAAAAATTCAAGCTATCATCAGTTATCATCACCAGTTTTCCAAAACATGATACAATATGCTTGGTATGCCTCCAACCTTTCAGGCGATAGTTCTAATGTAAACGAAATCTGCTTTCCAATGATTGCTTTGAAATTTTCAGGAGAAGAAAAAGAGAAAAGAGAAAAAAAATGACAACCGCGAAAGAGTCGAGGATTGAGCCCAGCACCCCCGGATAGATAGCAGTGATTACACCAACTAGGCTATTGTCGGCGCCGCTTCGAAAATCCGATGTTCTAATTTAAAATGTGTATACAAAAAGCAAATCGTTGTTTTGCTGCACGAGCTATAAATTTTAGGCACAAGACATGTTTATATGAAAAATTATTCTCGTCACTATATAAAGCGATTCTGAGGTGTTGCGGTCTCTCACTTTGGGAAATTCATATCCTAGTCATTTTCACCGGTCCAGTAAATCTAATGTTAAAGTTTAATATAAATCGGAAAGACTAACCAGTCAAACTAACTTCATTATAATTCTTTGTTGCTACATTTTAAATTAAACAAGACAAAGAACAATCCTTTCCTTTGCTTGTGAATTACTGTCAAATTAATCGATGGACGAGGGGAAATGGCAGCTGCCCAGTTGGGTGTCTATATTAGGTTGTCTGTGATCGTAAGAAAACTAAAAACTGACTGCATTCAATTCAGTAAATCTAGTATATTGTAATAGTAATAATAATACAAATTTATTCGTAACTGAATTTTGATTTATTTTCGTTTTGTCATTAGCAGGGAACGGTGACCATGCTTTTTTTGCATTTTTCTACCAATATTGACCATTTCTGCCTATTTTTGGTCGTACTTATCAGGTTTATGTACACTTTCATTTTAACTATACAAGTCGATAAATAAAACCTATCTTATATCCTTGGTGTACTGTAGTGTCTAATTCTGGCGATAAGCAACGAAAGAATTATCAATCTATGCTAAGTCCTTCTCGGTAAATTTATTTCAAGCTCCCTTAAAAGTTTATCTTGCAAACATTTCTTTTAAATCAAGCTTCATATTAAGAAGTTCTGTGTTACATGTTTTACTGTTTTGTCAAAGCCTAACAATCTAGTTGTGAGATGAGTTGAATTTTTTTTTTCATCACAACCCGTGATAATTATGACGATGGATTTGTGAAAAATACCTAAAATATGTAAATTGAGTAAAATTCAACAAGTTTAATGATCCTAAATAAAAGAATAAACAAAGTTCTAGATGAACGAAGCTGTTAGTGAAGCAAAATTGGCACCACGATGGGTCTTTTAAGTAACCTATCTTCTCATTTTTAAATAACGTGGAAAATCGGCAGCGTATGGCTCGCATAGAAAATCGCTGTGTCAAGCTGTGGCAGAGTTCAAGTTGAAGATAGAAAATTTGCCATTGCTTAAACCACACTTGATAACAAAGTGTAGACCATGTTCATATCATTTTCAACTACATAATTCTAAGAACATTCAGTTTCTTTTCTTAACAATAACTCTCGGCAGTTATCACGAAACACGTTTTTCTCTTCCTCTCCACACTCACTCCTGTGTATGCGCATTAGCAGTCACAATGCTCGTGACGTTTCCATTCCAGGTAGTCAGGAAAACAATAAAATTATACTGAATGGAGGGAAGACCATCTCTGTTTTTACTTCAAAGCAGGACTACCTGCTGCCTTAATTTCAGGTACACGGAGAAAGATAAAGAGTGTAGGAGAGGGTTACAACCATCATGAAATTTCTGTGGCCTATTCAACAAATTAGAACTTTAAATTTGTACACAACAGCAAATTGTGTTGAACCCAAAGTGCGGTGGAATGAAATAAATAGAAAAAATTACAAAATTATTGAAATGCTTGTAAATACAAGTCTGTTAGTTGCCGGGGTGTTGAACTCAATTTCCAACCAAGAGGTAATGGCAAATCAAGGTCAGTGGGTCAAAGATGTCTTACGGCTAAAATCCAAGCCTAAAATTAAACCATGCAACAGATAGTGAGGATATACAACGACCTCCAGCTGAGATATCGCGTGAGTGACATCCGCTGCCAGATGATTCGCATTTTTCGTGAAATTTCTCCTCCTGTTAGTCAAATGAGACCAACTTCCTGTTGAGTTTCCGATTAGCACTCAAAATTATGGCTGCCACATCCACGCCACATCCTCGATTAGACAGCATCTAATAAATTTCATGATGTTTACCTCTCAAGAGATTAAATCTCCCGGAGATTTTACACTCCACTCATAAGCCAACGAGATAATAGACGACTATCTTCCAACTCCTTGTTTGCAGTCGACAAAGAACTTGCTAAGCAGTCAAAGTGAACTGAAAAAAAAAAATAAACGAATCCGCTTCATCTAGTGTCCTATGTTACATTTCAAAGTCAAAAGTAGCGTATCGACGACGATAACAAGAGGTGTGTGCGGCGCGTCGTATTCATTTCATTGCCCTGTTCTCGCTCTCGAAAAACTTAACAAATACCGAGAATAGCATACAATACCACCCGCACCAACGCATACGATTTAACTCAATTAATCGAACTGAAGGCTATCCCACTGCCCGCAATTTAATCACGTACGGAAAAGTCTCCCAGCAGAAGAAAATCTAATATAAAAGTCCTACAACACAGTGGCTTCTTGAAAATACGAGAAAAAAACAAAAACAAAAATTAAACAAGAAAACAAGAACGCAAATAAACAGCACAACTCTCTGCCTCTCGCTCTTGCTCGTGTTGCGTTTGTTTTTATGGTCTGCTACGCTGCGGCTGGTCGAGAGCGTGCTTAGCGTTCGGATATGCCTGGTGTTGTTATTTGATTTGTGCTTGCTTCTCTGTCCACACGGAGCGTGCGACTGGTTGAGATTTTTCGCTTGCTTTTGGGATTTTGTGTGTGGTGTGTGCTTTTAAACGCGGCGCTAGTAACAGTTTCCGGCGACGGCATTGGCAGCGAAATGGAAGAAGTGATTAAGGTCGTTTTTCTGAGACACGGTGAAAGTGAGTGGAACAAATTAAATTTGTTTTGCGGCTGGCACGACGTAGATTTGAGTGAAAAAGGTGAGTTTGAGTACTATACGACGTAATTGCAGTCTTTTTTCCGCTTCTGTTTTTTGTGGTCTGTGTCTTAGCATTCTCTTTCGCATTCTTCTTTGTAATACATGTTGTGTTGTTTTGTTGTCAATGTCATCTGGTTGTCGTTGAAGGTAAAGCCGATGCGGCTTCGATTTCGGCTGCAGCATTGCTGAAGCATAATTTAAAATTCGATGTTGTGTTTACGTCCGCGTTAAAGCGTGCTCAACAGTCGCTGGAGATAATACTGGAAGCGCTGGAGAGCACTTCGATTACGGTGCATTCCCACTGGCGGATGAACGAGAGACACTATGGCGACTTGACTGGACTCAATAAGCGGCAAATGGCTGAGAAGTATGGGGAGAAGCAGGTTTTTATCTATTCTTAACAAAAACTTAAACAAACATATTGTTGATGAGTTGTTATGTGAAAGTATTTACTCCGCAGGTTCAAATTTGGCGCAGAAGCTTTAACGTGCCACCGCCGAAGATGGATGAAACGAGCCCATACTATCAGCCAATAAGGAGCAATCCGAAGTTTGCCAGTATTCCGGCTGATGAATTTCCCGATACCGAAACCCTAGAGTCGGTAATGCATCGCGTCATTCCGTACTGGGAGACTGAAATTGTGAAGGAAATCAAAAGTGGAAAGCGCGTCCTGATTGTGGCGCATGGAACTGTCATTCGGGCTATTGTCAAGCATATTGAAGGTAATGTCTTGGTTCTCTTGCATGTAGTTCTTGATTGGTGCAAAACGGTTGCGGTTGCGAATGAGGGCTTTTTGAGGTTGTAAACGCTGATAATTCACTGCTAATCAATTCTGATTGCTGATTGTGCCTTCGTTTGGACTTTGTAGTTACTTGCATTTTCTATTCCACGTGCGTTAAATATGAAATCTAAGTTATGGGTCTAACTTAAAAAAATTCTTAATCTTAATGAATTACAAAAAAAACCAAAAATTTACTATCATTTTTTGTCGAGTTAGGTAAAGTTTCGGGAACCAACACACACGAATGGATGTGTCTTAGCATGCATCTCAGTTGTGGGGAATGAAAGCAACGTTAAATTCTTAACAAAAACTTTTAAGAAACTATTTCCCCGGAACTTCCTGTTGCACGCAAAAAAGAAAACCATTGCATGCTCGTTGGCGCATTTCTTTTGATGGTCGTATCCCTCGCCTTGCCTGAAGTCACAAGAGGTGGCTCTATATTCTGTAGTTAAGCTGAAAATTCTCTGTCCCTGGCATCGTCCCCCCAGAAAGTCATTGCGGAAAATATTTTTTTTTATTTATTTATTTGAAACTAGTTGAAAATTTAAAAATTTACTAGCTGAAAATTTAAAAATTTACAGCTAGAAAAAATTTAGCCAGAGCAACAAAGGCCTTCGGCTATGCGGAAAATAAAGTCGTCTGAAATGGATGGAAAGTGTACTTACACAATTTAATTTGATTCTACCTTATTAGATTAACTTTAACATCGTCCACCAGCGCAAAGTCTTTCAAAATTCCAGCTAACCCCTTCAATTCTTCAATTTCACATGTATCAAGTAAGATCTTCAGTTCCATTAAAAATTTCCAGTTAAACAATTGCAAAATTAAGTTTCATCGGTATTTCCCTTTAACTGAAGATATTAAATGAACTTCTTTTCAAAAGTATTATGTGGAATCAACACCACTTTCATGGCTACGAATTATATTTCTTAAGAGTTTTTTTTATTTCTAAAGAAATCAAATGAAACATGAATCAATTTGCTATTCGATAGCAATGTTTGTGTGACATACTTTTTTCTAATGATTTAAGGAGAAAAGAATATAAAATAGAAATATTGAAAGCCCTTCCGGTGATAGGGGTATAACTAACTACTGTCCTGATTTTTGTTTGATTTATTTGCCATGAATAATGTTATTCCCAATCTTTTTCTTTTAGCAGAAGTTGCTAGAGGATAATTTTTTAGAAGGATAAAAAAAACCAAGCTGTGGTTGATACTTGGTGTATTGGACTGTCAACCGAGCCTTGGTCCCGTGGAAAAAACACAATCGCCTCAGTTGTGCAATCCACTTTTTGTGACGTTCAGCATTTTAAGCGAAATGAAGTAAAGTCTGTTGTATGTTCGACAGAAAGTAATTAGGAGTTTTCCATTTCACTTAAAATCACAAAAGTGAATTTGGTTTTTGAACATGGAAATTGGTGTTCTGCAATCCACAAACTGTCGTTTTTATAAGAATTGAATTCACATTGGTTGTATGTTGTGAATTTAATTCACTAGCTTTTGTATCATATAGTTTTCTATTAAAAAACAGATTGGACTTTTGATAGGGCTTGGCAACTCTAGAACACAAGATTCAAGACTCCACCAATAACTTTGCCTTTTCACTAACTGTTAATTTTGAAGTTTTTAGTTAACCTTTAAATAAATAAACAAAAAATTTGGCTGACTGTTGATCTATCAAGGGCAACTCAAAATATTTTTCCACTGATCATATCGCATATCGCAAAATCGTCTGACAAACTCTCAACCCGGTTTTCTATGCGGTTTTCAACGATAATATTCAATAAAATGGCATCTATATTTGATATAAACTTTTTTATTAATTGGCTAATAAATCGAGGAAAACCGCGTTTTTAACAATATATTTTAAAATGATTTTATATACACCGCTGAGTTGGATATTTCAAGGAAGAATTTGAAGTGGGTTAAAACATTTTTTTTCACTCGGATTGTAGAACAGCGAATTTCATTTTGAATACATTTTCACTTAAAATGCAGAATAGGGGCAAAAATCCGGCTGGAGTACTTCCACCATGAAACTTACTTAGTGACTTACTTTTCAAGGTTAACTTTGGAGGGTCTGTTCCTGAGCTATCGGTGTCGTTGACGGTTTCGGCCATACTGCTTCCAGTCCGGAAGACCAAGCTGTCTTTCATCCGCGATTACTTGATCTCTCGGATCTCGGTCTCCCACTTCTTCTCGAACCAGGAGGCTTGGATTCGAAGACTCTTTTAGCTGGAACGTTTGTGTCCATGCCACTGTAGTCGGCGGACTTATGCTGTTTGGACTATATCCACATCTTTGTACAGCTTGTAAAGTTCGCGGTTGTGGCTCTTCCTCCATTCGCATTCCTTGTAGACTGAACCTAATATCCGCTGTAGAATTTTTCTTTCGAAGGAGACACTAATATCACTTCAATCATGAAAAGCTTTCGTAATCCGCTGTTTGGAACTGGCATTAAACAGTAGGTCCCTCCAAATGTGTAACGCAGTTGACGCGTGAAAAAACCTAAACTCTTGACAAAGTGCTAAGGTTTCAAGTTTTCCATATAAGCCTCAAAGAGGTGGGATCTGCGATAAACAACCAAAATCATTGCCCATTCTGAAATAAGAAAGATTGTTTCAGAATCTCCTTGTGCCAAAGTAACACAATGCACCTCACTGAGACGAGCTCAAAGAAGTTTCATACTCAATTGCTTGCCATTTAATGCTTATCACTTGAGGTCGAGACTTAAATAAAGTTCTGCTTAAACAAAACAAGGTAATTGAGCAAAAATAGAAAAAAAATATCACCCACAACAACAATTCTTCAACTATCGCACTTATTTGATAATGACACTTGCCATTCCATATTTTGTAGACTTTAATGACTCGTTGAGACACGTGACAACTTGTTATCGCCCCTTTTGCTTTTTTTTTGGTAACACAAATTAAGCATTCGAAGAGCACGTTGGATGATTAAATTGATTAGCCATTTACTCCAACAGCTTAACCAGCTTAAAGGCACTTCATTTGCCTGAGTTTTTGGTCAACATGTCGCTAATAGAGCAAGAGTTTATGTTCATGGGTTTGCTTGGTGGATGCTTGTGGGGCTTTACTGTATGAAATGTAGATGCAGACGTAAAGAGCAAACGTGGGATGCCATCTATCTACAATTTTACAACATTTTTGATACACTGTTGTTCTTGGAGTCAATAAAAGAAAACGCATCCATTCACAGACTCATGTACCTTAACCTCATAGTTCCAACTGCACTACAAGTCCAAGCAAATATGTGAACCGAGGTGCAAAATTTACATCTTGAAGTTCAACTCAGATACGTTCGTTGATTTTATTCTCACTTTGTTTCATTTATGATGCTAGTTTGGACAATAATTACCATGATTCGTCGCTTTCTTTATCTTCCGACCAATTTATTCAATTGTTTTTTAGTTGTACGAAAGCTTTTGCAAGAACCGTGATTGGTGCATGTAACAAAATAAATTAATAGGTTCCATAGTAAGACCAACAAGTACTATCACATGCAACCCTTTCCATCATCCCAAACCAATGGATTTATTAAGAGTCCATTACAAGTCTAAGGTATTCGTAACCAGCATTAGTTTTATCAAACCATTAGTTTTATATGGAAATTCTTAGGTCACTTTTCCTCCCACCGACAAAACGATCTCTGGAGGAGATCAAACTTCGATCACACAGAACGTTTTGTTTCAAACGATTTACAATGAATTTTGCTATATTTTTGAAAAGGGTATAAATTAGTTAGCAGCAACCAAAGGAAATCCAAGAATGACACAAAACAAGATCCCTGATGTAAATCAGAAAGATCTCGAGTCTGATTGAAGCATATGAATGCTCAGGTTCAAGGTAGTTTACCCCATTTCACCTCAAGAGATCCAATTCATTGTTCTTTATCAGGCGTCAAATTCTATTTGGGTCATTTTCCATCTTTTATCTCAAAAAATTACTCATCCACATTTACCAACTACTTTAAAAATAGACTTTTATACGACACACATCTTGAAAAAGAAGAAAAAACATATTTTATTCGTAATTTGACTAAAATTTGTTCGATTTTTTTTTTTTTTTGCTTTTTAAGCAATACAAGAATTTTCTTGGTCACATGCTGCAGCTTTAAAATTACTTATTCCATGGAATGAGACACCAACGACATTAAAACATCGACAATCAAACAAAATTACTTGGTCAAACGCCAAGCAAAAAAAGAAAAAAAAAAATCGCGAGTGACACGCTCGTGTATTTTCAAAAATATAACATGAAATTTATCAAAATAAACAAAACACATGAAAAAATCATTTTTGCTATCAAGAAGACCGCGAAGAAACATCTTCGGATTATCATTATGCAGCTTATTTTATCTACGACTGAACGTAGGTTAGGTTATGCGGTGTCGGCTAATCGCCAACCGCGTAGAACCAATAGGTCCATAATGTGTTCCACCAATTGAAAGTTCTTTCAATATTAGAACACCCAATTACCCCTAATACAGACAGAAAGAGTTGGTTGCGGTAGCGTAGTTTATAAGTTAACTTATTTTGACACTAGCCGCTTCACTCGACGAGTTGAGGAAGTGGCTGCCCCCGTCTTAAGTCTAGTTTTGGCTAGCGCGTGTTCCAGCATTTAGCTAGCCTTTAAGTCCCTGCAGGTGTCCGATGGGACTAAACCTAATCTGAAAGCGTGTTCGCCCAGTAAGAGCGTAAGACTCCTCTAGATGATTTTTGCTGTGCCTCGTCTTGTGTTTAGTGAATTTAAGTCTCTGCTACAGCAATCATTAAACTACTACTCAAGCATGATGATGGTATTTTTTTCATTCTTAAGTTCTAATCTCTATAGTCTGTACTTTTTGCTAGGCTCAACCTCATCCAATTCTATCTTTCTTCTCACTCGATTCACTCTCTTACGATTGCTGCCAACTTTCAACCGTTTTCACATCCACTTTTTTTCTTAATTGAATGATTTTTTTCGACTCCAGTCGGCCTCGACTCGACGTTCGACTTGACTCGACTTCGACTCTCGACTATCGTAATAGAGGTGCATATTTTTTTTAATAATTAACTTACAAGCTTGCGTTTATGGTTAGTTCCCTTTTAATTTTGCCGTACGATAAATTATCACCCGTAAAATATAATCCTCGTACTTATGAGTCATGTACTTGTGTCTCTCTTGTAGACTGCGGAGAATACACCCGTGTTATTCAAACAATTTATGAGCACAATAGTCACTTCAATTTCGCTGATTCTATCTCGCCTTGAAAGGCAGCCATCATACGATCATGACGACAATTTGATAACCCTAAGTTTGGATCAAATGCGAAGTCTGTTTTTGAATCGGATTTTATATCTAGCTTCACGAATAGTGCGACGCGTTTACCATTGCAGTAATTGGGGAAAAATTAAAATTCTGAATTAGGTAAATATATGAGCGCAGATACCGCAGACTCATGCCCTGTAACTGTTAACTCTTGGACTGCATATTTGCTTCGTTGTTCTGGACAATATCCAAAAACTAGAATCTTGCCCTAATTTGTAAGGACAAGATTGCCTGGTTGCTATATCTGAATTCATCCTGAACCTGTTTCGTTCAAGACTATTCAATGTCTATTTCATACCAACGATGTTATGGATCGAGTGAAAAGCTTTCAAAGTTTCTCCGTGGCAGCATTTCGCCAGCTTGGACGTCATTTGTGTTACTTGAAATTGCTGTTATGGCTTGCATCATGAACATTAGCATCATTCTGGTCTTCTATTGAAAAACATTACTCTTATCTAAAAATAATAATAATAATGCATTTTACCTTTCAATGTCAAGCATATTTTAAGCCGAAGGATCGATTACATTTTACGTTGTAATTTTTTTCATTTTTAAAGTAGAAGCACAATGCTGCGTACGTGGCCTTTAGAGCATGTTTAGGGACGGTGTAGAAGAAGCAAGCTTCCATTGGTTTTTTCAACGTCCTACGCTGTACCTCCTTTAGGCTGTTAAGAACCAACTCTGAGGACTACGGGAAAAAAAAACTTATTCAACTCACGGCACCAGAAGAGGCTTAAGCTCGCTAATGTTCAAACGGTTAAACTAATGAGAATTTGGCTGAGGATTACAGAGGCTGTTGCCCAATAATCCACCCATCTAATACCAAGCGAAGAATTAAAACTCTTTCATTTATTAATTGTCCTCTTTTATTGTTTCCAGGAGTATCAGACGAACAGATTAGCACAATTAACATCCCCAACAGCATACCGTGCGTTTACAATTTCAACATTTCCACTATGAAGCCAACGGGTCCAATGGAATTTCTCGCCGATGATAAATATCTAAAAGACCAGATTCAAAAAACTGCATCCATTGGTAACTAATAAGTCTATTTATACCTCATTATATGTTTAATGTATAATCAGATAAAGAAAATTTGTAATTTTTATATCAATTTTCATGTGATTTTTAAAAATAATAACTGAATAAACAATACGTCACTAATTTTTCTATTTTCTGATTGTCATCTGTCTACGTCGATAAGGTAGTGTTTGATTATTGTACTAGATTTCCACTTGCAAAATTCACTTGTCGCAATTCATTCAACTCCTGTCAAATCAACACAAGAAAACGTCAGTTAAAGTGTGAAATCGAAAGTCAGAGGACGAGAAGGGCGAGCTAAAAGAATTTCTGTGCGTATCAAATTCCTCTTTATTTTTTTTTCTTCTCTCTATCAAAACAACACAAGAAAATTAACACTTGTTCGGAAAAAATAAATAAGAAGAAAAAAAAAAGCAATAACCATATACACAGCTTAAGCTGATTGTGCTCCTTCAAAATGCCCCATCCGAAGTGTTTATCCAATTTGCCGTGCAACAAACCCAGTCAATCAATTTTGTGCTATAAAGTGATCCACAGTGAAAAAGAGTCATTCGTCTTAGTTAATATTTAATTTCTCGCCATCTAATCTCCCTTAACAAATATTAATCGAGTTTTTCATTGAGATATTGTAATTTTTTTGTAATTTTGCACAAACACAAAGTGCAAAATTCTAGTTGGATAAAAAGTGTGGAAACGAAAAAGGAAAAGGAATCATCCTAACCCAGGAGCAGATACCAAAACGAAACTACATGTGAAAGGTAATCCATCTACAGCTCCTCATAATCCATTGATTTTTTTTTCTTTCCTCTTGCTACTTGTTTTAGTTTATTAAAACAAACAAAACACTTTATTTTTGTGCGCTGCTTCAAATGAAAATACAAAAATCAATTTTGGCCCTCTTGTGAAAAAAATAATCCTTCCCATCCCAAGTGGCTCTTTGGGTGTCTTAAAGAAAATCATGAAAACGGAGAAAATTACACTGTGAATGTCGACCGGATGAGACGGAAGCAAAGAATTTGCCTGAAAGTCTCAAAAATAAGCAAAGCGAAGCGAACGAAAAAAAAAATGTTTACCGCATTGCATCCTTTGAGTGGCGCGTCGCGAGATTGCACAGTGCACAAGAGTGCAGAGTACCGTGTGCACACAGTGGTGGTTGGGAGTGAAGTGAAAATCTGTGATTTAATCCACTTGATGCTTTCGCATTTTTAATGAAAGCAAAACCTTTATCAATCTTGCTTTGTATGCGAGGCAAACAAATGGATCAAATAGTCGTCAACGACGAGAATGAGAAGCGGCTCCGTGATAGAAACGATGGAATTAGCATTGTGTATCTGTTAATGACTGATTTCATTAGCACATATGCGATCGCATTGCTGGCCATTGTTGACTTTTGAGAATTTATTTTAATCAATACGACTAATTTTCGTGTTTTGTTTACTTGCCGTTTGTGTGCCCCAAAGCTGCGGTGCTGCGGTTGTCATGAATAATCAGATGAATTAATATTTCAGTTGTGCGTAGTGTACCTGCTCTTAGCCTTGCAGAGCGCGACGCGACTATTTATAGACGAGTGTGTCCTTTGACATTCACAAGTTAATTGGTAGTTATTGGATGGACGACCATTTGGCTTTTGGGGTCTTGTATGTGCAGCCCTAATTTCTATTCCGGCTGAGTTCCTTTCACGGACCTAAGTACGTTTTCGAATCGTAATTAAGGTCGCAATGAGGTTGGGCTCGTTTGGGAGGCAATCGCTAAATTAGTTTTGATAGATGTTGAGGCCATGATTGAGCAAGTGGGGCTGGTGCAAATGCACACTGCCAACTTTCTTTTTTAATGGTGAATTTATTGAACCGGAAATCCTTGTTTCCTGGTCCGTATGCGAGCATTTTACTACGCATTTACTTCTGATGAGACGCTGGTAATCAGAGATTACCGAATGTGCGGATTTAAACCCAAAGATCTTTTTTCTAGCGTTGGGCGGGAGTCATGGTTTTTGTCTCTAAAAACGTCCTAGCAGCCAACAGAGCAACTTATAATGAAAGAGTAAGAGTAAGAAGTCCTGTGCCACAGTCGTCTCTATGGTATTTTGAAAAAAAGTTCAAGCTTCTGATTCTCAGTCCACCAAAATCTTGCCTTTCAAAAGAAGCTATCACTCCTTAAAAAACAAAAAACAAAAAAAAAAAGTGGGTTAAATTTTAGATCTGTCTTGTCTTTTATGTCTTGGAAAACGTTTCTCTAGCTCCTGCTTCTTTAGGTCTTGTTTCCCTGGCTGGGTAGCCGACAAGGCAGACCCCAACAACTTGGAGAAAAAGTTGGATTGTAAAATTAACACTACCCTTGTTCTTCTGTCATGAGCTCTCTTGCCTATTTAAGATCACCGAAAACCCATAAAACGAAAAAATTTTAAGAAATAGAAAAATTACTGAAAAAAAATTATATTATAATTAATTATTAAAAAACAAACAAAAAACAAAAAAAAAAATTTAAGAAAAAATTAGGCTACTGCACCATTGTTATACAGTAAAACCTGCTAATCGGACCACCTCCTAATCGGATCTCACGTCATGCATTCGTTCATTCTATTTTTTATACAAATTTCCCTCTATAATCGGGAAATCTGCTAATCGGACTACTTTTCTTCGGTCCCGAGGGTGGTCCAATTTGACGGGTTTTACTGTACTTAAACTCTCTTCATGCTCAAGATAACCCTTCTATTATCAAGCTTCAGTTGCCTTAAACCAGCAACTACACCGCCACAGTATATAGAAATCCATAGTCCACACACTGTTCCGCGGACTATCAAACGTTGAGCATCAAATTTGCCGCGCCGGCATGCTTATTCATGTGTTATTGTGCAATTCGATTTGTTCTGCACACTATCAGCGATTGTGTGGAGAACACTGCGCGAAACGTGCTTAATCGAATACACGCGTTTAAATCAAATTTCACATCATTAAATAACAAAATTTTCACCATTGGCAGTCACGAACACCGACTGCTACCTGACTACAATCTGTGCTGCTTGTGTGTGCGACTGCTCAGATAAGAGATAAGTTCTAAGTGGTTATCAATGTACACCGGCAGTATTAGAATAGATCGATTGTCTAAATCAAAGCTCTTGTCTAAATCAAAGAACTTTTCAATTCGGTGTTAACGTAGGCCTAAGGCAACGTGTGTCTTAGTTGAGCGGCTGTTTGCCAGTGGCATGCAAGTGGCCACTGACCTCCAGTTGGCCAGTGGCTTGATAATAGCTTAAAATCCGATAGTGGCTTCCGACTAGGCATTGACTTCTAAGCCTTTAGAAATAATTGGAAGGCTTTGAAGACCGCGGAAAGCCAGGGCCTAGCTTCATCGTGCAAGTGGATGTTTGATACAAGTGGAGAGGACCTATATTCTAAACATTAAGTTTCCTTAAATAACGATAAAAGATATTTTTCATTTTCCACAAGCTACCCGAGGTCCGAAATCTGAAAGCGGCGGGGATTCATACAGGTGCAGACTCAGAAAGGCATGGATTTTCTCTGTCTTGTCTTCCGTTTAAAGGTAATTTGAAAGCTCCGAGAGGGGCTTCATCGTTCAGTGCGTCGGGTGTCCTTTCTTTCGGGGCGGATTTAAGCGCTCAGGGAGGTGTGGTCGTTCCCTGTGGTGTTTTGTGTCTGGGGACTATTAAAAGACCCCGCCAGAGGCGCAGTCTGTCACTTCCGTCTCGGGACTGTTTAAAGCACTCAAAAAGCCGTGATTTTTCTATGTTTTGTCCTCCGTCTGCATCGCACGCAGACACTGCACTAGATTTACCAGCTACAAAACCAGCTAAAGTGACCGGTCCTTAAGAAAAGTACTTAATGAGGTTTCCAGTTTTTATTTACTTTAAGAAAAATAACAAAATGGGTTTATTAATATTCATTCTTTAGTTATATGTACACGTCATTATACGATTACAGAACGAAAACGTTGCATGTAGAAAAATGTTAAATTGAAATTGCAAGACCAGTCATTTTGAATCCGAGAGAAGTGTGACCTTTCTCTGTCTCGTCTTCCGTTTAAGAACCTATTTCAAGACCCCGAAAGAGGCTTCTCATTTCTCCACATGTCCCAGCCATTTGCAATGATTAAATTTCGTTCTTTTTAACAATTCTATGTCGCTGCATGCATGTCCGATTCTTGTAGAACTGAATACTGTGGAATTTCGGTTTCCACTCACTGTGTGCACAGGCAGTTTTAAAGATCAAGCGAATGACTTTCCCCTCAATGCAACCGATTATGTGTTCTCATCTCTATCCGACAAAGTACGCGCCCTTTCTCAACGACTCTATCGAACTTTAAGCCGCAGCGTTGGAGTTATAAAACTCCCACCCAGTAAACGTGAAAGCCCTGCGGCATGATGAAGCGAGAATATTGTACTTCGGACTAGAGGTTCTAATCATCTCACGATCCAATCTTAATTACAACACTCCGGTGGGCAAGCGAAGCGCAACGAACAAAACAAAACAACACAACATTAACTTTAGTGCTAATTTTCGCACTTCTACACTTTTGATGGCTGATCAAGCTGTTTTCCCGCCATTTTGGCGGATAATAAGCGTCATTACTCACTTCATGGAAGTCGGAATAGAGTCATTTATGAATCGTCTTGGTTCGTGGCTGGTTCATTAGCCTTCATTGTCAGCGATCGTGCCGTGCTCATGCGCTCATAATCCTAAAAGTTTGGTTTATTATAAAGGTAAGCTGTGCATGCATTTCTTTTGTTTTCTAGTTCAAGTTCGATAGTGCGTTAAAAAAATCTAAATGAGCTCATTCACCTGTGTTTCCAAACACGACCAATCGACGTAATTTACAATTAACGGTCACGTGTTAATTAATAAACAATCGCAATATTTGGTGCTATGGGCAATTTCCGACAATCGTACGTGACTACGTTGTAAGAAAATAAAAATAAAATAAAATGATATTCGAGATCTTCATCACGGAAATTCAAGTGAGTCTTTGTGATGGTTGGTGGAATTTTATTACACGATTAATACCAAAAAAAAATTTCCTACAATAATTCCACCACGGACAATGTCATTCAAATAAATTGAAAGCAGTTCACAGCTCTTGAGATTAATTGGTCAATTTATCAGAGCAACAAAACCATCTAATAGATTTGGTAGCGACAATGACATTTAATGTGTTGTCGTCTTGTCTACTTGGTGTTGGTGGACAATGAGATCTGTCTGTTTGTGCTTGATGTTGATTCTATTTTGAAATAGGGAAGTGTTTCATGGGCCAGGCAAAGGAGTTTTAGTTCGTTGTGGGTTAATAGTAGCCTTTGTGGAAAGCAGTAGGAAAACTGTCGGCGTTCCAGAACGGGTAAAAGTGCATTCAGCGTAAAAAGTGAGTGTACAGTCATTTGATTTGGGTTTAACCTTAAAAATAAGATGCAAGAGCCTCCTTTATAGTAGAAATGGACACATCGAATCAAGGTAAATTAAAGAAATACAACCATTTCTAATTGTATATGGTGCAAAAAGTCTTTAAGTCGATGTACAATTTTGATCAATCGTCCACCTGCTTCACTAATTTTTCACACTGTGCGGCATGTCCAAGATGTCACAGTTACTAACTGTTTCATTCAATCACGTATACCGTGGCGGAAAGATGGGCTACTCCTTTTACAAAGTTCGCATTAAAATCCCTCGTCCACGGCCCTCCTGCAAGTTTTGCACTCTATCAAATTAGCATTTTGATCTCTTAAAATGCTTTCAGAAAGCCCCGAAAGTGGTGTTGCTTAAATAAATTCACGTTACTAGAGTAAATATTGTTAATATTATACCGAGATTTAAGAAGTTTTGTTGGTTACTTAAAGTTTCTTAAATGCATTCTGCTCTTTCGGAGTAACATTATGTCTAAACTTTCTAAGCCACAACTGGAAGATGTTAGTTGAATGCGAAATTATTTGAACTAGGCTTACAACAACAAGGCTTTATCTGCGTGAATTAAAACCAAGACATAAAAGACTTGTAAAGTTAGGTTGCTTTGCCTGCTTGATCGCCATTAGGTTAAATCATGTTGAAAAAAAAAAACAGATATTTTTTCTTTCGTTAAGGTTTACGAAATAATCACGACTAAATTCAATTGCTGCATCGGTTGTCTATCTTTCAAACAAGAATAGCAAGGATAAAGTTTACCTGTCACAGAGTTGCAACAATGTTCGTAAGAATTCAGTTCTTTTATTTTCTTCATCTTCAGAAAAAAATACAATATTAATACACACTTTTGGATCTTAAGCCAAAAGATAGGTTCGAAACCGGCCAAGGTTCACAAATGTTGATTTGGCACCGATCAGCTAAATTGCTGCGTTACCAAAGAGTCATCTGAAAAGTAGAACCGAGTTCCGCTGGGTGACGTTTTGATCACAAGTTAAAGTTTTGTGAGATGAGCATAAAGAAAATATTATAGCATAATATAAAACGAATATAGTTGCTGAAGCACAACCTCCCATATCTATTCAGTAGTCTCTTTATTATTCATTTTGGTGAAAATTTTAAAAAGACTCTATTTTCATAGTCATAGTAGTGTCAGATTTTTACATCCATCCCGTTTTGGTCATTTCATACTACAACTTGGCTTTCCTGTCCAACTGTTTTATTTTCAATTTATTTAAGTGTCAGAATAATTTACAGTTAAATCACCTGCTGGAACCGGAAGAACGGTTGTCACTCATTGCGCTAAGTCTAGCGGTTTTGTACGTCTAGTGTTGTGAGTTATTGCGTGATTGCAATGTCCGTGAAGTCGATTTTGCAGCTTCGTAGCGAAGCTTGCTGTTTTCGAATCCACGCTTGTAGTAGCTAGATCTCTTTGTATATCCTCTTTTCTGAGATACCAAGGAGCGTTCGCTATTCATTAGTTGCCATTGTCGTGTCGCACTACTCTTTATTCTCTTAATAAGCACTAACAGTATGTTTAGACACAGAGATACTTCACAAAATACGCAATATCTTTTTCAGTTATAAGCCTCACTTGATTATATTTCGTGATGTTCCAGAGTCACAGCCTTCTCCAGTGGAAGTTATTGAAGATCTGCTTTCGTGTCCACGAGCATTGCTTCTGATTCTAATTAGAACTTGGGAAACTGCCTTTCGCTTTTAACAACCACATGCTAATTGATCGCGTGAGAATGTTAGCTCGAGACTCGAATTTTGGCTAAAGTAAATATCTTCCCGGTTCATTTTTGCTCAGTGTCTAGGTTACAAAGCTAATTTGCCGTTAATGGAGGTAAAACAATCAATAAGTTTCCGACCATGCATTAATGCGTCCAGGAATACTCACGGTTTGCTGTAGTTTATTGCGTTACGGTATCATTGAACCTTATTTCTTTAAACGAGAAATGAAGACACCGTAAAGAGATGCTGACCGACTTGCTGTTGATAGAGCTCAACAAAATCGATACATCCGAGCTGTGAATTCCATAAGACGCTCGATCAGCTAACGATTAGAGTTGAGAAGGAGAAAGGAGCGTTAATTTTTTGGCTGCGACTTAATCCTGTTCTATTATTTTCTATTGAGCTACATCACGTTTTTTTACGCTTACTGGCCAATCACTTTAGGTGAGGTCAACGTCGGCATTAGACGCTATTGCCGAAATAGCGCGGCTGTACTGATTGGACCAAGTCATCAAAACTTAGACCAACTATTTGAAGAACAGCCAGTGTCGTCAAGGCAGCCATTCGAAAGATGTGCTTTGCTGGTGCTTTGAACGTGGCTTTAAAATGAAGTTGTAATTAATTTTATATTTCACCCTGATATGGTTAATTCTGATTCATTTTTCTATCGCTCCTATCTATACTCGCGAAAAGCTAGACTCTGGCCATCAACGGGCTGTTACGCCACCCAATATACAGTATCGGACAATACACCGACCAAAGCCAATTAGCCAAATTTTGGGAGTTACTATGTTTAAACGTATTAGAATAAATAAAAAAGGCACAGAAACAATTACAATGAACTTTGAATGCAAACATTTATTAGTGATTTCACTTACATAAGACTGGCTATTAGAACAAACAAAGAACAGCTGGATCTGTGATATCGCGATTGATACAACAGTATTCGACAACTGACGGTAATACAATCCAAATATTCCGGTGGGAAGGACATAAAAAACGACTGCAAGGTATGACAATTTCACTAAACAAGTTAGGGTAAAACATCCATCAATACCTATAAAACGTTTTGTAGAAGCGTTATATAGATCGGGCTATTCAGGCAGCACCCAGTACAAAAGTCCTTAATTTCTGAAAAGAAATGTAACAAGGGAATAGCGTTTGTTCTTAAATATTTAGGTTGTCAAATATCTCCCTTCCGCCTTTTTGTCTTTGAATTTTACGGCTATGTACAAAGCGCTACAGAGCTCGTATCCAAACTATCGTATCCAATCATGCATAGCGTTTTGTAGGTTATGTCAAGACCTTTCAAATGATGTATTGCGTATCTGGCAAATGATGTATTGCCAGCGTATGGAACGATTTGCCTAAAAACATAAAACACAACTTTCTCAACTTTTAAGAGCTTTGCAAATTTCAATCAAGATAATATTATATAAAGTGATCTGAATTTTTATCTCCGCTAATAATAGTTCCTAGTGAATATGATTTTAAACAAACAAAATTTGTTGTTATTGATGCGAGTCAAATGTTCGTGGGGGTGGTGACATCTGTCGATCTTAAAAAGTAACACTATCCTGCCACAGAGAAGCGTGTATGGCAAAAGCTTTGCTTCGCAATTTCGGCTTCCTGTAAACGGAAGCGGATAATATTTCTGTTCAACTTATTGTTAAATTATATTTTTGGAAATTCTGTGATTTCATCTCAAGAAATGGGATGGTAACTGGTAACCGTGAATGTTATCGGCAAGAAATTCCATTGGGTCCACCTAATCCGACCTCAACCTCAAATGTAGAAATTGTTGATGCATGGTATGTTCCTGTAAACGTTTATTTCGCTATTCAATCAATATATAAATAAGAGAAAGGAAAATTATATACAGAAAAGATTAGAGAGTTTTCATTAGCATATAATTCGATTGATTTTACGCAACAAATCCGGATAATGATCTCAACTCACATTCGCGCAACCATTGCTGTAACAGAGTTCGAATTGCTACAGAGAATTATCGAAAAATAGTTGTAATTTGTAAAGTTATTAATATAGTAAATAAATAATGTTTCAGAAATTATTATCTAATTAAGGCAATACACACGGTATTTAGCCAATTTAATTATATTCCAATTGTGAATCAGCTTATCCTTTCAAAGCAAATAACACAAATAGTAGGTGATTTCTACCATACGATGTATGCCCACTGGTGAAGCACTCAATTGAATTTATGTACATTTCCATGTGATTGCACTCGATTGCAATGACTACATATTCTTTAATCAAAGTTCAGCAGGTCAGTTCATTCATAGCTGAATGGAACGACTCTCGAGGGGTGGCGATTTTTAACAGAAGTCAGATCGCCAGCTGTGTAGATCGTGCTAACGAGTGTTTATTTTGAATCCAACTGGCACGAACACAAGCCACGGAAGCAGATACTTATCAACACATTATTCAATCTCATTAGACAGAAAACCATCGATAACGCGTGGTAATTACCTAATTTATCATGTACTCATGCACCTCGCCCGGAATTCCTATCTCGTAAAATTCACAAACATAAAAAAAAATGATTACAAAACGTTTTTCGTTCACTTTTTTTGTTGTTGTTGTTGTGGAGAAATTTAAACTAAGTGTAACAAGTGATTGCGTGTCACAACCAATCTAATGGGACAATGTGCAATCAGGCCCGACATATCACTATTTTTCCACGTTCCAGTGCCCGATTGGGTAGGGTGCTCCGTGTCAACTTTTGCAGACAAGTTTTTGCTCCAAGAGATAATGTATCCATTACTGTTTGACACAGATTTGTGTCTGCGTCTAGTTTTTAATTAATTTCAACAGTGCTGAGGGTCTAATTGAAATCAATTCAAGGATAATTAATATTTTATCACACACACCTCACTCTGATCACATGAATCACCTAACCAAGGGGAGAGATCAATTGATGTCGAAGAAAGTAATGAATGATTAACAAGTTACTTGCTAGAAAAACACTATTTGCTAAACACGAAACCATGTCCACCACGAGAATTCGATCGACCTGATAAATTGTAGGTGGTACACGGATTCTTATCTCTAACTCGATGATTGCTAGTAGTAAAGGCACAATGAAAATGGTATCTCGAGCGATTTTATCGGCTGCGGTAAATCCCTGGAAGGTCCAACTTTTTGTTTTTACTACATCATTTTGGTTGCTTTCCAAGCGAGCTTTTAGTGAAGGTGACTAACTTGTGACATGTTCCTATCTAGACGTCGGAATAACGACTTTTTGTTATCTGAAAGTATGAATGATGAATTTCGAAATTCGTATCGTGTTGTGCTCTTTTTCACAGACAGTGTTTGTTCACGATCTAAAGAAAACGCATGCTTTTCTTTGAATCTGTATCATTTTTCGGGGTGTTTTAACTTGTGGTGTTTTAAATGACCATTCTTTTGTGAGTATTCGAAAAAAAAACTTCAGACTATTCTGCTATTTCGGGTTTTCGTTTTCGTATTTGTACTCAGCTAAGCTTGGTGTTCACATGTTATTACATAATCTTATTTATTTTGGTTTCACTTAAACTGAGAATAAACACCACATTCAAGTAGAAGAATTGCCATTGTTAATAACTAATTATTATCATAAATTTATTTCACACTGTTTGTTTTTATATAGGATCATTAAATTTTTCAAATTCTTCATTTAAAATCCTTAAGAAAAACATAAAAAAGAATTTGAGTACTCCTTTGAGTTGCCTGTAGATTTGACTTCAAAGGAGACTTCGATGTCTTATTTAACCGTCCACAATAAATGTGTGGTGTTAGTTTTGTGCCCGATTTGATGATATGGCGAAGGTCAGAACTCGCCTAGGTTTAGATTGCATTTTATAATGATGTGAAATCGTTGGGTTTTTGCTTAATTCCTTTGCCGACGTGTGCCTTCATTTATCCCAGCATTTGTTTTCACAGTTTCAATTTAATGCGTTCACTAGCTAACATTTAATAAAGAAAAATTCATTTGCTCCATGTGGTCTAGTTTTGTTTGTTTAAACTAAATACAGTCGACTTCCTCTAAGTCGAACTTCCTCTAACTTGAACTAATTTTGATGTCCCGTGAAAATTCGACTTAGAGGGATTTCACTGTAATTCAATTGCATTGGTCATGTCTATGTTTCTAAACAATAAGACATTTTAAACTTTGCGGTATCTTTACCAGTTGTTAGAACCATTCCTTTAAATGAATGACTAACTGAATTTTTTGCACAATTAATAGACCAGTTTCTCCAAGTAGCAAATCGAACAGTTCTGTTTAGACAAATTTGAGATCATTTCCCTTTTATTTGAGATTTAAGGATAAAATCTCAGATAAAATTTCTTCTCTTCGCATTGCCAGATAAAATGTTAGGTAGAACAAATAACTTACAAATTTTCATAAGAGATTCCAGAATGATTTAAAAATTCAAACTTTCCTTTTTAAAGTAGGACCAGGGCAATTAAAACTTGTAGCCATAGAATAATAGTCCACCTCAACTACACGAAATGCTAGGAAACTAAAATGGTTACTAAATATGGCAACGGCGCTATGTAAAATAAATAAATATGAACTTCGAACGCCACGTAGCATGAAACATAACAAACAAAACAACGATTCTCTTCTGATGTACTGAAGTTCTGGAAGGCTCTTAAGTGTTTATAAAATCATCAACAACAATTTTGTTTGTTTACAGAGCCGATTTAATAAAAATTGGAGACATCGGAGAAGATGGTTTTTCGTAGAAAATTAATATAAATTTCCATCGCCTTTAAATTTCAATGCGAAAAATTGGTAAACGATTAATAGGTTTAAGCAAATATATATTTTTTGTTTCACTAAGATATGTTCCACTTGAATGTGCACTAACTTACTTACTAGCCCTAGACGGCCTTCATTCTAGCTACTGTTGTCTTTCGACATTATTGTTTCCAGACTGTCTTTCATTATTGATTTCGCTCTTTTTCTTGAACCAAACCTCTTGGGTTCGGATTCGAAGGCTCTCCTAGCTTATTCTTCTAGCTAAGGAACGACAATTTTCTCAACGTTCCTTAACTCAACCTTTGTATAGCTTATACTCTCGTTTGTATACCTCTCTTTCAAATATTTGCTGCAGAAATATTCGTTCAAAAGATCCAATGTCTTGCTTCCGGTCCTATTGTCAGGGTAAGATTTTGTAGATCTTGATCTCATTGCTTGTCTCTTGCTTCTAATTTTTAGGGTTTCCTTCCAAAGGAATAACGAAACCCTTATGGAATCACTTCGGTGTCTGTCTGTCTGTCTGTCTGTCTGTCGCCTTTTACATATTTGACTATAACTTATAAGTTCTTTGTAGTTAAGGGATGAAATTTGGACTGAAAGTGTATCTTTTTGGAATTAGTCGCAGATTAAAGAAAAAGTTAGTACTAATACTAACGCTCGAAAAAACGTTTACTCACTTTGATGGTCGATATGGGTGTCATTGGAAAGGGGGTGGTGCCCTGATTATGAAAATGTCTGTCTGTCTGTCATTAGGCCTTGACCTCGGTAATTGGCGAACCACTAAGAATTTAGAAATAAAACTTTGCTAAAAGACGTATTTCACTTGCCCAAAGAAAGTTCAGGAAAAAAATTTTAAGACAATTTTATACTAGCGAAAAGCTTAGTACCAATACTAAATTTGAAAAATAAATTTCTTTTACTAGTTCCTTGATATGGGTATCGTTGGAAAGAGGATTATAGTTAGATCAAAGAGTTGTACTATAGTAATCATCTCACTCTTATTGGTAAGAAGTTATTAGCCAACAAATTGCCGAAAACTGACTTGTGTACCGTGTCCCCCACCTTACTTTCTAGAATATTTGACCAAAAAATCTAAAAAAAATTGGAGTTATGGGGCAACTCATCGCAATAGCCCAAAATTATCCGAAAATCGTGTGTGATTTTTTATTTGTACTAAAATAAATTAATTACTAACTTTTTTTGAAAAAAATTTCACGGCAATATATTAAGTGGGGTACCATCGGATAGGTCTTGTAAAATGAAATAGAGTTTTCATTTGGAAGTTAAGTGTTCGAGATATTAAGCTTCAAAGTCGAAAAAAAGGCGTCCCCCCCCTCGCATTTTCACACCCGTTGGTCTAAAAATCTGAAAAAAATCTAGAATGTAGATCTTGATGTAATCTTTGTGTTAAAATTGGTTTGAGCACTCTGGCTTTAATAGTTTTCGAGATATTCGCCAAAAACCGAAAAACAACAACTTTCGAGTTTTGAAGATCCGAAAACGCCATTTTGTAGATCTCAGTGAAAGAACAATAAAATATTATGTAAAAAAAAGTATTTTCATACAATTTTTCGAGATATTAACGATTTAAATAGATTCAGTTACCTGCAAAAACGATGAACTGACGGCAGTCTCAGTGTCGCTTGCGGCATTTCATCCCCTAAATGCACCAAAGCAATTTTCACACGGCTGGCGCGAACAGCAAATGGGAAAGGATTTTCTTTTGTTCAGTTTCGTTCGAAATGAAAGAATTTTAGTGTATGTATGTATGTATGTATGTTTATTGAGCTTTTTTTTTTACATGTATATCTTAGGTTACAATATATAAAAGTATATATATAGCTTAACAGTATTTTACTTTTGCTGCCGACTTAGAAGTGGTCTGGCTATTCTAGAATTCACTTTTGTTTCGATTATGTTTAAGGATCGGATACAAGAATAAGATTACTTGAAATTACTCTAAAGATTCTTTCGTTTCTGTCCACTCAATATGACAGATGTACTTATGTGTGACTTAGCCTAAAACAACAATAGGGGGTATAGTAGGAGAGGAAGAATAAAATAACATAACAGAAAGAGAGCAATATGCTCTCGATCCTACACTAGTAGTGTGCAACTAGGACGGGTATGTACCCTTTTTTTTGTGTTATATCTATCTCTTTCGAGACACACAGCCGTTGGCTTTTTAGTATAAAGTAGTAGAATTCAGTCTTTTATTTTTTTGATTTTTTTTTTTTTTTTTTTTTTTTTTGATTTTGATTTTCAGGTACAAATTATTGTATAGTTCAAATTATAGAATTAGTTCTATGTACATTTTTAAGAAGATGATAAGGCAATAATAGTGAGCGGTATTTATATTTGTATTTGCATTAAATGGAATTTGGAATTTTCTGTTTGGTATAGGTAGCAAAGTTGTAATTCAATGTAACTTCTGTGTTTTGCTTATAGATAAAGATTATCCAATTCAAAATTAACGTCAATATATTTACTATGTATTACGATAAGATAGTAATTCAGTAACATGGTAATTAAGAGTCAAATTAAATTAAGCAGCTGCTTTGTAGCAACATTAAAAAAAAGAATATAATTCATTAGTTAACATAGTAGTTAAGTTAATTCATTAGTTCAGTAAACAAGATGATTAAGGGTAACTTAAGCTAGAGTACAAAAGTGATATAGTGATGATAATGACTAGTAACTAATAACATAGGTGATAATATCCAGTATTTACATTTAAATTAACGTTCTTAAGCCTAAGGTAGTAATACTAATAAGAAAAAAGAAAGTTCTGAGTTCATTGTGAGTCCTACGTGAGTTAACTAAGAATGGTTATTATTGAAAAATTTATGGACATGTTAGGGAAGTGACGAAATTGATATAAGCAAATTTTTTACGGTTGAGATTGTCAATGCTCAGATAGCTGGGCCAAAACTCCTCAATCTTCTGCATGAGATCCTCCAGGGAGATTCCAAAGAGCTTCTCCGATTCCAGACAGAAGTCTGCAAATACCCCTTTCCTTCTTTTTGGATTGTAGGGGCCCTACCTCTAGCCTGACCCCTAATAGCTTCAGCGTATGAAAGATTGCCTTTTGGAGGTCCCAAGACCTCCCCGGCAATTGAGCTCCTGAGAGTCAATCTTTTAAGTTTAGAGGATTCCTTAAGGACCTCTCTTTTCTTTTGAAAGGTCACCCATTTAGGACAGCCTTTATAGCTGGCTGGATGACCCTTCATTTTGCAGTTAACGCAGTAAATGTCTTCACGAGGTACCTCTGGGGGAACCTCACATTTACCCTTCTCATGCGCCTTATCGCATTTTACACAATTGGGGGGAGAGGTGCAAAAACTTGCGATGTGACCAATGCCTTGGCAACGAAAGCATTGTTTCGGCCCGGAGCTTCTAACATTTTCCCAATACACTTTATGATTCAGGATGTACTTGATTTGTTTTATTTTAACTAGGCTCTCCTTATTCTCCAACGTGCAGAACAGAAGTTCTAGTCTAATATTTTCTTTTTTGGATCGGGGGGTCTTAAATTCCCTAACCGAAACGCTCAACGAGGGATCCAGTAACATCAACTCGTCCTGGACCTCCTGTGCGCTATAAAACTTCGACATACCCCTCAGGACAACGTGAAATTTCCTTAATTGTTTTGGCATGAAGGAGAAGGCTACCCCCTGCATCTCCTCTATAATATTTAATAAATGCCTGTGAACATCGACATCTCTAACGTAAATCTTAAACTTACTTATACCATTCTTTATAAATTTATACTTATCAGAACTATAATTAATTTTTTGAAAGTACTCACGTAGGACTCTTACGTTGGCATTTCTTATAAAAATCGGCGGGCACCACTGAGTCTTCCTGCTTTCCCCGTCCAGGTTGCTGCTGCTTCCGTCCGCTTCCAATATGTTCTGCTGCTGGGTCCGCTTCTTCGCTGGGTGTTGAGTCGGGGCATCCTCCTCTTCGATTCTTAACGCATCGAATCTGTTGCTGGGGTCCGCAAATTTTCTTTTTTTGATATTGTTTGGGATCTCGTTGGTCCTCTTTTTACCCCCGGTGCTTGCGGGGTGCACATTATTCTTCTCGCGTGCTTCGAGGAAACTTCCCATCAGTAATTTGGCGTTATTTATGCCAGTGGCTGATATATCGCTGTTACCGACAAAACCAAAGTGTATATTCCTTCTAGTTGCATTAGTATTAATTGCCGTAAAATTACTCGGCGTCGTATCGCCGGCCTCCGGCACAACAGTTTCGGTGGCGTCTTTCTGTCCACTCGCCGTCAGACTAGCGGTACTTTGTTCGGCGTCACCCCACCAGTCCATTTCTTTATAAATATTAGCTTTATCCGCCGCACTTAGAAGCTGCGACGGTAAAGTCACTTTTTTACTCCTCTCCTTATCAGGAGGGACACACTTTTTACTTGGAGAATTGTCCTCCATAGAATAGGTTTTAATTAAATTGAATTTACTTTATAGTTATTTTTTTATTTTTTCCTTTTCCTTCTGATCTGCTCTGCAACTGCTCGCTTCCGCGTCTCCAAGCAGAATCAGAATTTTAGTGTATGAACAGTGAATTGAGCTAAGTTTAATTTGATTTGACTATTTTAGTTTGTTGATTTATTAGACTTATATTAAGTCTAAACTACTAATCTGTTTGCGAACGAAACCCTCGGCGGGTGAGTAAAACTCACACTTGACCAGTTTTTTGTAAGCTGAATATTCAGATTATCAATCGTTGTCAATCTTGAAAGAGGAGCTTTTGAATGTTAATAGAACGTTTAATTGAGAACTAGGGTTGACACTGTGAGCCTCGAATATAAAAAAAGATTCTACATTAAAAAAATGCTTTGAACAGCTGTGTATTTTACTTCTAAGCCAGTTAGAAAACAATTTTTTATTGAATGTATCATACTCTTAGCTGTTGAGTGCAATACTCTTAATGCTTGCTCAATATTTCTTGTTTGCTGTAGTTAACAAGGCCAAACACCCTTAAAATGCAGTTGTTTTGTAATTCACATTATTTTTTTTATTATAACAACATCTGCCAGACAGTAAAGTATATTGTCTATAATTATTTGGCGAAGTTCGCATAACTTGATCGTGCCAATGTGTAAAAGCACTTATCATTTGACATTCAACAGTTGTCTTGTGACATTTTTAATGTCCAGACAAAATGGGTTCTCTAACTTAAGTATTCTAGATTATGAGGCTGGTTGTTAAATGAGACAACCAGACGCTTGTTCGACCCGCTTACGACAGACGTAAGTTCCACTATTAAAAACGTACCCGTTTCAAATCAAACTCTTACCTGATTGTTCTCTCGTACGGTACATTCTCAGATTACAACAAATTGATGTACCATCTGATCACATCACAAAAGTTCAAATAGGCACAGCGCAATTATGGCAATTGTCACACTTTTTTTTTATTTGTTTAATCTACTAAAACAACTGAGATAAGGTGATACAATGAAGACCGAATGTATAACCAAATTTGTGCCTAATAAACCACTTGTGTAATTGAGTTTTTGTTTTCATGGTAAATCAATCAGTCTCGCATTATTTGACAAGGTTTTCACTTCACATAAGCTGTTGTGCGCGCGAACGTGACTACAGAAAAAAGAATTAATTTGTTATTCCCGTCGGCTTTAAAACAAGATTTTATGGTTTGAATTTAATATCACCTTCGTCATATTAACTTTTTTGCAGTGCAGTAAAGCAATAAACAAGTGCATTTGTTGGTAAGATATAACTTTAACTGAGTATGCGCAATTGAAACTGGAACAAATTAGGGTATTTATAAAACAATAAATTAAACTAGTTTAATATTCTCTAAAGTTCATTCCAATGTGCTATTGAACTTAATTCATTGAGCGCAAATGTGCGAGTTTAATAAGGCAACGCGTTGAATCTTTATGATCTGTGCACAGTAATAGTGTTCAAGTTAAAAGGCTGATTTGGGGTTAGGTCATGGCAAAGGCCGACATGCTAACCAAATGGGTAGCAGAAATTGCTCGCATTCGCATTTTCTTATGTAGGCGAGACATCGACCGAGCCTATTGATGCTGATGCCTCCAACAGTTTCCATTTCCATCGACAAAAGAATCAGGTTACTGCTGCCGGTGCTGTTTCGATCTTCTGTCGACGTAGACAGCTGGGTCATTTTCTTCAGACTCGCTGTCCAAGATGGACCCACAGACAAATCGTAGTATAAAATTCAATTTTCTAGAAGTAAATCTTGCACGCTCGATGTTAACATCAGATGTTATTAAACCGATCGTTCAATGAGTTCACAATAAAGCTGACGCGGTCATTTGAAAGGTCTGCTATTCTACATATAACAACATAAATGTAGCTTCGAAATTAAGTCAGAATTAATCTTAACGTTTTTAACGCTTGTGTTATCAAAAACACTAATCTTAGCATTAAAACTGGATTCCGATATTTACAGTCCAATCAAATCTACAAATATATTTGTGTTTTAAAACATTGATGTTTGATACTTTTGCTGCAACTATAACCTCATAGATTCGACCAGGTTTTTTTTAATTAATGAAGCACTGATAAACCTGGCTTATTTAAATAGTAGCAGTGAGAAGATTTTTATTAAGTCGTAAGCGTCTACAAATATATCACCGTGTGGATTCAATTGTGCACCACTGTATATCAGTAAAAAGTGTTGTTCTTATCTTTGTTGAATTCTAAAAACAAAATAAATGAGACCGTTAAAATATAATATATATTGCTATAAAATTAAAATAAATTAAAATGTAAAAATAGGATTAATACAAAGAACTCAACGTGTAATAATAACTATTATCTTAAATGATTTGTTTGCTGCTAAGAATTATTTGTTCGTTAAATAATAATAGTTATGCATTTTTTTTGGATTCCATTTCAGATGTGTGACTTTAAATGGAAACAAGATCAAGTGAAACTAAGAAATTTTCTTTTTGGACCGTAAGCTTTTGGACAGCAACTTGAACAATGAGTAAGTTTTCTTTTCTTTTGTATTGAAATGAAAGACAAAGTCTAATCTTAAGGTTAATTAAGTCAGTTTTAAGTGATTGTTAGTTGTAGTTATGCGATTGTGATTCACACTTGGCTTCGATTTGTTGAAGTTCAAGTGGAAATTGTGCTAAAACTCAAAGGACAAAAGTGGATTACTCGACTAATAAGTTACTAAGGATTAAATATTTGATGAGAAGTTCGAACACACGCAATAAGTTGAATGCAGTATAGTTTGTGAAGTTAGAAATTTGAGTCAGCGCTTTACAGGTCTTTCCAAAATATGTATGTACTTAATCGAGAAGAAAGACTATATCGTGACTTCGAGCAATAACAAATGGAAGGATAATAAATGGGGAACCTTTCTTGCAATGAAGTCCCGACAGTGCACGGAAGAAAGTTTGTTGCTGGAAATGTTTTAGGAATTAGTTCCACAGACTTTTTTTTTGGACGCTTATGCCCAGTTTTACAATGAGAGTTTAAACTGGAGTTTAACAAAGTCTCAAAATGAGTTTGAACTTTTCGTTAAACTCATTCGGTTTCACAGTCAAAGATAAACTTCCAGTTAGCTTAACGTAGTTTTGGAAGTTGTGTCTGAAGAAATTGTAGGGTTGTGAAATATCAATTACGACTTTTGACGTGTTTTGGTTTTAGTACAATATATTAGGTTGTCAAATATCTCCCTTCCGCCTTTTTGTCTTTTGAATTCTCCGGCTATGTACAGAGCTCGTATCCAAACTAATCATGCATAGCGTCGTTTTGTAGGTTATGTCAAGGCCTTTCAAATGATGTATTGCCCAGATACGAGCTCTGTAACGCTTTCTACATAGCCTGAAAATTCAAAAGACAAAAAGGCGGAAGGGAGATATTTGACAACCTAATGTAAAATTGATTTCAGACTTAAAGAAACAAGGAGCTTAATCTGAAAAGTGGTTCGAATCACCGCGATTGACACGTTACGTTACGTTACGTTTTTTATTACAACGAATTCGAATTTCTTCCGTGTGTTAATGAAAAATGGAGAACTTTGATCCGAATTAGCACGGACCTTTACACATAGAGCAATTACTAGGCAGCTTTGAAACAATTTATGAACCTGGTTAATGAAGTAATCCCTTAAATTTATCTTTTATAGCTGAATTTGTGCATTAATTTAAAGTGAGCGGCAAAAGTCTTGATACCCTGGCATGTTCTATCTCTTGATATTGAAATTATTTGAATAATTTGCATTATAAAATACAGTCAACTTCATCTAACTCGAATTTTCCATACAAAAATCATCCTCTAAGTCGAACTCCCTCTAACTCCAACTAACTTTGATGTCCCGTGAAAAATCTACTTAGAGGGATTCCATTGTATTTCATTATTTGTAAAAAAATACTTCGCCTTAGAAAAAAAAAAAAAATATAATGAAGTCTCGAAAATAATTCCAACAAAAATGTTGATACCTTAAAACATATGGAGAAAATTTAGGTTATGGTTAAATTTTGCAGAAATAAAGCAAACAGTTTTTTTAGATTTAATAGAGTACAAATAAGAAGTACTTTTTGACACAAATTTTATTTGCGAAAACTTTTTATCAGTACAGTGAACTCTCGATAATTTTAGCCTAAGTATTGAACAAGCCAGGGCATCAAAACTTTTGCTGCTTACTGTAATAAGTGAGGTTGATAAGCTCTAGGTGACTAGTTGGCAATGTTAATTTATGCATATTTTGTAATTGCACTTATTTTCCATTAATAATAAGACCATACAAATCATTTCAATTAATTTTGCCGTCGGTTCAAGGAAAGGTTTGCAATCAATCTTTTATATTGTTGGTTGCTTACCCTTAATAATGCGGTTTGAGTCTTATTGTCGTTTTTGACCTATGCTCAAATAAGCCAAGTTAAAATGCAACCACACATTGGATAGCTGTCTAGTGTTAGTCTTATGGAAAAAAAAACAAGAAAGGAATACAAACAAATATTAGAGGCGTACTTTCAATCGTTTTCCGAAAGACGAAAAAGATGCTTTAATAATAGCAAATTATGTATTCCTGTCTTTCTTTTATGTAAATAGCAGAGGTCATGTTTTGTGGCGTTTCACTCTTAAGAGCAGACCTCGTAAATATTATGATACCTGTTTTGTGTTGTTTTGTGACAGCATGGTACAAGTACCATGAAAATAAGTCGTCAATCAAATATTTACATTTCACCAGAATTATCTGTTGTTGTCTTACAACCTTAAAGGTCATCGTTACTTGGATACTTAGAACCAAATTTAAGAACGTGTTGTAACAGTTTACAATATGGGTATATTTTTATTTTATTTGCAAACAGTATGACACAGAAACATTTAGAACACATTTTTGTCTGTTTTTTACTGGTGGCGCTTAAAGTGTGACTTAATCAAGGTTACCTAGGTTGATCTATTAGTTGAGGCAGTTGACACCGATCAGGTATCCAAAGTGTTCTGATCTCATTTTTTTCCAAGTTTTTTTTTTTTTTTCTTGATTGTAGGTATATGTATTAATAAGTGACGTAGGCCTACGTTCATGGAAGTAACAACTAATTCCCTGGACGAAGGATTGTATGAATGGAGTGTAGGTTTTAACTAAACTTACGCTTTGCATTTTCAATCTTTCGTTAGTTGTTTTTATCCACTTGGTAAAAATACCCTTTCTGATCGCTTTTCTTATTATTTTACTTTCAGGGAGGCGAATTCCATTACCTCTTCCCAACACTGGGTCGATGTACCGACGAAGGAATTCGTATTGCATACGTGCCACAATAACAATCTTTCTACTTCTTTTTATTCTACTGCAAATACACGTTTTCAACTACTGTAAGTATTCGAAATCATCACATCTATTTCAAAAAAAAAAAAAACGTGATTCTATTCTTTTTCAGCTGAAGTAAGAGATCCGATTGTGGGTGATCCAACGAATGATTCTACAGCGGCCATACTCTCGATGGTACCATCGGTTTTTCACAAATTTCTTAAAGCAAAGACAAGAAATCAGACTGTTTCAACAGTTGGTAAGTTAATACACTACATTAAACCACATCTCCGCTCTTCTTTAACAATATCTTTCAGCTAATCACAATGGAAGCCAAAATGTTTTCGTTGAAGTCTATCATCCCCCGAATATAACTGAAATTAAAAGAATGATTGCCAAATACAATGAATTACAAATAGTTTTAAATGAGGATACCTTTGGTCCCCTTCAAAATGACTCTGTGATAATAGTGATACAGGTGAGAGCATCATTAAGTTGAGAGGTACATCTTAAGTTAACTAAAAATGATTGCTTCTTTAGGTGCACACGCGTATCACATACCTTCGCCATTTAATTGTAAGTCTTGCCCAAGCGCGGGATATTTCAAAAACGTTGTTAATATTTTCACATGATTACTATGATGAGGATATTAATGATTTAGTGCAAACAATAGACTTTTGTAAAGTTATGCAGGTGAGTTTTCCTTTTGATATTTGCGTTCTAGTTTTGATTGTTTCTTTTTAGATTTTCTATCCGTTTTCAATACAAACACACCCCAATGAGTTTCCTGGTGTGGATCCCGGTGACTGTCCGCGTGACATTAAAAGAGATCAGTAAGTACGAACGGGACTTAGAACTGAAATCAATTGCAAATTATGTAGAAGAGAGTGCCAAATAGTACTAAGCACAAATAGGTATAAGTGATTTGTGGTATTCGGTCTAACTGTTAAGCGAGAGTACTCGGGTTCGAATCCAGCCCGGAAAAACACCACGAACATTTTTAACGGCCCCACCTCTAGCGAACGACTGACAATCCTCCTGGAGTACTTCTGCCACGGAAAGCTTTCGCCGTTCGGAATCGGTAATAAACTGTATGTCCTCTTCACATGTGTCACAATTATAACGCGCACAACAAAGTGGAGGCGCGAACAAGCTATGCTCAGGCTCTGTATGGACTGTTACACAGATTATTTTATTTTTTTAGTCGCTACCAATAGTACGTTCATTCCACGACTAACACTGGTCTTAGTTATAGAGCAATTAGCGTCCGGTCCCTAAACTAGCATGAATCAAAAGTGACACTACCTCAATCACTTTATAAATAAAATGGAATATATGGCTTTTTCCGGTGTTAAAGTGACATTTGTCCTTGTTGCGTTCTTCAAACTCATAATTGATATAAAGGTTCAGGTCTTTTTAATCTTCCCTGTCTCGATTCTTTATCGTGATTATCTTAACCTGGCCTTACACAAATCTAGAGAAATCAACAATTAATAAATAGTTCTCTACTCTAAGGTATTGGAAGACATGCCTTCCATGTGCATAGTGACATCGCTGGCAAGGTTTTTGATGTAAAAAGTTGTCCGCAAATTCTAATGCAAAGCCGTGACTCAAAACTCAACTACATTGAAAATCGTGCTCGTTTGGTTTCGTACTCTTTTGCAGCTGTTCTGCATCATTTATTTACTCCAAAAAATGTTGTCAATTAACAAAAATAATGTTCAGTGCAGACTCTAGCCTTGGTACGAAGACGTTTTAGTAAGTCAGTGCCTGTAAAATAAAAAAAATAAATCAATTCTGTTTCCCAAAATTTAACTAAATGTATTCTCCAATCTCTACGATAATTTTTTTCCAATGATTTTTTAATCATCTTGGACGAAAAAATGATTTTACAGGACCGTAGCTACTGTTTCAGGTGTTTTTTACTTCTGGGGTGCTTGTATTCAGGTTTATTCAATTGTTACGAAACGTCGTTAAATTCATTTTTTCTCGATTAGGTTTTTACTCCATCGTCAACAAACGTGGCACTGACAGGCAACCTACCCTAAGTGTCTGAGCTAACGCTGTCTTCCAACGTTGACGGTCCCGGGCATGCTGCTTCGAGTCCGGAAGACCAAGCTGTCTTGCATCCGCGATTATTTTATCTCTGTACCGGAGGTTCGGTCTCCCTTTTCACTTCGAACCAGGAGGGTTGGATTCGAAGACCATTTTAGCTGGAGCGTTTGTGTCCATGCGCCACTGTAGTCCACGAATTTTTTCCTTCCGCACTATATCCATTTTTTTGTATAGCTCATAAAGTTTGCCCTTGTGTCTTCTCCTCCATTCGCCTTCCCCGAAGACTATACCGACTGCTCCGCCGAAGTTTGGTTTCTTGACCAATTTTGGCGGTGAAGTCCACGAGCGATTTTAACATCGTACTCCGAACAGGTTCCGTAAGCTTTGTTCAAGAGGTCGTAGAACTTCTCTTCAGCGTGATCGGTAGCGATGTTTGCCCAGATGATGCTGATGTAGAATCTGCTTTAGATGTGGATCACAACTAGGCTTATTCGTTTAGTCGATTACTTTCGACCTTAGCCGGTTACCCACGACGAATCTGCATCCCAATAAGTGCATCCCTTTGTGGCAACTGAAATAAATGATGTTCTATCCAGCATATTTCCTGGATCGCAGTAATGTCTGCCTCATAGTTGAAAAAGTTTCTAGTTGGTGTGCAGCTCCAGGAGTGTAGAGAGGAGCATACTCGAAAATCATAGTCCTTTTTCGTGGCGTGTTGTCGTAGTTAGCTTTCTCTGTCCGAAGCTTCGTTCCGCTTTTCCATAACAGTTGGTTGTTTTACATGGACGGGTCGTTAGCCCTCCGCATAACCGCCATTTCGGTCGGGTTAAATTGAGCGGTGGCTGCATACATCAGTTTACCACCCAACGGTTGTTACGGACGGCTCTACAGAGGGTGCCACGGAGGCTGTAAAATAAATCGTATAAAGTATATCAGGCAGAGGCCAAAGGTATACACAAAATGAATTAGTTCCCCAAACAAATACAGGACAATTTTTCAGGAGAAAATGCATATTTTTCCCCGGAAAATATATTTCTGATGTCGAGTTTATCCAGGGAATAGTTTTTTCTCTTTTTCGAAGTTGCTTACGATAAGGAAATGTCTTAAAAGTTAGAAAACAAAAATAAATGCAGTCTGACTAAAAAAATATTAAAAATTAATCAGCATAAAAAACAATATTAGTTTGAGCTACAAATTTCTGAAATATATTTCTCTTAAAAAGATTAAAAATTAGGTGTTCAGTTGCTCACTAAATACTTTCTTAATTAACGCAGAAATGAATTAGTTGTGGCTTCGTTTTGTTTTGTATATGAAAGGTTGTAAATGTAGCAGGCTTAGCAAATTTGAATTGAGAAAGAGGAAAAAATAACAATCAATTTATTCACTTACAATCTGCGTGTTTATTTGAACGTGAAAAAAGGAAAGTAACTGACTGATTTGTGGTTGTGACTAGTCCATAAGAAAATTTATATTTCATTGGATCTAAAAATGGAAGGTTTAAGTTGAACCACGTAGTGCCTAAAAACCTTAGCAAATCGACCATACCCAATACCAAATCTCCGTGCGTTAACGATGAAGACAAGATTTTACCGGGCGCAATAATTTGATAAAGTTTGATATTCTGCTAACTATTTCTCTCCACTAAGATCTAAATCAATAACTAAAGTTCCTCTTTCCATTTTAGAGCAATTATTCGAAAGTGCAACAATGCCTTGTACCCAGATTTGTATGGTCACTATAGAGAGGCACCATTCACCCAAACCAAGCACCATTGGTGGTGGAAGGCGAATAGGGTCTTCGATCAGTTGGAAGTAACACGTTTTCACACTGGTAAATTTAAATCTATTCTAATCAATTTAGTTGCTATTTAAAT
This sequence comes from Syritta pipiens, assembly GCA_905187475.1. Lineage (NCBI taxonomy): Eukaryota > Metazoa > Arthropoda > Insecta > Diptera > Syrphidae > Syritta > Syritta pipiens. Next base: position 33,018,868 of record LR994572.1, on the reverse strand, counting down.
ACGCTTTGTGTTCTTTTTTTAGGTCTGGTTTTGTTCCTAGAAGAAGATCATTACGTTGCTGAAGATTTTCTCTATCTTTTGGAATTGATGGAAAAACGGGCAACTGATCTTTGTCCGCAATGTAATATCCTATCATTGGGAACGTACTTAAAAACTTTCAACTATTATACGTATAACAGCAAGGTAAGTTAAAAAAAAAACAAAACCAGTCAAGTTTAACTCTTAACACAAACGAGCCAATATTGGCTGATTTGTGCCTCTAAGGAAACACATACACTGTCAAACAAAACATGTGAATATGTTGTGCGTTTAGTTATGTCTTTTTTTTGTCTGTACGTTTCATGGAACATGTTAATTAGATCTAGGATGTTCAAAATACGTGAAAGTCCTATTGTTTTAGACATGCAACAAAACATATTGAACTTTTGAATTTAAGAAGGATAAATGTCTGTACTATGTCGTTTAAAATTGGCGCTTTGAATCTAAAACCTAGTTCTTTGCAACTCTTGTTTGAAGTAACTCTTCCAGCTAAATTTGCAAATAAATAATAAACTAGTTGAGAAAAGGATTTAACATATTAGAATGAAGTAGCTAGAAAGGCAACGTCTCTTTTAGCTTTCCGTACAACTCTTTTTAAGTTTTGTTCTTTGATTGGAGGCCAATTATCGAGAGGATTTATTGTAACTGACAAAGTGAAAGAATAAGTAGATTTTCGTTATCCTAGAAAACATGAAATTGGTTACTTAGCTGTCTACATGTGAATACACACAATTGGATTTATTTTTTAATAACCTCACGAGTGTAAGTCCTTTTTTGTTCAAGACATTAAGTACGTTACAAACTAATCAAAGAAATTTTTATGAAGCTAATGTCGAACCATTACTATTAAAGGCGCGTAAACCCTGAAAGAAGACGAACAAACATAGGGGACTTAAGATCTGCATACTAATTATTTAGTTTTTGGACATAAAAGATATGATGAGCTTATTTTTAAATTTTTAGTTCGCGTGATTAAAGCGTTTTTTTTTTTAAGTACTTTAAATTATAATTTATTTTGTTTGTTACTTTCCTATCGAAATGTTTCCCTCTATCACGTTACTTTTCCTTGTCGCCTTTATTCGTATGTATGCCTTCGTTCTCAGTGACGTAAAAAGTTTTATTTGAATCATTTTTATTCCAAATCTTAGAAATGTTTAGTCTCAGAATGTCGGCAGTATTGGTGCAATTTTGGAAAGTATTTCTAGAGTCGATGATTTTGAGTAGAAAAAGGTCGACCAAAGAGGTTATCGATCTAGTGTATGAAACATGAAACAGAACGAGCCCATTTATTTTCCTCATAAGCGTCTCAAACTGTTGGCAAAAAAAAAACTTTTTCCTGTTTTGTCGATGAGTGTGGTGATGGGAATTTCTTTCAAGATTTAGAGTCACGAATAGTTCTTCGAAAATCCCCGCCTTATAGAACTTAGAAAATTGATTGTTCTTTACACAAAAACCCAACTATGACCGATTTAGTCTGGTCCTGCCATCCCATCGGTCGTATCTTAGCTAATTTTTTGTAAGCCATTTATCAATCTCAACAGTACAGAAGGGTTAACGCAAAGTGTTCAGTATGTTTTGTTCGACACTGTGTGTATGTACATCATTGTAATAAGTATTTTCTAAATTTATCCATCACCCTCGCTCTCTTCATTTGAAGGGGGAAAGGCAACTGCCCATTTTTATGTTTTAATTTTATTTCTCACAAACAAAATGCTTCAAAAATGTTAAACGTGTTTATTTATCAACATACATACACACATATATATCTATAAATACACATCCACAATATATACATACCTATATATATATTATACATACATAACCTTTATAAATGTTTTTTTCCTAATTTTCGCTAATATGATATTAATTCTTTCATTGTTGTTGTGTTACTGTTTCGATTTTTCAAAAAAAAAAAAAAAAAACGAAAAATAAAAGACTAATAGAAAATCCTATAATGGTCAGTATTCTTCGCTAATCGGTTCTAACAGTCTGTTAGGATATAGTTTCAAAGGCAATAATAATAACAATAATAAGAATTTCGATACTAAACAAAAGCAAAAGCATAATAATATGAAAAATACTAATAGTAACACTGAGCACAAAAGCAAGTCGAACGGCTTGAAAAGTCACTTTGCCGTTGCCGAGGGTGCCGAAGCAAACGCACTTACGACTGAAAAAAGTACAGCACAACACACTTGGAGCTATCACGTCCTACCATCATTGTATTCAGTTTATCAGAAGGTAGAATAATTTCTTTTCACTTTCTTCTTCTTCTTCATCACTAAATACACTTACTACTACTAATTTTTTATTGTCACCTATTCGTTTTTTTTTTGTCTATAAAAATCTTCTTCTAAACTCTCTCTAAACTTTTCTTCTTGTTTCTTATTGAAAGAACAATATCAATGCATTATTTATTGTTGGTTGATTGGTTCTCTTTTACTTTATCATTTATATTTTTCTCTTTTGTTTTACTTTTTACTTGTATGGAATAAGATCGTTTTGCTTATTAACATTTTTTTTATCGCCTTCTTAGTGTGTAGTTTTCTTCAAATTCTGCACGCGCATGCACCTTAATCTTAATCTTTAATTGGAATCTATGCAGCGTGTAAAACAACTAAAGTATTTGCCGCCTATAGTAATTTAATTTTTATTTTAAAAAATCGGGATGTAAATGTAAAATTTGAGTTTGATCGTACAACCACCAAAGACCCAATTTCACAGCTCAAATCGGTGTATAAACTCTCTGAATTTTTTCTATTGATTTCTGTTTCTTTAAAAATGCCTGAGTTGGTGCTTTTCGTGTAGGAGAGAACGTGTAAAAAAAGTATGGTAAACTTTTTTAATGGCGCCACCAAATTTTACAGCTGTTGACAATTAATAAGAAATGCTACTATTATTTAATAAGGATGAAACAAAAAAAAGTACTTTCAGAGTATTATGAACGGAAGAACTAGCATACAGTGAGCACACAGTTCGAATTACAACGGTTTTCGAATTACGGGGGTTTCAGGGAAAAAATATGACTCCCTTTCGTCACTTAAGGGTTGTTACGGAAAGCGGTAAAAAAGACATCAATTTTGCACAAAATAATACAATATTTGAAAATAAATTCGAATTACCGAGAGGGTTTTATTTGATTTGCAGAGGTTTTTTCAGGGGACTGAATATATCTCTTTTTGCAGAAGTTTTCGAATAATAAAGGTTCGAATCGTCGAGAGTTAACTGTAGTTACATTGGGCAGACTAATTAAAGTTTGCAGCGACTCATCCTTCTTTTTCTTTCATGCCTGTTTTTGACCGAGGAAAGTACCTCCAGCAACAAAAATGTTTGTGCTTGGATTCATTTCGATAACAATCCAAAATACTGGAAAGCTTGTTAAGCTTCATAATTTTTCTTGCCAAGACACTTTTAGCAGAAGTCTTAGTTGGACGGCACCAAAATTGTGTTAACAATCTTGAAGTTCGCTATGAGGTACGCAACAACAAATATTAATTTGATATAGAAAAATTGCTCGTAATGGTCAGAAACTGGTGGTATTGTTATATAGGTCCGAACTTTCTGGTGGAATTTCTTTACCAAACTATAAAAGTCTGTGGTGACTTTAAATTTTAGTCAATTGCCTGTTTCAAACGGCCCAGTTGGATGGCAATATGGAGGCAACTCATAATAACGCAAATATACAGCAAAACCCCTTTGGGCGTTGGTCTTGGTTTGACGGTTTCTGCTTTTGCAGACTGTTTTCGTATGTAACTCCGTTTTCTTCGGAATCACCATCCGTTTAAAAAATTAATCTGTTATATTCCGATTGGCTTTGGCTTCGCAAAAGTATTTTGATTCATGACGTTTTTTTATGTTTGTTGGTATGGCACCCCAAAATCGATCTTTTTTTTTAGATCCAACTTTGTACGAATGATTTATAACTGTTTATGGTCGATCCGCTACTTGATCCTTAACCTATTAATATGCAGGTCACCACAAATTTTTCATGTGATTTTGTCGAGATTTTGTCTTCAAAATAAAAAATTTCTGAGCATAATCGACGAAATCAAAGCTGCACGTTAATACCTATTGCAGTATTGGGACCGGCAATACCATCCACAATTTTAGGAACCTATCTTACATTTGTTGACCGTTTTAAAAGTTGAATTCCAAAATTTGTGAAACTTACATTTTTAACAACTAAATGGAACAAAATAAAAAGCAAAAGAAAGATATTGGAACGAAATGTCACCTTTTCAACCTGTCGCGATTTAAATACTTTACGAGATATCGAAGGCTGTATCCATCTACCGAATATTGGTTTGTTTTTGTTTTGTTCCTATCTTCGTCAAACCCATTTTCGAATATGCTGCCACCCACATTCGACGCATCGAAGCTTGCCCAGCGTATGCTCCCTCGAGTTCTTGCCTAGAACTAACCAACCACCATACGTGTCCAGTCCACCAGTCCGTCGAAAGCTGAAGCAAAATTGTCGATTTGCACACCAACAAGTTGAATGTTGTGTCAATATTATTGGTTGTTCTTTCGACTTTCACCTTTTTAAAACTTGTCTTCGCAGCAGTCTTCTGTCTCGTTTTTTTTCCTTTTTAACTTTACCTTTGTTAACACTTAAGTAACTTGCTTAAGTTTCTTGAACTAAAATTGAAATCTACCTTCTGAGCTCACTTTCTGCCTACAAAGAGCCAAAGTCCACTTAAAATATCAAAACTGCACTACTATATGCCGTCTACACAATTAAGAAATCTCTTTGGCTTCTCGTCGGGTTCAATTAACAGAAAACTGTGGTTACAAGCCGACAAGAAATGTTTCACTCCATTAAAATAATTCATTTTAAGAAGACAAGTTTTCATCCAAAATGTCAAAGCTGCATTCAGTTTTTAATTACTCAATTAGAGAATGTCTTCCATTAGCTTTTTTCTTTTCTGGAATTTAGAAGTCTGCAAAAAGTTCTCTCACTCCATGCATTAATTCATTTTTTTTAATCGTTGGGCTATCAATTAAAACTGTGCCTACTCAAAAATTCAAAACTGTACTTAATTGTCTCTATCAAGGAATCTGTGTCGTTTTTCCTGCGGTTAAGTGTAGTCAAAATATGCTTTAACACAGGAAGCTAATTCGATTTCTTTTGCTCCCTTTCTATCAATTAATGTGCTCGAAAACCATAACTAGACTTAGTTTTCAATCATGTAATTAGAGATCCAGATCCAGATATTTTTTGGTTGTAAGTCGGCCGGAGATTTTTTGTTTCTTAAAGAGCTGAAAAGGAGGTAATATTTTAGTAATGCGTTCGCTGAATTCACTGAAAGAATTTGAAGCGATTCGCCATTTAAATAATTAACTTCACTTGGCGAATTTAACTTCTATATTGAAATTTTAGAATTAATTTTCTGCACATGTCATAGAGTTGAAGTCAATGGAATGCACGTTTTGAATTTGAATTGTGCATTCATTGAAGTCTTTGCCATTCTCTTGAACTTGTGGAATTCTTTTGGATTTGACCTCATCTCATAAAGCGACTGTCTACACGAGCGAATGCTTCAACACACCAATAATCTGCCTAATCCGACGCCATTTTATGTGCACATTGCTTCATTGTAAAAGCTACGCAAAAGTTAAAGAAGCCTTTGACTTTAAACATTTAAAAGTTTCAAACAAAATGGTGGAAGACAATTTCATCAACTCAACGGGTTCGTATTCATATCGATTTTTTCGTTCTCATTCAGACAAACATCGTGGTATTTAAGTTTTCATCCATTGCACTAACAATTCAAATTCCATGGGCATATGAATCCATCTCCTTTGATAAAAAAAAATTTTATCACATCAAAAATCAAATTTACGACCTCATCGTATTCAATGTTTTTACTGTTCATAGGTTGTTTATCGGGTGCATAGAATTCCAAAAACACATTTATATCGAAAGCAGGTACTTTAAATGTTTAATACAAAAAAAAAATAGTTGTGTTTTGCATAAAATGTGTGGCTAAAATCGTATTCAGAGTGAGACTAGATTAGGTTTGGTAAACCAGGTTTGATTGTTGGCTTTTTTTTTTGTACACCACTGCTACTAATCATTTGCATGTTGGTTGCTTGTGTTGAGACTTTGAACTTAAATCAATGGTATGGCTTAAAATAATTTTATTTTTGTTGAAGATTGAAGATGATTTTTTTTTGTTGGTTTAACAGTATTTTAAGAAATATGTAAAATTAACATTTGTATTTTTTAAGGGTTTTCCAATAGAATGACTTGTAGCACAATCACTAAATAATTAAACTTAAGTGGGACAGCGTTTTTTCGTCTATAAATTGACTTCTCCACAGAATCGTCTGCACATTTTCAACCACGACACTTTGATTAAACAAAGTTAGGGCTTAAATTTGCTGGTTAGAACAAAACCAGAACAAAAGATTTAAGTAATAATATTTAGCGCAACGAATCGTAAAGGACCAGAGCTAAACATGATTGTTTTAAAAATTTAGCACGCGTTCAAGGACTTGTTGTTTTTTGCTGGTTCATTTGAATGAGAAATGAATTCAAATGATGAATAAAAATTAAAGAAGTAATGTGTTTTCACCAAAAATAAATAATTTCGTTTATCTAAGGAAAAATCATTCAAATGAGTTCGAGCGGTGAATAAAAATAAAAGAAGTAAAGTGTTTGCGAAAAACAGATTGTAGTTAAATAACATTCTTATTATTTTTAGAGGTGTTAAAGGCTGAAAGGAAATTTTCATGCATTTCATCGACCGGCTTGAGTTCTTGTGTTAACTGAACTTTATAAGCCTTAAGAACCAACCCAAAGTAATGACGTTTGTGGAATGCCAAATTCCCAAGAGCGACGAGGAATGGACAAACCTGGGTTTTCTTCAACACTTTGGACTACAGCAGCAATATTCTCAGTTGTTCTTGAGCGAATTTCAGTGCCTAGTTGAAGCGTGTAGCGTTCCATTTTTATAAATGGCGTTTCTACTTGTCAATTGTCAAAAAATTACAGCTTCAAAAGTAACATACCGAAATAGCGGGCTATTCAAAATAACACCTCTTATTGGAAAACCCTATATTATTTCTTCGGATGTAGAAGGGTCTGAAAGTCTGAAATTTCCGAGGCTCTATTTTAGGAGGAAAAATTCATTGCAGCGTACACCGTAAAGGTTCTTGCAAAAATGTGGTGATTGAAGCCTGTTGTCGATAACTATGAAAAATTTGTCAAAACAAATAAAAATGCCATGAATGTTATTTTCCATTTACTTATCCACTCGCATTTAAAAATGCAGTGCTTTAAAGTACAACTTCTCTTTTCGTTTATATTAGTTTAAGTTTTTTTCACCTTATGCTCATATCTCATTAGTATGAGTATTGCTCGTTAGCTGGTTTTAAAATTTGTTGCAGAATCACGTCGACTCATTCGGAATCATGCTTGGTTTGGCTTGCATTTCATAAGCTTCGCCGCTTACTAGCGTCGTTTCGATGCTCCAGTTTTGCCGCAAAACGTTGCTATTGGAAAACCCTGCATATATATACATTTTTATTTTCCTACTCGCCTAAATTCATTGAAAATAAAACATTTTTTAGTTTTGTTTGATAATTTTCTTTCTGGCTCAAAACGAAACACATGATCAAAATATTTTTTTTTTTTGTAATTTCCAAATGGTCCTATAGGTAGAAGTAATGCCATGGATTAGCAGCAAACACAACATGGGCTTTGCTTTTAATCGCAGCACATGGCATAGCATACGGACTTGTGCGAAGCATTTTTGTTCTTATGATGATTACAATTGGGACTGGTCACTGCAGCATGTGTCGCAGCAGTGCTTAGAAAAGAAGCTGCATGCGATGATAGTTAAGGGACCTCGTGTCTTCCATATAGGAGAATGGTGAGTATGATTTTTTAGAGCCCCCTATTTCACGTGTCCACGCGCAGTATACGTGAAATTCAATTATCGGGGTAGGAACTCGTGTACTTATATCTACACGTGTATCTATATTTACACGTATGTATATTTAGTAAAATAGTATGTGTATACAGTACAAAATGATACAAATTTAGATGTAACCGTTGTTGTAAATCCTTTGTAAATATTCTTTTAATTCACGACCATATCGGAGTTATTTTCGGAAACAATTTAAGCATGGATGCCGATGAGTCTTCATCATTCACAATGTTTGTAAGAATGTGTATGAGTGCCAGTACGTTTACGAGTTCTTCGAATGTATCCAGTGCTGTTCTGAAATTTCGAGCTTGGCATCCATTGCAGAAGACGTGAATTGGCTCTTACACTGTGCTCACGCAATATAGTTAAATACACGTGTCTAAAGTGCCATGTAATACGGCAACATGTCTCACGTGTACACGTGTAAATAAATATACGTTCAAAATCTGGAGCCCGTTTTTATATATATATATATATTTTTTTTTTAATTAAATTTCGAATTTCAAGATTCATCAATTTAATGATGACTCACTCGATCGTTAATGATTCATAAGTTGATCGATCGGTGTATCAGTAATTTTAAATTAATTTTTACTCTAAGCTGTACAGCTTGTCACCAAAACTCAGGGATCGTAAACAAGTTGTGGCTGTTCGGTTATTTTGTTGTTCTTATACCTGAAGGTTTATAATAAGTCGTTATGAAAATGACCAGGTACAGTAAACCCTGCTAATCGTACAGTAAAACTATAATCGGACCACATCTCTCGCCCTAACCGACAAATTATCGTAAGAGACAAAATTAAAATTTTACAGGAGATCCTTTTTTTTGTTTTTTGTCCGAAACGTGTAAATGTTGCTTACGATAAATTTTATTTTATCTATTATTTTTAACTGACTAAAAAAAAGACAATAATGCAGAAAGTGGCGCAATTAAATAAACTATAGAACTGCATCATTAACTCATTTTTGTTTCAAATGTCGCTTACGATAATTTGGCGGTTAGGGCGAGAGATGTGGTCCGATTATAGTTTTACTGTACGATTTCCTTGCTTCTGTAAAAGCTTCGGTTTTATTAAATAATTGAAATATTACACTAGTTACAACTAAACTTAACTGAACTTGACTAAAGTGAACTCAAGTCGAAGTCAACTGAAGAGAACTGCGGACACTTACTCGATCTTATTTATACTATATCCAGACGAGAGCAAATTCGACAGGCCGGCAGATGATCGCCGCATGGAATCGGAACAGAGTCTTGCCGGTGCTGTCAAACTTGCTGACGTTCACACTAGTATTTTACAATCTATTACACTTCTTATAAATTTACTCCTATAATCGGCACACCTACTAATCGGACAATGCGTCGATAACTTTGTTTAATGTATTTACCTGTCTAATTGGACGCAGAGTTTAGAATACAGAATGCATTTCCTTTTTTTGTCCCTCGATTCGTTGGTGCTGGCCAAAGCTTTTGTTTTATTTAACTGGTAAATGAAAGTTCCCAGTCGGACCTGTTTTGTTTTGGTTTTACTGTAGTTCAAAAATGTTTCTTTCTTCAGAAATAATATAAAACGAAGTGCAAAATTTGCAATTTCTTAAACAAAAATAACGACTTGAAGTGTACCATTTGAGGTTGTATTTACTTGTTTTGATGATAAATTAACTGTGCTGCGCTTATTGTATGTCGGCGATTGACTTCCCTACAGTTAATAACTTCTCTCATATAATAATTTTTTTCAAATGATTTTCATTTTAAATGAAATTTATCAATGGCTACGTGTTTCATCTTTTTTTCCTTTCCTTTCAGTGGCGTTCATCACAAAAAGAAGAACTGTGAATCGAATCAAGTGATCTCAAAGGTGCAGCAAGTGCTTCGAATTGCTCGAAACGCTGGTCAAATGTTCCCACGATCCCTGACGCTGACCGTTGTCAGTCTAATCAAAAAGACAAAACTACGAAAAGGAAACGGCGGCTGGGGTGATCATCGCGACTTCCAGCTATGCATGAATATGACCCTAACGACAAGGTGAACTAGTTCTTATGGTACTACTTTTGACAAAGGGAGATAAATAAGTATAATTAAAGTAACGAAAAGACAACCGCAGCTAGAAATTTTTACACCACACAAATATTTTACATTCAAAAAAAAAAGAATTTTAAATTATAAAAAAAAAATACCAAAAGAAATAAGTTTACATATGTATGTATGTATGTATGTATGCCAATTATTTGGTGCATATAGAGTAATTAAAATTTAAAAAAAATTACGTACACATGTACACGAACACACACCAGACTCACGCACGAAACGACATTATGGACCGTTTAATTGTTGGTAATTCTTAAATGCATTTTTTTTATAAAATATTTAACGAATTATTCAAATGAAGTACCTCCAGTGTACGCCTCTAGTCAAATTATTTTGATAAAAATTAAATATATACTATACATATATACATTTACATATTAAATGCAAAGAAAAACTATGCCTTTAACTACTCTTGCAAAAGAAATAGACACACTTCCACACACGAGCAGCACACAACTATTACGGTAATTGTACCATAAATTGTTTTTTTTTTAATTATTTTGTTGTTAAAATAGTCTAATTGTAGTTCCAATTAATATTGTCCGAGAGAGGATTATTGTATTCTATTTTTCCGTCCAAAAAAAAGAAGAAAAGTAATCTGTTTATTTTGAGTTTTCCACTCAGAATTTCTTGCAAACTTCTATCGTCTGTCTGTCGTTACTGGGGAAACCTGCTACGAAATTGTATGAATAAGTTCCCACTGCTTGCCTAAAAATATGTTTTTCCTATTTTTCGTTCGCTTTCGACGAAATGACAAATAAATAGATTATTAGGTAAGAATTCATAACCACAAATTTGTTGGTTTCAGATTTACGAACGTTGTTACATCAACCATTTCTTATAAATGTTCTGCCAACTGGGGTTCCAACTAGGCGATGGTGACGGACTAACATGAACGAACATTGGCCAACAATTGAATTGAATTGAACCTTATCGTTTTTTTTGAAACAACACCAATTATTGGTTTTGGCATCAAGCTTGAATGTGGAGATATGCACAGGCAAATCATTCCAATTACTTGTTGTTCTACTGAGTTCATCAAGTAATTGGATTTTTTTTGTTTTTTGTGAGATTGTTCAAAAAGACAATATGACACGCCGTGTACTCATGTGTCAGATTTCTCCGGTTTTCCGGCCATAGTCATTTTTGTTTGTAGTTTTTTTAAGTGTTTTTCGTCTGACAGAGCTTCGTAACCGATACAATTTTCTTTCAACATAGTCAGATATCATATTTCTGACTTCTTTTTGTGGTGTTCCAGCAGCATTTCAGACATGCAAAACCCGCTTTTCGACGTCTCTCGGCTTGAGTTCATGTGGAACCCAATTTCCTTGCTTTTGAATATATCCAGCTGCTTTTAAATGTTTTGAAATGGCTGTTCAAGCTACACCCAAAGATTCTGCGAGCTCATCTTATGTTTGGCAACAATCTTCATAGAGTAATGATTCCAGTTCTTCATCTTCAAACTTTTTTGGTTGCCCAGACGTTCATCGTCTTCCAAGCCAAAATCACCACTTTTAACTCGTGCAAACCACTTTTGGCACTTTCGGTTGGCTAGCGCATGTTCACCATAAACTTCCACCGAAATAAGATGACTTTCGGCAGCAGTTTTGTTCATATCAAAGTAATGAAGAAGAACTCTCCGCAAAAGCACTTTTTCAGGCACAAAGTTCACCTACTATTATTTTGGTTCGGGCTTGATAATGAATACAAAGTCTGAACTTAATTTTTCCTTCAAAATTATTAACAATGCATTAATGAAAGATAGAATGTATTTTCTATTCACTCAATTTTTTAACATGTTCACCACTACGAATTCCATCGTAATCGAAAATTTTCAACAATCTCCGAAAAACCTATCACGACTTCACTTCGTAGCAGAATCGTAGCGAAACATTTGTTCCGAATTTCGAAGTTCGTGAAATTCCGTATCACCAAATTCGAATGAAACGGAAATTTATTGTCATTATCTACGACATGTTATTTGCGTCGGAGGCGATTGTGTTTTGTGAAGTCCACATAAGTTGCAACTTAAGAAATCATTTTACCACCATTGTGTTTTTGCTGAAGTTCCCTTTACGGTTGTAATATATGCCTTTTTCCTCGGAAGGAGCAATTATGTTAATGTATTTTCCATCGACACATATAACAACACCTGGAAAACTCGTTTTTACATTAAAAAATCCTTTTCGCAAGCCTCTTTTCTTTCTCTTTTATAAGTAAAGAAAATTTAAATTCAATTATAAAAAAGATATAAGTATAGAAGACAAAACAATTATTTCAAATAAATTAATGGAATTTTTTAATAGGTCTTTCCAAAATTTGAGCCATGGTGGCTAGAATATCTACTTTTTTATTTGTAATTTCTTGGTTTTTGGTTTCTTATTCCTCTGCAAAAATACGTCTCAAGTTTGCGTCGTTAGTTTGCTATGGTGATGAAATGTTGATAAATTGTTCCTGCAGATTTATCAACTGAATTATAGTTGATAAATTCTTCACGTTACTTGCTCTAGTCACATTAGTTATTCAATTGATTTTTAGCTGACTAATTTCACTTCATCGTAATCATCATCTTCTTTGCCACTAATTTCACTTTCGTTTCTTTTTATTCCGATATTCTACTGATTGCGTCAGTTAAATGAGGATACAACGGGGAGGGGCAAAAATAGACCACACGGATGTGTCCGTACCAACTGGTCAATGAATCATACGTTGTAATGATTTATTAGCTGCCACAACCGGTGACCGAATCCAATATTAAACTAAACTACATTGTTTTTATTGATTATCGTCTAACTTCGCCTTCTTTGGCCAAATTCCCTGATTCCCACTATCGCTTGCGCATATTCGCACCAGCATCGCTGAAAATGCAAGCGATGCGCACGGCCGCTGGCCGAGACTTCTCGATGCGGATCGTGCTGCCAATTAAATCGCAATCAAAACAAAACATGACTAAGAAAATAAAATCAAATGAAAAATAAGTGTTTTCAACGGTGTTTCTTTATTGACTCCTTAAATTACATATCGGTTGAACCGATGTTACCTTAAAATTACCTTAACATAGAAATTAAGCAATTGTGTATTATCGCAGCAAAATATTTGGGTTATTAAACATATTGACACAGCATATTTTGTCGCACTGGAACATAAATGTGCTGATATTTATATCACAACGGCTAGTTTTCATTAATTCTTAATGGTTTAGTTAACGATTGACTTCAATTAGTTTCTTCTTTGTTCAGCGTTTCATATAAAACATTTTCCAGTTTCTTTCTTACCAAACAAATTTCATTTTCTTTCTAATTTTGCAATGCAGAAGCTTATACTTCAATTAATTTGTATAATATACTCACATAATTGATCGAATGTGCTTAAAAGTTGCACTTTCTGCCATGTAAAAACGTAAACCGTTTAACCATATTTATAAATTATTCATTTTGTGTTAGTTATTGATTCTGGCGAATATCTTGGTGAATAATAAAACAAAAATAACGAAAAATACAATTACATTCAATCACACCATCATTTTTTTGAGTTTAAACACTGAAAGTATGCAATTAAATAATTTGTGTGTCCTTCTTTTGCAGTTAAACCTAGTGTTATTTGGTTTGTAAACTATGTAAATTAGGAGCAGTCGAATTTCACATAATTTGGTTTTCCAACATGTCTTAGTTTACATGATATGGTATGATGAAAAATCAATCAAGTGACACTACCCACTTGTCCGCTGAGTGTCCGTATTGTTTAGTTTTCTTCCGGTAATGAGGTGTGCGGCTCATTGATTGCATAAAGTTCAGCCTGAAATATTGTTGAACCATATTCTAATCAAATCTTTATTTAAAGGAATACTCTCACTTAAACTAATGTGGGGTAGCTTATAATTCCATTAATCTGATGAACCATTTACAATATTTACGTATGTTATCAGTTCCGTCTTTTTTCTATGCCATTTGTTCCTCTATTTCACAATTCTTTCTTTCTATACCTTTTACCTAAATTTTGTTTGATGATAAAATCTTTTCCTCTACCTTTATTAGTTGAGCATTCGTTTCCAGTGTATCCTAATATAGAACTTGTACCAAATTATATGTAAATCAGGATCGACTCCATCATAATTTGTATAACCTTCAACTTTAATATTTTTTATAATTTACCAGCCAAGTGTTTTATTGAAACTTCCCACAAAAGTATTCTTGGGTCATATATCCAATTTTTAAATCATTTTTATAAATTTCAACTCTCTTATTGCCATGGATTATTTGCAGTAAATTCTCACTAAAATAAAAAGAAAAAAAAGTCCGATGTCACATAAAATCTACACGAGTCTTAAAAGTTCTTGTAGTCCAGTTGAACAAGGAAAATCAGCTTCATTATCGAAGCCTGAAAGATCAAATATCCCGTGTTCCAGTCCAAGTCGAACATGCCGCACACCGTCAGATGCATTTTCTCCCGCATCATCTGGAAGGACAGTAGCTCGATCTATAACACAGAAAAGACTTTAGTTTCATTCTGAATCACCTCCTTCCAACTCACGCTTTTCTTCAGTGCCTTGTCCTTTACATTGTGTACTGATAGTTGTTTAAGGATCTCGCCGGGCATGTCGCACGCAAGAACCACTTCACCACACACATAGGCCACAAGCCAAAGGTCAACCACGCTTATGACCACACCTAAACTGGCCATCAGGAAGTGGTTTCCATTTCCCTGCTCGGTCATCTGCACGCCGCTCAAAATCACGATGAAGTAAAAAAACCACGACACCTGCGTCACAAACGCTGTGATGATGAGAAGCAAGATCTGGATCTGGTAGAGGTCCTTCAAAGCCAGCGTCAGGTTGTACAGGTTTGTGTGTGTCTGCCCGATGCTGGCGAGTTCGCGGCACAACAGACCTGACTTTCGGTGCAGCACTGTCTGCAGCCGCCTGTCACAGAGGCTGCTCATATCGTTAACAATCCTAGAGAAGTGCCGATTGAGTGTTTTGAACAGGTAGCCGGTATATATCATCCCGAGGTAGAACTGGTTCTCGACGGTGACCAGCACATTCTCTACCAGCGTTATGTAAATGGACGCGAGTATGTACATCGGCTTTGGGTTGTCGGTCTGAAAGTAAAATGTCGCAAACATGCCCATCACCGCGATGGCGGAGCAAATGACCTTCGCGTAAATCAGTTTCTCAGACTGGCGCAGGATCCTCTTGCTCTGCGGGAGATGAGCCAAGTCGTTAAGTCGGATATTGTTGACTCTGTTGAACAGGAGCCTTGCACGGTTAATGTTTATCCAGTGCGAGCTTAGACTCACGCCGACAGCGATGGCATTTACGAAGGTAAGAAGGTTGTTGAGCGCGTTGGCGATTCGCCGATTCGCGAAGAGCTCGACTTCTGCAAAACCCGAGTCTTGATATATCACAATGGGCAGGACGATGCCCAGCGTGAGGTCCACGATCAGGCAGTAGGCAGTAGCTCTCGGACACTGCACGAGCTTCTTGGTGTCAAAGTTGTAGTAGTAATTCGACAGGCCGAACAGCGTCGCGTAACGAAAGCAGTTGGCTATCATTTTTTCTATCGAATCCAACCGGGTGACGGCCATTGTGCCGGTGGTGAGACTTCCAACTGACTGATGGAGCAGTTAATTTGAGTATGTCGCATTAGTTCACTGAGTTCTAGATACCGGGAGCAATTACATTAAAATGGATTGCTGTTGGATTTCCAGATAAAGCATTGTAGTCACTCATCGACGGTTATAGACGTGTCTATCTTAGAGTGCGATTGCTCTCTGACAGGGATGAGTTATGGTGCTGGACACACGACGGTAGCCGCGGTTAGTTCACGGAAAAGCAAAGGTTTTGCACATTTTCCCAAGGGGTGTTTGCTTTGTTTTTAAGTCTGTCGTTAAGTAGTCAAATTTCCGTTTATTAGGCTGAGGGTCGAAGCCAAAGAGGCCGAGTGCCAGTCGCCTGTCCATCATACGGCACACACAGTACACGAGGCAGTTTGCTTAATCGATTTTAATTTTACTAAAAGGAAATCATTACCCAACCAACATTAATTCGATCATAAGTCTAAATATATAATTTGCCCAAGGTGGCCACATTGTTTACAGTAAACTCTCGATAATTCGAAAATCTCTATAAATCGAAGCGTTCTCACAGTCCCTTTAAAAAACCTCTATAAATTGAAGAAAAGGTATACAATTTGGTCCCCTCGTCAATTCGTATTTATTTTTGTGCAAAACAACGAGAAAACCTCTATAATTCGCAAATGACGGCTTGTTTACCTCTATAATTCGAAGTCAAGTTAATTTGTTTTTCTTTAACAACCCCTAGAAGTGTAAGTAAGTGTAAGTGACGAAAGCAACCCATAATTTTTTTTTGTTCTGAAACCTCTGTAATTCGAAGTTTTTTCCTAGTTCCTTTCATGAAATTCGAATTATCGAGAGCTTACTGTTCTTGCAGCGATTATTGTTGATTTGAGGTCCGCAAGGACTTCAGTTGAAAAGAAAGACAAGTAGTTCGGTACGCTTACGGTGAACATTGTGTCAGTAGTTTCTGTTATGATGAAAAAACGCTGAAAAAATTAAATTAAAAAGTTCCATGAATCTTAGAGTTAGGGGAGGAAGGGGGTGGGAATGTGTCGCCTGTGTCACTGCGGCCACGAGTGGGCCTATTGTGACTGCCCCCGCTTATAGCTCACGCAGAAGGCCCGAGTTCGTGATGAATCTTAGGATGCTTTTGGGTGAGCTGGCAGCTATATTTCCTGCCTCTAGGTAGTGCCTGCCAAGGTATCGATGACGAGTACTGACTAAGCAGTTACAGTGACACAGTAAGTGTTCCGCTGTTTCTTCGTCCTCGTTGCACATTCGGCAGGTGTCATCCTGCGTTAAGCCCATCGCTTTTAGGTGTTTGTTAACTGGGCAGTGTCCAGTCAGAAAGCCTGTAACGGTTCGAATCTGACTCCTCGTGAGACTGAGGAGTTGCTTTGCTCTAGCGATGGAAGTAGTTGGCATGAACATTTTGGCTTGCCTATTACCTTCCGTTTTCGTCCAGTAGTGATTGGCCGTTATTTTCAGCCAGCTATTTATGCAGCATTTAATGGTGGTGATGGGAATGCCGCAGAATGGTCGTGGCATCATGAAGGGTGATGCGGAGCCTTTTCTGGCTAGTAGGTCCGCTCTTTCGTTTCCAACGTGACCACTGTGCCCGGGTATCCAGATGAGATAGACCCTGTTCGAGCTGGCCAGTTGGTGCAGTAGTTGGAGGCAGTCCCATACTAGCTTTGAGGTGACTTCGTAGCTTTTAGCTTTTTGTCGCTAATGGATTTGTTAATCCGAGTGGTTAGGCTTTGAAGCGCGTCTGTGGTAGATTTTCCCGGCTGGTAGGCATATTGGTTTGTATGAAGGGGTGATATTTTTAAGGCCCCATCCCTAATGTGTCTATCCAGTATCTTTTCCATAGTTTTTAGAAAGAAGGAGGTAAGGCTTATCGGCCGAAAGGACTTGGGAAGGTCGGTTGGTCTTCGACCAGCTTTCGGGATAAATTTGACTGTTACCTCCCTCCAGCTAGTCGGTACGTAGCCCCATGCATAGCTGGCTCTAAAAATATTGATCAGCCGAGCGGTGATGTGTGCACTTCCCTTTTGTAGAAGGGCTGGGAAAATGCCATCCTCCCCTGGAGTTTTGAATGGCTCGAAAGAGTTGATGGCCCATTTGATAGTACCCTCGTTGAAAGTCACCCTTGCTCTTTTCCAGTCGTCCCGGTTAGGTCTAGTGAGCCTTAGTTGGGGAACAGTTCTGGGTGGAGAGGAGGGCATGACGGTCGAGTCGGGGAAGTGAGTGCTGGTTAGGATACGTAGAGTATCTAGGCCGTCTTTTGCGTATGTGCCATCTACATCCTTTAACAGTCCTATTCGATTAGAGTGCTCTTTGGCGAGGATTCTATGGATGCGAGCGCTGCTTTGTGTCTTGGAGAGACTGCTGCAGAACTTTTTCCAAGAGTCTCTCTTGGCCCTTCTAATCTCTTGGTTGTAGTGAGTTAAAGAGGCACTATACGTCGACCAATCTCCGTTTTGTTTGGCTCTATTGAACAGTTTTCTGGTCAAAGATCTTAGCTTGGAGAGCTTGCCGTTCCACCAGGGGGTAGTGCGGTTGCCCGACTTGGTTTTTTCTGGGCAAGCGTTATGAAAGGAGGATAGTATCGCTGAGTTTAGGCTGTCACAGCTTAGTTCGAGACTATCGATTTCTTTGATACTTGTTGGACAGTTCCTAACCGATTGCTCCAGCTCAAGACTGTAGGAGTCCCAGTTCGTAGCTCTCGGTTGTCTGTAAGTATTCGAGATCCTTGGACTGGTCCGAATGTCGAAACAGATCTGCCTATGGTCTGACATGGATGTTTCTATTGACACGTGCCAGTTTTGGGTGGAAATGCTTATGAATGGGGTGGATAGAGTGAGGTCAAGTACTTCCTCCCTAATTCTATTCATAAAGGTAGGTCTATTCCCACGGTTTAGAATTTCTAAGTTGTTTTTAAAAATGAATTCTAAAAGGTACTCACCTCTTTTATTTATGTCGGAGCTTCCCCAAGCCGTATGGTGAGCATTGGCGTCACAGCCTACGATGATTTGGAGGCCTCTTCTTCCACAATAGTCCAGCAGATTCTGCAGTGGTGTGAAGCCCAGGTCATTGGAGTCGCCCGCTAGGTAGGCTGAGCAGATGACTGCGTCATACCTGCCTCCTTCGTTAGGTAGCTGAATGATTGCAGCTGCCATGTCCTTGTTGGAAAATTCTGGAATAGGGATGGCATTTATATTAGTGTTTAACATTATACAAGCTCTAGGTCTTCCTTCATTTGAGGAATCGTAGAGCAACTCACCTGTTAAGCCCCTTATCTGGTTTTTAAGCGTGTAAGGCTCCTGGATAAGGGCCACATCTAGGTGCTCCTTGTTGAATCTCAGGCTGAGTACCGCCGAGGCGGCCTTTGCATGCTGAAGATTAACTTGGATGCACTTAAGGCCCATCATGGTCATTGTTGGGTGGGGGTGTCAGTGGGCACTGCAACCATGTGGCAGGCTCCCGAGGTCTTGGCCGTCTGCGCAGAAGCATCAGACGACGTTGACTTTGGTGGGGCATTTGTTGCCGTTATGGTTGCCCTTCTGACTTCAGATGCACTGGGAGTGGCTATCTGATTGACTTTATGGGCGTAGGCTTCCTCAGGTGTCCGCCTGACGAGTTTGTTCTGGACACCGCTCCTCGGTAGAGTCTGGGCTCTGTCCTTGGCAGTGGTGTTCCTGGAGACGCTCGTTTCTTTGGGACAGCCCTTGATCCTGATTTGGACCTGGGTGAAGTTGAGGAATAATTTGCGCTTTTGCTTCAAGATGGCATCTTTTGAGGATTCATCTATCACAAAAGTGACATGTTCACCACCGCTTTTTTCCTTAGAAATGTTAAGGACACGCCAGCTGTCTGTGACCACGTCATTTTGTCTGGCGATGCGGGTGAGGAAAGTGTTCCTGTTGAGCCCTTCGGCATCGGGAACAAAGGTGACGCAAGTGTATGACTTGGGCACTTCATCTCCCTCAGTTATACGAAGGCTTGCGTCCTTCCATGGCGCTATCCTATTCACCGCCGACATGAGCCAATTTTTGGTTACTAAGTCGTTGCAAGTGATAGATAGCCAGCCATCTCTGGCTGAGGTGGCTACGAACCGGATACGTGGACTGTTTTTGTCCTCTTTGTCCATCTCTTCAAGTAGGCTCTTCCTCACCAGTTTTATTTCCTGCTCTGCAAGAGTTTGTTGTGGGTGCAGGGAGTGCATGATTGCGACCTTGCATTGGGCTGTGGCATCCCGGTAGGATAGCCCTGATGAGCTCGGTCGTTCGAGTGCGCTCGCAGGAATTGGTGGCTTTGCAGCCGACCCTGGCCCCCGTACTCCTTTGCTGGAGTGTGAGCTGGGTTTAGCTTGGTCCGCCTGGCGACTTTTGCTTCCTCCGACACCAGAGCTCCTAGGAGCGTCTATGTGCGGCCGCTGCTTCTTCGATGGCTTTTCCACGGGGGAGTTTTCGCCAGATCTGCAGCGCTTGGTTGATTGTGGAGCTGTCGCCTTTCCACTAGCTCTCTCTGCTAGTACTAGAGCGTATCTGGCTCTTTCTTTCTGCCTTGCTTCCTCAGGCTCCATTCCGGCCCGGATCATGGCAGCAATGCGACGCCTTTGAGCCCCAGTAAGGTGTTCCCTCTTCTGGGGTTTGTTTGCGTCACTGACAACTGTAGCCGCGGTACTTGGACCAGATGGTGCCTGAGTAGCCGGGGTATCCGGATCTTTGACTGGATGTACAGTGTCAGTTTTTAGAGATGGGTCTGCAGACTCTATCTCCATATTCGTTACGGGTGAGCGGAGCAGAGAGTCCTCGTCTAGCTCCGTCAGTGTAACATTGTTGTTGTTTTTGTTTTTGTTATTGTTGTTTATTGTGTTGATGTCCATATGTGGTCCCACCAGTAAGGCGAGAGGGGGTGGTCAACCGTCTACAGAGCTCCCATATAGACGTAAGGCTGGTTACTATGCGAGGGCGCCCGGTATCGCATAGGGACAGTACGTTAGCGATGCACATTTTTTAATTCCCTGCACCATTCAGTCCGCGGCACGTTCCAACTACCTTGACTTGGGAATGATTAAACTCTTGGTCCGCGGGGGTGCGAAGACCCCTACCACACTAAGTGGTTTTCCCCTATCCGCCACCTGGGGACGCGCCGGGTCGCCTGAGAAGCTCGAATTTTCCCGGGAATCTTGCCTTTATTTGTTTGTTAAAATAACTAAACGTATATTTCCTTGGAAGTTGTGTCTTTTCTTGAAGTCGCCGGGACTTGTTCCAGTTTTAATAGTATAGTTGAGTATGATGTAGATGGTGGCTGTGGTAGAGCATTTAGGTATTTTTCTATAATTTAAAACTGTTTTATCATTTAGCCTGACGATCTTTGTAACTGGTATATTTTCGAGTCGGGCTGTTAAAATGTTTTTTTTGTACGTTAAATACATCGGAGGTTAGATACCGTAACATTGTTTTTATTCGCGTATTGGGAAGGCCTGTATGGGCTGTTACGCAGAGTATTTATTTTATATAAGAGTAGAAATATAATGCTGTGCTCTTGTGTATATGCATTTGGTAGTCTACATCTATAATGAGTACGTTGTGTTGTTTCTGCGATAATAAATATCAAAAAACGAATTGCAACACACAATGTGACTTCAAAAAGGTCGCACGTTGAGAGGTGCGATTTATGTTCTGTTCTTGAAAATTCCGACACATAGTTTCACCGCAGAAAGAATAGTAAAAATTTGTTATTTTAAATTCTATGATGCATACATACCTTATGATCAAAAAAGAACTGGAATTTTATTAAAAAACGCAAAATTTCAATTTTTAATAATTTTCACCTTTGAACCGTTTATACCACTCATATGCCTGTGTTTTTCCTAGACACGATTCACCAAAGGCCTTTTCTAACATTTTCAACGTTTCGGAACACTTAAATCCATTTGCAACACAAAATTTGATGCACGCACGTTGTTCTAAATTTTCATCCATTATAAAAATCGCCACACGAAAATTTTTCAACTTATTTGTATAGACGTCAAACAAAAACTAATCATACGATATCCGTCAAAATTTGACAGAATATGTATAAAAGTGTTGCGAACGTTGAGAGAATAAAATTTTACCGATTGGACAAGCGCGGGAATTTTAAAATGAAAATTTCGGTTCTTTTTTGATCATAAGGTAAATATCAACAACATCGGTTGCAAATCAATAAAACAAAAACTAAGCCAGATACAGAGTACTAAAACCATCCATTAAAAAAAAATTGGATTACTTTTTACTACACTTTATATTTGAAAATCAATATTGTAACATATTTCTTTTATCAGCAAATATTCATGTTGTTCGTGCAACAATACCGGACAATAATTATAACAATGTTCTTCAGTCAAATGTACTATCATCGACCTAGGGGACTAGCGTTTTTGTTCCATGTGAACTCATCAACACATTTGTTATAAAAGAATAGTCCTTTATTCCCAGCGATAATTAATGCTTTCAATGCAACATTACCCTTTATCATTATTCTCTTTTCAACAGTGTATAATTGGAACAACATTTTGGATGAACTTTTTGATCGTATGACACTACAACGCTCAGAACTTAAAAGATGGTGCTATCTGCTGACGCTGATTTCAATTCCTTGATAATCAATACGCTAATTACACATAGGCAACATCTCAATAGGCGTTAGACATTTTATTATTGTATTTGTTTTTCATTTGCGAGCAGTATAGCTAGTGTCAGTTCGAAGAATCAGTTTTAATTTGTGCAGTGTCTTCAGAATAGGTTTGCCCAACCTCTGTATTATTGATTTGTGATTTTACCCTAGCCATTTACTTACTTTCTAGATGTTAAACTCGCAAGATGCTAAACTTTGCATTCACTACCTTTTGTAGATCTTCACGATAGAATTTGTGGAAAATATAAGATACATTAATTTAATCAATAATTATTTCATGTAGTAAAAATGAAATTTCCGGATCCACACGGTCCTCCTTTTCTTATATTGTGGAAATAAATTTGGTTCAAATCGAATACGGACTGTTATTAGATTTCTGATGTTATTATTTAACCATTTGTTGTTGTAAAATGAAAAGATTCAATTGCATCAATATTTAATATAATTACTCACTCTGCCGGCGAGTCATTCATCTTAAGCAGAAACTCGGAAAAGCAATTTTATTAAAGATTCTTGTGTTGTCGCGTTCTTTGTATTGCTCTCTCTGCGCAGTAAGGCCTGCTATTGATACATTTTGGAATGTAATTTAATTTAACACTGCCTAATCTTGCATTAAGATGCACAACAAAAGCAGCATGTAATCTAGGAAATCACTTTTTGTATTCAATTGAATATTGTTTGTTAAATACTTATGATAATTGACTAACTCTTGTCCACTTGGGTTCTGCATTTGGTGGGATCATTTTTTTTTTTAATACTCAAACGTAATTAATCGATAGGAAAATGAACGTAAATTGCTTTAATTAAAAAAACTCTGTCAAAATAATCCTATTGAATTTCTAAAAAGAATCTCTGGCCCATCGTATTTATTCTCCAAATGACCAGCAATCGCAGAAGTATGCAAATCAAACAAATCTTTTATTACCCCAGTGCAGATTATTTTGTAAACATGACCTCTAAATAGATAAAGCCCTATTGCAGCTTGTTTGGTATTTTAATTGGTGCTAGTTCGCAAATAGCAGTTTGATAAACTAAACACTTGGAGCATCTTTTTGTTCCTAACGAAGTGTTTTTGTCAACTAACGCAGACAGAAAGACAGTGGCTTGTGGCTGAAGCTGCAAAGATTTGGTTGTAATTCTTTATATCGTTGGCAACTATATTTACTTTAGAGTTGCTAACCTATGAACACACGACCGGTTTAAAGAAAGACATTAAAAGTTCTCATAACCTAAAATTGTATTGAAGCTTAATCTAGTGATTCGTTTGCATGAAAAAAATTTCTTTTAAGAATCACTTTTTTTTATTGTGCCGCATTTGGTATTTCTCTTCACCCTTGTCATCCTTCTTTTTTAAATTCGTTGGTATTTGTGATGCATTGTGTTCGTCAACGAAGGAAAGGAAAAACTCTAAATAAACAAGCCCACTTGAATCTTCATTGAACAGCAACATATGCTTGCTTTAACTATGACCCTTTAGTAAGATATTTCAGACAGACTTTGATGAAAGTCTCCCATGGAAACTAATTCCTTCGGCTGCTATAGATCATATTTTAGAGATGATTAACTAGTCTTCATGCAAATGTATATTATTGCTATAATTTTTTTTTAGAAAAATGCATATTCAATAAGATATTCCCGACTCACCAGACCAGCGTTAGTCCTTAAATTCTGGCAGCTTAGCCTAGACAGGTGCATATTCAGCACGTGTGGGTTATTTTCGTTTGTCACGTTAATCGGCATCCGAATGAAGTCATTTATTTATGCAATTATTGATAATCCAGTGTTCCTATGTATGTATGTCTTTTAATCAATGCACTAGCTAGTCGTGCTTATGAAACGCATTGTCCTCTCACGTTACAACATGATGTAAAAAAAAAAAACAAAAACGATATCCCTTAGTTTATATTCTCCTCCTCCTGTAAGCTCAATTAATGCTACACAAAAAAAAGTATTTATATCGATTCTAGTGCAGAGAAAATAAACAAAAAAGAAATTTATCTAAATATATATAAGCAAATACGTATTACATAGCTTTCCTTCCAAATGCGCACATTAAACGATTAAAAAATAAAAGTATATTTATCAAGAGATAAGAAATTATATCTAATCTAAGCTTAGAAGTTGATAGATACGCGTATAAAAGTAGATCTCACCCGAAGATCGCTGTATAGAAAAATTCGTGATGATCGTTTAAACAGATACCATTATAAAATACCAAAAAAAAAAAAAAACGAAAAACATTTATAAAAAAAAACATTTGATTCTGAAAGAACATTTGTAAGACCTTAGCACTTATTTGTTTTTTCTTCGAATTGTTATTCTGTTTTGTTTGTTTTCTTGTTTAATTTAATTTTACTTTTTTTTTACATGTATAAATGATTTTTTTTATAATAAAAATGAAAGTTAAAGAAATGAATATTTTATATTTACATATAAAACTCCTAGTCATAAATTACGATCATGTAAATTTAAATAATAGTTAGTAATTTGCTAATAAAAATTGTGTATCATAGAAAAATAATTAAAGATAGAAAATTGGGTTTTATTTATTCGTCGCTAATATTTGCAAAAAATTGTAGTAACGGTTGATTGGTATGAACCTAAGTCGCTGGAATATGGATGTGCAGGTTAACCCGAAATAAACAAAATAGTGCCACCATGGTAATCGAAATAACATGTAACATACAGTGACGGACAAAAAAATAAATACAATATAGTCTTGCAGTCATTACTGCAATTTTTTCCTCTTTTTACCTATCTACCAAATGTCGACCCGATCTCTTGGGAAATAGGTAGGTGGTAGATAGAAAAATCATATAAAGCAAAACCAGCAACCGATAAAAATTAAAAGATTTCATATTGTGTCGTTTTTTACACGCCTCGAAACTGAAGTAGTCTTACTAAAAAACAGGAAAATAATGGGAGAATGGTTCACCAATGTTGTTGGTGCTAGTAAATTTGCTGGCGGTACATTGAAATGTATTTATTTTCCTGTCACATTGAAATTCGAAACGTAGTACGTTAAGTATTATGTGAAAATAACAGAATTATGTACCATTTGCAGTAGAACTTTGGAAAAGAAAATTTTAGTGCAGTATGAAAAAGTACGAATTTTAAACTGAGTGGAAGTGAATAAGTGTACTTATTTTTTTGTCCATCAACGTAGTATCTGGTATCCTTAAAGTCAGCGAGAGTGCAAAGCTCACTCAATCGGTAAGTGTTCTGCATACAACTTCGAGACGTACAGAGGTCCATTTTGAAGACTTTTTGTTTTAACTTTTAATTATGTAGTTCAATAGAAATTATTGCACTTCATAAAATATACATACATTGATTATCGATTATATAAATAAATAAGTCTATATCGGGGTGATCTTATGTTCTGTCAGAAAGATATTTACGAATCATTCTATTTATCACTAAGGTGTGTAACATCTAAAGTTAAGATAATCACCTCATCTCGTTGAAGCAGAAAAGAATATGTTTGTTTTTCGTGAAACCGTACTTACAAAAAACTCAAAAACTTAATAATAAGCAGCTATTAGGGGTTACATTTCGCACCATTACTTAGCTAAATACTTCTAGTATACAGTACAGAAAAAAAAAAGTGATAAGCCATCGGTGGCGATAAAAAATTAAAATGCTTTACAAAGATATGCGTTTTTTACAATTTTACTAAAAATAACCAACAGTTGCTATAAAAACCTGTTGTTATTTATTGGAAAATATTCGGTTAACAAAGTATAATCACCCCTATTCTGGTTGTCGTTTTATTTATTCGACACGAGTCGTTTTGAGAGTTTTTTCATTTTGCAGTCGTTTAAGTATTGATATTATGAGGATTTCATTTATTCAGTTTACTCTTGAAGTGTGATATTCATCACACCCATTAAGATTTTATTGAACGACACTTCTCACTCTTTTTGCTGAGTAACATTTTAGGCGTTCAAGTGTCCATTTAGCGTAACATTTGAAAGAAATTTGTTCGTTATTTCAAATTTAAAATTGCGTGAGTTGCTCTCTGCTAGAACTAAAATGAACAGCATCGCATTTTTTGTATATAAAAAACCGTTAGATTGATTAGATTCGAAGTAAGTATTATGATTGTTTTGAGAACAAATCATTCAAATTCGTCACATTTACTGATTCTTACATTTACAGGCTCTAACTGATCTTTGCCGCTGGTAAAATTCCACTCCGGAAGTGCGCTGCTAGAGTATGACTTTTTTTTCCAATAATAGTGCAAATTTTTCACGATTTGTAATTTTCATCCTATAGCAAATAAAAATAAATAGTTAACAAATGGAAAAAGGAAAAAAAAAACAAAACAAAAACTTACACTTTCATTGAATGCATACAGGTCGTCGGCTGGAGATATGCCATCGCCAAAAAGTATCGTATAACTTGACGTTCATTTGACCTGAAACGAAAATTACAATACCGAAGAGTGACATTTATCAATAAGAAAAATACATTCTACTTTACGATAAATAAAACGACATCATAAGGACTGTCGTAATACTAATTCGTTTAAATGACATTTGTCGTTTAATATTATCGACTATCGTAATAGGGATGATTTATTTGACATCATAATTAGTTTTACCGAAGTAATGCTGCGACATTCATTTTATTGCAACCTTTTAGGCCATGTATTCTTAAAGAGTTTTTGCTTTCTTTTGCAGTTTTGCAGCCATAAATCTTCTGATATTTGGCCATATCACCATAAACTGCAAAAACAATTGAAACACTGCATAGTCTCTCAAGATTATAATTTTGTGTTACTCAAAGAGACGCTGAATGAGAAATAAGTATGGACTTACATCGAAACGATCTGATCACTTTACAGTCCCCAGATTGATATCACAGATTGTCGATTGATATCACAGATTGTCTGCTTTTCGTGTATTTTTTTTTTTTTTTTTTTTTTTAAATACAGAAAGGAAAGAGTGGGGTAAAATATTACGTATACGCCCTAAAATCGTAAAGTTCAACCCTCTAGTACATGGTGATTCATATATGAATAACTACGCTTTTTTAACGATATTTCGTAAAATGATCGCCAGAAGGAAAGAATAGTTGAATTATTCTTTATTTAGTTTTATTGTTCGAAATTGTTCGCTTATACAAATTTCTTTTCATTTTTTAACAAGTATAGCGCAAGGTGCATGTGATGTGAGAAGATGAAAACGAAAACGAAAGGTTTTGGGCTAATGATTTACCTTTACATTGCCCAGATCGAAAACTATACATTTGTGTAACACTGTCTGACGATATGGTTTGAACGATAGCTGTGCTTCACGTAAGCATCAAATAACGATATCGACAGAACGATTTCGTTTTCTCCGCTTCACGTAAACCGAGAACTGTCATTTTCTATCGTCTCGACAATGGTTTTCTGACGATACCTAGTTTGCTATCGTCGTAGAACCAATTGTGAAAAATATTGTAAAATTGTTGATTGCTGTTGTTGAAATATTGGATTGAAAAAATAGTTTTGCTAATGTTTTCTTGCATTATACATTGTTTTTCACAGAAAATATATCTTTTTAATTTCTCACATTCGACCTACAATCAAATGAGTTAGAGTGCGATATACCTCCTCAGCACTCATTATCTACATTTTTTTATTCGTTTTTGGGCTTGAAAATACAAGAGGATAATGAAGAATGACAAGCTGCTTTTATTTTATTATAGGGAATGTAGCATTTAGTTGCACTCAAACTGTGACGATAGACGAGACGATAGTGTTACATGAAGCAAACTTTTGACGATAGTGTTTACGACAGTCATTTGGACGACGATCATCTGAAAAGTTAGGTGGAGAGCCCTTACTTTTTGTAATGATTCATATATGGGGATCACCATGCACTAGGGAGTAACATGTCTATCAACTTTTGTAGGTGCTCATCCTGAAACTATATTGCAGAGATTTGATAGAAAACTGAAAACGCAAATTTCCAGCTATCTTCAATCAATATAATCATCATATGGGTGATATTGATTTATTAGATAGCATGATAAGAAAGTACAGAATTACAATAAAGACCAAAAAATATATGCGACTTTTCTATCATTTGTTGCACGTTTCTGTTGTAAATGTGATGTTATTGTACAAGGGTGTGTACAAAGAGATGGGATTCATTGCGTTGCCCTGGTAAGCGCTGGACAGGAAAGAAGGGAGTGCGTCAATGATTCTAGTTCTGCTGAGTTATTACTGCTATTGCAGTTTGTATGATACGGGATCCCCGGCCTCCAGGGGAGATGGATATCTTGCTTAGCTCATTTGTGAGCAAGAGCATCCGCAAAAACCTTTACATTCCTTATAACCAGTTGTTCAAATAATGGATTGATATAAATTAGAAAGAGAGCCGGGCCAAGCACAGAGCCTTGAGGTACTCCTAAGTTAATATTCTTCGAACCACTAAAACTGTTGTTAACCTTTATTTTCTGACTACGATTGCTTAAATAGGATTCTAGCCAGCTGTGAATACAGCCACGAAATGTTACCTCATACAGCTGTTTTCAAAAGCAAATCATGATTAAGCATATTTAGTAAGGCTTTAGTTATATTAACAAAAAGCTCGACAAATTTTTTGTCATCTAAACCTTTTAGCACAAATGAGCAAAAATCTAACAGAGCACCTTCTGTAGACATCCCTGGAGGACTAAAAAAATGTATACTTGATAGGAAACGCCAGAGCCTAGTTTTCTGCGCTCACTTTAGACCTGAAAATCATGTGATTTAAGCGTTAAAATGTTTGCAATGGTCAACATTGAACCATGCTCCATGAAGAAAAAATACTTTACACTAAAAGAAAATACCTTGGTTTTTTGAATTTTTGTCGTATAGGCGAAACCATTTAGCCCTCCAACAATTTGCGAATCTAAGTCCTCTTTACATTAGACTACGTCCAAGTTTTTTCTACATTTCCATTTTTTCGGTAACTAACTTTCTCACTATTTTCGAAAATTGCTGAATTGTTAAAATGTCTATTGACAATACCAGTTAATAAATTACGCATTTGCAGCAATTTTTATTTGTAAATACCACGAACATCCATTAATTTATATTAGCGGAGGAAAAAAAAAATGACACCTAAAATAAATTCAAGTTTTATATCAAGGCATCCCTTGCTTCCTACGATTTCACATATTCATCGCTCAACTTTTGTCGTGTGACTAAATGAAATTTTAACAACATTTTCGCATGTCTTGCCAGCACACGTGTGACTTAACAATTAATGTTGTACACACGGTACGTCGTCCTAGCAACGTGTTCATGTCAACTAACCACAACACAACGGACGAGAAAATTTCATTCAACTTAACGTTTCAGTTCTAGGAAGCAAAGAAAAGGACATGGCTGAAGATAATTCCTGGGTTTTCGATTCCCTGGTTTGTTTCCTCCACGGTCCGGTCTGGAATGCTCCACTCCAGACATTCATTGAAGAGAAGTCACTGAGTAAGTACACAAACAGTTTGGAGTGAATTCTGTTTTAACCTCAAAATCGTTTGTCCAGTTTTTGACCCGAATCTGCAGCCGGACGAGTCAAATCCGGAGTACACGAAAATTCACAATGAATACAAGAACCTTGTCGACTTCATGCTCGGCAGCTTTATGGAGGAGTTGCAAATCACGCCGGAGCAGTTTGAAATGGCCTGTCTGGAAGGACGCATCCAACAGGGCGAGAATTCTTTCAACTTCCATCAGGGCCTGTTCCAGCAGGTTGTTTTTTCCTCTCCGGGTGTTACCGAGTTCTCGATGGTGTCTTAATGGTTCGTAATATCTTCCAGATATGGGCAGCGAATGACATCAAGATCTTCATTCGCATGATGACGCAGCGAAACGTCGAGATTCAGCTGCAGGCCTTGGACTTGATAGAACGGAGGCAGCAGTCGCTGTCCTTGGACGGGAAGGATGGAAGCCTTGACGAACCACTAACGGGGTAAACTTTAATCTGACAACAGACACAGTTTTGTCTGACAACTTGTTTCAGTGAGATTCCACAAGAGGTTGAAGTTGAGGCTGAGGAACTGATTGCAAAGGCCGTCGAGAAGGAACTCGACTCACCGGAGGCAGCAGTGACTCCAGACGAACCGGTGGACAGTGACAAGTTCAACAGACTTAATCTGTTTTTTGAAAATCAAAAGGTCTGCAATCGAAAATTCACATACTCTTAGTGCTCAAGTGCAAATCTTCTCGTTTTAGATTGAGCCAGAGGATGTACAGTCCCGGCAAGAGTATCTCCGTCAGCAGAGGGACAAAATACTGGCGATCAAGAAGAAGACACGCGCCAAACAACTAAATGAGTCTGCTGAGAAAAGTGGACGTCCTTCGTCTGCTCAGGTGGCACAGAAAATTCTTGACGGTGATTCTGATGATGTGCTGGGAGGCGGTGCTAACTCGGAACGCAATACAGCGTCTATGCAATTGCGGAAGACGTTAGCGAAACGTCTTCGAACTGAAGTGGTTGAACAGCAGTGAGGTGGTTATACCGGGTGGGTGGGTGATAGATAATTAAGAAATCGACTTGCTTTCATGTTTGGCAATAAATATTAGCAATTAAAACAACTCAATGAATGAGTATTAAGTCAAGCAGTTTGAAGTTGAAGAGATCCGAGTCTGTCAACTTTTTTTTAACCCTACACTGCGCAGTGTAGCAGAGCTGATACAACTCAATTCTTACTTCTTTCATAAATTATGGATCAAAATTTGATTCTGTTAAGCTTTATAGATAATCTGCTTCACATATTTTGAAGGGAATAATCATGCCAATTTACGTATTCTACACTCTTTTTTTTTTTTTTATATTTTTCTGGTATTTACAGCCACAAATTTTAGAAACTGTTTTTTTAGTAAAAAAAAGCGCATTGTAGGGTTAACCCAAACCTAACGGTAAGCTAAAACCACAAGTGCGCCTTTGGAGCCAAATTATGTCATTGGTTTCTTTTATGTAATAAATTTAAAACTGTTTTAGACAGCTTTTGTTTACCGATGCGAGTATTGATCTAATTTTAGAGTGTCTACTAATGTTTTAATGAGACTATTTTTATTTTTGACTTGTTATTTGGCTGGAAACTGGATGAAGAAGAGTTCTTTTTGATGAGTATTAATTATACGTATATTCGCGTGGGCTGATACTCATTTTTACTACTTACTATGTTGCTGGCCTTACAAAAATGTCTTCTGAACACTTTCTGAGGGAACAAAGGCCAGCCAGCCACAACCGCAAACAAGTCAGTTTGCCTGCTAAGCGAATTCTATCCTTCCCAATCCTCACATTTGTCACTTGACACAAATGTCAGAAGCAACTGTTGCTGCAACTGTTAGCAACTGTTTATACTTAGATAGGTTTATAATTAAAATATCGTACAACAATTAAACTTGAAACATTCAAACCCTTTGTAGGGTGTTCATTAGATTCTTCGTTGACGTTCCAATCCTTTGATCTCCTTCAAGTAGCGTTTTTTCAGTTTTAAAGCCCCTTAACTACATTTCTTCTCGTAAAGGGGTCGTCTCGCCCTCTACACGTTGGCTTAAGTTGGCTTAAGCTCTCTGCTGCGTATCTGACATATTCCTAATGAAGATTTACGAAAAAAAAAATTGTTTTCAATTTCCCTCCACCCGCACATAAGGGGTTGGGTAATTGACAATTCGGGAAAGAGTGGGAGAAAACGTGGCTGGCACATGCTGCTCTATTTGTGTTTTGCTTTTATCTTTCAGAACTTTTTTTCGTGCTTTTTTTTTTTTTTTGATTTCGAACGAAAACTGTCAATGGGATTGAAGGAATTGCCAATGACAAAGATAACCCTTGTCATAAATTTCTGAAGGATATATTCGAACTCTAACCCTGAAGAAGAGGGATGATCTAATAAACGTGTGATGGCCGTTGTTGTTTTGTAGTTGTAGGACCCAGTTTAAGTCCTTTTATCTTAATCGTACAAAGAATGAGAACTGGCACGTGTAGAACGTAAAGAGGATCTCGAAATTATTAGGTTCTGTTAGTGTGTGTGTGTGTGTGTGTGTGGGTGTGTGGAGGACCAGAGAGCATTTAAAAATAAAGGACCAAGGGTCGAACAGAACGGAACTAACCGATTTAATCAAAAAAAGGATTCTCACTTTGACGTTCGACGGACTTATAATGAGTTCATTAAGACTTGCAAGGGTTCTCAGACGGATTAATTATACACAAACAAGTATTAAGCAATAAAAAACACAGCAAGACTCTGGATGAGATGAATACCAAGCTTTCATCAGTTTTGAATTTAATGTATATACTTTAACATGGATAAGATTATAGATGCTTAAAACTGTATATCTCTTCAATGCATATTTTTAAACGCTTTAGCACGCATAGCAACGCATAGTATCATAGTTAGAAAACTCCAATTGTTTTTTTAATTTAACACTCGTGACGTGCTGTCTGACAGACTCCTTCCTTCATTTATTTTTTAACAATTTTTATTTTTTAACAATAATACATACACCTAAACTTAACATACCACTTTCTTTTCTGTTAAAACGTCGTATCTAAATTTTTCATGTGATTGGAATTTTTCTATAATAATACTGTGAGCCTCTACCATAACAGGTACAGTCAGAGCCAAAAGTGAATTTACAGAATCAATGATCGAAATTTATACACAAAAATGAGATACACCAGCAGGAGCTTTGCAAACCCTAAAAGTCAATTTTCACGTATGATGTTTAGGTTATGTGTTTTATTCATGTTAATGTTAATAATGACCAGGTTCTTTAGTTTCGGATTCGGCTATACACACCCACACTTTATTGATATTTCTTTTTTTGAGATTTTAGTGCTGCCTTCATAAATTTGACAATACTCCTAGATGGGATGTCCTCAAAGTCGGTTCCTGTTACGTTCATTTTATTGATTATTTTGAATCTGAATTGGTTCAGGCTCAGGCTGTCGATGTTCAATGGTTTTTTTTTAGCCTGACCACAGAGTTCGAAGACTTGGAAAGACCAATCTTAAGCAGGTGGTAATCGCATGCTCCGCGCCCTGTAAGTGCTTAGCATAGTCCACTCAGGTTGACTTTGTTTCTTAGCTCTCCATCTTGGCTTTGTTTATCTCTAGAGCTTGTCTAGCTCTTTTGGAGTTATGGTTTTGATTCATGGATTTCCTGCAGTGTTAGATGTCCTACGGTTATTCCAGAATTGATTGTTTTGTATCTGTATTATTGAATCCAAAGGTGTTATGAACGGAGTTTGTGCTTCCTTCTTGGCTAGAGTGTCGCTCGTATTCTCGTGTGTATTCTCGATTAACAGTTCGACGCGTTAACTCAAAATTCAAAACTTCTAAATTTGCTCTCGCTATACGCTTATGACCACCATTCCAATACATGCATAAATGCATGAGAACAAAGAGACAGGTCTCAAACTAATTCCAAAAACAAGAAAAGAAGACCGTCGAAAAACCCTCAGGGTAGAGTTTATCACCTCCTACCGCATTTCTCTCTTGCTTTTCCTTCATTTTAAGCAAAACTATATCAACAGGAACCACGCACTCGCATGCAGAGCTGAATCACTCCGACCAAACAATTAACTTGACTTGAATTAGTTTCCATTTCATGAATTCCATTTTGCGTGATTCCAAACTAGTAAGACGCAATTCATAACAAAAACGAACGAAATTTTCCGGATCACATGGCTCTATCCGCCTTGAACTTCGTCCCATCCACCTCCTCACTGACATCGTCACATTCATTCATCCACTTTACGCCTCCGCTTCATCCCGACAAGCTTCGCTATGCCGCCATGGTTAAATGATTATTTACGCTCAACGAGTCCACAATTAACCTTGATCCCGTAGAATATCCTGTGAACCGTTGGAAGAAACGCAAGAAAAAAAAAAAAAACAAAAACGTCCAGACCTCCATCCACTCTAAGCTCCGAAAAAGAACAATGGATGTTGAACGGATCTAATTCCTTTTGTGCGTTCCTCCTTAATTTACTTTCCTTGAATTTAGAATTTGATTTAAACTCAATCTACTCCCAAAAAAAAAGGATGCGATGGTGGCAGGGCAACAGGAAAACGGGGAATCGAGGAAACTCTACCAACAGGTTTTTCGCATTAAGAAGATTAAGCGTCGCGGCGGCAGAGACGGTGAGCGCTTAGGCGAGACGCGTCACCGAATCGAAATTATTCAAACATTACCACCCCGCCGGCGTGCGGGTGGAACGAATTATAATTTTCTGTCACGAGATAAGCCACCCCACCGAATCGGGTGAACACACATCTCATCCGTGGCTCAATTCAATTTTACCTGCAAACAATTTTTTGAAAAGGTAAACCGCGTATAACGATCATGAATAAATTTCCATCCATAAATTCATGTGCGTCAGAGAGTTGTTCCCTTGTCTAGATGACAAAAGGTCAATGTTACACATCCTGTCATTGAATTTAATGCAAAAATCGATTTATTTGCATTTATTGTCAACTCATTTTTCTACGAAAAACGACAAGAACATTCGCAGCTGACGGATTCAAAGGATGCCCCATTAACGATTAACTGATACTCCAAACGGGGCGTAGTGGTTATGACAATTTAAATGGAATTCAAACACAATCGGATTACGGAAAAGTGGGACTTTTGGCTAAGTGGGGAGACTCACTCCTCGTCCATATAAAGGTTGCGCTTCACTGTGGAAAACCATAACCATATGCTTTGTCGTCAATGGGAGAGCCGAATTCTCGTTAAATGATGGTAAGTAGGCGGATTTAGGGTGATAAATTGGATCACGGACAGTGTTTGGATATTTCCTTAGTCTACTCGACTTGCTTTCGGAAATAAGTCGATTTCACTGAGATGGGTAATATTTTGTTTGTTGATGCCGAGGGTAAAGGGATTGTCCCTTGGGCTGTGGCTGGAAAGGAAGCCTTGGGGCTTGTGGATATCCCGTGGCGGAAAGGACCAAGCACACGTGGTTGTGATGCGATAAATTTGATTGTCTCTTTAACCCGACCTTTGTCACAAAAAATGAGAAAAATGAGAAAAATGAGAATTGTGCAGAATTGCATTGCGTTTCCTTTCTACTACTATCTATTCTACTACTAACTATTCTATCTACTTAAAGATCCTAGATCCTACTTAAGGCTAGTCATTTGCTTAGACTCTATTCTATGAATCTATTTAGAAGGTAAACAAGTACACTTTTAGGAAACCCTTGGAAACGGTTTATTGCAGGAAATTTCTGAAGTAGTCATTGGAAAATAAACGCAACTCAACCTAAGTCTCTTATGCGATAAATATATTATATTTTTGCGATGATGGTTGAAAATTCGGTGTTTTACTCAAATTTCAACGATAGTTAATTGATACCATAAATGTAATGTACATGTTTTTGTAACTATAATAAACTGGTTATTGAATAAAAATGAATTGAATTGAATTGATGATGTCGAAATATTGCAGAAACAACACGGATACTATGCTCTAAACCAGGAGTGGCCGACCTGTCTCGTCTTAGAAAAAAATACTAACAATTCTAGTGTAATTAGTGTTTCGATCCAAAGGATAGAGATGAGCTGATTATAAAAGTATCTGGTAATAGTAGTAACTGGTAAACAACTTAGAATTGAGAAAAGATATTTCTACAGATGATGTATTTTACTTGCTCAAAGAAAGTTCAGAAAAAAGTCTTGACAAAGCTACGTATTACCGAAGAAGTTAGTACTAGTATTAAATTTGAAAACCCAATTTTTTTTTTGATTTTTGGTATGAGTATTTCTTGAAAGAGGATAGCAGCAAGATTCAGCCAGAAAAAAACTTTACTACGGTGACCACTTGGAAAAAGTTACTAACCAAAAAATTAAGTCCTACAAATCTGAAAAATTGTAGTTATGTGGTGTAGCAATAACACAAAAATCTTGTACGAATTTTATTCGTATTAAAATCAATTAATTGCTAGTTTTTTTTTTTTATTTTTTGCCTAGTAAAATAGGTTTTATTTTGAACTTTTTGTTTAGAAGTTCAGTTTTTTTTTTAGTTCAGCTTTAAAGTCTCGATAAAAGCACGCCCATGGGTGTAACATGGGTCTAAAGATCTGGAAAGTCTTGGTCTTAAAATTATCTCTAGCTTAAAGTTAGCTTGAGCATTCTAGCTAAAGTTACTAGACAAAACCCGAAAGAACAACGATATGCGAATTTGAAAGATCCAAAAACACCATTTTATAGATCTTAGTGACTGAATTTATGGCGTATGAGCCTTTGTCTACGGTTTACGGTTTGTCCACCCCTGCCCTAAGCTATGTCAAAGACATTAGTTCTTTGGTTCCCAAAAGCTAAAATATTCTGAAGCTTTGCTCTACCCGTATTGTGACCGTATTGTCACACCCAGAATAATTACAGAATTTTGTCATGTGCCTTTCTCCCAATTCATTAAAATCAAAAACCAACGATGAATAATTTTAGCATTACTCGGATTAAGCTTTAAGATTATGTATTTTTCTTCTTTAGTCAAAAATATATTCGGAAAAAAACAGGGCCAACTATTTAAGAAAACCAGGCCTACTGATCTGATAGCTGCTCCTATAGCACCATAAAAATACTCCCATCATTCTTCCCTTCTAAGTTACTATGTACTGTCATTTGATAGTCTACTCCCTCAAACAGTTTTGTACTAATATTAAGTAATATTTAAAACAAAATGGGCATAGAACACTGGTTACTAGCTAAGATCCCAAACTACAATAATTGTTAAAAAATGTATTAAGTGTATAAAAGACAGATGTACACATTCCATTGGAAAAAAAATTGTAAGTATACCTATACCTAAGGACGTCTAAATCACTGCGACCACGGATGGGCCTATTGTGGTAACCCCCACTTAGGGCTCACGCAAGAACCTGAATTTACAACGAACTTAGTATGGATATTTTATGCTTCAGATAATGTCTGCTTAGGTGTCGATGACGTGTACTGACTAAGCAATTATGCGTGACACAGTATGTCTTCTGCTGCTCCTTCGTCCTCGTTGCACATTCGGCAGGTATCATCTCCTGTGACGATTCGAATCCGACTCTGTCTGTTAGTCTAAGGAGTTGTTTCGTTCTAGCGATGGATGCAGTTGGTACATTTTGGCTTGCCTGTTGGAACATTTTGGCTTGCCTGTTGCCTTCCGTTTGTGTCCAATAATGAGTGGCCATGTTCCTCAGTCACCTATTTATGCAGCATTTAGCAGTGCTAGTGGGTATTCCACAAAATGGTCGTGGCATTATGAAGGGTGATGCAAAGCCTTTTCTGGCTAGCAGGTCTGCTCCTTCATTACCAACATAGCCGCTGTGCCCAAGTGTCCAAAAGAGGTGAACTCTATTTGTGCTGACCAGCTGGTGCCGTAGTTGGAGACTAGCTTTGAGATGACTTCATAGATTTTCATAGACAAGAACTCAGCTTTGCTGTCAAAGGGAATATGCATGTTCTTGTTTGTAATGGTTCTATTAAAATATTCTTGAGTTATATGTGTCCATACTTTGGTAAATATGGGTTCCAGTCACCATTGCTAGACGTCCCGGTTTTGGCGGGACATCCCGATTTTAAGCCCAAAATTAAATGTCCGGCGCGTGACAAGTACAGTCCCGCTGTTAGCACATTTATTAATTCCTATCTTTCAAATATTTTCAAACTTCATTTGGCATTCATTTAGTACATCTGCGGCTGAATACAATCATAGTAAAAAGTAAGTCTCATTAAATAGGCTCTGGTGGTCCGATTTTAAATCTTTTTTCGTTTTAAAAAGGTTTATTCATTCTCTGAAGGACGTAAAAAAAATTATGACGATAGAAACAAAACCAGAAATTGAACAGAAAGATCAACGAAAATTACTTAATTTTTCCAGAGCGAAAAACTAACACTAAGCCTGTTATATCGTTGTGTTTAAAATAGCTTTTAAAATCTTTGACCTGCTTTAAAATATTACTTCGATAAGCTGGGATAATGAACGCAAGTCTTAGAAAAGGTTTTCCATTCGGAAATGATATTGCCATAACATAAATGATGAAGGAAAAGCAAAAGGATGCCAAACAAAATTAATTTTAACAGAGCTTGAGAATTGGTTGAATCTGAAAAAATAAAAACCATCGAAGACTTCAATAATTTTTATGCAAATTGTCAAACGCATAAAGGCAAGAATTATAATTTTTCAGATGAAAATATTTTCGCTAAACTCCAATTATAAATTACGAGGGCATACAAATTAAATTAGTTTCAAAATGGTTCAAAATGTTGAATCTGTATTAAATTCGTCAGGTAGTGTTTTAGTTGATAACTTGTTAAATCAATTCCAAAAAAATAATTTCAAGTATACATATGTTCAAACTAGTTTCTTTTATATTAAGTTTCTCAAACTCAAATTGTTTTTCCAAACGTGCTTTTATCAATAAAATTTAAAGGGAATTTCATTAAGTTTAGTGGGAAAAGAAATGAATGTCTCGTAAATTTAATGCAAGCTGAATTACTCATCCAATTCAGAGAAATATAAATATTTTGAGTATATTTATTTGAATTCCTCTAAAGCTTTCAGACTTACAGACTATTAAAAGGATAAGTAATGCAAAACTACTGACTGCTTATATTTTTTTTTATGTCCCACTTACGAACCCTGCTTTTCTAATCAAAAGGTTCGAGTTCCAGTTCCAATTCCCTTCGAGGATTTAGAAATTAGAAGCAGATATGTAAAAGGCGACAGAAAGACAGACGGACAACAAAGAAATTCTGTAAGGGTTTCGTTATTCCTTTGAAACGAAGACTTAAAAATTAACATCCCATGCGTATTTAACGCATGTTGGTTCTTGCAATCTTTCAGATACAATCCAAACTATTAAAATTCACAAAACATCGTGCAGAATGTTGCTCTGCAACAAGGATACTCATTTTTCTTCGAGGGATGTTTTCATTTAAAACGCTCAAGAGAAAGAAAAGAAAGAAAAAAAAAAACACTCAAAGAGAACCATCAGTAGAAATGCTAATTGGATGTTGCTCAGTAGTAAAGTTATGAGTTTTTGCTCCGCAGAATGTTTCCATCAAACTCACTCAGGAGAAATAACAGCAATGGAAATGATTGCGTTCGAGTAGGACAGGAAGCATACGAGCATATGCTCTGCAGGACGTTTCGAATAAAATCACTCAAAAAGAATAACATCTATGTAAAGGTCTTTCAATTAGTGCCCATCTTGAGCGGTGTTGGTCTGTAGCAAGGATAAGACTTTTTGCTCAGTATAATGTTTTCATTGAAATCACTCAAGAGGTAGGCTAACAGTATAAACATGTGGAGCATATTTCAAATAAAATCTCACATACATAAATAACAGAGGTAACATCAAAAATATTCGGAGCGTTCTTCTAATAAAATGCCACATAAATAACAGAGCTCAATATTCATAAACATCTGTGGCCAAGGAAATAACGACACAGTAAGGATAATCAAGTTGAAGCAGGACAGAAACAGCATTTTAAGAAATCATCATCAGAAAGAAACAGCAGAAACAATTTAATTTAATTTGAGTGGTAAATAAATTACAATTTGCTCTGCTGGATGTTTCCATTAAAAGCATTCAAGAGAAATAACATTGATGGAAATGTTTTAGTTTCAGTAGTGTTGTTTTATGGCAGAGTTACGAGTTTCTGACTTTGCAGGATATTTATATTTAAAGCACTCAAAAGAATAACAGTAAGACAAATGATTTAACTCGAGTAGGACAGGAAGGATACAGAGCATAGGAGTTTATGCTCAGCATGATGTTTCTATCAAACGCACTTAAAAAAAATAACATCTATTTAAAAGTGTTTCAATTCCAGTTACGGTCAATATAATAACAGTGCTCCTTCCTGAAGGATACCTTTTTTGCAACTTGAATAATACCTTGCTTAATGATTGGAGTAATTAAGAAATGTTTTACTTCTTTCAGTTATTGTTCTAAAGTAGAAGAAAATTCCCAAATTCTCCAAAAAAAAGATATTCCCTCACACTACTACTGCTATGCATTGCTATAATTTTGACCGTAGGTGTATGTTGAAATTAAAATAAGCATCAATCTGAATTATATTCAGCTTAATGTCTATATTTATCTCTTTTGCTTAGTTATGAATTTATTAGAACAGTTAATTTATAAGAACAGTTATAATGTAAATACATGGGAATTGAAAATTAGGTAACGTTTTTTGTCCGTGACCCAATATGTTGGAAATTGGTTATTTCCTGAAATTATTGAATAAAATTTATTAAAATTGAAAACCCCGTCTCTTTGTCTACCAGACTTTAAAATTCTTTCAAATTAATACCTATCTCGACCAGTGTTGGTCTGTAGCAAGGATATGAGTTAATACTGTGCAGAATATTTTCATTAAAAGTACTTCAGAGGCATAAGAGCAGTGGAAATAGTTTAGTTGGATTACCACAGGAAGGATATGAGTTCATGCTCTGCAGGATGTTCCATTAAAAGTACTCAAGAGAAATAATATTGATGAAAATGTTTTAATTCGAGTAGTGTTGTTAAATAGCAATGTTACGATTTTTTAACTTGCAGGATATTTTTTGCTATTAAAAATACTCAAGAGAAATATTGTCAATAGAACCTATGTTGAGTAGTGTTGCTCTGTGGCCAGGATTCAAAATTTTTGTTTGCAAGAGAAATAATATCGATGGAAATGTTTTAGTACACTTGGTTTGCTGTTGTAGCTGCTTCATTTTTTTTAGCTCTCAACAACACTCTCTTGTGCGAGACATACAAAGTAGGAAAGGATATAAAGCTTTGAAGTATACAATGTGGCAGGACGAC
Source organism: Syritta pipiens (assembly GCA_905187475.1). Taxonomy (NCBI): domain Eukaryota; kingdom Metazoa; phylum Arthropoda; class Insecta; order Diptera; family Syrphidae; genus Syritta; species Syritta pipiens. Next base: position 32,977,746 of record LR994572.1, on the reverse strand, counting down.
ACACGAGACATAACGAAAAAATGTGTTTTATTTGAATATCCTGGCAGCAGACTTTAATCATTCTTCTAAGATTGATTAAAGAGGTGGTTTCAATATTCCTACATCTATAAATTGTGGAATTTTCACGACGTCCAAGTTATTCGAGTCTTCGTATTAAATACATAATTACAAATTAATTAAGATAAAAAGCTTAAATTTCTCAACTATTTAGCACCTTAAATCTTCTTAAGGCTCTGATGTTCTATTAGCACAAAGGGTTGCGTTAAATTCGTTGAATCTTGGCATTTAACATTCTTTTGCTGTATTCATAGGAATATTAGTGCAGTAACAAAAAAATACAGTCTGAAACGTTAACTGTTAGAATGACAAATAATGACAGAAAGCGGGATCGGTTGAAAGACTAAAAATGGATAAGTAATATTATTTGGAAAACTTGAATTAGTTTCACAAATTTTACTTCATAATTTAACAACACTTTTTAATGCAAAATCGGTTGTTTACAATTAAAGATGAACTTAATAAAGTTTACATCTAAACACATATCTTAAAAACCCATAAAAAAGTAATTTAAAGCAAGAACGCAGACGGGTATTTTTAAGTGCACCTTTATTTGACAGATTTATTTGACACTACAGATCCCGAAGGCGTTTTCAACAACAGACAGATATAATGAAAGTTTGGAAAGATTGCTACTAACGCGCAGCTATTTTTAAGGCAGTGTAAAGGATGAAGCCGTTGTAAAGGCTTACCTAACATTGAATGCGAGCTTTCTAAACTGATAAATATCACCAACCCAATCTAAAGACTTTCTTTCCTAATAGCTATTGTCTGTTTTCAAACATTCTTTCGCCTTTAACAAATCATTTTAACCTTTAAGAATTATTTTCAATCTGCGCTATGCCTAGCAAAAAAACATGTCTCTAAAAGCGTCCACAGTATTAATCGCCAGTTCATTTCGTTTTTATGTATAAACCCTCAACCTTTGGCCTTTTATCCGCAACAGATGTAATAGCTCTTCAACAAAGTCAAACCCGTCAAGTTGTGCGCCACAAAATCGCTTCTCTCGCCCTCGGCACGCCGTAGTCTCGGGAAGTCGCCTTTTATGTGGTTTCTGAAGCACAAGTCTTCTGTACCACACTACCACAAAATTACCTGCTTAGCGGAAGCACTAAAATTAAGACTACACTATAACTATGCTCCTCTCCGCTGCCATAAAATGTCGCAGCCTCCGCCCAACCGCCCGTGTAACCCTCAAATGTCGGTGGAAAATGGCCCACAACTACAAGCGAAATTCAGTCAACAAAATGTGGCACCAGAGTAAATTATCCAAATACCAGATGTTGGCACAAGGAAATACGAAACAATCACTTCCCACACACGAGAGGGTTCTCCGCTGGCACAAACGAAGCAAAGCCACTTGTCAGGACGAGAATGGTATCCTGTGCTGTGCTGTTGAGCTCACTGTGCCCATAAATGGAACACAGGAAACGTTAAGAGTGCTCTCCGAATGACAACAACGATAGCGGAGGGTTGGTTATTGTTCAAATTCAACAAATCGAGCGGTTGTTTTCAGTTTCACATGCCACACATATGTACAGAAAAAGCGGGAGAGAGAGTGAGAGAATGAGTCCTTTGAATTTATTTCTAAAGACCACCCAAACCCCGTCCCTAGGAGACATCATTACGGAATTACCAAGTTTTATGGACTGGACTCACTCCACCACCCCCGCATTTAGGTCAGGTTTTGGGAAAACTTTTCCATGAATACATCGAATGGAGGGGAGGCTCTGCTGCCGAACAACTCCCTCGGGAGGTGGGATGGAATCAAAATTCCAGACACCACGTAATCGATAAGAGATACAAGTAAATAAACGACTTTGTTAGACAATGGGAGCGGGTTCTGCCACATTTATCCTTTTTACCTTCGTCCGTTGACTGTTGTTGACTATTCTACGCCCTCCCCCAATCAAAAAAAGGTGGACCTGCCTCACCGCCCAGATCATATGTGGATCATGGAATTCTTTAATACAATCGGAAAGGAATTCCAGTCACGTTAACGTGGTTAACTCTGGCCTACCTGGTTGGGATGGGCGCCAACCCCGTGAACGGGTTGTGGAATTCATTAGTGGGCGTCAGTGGGCGGAGGGGGTGCGACGAGACGCATATTTATTATGATGGATGAGATGGGAACTTAATGAAGAATTATTTATTTCGTACGGACGACGACAGAGCGGAGGCGGCGGCGGCTACATGTGGAAATCCAATTAAGCCACACCATAGAGAGAGCGATGAAGAGGGGCGATGAATCATCGAGAGGTGGGTTGCAGATTAAATTAAATTTTTGTCTTTTTTTTTTTTTTTCGCTTTTATTAGATTTACGATGAGCGCCAGTGAGCTTCTGCGTAATGGATGAGCTCTGTGAAGTTAATGATGACGAAAGTTCAGAATCCTTTTCGATGGCAGTTGTAGGATAAACTGCAGCCAACAGATGTTTCGAGGGGGAAGGCATGGGCTGCTTTGGAAGATGAAGGTTTTTTAAAACACTATCCTTACGTGCGTGACAAATAAGGGTAACTTTCGGGTCAGACATTTTGTGGCACACATGAAGTTTGCAGACATTGCCTCTGCCGTTGAACTGTGTTGAGGTTAAAAGGTCAAAAATTTAATGAAAAAGGGCAGTAATTCCTATCAGCACCAGTTGCCTCTTCGCTTGACTAATCAACTTCGACTCACAATCAGATTAAAATTTTTAATTCAATGTTAAAAAACTTTTCTCATATCAGATGAACTTGTACATACATATCTTTCGTTTTAAATAAATAGTGGGGATTAAAAGTTTTCCAATTGATATGTTTTAGCAATTGTCAAACTTTCTGATGGCTGCTAGCTGTCAAAGTTGTTGAATTGACCAATTCATCACTTATCGTATCACGTTGACCATACGTGCAGACATTTTTTCGAGATTTGTATCGAAATTCTGATTCCATTGAAAAGCAGGGAACATGAATTTCATCGTGACGTCTGTACTGTTATCACACCTTCCGTATGTAGGCAATTCGATCCAGCTTGGTGCAGTAAAGTTTGACCACGGGTACATTCTTTTAGACCCTAAACGGCCAACCAGGTTCAAAATGAAGAAAACAAAGCTTCCAAAACGGCCATTATGGAAAAAGACGTAAAAATGTCGAATGGGTGCCGATCAGCTGAAATAAACATCGCCAAGCAACCCATCGGAGCTTTATTTTCTCGGTTAAACAATTGAAGTTGTAAAAGAGAAATTTGGCAACCGTGTTATCTCATGGGGAGCCTTTATCAATCGACCGACCACAATTACAGGCCTTGACATCAAATCATTTTTTTCTGTAAGCCTATGTCAAATTTTTAGTTTAAGTTAACAAGTTAACTGCTTTAGACAAGTTCGAGGCACTATTGCAATTAAAACGTTGGAATAACGCCACATCTAGAGTACGTTATAATAGAATAAAATACACTTTCCCATTTCATTCATCCGTCTTGATTTTTGGCTGTATCTTTTTACCTCGGCCCTCTGCATAACTGTCTACTATTTAAACAATTTTTAACCTCCAAACAAATCAAAGTCTTGGAGACTCTAAAATTTGTAATTTGTTGAAGGACATGAATACACTATCAGTCTTGCTGTTTCTTCTTGTGAACTTTGGCAGTCACAACAGTCATTTTTTATTGGCATTTACTTAATGGTATGAAGGTTTTTAAGAATTTTCTGTGCATTCAATGGCTCACTTATCACTCGTAATGTTTTTAAACGGCAAATCTTCAAAAGCTTCAAGTTCCACAAGGCAGTGATCATCATAATCTTCTTGGCTGCATATTCCACTAACAGGGTCGCGGGGGAAATGCCTACAGACCTCCAGACAACTCGATCCTTTGCCGTCGACTCAAACTTATCAGGAGCTATGACCAGGCGTAACCAGACGTCCTCTTGGACTTGGTCCAACCATCTCATCCTGGGTCTGCCGAGCGGTCGCCTTCCTGACTGAATCGCAATCAATGGGCACCTTGAAAGTCATCACTGAGGGGATATTTGTGCCAAGCGATCAAACCATCGAAGTATAGTCCTTTCCCTCTAAAGAAGCAGCTGCTCAACATTGAGCTCTCCGTGCATCATCGTGTTTCTCACCATATCCCGGCGAGTAACTGCCACAACAGCGTGCAAAAATCTCATCTCGGTAACTTGTTTTTGCGATCTTATTCTTTCGGTCGTTACCCAAATTTCACGACCATAGGTGAGAGTTGGAACACATACCGAGTTAAAGACCGACAAATTGGCCTTTACACCAAGCTCAGCATTCCAGCGTCTCCCTACATTGCCAGGCCACCTAAATGACAAGAGAGATATAAAACTCCCTCTTTACCCATCGCCTTAAGCATTCTTGGCCGAATTTCAGCCACAGCGGCGTAGTGGGGGTACAAATTAATTCGGTCCGTTTTCAAAAGATGCTCCGACCGACATATTATGCAGAGAGTGGTTTCGACCCTTCAAAAGTGGTGATTTTAGCGTTAATTATAAAGAGAGTCTTGGCCAGCCCAAAAAGTTTGAAGATGAGTAATTGGAGGCTTTACTGGATCAAGATTCGTGCTAAATTTTTCTTTTTTTTTTATTGGGACTCAAATAAGTTGACAACATGTGTACCTGCGAAGCCGAAGGCTTATCTGCAGGTGGTTGTTTAAGTGGTATTATAAAGTATCTTTCAAGATCATCCCTTGCTTTCTTTACAATTACATTAGTTTGACAAAATAAACAAAAATTATTGAAACGGAGAAAATATATAATTAAAAACAGCATGAACATTGGCAGACATTACGAAATGGAATATACGAGAAATAAAATGCAAGGTGAACTCGCAGAATCGTTAGGAGTGACTCAGCAAACAATTTTCGTTCGGTTAGATAAATTTAGATTTATTGAAAAACAAGGAAATTGGGTGCCGTTCGAGTTGAAGCCGAGAGATGTCGAAAGGCGATTTTTAACCTCGGAACTGCTTCTTGAAAGACATCAAAGGAAGGGATTTTTGCACCGGATCGTGACTAGATGAAAAGTGGATATACTACAATAACCCCAAGAAGAAACAATTTTATGAATCCGTTCCAACATCAACGCCAAAAAAACGTTTACGCTTCAAAGGTCATGCTCTGCATATGGTAGGACCAGACGGGTGTGGTGTACTCTGAGCTGCTAAAACCAGGCGAAACCATTGATGGGTAACGTTATCGATTACAACTTACGTGTTAGAGCTGTGTATTGCGTGAAAAACGGTCAATGAGGACCGAAAGGCATGACACGGTGATTTTGCAACATGATAGCGCTCGGCCCCTGGAAATGCTGAAATGAGAGGTCTTACCCCACCCGCCGTATTCTCCACACCTTTGTCCTTCCGACTACTGGCTTTTTCGATGGATGCAAAACGGTTTGGCGGGTCGCCGGTTCGGGTCTTTTGAAGAAATCGAATAATGGCTCAATGATTGGATCGATGCCAGAGAGGATCCATTTTTTCAGAGGTGGTATTCGAAAATTACCAGAGAGATGGGAGTCGCTTCCAACGGACAATACCTCGAGTGATGTATTTTTTCGTTTTTTTTCAGAAAAAAAAAATGTTTGAAGACAAGAAACCAACCGAATCTTTGCTTTCTTAATGCTCAGAAATATTTTTTTTTTAAACAAAACAAACTCCATTTATGTATTCATATTACATACAGTCTTTTATTTAAGACAAAAATATATAAAAAAATTATTTGGATATATTAATATTGCCGTACACTGTAATGACTTTTGTTTTACATTATGACTAATATACATATATACTCTTGAAAAATAAAGATACAACGATTTAAACCGTCCAATTTAAACACGAAACATAAAAGTAATAATGAGAAAAATAAAAAAACCTAAGGCCACTTAAATTCAAAGCTCCACACCTCAGGAACCGTGCACAGAAAATCATCGTCATAAAATAAACGAATCACCGTGTAAATCAAGCTCGGCACATCTTCGACTTGTGTGAATTTTTGTTCATCTATGATTTCAATGGCTTTCACAATCAGCATCTTAACATCGTTGAATTTCTTGTTAGCCAGCAGCATTTTCATTTCGTTAAATGAATGAACGAATTCCTGATTTGGCAGCGTCGTATTGGAACTGGAATATGAAAAAGTTGAATGAGTTTTTTTTTGTGGTTTATGAATCAGACGCGTTACCTTGTATCCGGGAAGAGAGAGAAAATGATGCAGGAAATACATCTAGTAAGGACTTTGCGGCTAAAATAAATCATTTGTTGGAGACCAGTGCAGAAGATACGATTCGATTTTCTTACCGATTGCTTATACTGTCCTTTTTTAGGCCGAACGCACCCAACAGCCCCTCGCCCCATCGTTCAGTCTGTGTGGCGAGATCATGGAAGTGACGAGCCAGCATTAGCAGCGGTTTCTTCGCATTTTCGGACTGCGATAGAATTTTACACCCACTTGAGATGATGGCACCCCATACAGCAGCTATTCGGGGTTCCGTTTGAGCGCTGTGAAAATGAGCAATTAAATCGCATGTTCCAAGTTCCCCACGGGCAGTTTCAATACTTAGTTTTGACGTTCTCCAGTAACTGGCTAAGGTGCTGCAAGAATGTGATTTTTTCGCCAGGATTGCTTAGAGCCTTCATTTTATAGAGGATGTACGCGTGCAGCGAAAGAAAATACTGGCCTCGCAGGAACGGCATGACTTCCAGCTTTTCGTACGACATATCGAGCGACTTCAGCAGTGCCATCCACGACGGAGAATGCTCTTCTCTCGTGAGTTCTAAAAAAAATCAGACATTAAACGAGCACTGAACAACGATCGAACACTTACCTGTAATGCGAAAATAGTTGATGATTGTTTCCTCTAGGAGGGTGTAAATCCCGGCGATATATGCCTTGGAATGTCCAAAGGCATACAAAGTCTGGCACAGCAGAGGACTGCCGGGCTTGCAGCTCGATTGCCAATCGATCAGAATGTCAATGAAGAATCTGAAAAAAAAAACTCAAGTTATTCGTGCCAATGTGTGGTCTGACGAGACTCACTTTGAGGTCTCCTCGCTTTGCGATTGCATCGAGACGATAATCTCTATCATAAGATGTAACGCCTCCTGATCACGTTCTTCCTTCGTCGTGCACACACTTGAGACTGTCCGCTCCATCAGGTTTAAGAGATCTTTCAACGCTGCTTGGAAAGCTCGGAAGCCGTCTTTTGTCGAAATTAGCTTCTGGTACTTTGCAGCGCACATTCGCAGCAAGCGAACATTTGAGCGAGCGTATAGAATTCGCTTGGCTGTCGCATGTGCTACTGGACCGGGCACGGCTCTTTCCGGCATCATTGCCGATGAGGCTTTAAGTAGTCTGCTCAAAAAAAGGAAACGTTAGAGTGAAAACCCGGAAACAACCCCTGGTTACGTACTCTAAGACCGCCCGATCTGCGTAGTTACTTTCCGACGGTAGTTTCAGTAAAATTGAAGGTTCCACGGTGGCCAAGATCCATTTGAAAAGGTTCTCCAGCTCTTGGTATTCCACAAGATACCAAGGATAGGCAATAGCATCCTCTAGAATCTTGCTGGTGTTGGTATGAACATGAATATTCGGCTCGAATGATATTTTAACGAATATCGTCAAGAGACGCGAGGTTATTTGCTGCTGGACAGCTGGTGGCCAAGTCAAAAACACCCCCTGCATCCAGCCATTCCAATCTATGCGGATGAACACATGTCCCAATAAAGCATGCGACTCGGGAATAAACTGAAACATAGACATGTTACCAAAGCACTAAGGGTAATTGCGTCAAACAGCTTTACCTCTTGGAGACTGTCGAAAAGAAGATTGATATGATTTGGCAGCGGCTTAAACTGCTCCCACGGTAGTCTGACGATTCCTTCGTGAATTGGCTTTCGCACATGGAGTTCCATGGTTTGAACAGCGTAGTGGTGGACATAGAAACTAAACGTGTGACCGAGGATCGTTTGCGAGACTGATTTGAGAGAGGGAAAGAGGTTAAAATACATTCTTGTGTTAATGAAATCACATGTACCTGGGAGATTTTCCAACACGAAAAGAATCGAGTCGATAAAGGAGGCAATTATTATTCGACTTGATGCTATGTGCACGGGACTCCAGGGATATAGGACTTGACCCTTTGACACGAGTTGACGAATCCAGTTCGGGGATGACTGCTGAATATCTTTTTCCGTGTACGCGACCAACCAGGGCACGTACATTTCTATCAGGGTTGCAAATATGCAGTCGCTTACTGCGGAAATAAGTAAAAACAACAATATTCATTCTCTTGTTTAGTCTACTCCCTCTTTCTACTATTTGAATCTGACACAAATACATACTTTGATCAGCTAAAAGTCCTGGATAGCCAACAATAGCGGTGGTCACCACAGTTTGGCTGAAGCAAGAGAACCACATCGCCAGAGGCTTGCAGTAGTCTTTGTGCTTCGGATATAAACCATGAAGTCCATGGTGTAGTCTTTCTTTTTGGAAGTGCTTTGCAAACAGCATCACAGTATCGGTGGCCTGCAATACACACAAGAATCAGATTTTCGATGCTTCAATTAACCGCGACTGCCGCTTACCGCTTTTAGATTGAAAATATTTTGACGTCGTGCAAAGTCCGCGCATACTTTTTTCACTTTTTCGTCTTCACTGTCAACCTCCAGTTGCTCACAGTTGAACTGATTCAATAACGAATTTAAAATGTCCAACAACACAACTGGCATAAGTTTTTGCTCTGAAATACCATCAAGAACCAACTGCACTACTTCGCCATAGTGCTCGGGGAATTCATACTCAAAAATATACATCAAGTGGCGTCGGAAAAGATCCTGCAGGATATCAGCTTCAGACTGATTCCAGCTCTCCAATCCGAAGAGAATTAATTTGAGCAGCTGATTTATATCGGCCAGCTTCGGTCGGAATGTTTCAAGCCAACCGGGTAAATCAAACTGTTCACAAGAAAGAAACAAAAAAAAAGGAAGGGGACCATGACTCAAGGAACAGACTACATCGTGAGACGCCTTACCTTGGAAAGAAGTACGAAAAGTATCTTTGTATCACAGCGTTTCATGTGGGAGTCAATTAGAAATTTATACATTTCTATAAAGTACTTTGGTCCGGTTCGATATGGAACGAATAGATTTGATATGACTTTCAAAAGATCCGGACGTTTCAGTGCCAGCTCCAGAATCCGTATGCCTTCAGTTTCATGGTTATCTTGGATGAAAATCTAAGGGAAGGATAATATTTTATGTCACAGTAATATCGATCGTTTGCGAATACTTACACCTAGGTCGTTAAGGAAATTGCTACACAGATCGTTGCACGGTGGATACTTCATCATGACTTCGGTCATGTTCTTTACTACGTCATAGAAGAATTGGATTCCAACTTTGGTTACCTCCTTGGAGTAGGTTCTCACGTAGCCTGACTCAACTTGCGAGGATACCATAAACCTGAGACGGAAAAAAAGAAACGTAATGCTTCGACAAGAGAAACGAACCGCACTGCCGTCGACGCAACAACATGCAACGTCTACAACCTGATTAAAACTAACCTTATAACACTTTCAATTTTGTCCATAGACATAGCTAATTGGTCAGTGTTTTGTGCTAAAATCTCAGCGGTAAGCTTCTCATATCTGTCACGGTTTGAGTCTAGTTTTCTCTCTACTGCCGCATGTTTTGTTGGTATTTGATACTGAAACAAACAAAAAATCGTTATCATCGTCTCTTTGGGTATTTACAACGACTTTGGACCTACCTCAATATTGACCGTCCCAGCACCCGTACACTGAGATGTTCGTAGTATCGACGAGCATTGGACGAAAGATTTCTTCGATGCTGGAAGGTTCTGATAAAGCGATTGAATAAGATCGTTGAAAGTTCGATTTATAGCATTCAGTTCACAGGTGGTGAGATTGAACTTCCTGAAACATAACCAAATTATACACCACACAGACCAGAAAACGCACAAAAGAACTTACTTCGCCGCACTGTCAAGAACCTTTAAGTCTTTTCGCAGCTCAGTCAGGGTTTCTTTGTTCACAACATCGGTTGGTCGATTTGTAGTCACAGCTGTAGCCAGTGAAGGCGCCTCCGTGTGCTTATCGTATGATTTTAAGTGAGTTTTGATCCGACCTAATGGGGTGGTCCTCGGCTTCGGTTGAAGGGCGTTGCGCAGCTGCTTGGTCGATTTCGATCGCAAGCACTTCTTGCACCACTGCTCGGACTGATATTTCTGCTCTTTTCGGATCCCCCGCAGATAAACTAACTCTGTCCAATGTTGCTATAAGGAAGCATTTAGTGCCGACCACTTAAAGAGCTCAGTAAAATTACCTTGCTTCCGGCTAAGATCTCCTGCAGCTTGTCTGGATTGTACTGCGGTGGAAAATTGACTTGGTCCGCCGAGATTTTATTTATTGAAGTTTCTTCCAGCCACAGGGAATATGTTTTCATCATTCTAAAACAAACAAACCATTCAAAAGCATCTGATGTTTTTTACACACGCTTTCTTTGCATACTTGCTGCAATTGTTGTAGAAATAGGACAATGATTCATCATCAGTCACCTTCTCCGCGTAAAAGCTTTCGGCCGCCTTAAGGTTAGTCTTGATCTTCTTCATTAACGTAACATTCTGCTCGTACAGCTTGTCCGAAACTCCATACGTGCACTGGAACCTACAAGGGAGTATAGCCAAATTGTAAAGCTGCGATGAATCGATAACCACTTGCCTACCTTTCCTCGTCAGCGTGCATCTCGACACGCACAAGATAGAGCACGAAGAACTGCTGCACCAGCAGTGGCAGTGCATTGTGGCTGCACTCCATTGTTGCAATCAGGTTAGCGTATTTGTAGATCACCAGATTTTGTGGTGGAAACGTTGTAAACTTAACAATCGATGCTGTTTTCTATATGCAGTTAAAACAAATCAATGAATTTGAAAAAAATCTTTGGACGCTGTGTATACACACCTTTAATACGTTCTCAAAATTAATCTTTGTAGTGTTTCCCGCAGCAGACAATTGACGGATGAACTCCGACCAAAATTTTCCATCTTGCAGCTCGAATTCTACATCAAGCAACAAAAGTGCAAACCAACCATAATTAGTGGAAATCAAATTCGGAACACGCGTTTGATTTGAGCTTAAGAACATTTTTAGAGTCGACAATTTGTTGCCCTTCCAATCTTCACAGTCCTGTGGGGATTAAGAAGTTAGAAAGTTAGAATTCATGAAAAAATCGGGCGGATGAACAAAAAAATGAACACGTTATGAACAATTGTCAGAAATAAACAGCTGTGGCGCGAAAAAAGGAATCCACATATTGGGGAAGCATGAAATGCATTTGCACTGCTCAACAATCGTTTTTATGTGACAAAATCAGCAGTGACTGTTCACGGTCGAAAATTCACCAAAATTTCTACTTCCTTGATACCCTCTCACACCTGACTTACCTGATAATATGAGCGAAAATATTCCCTGGCGCTGCACCAAGCGTCGGTGAATTGATAGGATATTTTAAGTATTTTATCAATCAGATAAACCACAATCGTGTTCTGCCAGTTGGGGATGTTTGTCAATGCTTGCAGCCACACGTTAACAAGTAACAAAGGTGATGTTAGTCCATATCTACAAGCAAGAGTAACGACGTTAATAAGTCATGGAACTTTTTGTTTAACTAAAACTCACCCGTAGTAGTTGATAATCTGGTGCTGGATCATATTGTCCAGCAACTCCAGAACTGGACCAATCGAGTTGGAAAATATCATATCCTTGGCCATCTTTAAGTAAGTCCGATCCGCATTAAGCAATTGAAGAAGAATAGACTGAAAGCTAACAAAAACAGAGAAGAATTAAATGATTAGAGCGTCACGACAGAAACAGAATCTTACCCTTCACACCGCGCAAGAGATTCTGGGGACTCCATAAACAGCGGGACCACCAATTCAATGCACCGTATCACTGCCGCATGGCGGTAGTCGTTCAGAAGAAGTCTCATTTGCTCGAATCCCTTCTGGCAAATCAGTGGAACCGAGTGACCAACCAGACTGACCAGCACCGCGACGTACATCGCCAACGGACGATTTTCTGTTACGCCCTGGTAAATAACATCCACCCGCTCCAGGTCGGGAATAAACATTAGCGGCTCGGCGGGATTCTGCAACGTGTTCTTAATTGACTCCAAACTCTGATCCATTAGGTGAAGTCTCAGCACGGCGACCATGTTCCAACACCAGGTAGCGAATTGATCCTTTGTCGATTGGGTTTCCATTAAATTTGAGACCTGTCGGACACTTTCCGATATCCCGGACTGCCCGACAACCTCGGGAGCGTGCTTTGTCAAAGCCTCCGATACTAGACATGCCATGCGGACGTGAATATTGTGCGGGAGATACAAACGACCGTCACAATCGAAGCCCCAGTTCAAGTGGCTGATGATGATGCGAGCGATGATGTTCTCTTTGGTTTTGTAGTCATAGTGCAGCAACCAACTGGACAGAATCTCAAAACTGTCCATTCCAGGCTTCCAGTTTTCCAGCGGCAGCGATTTAAAGAGATAGGCAGCGTTTTCGATTTCGTCGAAACGTATTTTTAGCTGCAGCAGCAGGCTGGACATAAGGTCCTGATAAGCGAGGGTTAAGTTCACCAGCATGTCGCGAGATGTCTTATAACATATGTCACGAGTCTGTTCGTTGATGAAGCCGATCTGAAACAAAAAAAGATTACAGAGTTGTTCCTGTTTTTCCAAATCTTCCACCTTACATCGAATATGTGCAAGCAAATCGCTTGAATCAGCTCCCAGTCCTTCATTTTGTCACGCTCATTGGCCATTTCGAAGAACGCCTGAAGCAAGTAGTAGAGGTCCTCTGCCGATGAATCCGCATTCGCACCGTTGAAGTAGTTCCAGAAGTCTGTCGCGTGATAGCGTGCGATGTAATCTAAACAGAAAATCACACATAACTTTTGCAACTTGGACAAAATAAAAGGATTTCTCGCACCTTCATGTGGAGCTGGAAACTGTGTCGGAAAACCAACGTTCAAGTAGAAGAACAACTGCCAAACTGTAGACGCATCGAGGCTGTTGTATGGAAGGGAAGAGAAATATTGCCATGTGGCCAGATTCCGGGTCCGGTAAATGTAGCTGCATGCCTTTATCAAAAGTGAATTCAGTTCGACATTTATCCTTTCACACAGATACGGATCCTTTGAAAGGTTATTGCGACTGTAAGGGAAAAAAATTCACGTTAGAACACATCTTGCACAACGATCACACCACTCACATGAACAACTCGTGGTAATCGGAGACGTATTGCAAAATGTGTCTCACTAGTCGACCTAGACGTTTGGCTAGTTGCTTGTAGCGTTCCCTGTTGTATGTCAGCATTCCTTCCCCGAAAATCTCAACGAGCGTCGAACAGAAGGCAATTACCCGCAGTATTTGATTGCCTGTTATCAGGTCCGCTTCGAGTCTGTAATCATTTGCCGTTTTTTCAATGTTCAATGCGTAGCTGAAAGAAGTTTCAGTTTGTGATTAAATATTTTTTAATAATTGAAATGGGAAATATTGTCATTTTATTAATTAATCCAATACGAAGTCGTGTCTAACTCCAATTGTCAAGCCACGTTCCAAGATCAACTCAACAGACACAACTCTTCGCACAGTGATGGGAAGTCGCGATTACAATTAAATTACAATTACTTGTACAAATAATTGAATAGTAATTAATTTCGTTTACATTGCTAAAAATAATCCTTATTACAATTTCAATTACCATTACGAGTAATAGTAGTTGTTGCCACTTAAATTAAAACTAAGGAGGTAATGGAGCCAATAAAAAATGTAACTTAGAATTGGACACTCGACATTATTGAAAGGATTTAACCTTCTGCGCTCGGACAGACTACCATTCCCCAGATACCCACTCCAAGGCACAGAGTGGATGCAAGGCCCTGTTGCGCTGGAGGGTCCACCAAAATTGTCCACAGATGGATCGAAACTGAGTCGGAAGTAGGGGCGGAGTGTACTCTAGTGACTTGAATACAAAGATTTTCCTACTCCCCCCTCATCATTATAGAAAAGCATGGTGATCAAGGAAGCTCGAACTTGGCTAAAGTACCATATGCAAAACGACACCACATTGGAGATCGAGCGAAGAGTAACACTTGCCAATCGTTATTTTTTGAGGATTCAGTAGTAAAGCTCTCTCTCGGATAACCGAGCTAACACATCATCCCATTCCTTCTCTATGGCGCAGAGGCTGGAACACAAACAAGGAAGAGGATGTGCTTGATTGTTTTGAGGAAAAGATGCTTCGAGTGATTTTAGGCTGTGTTTATGTAGAAACGCTTCTGAAGAATCTTTGAATCCACCGCCATGGGAAATCGCTTCAGAGGAAGACTCCACTTTATATAGCGCACATAAGTGGAGAGGGACCTCAACCAACTTGGCATGCGAAACTGGCATACAACTGTGCCAGCTGGTTAATGCCCAGGTCCAGGTGATTGTGTATCTAGATGTGGTCCTGTTGCTTGATCTTTGGTGTTCGATTCTTGGTTATGGTGAACAGAGAAACAGAACAGTGTAATTTATTTTCTTTCTCCGCTTTGCTTGTTGTTGCTGATAATTGTATCAGACATACGTACAGACCTGCGTTTGAGCACTTCGCACTTGTCACAGCGAAAAGTTTTTCAGGTTTAGTGCATGAATTCAACCTCTATGTCGCTAATATTTATACATGATACATGAAAGAAACCAAGGCAACTCCGCATGATATTTTAGTGAAGCAGTTCCTTTCAATTTTTTCAGTACAAATAGAACACTTCATAGTTGTAATACGGAAAAATTTACTTATTGTTTATTGAGATGCGAACCCAACGACACTCAATTAAATATTTAATTGCAAAAGCAATCATTACAACCCAACACTGCTTAAGCACAGCCTTTTGGTTATTAACTCTGTTTTATTACTTTGATTTTAAATCGTTCTCTAGTCGATATTTTGAGTCCTCAGCATCTTCTCTGTCCTCTGTTTCTCTTTTAATTTGAAATCGTTCACGCAAACTCCATAGTCCGTAATCGAATGCTTACAAATTGCCAATTTCATATTCCACTGATTTATATAAAAAAAAAAATCGGCAAGAAATCATTCCTTTGAATTCGCATAATTTTGTCCGATAGCTTTTTCTTTACGATGAACCGGATAGGCTTGATGGTTACTTCATTGGACTTACTAAGGTTCGAATTCGGTCTAGTAAGAACGCCAAAACCAATTTCCACGGACGATTGTTATAAAAAAATATAGGTACCTTAAGTAGTGTCAAAATTAAACATCGCACAACACAATCGTTTCAGGAAAGCTAGGTCCTGGTCCTTAACGAGCTGCAACGCTACAGAATGTATTGTAACCAAGTGCGTGTCTGTATCAACTGAACTGAACCGTCAATTTAAAATAAAGACACTAACCAAACTTTCAATTCATTCCACACAATTGACGCATGTAAGAGCGAAGTGAATGACACACCGACGTACATTTCCATTTGCGACTAGATATAAATTAAGCGGACCCCAGCACTTACTCGCCGCGGAGATGCTTCATATATCATCATTCATCATCATTTTCTTAGCCCGCATGTTCCACTAAAGGGGTTGCGGGGGCAGTGCACGCAAAAGAGATGTCCAGGCATCCCGATCCTCCGCCGCCGACTCTAACTCCTCGGCGGGTATGCCCAAGCGTAACCAGGCGAGTTTTGGACTTGATCCAACCATCTCATCCGGGGTCTACCGAGCGGTCGCCTACCTAACGGAGTCGCATTCAAGGCACGCCTCGGAAGTCGTACTGCAGGGGACATTCGTGCCACGTGGCCAAACCATTGAAGTATGGATCTTTGCATTCGGAGAAGAAGCTGCTCAACGTTAAGCTCTCCCGTACTGCCGTGTTTTTCACCCTATCTCGGCGAGTAACTCCTACAACAGCACGCAGAAATCGCATCTAGGTAGCTTGTATTCGCGGTCTTATTCTTTCGGTCATTACCCAAATTTCATGACCATACGTGAGAGTTGGAACAAATACCGAATTGAACACCGATAACTTGGCCTTCACCCCAAGCTCGGCCTTCCTGATGACAGACCTTCCAAGCTGATTCAAAATTGACCCAGCTTGGCCAATCCTACAGGAAAGCTCAGTATTGCTCCGCGCAGATGCTTTTTATATAAAAATAAAACAACAACAAAAAAAATACTTACCAAAACAATAATTCAAAAGGCATCTGATCCAGCAATCCAATCAAATCACTCTCCCTTAGTCCTATACATTCGCCATTTGATGTAGTGCCCTCTTCTCCATCGGACTCGATCAATATCCACAGGTCATCCTTAACAGGATCAGAAATTTCCTTGTGGGACTTTATATAATTGCAACGAAATACTCTTTTTCTCATAAAACTTTCATAACTTACCTGGGAGAATGCCTTAAGGAAATCATTTCGTTTCTTAATAGGAAGTAGAAGAATATACAGAATGGCAACGCAATGATTAATCTCCGGGCTAGACAATGTGATTAGTTCATCATTTATCCGGCCATTTAATGGCAGTTGAATGAAGGATCTCGCCCAATTGCCAATTCCGTTAGGACAGCGTAGAATGTGAAAAAGCAAAAACCAGTGATCTTCTCTTGTCGCGATGCGAATGTGTAGGGCTACTAGCCGTTGAAGCCAGAGCTTAATGTCATTGGTGAATGTCTGAAAGGAAACAACATCATTAGCTTCTGATGGATTTCAGAAACTGTGTGGCTTCTTACCGCATTAGGACTGGGCTTTCGCATGAAACTGAAAAGTATAGATATTGCTCGACGAAGGCGGTTGATGCAGAGTAGCGCATCTGGGTCCAGGGATTTCTTGAGTGAAATCGGTGTTTTGTTTGTTATGTGTCGCACACATGGATAGGAGATGATTTCGTCAATTGTTTTGTTAATCTGTAAACAAAGGAATCTAGTTTAAAATTCGGTAAAGATTATAAATCTTGCAGGCTTATCATTCGACGTTTACTGAAACTTAAAAACAAAAAAAATCAACAAAAAACAATTTCAATTGTACACAGACAACAAGACATCTCTAGGTTTGCTACAAACTCGAAAATGACCTTCATATATCTTTCCTCATAAACCTCCGCCACAGGACTCCCTTTAAAAAGTCCATCACAAATTCCCGCCACAGAAATATCGCCGTCACAGATGCGTAATTCAACATTGAGTTGCCAGCTTAGCTTTCTATAGAATAAAACGCCCAGGAATTTGGCATGATCCTCTACTTGCAATACTGAACCACCCAATACAATATCCCTGAATTCCGGAACTCTATTTTTCCTCGTAAGCACAACGAGCTCTATTTTCCTCCCATTAAAAGTAAATCCCATTTTTTTTGAAGAAGTGCTTTGGAAGATGCTTAAGAAAAGTGAAATAAGGCGATGGGATGGAGATGGAGTGTCGGTTTTGGTTCTCTGACCAGGAGTTACATTGGTTCTCTTGCATTTCAAGTAGCAAAAAAATCAGCTTTTTTACTTGAGAAGAATGAGATCAGAAGAATTGGCTATACAGGTTATTTAAGCGCCATAAAAACAGGCTAAGAATTCGTGCTCCTACTGGTACGTCATTCGATAGACTCAGAGGATTTACAAAGGAAAATTCAGATTTCTTTTTAAACTCTTGCGCTTAAGCCAACACGGGACATTATGATGTACATTATATTAATAGATTATTATTATAGTTGAGTGTATAATTTTGATTCGGGAATAGTATTAGACATTATTCTCCAATGTTGAAAAATCTGGAGTTTCGTGGTGGTATCAGCAACAAAATAAATAAAACTTTTAAAAATAACCCTAACTGTCTGAAATTCTTGCTAACGTTAGCCAATATATCAATATTCAAAATTTAATTAAAATTTCCTATTAAACGCATGGTATCTGGTTGTAACATGTAATACTAAATTCGAAAAACAAATTTATTGTTAGGATTTTCGATATGGGTATAGTTGGAAAGAGAATGGTACCTAGATCATGAAGTTGTACTACAGTAATCACCTTACTCTTATTGGTAAGGAGTTATTAGAAATTAAATTGCCAAAAAATGACTTACAGTGGTGTTCAGAGAATTAGCAGAGTTCCCTGTATTCACTTAAAATAAGTGAGATAACTTTATTAGCGATGTTTAATGCAACCATAAACAACTTAAATAAACAAAAAATGACATCTTAACAAAATAATAACGACAAAACCCTTCTTATCTCTTAAAGGAAAAATTAAACAAAGTTTTGAAGAATTTTGATAGACATACAAGTGGCCAATACGTCGAAGAAGACGATTTGTCACAGTTTGGGAACTACTGCAGCAAACTAAACCATTTTTTTTTACAAACATGAGTAGGTTCAACATGTATGTACCGTGGTATCCACTTTATTTTCCAAAATATGGATGCATAAAATATGAAAAAAATTGGAGCTATGGGGCGTTTCATTTTCATTTTTTAATCATACTTAAATTAATTAATTATTATTATTATTGGGCGGCGTAACAGCCCGTTGAGAGCCAGAGCCTAGCTTTTTCGCGCCTCCACTGTGTTGTGCGCGTTATAATTTTGTCACATGTGGAGGGGACCTACTGTTTAATGCCGGTTCCGAACGGCGAATTGCGAAAGCTTTTTCATGACAGAAGTACTCCAGGAAGGTTGTCAGGCGTTCGCTGGAGGTGGGGCCGTGAAAAATGTTTGTGGTGTCTTTTTTTTTTTCCCCCGAGCTGGATTCGAACCCGGGTACTCTCGCTCAACAGTCCGACGCACTAACCGATCGAGCCAACGGCGCCCACTGAAATCCACTAAAACCCATCGTTGGATAGGTCTGGTAAAATAAAATAGAAAATTGAACTTTTTGTTTAGAATTTAAGTTTTCGAGCACGCACTAGCACTATGTTCGAGTGACTGTGAAATTAAAAAATTGAATTTTTGATTTACATTTTGTAAATTTAGGGAATAAAACAAAAAAACTTTATTAACTTTTGACATACATACAATATCGGACAAAACAGTAGCATCCCTCTAAGCAAACTGAGGTTTTTGCTTGTAGCGGGCGGCTGGGAGCAGTTATGAAGTAAAAATTTTTTTCTCTCATTTTCTTAGCTTTACGAAGCAAAAAAAAGAAACATTTAAACATTATACGAAAAAAATTATAAAAATTCATTAAACACAAAGGGTCGAAAAATAACAGCGACAAAACTAAAGCATCCCTATCGTTTTAAGTGAAGGTTATTTAAAAAAGTTTCAATAAAACCAAACCATTATTAGTTTTTAGTTGACTGGAAAAGTTGCTTGTGCAGGTACGCATTTTTCAACTGTACAAAATATACCAATAATATAATCGGTCAGAATGATATTTGGTTTATTATTCTATTTCCAACGGTGATTGCGAATTTTTAGTAGCTGGCGTTTAAAGGTTAGAAGGAATATCTCTGTGGCTATAAGACAGAGTAGCCTATGTCGACATAAGCGATTTCTCTGTTTTTCAATGGATATTCATTGCTTACTTACTTATCAGGCCATTTAACCCTTGATGGGTCTGTGCCTGAGCGAAAGCCGCTTTCCGACGTTGACGGTCCCGGGCATGCTGCTTCCAGTCCAGAAGACCAAGCTGTCTTGCATCCGCGATTGTCACAAAATTCGTAAGAACTTTTGATGTGATTATTATTATTATTATAAATGTATTATTTAGTTATATGATAAAAATCAATTTTTCTCGAAATCAAATTTTTCGATATAAGCTACTCTCGTGTTATAAGGCCTTTATTGGTATTCTCTTGTGCATTTTAACAAAACGATATCCAAATTAGCCGGGTGACCATTGCAATTGACACCCTCCAAGGAAATGTGAATGCAAGTGGTAAGCGGATTGCACACCATGTTTGCCATCGTTGATCACGACACGAAAACCGTCTTTCATATTCAGGTCCTTAGCAACTGTTTTATTGCGACAGACATGGGCGCTGTACAATAAAGGTTTAAATGGGAAATCATATTCTTTTGCATAGTTTCATTCGAAATGAAAAGGAGAACGTTAGCTGATTCATGCTTTTTTGAACCAAGAACTGCGATTGATTTGCGAATTATACGAAAAGCGAAAATATGAAAAATAAACGAAAATGCGAGACGATTTTCTAGATTAGAAGTGATTCGAAAAAATTATCTTTTGTTTTATTTCAAATGCAAAAAAAATTGCAACCGCGTGTGGTTAGCGGTGCATGCAATAAAATAAAATTTAATATTTCCAATGTTGGTATGGAAAATTACGCGATTACAAAAATATGCTCGTATGCTATCAAAAGAAAATATTACATTTGGTAAATAGGCGATAAATAGAATTTCAGAGTAATAAACAGTAGTGAGCAAAATAATTATTACATGTTACTGGTATTTTTCAATAGATAAGTATGCAATTCTGAACAGAGAATTTTACTTATGCTATTTTAATTGGTCAGTTTCTTTGATTTATTTTAAGTCGTAAGTATTAATCTATTTGCGGCCGAACGAAACCCTCGGCGTGTGAGTAAAACTCACACTTGACCGTTTTGTTTATTTGGCAACATTATAAGATAATAAAATTTGAAGTAACATTTTGGATGGTGTGAAGGACTCCTTTGTTTTCAATTTACAAAAGTATACAAATGCGCTAAAACAGAAAATTTGAAATCGAATTCCAAAGCGTGACACTAAAGACAAACTTCCGGTATTTTTGAAATCAGCTGACATACTCCAATCATAACCAAAATAAAAATAAAGATAAACAAACAACAAACAACATGACCCGTGATATTTTTCAAAACTGATGACTAATCGACAGAGAACAATTATAGAGAAATTTCATATTGGACAGGCTAAACAAATATTTATCGCAGTTTTCCAGATGTCATAAATTAGGTCCAACAAAGGAAAAATTTTTCGATTGATTCGAGGCACGTATTGCCAATTTTCAGGCACGGCGGTAGATCGTAAAAAGATGCATACTTGGGGCTTGGTTACGCCAACTTAAACTCTAGAAAAGTGAAACAATGAAAATTGAACGCTCCAATTAGCTACTTCTAGTTGTTTTAACGTTGCAACTGGAAAATTAAAAGTCCCCCCACCTTTTTTTGTGACAAGTTTTCTATCGTTTCTAATTAGTTTCCCAATCTTCACAAACAAATCGTTTTAAGCGAACTATGTTAAAAAAAATCAAAACTTTCATTTTTTCTTCATTAGAATAATTTTTTTTAACTTCTATTTTTAAATAAATTGTACCTTAACATTATAGTGCCTAGTGAAGAAGTTACAGAAAAAATTGTGAGTAGGTGGAGACAAAGCAAGATGACAATGTGCGTTGGTGTTTAGAATCTGCAAATTGTTGTTGTGTGGAAATATCGAAGATGTCTAAATGTTTTCACGAATTGAAATAAACGAATGTGAAATAAAGTTGAAAAAAATTAAGTGACAACAGTTCCAAACAACACAATCTTTAGTTGAATTTTCTGGCCCTGCGTAGACACTTTTCTCTAACCCTCTCAATAAAGTTTCAGTATCTTTGGAGCGTCACTTGTGTTGCAGCAGAAGATTTTTGACTAAGAAACTTCGCGCGGGTCTTTTAACTAACCCTCGTTGGCTTCTCCTTTTCTGAGTGCCACCGTCAGAAGTCCTCTAATTCTCGTGACTAGCAAAGCTAGGTCGATAACTGACATGGAGAGCGCTAAGAGAAGAAAATTCACTGATGGATATCTGTTGGGACTTGTTGAAAAAACTTGAAGAGGTTATCAAACTCCTAAAACACGAACTTCCGATAAGATTTTAGCTAATTTTTTAAAATAGGATGATGTGCTGGCGATTGTAACCGACGTGCCTCGGTTCTGTTCCACCCTTTCATACGTACCTTAATTTTAGTCAAATTCGCATTCACCATGTTGACGGTGTACGCATAGCAGATGAGTTGATGCAGTTGATTCAGTTCGTTCATGACCAGCGTCAAGTGCTGCTGGCTGATGACAGCCACTCTGAAAGGAGATACAAGTTTACTTTTACATCAGTGCCCACGAATCATGATGCCAACTTACTCGTAGGTCATTGTTGAGTGCACCGCCAGGTTATCCGCGCACATTCCGCTGCCCTTGACAGTCTTTTGGACCCGGGTCCAGATATCACTCTTCAGCGAATCGAAGCGCGCCTTGTGGTTGGTCACGTCAGTCAGGTTCATTGTCAGTTTGCTCTGCAAGTTGAAGTAGTTCACGAGAAGCACATAAAACGGATCACTGTCGCAGTTCTCGAGCAGCGAGTTCATAAGGAACTCCAACTCAAACTGCTTAACCATTTCGATGTCCTGGCAGTAGTAGATCTCACGCATCTGCTCAGTTGTGAACGGCTTTAGGCGGCTGATTGCACCTGCAGTTGAGCTCGGTTTATAGGTCTGATAGAAGACCTCGGTTTTCGCCTCCACTCGGTTCATGTCTGCGAGATCTGGATACTTTACACTGGCCGCCGGCTTGAAGTCGAAGATTGTCGCAGTTTTCGGCTCGTCGAGGACTGGTGCGCTCGGCACTTCGAAGTTCTGAGTCCACGGCTGCGGTGTTCCGGAGAGTTCTGCAACGTCTGCTGGAGCAGGCGGCGCCGTGCAGGGAATACTTAGAGGACTTGTGACTGTGGGTGTCGGTTCTACTGGTTGCTCTTTCTCTGATTCGACGTCATCTTTCAGCACAGTTGTCTCGGCTTCCTCTGACTTCTTCGTCTCATCCTGTGGTTGTTCCTCATCCTCTGTGCTCAGTAACTCGTCATCATCCAGAGATATCTTATCGTACGATTGAAATTCTGCTGATACAAAACAGTCGTGACTAACGATATCGTCGCATTTTGTTGTTGGAAAATCTATATCCAACGTCGAAACGGACTTCGAGGCTCCCTTCGATGTACTCGGTAATTCGTCATCCTCTTCGGAGTCTGTGTGTAGTTCTTTTATCACTGGTTTCTTTGTTTTTTTCTTTTTCTGCAAATTTAAACTTGCCGATAAGAAAACACAAAGCAATAGGAGGAGCTTGAGGAAAATAACAAAAACTTGAGTTTACCTGAACTTTGGGTCTTTCCATCGTCGCCATCTTGGTGGCAAGTTATTGTGAATTAATTGGTTTTCGTGATTTCAGCAAACTAAACAAAAAAAACTGTTAATGCGCTTGGTGTTGTGGTTTGTTGTTTCTTTTCTTATATATTTTTAGCTCTTATTTACGCATCTGAGTTCTTGGGAAGGCCCGTGTTTAAGAAAATACATCTGACAGCTGTTCAAGAATTTGTCAATGCACAAAAGTTAAATGGGATTTCACACAAAGTGATGCCAAGTTCATTTATTTCCACTGCACCTGTTGTGTGAGACTGTCAGTTGCTAGTACAGCAGGTGTTGGACGGGTTTTTGAATTTCGACTGGCTGTGACGAATATTCTGAAGAAAGCAAAACGATTAAGCGAAAAATACAAACGTTTCATATACGTTTTCAAATTGACATCGGTATTGTGAATCTAGTGTGGTTTACGGTAATGAATGTCGTTTTCAAAATTAATAAGAGTTTGATATCAGTCGTATCGGTTATCGTTTGATCGGCTGAAGTCTGCTGAGGTGTTCGCCTTGGAATGGCTTCCTTTCAGACTGACAGAAAAATGTCAATTCGGACGTAACAAATTCAACTTTCAAAAACATTGCGGTGAATGCATCGCTTAGTGTTGTTGTATCAAAATTTCTGACAGTTTTATAGGTACAGACTACCCAATACAGATACCCATCTGAGCAGCCACTATTTCGCCGCTCTCAACGATGAATTTGACAATAATTCACGAATTTAATAGAAATACGGGAAGCACTTTGACAGTTATTCAGGAAGCATCGAATACTACCTCACCATTCTTACGCTCATTTGTTTGATTTGTTGTTCAAAGCGCTCACAAGTATCTATAGTCACAAAATGCTATAAAAAAACGGTGTCAAATAAAATCAAGGGGCAAGAGAGGCGGAAGTTGGATAAATGTGTTGGTTCATATGTGCTTATATGTCAAACCTTGATATGAGAATCGAATAAACTTCCTATAATTGTTTTATCAGTTTCATCACGAGTGAGGGATTGAGCTCAGATCATCAACTTGGCGGCATTAACATTTCCCCTCTTTGCTATACGTCACATTGCAGAATAAAACAACTTGCACTGTTGACACAAATCATCTGGAAGTGTCAACTCACCTTCCCAGTAAACAAAACCAATTCACAAATCCATTTTAATTCATTTTCCTGCAATAAGAAATCAAATCAGCAAATTTATTACATTCCTCCACTATGACAATATACAACTTATACATTTTTGATAAATACGGTGTGCTACTGTACTACGGTGAATGGAATCGATTGAAAAAATCTGGCATCACCCGTGAAGAGGTTGGTTGTGAACTTTTGTTATCCTCAGTTTTGCAGTCCTAGTTTTATGGCAATTTGTTTTTTCAGGAAGCTAAACTTACTTATGGAATGCTATTTTCAATAAAATCATTCGTGAATAAAATCTCACCCCATGATCCACGTGAAGGATTCCTCTTTTACAAGACGAATAAATACGCCCTGCATTTCCTGGAGACACCGTCGGGGCTGAAGTACGTGTCTCAGACTCAATGGAACATTTAATTTTGTTCTTGTTTTTTGTTTTCAGATTTGTTTTGAACACTGATACAGCGGCGATGAATGTTAAGGAACTCCTCCAGCAGTTGTACAGCAAAGTTTGGGTCGAGTATGTCGTTCGAGATCCGCTCTGGTCGCCAGGAACTCCCGTCACATCGGACTTGTTCCAAGCAAAGTTAGATGATTTCATTAAACAGTCACCAACTTATGGAATTAGGAATATATAATTTAAATGAAAATAATTTCTTTTTTATCTGTCTGTGTCTTTTATTCTCGAGATTTTTGGCTTGGTTCTTGAGTTTGGGATTTACATTCTTTCAGTGACTCTTTGAAAATTTATATTCTTTGCCCGTGAAATGTAAAAGTTTTAATAGGAAGACGTAATGTATCTGCTGAGGTCAATAAACTGTTCCTAGAACTGTCGTCCTCGGTGCAAGCAAAGCTGGTATGGAAATTTACAGTTCCAGTTAAACCTAGGTAGACTCCTGAAACTTTGCCGAGCACACTCGTGAATTGTCTATTGCCGCCCGCATCAAGTGGACAGCCAGACGTTCGTTATCTCATATGTGTTGGTCTTCCACTGATTTTTCCTAGTCGTCTGTATGAAGCAAATAGTGGTGACAACTTCGCAGTTCATTAAGA
The DNA here is from genome assembly GCA_905187475.1 of Syritta pipiens. Lineage (NCBI taxonomy): Eukaryota > Metazoa > Arthropoda > Insecta > Diptera > Syrphidae > Syritta > Syritta pipiens. The sequence goes on along the minus strand of LR994572.1, from coordinate 32,952,342 downwards.
GCTCTGTGAATTCCACAAACAAAGTATGGGCAATAATAACTGAAAGACAGTTTTCGATCTCAACAGAAAAGTAATTTGAAAGTTGCAAAAACTGGGACATGATTGCCAAAGATAACCTTTACAAGAAATAAGGAGCTCTAAATCTACGCTCTATGAAGCAGAGGATGGGGCTATGTACTAGCAACTTAAATTCTGGGAAATAGAAAACAGCTTATGAGAAATAACCCTCAAATAAGACAATAAACTTTGTAGAAAGATCAGTATCCATCAATCAAACCCATCATCTCAAAAAGTCTGACATTGAAATCTACGTTGATGCTGACGATATCACAGCAATTTAACGCCGTAAATATGCAAAGAAAACTTTCATTTATGCAGTTATTTTTCTTTTTGCTGAAAATGTAATCCAAATTTAATTTTGAACATCAAAAAAATCATTTCCAAGTGGTAACATCGCACTTCATCGAAAAAGTTCTTTTCCTTCATCTTCTAGAGCTCATCGGTAAGGGACCCATCATATATTTACAATTTGGCGGTTGAAATTTTGCGAAGTGTTCGTTCCACCGCATTTTTCTTTTTGTTTATTTTCCGAGAATGGATTTCTAATCTGAAACAGGCGCTAGAGAATTAAAGCAGTGCACAAGACAATTTTAAAATGACTACAAGACCAAGAAGACGTGCTGCTGCAAAAGCCACAACTATTGTGGATATCTCCGATAGTGACGATGAAAAGCCAAAACAGAAAAAGTTGAAGCTAGAAGAAGACGATTTGAGTTTTGCTGAAGAGAAACCACCAGCTAAACCCGTGTACACATAGCAAAGTGTTCCTTAGCCACTACAAGGAAGTAATTAAATTTTTTATTTCAGAAAACGGAGAGCTAGGGCAGTCAAGAAGGAACAGGTGGTTGATAAAGTAGAGGACGATAGCGATGCTGAGGAAAAACCAAAAAAAGTCGCGTAAGTTCTGGACAAGTTTTATCATTTCATTGGTTGTCACGTTTATCGTGTGAGCGTAGAAAAGCCAGAACAAGGACTACAAAGGTATCACCAAAGAAGGCTGCTACTAGGAAACCGACAAGTCGACAAAGGAAGACTGCAGCTGGTAGGAGTAGCGATTCTGAAAAGCACGGTCTGAGCGGTGATGAGGTGGTCGTCAAGGATGAAGTGGATGGGCAATGCATTTCAGCTGGCAAACGAAGTGTCGCGAGACCATCCTCGATGTCGACGAACGGAAGGATGAGCTCGTCATTTATGGGTAAGTGCCGGCATAGATTATTTCCGAGTTATTTCCCTTAGGTTCATAAAAAATAATTTATAGGGTTTCGCTCCAAAGAAATAATGAAACCATTATAACATCACTTCGGTGTCTGTCTGTCGTCTTTTTCTTTATTTTCAAGTTATCGATTTTTAGCTTGGAGTTTTTTACGCTGATTCGTGCTTCTTGTCCAAAGCTTCAGATTGTTGAATCAAAGGAATATGTTTGTTGAACACTATATCTGTGGGAAACATAATGAACATTTTAAGACTCCGGTCGTTCTTAAAGTTAAAACTTAGTTGTTCCGCAAAGACACTTCATTCGACTCTTTAGTCGTTTTGCAAGGACACGTCAGTCACTTCAGCTTCGTTTACATTTTTTAAACCCACTTGGTTGCTGCTTGGGGACTTTTATTTCTGCGTAACCGAATTCTTGTATAGTGGCAAGCATGAAGCTCCTGAATGACACCTGATGATGACACCATTTGATGAAACACCTCCGCAGTGGTTATCAAAAACACTGACGTGTTTACTGGTGGTTGATAGAAGCTTAGATGCGTTAAGTCTCACTTCTGTTGCCGTTCATTTATAATGACCTAACCTATCCGGTGGCGTGACAGACCGGGGTGAACCAAGGCGTCACGTAGCAAACCTCTCCCACTAGGGCGATTTTTCCTGGCTGTTTTCTTTTCCTTGATTTGTCGGCGACTCATTTTTGGGAACGACTTTTGTTAATCATTCTTCATTGTCACCAAGTTCTACACATTTCTTTTTGCCTCTCTCTTAACTCAGCGCGACGTAAAGTGTGGGACATCCATGAACTTCTGGCCGAAACGGAATGCATCGATCCTCTCTCTGCCCAGAACATTGTTCAGCTCTTCGAAAACGACAACACGATTCCATTCATCTGTCGCTATCGCCGTGATCTTATAAGTCATGATATTACCCCCGAGAAGCTCCGTGACATCAAGAGCACCTACTCTGACATCGTAGCGTTGCGGAAGAAAGCTGAGTCCGTAATAAACCAGCTCGAGAAAGAGGTAAACATCGATAACGAGATTCGAACAGAGATGCTGTGCGCCAAGACGATTGAAGAGTTGGACTTTCTGGTGAGTAATTTGTAGCAGACACACAAAATGAAACCCTGTCAACGACTTTTTTTTTTGTTCAGTATGCGCCGTATAAACCGGCGAGTAAGGGCTCACTGGCTGATCGTGCCAAAGCACTGGGGCTGGAAGAACACGCTGAGCGTTTGCTAAACGGAGAGAGCCCACCAGTTCGATTGGAAGCGATTGTGGATCGCAAGAACCCGGATCTGGACACAGTAGAAAAAGTGTCCGATGGCATATGCCACATAATTTCTCACAGTTTCAGCAAACACACAGGCGTCCTGGAGGAGCTGCGTCGTTTGTAAGGGAAATCATCATCCTCCTCGGTTGCTGACTTATAGTGCTTTCACTTCTTCACTTTCAGGCAGAAGGTGCATAAAATTCTCCTTAAATGCACCAAGGCCAAGGTGATCGCTCCGAAGGAAAACAATTCGAAGGGGACCACTCCGGCAGCCTTCACTTCATCGCATGGCAACCGAAACGATCAATCAAAATACGAGCAGTATTTTAAATTTGAAAACAACATTCGTTACGTGAAACCCCACCAGGTTTTGGCCATAAATCGTGGTGAAAAGTCCAAGTTTCTCTCTGTGAAGGTGATCCTGCCGGAGTACTTTAAAGTTGAAACGAAACGCTTCATTCGGGACATCTTCATCGGGGAGGGCACTCAGTACGCCCTGCGGAATGAGGTATTTGAAAAGGCTTTTGAGGAATGCTACACCAAAAAATGTAAGTGTGAAGTTGAAACGGTTAAGAGTCATGAGTACATGTGTTTACGTTTTAGTGGTGCCATTAGTTTCCCGACAAGTGCGGGCCGATCTTAACGAAGCGGCTAAGAAGGCGTCGATCGATGTCTTTGCCAAGAATTTAAAGCAACTACTTTTGATGTCACCGCTAAAGGGTGAACGTATTCTTGGCATAGATCCTGGTTTTACCAACGGCTGTAAGTTGGCTCTGATTTCGGAAACGGCAGACGTCCTGGAAGTCGGAGTTGTGTATCCACACAGCAAGCGAAGTAATCCTGACGACTGTGGCATAACCCTGGCCAAGATGCTCACCAGACATAGGTAAGATTTTAGTTTTCCAATTGGCTGAGTTTGTTTCTTTATTTATAATTATGAGCAGCCTTTTTAGCACATCGGGATTGTTATATACAAGAACTGTTGCTGATCAATCCATTGTTCAATCAATCAATTGTTTTTTCTGTGCCCCCGCTGGTGCTGCTTTAAACCGCGCTGCGGTCTTTTCCAGGTTTATCAATAACTCTGCTGTCCAGCATCAACTATGTTCTCATCTGAATCACTTCACTTCTACCTCATTTTGCTTCACGATCCGGACTTGAAATTTATTGGTGCTAAGCACGCGGGGTCCTTTTCTCTCACTAGGTTAAGTAGTTTTATAAGAGGACACTCTCAACAATGATCATGAGAGCATACACACAATCCTCTAAGTCGAATTTTCACGGGACATCAAAATTAGTTGAGTTAGAGGGAGTTTTGGAAAAATTCAAGGGATTGATATTTTTTTTTAAAAAGCCTTTTTTTCCACTGCAAGGTTTACGTCATTGGTAGACGTCTGCATGTTGTGTCCGGTCCGGGCCTCCTGCAGTAAGCACTTCGACCTATTCCGATCGCTTGCCGACGCCATCCAGTTGGGCACTCCAAAGCTTCGGGCGTCCTGGTCTACTTCATCCTTCCAGCGTAAGCGCGGTCTGCGTCGCTGTCTTGTAGCATGAATTGTACCGCAAAGGACTTACCGAGCAGGGTGCTCAGCCCATCGGAGTCTACCGAGCTTCTTTTTTGTTACAACATCTGCTTCGAGGTAGATTTCATACAACTCATGGTTGTACCGTCTCCGAAATTGCCCTTCCTCACGCCAACAATTCTCCGTAAAACTTTTCTCTCGAACGAGGCTAAGAGGTCAGAGTGCCTTTGGCTAAGCACCCAAGTCTAGGATCCATATGTGAGTACTGGTAATACAAGTGTCTTATATAGCAGCAGTTTTGAATTCATGGTAAGGTTCTTGGATTTGAAAAGCCTTGCAAGACTGTTGTAGGTTCTTTTGCCTTTAAGTAACTGCCCGCGTATTTCTTCTTCCATGTTATTATTCGCGGCTAGTATTGACCCTAGGTAGCTGAAGGATTGCACGATTTCAAGTTCGTGCTCCGCTACCTTGACTGTTCTTCCAACATTTCTCGCAGACGATGCCACCATGTACTTTGTCTTTCCTTAATTTATGTGCAGCCCTAGGTTTCTTGCCGCCTGCTCGATCTGGATGAAGGAGTCACTTCGTCCGAAGATGTCTATGTCATCTGCGTAAGCCAGTAAATGAAATGAAATAAGAAAGCATCTCAGATACCTAACTATTTTCAGATTAAAAACGAAAGAATGTATACGAGTTAAAGAGAAAATCCCTTAAAGGGATTCGATTGAATTCACGATTAGTGCTTTATTTACTTGGCTTCATTATCTTCGGACATTATGTGCATTCTTTGAAGTCACCTTGAAGTCCCACCAATCACTTGAAGTATTTGGGACTTCAAAATATTTTATTGAAGTCTTTGGGACTTCAATTTTTAACAGTGAAATCTTGAGGAAGTCTTTTTGCATTCCCAAAGATTTCACTGTTAAAAGTTGAAGTCCCAAAGATTGGTGCAATCAAGACTTCAAAAGAGAATGGTGATTTCAAAATTGAAGTCAAACTTATCTAATGAAGTCAATTGAATGAATCACAAATCGTGAAGTCTTTTCTGTGTATTCAGCAAATGCTTTCCCAAAAGATTGCATTCTTTTACGACTCTGATTTCTACACACCCCTATAAGATGGAGGGCTCCCAAGTCCTCTGATAATCTAAATACTCGTCGTCTCCAAAAATGTTGCCTTGATTCTCGACCATTTCGATCATGGTACTAACCAACCATTTCTTTTCAGTTGTAAAATCATCGCCTTGGGCAATGGAACCGCATGCCGTGAGACAGAATTCTGGCTGACGAAACTCTTTGAGAAAGGCATTCTCGATCCCGAATGCGTCCGTTACAGCATAGTCTCCGAACAGGGCGCTTCAATTTACTCGTGCAGTGAGGTGGCAAAGAAAGAATTCCCAGATCTCGACATGAATGTAATAAGTGCTGGTACGTATACAGCGCATCAATAATTTAGCATCGCTTGATTGTTCTGTTCTTCTCGTAGTATCAATTGCGCGTCGATTAAATGATCCGCTTAGTGAATATGTGAAAATTGAACCACGACATATCGGCGTTGGAATGTATCAGCACGATATCAACGAGAAGACACTCTCGGAGTCTCTGAATGAAGTTGTCTCCGAATGTGTGAGCTATGTCGGAGTGGACATAAACACGGCCAGTTTAAGTGTGCTGAAGTAAGTCGTACAAGAAGTGTAAATGATATTTTGTATAAATTTCTTGTCTGGCAGACACATTGCAGGACTCACGGAGAAGCGGGCTGAAAAAATTATTCTCCATCGTCAAGAGAATGGACCCTTTCAAACCAGAAAAGACTTGCTCCAAGTAAAGACTGTGGGTGAAAAGACTTTCGTACAATGTGCTGGGTAAGTTGCATCCCACCGAAAGATGGTCTTAAAAAACTCACATTCCTACAGGTTCATACGAATAGAACCGAAAAGTTTAGGCGGCGAAGTTGAGAACTTGTTGGATTGCACGTGGGTGCACCCGGAAAGTTATACAGTGGCGAAAAAGTAAGTTCTTACTCAGTCTTGTGTGGATCCTTTTTTTGTATTGAAGTACTGCACTTTCTCTCAAAGGATAATCACAAAATGCAATTTGAAGCTAAAGGACATTGGGAAGTCAGACTTCATTTCGAAAATTCGAGAATACGCCCATTCCCAACCCACCGAAGCTTTGGCAGGCGATTTTAAAATACCTGCTGAGAGGGTACGATCAAATGATTTTTCTTTTCATTCGTGTGCTTACAAGTGTTCATTTTAGTTGCAAGTGATCTTGGACGGCCTACAGAGGGAGTTATTTAAGGACTATCGATCGGACTTCGACAAAAAGCCGCTCTTCAAACAGGGAATTACTCGAATGGAAGATTTGTTTATTGGAGAAATTGTTACTGGTAAGGAATTTATGTTTTTTTTGTCGTTACCATTGGTTATAGCTGGCGGTTCTTGTTACAGGAGCTGTGACTAACATCACGCACTTTGGAGCTTTTGTCGATATCGGCATCGAGACAGACGGACTGATACATGTTAGCAAAATGAATGGTATCAAGTTGAACATCGGCGACCGTGTGAATACATCCGTTGTTGATATTGACATACCACGCAAACGGATACAGCTGAGGTTAGATGAACTTATTTAGCTTTAGGTTAATAAGTTATCGTTGATATGTTATTGTTGTGTTCATCTAAATGTACAATGTACCTTTGTGTTTATTTTAATTCAAAGAGATTAATAAAACGAACCCACATTAAAAATCAAAAGTTTTTTTTAACTTTTATAAAGAACTAAACGCGCAGTCTACAATGGTCCTGTAATGTCCAACTAACCTCTGTTTTATGGATTTTCTTTTGCTCACAATTAAGTTACACAAATCAAATGACTATTCAAACAAAATTGTGCATCATACAACTATTTCCAGCTTTTTTTTATCGTTTCTGGGTACCTAACGCCATCTTTATTGATAACTATTTCGTTACAACAAGGGAACAGATCTTTAAATCAATTCTGTTGTTAGTCAATTTATTTTTTGAGCGAAATTAATTTAGGCAGACCTCAAAAATTCGCACGATTGTGGTTTTCTATAAACAAAATAAATTAAAGACTATGTTTCTGTTGAAGTCATTTTTAGAGTTTCGTTCCAACAGAAAAACGAAAACCTCATAAAGGGCTTTCCAATAAGGACCTTATAACTTTTTTTTTTTTTAAGTAAAACGCCATCTATTTGAGATATTTCCGAAACTTCATTATCGGCTTGAAGTACAATCAAAACATTTATGAATGGAACTCGACTTCGGCCATATGACCACCGCAGGCACATTTGCACCGGTCGATTCGTTGGACCCAATTTTCGATGACTCGGCCACACATTTCGGCCGAAGCAGCTTGTTCGCATAAACCAATGACTTAAGTTTACGTTAGTAGCCCCAAAGAAAATAGTCTACAGGCGTTAGATTGCACGAACTAATCGCTAATCGACTGACCCATTTCTTAAGATAACACGCTCATCAAACTTACTCTTGAATAAATCGATTGTAACGTGTGCTATGTGGCTTGTGGCACCATCCTGTTGAGGCCACATGTCCAAGTCCATATCTTTCAATTGGGGCTAAAAATAATCGGTAGTCAGTCACGGTGCGATAACGCTGGCTATTCCCGTTCTATAATCACAAAATAATCAACAAATATTATATAAATTTTTTTTGTTAAATTAACAAATTTCTGCAAAGAACGGTCGACAGACAGACGGCAGTCTCAGTGTCGCTTTCGGCATTTCATCCCAAAGCAATTTTGACACGGCTGGCGCGTGAGTAAAACTCCCACTTGATCGGTATTTTTTATCGTTTGTGAGTACCTAATGCCATCTTTATAGATAACTATTTTGTTACAAATGTTAGTACAAATACTAACTCTAATAAAAGTTTAGATTGAACTTGGAAAAAGTTTGTAGTAATACTAAATTTATTTAACAAAAATTCTAATTGGATTTCATTTAGTTGAATAGGTATTGTAAAATGAAATAGAGCTGTAGCTTTAAATGCTAGATGATTTTATTTTTACAATTTTCTCCATTTTTTCATTTTCATTTTATTAAAATTGCAATGATTAAAGTGAACACGTTGTCGTTGTTAAAACAAAGTGAATGTGTTGTCACAATCACAAATGAGCCAACACAGATACCCAACTTCTACTTCTCTTGCCCCTTGATTTTATTTGACAGCATTTTTTATAACATTTTGCGCAATGATAACATGATGCACAACTCCCGCCTCTCCTTCCCCTGTAGGTAACGTAGTTTTTCACATATAGCAACCCCTGTCCTACCCATGAACCCCATGAATGAGAATACGTGTGAGCTGCCAAATCCAGCTGCTCAGACTGCACACACATAAAGGAACTTAAATTTACCGTTCCTGCCGTTGTTTATTCTTTTCTTATTGGCTCTCAAATTCAAAACAAAAGAAAGCAAAAAAGAATATGCAGAAAAGGTTCATTCAGCAAGCTCGCGAATCTTCACAATCACTCGGCCGTTACTTTTTGAATCAGAGATCGTTTTTTTCAAATATCTTCTAATATATAAGACAAAATGATTCGAGCGAATGGTGGAGGTTCAAAATAATTGTAAACACTGAATATTAATTGAATGGTGTTTTAATAGTATAATTTATAGGATTTGTAACTATTTGATTTAAGTGAAATTGTTTTGTGTTTCAAATGTAATGAACATTTGACACATTTACTGCTTACTTTTCCATGATCCACTTAAATTTTCGTTTCTGTCATATAACAAATGCTCGATGTTTTTATCATTTGCAAGACATACGTTATTAGAATTGGTCAAAAAATTCATTGGAACTGAAAACTCTATTAATGCGGAAAGCGGGAAAGCAAAATAGCATGGAGAAAGTTTTGAAATATCATTGTCCGTACAAAAATTTATTAGACAAACAATCCTTGAAAGGTATTAGTTTGAACTATTTGATTTCTTTTAATTATTTCTGTAAGTTATCCAATTAATGTGCAATAAACAAAATAAAATAGTACCTTTTAAATACGTTTAGTGAAACAATTGAAAAAATCATTTTCCTCTTGAATCAAACAAACTTGGATAGCATTGGATTTCCAAACCATCTTGTGAAAAGGATTTCGCATTGTTGAATAGACTGGCTTTATTGATACTAACTTAAAAAAATTTAAGACAAGAGGAAATTCACTATTCACGCAAATGTACTTCTATATTTCGCAAATGTAGTAAATCAAAAAAATGTAGTGTAATCAAAAAAAGTTGTTTAACATTCTTATCAATATAATATTGTAAGTTCATTTTATATATGAGAAGTTCGTAAAATTAAAAAAAATATTTTGTAACGTTGTATATAAATGTTTTTAAAAGCCACAAACCGCGCATACCATCGTTAGACGCTACCAAGAGAGATAAAGTAGCTCTGATTTTTCGCACTGCTATCGGTAAATGAGTGAGTTTCGTGGTCTCTGGATATAAATCTTCAAATAGTGTGCGTTTTTTCATACATTTTGGATATAAATTTGCACTGGTAGTAGTGAATCGTCATTTCACACACACTACTATATGCACCCCCTGACCGACAAATGTAGCCGAGTTGTGCATCATGTTATCATTGATGGGTAGGACAGGGGTTGCTATATGTGAAAAACTACGTTACCTACAGGGGAAGGAGAGGCGGGAGTTGTGCATCATGTTATCATTGATTTTGCGTCTGTGAATACGTGTGGGAGCTTTGAACAACAAATCAAGCAAATGTGCGTGAAAATGATGAGCAAGTGTTCGGTGGTTCCTGAATTACTGTCAAAATGCCTCCTGTATTTGAGCTACATTCGTGAATTACTGTCAAATTCATGGATGGACGAGGGGAAATAGCCGCTGTATAGTTGGGTGTCTATATTAGGTTGTCTGTGGTCACAATACAACCACGAACTTTGAAGCACAAAGAAAAAAACATCGCACTCGTAGGTAGAAGTAAGAAAGTTCTACATATAACATTTTGGGTGGTAAAGAAATGAACGAAACAATACAAAAAATCAAGTTCATGTATGTTTGTGGCAAGCAAAACTGAAGCCAAAATTGAGTTTATTGAAGTAGTTTTAAATGTTCCTAGTTATGTCAAGAAATCTGTTCATCAGATATTCCCCATTTTTAAAATGGTTTTCCCCCTTTGGGTTGAAAAGTTCCCAAATGGGGAAAAAATCCCTCGATCTGGCATCGCTGTTTGCATCTCCAAGTAAACATTATTCCCGAACACGAAATAAAAAAAACTGCCAGTGCCACCTACAAACGCAGGCTAACAGACCTTATCTTTCATTGTTCCTAATACCTACATGAGTTATGAATGGAACTAAGTTCGTCGATAGGTGCTAAAGAAGTATGCGTGCAAGATTGATGGACGTTTTAATGGTATATCTCTTTGCTAGTCGCTTTGCTTGCATTTCTGTAAAATACTACTTCTGTTCAGTTCTTGTGTTCGTGCTGGTTTGTATACAATTCTTCGTATGTGGAATGTGTTTCCACTATATCAAGTCGCTTGCATTCGAGATAAGACCGGCATAACCCACTGCGCAGTCGATTGTCAATAATTGTAGCTCAGTGCTACTGAGAACGTTTTGCGATGGGTTGCTGCGAAAGCTACGAATCTGAAGACGAAGAGAATAACGCTAGAGGTTAGTAAGAAATAAAAAATTCTTTATTGATTGATTGATTCATGCAAACTTTTTTTTTTAGCCTCGATCGGTCCTCTGCGTATTCCTGAGGTCAATGAATTGTTAGCAGAAAAGGAAAGTATCGATGAATCCGCTGCCAGAAACATAATCGGTTTATTTGAGTCACAAAACACTGTGCCGTTTATTTGTCGTTATAGAAGAAATCTTATCGGTGAAAATGTTAATCCTGAAAGATTAAGACATATCAAGAACACATACATTGAAATAATTTCCTTGCGAAAACAAGCCGAAAGTCTTGTCACACAGATTGAGAGAGTGTCGGCGATCAGTGAAGAGGTGCGAGCAGAAATACTAGCAACCAGAAACATAAGGGAATTGGAGTTCTTGGTAAGATATGTTCAGATATGCTCTTGGGTAGTCGTCATCATCATTTTCTGCGACCGCATGTTCCACTAAAGGAGTTGCAGGGGCAATGCACGCAGAAGAGATCTCCAGGCAACCCGATCCTCCGCCGCCAACTCTAACTCCTCGGTGGGTATCATCATCATTAGTGTCGTAACAGACCAAGAAGGGCCAGAGCCTAGCTTTTTGCGCCTCCACTGTGTTGTGCCCTTTATAATTTGACACATGTGAAGGGGACCTACAGTTTATTGCCGGTTCCGAACGGCGAATTGCGAAAGCTTTCCGTGATAGAAGTACTCCAGGAGGATTGTCAGTCGTTCGCTAGAGGTAGGGCCGTGAAAAATGTTTATGGTGTTTTTTCCCCGAGCTGTATTCGAACCCGGGTACTCTCGCTTAACAGTCCGACGCACTAACGATTAAGCCACGGCGCCCACAGCGCTCTCGGCGAGTAGGCCCAAGCGTAACCAGGGGAGCTTTTGGACTTGATCCAACCATCTCATTATAGGTTTACCGAGCGGTCGCCTACCCGATGGTGTCGCATACAAGACACGCCTCGGTAGCCGTCCTGCTGGGGGCATTCGTGCCACGTGACCAAACCATCGAAGTATGTATCTTTTCGTTCGGAGAAGTAGCTGCTCAACATTAAGCTCTTTACGCACCGTCGTGTTTCTCACCCTATTTCGGCGAGTAACTGCCACAACAGCACGCAGAAATCTCACCTCCGCAGCTTGTATTCGTCATTACCCAAATTTCATGACCATAGGTGAGAGTTGGAAAAAATACCGAATTAAACATAATTGGAGCAGTCTTTTTTATACCCTTTTTTAAAAATATTGAGAATCACCCCAGTTTGCCAATCGCCAGGCGTCTTGCCACATTCCCAAGCCACCTTAATGACACGAGAGAGCCATAAAACTCCCTCTCCACCCATCGCCTTCAGCATTTCTGGCCGGATTTCATCTTGGGTAATGTAACTCAATTATAAACTGTATTGAACCAAAGATGACGCATGCCATACAAGAATAGTTTTCCGAGGGCTAGACTACCCATCTGAGTACTATGTACGCACACTTTTGTGGATTGAGTTTTGCAACATTGGCTGTTGTTTTTATTATAACATTGGAATGGCTAAGAGTATTGAATTACTTTTGGTAAATTCCTCTTTTCATTTGGTTTGGGAATAAACGCCTTTTTTTAACACAGATTTTTTCATCATACGCAGACTTTTGTGAAGCACTGAATATATAAATTTGAGAAAATACGCTTTTAGACACACATTTATGTGCTATTACAAGGGTCTCCGCTTATTATTAATTTTGTTGAAAACCCGTTTATAAGCAACACAATTTTATTGCCATGTGCATGTGCTATTATCCGGGGAGAACTGTATTTGTTGTTTTTAGTTTCTTCCCTTTACCAAAACAATAGAAGAGAGGGAAAAAAGATCGGCAGAACTCGTGGTTCTTGGTTTTAATAGAGCTTCAAATTTCACATCTAAAGTTCTTTTAAACACGGGTACACGTGTATTTAACTATATTGCGTAAGCACAGTGCAACAGTCGATTCACGTCTTCTGCAATGGCTACAAAGCTCGAAATTTCAGAACAGAACTGGATATCTTTCGAAGAACTCGTACATGTACTTGAACATCCTTACATGTTAGAGAGCATATGTTACCTCCCGAAAATGACTCTGATACGGTAATGAATTGAAAGAAAATTAAAAGAATATTTACACAGAGTTTACAACAACAGTTTTATATAAAGTTGTAATGTCTTGTACTATCTACACATATTTTTCTAAATACACGTGGAAATATAAGTACACGGGTACTACACGGAACACCTAGAAAATGTCTGTCTGTCGGTCATTAGTTTTCAATCTTGATAATTGGCGAACCACTTAATATTAAGAAAGAAAATTCAGCAAAAATCTCATCTCATCGTACACATGTAGGCTGAAGTGTCTTGCTGCGGCGACGAAAAGACTTCCATATCTTTAAAAAAAAAAGTGAAGCAGCTGTCCTCTCTTGAATATGATCACCCCATGTCCCCGACTGCCCGTGCCTTGCGAGAGCTTCTTAATTTTTAACGGTAAGTGCCAGTTGCACTATCTTGGTCTTTAATCAAACAGGTCAGAAATAAATTTCTGTCATAAACTATTTATGATCAAAAATGATTTGTTATGCAATTATCAAACGACGTTACTTAAATTAGTAAATTTGTGTTGCTTAAGTGATTAAATAGGTTAGGAGCAAAGTCTGAGTGTATCTAATTCTACACATTGCATGTTTTGAAGTAAAACTTCTTTACGCGCATTGGGGGTAAATTGATTTACGTTACGAAAAATGTGATGGTGCTTTCTCTCCCCCTCTCATGTAAACTTATTCGGCGATAGTGTTCTGTATATCTTGTTTTTGTAGAGCAGAAAAGGGTTGAAATAACTTTGCGTTGTGGTTCACAGCAGTCGCGAGAGATAATATAGTTGAACACGTGTACGCAATCGCCGGTCGGTCCGATTTCCTTGAAATTTATGGAAATGTCGGCCTGCCATGTGCGGCGGTTGCTTTTGAAGTCAAACTTATTGCATCCAAGAACAAATTAGTTAACGTTTAAGTGTAGGACATAAGAAATTTATATTCCAGATTCCATCGAAATCGGTTCAGCCGAGTTAGAAATAATCCTATGGGTTTTCAAATCGGCTCTATGTATGTATCGGCTCTAATTTGAAAGGGCTTGACCGATCTGCTTCAAATTTAGAAGGCAAACTCGTTATCTTGCAAACAAGGCTTTAAGCTACATTTCTATTCGATGCAATAATTTAGACTACAGCTAAATTATTTTTACTTCAGTTGTGTGGTCGAAGGCGCACTATTTTCGAAAATATGTTTGAAATAAGTCGGTAGTGTTTTTCGATAGCTCCGCAAAAATAAGTTAAAGTGATAGTATCCATATACCCAGTAAGAATTAAAATTGACGCTATATTGAACAAACGAAAGGCCACTTCAGGTTCCTTAATCAATCAAAAAAAAAAACAAAACAATAAAAATTGTGTAAAAAACCAAAAAAAAAAAAAAAAAAGTGTAACAATAAGCAGTTTGAACTCTGTGTGACAGGTACGGCATTTTTGTTTTTGTTCTTCCTCTCTGATGTTCTAATGATTTCCGAAACTTGGCTTCCAGCCAGTAAATCGTCCCAAAGTGTTAATTTACCGGGCTTTCGTTTATTCAGGAACGATCGGGTTGAGAGAATAGGTGGAGGTGTGTGTATGTATGTTAGAAATAATATTAAAGCTAAATGTACATATTCATCCAATAAGTCCATAGTTCAGTTTCTTTGTGTTGAAGTTAGCAGTTTTACTGAGAAATATCTATTAGTAGTTGTTTATTCTCCTCCTAGGTGCTTCAATGTAGAAAATCTAATCGAACTTGAAGATACTTTTTTAGATTTGAGTTCGAAGTACAATAATATCTTAATTGGCTGTGATCTAAATGTGAATTACCTGAAGTGCAATAGTACATCTAGTCTTTTTAAATATTTCTGTGATAAGATTGGACTTTCGCTAGTAAATAATCGCTATCCTACCTGCTTCCAGTCCTCTACTAACCCTTGACTAATTGACATGTTTCTGACTAACCGGTTAACTAACATCCTATGTATTGACCAAGTGACGCCTACTAGCGAATTCATACACGACATTCTTTTTTGTTCTGTTAGTTTTAATATTGATAATGCGAGTTCCAGCAACACTTTTAGTTATAGGTCATTTAGGAATCTTAATCTAAGCAATATCGTAGCTGCCTTCTATAATCTTTGCTGGTCTGTATTATATTTATCACCTGACGTCAATAAAAAACTAGAGATTTTTAATGTATTGTTAAAGTTTCTGTATGATTCGTTTGTCCCTGTAAAAACAAAAATTACAAAGTCTGCTCATTGTCCCTGGTACTCTGACCAGATAAAAAATCGTATTCTAGAAAGGGAGCTATTGTACAGACGATATAAAAGAAACCCTACTCTGTTCAACAAAAGACAATACTGCTTTGCTCGCAACAGGGTTAATTGCCTTATTCGTAGTTGCAAATATAAATATTTTTCAACTAAGTTGGATCGTAATATGAACTGCAAAGACCTGTGGCGAAATTTAAAAGCACTTGGTGTAACAACGACTAAAAAATCTCGCAATTGCTCCTTGTGTCCAAATGTAGTAAGTGACTTTCTTAAGCCCCCCGATGTAAGTGTACCAAATGTTTCCGCTTGTTGTACTATAGTCCCTAATGTGATTAGTGAATTTACATTCGAATGTGTTGCTGAAAATGAAGTTTTAAAAGCTATTATGTCAGTAAAATCGAATGCAACAGGTCCAGATGGCTGTAGTCCTAGATTCATAAAACTGCTTCTTCCTCATCTACTTCCATATATTACGCACATTTTTAATTTTTGTATTTACAGTTATCAATTTCCAATTCAGTGGAAGGCGGCTAATATTGTTCCGATCCCAAAGATTAATAACCCCCAAAGGCCATCTGACTTTAGGCCCATAAGTTTACTTTGTTTTTTAGCAAAAGCATTTGAAAAGATACTTGCTAAACAAATACAACAATACCTCGATGCTAATAATTTGCTGTCGAAGTGGCAATCGGGTTTTCGATCCAAACACAGTTGTGAATCTACGGTGTTAAAAGTAACAACCGATCTTAGATCATCATTAGATACAGACGAGGTAGGAGTTTTAGTGTTGCTTGATTTTTCAAAAGCGTTTGATAGCATTGACCATTCGATACTTCTCACGAAATTAAGACAGAACTTCAATTTTTCCTCCTTTTCGCTACGTTTACTGCATGCATACCTACATGACCGCAGTCAAACTGTTACTACAGAAATCGGCATATTAAACCCATTTCTAGTTAATATGGGAGTCCCCCAGGGCTCAATATTGGGACCACTTTTATCTTCTTTATATAATAATGATCTTCCACAAGTGATACAGAACTGTAAAACCCGTATGTACGCTGATGACGTCTTAATCTATATTACACGTCCAATCAAAATAAACATAGACTGTGTAGTGAAAATTAACGAGGATCTTATAAGTATTGCAAGGTGGTCATCGCAAAACAAACTTAGGCTCAATCCCGTAAAGTCTACAAGCCTTATCTGCTCAAGAAGGACTTTTGACCCAAATACTTTTCCCCCAATACTCTTAAATAATCAAATCGTACCATATGAAAATAATGTAAAATATCTTGGGTATCAGATTAACTCTTACTTGACCTGCTGTAATGCAATAACCGAAACAATAAAAAAAATCTATACTACCTTGCGCTGCTTACGACATTCTGCTTACGTCCTAAGTAAGTCAATAAAACTACGTCTTTTCAAAAGTCTGATTCTGCCACTATTTACTTATAACTGTTCTGTGTATCCTCACCTCGACTATGAATGTAAACGAAGACTAAATGTTACTTTTAATGATTGTGTCCGTTTTATTTATAATGTCCCTAGGTACTGTAGTGTGTCTCATCTTAAAACTGGTGTCTTAGGTTTGGATCTGGAGGTGTTCCTGGATTTTCGAAATATATTGAAACTATATAGAATTATTCATTGTATGTGTCCCGACTATCTTTACGACTTATTAGTTTTCGCACGTTCAGCCCGCGGCTTAAACTTAATTTTACCACGATTCGTACATTGCATTGGTGAACAGTCCTTTATCGTATCTGCAATTCGTCTCTGGAATCGTCTCCCGTACGAATTGCAGACAAAAAGCTCAATCGCCGAATTCCAAACTAAACTTTTTATCCACCTCGCCGAAAACAATACCACCAATTGAAGAATGTTTTTTGTTTTTTTTTTTTTTTTACTTTTACTATCTTTCTTTATCTATTTGTCTATTCTATTTTCTTTTTTTATCTATCTTCCTTTATTAGACTAGCTTACTTATTTATTTATTTTAGTCAATTATTTGAAAACTGTTAGTCATGCACTTATTGCTTTTAAAAGATCCCAATGTCTTGTAGCACTATTCTCATATTTTTTGATTAAATAATAAATAATAATAATAATAATTTTTTGGTTGTAAATAACGTTTCCTCTGTTTGTCTTGTGAGCGGGAGCAAAAAAAGAGCTCATTTGCAATTTTGTCAAAATTTTCAATCTTCTACTTGCCCAAAATTGTCAGTTGTCACTGTTTCGTTTGTCTTTGTTTTTTGTTTTTGCCTGGCAGTACTATGCCACATAAATGGCGGTAATCTTGCCTATGGGCAGAAATTATTGTTATTATGTCTGATTATGGGGCACATTTCGGTACAGTTTGCATTGCATTAGCTCTACGTTGTTTGCCGGATGCATACTTTCATCCGGTTTCATCTGGTTTTCCTAAAAACCACTCCAGCAATCTATTACTCTTATGAGTAAACATGAAATTTCGGTTGGTTTTTGATTAACAAGATTGAACTTTCGATTTCTTTCAGAAAACGAAGTACATTGATCAAAGAAATAACAGTTTCCAGAGATTTGAAAGTGAAGCAGTTTACATACTCATTGGACGGTCCCCACCATTTGATTTGTGGGATCTAGTTGAATACAGCGACTCAAATCTTAACACTTTTGAAAAGGTCGTAAGTATCGTCTGTCAGACCCTGGCTGAAATATTGAGCAAAAACCCTTCTGTACGCGAAGAATTAAATCGATTGTAAGTAAAATTGATAAGTAAAAACAACAAAATGATGGTATAACCATTGTTTAATTTTTACTTTTGAGTGAAACCCTAAAAACGAAAGTAATAATTATGTTTCTATTCTTTTTCACCAGTCAAAAGACGCAAACGATCCTGCTCGAATCCACCAAAGAAGAGTCTATTCCCACTAACAGTTCAACAAATAAATTTTATTTCGACTTTAAAAAAGACATTCGGTTCATTAAACCCCATCAGATACTGGCAATAAATCGCGGTGAAAAGACAAAATGCTTGACAATCTGCCTACATGTGCCGGCCGACTTTAAGGCAAAGTTAACTGCCAATATTTTTAATTTGTTCATCGGCACCGGCATTCGGTACAGAGAAAGAAATTGGGTGTTGGAGAATGCCATCGAGATTTGCTATAGCGAACATCGTAAGTTGATTTGGCTCTTAAAAATTTGCGGCTTTCTTTAATACCAACTTAACAAAAGTGCTTTGACACCAAGCTACTTGGCTCAAATATGTGTTAGATTGAACAGTTGTTCGTAAATGAGTAACGATTATTTTTGAAAGTTTTGACATCTTTAAAATAAATTCGGAGATTATTTTGCTAAATATTACACTTACTCCATTAAATGCGATCACATTAAAAAATTCAACTGTTAACGCTAACCCAGAGAGAAAAGTTATTAAATTAAATGCATTGTGTCAGCCCCATCCACAACGGTAGTAAAGTATTCAGTGGGCTGGGGCGTTAAGCACTTTAAAAAATTCAATACATGCAGAAACTTTTTTTTTTCAGTAATGCCATTTATGTATAGATCTATTCGAGATGATCTTACTGACAAGGGTAAAAAGGCTGCATTGGACGTATTTGCTAAGAATTTGCAGCAATTGCTTTTGACACCACCTCTTAAAGGAGAGCCTATTCTTGGCATTGATCCTGGTTTCAAAAACGGTTGCAAGCTTGCGGTGATCTCTGAAAATGGTGACGTGTTAGATGTTCGCACAATTTATCCACATAGCCAGTCTCACGATTCGGAAAAGGATGGAAAAAAATTGGCAGAAATGTTGACCAATAACAAGTAAGTTGAAAAAAGTCTTTGAGGATTTAGACACGTCTGGAAAATATATTTGTTTTTAATTCGCGTCGGTCGGAATTTGTAATTAGAAAGAAATAAACAGCTGATTCTTTCAAGAATTCAATTTATTTGTGAAAAATTAATTGATGTTAATTGTGATGACGTGGCTTTTGCCTTCCATCCCGGAAAATGTTCAGATTCGCCATTCACGTTGGCGCATACCTTAGGTGCAAGCAAGCACTAGACTGTCATATTGGGTGGCGCGTATCCGGGTGATACGCATTCGATTGTGGTATTAGATTGAAAGGAATACCAAAACACGAAAATTAGAACGTGTCTACATGTATCCGACAAGACTTCTCACAACAGTTAACATATCTTCCACTGACAAGAAGACTTACATACGTTTCCCCCGAAACTACACAAATTTGCAGTCCATATTTAGCTCCGACCGTCATTTGACTATTCACTTGACCAAAGGGTCTTAAGTTAAAATTTGACAGGAATCAGTTTCCACTTTTTCAGTTTATTTGTTAGATAAATAAACACTTGAAGGTATGTTCATGTTGAGCTTTAAAAAATGAAAATACTTTTAATTAACAGTTGCAAGCGCATTGCGTTAGGGAACGGTGTTGGCTGCCGTGAGACGGAAGCTTGGCTCACAGCATTGATGGAAAGCGGAGTAATTAGCCGGGAAAATGTCCGCTACGAAATAGTATCTGAGCGTGGAGCTTCAGTTTATTCATGCAGTGACATCGCAAAAAAGGAATTTCCGGATCTCGATGTGAACCTAATCAGTGCAGGTACGTTGCTAAACACGAACTTAATTTCGAGCTGAAGAACTCCTTATAGTTTCCATTGCCCGTCGATTGAATGATCCACTTAGTGAGTATGTGAAAATTGAGCCGCGACATCTGGGAATCGGAATGTATCAGCATGACCTTAACGAGAAGCTACTAGCGCGAACCTTAAATGAAGTCACCTCACTGTGTGTAAGTTACGTTGGAGTGGACGTTAACACCGCCAGTTTAAGTCTACTGAAGTAAGTGAAGCGGGCAAATTTTCAGATTTCATATCTACTTCGTTTCAAATTAACACAGATTTGTAGCTGGTCTAAATGAGAACAGAGCACAAAAGATCATCGAGTATCGTCGAAATAACGGGCCGTTTACCCAAAGGGAGGGTTTATTGCTCGTTAAATCAATAACCCCATCTGTTTACACTCAATGTGCAGGGTAATATTATATAATCGTAACACCAAATGTGTTGTTGACATAAAATTTTGATAATTAAAAGCTTCCTTCGCATCGAACCGAAGAGTACTGGCGGCAAAGTGGTCAACAAGTTGGACTGCACATGGATACACCCAGAAAACTATTCAGTGGCGGAAATGTATGGCGACTTACAAAACATAATTTGCCAAAACTAATACATATGCATCTTATTTGTAGGGCAATCACACATTGTAACCTTAAACTTACGGATATCGGGAAAGAGGAGTTCATATCGGAGGTTAAAGCGTTAGCATCGTCGCATCCTATCCAAGTGCTAGCCAATAGCTTTGGTATAACAGCCGCTAGAGTAAGACTTTATAAATCGCCTTGCGTCAAAC
This sequence comes from Syritta pipiens, assembly GCA_905187475.1. Taxonomy (NCBI): domain Eukaryota; kingdom Metazoa; phylum Arthropoda; class Insecta; order Diptera; family Syrphidae; genus Syritta; species Syritta pipiens. The sequence goes on along the minus strand of LR994572.1, from coordinate 32,931,810 downwards.
AACTTGCGACTGTAAAATGATTTTCAGTTAAAACCTGTATTGGACGCACTGCAGTGTCCACTGTTTGATGACTGCCGCCGAGATTTGGATCAAAAACTCTTCAAGTGCGACGTTACACAATTTGGCGATATATTTATAGGTCAAATTGTTACTGGTGGGTTGCATCTTGTAGACTTTTTTTAAACGCTTCTTATTAAATCTTATCGTAGGCGAAGTTACTAATGTGGTAGATTTCGGGGCTTTTGTAGACATCGGTCTACCTGCCAACGCACTAATTCACAAATCAAAAATGAATAAGCAAAAAGTTAAACTTGGTTACAGAGTAAGCGCAACAGTTCTTGACTTGGACGAAATAAAAAAACAAGTCGAATTGAGGCTGGATGAAATACTTTAAAGAAACTTTTCCAGGCTATGAATATTTTTCTGTTATGACTTCAAAATTAAGTTAAAATTGAAACTTTTTTTATACTATATTATTATTATTATTATTATTATTATTATTAAACTTTATTGAAATATAAATAAACTATAAAGACAATGAAAGGGATTGGGCTCTACATACCAGGGCTCTCAGCTAATTTTTGTACTATATAAAATATTGCATAGTACTATATATGTACTGCAAATAAAAATAAATCTATTTTTCTTTTATAAAACTGAGATTTGGCTTCATCATATGTATGTATGTATTACGTAGCAAATATATATTTTGCTATTGACACTTATACCAGCATCTGATGTGATGAAATTGGAACAATTACAATAAATAGTAAGTACCGCACACATTTTTAATTCTTTATAGATGGATCCAAAACTGAGTCTGCAGTAGGAGAGTGGGTGTACTCTTATGACCTTAATATAGAAATTTCTTTACGCCTCCCTGATCACCTCTCTTTCTGCTGCTGCTGCTCTTCAGAGCAGATCTTTGTGATTAAGGAAGCGCTGGATTGGCTTAAACACAATGTGATATCAAGTAGAGATATCATCATCTGCACTGACAGTCAATCTGCAATTACATCCCTGAACTCTGTCACTTTTACCTTTAAGACCGCCCTAAAGTGCCGCCAATCTCTAGAGAAGATGGCCCAGCACTTCAATATTCAGCTCTTATGGGTAACAGGGCATAGCGACGTTCCAGGTAATTGCCGCGCTGACAAACTCGCCAGGCATGCGACCCTTTCTGCTTTGCCGGCCATGCCCATCGCTACACCGAGACTAGCTATTAGGCTTCAGTCACTTGAGACAACCAATCTCAGCTGGCAAAACATTACAACGTGTCTCCGAACGAGCTCCGAATGAACACGAAACAACTATGGCCGTCACTGGATGTCAAATGGATAATCTGCCTTCTGCGGCTGAGCAGACCAGCGATTAGAGAGATGATAGGTGTTATTACAAGGCACTGCATTATGGGCATACATGCCAGCAGACTAGGAGCTAATGATTTTTGTAGAAGTTGCGGAGATGGAGAGAAGGAGGAATCCATTTCCCACCTTCTTTGATCGTGCGATGCCTTAGCGCTCCGTAGCAGAACACATGTCGGCGAGTACTTCTTTGATAGTCTATTCGATCTGACCTCCATCGAACGGCTGCACAGCTTCGTACGAAGCTCCGATTGGTTCGACGGGCAATGCGGAGTCCTTTTCGCAATGTGGGTCTAATCTGGCCTAAGTACGGCTGTGTTAATTGCTGCAGCCGGCCGCTTCAACCTGACCTAACCTAACCTAACTGCTTCACTAAAATGTTTGATTCTTGGAACATGATTCTAATAAATATGTTTTGCAGCCTTGACACAAAGGAGTTGAGTAATGTTGAGGTTAACTTTCATTCACCTGATTATTTAAGATTTAAGTTGTTTAGCAGAAATTGCTTAAGGCTAAGTTCTCAGACCCTTTTTAATCCAAATGTGCCACGCACGGAAAATTGCTTTACAATTGAACAGGTTAAATACTTCAAATATTTAGGAGTAATAATTGATCAGCATCTTAAATGGACCAAGCATATTTCGAATCTTAAACAGTATTTTTTTTCAACAGTGCGGTGTCTATAAAGTCTGAGAAAATTTGGTTCTGACGTTTTAATAAAATCTGTATACTACGGGATACTTAATTCGAGGTTAGAATGTGCTATACGTTGTTGGGGAGGTGATTACCATAATAGATTGCAACAATTGCTTGTCTTGCAGAAGTGTGCAGTAAGAAAAATTTAAAATTCGACCCGTTTTCCATAGAACTTTTTCGTAAATCACGTATTTTGCCTGTTCGACATCTTTTTTTAGCATAAGGTTTGAAAAATGTTTTTTTTTTCGAAGTTGTTACAGGCAATGTCCAGTTATTGGATCATACATTTTGAGAACCAATCCTACTCACGTTCTCGGACTACTTTTTATAGGAACTCATTCTCTGTTTTATCGCGCAAGCTATTACGAAATATTACGAATCTATCTCTGTTGTTAAGAAGAATTAAGTCGTGGCTTTTTTAGTGAAATCGAAATTTTGTTGCACAACTTTACTTGATATTAGATTTGTTTTACTCTCTGGCTGTTTCCTTAACTTTCAATTTATTTGCTATAATTACTTCTGTAAAATATAACTTTATTGTTAAACGATATTTTTTTTCTTAGTCATCTCACAATGTATGAATAATCTAATGTGGCATTTGCTCTATTTCTATAACAAATAAAAGTGCCACTGCCACATATTGCACAATACATCAGGTTTCACAGGAACAGTTAACACAAAAAAAAAGCAGAGACACATTAGCTTAGTGGGTAGTCAGCTATCTTCAATTGTTCCTAGTCTCTACCTAGTCCTGTCATAAGTTCTTTTGCAAAACATAAAAACAAAAAAAAAAGTACCAGTAAACATATTGCATGCGTTTAGTGAGACAACGCGGTGCACAACTATTTTATAACAGTTTTTGAAGTAACTCTGTCTGTCTGCCTATCTCTTACGCTAAATTACCGATTTCAATTTTGAGAAAATTTACAATAGTATAGAGTAAGTTTAAACCACAGACAATAAACTACCCAGATGTCGCACTCCCATACAAGAAAATGAAACATATTTTTTGCCTTAACCGATAACGTCGGTGCCGACAAAGAGCTTTCAGAATAAGCAGTTTATTATCTGTGCTTAAACCTTAAACATGGTAATTTTTTTATTTATCCAACCGCAATAACTGATATTTCCCCGGACGTATATTGTATGTGGGAGTATAAGACCAAATGATCTTGTGACTGACCAAAGTTGGTTAAGAACGTTTTACACCTCCTCAATTATTTGACACAGATTGTCAATATTTAACCTGTTGAGATGTCGCTGTTTCAAGTTACTGTTCTTTCCGATGGATGGATCGGAACCAGCTTATTTATTGTCATAAATGTTTATGGTAACAATTTTTGCATCATTACTTTTGCGAAAGTTAAAAACAAACATGCTTTCAGGAAATTCTTTTTTTGAATTTGCTCAAATAAAAGCGAATAACCTGGCCTATATCCATAGTGTCTATACTTAGCCTTTATCCATAGTATCTCCACTTGTTTCAACTGCAGAGCAACACAAAATTTCGAAGTTTCCTATAATAAACTGAAAATCTTTCCTATAAGTGAGCTGCACACAGATTCAAACGCTCAACTCAAATAAAACAACCACTTAACCGGTCAACAAATCGTAGTCGGCCATGACTGTAACTTCTCTGTAATCTAAACTAAAAATAAAAGCTTTTTTGTTTTGTGTTGTTTTTTAATTTATTTGTATAATGGCATTTACCCAATTAATTTATTTTTACCTGGTCTTTTTTTCGATTATAATTACTCCCATGAATGTAATGTCCCGCAAAGGAGTTCGCGACTCAAGTAAGCCATCGATTTCATCGGCGGACTCCCCGGCAATTAGTGCAGTTCTGCTCGAATGCCCCAAAGCCCACAAGCGATCGTCATCGAAACCGGAGTGCGAACGACAAATGATGGTCCACATCCGAGTGAGTCCGACATTTCAAATCGATTCGTTAGATAAATTCCTGCTGCTAGACGAGGTTTACGACCAGAGGAGGCAGACTAGGGCGAAGCTGATGTCGCCTTATGTAATTGAGATTAGCCGGGGAGAACCGGTCATAATGTATCCTTTACAATTTGCCAAGGTAAGTTTGTGTGTGTGTGTTTTGACTTGACTTGTTGCCGTAGCTACGGACATTTGCCTGAAGTCACAATGGTGTTGGTAGGGGATGTGGGTGGGATGTGGATTAATTAGGAGTTTCACATCTCTTTGTTTTGCAATGATGGCTTCCAATTGATAATAAGCTGTCAATTATTTTTTTTAATGAATTTTTGTAGAAGAGGATTTTTGTAAAAATCTTAAGGTTCATTTCCTACTGTATTTCCGTTTTATTCGGTTCGAAGGTGCTTGTCGGTTTTTGACTCCGATCGAGGTAATTTCGTCGTTCTGCAATCTCAATATTTCCTTTGTACGCAGATGTTACTCAGTGACCGACAAGAAACCCACCTATCTTCCTGATAACTTAAAACCCGTCTAACTCCTTCTATTTTCAGTCAATACGGTGTGAAACATGCGGACACAAGACTGAAAACAGCACTGGTTCGGAAAGTTGCGATCAGGATCAGGCAACCCCACAAAAGCTACTGGAACACAATGTGGCTAATATGGCAGCGTTCCATGGCGGCTTGGGATCGACTCTCACAACTCGTCCGTACATTCCATTGCCATTTGCAGGCGTCCACCCGCCGCGATCAACCGATCAGCAGGGGCCTGAAAAGAAAGAACAACAAAAACAAGATCAGAACCAGCAGGGACAAGAGCAGCAGCAGCAGCATGCAGAGCAGCACGAACAGTCGTGTCAGGAACAACATTGCCAGGATAATCATCGCGAACAGCACCCGCTGCAGACTCAATCGGACCAAAATCAGAATCAGGTGCGATTCCAAGACCAACAGAGCCACCACCAGCTACAACAGCAAGTCGGGTTGAAGCACAATGACAACGGCGGCAATGTCTCCCCGCTCGTATCAGGTAATTACTTTGGCAAATTTGCAACAGGACTGGGTATGTGCTTTTTGTTTGCCAAACGATGTTTGCTGTTCTTGTGGCAGCTCTCAACGACGTCTGCTGGAGGGAGGATGTGTGCGCTGGAGTTTCCTTTGTTTGCTCTGTTATCGTTGTGAAAGTTTTTCCCAACTTAAGTCTAATTTAATTTTATATAGAGCAAATTATTTGTTTTCTGATAATAATGCCATCAAAATTCAGCTTGGAAAACTAAAGCATCACAATTGAACTCTCCGTGTTCATCCGTGAGAGGGGAAAACTTTACGAGGCTTTACTTATAACCACTCCACTCCACTTCACTTCACGTTATTCCAAAACTGTACATACCGAAGACGCACACTATAACGAGATGAATTTTCCAAATGATAATCCTCCGAGTGTCCTTATTATAAGTGGAGGGCGGCGCGCGAGTGTGATGAAACCTTGATCCCCGCATTTGGGGGTATCTTTCACTGGGAGCATAACGAGGTGTGTAATAAAATTGAGTGTGTCATCTGCGGGTGTACACAATTGTGGTTGCGGGTTACAAAATAAAAAAAAAAAAAGAAAACGTCTAAAGGATTCTTCTCCGTTTCACGGTGGGTGTACGATATGTACCCGGGCTTTTCCGGGTGGGATGGGAAATTTCTATTGTGTGTGCGTTATTGTTAATGGTTTGATGGTGTGAAAACTTCCCGGCAATGTCGTAATGGGTTTTTCAGTAGCACTTTATCGTTTGGGGGAATGATTTTGTTGCAAGTAATACTTTAAGTGGAAACGCGTAGGTACACACACGTGGTGGTTTACGCATGTTGCGCACAGTAGTGGTTGAAATACTGGTCCTCCGGTCGAAGAAGTTTTGTTGTTTTCGGATGTTCTTTGCAGGCTCAAGTCCGCGTGTGGGTTAAGTCTACCTTTTAATCTAAGTGGTCACCGTCAATCTTCTTCCAATCTGTTATAAATTCTCGGTGTCCGAGCCTTTATATCGAACATCCATCCAACGTCCTCTTTTTGAAGTTAGGAGGTAGGTCTTAGGTCTTAAATCAAAGTGACTGCCACGAGGATCCGCGGCTCAAGTAGGCCATAGGTTTCCTACGGAGAACTCTGGGCATGTTCCAAGACGATGGAATGGCGTCTCCTCTTTCTCACCCCTGCAGTTTCTACAGAAATCGTTAAAGATGCAGGCATGGTTGCCGAAGAGGCAGTGACTAGTTAGGGCACCAACCAGCCTGCTAATGCTAGATCTACTCATTGAGAACAGCGGTTCATCTGCCTAGAGATATTGCAGGAATGTAAATTATTCCATTTACTGCCGATACGGAGTCTCCTGGTTGTTTAAAATTAAGCTAAAAAGTTTTACCATTTTGCCATACCTTCTTCTATTTAGTTCTGATCATCGAGTAATGGATTATTGGCAGAGTGTTAAAAGAATGCAATCAAAAATGATTGCATTTTATGGTTGCAATCATTAACATCTTTTAAGACTTAAAAAAAATGCAATCTATATTTTTGAACATCGAAAGAATGCCGAAACAATGGTTGGAAATTGGTAATTTTCATTGGAAATTGGTAGCATATGTTAGAGATTAGCAGAGCGACATGTTTCCGAATCTACTAAATCTACTAAATCTACTAAACCAATCCAATAGTCCAGGCAGACCAGTCATTTGTTTTCGACTTTACCAAACAGATTGCATTCTTTTACAATTCTGATTATTGAATCAGGATGGGGTTAGATTATCAAGTAATGTTTTCAATTGATCGTTTTCTGACTCGAATGTTTTACTTAAATGCACTATTTGACACTCAAATATACATATTTAATTCATCAAATATTAATTTGATATAAACACCGTCTGTTAATTTTTTCACTTGCTCAACAATCTACAATAACCGAAATTGCGACCGAAGCTTAAAAAAATCGCAAATGCGAAGTGGTCAAAATGCGACTTCACAAATTTAAAAGATGGCCGTCAGTCAGTCATGTCAATAAATCTGGTAAGAAATAATGGTAAAAAAATCATCGCATTTAGTTTTCTTAAAACTAGATGATAAGATTATTCATGTTCATAGTTTTTGAGAATTTTTTATACAAACTCAAAATTTTGATAAAAAATAATTGAAAAAAAGTGTAGATCATTTTTTGAGTCGAGTTGAGTTGAGTCATGCTTATTTTGAATCGAACCATGTTTGCAATTCTTAAGTTTGTTGCTTTGCGCTTTAAACATTTTTGTTTGTTGGGCGTTTTACTGCGTGCAATACGATTTTTTCCTAGGCTATTTTATTTTTTAAATTTAGTTACAAAAGAATTTTAAAAGAATAAAACTATGCTCACAAGATATCGAAGACAGTGCTGTACTCACAGAAAAGGCGAGTAACTACATCTAAACCATAAGCCAGAGAACGAATAGTCTTCATTCAATGGTGTTATGATTAATGAATAAACTATCACTTGCGTCTAGGACTTAGACTAAATTAGTCATTACTGAACTACAATTTTTTCAATTCAGTCCTTAACTCATCATCACCCTGTTTCAATGCCTTTTTACCCCACTGTATCCTTCTGCTCGTCCTATGCCCAGCGTAGGCTCACACACATCAAATCATAATTCATAATGTGACGTGTAATTTTATTAAGAGCCGCTCTCTACCCTCCCAATTTGGTGAAGCGTTTGCTTTGTTGATTAAGAGATTCGGCTGGCTCTATCAATTTTGATTTGCAAATAAGTGCGAGGGGAGAATGGGGTTGTGGCGCACGATACTGGGGATTACAGCTTAAGTTGAGATGAGTAGAAAATTCATTTTTTCCGCTTCTCTCTCTCTCTTTCTTTCTTTCGCGTCCTTCTGACGGACAGTAGTTTGAGTCGACGACGATATAAAGAAATTGGATAAGTTTTTCAATAATTCACTCGTACTTATGAGGTTCTTCTTTTATCCGTGCTGTTGGGACTAGTAAACAGAAGAAAAACTATTCATCATTTTTAATGAAAAAAAAAAAGGAAAAGTTATTAAAGTGAAAGTCGATATCGGGATCAATATGACAGTGCAATTGGGGGTGTCTGTGCGTTAAAATATAGATGAGGATTAAATGGAAATTCAGATGGATAGAGAGAACTTTTAGTTAGAGTTTTTTGTTTGAATAAGTCAAAGAAGTTTAGTTTCGAGGTGAGCAGCAATTTAATAAGAAATTTTACGTAATGTATAAGTCAATAAAACAATGCGTTTTTTAGTCGTGTTTTGACTGAAGTCAGCTCAAAAGAAAAAAAAGAATATACAATACACATTTTGCAATCAATAATTTGGGACTTAGGATTTATTGTTATTATAAGTTACCAGCTGCTCCCGCGACTTCGTCCGCCTCGGCTTAAAAATTTATGCAACTTACAACTTTACAAATATCTCTGACCCAATATCTGTATTTAAAAACTTGTTAGTAAATTGTTTATGTGAGGAGTTATTATTCCCTAATGGGAGCCTCGGGTAGTGCTTTAAAAAAACGACTAATGCTTTTCCTTACATTGCACTTTGAGATCTCTTATGCAAAAGCGGCAAATACCAAAAATGCTTAATCTATCATCGTCGTTGAATCATCGTGAATCGTCGAATAGTTTCTTATTCGAATAACTAATCTTAACCAACAACCCCTATCTGCTTCTGGGAAAGAAGTCGATCGCCAATGCGGAATTTGAGAAAATCAGGAAAAGGGTACTTTAAATACCTGCGTTGTTCTTACCATTCGATGCATCTACTCGTAAGTTGTGATCAAACTTAATGCATCGACGAAAAATGTAGCTTAGAGCCATATCTGCAATATAAGGAGTTTATCTTCAAAATTACAACCAAGTCGGTTAATACAACCAGCCGGTTAATAAATTTGACTTCAACTCAGAAAGCAACACCGGCACCACAGACAACCTAATATAGACACCCAACTGTACAGCGGCTATTTCCCCTCGTCCATCCATGAATTTGACAGTAATTCACGAATGTAGCTGAAATACAGGAAGCATTTTGACAGTAATTCAGGAAGCACCGAACACTTGCTCATCATTTTCACGCACATTTGTTTGATTTGTTTTTTAAAGCTCCCACACGTATTCACAGACTCAAAATGTTATAAAAAACGCTGTCAAATAAAATCAAGGGGCAAGAGAAGTAGAAGTTGGGTATCTGAATTGGCTAAGTTGTGACCAGCACATAGCAGGCGGACGCTTAGATAAATTCCAAAGAATTTTGCCACTGCGCACATGTGTTCAACAATCATATCTTCGGCGACTGCTGTGAACCACAACACAAAGCTATTCCAACCTTTTTTCTTCAGAAAAACAGAAAATGTACGAAATGCGATCGCCGAATGGAAAATTAAGCGAAAATGGTAGTCCGAACGTGTAAACATGGAGTTAACTAACGCCGAAATTCACGCTATTTTAAAGTTTTCCTTCGTTAAAGGCCAATCCGCTAGAGAAACGTTTCGTGAGATTAATGATGTTTTAGGGGATGGTACTCTATCACTTCGAACCGCGGAGGAATGGTTTCGACGATTCAGAGCCGGTGAAAACGACACCATGGATAAGGCAGCCGGCGGAAGACCTGTGACGACGAGTACCGATCGAATCATGGAAAACATCGAGTTAGACTGGCATGTGGCATCTCGTAACATCGTCCAGGAGATGGGAGTTAGTCACCAAACCATTTTAAACCATCTGCAGAAGGCTGGATACAAAAAAAAGCTTGATGTTTGGGTGCCGCATGATTTGACGCAAAAAAACCTTCTGGACCGAATCAACGCCTGCGATATGCTGCTGAAACGGAACGAACTGGACCCATTTTTGAAGCGGATGGTGACTGGCGACGGAAAATGGATCACATACGACAATATCAAACGACAACGGTCATGGTCGAAGGCCGGTGAATCGTCCCAAACGGTGGCCAAGTCGGGATTGACGGCCAGGAAGGTTTTGCTGTGTGTTTGGTGGGGTTGGAAGGGAATAGTCCACTATGAGCTGCTCCTATATGGCCAGACGCTTAATTCTATCATCTTCTGCGAACAACTGGACCGCTTGAAGCAGGCGATCGACCAGAAGCGTCCAGAATTGGCCAACAGGAAGGGTGTAGTGTTCCACCAGGACAACGCCAGACCACACACTTCGTTGATGACTCGTCAGAGGCTACGGGAGCTCGGATGGGAGGTTTTATCGCATCCACCATATAGCCCGGACATAGCGCCAAGTGATTACCACCTGTTCCTGTCCATGGCGAACGCCCTTGGTGGTGTGAAGTTGTACTCAAAAGAGGCTTGTGAAAAGTGGCTGTCCGAGTTCTTCGCAAATAAGGAGGGGGGCTTCTACGAGGGGGGTATTATGAAGTTGCCGTCTAGATGGAAACAGATTATCGAACAAAACGGCGCATATTTGAACTAAATCCGATCACTGTAACATTTTTTCTGAAGCATTGAATGAAGAGCAAAAACGCGGAGATATTTGACAACATTATATATAAAAAAAATGTTATACCAAAATAGCGAAGAAAATAGTCTGTTCCATAATTTTTTAAATATTTCTGAAAAAAAAAACTTGTTATCTCTCTCTAGATCAATACAAACAATTAAAACATAATTTTCGTTCTCAAAATAAATGCATAACATTCAGCCAAAAAAAAAAGAAATAAAAGTAAAACATAGCTAGGTAGCCAAGACACCAAAACTTTTTTTTTTTAAATAACCTCTAATAAATTGTTATTAGATTGGCCAATTCGATCACTGTGCGCTGTCCTGCTAGAAGCATATCCTTTAGTTCGGGATAAATAATCATTTTTGAACAAGTATAAAGCAATGATGCCACTAAGTTACTCTTAGCACTATTGCAAGTTAATGGTCAAAGTTACATATGGTCGCCTACTAAAATGTAAACTTAAAAAAAATGTTCGCTGCGTTTTTTTCTTCTTTTACTTTTCAAGACTAAATCGGGCTGCAAAATTTAGTTACTGTACAGTTTTCGAATTATAAGTGTTATTCGTATCCGAGTCGAAGAAACAAAATGTATATTCCGATTAGGAAAACAAACATGAAACAGAAAGTTAAACACCTTAAACCTGCTTCCAAATTATTCCCTTACACTCGTAGAATACCGAAATATAATTTTATTTTGTTTAAATCAGCCCGAAATATATAATTTTCACTTTTTAACGACCAACAAGCTTTTTACCAAAAAGCCTATCTTTCAGCGCTTAGCTTAGTGTAGAACGTCGAATGCCTTAAAAGTTCCACAAATTAACAGGAAATTTCGTCTTCTTTCTAACTATACCCATCTTTTATAAAAGACTTGTATTTTCTGTTTTGAGTTCAAGATTGACTTCAAGATTAGGTTTCGGTTGGTTTTTAGTTTACGCGAAAGACTAAGTTGTTGTCTACGGTGACGATTATTCGACTTTTCAACGAAAAATATCTATTCCGCATTGTTTATAAAAGATTTTGCCTTTCGAATGATTGTCCTTCACACTCAATTAGGTGCCTTATAAAGTCTCCCATCCGACTACCGCAGCCACGAAAACGAGACGATTCAAAACCCCCACTAATTGCCGAATAACCATCGCTCTACCCGTAACCAACACATTCACTTCATAGCTTTCCTTAACATTCTCCATAATTACATCCCCCAAGAACCGTTTCGCGTCATTTACCTCCGAAAATCGTTTTTACGGATATTGTAAGGCATCTCGCCTCCCGTAAAAAAATACAAAGCAGGAGAATCCTGTTAGACCACAGCGGCAGACAAAAAGGAGCGAGCGGATATAACTGTTAGTTTTTACGATAACTTCCATCCGCACAAAACTGCCTCTTAGCCCTGTGACACACGCATTTTTCTCTTATAGTCCCCCTGTCAAAAGACACAAAGGTCACCGAGAAGCCCGGAGCGGAACCTCGACTCTCCATCGGAATAATAACACCGCCCAATCAGCTGCAATCAAGAAATCCAACCAACATGGAGGAGTGCTTCCCCTCCAGCGATATGTTATTCCACGACGTGGACGACAGTGGTGCCATCTACGGAATGGAATACGACTCCGATGACTATGACGAGCGTAATCTGAGCGATGATAAGCTCATTGGTGGTTCTGTGGACGCAGGATACCTAAGCTCGAACACATACCGAAATAAGCGACTTAAAACACGTCCTCCCTCATCGGCGCTGTCGCCGAGCCCACCGAATCAGGACGACGCTGCTTCGGACACTGATAAACTCTTTCAGGAGGCCGATAGTCTAAGCGATGAGGCACGGATAGAAGCGATTGACGCCTTTAGAATGAAACATGCACATCCCGCTGGCACGATTATAGGTTCATCGTCCCCTGGGACTGGTCTCAATGTCGCTTCCTATCGGGGCAGCAGCGACAGTGGTGGAGTGAAACCACATATTGCCGAGATACAAGAGGACTCGATTAGGCCACCGGAGGATTTCGATGCCGACGGTGCGGACGTGGATGTGGACGTGGGTGTGGGTGGGAAATTTCGCGGCACACAGCAACGGCCTTTCAAACAGCAGCAGCATGCTCGAGTGTTAACGGGCCATCAATATCAGATTGATGATCCGGCAGTGATGAAGGACAATAGGCCGCATCTGGTGGCTGTTCAAAAACAGCCAGAAAATTGGGTGAGTGCTTTGTTAAAAAGTTTGTATGTATGCGTGCGGTTTAATTTGGTTTGTGCTCCTTGTTCGCTCTAGCCAGATGTCCAATTTCCTACGACCGAATTACGTCCTTCTAAGGGAGGATATTCAAAGAGTGCGGAGGATTTCACGAGGTAAATTTAATATTTTTTTTGGGCTCAATCTTTCGCGTAGTTTTAAATCGATTCTCAATTTCCGTTCAGTTTCAGTTGAGTTTATGTACAGTTTCAGCTCACTTTTAGCTTAATTCCAGTTTAGTTTCATTTCGGTCTCAGTTTCAGTTCAGTTTCAGTTCAGTTTCAGTTCAGTTTCAGTTCAGTTTCAGTTCAGTTTCAGTTTAGTTTCAGTTCAGTTTCAGTTCAGTTTCAGTTCAGTTTCAGTTCAGTTTCAGTTCAGTTTCAGTTCAGTTTCAGTTCAGTTTCAGTTCAGTTTCAGTTCAGTTTCAGTTCAGTTTCAGTTCAGTTTCAGTTCAGTTTCAGTTCAGTTTCAGTTCAGTTTCAGTTCAGTTTCAGTTCAGTTTCAGTTCAGTTTCAGTTCAGTTTCAGTTCAGTTTCAGTTCAGTTTCAGTTCAGTTTCAGTTCAGTTTCAGTTCAGTTTCAGTTCAGTTTCAGTTCAGTTTCAGTTCAGTTTCAGTTCAGTTTCAGTTCAGTTTCAGTTCAGTTTCAGTTCAGTTTCAGTTCAGTTTCAGTTCAGTTTCAGTTCAGTTTCAGTTCAGTTTCAGTTCAGTTTCAGTTCAGTTTCAGTTCAGTTTCAGTTCAGTTTCAGTTCAGTTTCAGTTCAGTTTCAGTTCAGTTTCAGTTCAGTTTCAGTTCAGTTTCAGTTCAGTTTCAGTTCAGTTTCAGTTCAGTTTCAGTTCAGTTTCAGTTCAGTTTCAGTTCAGTTTCAGTTCAGTTTCAGTTCAGTTTCAGTTCAGTTTCAGTTCAGTTTCAGTTCAGTTCAGTTTCAGTTCAGTTTCAGTTCAGTTTCAGTTCAGTTTCAGTTCAGTTTCAGTTCAGTTTCAGTTCAGTTTCAGTTCAGTTTCAGTTCAGTTTCAGTTCAGTTTCAGTTCAGTTTCAGTTCAGTTTCAGTTCAGTTTCAGTTCAGTTTCAGTTCAGTTTCAGTTCAGTTTCAGTTCAGTTTCAGTTCAGTTTCAGTTCAGTTTCAGTTCAGTTTCAGTTCAGTTTCAGTTCAGTTTCAGTTCAGTTTCAGTTCAGTTTCAGTTCAGTTTCAGTTCAGTTTCAGTTCAGTTTCAGTTCAGTTTCAGTTCAGTTTCAGTTCAGTTTCAGTTCAGTTTCAGTTCAGTTTCAGTTCAGTTTCAGTTCAGTTTCAGTTCAGTTTCAGTTCAGTTTCAGTTCAGTTTCAGTTCAGTTTCAGTTCAGTTTCAGTTCAGTTTCAGTTCAGTTTCAGTTCAGTTTCAGTTCAGTTTCAGTTCAGTTTCAGTTCAGTTTCAGTTCAGTTTCAGTTCAGTTCAGTTTCAGTTCAGTTTCAGTTCAGTTTCAGTTCAGTTTCAGTTCAGTTTCAGTTCAGTTTCAGTTCAGTTTCAGTTCAGTTTCAGTTCAGTTTCAGTTCAGTTTCAGTTCAGTTTCAGTTTGGTTTCAGTTTGGTTTCAGTTTGGTTTCAGTTTGGTTTCAGTTTGGTTTCAGTTTGGTTTCAGTTTGGTTTCAGTTTGGTTTCAGTTCGGTTTCAGTTCAGTTTCAGATTCATTTCTGTCTCAGTAAAATTTCACTTAAGTAGACAGTCTCTTTAGTTTTCAGCCATAATTTGTTTTTAAACTCGTTTAAGGAACTGCACTATCGGTTTCCATTCCACTGTGCAAAACCCAACAAAATAGCTAACAATTTGCATACACTCAATTCTTTTTATTCCAGCAATTTAAACTCAGAAAATGCATTTCGATATCCGCCAAAGAAATTACACCCGAGTCTGCGTCATTGGCAGCAACAACCGGAGCGACAGCAGCAACAACCGGAGGATCTCAACGACGACACAAGGAAGAAAAAGGTATACCGCTTAAGAAGTGCATTGAGTGGAACACCCTCCTCACACCATAACTGTTTTGTAATTTTCCTTGCATGCATTGCCGTGTGTGTGCAGTTCCCTTTCGACGACGACTTTGATGCCCAGGCAGCTGGGTCTGATGCCAATAGCGATGGACGAGGAAGCGTTGAAGATGAGGACTACGACCGAGAGGACGCACCTGGGCGCGACCCGGGGTCGGTAATAGAAACGAGAAGCAATAACATCGCGAAAATTGACGACAGCACTGGAACTGCAGCTGGTGGCATGGGTGATCAATTTTACTGGAACACCTTAAACTATCCTAAAGCACCAGACTTCTACTCGAGGGCAACCACCGCAAAGGACACTGCCGGCGTGTTTGACTATAGGATCGGAACGGGAGCCACAGGAGCCACAGGAGCCACGGAAAACATGGGAACCGTGGGAGCCACGGGTACAACAGGAACCGAGAGGTTCACCGACTTATCTTTGAATCACAACACACCCAAGAGACTGATCAGCCCGAGCTTCTCAGAAGTCGATGATTTTCCGGTCTTCGGTCGAAGCAGCAAGAGCGGATTCAAGGGGAAAGCAAGAAAGGGGCGGCTGCGGAACCCGGTTCGCGGAAGCAGTGCCTCGCCTCCGTGGAGGGACTTCTACAACCCGCAGTCTGAGGAGTACAACAACTCTGGTTCCAAGACCGCCATGAAGCGCCGGCGAGATGACCGTACTCGCTCCGCGAAGATGGTCAAGACTATGGAAAAAAACGAGGGCTCCGGCAAAAAAGTTTGTGGATCTGACTTGGCGATGACGAGGATGAAGATACGCAGCAACACAGACCTCGACAACAACCGAGAGATTTTCGAAACGCCGGTTATTCCCTCATTTCCTCTAAACAACTATCCGGGTGAGTCCTAGGGTTAAGAAAAGTTTCAATTGAAAATATTTATCAGTGGCTGTTATCGATTCTGATGGAATTTATTATCCTTTCTCGTTGCTGTGTGTTCATTGCTGTAATTTTTTGCCCCTGTTCCGGCTCTCGATGTCATTTGTGCGATGTGATTAATGATTCTGAACCGAATACCCTCGGGGTAGGGGAACGGACGAGATGAATGGACTGGGTTGTCATACTTTTGTTGTATCAATCGGTTATCGATTTTGTGCTTTGCTGTTGGAATTGGGTCAGCAGAGGGATGCCCGAGTCTATTTCGGTATCTATGATCGGGATTTTCGTAATGGCGAGCGGGTGGGGCAGGGTTTATTTATAGCTTGTGGGGCTTTAATTGAATGAGCGGCATTCGATTAGATGGGAGGAGTGCGTTGGGAATAGGCTGAATCGAAAATTTGGGGCAGCATGTGTTTGGTACGTTCGTACTCCGAGTTAGCTTTCTAATGAAATTAGGATGTTTTGCAGCTTTCTTGTTTTTGATAAAGTTAAAAATTAATCAACAACATTCGGTGTTGACATCTGTTTCTGGACAAAAAAAATGTCTTACATAAAAAAGTGCAATTTTGATTTTCGATGGCTTCAATTAAACTTGTTAGATCATCCACAAGACGCAACGCGTGTTTATTTTTTGGCCACCTTATTGCAACTGCTCGTCTTTCATTTCTTTTACAAAAATTATGGCTAACACAAAGTACCAATCGTAGAAAACTTAACTTAAATAAAGTGTTGGTCATTCGACATCATATGATTATACTTCATATAATTAAAACAATGATTGTGTTATTTAATTTACTTTTTTCTTTTCTACTTAATTAACTAACTAAGGATTGTGTACGTCCCAGACGCGTGGAAAGTAGCAAAAGTAATTATTCGAAAGACTCCTTCTGAAACGCATCCAACCCGTCATTAAGGAAAGACGGCTTATACCTGACCACCAATTCGTGTTCAGATCAATCACTCACTCAACTATAGAACAGGTTTATAGAATAACCGAGGAAATTGGAAAACTATAGCAGAAAAAAAATGCGCTTCCACTTTTCTAGATGTCTCAATCCTAAAACGAGTCCTTCCGCTACAGCTACGTAAGATTTTAGAATGTTACCTAGAAAATGGAATATTTCGTATCAAATATTCAGATTGAACTTCACTGAACTGAATATTCAGAACGCAAGGAAGTGTCCTTGGTCTTATTTTATTCCTGCTGTATACTCCCGACATCCCGCAAACTCACGGTACCTTAGTAGCTGCGTTCGCCGACCGGAAGCTCCGGAATCTCAGTCAAATCAGCAATTGAAAAACTCCAGAGAGCTCTGAATAAAATCACTAATTGGCCAAAACTCTGGCGGATTGTCCTTAACGGAACTAAATCGCATCATACCAACATTCCACACAGATATATATACCCGATTTCATTAACTCGGTACAAATACCGTATGCAAACGAAGCTAACTATTTGGGCATGACGCTCGACGAAAAACTCAAGTGGAAGGCATACGTTAAAAAGAAACGTTATGAGCTTGAATGTTGCTACCGAGAAACGTATTGGTTACTCGGAAAATACTCCAAGCTTTCTATATGCCTCCAGAAACTATTCGCTCACGTCGGTGAGCGCTGCTTCTCTATAACCAAGTGCTTAAGCCTATATGGACGTACGGAATACAACTCAAGGGTTGTACCGAAGCCCGCAACCGTGAAATTGTACAACCATTTCAAAATAAAGTAATACGACCGATGGTAAAAGTTCCCTGGTATATTGGGAGCAATGACTTACATAAAGACCTAGGGATCGCACCAGTAGACGAAGAAATAACTAGCTCCGGAATCGCATTCATGGTCATTGCAACGATGCCATACTTCAAACTCTTTAGAAGAGAAATCGCCGTCTTCAAAGAATCAAACCCTTCGACTTAGCGCAATAAGGACGTTACCACATGACGGTATTTGCAGGAGATTTTGACTTAAATCTACCCGCCCGACGTATAAATTCTCAGACGCATAAACTACTTATTAAGGAAACTTAGGCTAGGGCGCACATGCGTTTTTTCATCGCAGCGATACAAAAATTGTGGTCGCAAATAAAAATGGCTATGCACGCACTTGTTTTTTTTCTGTCGCACGATTATTCAGATGCAGAAAAATAGAACACAGCTCTTAATGTCATTACACATATGCGACCCATTAAAATTTGCGGCAATGAATCGTCTAGAAAATGGGTCTTGCTCCATTTTTTTAATTTCTGCGATTAATAAGTCGCATATGTATGCATTCACGTATAAAACAGTGCGACTCCTTTTTTGCGACTAAACTACGATCGGATAGAAAATCGCAAGTGCGTGCGTACCAACATTTTTAGTCCCAACGATTTAAATCGCAAGTGTGTGGATATTCTTGGCGGCTTCTATGTTTCATTTTATCTTGCGACAATCGCATCGCCAAGAAAATGGGACAAATCGCAGGCTACTAATTGTTGCACTTGTCAGGTGTCATGTGCGCGCGTTCACATTTAATGCTGTGTTCTACTTTTTGCGACAAACTAGTCGTGCGCGCCTAGCCTTAGGCGTAGTAATCTAATAAAACAAGAAAACTGTGAGTTTAGTCATTAGGAATCTGACACTACTATGGGTACACGGCGTCCCATAGATTCTCTTACCAACCCACGAAAAAAAAAACTTATTTCTTTTGTTTAGAAAATGATCTACAAACTTTAGTTTAGTTTCCGGTCAGTTTTCGTTTAGTTTCCGTTAAGTTTCAGTTCACTTTTTTTTAGCAACCGTTGAGCTTTATTTCCGTTTCAGGTTATTTTCAATTGAATTTCTACTCAATTTTAATTCAGTTACGGTTTAGTTTTAACTTAACCTATATTTCTTTTCAAGGAATAAACACACTTTCCAAATACTAACATTTAATCAACTTCCGCAACTATGCCGTAGCTTAAAAATAAAAAGGACTTTAGTTAATTAGTTTCACCCAACTGTTTTGCTCTCCTGTTCTCACTGTCCTTGGAACTAAACACAACTTCCATTAAACGATGAGATCTTCGGCAGGAAATCCCTTTGCTAATCCTTTCTCGAGTCGATGAATAGACAGACTCAAACAAGTTTAACCAACTTTAATTCACATCTCGAACACAAAAGACTCGCAAGACAACAACAAAAGCCGACCCCAACCCTCTACTGGCCGTCATACACAAACAAAAGAATAATATAATGCATCCATTCGCTCGCGCTGCGCGTAAAAGATTGGGAAAGACTTTTCATACTTATTGAAAAAAACAACAAATCCTCGCCATTTGCAATCCCTTCGTGATTGCTTGCCAACTCAAGGACCAACTTTGCTCCTCGCCATTCCGCAAATAAAGCCTATAACAATGCGGTGCCTTTCTACAACCGCGCTGCGCAGCCAGTTCCTTCGTTTCTCCATTCCACCTCTCTCTCTCTCTGCCTGTCTCTTCAGCATCGCGTTTTCTCCGGCCAAGGCTATAAGACTCAACTAATCCTTTTTCCCAACTTTGTCCTTGCGCCCTGATTCGCAGCGAGTGTTGACTTAAGAAGATGATTTTCCAATCTTGCAGCTGCGTCCCGGAAATCGCCATCGTCTTCGTTTGCAATCATCTTTGAGCCCGCCAGAATCCGAATGGCTGAATGAAGGCGACAGCATTTGCAAGGCCTCCTCTCACAAAAGCGGACTATTTGCATTTTCACAAAAATAAATTCGTCCTGATTGACCGAAAAAGTTTCTTGATTGCTACCAAAATAAGTTTCACCGAGTTCTTTTCTCTCTCATTCCTTCTTTTTTTGTTTTTTGTCTTCGAACAAAATAGTGAATGTCATCACCGTCATCATTCATGAGCATGGTCAACATTGTAAGTGACATTGTGTGGCGTGCGGAGCGTTGAAGAAGTCCTTGAAAATTATGCACAAACTTGGTCCTCTATCGAAGGGATTTTCCTCATTGTGCTCCAATGTACGTGTTGATTAATAGGTTGATGTATTTGGATATGGCGGGGAAGTTTTTCTTAAGAGAGATGGTCATGGCACCGATGGTGTTTGCGGGATAGATGGGTGGAGATAAGATAAAAGTCAAATCTGCGATGGCCCTTGGGAATAAAGGAAATGCTCTATGTTATGGTGATTTATGTTGGAAGAGATATTTGGATTAATTCGGTGAAGAGATACAGAGAACGGAAATTGGCAGATGGACGTGTCAGGTTAAGGGACAGGATAAGGCCACCTGTCGCTTCGTAAAGCCGTCTAAGGGGTTGTTTGCCTTATCTGGAAACATATCGTTTTCCCAGGAGATGAGGTTATATTTGCTTGGAGTGCGACACTTTGAGTGTGAGCGTAATTGAGGCTGCGGCAGGAAGGGACCGGAAAACAGTTGCATTATGTCAAGATAAAATGTTTACTCAACACGTAATTTAGTTGCTCTGTTAGCAAATTTCTACGTCTGTGGTTTTAATTTTTTTCCTACAGCTGATAATACCAGTTTTCGAGACCTTAAATTTCTTTCTACAACTTCATCTTAGTCCTCGAGCTCCAGCTATTCTTCGTAACCCAATTTCTACTTTCTGATTGTAATTTGGATTTCTCTGTAGTCAAATCTGTACCATTATCCAAATTTTACATTCAAAGTCTTGTATTAGTTTCAAAATTCGTTACTCTATTCGTTTTGCTGAGAATTTTAAGCTTCATCCGTCAATCGGCTCTTATTTTACCCAGACAACTGTACTTGGATTTTTTTTTACTGCAACGAACCCAGTGATTTATCAAAAAAAAAAAAATACCATAGCTGGTAATTACATACGAAAACTAGTCCCTTAATTTCAAAACTGTATGTCTCATATTTTAGAAGACATTTAAGAAAAAAGACTGCTTCTGATTAAAAAAATTAACGGCCGAAGGACAAATGAAGGTTAATATGAACTTTTAGAATCGAATGCCACATCAGTGAATTTGATTACTTTGGTCTAAATTTTACATCCATAGTCTCCATGTTGGTTCAAAATTTATAAATAAAATAAATCATCTGCGTAACAAGCCATAGAGAGTCAGAGCCTAGCTTTTTCGCGCTGCTTCAAAATTTACACAATTTAATTTTAATGTCAACTTTTAGAATTAAATGTCTCAGTCGTGAATTTTATTACTTGGTCTCAAATTTTAGCCGCTCTACAGCTCTACAATATTCCTCAATTTTCTCTTGTTTATAATAAATTTATTAATCTTCAGTTTTGTGGTCTTGGAACATGAATAAAACTCCTTTTGTTATTTTCAGGATACTTAGGGGTCAAAACCTACTCGGAGTACATTTCACCTCCTCCGGCACAATCCCACTACAGGCTACTCGAGCACGTGCCTCCGGAACTCATTCCCCACCAGCCACAATTTGCCAAGGAGCTTGGCGACCCCAACCTGACGGTGAATGACAAAATCAACCTTCTCGAAGTTCTAACAGCCCACGATGAGGCCAACGACGAGGTCTTGCGTCGGCTTCAGCATGAGCTTGACAATACGCTGATAATCCGGGATCAGACTGCCCACGATAGACTGCCACTTCCCGCAAAGAAGAAGAAAAAGTCGCAGCTCCGAAAGCGCAGCTATGTTGTATACGACGATCTAACCATGCGCGACACATACGATCAATACGAAGATCTAGACACCGCCGGCCGATCTTTGGACATGGCCTACTCAAGGGAACGATCACCGCAAAATCCCGATGAGATAGCATCGTGTAAATCTTGCGATGGCAAGAAATGCCAATCAAAGGCGGAGGGTAAGACCTGCGTGTGCGACAGGAGTGGCGTCCATTGTAAATGTGTCCAGAAGACCGAAAAGAAAATCCGCTCGGTTGCAGACGCTTGGTACTTGAATCTGTTCACAAAATACATTTCCCAAAAAAAACAATTCACTTTACTTGTATTTAGGTACTCAGTATTCAATATGAGTGCGCCCTTGCAGTTCCTCACTACCCGCGTTGGGATCTTTCGAAAAAGGCACGGAGCCTGGTGGCGGATTGCCCCATCGATCACGTAAGTATTTTGGGTTAAATTTTACGACTTAAAACTCTTAAGTCAGTTGTGAAAAACCAGAGATCAGTCTTACGCTTCACAATTCAGTTTAATTTGTTTTGTTTTTTTTTTCTTTCACAGCCTGACCAGCTTATCCGGGATCTATGCCAACGGGAATCTCTCGATTTTGTTCTCGTCCCATGTCGACATATTTCAGCTTAAGCGACCGCTCAGTTTGGAAAATCACAAGCTCCTAATACCTCACGATGGCGACACCGATGCTGCCGCGATAAATCTGAATGCATTCGAGAACATAGATCCCAGCGATATCCTTGCCATCGACAGCACCAAATTCGACTTCGATAACATCCACGACGATGCCGTGGTGAATGATGACAACGAAGACGATCAAAACGAGTCGTCGGCGAAGAGAAATCTCTGCCAGGCGGCCATCAGTGCGACAGACGGTAATCGCAAGCGACGCAGTCACTCCAGCACCGACGCGGTCCTGAGTATCGGTGACCTGGGTTACTTCCCCGGCGAAATGAATATCCTACAGCGCTGTCCGACGGACAACAGACACCTCTGTTTGAATATGCTCGACGAGCAGGTTCCAGGTGCGATCAGATGAACATGTTCCCTTAAAATGTATAATCAAACACAAAAAAACCCTCAGCATTTACAGTGAAAATCAAGCAACCGTTTCTGGAAAACGGGCTCGTCTTCAAGGGCGACTACAAGGTACGCATCGCGTCTGTGATTAGTGACGCGACGACAAAGGGCGCCCTGCAAGCGTCTGTCATCCTGGTCAACGAGAATTACATCAGCCACGAGTTCGCCATCAGGATATCGAACTGCCCGATGACCTGCGGCGCAAAGACGACGGTGAAAAAGGAGCTGGCGCCGCACTTGTCGGAAACGGTGTCGTTCCTGCTGCCGCTCGAGGAGACCCACGATAAGAAATTCTCCTGTACCGGTAAGTGGCATCATCGGTGGGTGGGTGCATGTTTTAATCCTTGATGGGAGTTTGTGTTAAATGTCTGAGGCCCAAGGACCTGGGTACACACACCGTTTTGATTTTGCCTTTGCTGTTGTTGGTGCTGTGTTCTGTGTTCTGAATGCGGATGCATCAGTTTTACGCTGATATAAAGTTTCACGATGACGGCGACGTCGAGGGAGAGGGTGCAGGTGGTTAGCGTTCCTCTCAATCCATGCGTACCTTTCTGCCTGTCGGCGGGAGGGGGTAAAGGTAAAGGTAAAGTTTTTAATAATCATTGATAAGGGGTTAATGAGTTGTGAAACTGAGTTAATTATAAAGTCAATGAGAGGAACTTTGATGTGCAACTTGTTAAAGTTGCTGAAAGGAGGCGAACAAGAAGCCCTCCGGAGCAGTTTCATTTTCCTGAGCACTGGCGGGTGGTTATATTATTTCTGCATATAATCTCGTGATGTTGTAGTTGTGAAGTGGAATTTGTTGGGGGTTTCTTGAGAGGAAAACAAAGCGTTCCGTGATTTAGAGAGTGGCATGGTTTGATGTGCACGGATCCTTTGGAGCAGTTGTACAAAGCGGATCAAGGAGTGCTTTTGATTTCATCAACCTGGAAAGTTGGTGGGCGGCCATCTTTAGTTGTGCAAAGGTGCGCTTCTCTTCGTTGATGCAAATTTTATGCGAGTTGTGACAGGACTTTGACATGAGGGCACGTATCAAATGTAGTGCTTTTGAACAGAGCTTCCTTTCACAGTGTATGATTTGTGCTTGTACTGTCGTTCCTCGTTTCTTAAGTCAATTCGTATCAGGCATAATAAGTTGTGAAAAAAAAAGTACAATCTGATGTAGATAATGCCATCAAAGCCGACAGGATGGGGAAAGTTTCTGACAGAAATTTTTAGATTTGAAATCGAAAATGTCAAATATTGTTCCAATTGTAAGATTAAACTTTGTTATGCGGGATTTTTAATGAGATTTTGGTGAATATTACAGAGCTTAAAATATATATAAATAAACCAGTTACTATTTTGAACACAGTGAATGCGATATGACCTTTCGGCGGGTCTTGGACTTTTCCATTACTGCGCATGCACCGACGGTGGTTTGTATTCTACATTTTTCTCCTCTTTCCTTGAAGCAATGGCAAAGGTCTTGTTTTCTTTGAATCTAATTAAGGGCTCATTAGTTAATTCATAAAAAAGACACAGTCCTACAAATTTGGTGCGCATTCTGTGGCTTGATGGTTATTGTGTCGGAATACTAAAAAAACCTTGCAGGGTAATATACCTGACTAGTTTTTTCAGCCATACCTCTTGCGAGCGATTCAGAATACAAAAAGAGCGCTTTTGTCTCAAAATGTTCGTCGTTCTGAACCGTTATTAGGAGCTAGGGCAATTAAACATAGGCTAAAGCAAAATGCGCATGCAAAACGTCAAGCATTTTGGCTGATTTTTTTTATTTTTGCGAGAACAGAGCAAATTTATTAACCCATTTATTCCCATGGTTGCGTTAACGCAACATTTAAAAAAAAAACTTTTTTTTCGCACTAAGAGCTCGACATTTCTGATGTATTTTTAAGTATATTACATTTACGAACATCTGGTCCTGCATATCAGTTTTTTTTTTATAGAAGTAATACCACTTAGAGTTTATATTACATTTAACTAAAGTTAACAAATATCCAAGAAAAATCTAACATAGTTTATAAATTCTCTAAATTCTTATGTTTTTCCATTTTGTTCATAGATCTAACGATATTTCATAAAAAATATTCTGCTAATGGCAGTAATTTAAAAAAAAATATACATTTACTTTCCGTAAGTACTTTTAATAGACTTGGTTTAGTTACGTTGCGAAAACGCAACATTGGGACAATCGCTGAAATTTTAGTAGGCTCTGAAAAATAGGTACAGTGGATTCTTGCTACGATCACACGAATGAAATAAGTGTTTTACGTTGGAATGACAATGCTGTCGTTACAGTGGCCTCGAATTGCGAGTCTGCTCAACCAAATATGATTGTTAAACGATACAGTCGGAAGGAAAAGAGAGAGATTTCCATACCACAACCATGATTGCCATGTACAATCAATATATGGGGGTTGTTGACTTGCACGATAATGCACTGGCAAACTACCGTATAAATGTTGGTGGTAAAAAATGGTGGTGGCCATTATTTATAAACGCAATAGACTCCGCAATAGTGAATGCTTGGAAGCTACACAGAATAGTGTACGCGAAAAAACCTATTTCTCAGTTGGACTTCAGGTCTGAATTAGCTCGAAGTCTCATAAGTACCAATAAATGCAAAACACAATGTCTTGGACGCCGGGGTTCAACATCGGCTTTACCATCCACTTCGCGATTAGACAATGTTGGTCACATTATTGAGAGGAATTGTGAAAATTGGAGAAGACGCTGTCGAGTTTGTAAGAGCACAATGGTATTTATGTGTAACAAACGCGCTATTCCATTACATTCTCATTGCTTTAAATTAAAATTGCTTTTGAAAATATAGAAAACAAGCCCAATTACATATTTTGTGTATGTTTATATATTTTTTGTCTAGATTTTACTATTTAACACTTATATTACGATCAGCTTTCACCAATTGCCGAACTACTATGTTAAACTGAGCTGCAAAATGTGACTACGTCACAAATTATTTTTTCAGCGATGACTTGTGGCAAACGTTCAAATTAAACAACGAAGTTTTTTCAGTTGGCCTAACAAAAAGAAATCGCTAGAGCTGAATTCCGCGATCGCGTGTTAAATTTACAAATCCAGCTTAACAAGGTTTCAAACAGGATCGTAATGCAGCAATTGTTAACGATTCTGGAACTTGTGACAGAGAGTAGTTCAATTTTATTAAACTAACGTCATAATTTTGTTAAACTGAAATGGTGGTGGTCTTCGGATTTCATTAGATTCGAGTTGCATATTGACAAAGGAAATTGTCAAGTTCTTAAATTTTGGGCAATGGGCTATTTGGTCAATGCCTTATTCAAATTGGTTACAAACAAATTTATTGCTTTCGAAATTATTTACCTTTCACTTAATTTTCTAAATAGAAAATCATTTTTTAGTGTTTCGTTCGTAGAGCAATCAACGAATCCGTTAAAGAATCACTTCGGTGTCTGTCTGTCCGATTCATCAAACCACTTACTTTCTTTACATCATCATCGTCATTAGTGGCGTTACAGCCCACGAAGGGCCAGAGCCTAGTTTTCTCGCGCTTCCTCCACTGTGTTGTGCGCGTTATAATTTTGACACATGAGAAGAGGACCTACAGTTTATTGCCGGTTCCGAACGGCGAATTGCGAAAGCTTTCCATGACAGAGGTTACTCCAGGAGGATTGTCAGTCGTTCGCTGGAGGTGGGGCCGTGAAAATTATTTTGTGGTGTTTTTTCCCCGAGCTGGATTCGAACCCGGGTACTCTCGCTTAACAGTCCAACACACTAAAACTCCTAAGTATTAATTAAAAGTTTGCGACGGAAACCTCGCTCCATGCGTAAAACTCACACTTGGCCGGTGTTTTTTTTTAACATTGTTTATAAGAATGTGTGGGACATTTATTTTTCGATCACGGAGATATGTGTGTTTAGAGAAAAAGTCAGGAAAAACAATCAGATGCAATCTAAACTAATTCACACGGGAAAGAAAATTTTTTATTCTCACGTTATCTTACAAACTGAACAAGCTGCCAAATATTTGAAATCCCCCTTTAGAAATGTGAAGATATCTAATTTTGATTTATTTTAATGATACCTTAAAAGACATCCTCACTCATTAGTTCAATTTTAGTTTTAGATGTTTACAGCTTTTCCAATGAAAGGCATTCCATGTAAATATCTGTAATTATTTTAAGGTCGATTTTCACTGACTTTCTCATTACTCTTGCCCCAATGGTAAGCGATCATTGCTTTCAAAGAATAGGAAGAACTTTGTTGTTGAAACTCAAAACAAATATTTTTTAGGTGTGTTCGCCTTAGAAAATTTCTACAAAAACTGTGTTTGGTAGCTTTAAACTGGATTAACCCTTTTGATTCAATTGCTGGATGACAACGCAAAGGAGACGCACAATGTACAGGAAAAATATCATTGGTAGGAGCGATCTCAGCGATATGTTAGAACTACTTTCGCGATTTTTATCTATTTGTAAAAAAAAGTGTTTAATTCGCAGTACTCGTATATATAAACCACTAAAGTAGACTTATTTTTTTACTATTTTCATGGTGCCATCGCCTTTTTGTTACTTCTGAACGCAGTATACGGAATGAACATAACAGATTTTGTAGTCCAAATGAATGGGAGTCTAGTTTTACTGTCGTTTTCCAGTGGCAGTAAGTTGCAATGTGACAGGGGTTATCGTCGAACCAGAGAAGAGAGTCTATCGCCATTAATAAGAACCCGTCCAATGATCTGAAAAGCCATTTCGCACAGATCACCCATCACCACATTGTTTCTCCGTCAGATGTTGAAACAAAAAAAAAAGTACCTAAGCCACATCTGCATTTGACACACGTTAGCGTCGTCACCGACTTTTATCGGTCATGTGTATTTTTCGATTAAAATTTATTCACCATGACAGGTTATCTCTCGTCTGGTGAGCCCTGCAACGCCCTCAGCGTGTGACACATCACTTCACACGGGGCTTAGCGCGTTTTATTACGATCCAATGTTGTCATATCCGCCACACTGCACATTCTGACACTTAACACCTTGCACACAGCACACCTTGACACGGTGCAGAGCACGCGCTACTGCTCCATCATCGCGTCTTCCGGCGGTGGCGGGCGTCTGCATACACTCACTTAACACCTCTTGCGTACGTATTTTTCCACATTTTCATATCCTTTCCTTTTATCCTTTCAGTTGAAGTAAAGTCACCCGATCAAAAAGTAATTTCAAAACGAAAATTTACAGTTGAACCCACAGCGCGGTGCTTCTGCATCTGGGAGTGCAACTGTCACTGTGTGCCGAACCTGATATCGCACGACGACTACAACGTCTGTCGCAAGCTCGGCGACTACGAGGACAATGCGGCGGGATTTAAGGACGGGAAAAGGACACGACTCGACGAGGATTTGACGGGATGGCGGTGGTTCTGGTGGCGGATGAATCATTACGCGTTTAGCTTGCTGTTATGCATGCTGTTTCTAGGTTGAGTATCCTGACTACGGCCGCACTGACGGAAAAAAAAATTGTAATTTGATTCCCCCCTTTTGGCAGGATTCCTTAAGGCCTTCCTGGGAGCAATCGGATTTGTGAAGATTGATAGATACGGCTACAACTACGTGCAACCGATGCACAAGTATGCCTACGCAAGCAGGTGGGTGATTCTCGGGTGGTCGAATTGTCGATCTGTGGCCTTTCGAGGACGAGTGGCGCAGCGCATTAAACTGGGTCATTATGCATTGTGGTTCGATTTAAGGGCTTTTGTTTGAGTTTTTTCATCTCTTCTCTTTTCGTTTCGTTCTTGTTCTTTCTCCCTGGCTCCCTGGTTATAGACGCCGGCGATTTTTTATCAATACCGTACTCTTCGTAGTCCTGCCATTTATTTTCTGCTGCAAGTGCTTCACTCCGACGGAGGACGACTTATTGGTTGCTAGCACCGAGTGGCAGTGTTCGTTGGTGCAGCGGGAGTACAGCGGTGATAGCGATGACGAGGATGGCGATGACGGAGCGGGTGGAGGAGCTGTTGGCGGATGGAGGCCGTACGAGAAATACCGCAATAGTAATGGCCACCGTGGTCATGGCATGAACGACGATGACGACGACGACGATGAGGAGGAGACCATTCTGAGTCAAGTACGGATTCCTTGGATGATGAAGGAAATTAAATTTAGAAATTGCGAAATAAAAAAACAACAAAAATCAATTTCTTTAGCGTTTCGAAAGCGGCGGTGGAGGTTCACAAGCTGGTGGCCTGGGAATCAGTAACTCGAAGCTGAGTGAATATTTAGTGGACACTTACGACTATGACGAGGAGGAGGAGGAGCGTGACACGAACTATGTGCTGCAGGCGTTGACAGAGAGTCGGGAGTCCATCAGGAAGTTGGTAAGTTGAGTCTGTTGTTTTGTCCTTTGGTTTGCAGGATCTGTTTTTTTTTTTTTTGGATGGGCGATGGTCTGTGGTGGATGCCTAAGGTTCTTTTGTATTCCTTTAAAGTCGAGTGGCAAATCATTTAACAAAGCCTTTGCTTTGAACTTTTTGCTTAGAATAGTAGTGCAATCGTGTACACGTAGTACACGTGTTTTTAGTATAATATGTGTAGACAGTACAAGATTCTTTCAATTCACTATCATATCGGAGTAATTTTCGGATGCTAACATATATTTCTCTAACAACTTATGCATGGATACCTATGAGTCTTCACCACGCACTTACAATAAGTCCCAACTACTAATCAGTTTGCGGCAGAACGAGACCCTCGACTGGTCACACTTAACTGGTCTTTGATCGCTTGCAAAAAGTAAATGAACTGACATCTATACTTGAAATTCGTATAGTTTTCAATCATCAAACAATCGCAAATTTGTTTACTCACCAGAATAGCTCAAAGCCTCGAGTTGGCCTCCTGTTATTCGGCCCTAAGCAAATCCTTTTTATAAAATCCAATCGCCTCTCGAACACCTCGTAAAGCATCTCACACCATTAAACTGGACACTCTGTGCCTGTGACTAAGCTAAATTGTTTTTCAACTTCAACGGGGTGTTAATAATGTTAGGCGACCATACTCTGCAACCGCTTTCCAGCTATTTGTATTTTAAATATCTCTTTCCCTTTTTTTTCGAAATAATTATTTTTAATTTCCATCCGGCAACCACTGGCCACACAGTTACCCACTCAACAATGTTCAATGCGTCGCCCTCGGTAAATACAATCTCATATCAATTATTTTCGCTATGATATCGCATTCGATTTCCATATCTCCGAGCAAATTGATTTTGTATTTCAGTGAATAAATTTTAATAACGCAACCGGTAAGGTTGCGTACGAAAATATTTGGTTAACGAGTTGATTCTCTCACCCTTCGAACACAGTCCCAGCGGGTAGCTGATGATCGGATTGAGAAAAAATAAAAAGAGAAAAAATATGCGCGTGCAATTATTTGATTTAATTTTCCAATCGAATTGTAATGTAATCAGAGGAAGAGAGAGAGAAAAAGCACAGGCGCACATCGATTGTTGAACAAAACCGCAACAAATTTACTGGGAAAGGATGACACGAATGTAATTTGCATCGAAAATGTCCCTAGCGCTGTAAAAAATGTGTGATTTCCGATGCACCGCGGCACCCTGCGGAGCTGGCGTACGCGTGTTTCTGTGATGTTCTAATTGATGTTCGTGTTGTTTCGGTGAGCGGTAGAGGGGAATCACAGAAATTATGTGAGCATGTTGAAGAACAGGAGTGTCGAAAAGTGATCGACTCTTATAATTTTCTCCTAGTTTTATAGAAAACCCGGTAAAGGTTTACAAATTTATAAATAAGTTTTAAACTTGAAGAAACTTAGACACTGAAATCTGCTTTTTTTTAGTCGCCTCTACGAAAATGGCTAGTGGCCATCTTCTATTTTGTTATTTCTTTTTTCAACGTGGAGTTCATCGTAAAACTACTGACAGAGGACATCTTACTTGCATAAGTCGTTTAGGGTGTTGTTACTATTAAAGTGGAACGACATAACGCTGAATTCCGAAATTCGGCTTTATTCACTTTATGAAAGCGAAAAAACGCCGTTTTTTGTAGTTTGACCTTATTTATCTCGGCGTTAATATTTCACAGCACCGTCGTTCGCTGAAGGCCGTAAAAATTGTTTGTGGTGGTTTTTTCCCCGGGCTGGATGCAAACCCGGTTACGGTCCGACGCACTAGCCATCAAGCCACGGCACCCTAAATTAAATTTTTATAATTCAAATATTTCTACTAATCAACGAGATTTTTTGGTTGTAGTTCCAACGTAGTTCGTAGTTCTTTCAAGAGATCAAAATAAGCTTTTCTGATTCGAAAATTTAAGCTGAATAGGCTTGTCTGGAGTGACATTTTAGAGTTTGAGTAAGGCACACTATTTACTTGTAGCTGTTACATCTTAAGATGGAATAATAACAAATGCTGTGCCCTATTGTAAAAATCAGTTGGTCACCTCCGTTTTTGTGTGAAGTTTACGAATATGCTCTATACCGCCAAACAAAAGTGGCCGCTCATATTTCTCAATGAACCTTTCTTTAAGAACCGCCATTAACTCATTACGTCAAGCAACTTAACTCATTTCATAGCCGCGTCATCCCGAAAATACCACTTTATCATGTTACACGTCCCACTAATCCTAATTAAATTCCCTAATCAATTACAAGGTCGTTTTGCAGGCATTTGCACTTAATTATCATAACATCATTGCATTGCATTGACCGCATATTATTAGCAAGTGACGAGTCAGTGACTTCGCCTCGGTGGCAGTTTAATCCAACCCCTAATCCGCCCTTGGCGCGCATTTATGTGCGCCCCACAAAGCGCACCACCCTTATCCTAATCCCATTTTCGAAATTAATTTCAATTTAAATCGCCCCCTGAAATGGGGTTAGGAGATTACTAGGGTTCGGAAAACTGTCGACGATAACGAGACCGAGGGGACAGCGCTTAAACTCGTTCTTCCACCGAGCCCAGGGCCCAGGGCCCAGAGAGGGAGATCTTTTTTTAATTGGAGAATCTTTTTAAATCCTCAAATCTCTATCTTATTGTGATTGGATGGTTGGGGGGTGGGCCGCAAAACTTATTTCCATTTCGTCCTTT
Organism: Syritta pipiens; assembly: GCA_905187475.1. Lineage (NCBI taxonomy): Eukaryota > Metazoa > Arthropoda > Insecta > Diptera > Syrphidae > Syritta > Syritta pipiens. The sequence goes on along the minus strand of LR994572.1, from coordinate 32,900,399 downwards.
TTAATCGCACAAGAGAAAAAAAAACAAAAAAACGACGCTCCTTTTATCGTCCTTCGCCGACGATTTAGGGTGCGTAAAAACTAATCCACAATCGATTTCAATTTTCCCCCTTTCAGTTGAAATCGCAGGAAGCTGACGACATGGACCCGAGCAACCCGCGCTCATGGAGGGCCGAGGAGCTGGTGCGGAAACTTGTTGCTGCGAAAATCGTCTACCGAACCTTCGACCAGCCGCTCAAGAACGTCGAGATTCCCGAGGGCCAGAAGTACTCCATACGTGGCTACTTCGTGCCGTCTATCGGCACCGGCTACCAGTATTTCACGCCCAGCCCCCTGGTGCAAATCCGGCGAATCACTGTAAGTTGCAACACGTCCGCTAATAATTTATTTCCCCAGTGTAATGTCACCTCGTCCGTCCACTTTAACAATCCAGGCCAATACTAGCGCTTTCCTGATGCCGCCGGTTATTCTCAAACCTGGCGAATTCTCCCGGGTGTATGCCAGCAAATTAGAGGTCCTGGAAGCCGGTGATTTATCAGTTTATCCACCGATGGATGCGCCGTGCATTAACAGCTCGAACACAACTCAACAGAGTCAAATTTCACCGACACCGTTGCCGATGCCAATGCCGAATCCGACGTCGACGACGGGGACAACGTATGAGATGTCACCGCAGCGTTCGCCACGAACCGAGCCAATAGAGGCCGTCGATACAGTGGGCGCTGATGGCGTGGTCACTACAACTAAGCCTAATGTTGACGCCCACCCTTCGGTTTCGATTGAGCAGAGAATCGGCGATGGAGATAATGAAAAAGCAAATTAACGAATAAACAAAAGGTCCACCTGCCGAATGGCACCTCGGTTCGTGCTTGCGTGTGTGTGTGTGAGTAAGAGGGTGCAGAGGGGAAGCAATTATGCTCCGACACCTTTCAACAGCCTTCTCCCCTCGAGGCTTGTTAGGGATAATCTGTGTTTAACGTATGCACAGGTCCTGTGTGTGCCCGCAGACTGACCTGTACTGCACTCAGAGCTCTACGCGTGTGTGGGTGGAGGTAATTTGAATGTCATTTGGCAGCTTGCATGGTGTAACCAGGCGACAGGGGCACGTCCTGGCTCTGCACGACTTGGGGATTATGATGGCAAGGATTTGCGAGCGACTGTAACGGGATTACAAGTTGGAGTATTTGCAGGCTTACGCTGACAGATTGTTGTATTTTTAATATTCTTGTAATTTTGTAATTTGTTTTTGTTTATAGTTTAATTTAATAAACAAGGAAATATTTAGTTGAATGCATGAAAATCAATTACTGATCCTGGGATGTTACGTGGATGTGTTGATCTATACCGCCCTAGAAATGATTAATTTAAGTTGCTAACATTGATAAATAATCGCCTCGTATCGTATCAATCAATGATCATTGACAATCTCTTTTTCCGAAAATTGTATTTATTTGTTTTGTATGTGTCGACTAAAACGGATTATAATTTGCAACCAGGGCAATAATATTAAATAAAACGAAAATTAAATGCATCTTGCCTCCCTATTACTTTTTCGCGAAAGAAGTCTTTTCAAGTAACATGGATGAAACCTACGCATCGTAAAAGTATTGACAATGAAAATTGACGGATACTAAATCATCAACGATCAAAGTTACTTGAATGATGACTAGTTCAAATAATACTGTCAAGTTACATTAACCGTAATGTCAGGTAATGTCTTTAAATTCGGTTCTAGTTGAGACGGGTCCTGATTGAAGCAGTGTGTTGACGCGTAGTTAAATCCGAGGCAGTGTATTCAAATTGGATTGTGACCTAGCCTTAATTGAAGCAAGGATTTAAGGCTGAAATAATTTTTTTAAAGTTTGATCCTGATTGAGGCTTTCGAAGAGGATTGCGAACGGGCCGGAAAGCCGGGCAATGTCTTTGAATTGGACTGTGGTTCCAGTCTCGTTGTGAAACTATGGCTATCGAAGTTTCATATTCAACCAAAACCACACTCTCAATTTACTTTGGCCGTAATAGTAATTTTAAAGATCGGCAGCAACAGTTTTTGCTTTCAAACTAACTTTCGTATTAGCCGTACACGGTTTTAGATTCGAATCAGACTTTGATGCCTTTTATTAGTTAGTAATTTTATTAGTTGACATGCTATATAATCTGCTTCAGTCTGATTAATGGAGTCGCAACTCTTTACCTACAACAATCACGCCACTGCGGCAGTTATTAAAACATTACGGATAAAACGTGCAGGATTGCCACTCCTGTTTGGTCGATTTTTTCCACCGATAAGCCTTTGCCAGAGTGAATATTTAGGTTTTTCGAACCCGTCAATCGAAATCCATTGCGGAAGGGTTGAAGTTTGGCTTGTCTTAGAGCAGAATATTAAACCAAAGTTCATACGGGCAAATCCTATTTTTGACTGTCTTCTAGGCCTGATAGACATTAATCGATATAAAGAGCAATGGTAAACTAAGTCTAGGTTAATTTATTTAAGGCTTTATTAATTTTATATTACTATTCCCATTAGTGTTTCTAACCATATTTAGCTTTCGATTTCTAGTTGATGGACTTATGTTTACAGGTACAACAATGTAAGAAAGATCAGGAAAGAGTACCACAGCCATCAAGTGATACTAAATTTTCCCTCAGTGATCCACCGCTGACAGCCGTTCACAGCTTACAGGCTCCGGCTTCCCGCCATCAATCATTATATAATTTGCGAGCTTCCCACCTGTTACGTATGTGCTGTAAGATCCATAAAAACTTAATGGAAATTCAGAGAACCACTCCCCAAACGATCAACCAAAAAAAAACAAGCCCCTCCACAACTCCCAAACAATTTACGCCCAACCGTTAATTTCGCGCGCCAAATGTCAGCGCGAGCAAATTACTTATTTTCTCTACTTATGCACTTAGCACCCGTACATCGGGCCGTTTGAATTAATTAGTGACTCATCGCTGTCGAGCTTAAGCTCCATTCGCCGGCTCTTCAACCTCTCGTCTCAATTAACTCCCCGCCTCAAAGGTGTGAAGTGAGCAAACAAATTCAAATTTTTCGACTCCTAATTTCAGGCAAAAAGAAATTTACTTCCTTTCGCGTGAAAGTCCCAGGGTTGCCATGTTAACTGCCATCGCAAACACTGGATCTCTAATGCTCAGGCACGAACATAATCTGATTCGTTTTTTTTTTTTTTCGTTTGTATATCGAACAACGAAATTTCATCTGCGTCCATTATGCAAACACAAAAAAAAAGATTAGAAAAGCAGAAAAAATAAAAACATATTCCGATGTCTCTGCGCGGCGTCGCAGCGTTTTCACCTTTCTCTCCCACATTCAATTAACCAATCATCATCTGATTAAAGGCCGGGCGGTGGCGCATTTGCCGAGTGTGTGCGCCTTTTGGACGGAATAGAGTTCATTGGGGATCAAGAACAGGTGAAGGCGACGGGGGAAGGGAAGGAGCTCAAATGTCGCAAATAATGCCGATTTGAGGATTATCTTGTGGTGGTTTGAGGCTAAGACACCTCAGTGCGATGGTGATACCCTCTTGGGCGCCACTCCCAGTCACATCCGCTCCTGTTTATTCTGAAAAAAAAGCCTTTAAAAACACTTCTGCGATCATTCAGACAAATTGTGATGTCATGCACTTGGTGAGCTCGAAAACACTATCTCCAAAGTGGATCTGCACGTCGCCTCCCAGCGCAGTGATGACCCAGGAATTTAAAGTGCGTGCCTCGCCGACAACTGTGTTTATGTTCCCCCGTAGGGGAGGGGCTGCTCATCCGGGCAGTAAATATCGTAAAATCGTTTTCAAGACAAGCTAAGATGTGTGCCTTACACATGCCATCGGCCATTGGCCATTGGACTGAACCGTCGAGGGACAAGAAAGAAAGCACCACACTTATGTAACGAACAGCGCCGTCCATGTGCGTGTGGTTTTTTTTTTCGGAGGGGGGCTCTTTAATAGGCAATCATCGTGGGTCAGCATCTTTAGAAATCGCAATTCACTCAAAGTTTACTTCGCCTCCTGCCGGCGCGTCGTGCCGCGCCCAGGCTTTTTGAATCACTTGAATGGCGTTCTGAATTGCGTTCAACAAGCGAAGAGATACATTTGTATCTCTTTTGTCTGATGGAGTGGAGTGGATGGGTTTTTGGGGGAACTGCGTGTAATTGAACTCGAGCTTTTGTCGTTGTTTGAATGTATCTTTGAGATCTTTAAATAGAAACAGACAAATTGTTCTTTTGCTGTGGGCTTTATTTATTTTTTTCTCAGGGAAATGGATTCGTTGTCGCAATGATGGTACGTCATTGTAAATAATGATTCAATTCACTTAATTGATTAGAAGAAAGAGAAGAAGATGGTGGTAAAGAGCGGGAAGCAAAAGAAAGAAAGACACAAAACGAAAGAGAGAAGTAGAGAAGAGAACTGGGAGGGATGATGCTCGTCTTTAGTTTGCGAATCGATCGAATGGTCTGTGACCGAGACTAATGAACTGTGTGAATTTTTTTCAACTTCCTTTGATTGAGTTGGGATAGGCTACAAAGAAATGTCCGTGACCCCCAAAAAGACGTAAAACTGAGGCTTGCCTCTTCAAGAAGTTTCGTGCATCAAATTCCTCAAAATTTCGGAATAGTTTCTTACTCTCTTGTATTTCGTGCTAAGAGGTATAACATTGCCGAAATGTCATCAAGTGTCCAAGAAATAGAGTTAAGATTTGACATTAGATTAAATTTAAGAAAAAGTTCCGTAGATCCTCAGCGTTTGCAATAAATTGACAAAGCTGGTAAGGATACTTCAACGATTAGCTTTATTTGTGTTCAACTGCTCTTAGTCTAACATCGGACTTTTATAGGGAAGACCAATTCGATTGCCCGTTGCAGAGTTATGCTTGAAATAGTTAATTTAACAACGTCCAAAGACTTATACCACTTCTTTTTTTTTTTTGAAAGGGCTAAGAGTAAAATGAACTAAAATAGTGCCATTTAAATAAATTCTGTAAATGAGCCAGTTTTGTGCTGGAATGCAGTCGAACTCATTTTGAATGAATATCCGTCAAAAAAATGAAAAGTATTTCCTGTAAATTGAGAAAGAACTATTGGCCTACAGTGATTTCAAAGAATCTGCTGCGAATTCTGTAAGGCAAACAGAAAGAGCCATCAGTGCACCGCCATTCCACTTGCACAAGCCACACACCTTCCCGCATTGATCGCCCTAATTGCCCGCCATCAACTCCGACCGAGTAAATCGTATCATTAATCGCATCACCAGCTCGCCTTTCCATGACCCCTAGAGAAAGAAAAGAAACCATACCAAACGGAGTTAATTTCTAATGAAAGCCCATCAGAGCCCTCAGGCGCACCGGACTTAGTCCGAGCTCAAGGCTCACCAATTAATTATGCTCCACGCTACGTGCTACGCTGAATCCGACTCAAAGACGTCTGCCCGTATGCATTACACAACGCCACGGGTCCGTGCCGTGAGTCCCCCTGGGACCCAGAAAGCCACAAAATGCAATCAGCGGCACATTCAGCTGCACCGCATGTATTTGCCAATCGAATCGGATTACCACCCGAATGGAGGCGCCCTTCGGCGCCTTCGCGTCGCCTATACCTTTAATTGAAGTGTGCTGCTGGTGTCCAACCCCGTAAATCCATCTCAAGGGTAAGCCAACCCGAGGTTAGCCCTCCTAACCGCCCAGCTTCCCGGCACCGAGTGTGCACGTTGTAATCTGAGCAAATGCAACGCGATTGCAGCGCAAACATTTGTGCTGCAATCTCGCACTCGAGCGGCAAAGCAACACATTCTCGAGAAGGATTCCGCCTTAAATATTTATCCAACGGTTGCGTAATGTTTCATAATGGACTCGTTAGATGCGTCCTACATTCGCCGCAAGTGTCTGCAGACATACACACACACGCACACGCGAAAGATGACGACACACAGTCTGGCGCGGCGGGAGAGTGACCAGCAGCAGTGATTTCGATTTTGACGTAGGGCATGACCATTTAGATACTTTGTTGAGGTTTTGTATCTTTTTTCGTGTCGTTTCGCCAACTTTACGAGACTTTTAGTTGGAAGTTATTTTTTTCTTCGTTTTTATTGTTCGCACTTTCTCTAGTTTTGCGCTTTTCTTCTTCGTGGCCTCTTCGTATTTGTATTCGTGTTTCGTATCTGTATCTGTATCTCAGCCCGGGGGCGCCTGTGTGCCTCAAGTCACTTATGGAATATATTAGACTGGCTTTGTTAAATGTTTCGTCTGTTTTTTTTTCTTTATTTGGCTAAAAGCATAATAATTAACTATGGGAAGCTGGTAATCGATTTTGCTGCTGGTCTCCGGGGGCATTCGCTTTGAATTTTGAAACGTGAATCAGTCTCGATAACCGAGCTGTGTTCCGGGTTAGCAGGTAATTGGTTCACTGGGCCTACTGGGGACGGGTTTAAGTGCTAATTTTCGTAGGCATATTGGTCGGTGTATGGAGTAGATCGGGTATGAAAGGGGGATGGGAGTTTTTGGCGAAAGCATTTCACTTTGGATTGAATGGAAATCGATCAGTTTGAGAGTGATAACGGATGTAAAGTCGTTGGGTTAATTCGTCTCTTGATCGAGACAATAACAGGGATATTTTTGGCGAAGTCGCAATTTTTTTGTATAGCCTATCGCTCATCCGGCAGTCAGTGAACGACTGTGTCCTATTTGAATTACACGCTTCGAGAAGAGGTTCTCAGGTTGATGATTTGCTGGCAAGTAATTTCAAGTCGAATCACTGGCAATGAAAAACGCCTTAAGAGGGAATGCCATTCGCAGATTTCATTGCCAAATTATTGCTAGCACTTCCTTTGAAGGAAATATACTTAATGTCCTAGGGAATTGTTGTCAACGGGTCTACCGGAAGAAAGACGTAGTGGAGATGGAGATTATTCATCGGAAATGGCGGTAAAAGAAAGGAAAAAGATCAAATTTTAGCTGTTGGCTCAGGAAATGCGGCGATCGTGCTTTCAAAAAACTTGTTACAAAGTTTTTGATTTTCTTTTGCCTTGCCATCCAAAATGAGCCAATGATAACGAAGAATTTTTATGTGAAATAATATTTCCGATCTTCGACTCTTTAGGAATGTAACAGAAATGAAGAGTAAGCAAGAAACAAGTTATAAAAAAGTCTAAAAATCTCTAAACATATTTGCTTTTTAGTCACATTTGTTTGCAATGAAAGGAGGAAATGAACATCTGAGTTCTTGATTTTTTATAAAGAAGCAACGATTGATGGACACATTTACCGCAGAGCTCGGTTTGAAGTTAGTTCGTTTGAGAAAATGTAAAGACGCTATTATCTTTTTTTGGATTCCTTTTTTGGTGCAGCCTTAAAAAATTTAGAAGCCAATATTGATGTAAATATGTATGTTAATCAACAGTTTTAAAAAAGTTTGATTTTAATAAAATAACACCATGTAACAAAAATGTATTTGTGTTAATTTATTGGTAGTTTCTGCTTTCTTATGATTAGTCAAACACACTTTGGTCATTCATTCGTTCCAGCTGTTAAGTTTACGGCAACGCCATTGCGAAATGTGAAGTGCAGGCAAAAAAATCTATCTTTGAAAATCGGTAATAAGTGTGACTAGTTGTTAGTTAAGAGGAAAATGCGTGAACCCCAATGTTGCGATAATGCTAACGTTCAGTAACATTTCAATTTTAGTACCTTCGCACAGCCCAAATTACTGCGTTTTAGAGGCAGCAAATTTCGAACTGGAAACTGAAAACACTTGCTATGTTGGTGTTGTAATTTCAAAAGTATGCCTGGAGGATGGCCTCCTGAATGTTGTCTGTAGCATTCACAGATATAACAGAAGTCTTTTTAGAAAATGCAAATTGAAAAAATTGTGCTGAATTGGTAGAAAATTTAGTGGATAAGAATGTCGCTGAAGCTATACATTTCCCAGCCTCTATTTGATTTTCAAAGTGAAAATATGGATAGTATAAATAAAGAGGATGGTAAGACGATTCATTCCAAAACAAATAGAATATCAATATTATGCGCAACTACGCTAAGTGGCCGTTGTGGGCGCCGTTGGCTCGATCGGTTAGTGCGTCGGACTGTTGAGCGAGAGTACCCGGGTTCGAATCCAGCTCGGGGAAAATAAAACACCACAAACATTTTTCACGGCCCCACCTCCAGCGAACGACTGACAACCTTCCTGGAGTACTTCTGTTATGAATGAGTTGGCCAATATTTTATTTTTGAAGACGTGATAAGGTAATAAAATTTTAATGACGTTGTTATTATATATACATTCGCTTAAAAATGTATTTGCACACTCAGTTTTTTGATGATTTATTGGTAGTCTGGAAAGTCATGTTATGGAATGGAGCCTCATGGCTTTCAAAGGAGTTGGCAGCCTGGCTCTCATGAATTAAAATTTCGAAAGGTTTTGAGATCCTTCATATTGAAAATGTAGGGGGCGCTTTATACGAACACGACGAAGGGGATTATTGAAAATGGGAAAATCGCGAAAGGTTTACGAAAGACAACAACTTGAGACGTCTCTATGATTAAAAAAGGCTTATGAAAAATTCGTGCACTATTTTGAATTGTGAAGAAAGGAAAAGGAGACTTTCAACCGAAATCGTCAAAAACACTGCATTTTTGGAGGAAGAACCTCAGATATATTTTATCTTTTTTTTTCCTGCTCTTCCTTTCCGTATAAACATTTCGGATAAGCGAGAAATCGTCAAAAAACTCGGGGTGCAAAAACTTTTTTGACTGACTAAAAATTTAACTAAATTGGTTTATTTTGCGCTTGCTAAAGTTCGAAATCGTTCAAGTCTCAGAATACAAATCATTCGAAATCGACTAACTTTGTGAAAGTGAATTTCAGAATAATAATGACTTACTTAGCATTTACTCAGCCCGTAAATGGTCTGTGACCGAGCAAAAGCTGCCTACAAAAGTCTATGTTTCAAAAGTTCAAGTCGAGATTTACGAAACACTAAGTCAGAATATAAAAGCTCTTAGTCTGTTCAAAAAACATATTTTTCAACAAATTTTAAAATGATAAAACAATTTTTTTTCAAGTTCAATAACAGAATTTTTGGTGGCTCTCAAGTCAAATTAATTACAGTAAACTTTCGATAGTTCGAAAACCTCTGTAAATAGAAACATTCTCACAGTCCCCTGAAAAAAACTCTGTAAATCGAAGAAAACCTGTGCGATTTGGTCCCCTCGTTAATTGAAATTTATTTTTGTGCAAACAACATGAAAATCGATACATCGATAATGATGGCTTGTTTATCTCTATCAAAGTAAATTTTATTTTTTTTTCTTCGAAAACCGTTGTTTCAATTGCGTAGTGAGCATTATTTTTTGCCGTGACGAAAGTGAGCATTATTTTTTCCTAAAACCTCCGTAATTCGAAAATCTCTGTACATTTTTTCCTGGTCCTATGAAACTCGAATTATCGAGAGTTTACTTTATTAATAAAGAAATATATTTTGTTTTTGCAATTAGTTTATAAGCCTCACAAAAAGGTAGGAAGTGTCGAAAAATTTATTATGATCATGAATTAATTTAAAATTTATTACACTCTTTCAGAATGATATGACGCTTAGAAATACATTCACCTACAACTTCAGAAAAAAACTTCCTTTAAAACAGAGCACCAATCGCTTTTTTTGTGATTGTGTAAATCGTCAAAATCGTCTCGTCTGGTTAAAAAAAGCCATTTAACAAGACTTTAATCAGTTTTTATTCGCCAATTTCAAGGTTACTCTCGCCCTGTTAATTCATCATCTATGGAAATGACCTCACGCCAAAATTTCTACACCCTATTTTGTAAGATCTACTGGGCGTTAACCCTGCCCAGCTGTAACCGCGGCAATTGAGAAGTATTTTAAACGATGACGCTCCTTAGTCGTTGGATTGGAATCCCAAAATCAGTGAAAGCCTTCTTAACTAAAACAACAGAAGGCTTGATGGAATTCAATGGCTAAGAGAAGTCTAAAAAGGCACGATTGGTTACGAACTTCGCCCCATGACTTTATGCAACCATTCAGGGTGTGTATTTTTTTGTATTTTAAATTTTTTTTTTTGCTTTACGGGTCCGGAAACTAAAATTAAATGATTATGAATATTTCCTTATGGGCGTCGAAAACGACATCATAAATTTCACAGCCATTTGTCACGGCACTCGGAAGTTATGAGCGTGAACATAAAAAAGAATTCTGTTCGTCACCGTTTGTTGACGCAGTGGAAGAGATCAATTACATGAAGGAGCTTGTTACTTTACGTAAGTGAAAGAAATTTGGAAATTTGGTTTCGATGCGGATGCTTGCTTGAATTTTTTTCCAATTTTCATATATTTAATAAAGAGACACGAATTCTTAGATCATTGATCCTTGGCCCGTTTTATACCAACCACAATTCGAAATTCTTACTTACAGTCTGTTGTGGAGATTGTAAGTTGGCTTAAGACTGGCTTCCATAAGACCGTGTATCTAAAACTAAAAAAAAATTGTTCTGTTTATGATTTGGGTATGTCAGCTGATTTAATAAAACAAAATACCAAAACTTGTCCTCAAGTGTTAACCCTTGCTCCAAAATCAGATCTCAAAGTCTGCTTTTTCGTACATTTATGCACTTTTGTAAATAAAAACAAAAAAATATAAGCGACGATATCATTCCAAATGTTGCTTCAAATTTGTTTACTTATCATGTCTTAAAAAAATTGTTGGTTTTCCTACATGCCCTTCAAATTGTTCTCTTATTGCACACCAAGCGCACAGGTATTTATATTTATTTCATATTTTAACTATAGAAATCTAAACGAGATTGAAGAAACATGTAGCTTTAGCGGTTTCCCCCTTCCTTATATTCCAACATATTCACTAAATTGTTCACCAACTCTACATGATTTTTTTAATTTTTACTTTCTAAAAATACTTCTGTTATGCCTGTGAATATTCCCAAGGCCATCCCTCAGGCATACTTTTATAATAAAAACACAAACACAGCAAGTGTCGAAATTTGTTGCCTTAACGCCGTAATTTGGGCTGTGTGTTGGTATTAAAATTGAAATGATACTGAACGTTAGCATTATCGCAACATTGAAGTTCGCATATTTTCCCCTTAACTAACAACTAGTCACACTTATTACCGACTCTCAAAGATAGCAATGTTGTTGTCGTAAACTTAACAGTTGGAACGAATGAATGACCAAAGTGTGTTTGACTGATCATAATAAAGCAGAAACTATTAAACAAATAACATAACGTAATTGATTGTTGAACAGTTTTCAATTAGAAAATAGCCTGTAGGGGCAAATAAACTTGGGGACGGCCGGCTCAAAAGTGTAAGGTGAAAATACTATGATCTGGAAATCTTTTTTCTGACGAAAGTACTAAGAGGTTTAAAATACAAATAATTCCTATTTAATAACTTTGCAATATTTGCACTTGAATATATCATCAAATTCCCTATTCTTTGATGTAGATTTATTTATTATTATAGACACAAGTGCATTGCATTTGTAATGTGTTTTGAGTTGAGAACCAAATTTAGCAAGCTATCGTACAAGTTTGGGGGTAAGGTTTTCAATTCAATTTAATCACGAATTTGAAAACATGAAGTTGTACATGCCATTGTAGTACGTCACAAAAATGGAAAGCTATAAAAAATAGAATGCTATAAAAAAAGGCATTTATAGCAGTTAGTCATTAATTGGTTAATCTCAAGGATTTGTAGGTGACTTAGGTCTATTGTTGAGCCAAATTTGACAAAATTTCAAAAATTGTTTCGAAGATATTAATAAAATTGAGACCTCTCTTCTGCTCATTGGCGTGGTCTGATTCATACGTCGGTACAGTGACTAATCCGCAAAGAAAAGTAAAGTCATTTCTGAGCATTTCGCGTAGATTGTCATGCCTCCAAAGTATCTGACTACAATACTTTGCAGGCATGACAATCCTTTTTCGTTGTCTTTTAGCTGGTAACCTCACCGGCTGGAAATCTTCAATCTCTCAAAAAAAATATTGCCCAGCCAACAAGGAAAATAGTCCATATACGTCTGCTCTCCCCCCGTGTGTCCTTGAGTCACAGAAAGTAGACCGCCAAAAAATCGTGTTGCTGTAACAACAACTCGTTGTTCACTTTCGTGTAAAAGAAAAAAAAAAAAATCCATCGTCCAAATCCCCGCCTGGCAACGAACCGCAAGACCGAACCTCTGCAACACTTTGACCCACTTAACTCTCCCGTCTGCAGACGACCACACGCATCCAACCCCCAAGCGGAGGACCGACCGTCCCGTGGCGGCCGAGAAAAGTGTTAACCATCTCATCAAACATTTCGCAACAAGCACTATCCCCAGCACATCGAAGGCTCTGACATAACCACATGCCCCCATAAATTTCCCCACACACAAGACCCCATAAAATATAACAACCGAAGCCATCGTCGTCGCCGTAACGCATTTCATAATTTCCACAAAGAAAATCTTATTTATTCTTCGAATTGACATCCTTATTTATCACTTTGCATCGCATATCCGTGAGCCCTGCCATTTTGCCCTCGAAGTTTACACAGAAATTGCAGACAAATTGATTTTATGCACATGACTCAGGAAAAGAGTGCTCGGCATCCATCGGTGATGGATGAAAAAATAAAAAGAAAAGAAAAAATAAAATGAGAAAAATGCAGACGAGAAGATTGGTAAATGAAGATTGGCCGATGATGTGGTGGTGAAAAACTCTCCTCCGCCGCAGCCGAGGAATTCATTAAAATTTGCGCCAGCGCCCGTGATCATGAGTGTGCTTGAGATCAGTCTTGCTGCTTTTTATTTTTCCATTGAGAGGACCGACGACGGAACGCAGAGCACGTAGCATTCGGGTGGATGTAGTCAGAGGCTGTCCGTGCGTGTGGACATGAATAAATATTTAGGGGTTACTCAGCTTGGCTCAGGAATTTCATAATGATGCCGATGGCTGTGGAGCAGGCGGGTGAAAAGGCGAAACTTAAATGTCATGCAAATTTGATCAAATCGACGCGAGGTGTTATGAAACGCTCTTCATGACATCATGTGTCATGTCTCGGGTGCTTGTTGTGGGTGCTCGTTTACTTCTGGTGTTTCCAGTAAATGTTTGAATCACAGTGGATGTGAGTGGGGTCGGAAGGCGGTCTAGAAAGTTGAAGTCGCTACAAAAGTCGCGAGCCATAAGGCACAAAATTGTTGGTTTCTGAGACGAATGTTTTTCAAGCGAAAGTGGATACTTGAGTCGACAATGTGACTAATCAAGAGAGTTTTTATCTCGAAACCTTGCAGGTTCATAGTGTCACCATAGCACTAAGCAAACGACCCTTATGAGGAAGCGAGTAAAATATGCCACCGCCATTGATGGAGCTCAATATAAGATACATAAATCATTTAACTATGCACGTGCTTTATAATGATTCAAATAAAAGATGAGTGAAATACGAATGTAATAATATGTATGAAAACGACTGGCGTTTTAAGTATTGTAAAACCGACACTTAAACTCCTAAAAAATTACTCGACAGAAAAAGAGAAATGTGAGAAATGTCGTTCAATAAAAACGACTATCGCAATAGGGGTGAATAACAAAGTAAAGATAAATAGAGAAAGATATGTGTATAGACAGACAGGAGTAAACGCGTGATTATAAGAATCATAAAAGGATCATAGAAAGGGTTGCCATTAGGACCTGTCTGCGGAATATTGGAACGGAACGAATGAATCACGTGAACAAATCTCAGATCTCTTTCTTAAGATAGGCGGTCGAGAAGATAGTTCTTTGTATGCCCATTTTCTTTTTTAAATTAGGCATAGCTAAAAAGGCGAAGAGCGATCCAGCTTATCAAAAAAGAGCCTATCGGACATCAATTTTTTGACCCACCCCCGAGTGAACACCACTCAATTTTTTTTTTATCTGCAGGCTGAAGATGAAGAAGACAGGGCCCCTGTTTTTCATAAAGTCGATGCGATAAAGTTGAGTTCAAATATGGAATTTCAAGTATTCTATCTTGGCTCTCAAAAGCATTTCAACTGATTCGAGTGGCGTCGCAATCAATCTCAGATAGCACAACACTATAAATGTTTTAAGTGATCGTCATACGCAACACAACATCCCGCCACCCATTAGAGCCTTCTAATTGTGTCAAGTGAGGTTAAGAGCTGCGCCCGTGAGAAATTTATCGTAATTGAAATCTCAACACACCGTCACAACGATAAGCCTCGCACTTGGCGTTCCGATGTCACAATAAATCACCAGCAGCGGGACACGACTAATCATCTGAGCGGATTACTCCACCCGATGCGGTCAGTCATGTTCACTTTCCCAACGCATTACCTCACTCACGTCTCCTTTAATTGCAAAAAAAAAATTAGTTGAGGTTTAGACCGCAGTCCACTTTTACTCTCCATCAGTGTCAATGTTATGAAATTTCTTTTTTTCTTTTTTATTTTTCCCTCTTTCAAATGAAAACCTCAAACGAATTATGCCATCTGGATGTGGGCTAAGCCATTAACCAAACAAATTCCTCGTATCTCATCGGGAGTAATTAAAATCGATCCAACTAATTGGATGTTCCCTCGGTCCAGCACCTTCTCTCCGTGTGATTATGTCAGACGGGCCGTAATGAAACAAATTTTTAACCAAAAAAAAAAAAAAAAAAAAAAAATGGACAAATTTAGATAAAGATACGAATCATGAACTTTCCAGGTTTGGATGGAAGTTGAAATCATCGCTTATGTGCAACGAGCCGACTTTGATCGTGAAGAGAGTCATGAATAAAACATGACCGGGTTTAGTACGTACTTTTGCGAATTTGTATCGCTTACTGGCTTGCTGGTGATGAAATAAAAAGTTTTACTAGGCACTATCTGTGCATTGACACGGTGGACCGTGAGCGGGCCGGATAATGGGCGGACAGACGTTGGGCTAAGGTCGTTTCGTTTGTTGTCTTTGCGTGCGGCGGTGTTGTAATAAAAATTTTTCGTGGTTGTTGAATGAGAATTATACGGCTGTCGGGAATGTGACATATGACTCTAAACAAGACTTTAGCCATCAGTGGTGAATTAACATCAATGCTAGAATTTATACGGCTGTCGGAAATGGGGGGTGTGACTCTAAGCAAGACCTTAGCCCTCAGTGGGAAATTCACTTCAATGCCAGTTTACAGGCAGCAGCAGGTCGGGGCTGATGAGAATTGACTCTTGGGAATTCCTTCATCAATCGACTGCTAAAACCTAGGTGCAAAAGAAGAAAAAAAGAAAAAGAAAAAGGAAGTCTTCTGACTCTTAAAAAACTGACTTCCCAAATTGTTAACACAAACCCGCCAAGTGTCTTAGTTTCTTTGGAACTCAATGCTTCTTCAAGCAGCAAAAATGACGCCATCAGGAATAGTATTAGGTTGTCAAATATCTCCCTTCCGCCTTTTTGTCTTTTGAATTTTCCGGCTATGTACAAAGCGCTACAGAGAAGGGAGATATTTGACAACCTAATAACATGGGTTTCGCTTAGCCGCAATCCATTTTAGCATTTTATAATTTAATGCTTATGAGTTAAATGAGATGTGTTTCCTGGTCAGCCAGCGCAAGAATTCTATGGCAGAATTTTACAAAAGTGAATGATTTTTCTACAATCTAAGACACCAAGTTTTTATATCTCACAGGATAGGTTTTGTAAGACGCGTTTGGAAGACTCGAAAGATGATTGATGGGAACTAAATTACCAGTTGATTGGTGTGTGATTAACCTCCTGCTGCTGACGTGGTCTCTGACAGACACTAACAAATTAACCTTCAGCTGTCCCCCCGGCCATTACTTTTTGAATCAGAAGCAATCTGCTTTCTCAAATATCTTACAAATTATGAGACTTTAGTGTTTGTACGTAACTAACCATTCTTAATTAACTGATCACTGCCTGGATCAAAATGACCCGAGGAACGGAAAAAGGTTAAAAAAACTTACGAGCAATATTATTTAAATTAAATCTCTACTTAATTGTTAACATTTTTAGATTTTAATAACAGTACATACCCCTATATTTAATACAGTAAAAAACTTCGAATTACAGAGGTTTTACAAAAAATAAACCAAAAAAAAAATGTTTACGTACTTTCGTCACGTACACTATTTCAACTAACGGTTGTTGGGAAAAAACAGTAAACTTGAATTCGAATTGTAGAGGTAAACATGACATAATTTTTGGTGCTATAGAGGTTTTCCTGTTGTTTTGAAGAAAAATAAATTTGAATAAATGAGGAGGCAAAATTGCATACGTTTTCTTCGATTTACGGACGTTTTTCAGGGCACTGTGAGAATGTTTCTATTTACAAAGGTTTTCGAATAATAGAATTTCGAATTATCGAGAGTTTTCTGAATCTGCTCATTAAAATTGGAAATACTAAACAATTTTAAAAAATTCGAGCGGACAAAATGGTTGGCAACCTGTAAACGAAGATATTGCGAGCCTGATTCAAGAAAAACTCTAGGACATTCGTATAAGGACTAAGTCAGTTTAGATCGGCTTTTCGGATAAGAGTCAACGATGGAATGCAGCTCTAGTTCCGACTTAGATGCTCCAGACCATACGCTGAAAAATGTCGAGTTTTGTAAGCAAACCACAATGTTATGCTAGCGCGGTGTACATATGAAAGATTTTGAACCCACTTACAGGAATATTTGTCATAATTTCCAAGAGAAAGTATACTTTTAAGACGCTCGCACACTTTGAGGTTAGAAATATGAAAAGGTTTTATTTTGTTTTGTTCTGGAATATGGAAAAGTTATTTCAATTTAATTTTTCATGCTCCATGACTGTTGAATGGAACGGTCGGAATGGAAAGGTCGTGCTGGGAACCAATTGAATTTATATGGTTAAGCCTCCTTTTTAGGTCTATTCCAGAACGTTTGGTGTTTCTCTTAATATACTTTTAATTATTTTCATTTCAGCTTTGGCATATCCAGCTTTGCCACCTTTGCTTAAAAGAACAAAGACCAATTGAATTCAAATCTTTTGTAAATTGTTAAACATTCAATAAAGAAGAGAGTAGCTCTGAGGTCTATTAAAATTAGTTATGAAACCGACCCAGCCAATCAATGTTAGCTGCCCCCGGTAAAGCAGTCAGCAAGGGGTTGAATTTCGTTTGCTTTCCAAACTCCGAGGTCGAAGCAATTTAATGTATTGTGGATGTCTTCTTCAATTTAAATCCAGCAATGACAACACGAATCGAGTCAGTATTTGTTGCTGATAACACCCCAATAAAAAATATTGAAACACGATCGATTTGGGTAAAAGTAGTTTTAGTTTTAGTGGGACTACAGCCCCATTTATTAGCTTAAGCAAGCCAATTGCTAGAATACTTAGAAAGTCTCTAACCCCGTCAAAAAGCGAGTTCAATCAATCCAAATGCTGCTTAGTGATCATTGATTTAATTCTTCCATTTGACACAGACCCAAATCTCACAGCAGTCTTAACAAGCAGTAAAATGCAGCTCCCAAGAGTGGTGAGCGCTCGATCTCCTGGGGGTACAACACGCCCACGGTGGCCGCGGTGATCTGCATAATCCGATCTAAGAGACAATCCAAACAGGTTCTTGGAGTTGGTTCCCAAAACAAAGACCAGCGACCAATCTTCTCAGCGTTTTCATCTCGTCGTCGATTCGTCATGTAATCTCGAAACTTTCTCACTGTCGAATGTGTGATCGTGCGAAGCAAAAAGAGAAGTTCATCCATCGCGAACTACTTTGCCTAGCCAAAGGAACTACTCTACGAAACAGATTCGCATGCCGCCCAAGGAAACTATTTTCTAGTTTGATTTTGTTTCTTCCGGATGCGGACGCTGACAACAATGACAACAGACAAACAATACCAACTCGGAGAGAGACATCGACGTCCACGACGATGACTTCAAAAACACCAAAGATGACGTCTCAATACATCACTTTCACTGAATCTTGAATTTGTGAGATTTGTTTACCGCCACGGCACGCTGCGTCCGTCGCGGCATCATCTGCGTCTTTCTCTCATTACTTATTTTCGGCGGATCAGTAACGCGTGCGTGTGAGTGTGCGTGCGCGACATGGGTGTGGGGATGTCATAGAAAACAAAAGCGGTTCCGAGAAAATATGCAAATTCTCGCGCCTGAACGGGGATCCATGATAATTCATAACAAACAACTGAATCAACATCCAACTAGGTTGCAGGTGATTACAGCATGGTTGCGAATAATTTCGAATGGCGTTCGTTTAATTCTTTAAATTTTTTTTTGAAAGTTCGAACTACATATGCAAATACAGATACCTTTTTTTGTACACGTGTGTGTGGTGGACTGTGGGAATATGACCACGCCGGGTCTGCGGTGAGATGCAAATGAATTAGAATTGGATATCGAAGCGGATATTTACGCAACACTCCGGAAGAGGGGCAGGGATTTTGGGACACGGATTGTGATTATATCACTTGGCCGGGAGAGTGAGAGTCTCTACATTTTCACCAGGGAATCTCGTGACCTTCGACGGACTTCGCACGGTCTTCTGCTTCTGTTTGATTGAAAGCTTCAATTGCCGTCAATCAGCGCGTGTGTTGCAATTCGTGTGATTGAGTGTTGTATTTGCGCGAATTCTCGCAATGACCTTCTTTCGGTCGAGTGTTGAGTTCGTTGGGGCCTTGTGACTCCACAATGGGAGGCGTGCCAGTGATCAGCTGCAGCTCATGAGTATTTGATGACAATAGGCCTCGATTGAAATGAGATTAAATCGTGAGGTGAGGCTGATTTCACCGCGTGCGGGATGTTAATTGGATTTCACACATTTCGCAATGAGGTGAGTACATTTCATGCGAAATTGTTGATGGATGGCCGGTAGCATTTTGCAATGTCCATTCGTCGGGGGGAAGATTTGTCTGATTAACTGATTTCAGTCCCTCTCTTGATTCTAGGACGCGAAACTTGTATCATCAATCTTTGGAGAATACCGGTCTCTAAGTCATGTGGAAGGCTGACGAATTTGCTGCCACCTCTGCAGTAAACTGAATTGTACCTTTGAAAAGAATTCAAATTACAGTGAAGGCTTAACCACCAAAATAACAAGCCTCTCTTTGGAATTCCATCAATGAGCGATTTTAAGGCGAATCCTGTTCTGCGATGACTTTCATCAAAAAATTTTAAAGTAAAATCAGGAAGCAAAAACCTCTGTGAAAAATTACAACATTATTTTTCATTCTAAGATCATTTGCTTCCAAGAAACTGGATCTAAAGAAAATCCTCTGACAACAGTCTCCGTACTTCTTCTTCTTAGACAACAATCGGAGATTTTTCTAAAAAAAAATGTCATATAAGGTGGATGCACAGTTTGAAGACTGTCACGTAATTAAAAAAACAAGAAATTCTTATCGTTGTCCTTCCTTAAACGTTTTAACCCTTCTATCTGCGACTTTGGCCATCAGTCTTACAATAGATCAGGCCCATTATAATGGTAACACTTTTTTAGTTACTCTTTCGTCGACATGTTCATTCGCTGCGATTTTCCTATCAAATTACTTAGCATCGATGGCTTATATTGCAAACAGAGCCACACTGATCCTTAGATTTTAGGACGTTGTAAATAAAGTAGTTCCAATTTTTTATTAGTTTGTTCTTTATTTGTTGGGGTCGTAAATGCTTAAAAAGTAAGTGTCAGTTAAATTCAAAGGGGTTCTGTTTGTTTTTACTGTAGTATATTTTTTTATGCGCTGATATGCGCATATATATTTGCTTACCACATTTCAGGCTTCATATCAGGTTTTTTTTTACATTGGAAGACCACCCGGCAATAGCTATCGCCGAGTCGAAAGAACTCTCTATCTTGCTTTGAAAACCACCAAACACAAAAAAATTAAATCTAATCAGCTGAATGCAATAGACCACTTGATTGGACAACATCGCCACATGCACATTTTGAAACTTTGGCACAATTCCGGAAGTGAAAAATCCCCACCCCACATTGTTGCTTCTGTTACATCTTTTAGACACTTGTCATTCTCACAGTTTCTCCTTTTCCCTTGATATTTGAGTCATTCAGGACCAACACACTTCAGTTGGCAAATGGCACTTTCTTTGGCATTTATCCAGTGATTGATCCATAAGCAAATTGATTGATGTCTTGCAGCCAGAATAAAAAAGACAACTTTACACCACATAAACTGTCTGTGCATGAAGTATGAAGTTTTGTAAACATTTTGAAACCAGAAACCAAATTCCTGTTTGACGTTTTGGCCAAGAACTCTGCTGAACTTTGGACAAACACACATTTTCAAAGTATGTATAGAACTTGAAACTTTGCAAAGAAAACACGCAATGATTGATAAAATTTGGAAACAAAAAAATTAAGAAAGATAAAATTCGATTGATCAGTGGTTCCCACATTTCGGGGTTACTGTGCAGGGTTCTTCTTTTACGTGGCAGCATGAGCTGGGCTTTCTGTAGTTGCCGAATAGTTCGGTTGGAATAATGAATATTTGTTTCAAATGGTTTTGAAAGTTTTAAATCATCATCATTAGTGGCGTAACAGCCCATGAAGGGCCAGAGCCTAGTTTTTCGCGCCTCCACTGTGTTGTGCGCGTAATAATTTTGACACATGAGAAGGGGACCTACAGTTTATTGCCGGTTCCGAATGGCGAATTGCAAAAGCTTTCCGTGACAGAAGTACTCCAGGAGGATTGTTAGTCGTTCGCAGGAGGTGGGGCCGTGAAAATTGTTTGTGGTTTTTTTTCCCCGAGCTGTATTCGAACCCGGGTACTCTCGCTTAACAGTCCGACGCACTAACGACTAAGCCACGGTGCCCACGAAAGTTTTAAATAGCCTTAATTTAATTGTTACCATGTACATTATGACCTGAAAGATTCTAATATGAAATCACTCGAATTCGCAAAATCGATGCTATGTAGCTCAATAAAATAAATAAATAAATAGTCGGCGTAATAGCCCATACAGGGCCAGAGCCTACCTTCTTCGCGCTCGTAGCTCAATAGCAAGGTAAAGTTTTTGGAAATCGAAGGATCATACTTTGGCGCCTTGAGTATTCGTTTATTATCGCTAAAACAATACTCTGTAATGCGTATTTGATTAATGATACCTTCGTTCGTATGTGTATTTTATTGGCCAATTGTGTTTTAGTCTTCAAACGGCGAAGCAGTTAAAAAGCAGGAAAAAAATAATTAATTCTGTGGCAAAAAGACAGAGTAGCTTATGTCGACATAAGCGATTTCTCTGTTTTTCAATGGGTATTCATTGGCACTTTAAAGTCCACATTTCTGTCTTATCCCGATTTAAAAAGATTTGCTCGTTACAACTTTTGTTTGAACGGTTATAGAAACCGATAAGGTAAAAACTGCTGTTTTATTGCGACAGAATTTATTGAAATTAGTTTGTAACTAAGAATAAAAACAAATATGTAGGGGATCAGCTTTGAAGTGAATCCAATTTGTAATACTAGTTGGCTATATAGTAAGTAGCCAAATGTTACCTTAAGAATGCAGATACCAACATTAAATTCTTTGTTTCTTTAGTAAATCTATCAAACGATTGAAATGTCGATGGTCCTCATGTGCACAATTGGAGGTGGTCCCAGTAAACGTCCTATCTTCAATCGAAGAAAATGAAGTTGAGGTGCTTGATCTAACTAGGAGAGTTCACGTCCTTGGGTCGAGCGGTAATGGCGCAGGGAATGTGATGTTTGTCTTGTATTCGAGAATGGTGGGTTCATTTCCCGTGTTCCTTGTAGACAATTTTCATTTATAAATTGTGCTAGATGTTTAAGAGTGTGGTCCTCTTATTGTTCTTACAATTTATTTCATTTAGATGAATGTAACTGAAATTTACACTTTTAAAATGCCTCAAAAAAGTTGATTTTCACTTGCCAAAAATTAGTTTTTCATTGTACCCAATCTATAATAAAATCCAAAAAAAAAAAATTTAAACCGCAGTGCAGTGAGAATCGAACCTACTACTTCCACTGCCGCTGGAATGACTGACGCTTCGAGTTCAGAATCAATGAGTCAATATTTCTTCACGTCAATTTTGAACATCAGATTGGTTTTTGAAATTACGAAATAGCAAATTTTTAGGATTCAGTTGCCAACAGCATCACTCGTTTCTACTCTTTTTTTTACAGAGTACCTACCGATTAGAAGTAGAATGGCAAATCACTTTCGAAATATTTAGAAAATAGAGTCGCAATAGGGAGTAAGGCGTCAGACTCGCCCTCATTAGATCGCTTGGACAAATCGCAGAGGCCTTGTTTCAAGGTTGCCTTTAAGTATCCTATTCTTCCAAAGGCTATTTGAAGTAGAGTAACTGAGACAGGCTTAAAGTGTGGCATAGTGTACATGTAAAAGAATGCATTTTTTTGCAGTGATTGTAGTTTAAAAAAAATGATAAGTTAGTTTTTTCCTCTTAAAAGTAAGAGCCAACTACGGATTTTGACACCGCCCGCTTACGGGTTGAGATCTGAAATTTTAGCGGTTGTAAGGGTCGCTGAGCACGAGGTTTCCTTGTTGACACATTCCACCGTTATGTTTTTTTTGCACCATATGCTCGCCGATAAGCAGACCTAAGAAGTTCTTAGTTGGTAATATTTCGTTAATGAATAAAATTGAATTTCTTAATCGTCCGACTTTTCGTTTTCACTACAAACTGTTAAGCGAAAGTACTCAGGTTCGAATCCAGCCCGGGGAAAAGTTTCGCAAACGATTTTTTACGGCCCTAGCATGAAAAGCTATCGAAATTTGCCTTTCGGAATCGGCCTAGGTCCTTAACACCTGTGTCTAAATTACACCGCAGACAATACAGTGGTTAAGCAAATAAGCTAGGCTCTGGTTCTATACGGTCCATAGTGCCACCCAATTATTATTGTGAATTATATTTTCACATTCAACATACAATATGTAAAGCATTTCAAACTTACTTGAAAATCGAAAAAAGTAGTTATCAATAGATTTCAAAAGACTCAAAGGTCTTTATCCTAGGCCGGTTTTATCAGCAGGTCTAGGGTAATTATAAAAACGATTGTAGGGTGAACAATTATTTCTTCGGGAAATAGTAGTAATGATCCCACTAAGCATTATTACTTGTTACAGTTGCCTTCTTTCTACATGCAAGTCAAGCTGATGAAGATTTATTGTGTAAGGGGCTGAAAAGCCACACAATGAAATAAGACTTTGGAATAAAACCCCTCTTTGTATATTTACAAACACTCTTCATTTATTGTCGCTCAAAACGAGTCCGACTCATTCGACATTCAAAGGATGAAAGATCCGTTTCCTCCCTTAATGACGCCGGCAGTTGCTCAAGGTGTTACTGTTTTTGCATCTGACAAAAAACATTTTTTCTGATCCTAGGCGGGTGGTAAGCAAATTTCTAGTGAATTCGATACTTAAGCAGACCAAAAAATTGTGTAGACTCTTCAATTCACTGTAATTAAGACACATCCCCTACCAGAGCAGGAGTCTCCCATCAATAAAATACCACACCCAACGCAAAGACTCTTCTCTCAACTCCTGTTGAATTTGGTGTGCCTCTCGGGCGATAGTTTCATGAGCAAATTCAACCTGGCAGTTTCACCGCAACGTGCTTCCTTTACTAACGATCCCGAGGCGCAGACATTTCGTACCCCCAGACAACTCAATGCCATCCATCATGTCGAACCCGCCATCTGCAGACTTCATCTCCCTCCGGAGAGTCGCCTCAAATCGAAACTGAAACTACAAATTCGCACCTACCCCCATGAATATCTAACACCGCAACACTCTCTGCCTTATTCATGGACTCTGTTTTTGCCCGTTTCCCCTCATATAGACACACGAATCTTTTACCAAGCAGCTCCAATCAACAAATGATCTGAATCTCTGAACACCGATTAATCTCCACACTCACAGTCAACTGAATCATTCATGCGGCGCCCACGACAATTGAAATCCATCTCATCGGCACGACTTCAATCGGTGAGATTCAAAAAAAAAAAATCAATCGCAAACCATTTAGTTAAGCTGAAGACATGCACCTGCATTTCCTGATCACACTCGAATTTGCATAGACGCCTCGTGCGTGTTCCGTTCGAAAACCCTCATGTAACCGACGACGACCGTCCACATCTTTGTCATACAAATTGCTCTTCAAAGCGTTCTCCCCTCCCGCCCAGCCAACTAACGCGTGAGATACATGCGTTCGCACATGTATCTTCCCGCTTGCACGGCCTTTTGTTTGTGGAGTAATATTTGACACTTTGATTGATCGTAAAAGAAATCTACGATGATGAGCACGGCCTACCTCGTTGCGTTAGGCACTCGACCTAAGTACCTTCAGTCTTGTGTCTTGTGGGTCCCAGCGAACCCAAGAAATGTATCTGGGATGGGGAAGACATCCATTTGGCATCTCTTCGTCTGCGGGCCAACCATCCCACACACACATATGGAACCTTTTTCGACAAAAAAAATGGAAAAGAAACAGACAAAAAAAAAACGAATTTCGGAGAAATGTGGTGAAGCCAAACCTTAGAGTCTCTCGAGACGCCCCGCCACCGTCACCGTCAGCGCCATCGTCACCGCCAGCATCGGCATCGGCAGCGACCGCCTAGTGGTGGTAACAACGCCGCGAAATTTCGTTACTCACACGCGGTGGCATGAAGGAAAAAAGAAAGAAGAGATTAACGCTATACACCTTTTTCGTGTTCGAGTGTAATTGATTCGTTAAACTTTCGAAGTATAAATAGTTTGTAAAGATTTCAGATGGCGGTCATTCGGTTAGATTCATTCACTAGCATAAGTTCCGTGGCATTGTCTGGACGTCCCGGTTGAGAGTGTTTCAAAGAAAAAAAAAAAAACGAGAAAAGCGCAAAATGAAGTGGTTCGTGTTGGTTGTGTGTTGTGTGGAACTGGTGCTGTCGCTGCCGCAAGGATATAACTACAAGGAGCCGGGTCCTGGGCTACTGGGACCGGGACCGGGTCTGGCGGACGCGAGTTTGGGCGGATTCAAGCCAATTTTGAACGGACAACCGTGCAATCACGGCCCGAGTGCTGCCGCACTGGTGCAGCACCAGTCGGTGGGAAGGATTATCAATCAGAATCAAGGACATCGTGACGTGGTGACAGCTGGCGGCGGTCTCGACTCACAGGCAGTCACCGTGAACAGCCACATCGTGGTCGGTGACGGCGGCCACTCGCAGGTGTTCCGTGAGGGACAAGGATACGCCGACCAGGGCAGGCCACTCCTCGCTCCGATTCCACTGCCACAGGGCCCGCCACTGCCGGCCCCAGGACCAGCCCAGGCATTCGTGCAGACCGCCCAGCAGGCCTTCGGATCGAACTCGGGCTCGTACGCCTCCTCTTCGAGCTTCAACAGCGTGAACGGTGGCTCTATCATCAACGGCATCGGCAAGGTGCCGCCTCCACCACAAGCACTGAGCGGCGGATATCAGTACGCGAGTGGTTTTGGAGGAAACAAGTACTCGAGCGTGGGCATCGGCAGGCCACTGCGCGGACCCTCGTTCCTCGGAGCTCCAGTCAACCCGAACTTCATCGCGCCCGCACCAGCACCAATCGGACAGAAGTTCATCGGAGGAGGCTTCCAGTCGTCCAGCTCCAAGTTCCATAACGCCGGCGGGTTCCAAAGCATCGGTGGAGGTTCGCAGTACCAGAGCGGAGGAGGCATAGGATTCGGTCAGCAGCAGTCCGGCGGCTTCATCAGCGGCGGCGGTATCGGCTCCCTAGGACAGTCGAGCAACATCGGCGGAAGTGCGATTCTTAACGGCCCCCTGGGCAACGTGATTCGTGAGACCTTCGCTAACGCGCCGCTCGACCCAACCGTCGAGAAGCACATCTACGTCCACGTGCCGCCAGAGGATCTCGAGGAGAAAGAGGTCCGCCAGCAAATCCGTCTGCCAGAGGTACCCTCCAAGAAGCACTACAAGATCATCTTCATCAAGGCACCAACGGTGACCCAGCAGTCAAGCTACGCACAGATCGCCAACGCAGGCGTCTCCGAGGAGAAGACCATCGTCTACGTGCTGGTGAAGAAACCCGAGGAGCCATCCCTAGGCGAGATCCAACAGATCCAGCAGAGCATCAAGCCCAGCAAGCCCGAGGTGTACTTCATCAAGTACAAGACCAGGAAAGAGGACGGAATCAACGGCGGCGGCTTCATCGGCGGCGGCAGCCAGCAAATCGACACACTCGGCAGCGGAGGCTTCGCAGGATCCGACATCGACGGCGGTCTCGACGTTAGACTAAACTCGGCTGCCAGCGGCATCGAGAGCCAGGCTGGCGTCTCGTACTCGCAGAGCAGCAGCTCCACCAGCGGCGGATCCTACTCCAGCGGCGCCAGCGAGGGCGCTGCACCCCACGCCGTCTACGGAGTGCCAAATGTCAAGTAGAGCCATAAAAACTGATCCGGGACCTTTGTTGATCCGCCTTTCTGTGTATATGTGATGTATTAGCCCCTGTATATTATTTTTTAGGCTTTAAGTTGTTTTTCTGTCTTTTCTGTTTTTATTTTTTTTATACGCATGCGTAATCATTTGTATGATATGTACCTCATTCAACTATTTATTGCGAGAATAAACGAAAATGTTTTCGAAAGAGAAAATACATTTGACGAAGGCTGTTTCAGTTCCGTTTGTCAGTTTGAGAGTTTTCGGCTGAGGTGGGCATGAGTCAATGACACGCGATCGTTTGAATTTTTTTTTGTATTTTTTGCAGCCAGCGGCATTGCATGCAGCGAAGTTCCATGAACCTCGGTGACTCGGTGGGATCGGACAAGATCAGGGGTACTTTTTGAGGTCCAAGTGAAGGCGAGAGTGAAGTTTCTTTTGGAGATCGGTGTCGTTTCAGCAAAGAGAGAGATCGAAAAAGTTTGGTTCAAGCATCATAACAGATACCAGAGATAATGAAAATGCCGACTTCTGATCCGCCAATATTTTTGCTGGCTAAAATGTATTCATATATTCAAAGCAAACATATGTCTAGCCCATCAAACTATTAGTGACAACACATAATGCTCCTCTTCGTTGATCACAGATGATCTTCCATAAATACCAATCACGTCTTTGTTCTTTCACTGGCTATAACTAAGCGAATAAAATGAAAAACTAAATAAATCTTTAATCGTTTCGATCGAAATAAATTACCTTCACTTGCCGCAGCCTCAAATAGTGTCCAAGGCACACTCCCTTACAGCGAGGTGCAATAAATCCCCAAAGCAGCCATTCGGTGGAAGACCCCATCATAAAAAAGGAGTAAAACATTTCTATTAAAAGTCCCCATTTTCCGCAGAGTTAAAATAAAATGAAGAATAATTTACAGCGCGGTGCCACAAAAAAAAAGGCAAAATTCATTCGCGGCCAATTTGGCCTAACTACTTGCGGTCCACACAAAGTGTTCAGTTGTGGGGAAAAAAAGGAAAAATGTTGTGCATCCTAATTGTGCATTGAAATTTGAAAAGATAAAAAAGAAAGAGTAAAATAAAACTTCTGGTGGTTGAAATTTATGGGACCGATTGTGGAATGGCCGTACAAATGGTATGAGTCTATGAATCAAAAACAATTTGAGAGGATGTCCAGGAAGTATTGAATTTTATTACGAACGCCTGCACTGTCCTCTGTTTTATTTCGTCGCAGTTTGGGTGTCTATGAAATAAGAGAATGGTTTAATGACGGTCGGTCGAGCTTCGAATAAGCTTAAATGTCGTAAACAGCTTGCGGGTCGAAATAGTTTTTCGATCAAAATAAAAAAAAACACATAGTTGCGAAAAATAACTGAAGAGCAATGGACGATCTAACTGAAAGTAGGAAGCCATTGTAATCTTGTCTCTATATACAGTGAATTAAGCACAAAACGGAACACCCATCGCAGGTTCAATTTGCAATCTTTCAACCTTTTTAGGGTTTCGTTCCAAAGGAATAACGAAACCCTTATAGATTCACTTATGTGTCCGTCTCTATTTTGTTTTAACATAAAAAAAAATAATCTGCGTCACAGCTGACAGCGAACGACTGACAATCCTCCTGGAGTACTTCAGTCGTGGAAAGCTGTTGGGAACCGATATTAAACAGAATGTCCCCTTTACATGTGTCAAAATTATAACTCGCAGAACACAGTGGAAGAGCGAAAAGCTAGGAAGGGTTAGAGCCCTTCGTGGCACACTAATAATGATTCATTAACTTTGGTGTTGGAACTTTGACATTAAATTTTACAACCATGATTTATTTGACATCTAATACGTAGCAATAAAATTTTCAATTTGCCCTCATTGCCTTCTTGAAGTTGAATAAACTTTTACATCCTTGACCTTTATTGTTTTTATCTTTGAAAGAAAACAGCTTTTAGAATATTTTTAAATCGGTTCTATTTCTTCAGCATACAAAAAAAACTATGGTGTACACCGGATTTAGCTTTTTTCTTGAATGTCTTTCAGGAAAAAAAGCTGCAAATGATTGTTTACAGAGATTGGCATCAATTGATTTGGAAAAAAAATTAATTGCATTTATAGCAAGACTTGATTTTTGAATTTAATACTTTTATTTGAACCTTAGATAAATGCTTTTAATGGAGCTACGTTAGGTTTTGCATTCCATTACAGCCCTGTAGGTGAAGTCTAGGAAATACAGATACGACCAGAGAAAAAGGTTAATGAAAAAGGGAAAAGTTGAACAACCCTGTAAAAAAGTGTTTAACCACCCAAAAGAAAATAATCCATAATTCGAAGACTGCTGTAAATAAAAGCATTCTTGCAGTCCCTTAAAGAAACCCCTGTATATCGAAGAAAACCTATACAATTTGGTCCCATCGTTAATTTGAATTAATTTTTGTGCAAAACAACATGAGAACCGCTATAATTCGAATATGATAACTTGCTTACTTCTATAATTCGAAGTCAAGTTTACTTTTTCGTGACTAAGGTGAGCAATATTTTTTTTCTAAAACCTCTGTAATTCGAGTTTTTTCTCTGGTCCCATGATATTTGAATTATCGAGAGTTTACTGTATAAACTGGATGTCCTCGCTGATCAAAAGCACCCGCTGTTTGGCCAGCGAGGACTTCACCCGCTTTTACACACACGTCTAAAAATTGGTAAAAGTCCTCTGAAAGTTGTAACCCATGTCTCACGATTTAAAACTTTCTAAAAGTTACTTCTTTTCGAATTGACCATCTTAAAAATACTTCAACTGCTATTTTAACATTCATGGATTATACAAAAAGTCTAATTTTGAGTATGCGTCATATAATATGAAAATTTTGTGCTTCTATTGACCTCTTTTTATAAGTTCATCAAAATTTCGCTTTGCATCATTGATTAGGAGTAGAATTAAACGACGCACATCGAAACGAGACAAATTGAATTACCGATTACCATATATGTATATCAATTCCATAATTCCCAGCTTTTGTAATTTTTGTGGAAGATCCAAACTAAAATAAAAATGAGCCGGCTTCGAAAGCACAAACGATGCAACTTCGAAACGTTGCGTTGGTGTACTCTCTATGTCTTTAACAACTATTGTGAATGCCATTTCAGTTAGTGGGCGAATGTCCACGAAGAAAAATTCATTTTACTAAAAGGGTCTCTTAATCGTCTTAACTTGCCATTAGTCTTTGTTGCATTTTCCATGTCAGTGATTCTCAGAAAAGTACTACTGAGAGAAAAAATATGAAATGGTCAATAGAAGATGAGGCACCAAAGGACACAGTAAAGTTTGCCATTGTAGCGTTGTAACATCCTGTGGCAAACATAGTCGTCATTCTGTTGTTTTTGGGATCGCAATTAGTCACGTGAAAGAGAGTTATTTTTAATACTTGTGCACCACTTCAGTATGTCCTCTCAGAATTACAGATGTATACCAACAAATCAAGGACTTTAGGCAAACTTAATGTTACGATGGAAGTTATGAAACTCAAAATGTTGCGCAGCATCATCGAAAACTAGTTTATTTTGATTCCTTTTTTAAACAGGTCTGAGTGAGAGAACTACGTACATCTTAGATCAGTGTGGCTCAAGTGGAAATAAGTGAACGGCTTTATCTGAATCTGAGCCATCGTATTGACTCTGAATGATTGTGTTTCAAACACTTTTCTCGTAAACACCATAGAAAAACGTTATTCTCTTATCTTTCTTAGCTAAAGTCTTTTTACGAGATTGCTTTAATAACAAAAGTTTCTCACAATCCAAACTCAGGCCAATGCAAAATCAAATCGATAGTTTTTTTTCCACGATCGTATAATCTCTTTCGTGGACTTTCATCGTGACATTAGGGTTTTAATCGTGCTCAACTGTAACACACACATACTCTCTCGAAAACACCAACCAACAAACGAAAATTGATGCTTCAGTGCATTTTAATTTTTGACTTTCTTTAAATTAATTATCAATGCAAATATTATCTCTGCATTTAAATTGAAACCTTTTAACCGAATCGGAAAACAAATCAAAATAAATATTCATATTTCAAAATGAAGTATACTCAATCACTAAAGTTCAGAAAGAGTTCAGAAAGAGTTTAACAACAAGTCAACAAAAAACAAACACTTTGATTGATTGGTCTAAGTCAAAAGCTGCCGGTGGCAAATGGTTGTAACGTTGTCCATTAAGCACTTTTTGTGACTTGCCTAAAAGTAGACTACCACAGTGGCGAATGGAGTTCCAGCCGACTAAAAGATAGTGTCAATGTTTAGATACGTATTCGAGTGGCCTTAAACCGATCAACGAGAATCACTAGGACAGGAAACATTAAGTGTTTTATAGCCGACGAAATGGGTACTGACCCATTTGTCTCTTGTGGGGCGTATCTGAATCGCAAATCGGTAGAGTTTTAAATAACAAACGTAACCTTTGACGAGAGAGATTAAAACGCTGATAAAACATTAGAGGTTCGCTCTAAATGTTTTGTATTTTTTTGAAAAAGCAAAATACGAGTATTACTCGTATATACTAATTGCTCCGAAGACAGTGTCTGGTTGGAGGTACATGATGAGAGTGTACACAATGAGACTAGACGTTGTCTGAAATTTGCATTATCTTGCTTTTCGGCCTTGCAGTTATTGAGACCAATTTATATACTGTGAAACTATTTTCCCACTCGAAGGATATTCGCTGAGCAATCTTCATTTTCATCTACTGAACAGCCTTATAGTGTCGAACAACGATGGTTAGATTAATCAAATTCAGCAAGAAAAATGTTCAGCAACAATGGATCGTTGCAGCACACCACAGCAATGAAGTAATTTTTATTGGCTGTTTCAATAAAAAATCTATTACCACTTCTAATGGGCTCACATACTTTTAAGATTTAAAAAGATAAACATAACCGCTTAATTGTTATCCTGATTGTCTAAAAAATTAATATCATTGGATTCTAAAAATATGAGAGCAATAATAGAAGAATACTGGAATAAACTAAATAAAAAAAAAAAGTTCTTGCGAAATAGGTTCTAGTGTATTTTATTGAAGGACTACTAGACTAGAATGTTCGTAAATTATTACTTTTTATTAGGTGTACAACTTTGCTCCCGCCGTTTTTTTTTTCCGGAATTCGAGGCTTTATTGTAATAAATTGGTTATGCATTTATGATTCACTAGTCTTGATGTAGTAATGCCTTCAATTCTGCATCTTCGAACCCTTTTGTCTTCCACCGCCATGCCGGTCTTCAACGTCAAAATCATTGTTCTTGAAGCGTTGAAACCACTCTCGGCACGTTCTTTCAGCAAAGTTTGTAATAATTTCCGAACGTTCTTAAATATCAGACTCCCTTCCGTTGGAACCCTTAGTTCGACCTAAGTATGTCACGGCAATTAACGTTTTTCAATAAAAGTTGATTAAACCATTTCATCTTCTTTTCATTTTAATCATTTGCGCAAATAGAAATAGAACAGAAAATCACTTAATCGCTAGTGAAATATTTTAACAATGGTTTGACTGAATGCTTAAAGAAGTTCAGAGTGCTGATTGCAGATTGAAGATAAAGACTTTACACAGGTGTGTGTATGTGCAATGTAAAATCTATTTTCTATTGCACAAACTCATTCTTTGTCGTCTAAATTCGCAACCACTTTAATGCGTATTGAAAACGTAACAAAATGTATAGAATGCAGATAAGTTGCGTTTTCAATAAAAGGTTTTGTTTTTTCCACAACTTTACCGACATCCAACCACTTTTGCGATTGCGCTTTCAATAAAAGTGAATGTGAAAATATTCCCGCCGCAGTCAATTCGCCGGATTCCTAAATCGCGTGATTACTTCAATAGAAGTTAATAAAAGAAACCACAACTCTAATTTCCTGATCGAATGCTGGATGCTGAGCTTCTTGAAAGAACCTTGGATTCTTGCCTAGCAGCATCTGCTGTGCACCTTGGCTTAGTCGGTTAATGCGTCGGTCTGTTAAGCGAGAGTACCCGGGCTCGAATCCAATTCGGAGAAAAAAACAACACAAACATTTTTCACGAACCCACCTCCAGCGAAGGACTGACAGTCCTCCTGTAATATTTCTGTCACGGAAAGCTTTCGCAATTCGCCGTTCGGAACCGGCAATAAACTGTAGGTCCCCTTCACATGTGTCCTAACACAGTGGAGGCGTGAAAAGCAAGGCTCTGGCACTTCGTGGGCTGTTACGCCACTAATGATGATGATGAGTATCTGATTAAGTTGGCTGGTTCTTACTATTTGTGTACTCTCGATGTTGACTTGAATATATTTTTTTCTATATATCAGTCTTTGATGAATCTTCTTCCAGTAATTTGTAAAAACATTTTTTGAGTCCAAGCACCACCCTGTGCACTGCGCAACGCAATATCGTTTAGTCACAGTTTGGTGTGTAAGTAAATTGCATGACTAATGGGACTTCCACCCGCTGAGTGACGCCCCACTGGCTGACAAGCAACAAAAAAAAATACACCTTTAAAGGTTCCACTTCGAGTGATAAATTATGCAGCCTTCAAAACAGAAGACTAAATACACACGTCAAAACGTAAAACAAAAGTTTCAAACCCCGTATTACACAACTCAGACCCACGTCGAACCGCGCGACCTTCAGGAGCGTGGTGAATCGCCTCTCCAGCCCACAACCAGACAAAATTGTCTGGCCAACTAATTTGCGAATTTCCTCACCTCAACTGCGTTTCGCAACCGACAGCCCTCAATAAAAAAAAAAAAAAAACAAATCGGTTCCGTGTGTTACTTACCACAAGCGATCAATTAACTTTCCTGGTCCCTCGTAAAGCCCATTGTCAAATTAGAGCGTGTGGTTAGATAACTCCAACGGATAGCTTAATTTTTTTTTTCGAGGTTGACCGAGGAGAAAGAAGAATCAATAAAAATTTCACTTTCCGATGCGAGATGGTCAAACATACGAAAAATTTTTATTTATCAATGAAGCGTTGCGCAACCACCGAAAGTCGAACAAACAAAGCCACCACCAGTCGATGATTAACATAATGCGAGAGAGAAAAGTGAAATGGAAAGTCAAGATTCGGTTAATTTATGCTAATCACTTACTAATCCCAGCCCAGCAACGCAAATCCCAATGCAACGCAAGTCAACGGGTGCAAACAAACTTCCAAACAGAATCGGAGAAATTTATTTTCCAATAAAAAGGTAAAAAAAGATACAAAAAAATATCTCAAATAGAATAGAACACTTAGCTTAAAGGTACGAGTAACGAGTAACGAACAAAAATTGAATCAAAAGCTCAACACGTTTAGAGTCGGAGGCCGTAACTCGGTTTGCGAAACGAACTTGACTAGAACCAAACCAATTGCGGTGGGAGGGCATCCTTGCAGCCGAAAGACCCGCACACCTCCTACTGCTTCTCGTCCTGGTCGTCGTTCTTCGGCTCTGCTGCCTGCCCGTCCTGGATGAGGGACTTCGCTTCACGCTTCCTGCTCGCATCGTATGTGTACCCATCACCACCACCGCCGCCGAGATTGTTGCTCAGTTGGTGCTCAACGGACTTCTCAATCGATTCGGATGGAAGCGCCGATATGGAACCGTCCGCCCTCTGCTCATTAGCCTTGTACTTAATGAAATACACTTCCGGTTTGTTCAGCTTAAAGGACTGCTGCTGTTGCTGCTGCTGCAGTTGTTCCAGCTCAGCGGCGCTGGGCGAATCCGGCTTCTTAACCAAAACATACACCAAAGTTTGCTCCTCGATTTCGGGCAGCACCGGCACCGGCGGCGGGGTGGGCTGCGGCGGGCTGCGCACTAAAATAATTTTATAGTGCTTCCTTGGGGGGTAGCGGTATTGGGGCTGCTGTTGGGGGTACTGCTGGGGCGGCAGCTTCACGTAGATCTTCCTCTCCTCGACGCCATCGTTGGGAATGGGGATTTGCAATTGAATGGGCGGCTGGGCGAGGAACTGCTGCTGCTGGTTCGAGGACGAGGCCACGGATGCGGCTGGGGGCACGTAGAAAGTTTGTTGAGATTTCGGTGCAATCTGCTGGAGAAGATTTATTCCACTGGCGGCGCCGTCTGATTGTTGTTGCTGCAGTGGTGGCAGATATGACGCTGACGTCTGCTGCTGGGGCCTGGCGCCGGCAACGCTCAAGATCACGACAAGTACCGCGAGCGCTTTCATTGCACGATCACCGATCGATGACATTCTCGAGCGTAGTGTATACACGACTGGTGGACGGATTGGGCTGTGTCTGTTGGATTACCGCCGTGCGCTCTGTCAGTGAATCTTACCACACTCGTGTGTCGGTTGTGTGTGTCTATACTTAGATTGCGAACACTAATGAAATTCAATAGCCGACTGACTGCACGTGTGGGGAGTTTTTCGTATTTATACCGGAGGAGGAAAAAGATACTTTTCATCGGTAGCAGCGGCCGCAGAGAAGGCGAAGAAGAGCATGCTTCGTACAATTACTGGAACGGACTTCTTTCTGAATCGGAGTGTGAAACCGAAGTAATGCCGCGCAGCGATCGTCGATGGTGTGCCGGTGTGGCGTGTCACGCGACGCGTGGATCGATTGACTGGGAGTGAAGTGAAGCAGGTGGGCTGTTTGTGGAAACGCACACACATCATCCATGAATGAGATTGACATGCATCCGTCCACTTGTGACACGGGCTGGAAGTGGGAAGCGAGTCCCTTCGGTGGCGGTATGTGGGTTAAAAGAATGCTTTCATTTTTTTTATTTCCGTGTTGCGGTCGAGCGTGCCACGAGGAACCGTGCACAACTTATACTCCAAAAGCGAATTTATTAGCGCTACTCTCACTGGGCGGAGACGAGTTACATTAAATAGACGCGAACAGTCTGTTGTGTAGGTAAGGGGAGATGGCGAACTAAAAGCTTGGCTGTTTTTTTTGCAAACGAAAAAGAAAATAAAAACAATCAAACTTAAGTACCAGGGCGTGCTTTTGCTCACAAGGTCGATGGGCGCAGGTTTATGTATTGGGTTTTTAGTGGTTCGTAGTTTATGGCGCGGTTTTACGGCAGATTGACCTTCAATTTGGGGCACTTGCGTTATTCTATTTCGTATCCTATTTGGCAATTGGGCTTAAAGAAAATGCAAAATGAATTTGTGTAGACTGAATCTTGGCAAAAGCTATGTTTAAACAACACTAACCGATATTGAAGTCGGTTGCTATCAAGTTCGATAGCCAAGCCAGTTCGGGATCCCAGGAAATGGTGATTGTATGGTGTAAATTGATTAGGCGGTGGACTGGCGATTCCTAATCTTGGTTGATTGGGGAACATGGGAATCGAGTTGGTTTTAAGGTGGCGTTGAATCACGAATTTTAGGACGATATGAAATGGTCTGAAGGATCAAAATCTGCTGACTCAGCCAAATCAAGCGAATGAGCTGCGCTCAAAATGAAAGAATCCGAGAGTTTTGTGGTTCAAGAAGGATGCGAATGCTAAATCTTCTGTGCAAAGTTCAAGCCATAACGATCAGTTTCGAAGTTTGTCGAAAGAGAATTCAGTTGACGATTTGGACAAGAAAACTTCCTCACGTATCAATTTCTGGAGTCAAAATCAATCACAATGTGGCAAACCCGGCATCCTTGGTCTTGCATCACGTTTTACTCGATCATAAAAAAAAGTTTTATGTCACATTATGCATAAAATTATATCACCGGTGTTTAGTGTATGACAGACTGTCTTAATTGTCTTTTTTTTTTTCAAAAATTATTCACCACAGGCAGCGAACTGAGTGACTGTCTGCCAACTCGATGTCTTATGTGACGTTGCATAAGCCCGATCGAACTCAGGCGTCTATGGATACCTAATTTCACCATACCACCCAGAGCGACTATTAAACAACGATGAAGCCAAAGCCAATAAAAACAAAAATAAGAAAAAAAAATGAATAGGCCAATATTAATAGGCAAAGCCTAATTGACGTCAAATCAGCTACGTCCAGTCCAGATTGGAAAGTGGCCTGCATGGAGTTCAGAGAGATTAAAGACAAAGGTCTCTTTTTCGACTCATAGGGTGGTTGGAAATTTTAAAATTGCAATTTTTTTTTAGAACAGCTAAAGAAAAATAGTTTTCTTTATTAATTTCAGTCGTTTAGTGCACAGATTGATTAACTCTACTTTTTTACAAATCTTAAATTTAAGTGTCAAAGCACTTATAAAATATACAACAATATATAATATAAAAACAATAGTTTGTTCATTACTGGCTAGAGCAAAATTTAAGGGCTGCTTCTTTTTTGAGTTAGATTCAATATTGGCTAGGATAAACGCTTGTTTGTGACTGTGGATTCCAAGACGCTGTGCGTGTTTGATTGCAGATATATATTCTCCTTAGCCATTGAGCTCAATATGAATATTCATACAGCTTCGGTCAAAATAATAGCAGCGCATAGAAGTAATAGTGTGAGAGAATATTTTTTTCTTGGAGATTTTGGGAATGTTCTTCTACTTTAGAACAAAAACTGAAAGGAGTAAACGATTTTTTAATTACTCCAATCATTAGCGTGATATTACTCAAGTTGCAAGAAGGTATCCTTCAGAGAGAGGCACTGCTATTATTTCGACCGCAACTGTACATTTTGCTGTTTTTGCAGTAAGAAATCGAACTTCTTTTATATGCAATAGAAAAAGTTTGTATTTTATTCCTATCGGCCGAAATCAGAGTGAGGATGAAGTTCTCCTTTCGAGGATGAGCAGGATCATGAAGTCGGTTGCAAAGGACATCTGCAGGTGCCTGAAATTGATGAGAACGAGTTGAGTTTCATTGATGAAACAAATTTTCTCACTTTGAGTCCAGAATATACGAAGAAAAAGCAAAAAATAACTGAAGTCCGACATGATGGTTGAAAAAGAGTCAAAAATGGACTCTTTAAGTAGCAAAATATGGAAGAAAAGAGTCAAAAATGGAAAATGACAAGGAACATAGTGCGTGTGGCAGAGGGTTAAAATTAGACTTACTAGCAGAATTTAGTCGTTCAACATTCTGCTAAGTTAAAACTTCGTCTTAGCTCTTTTCGGATGGCATCAGTACAGCCGGGACTCACTTCTGTTGCCAATACATTTACTAAACGAAACTTTTCCTTTGAATTATACTACGAATTCCTATTGCACGACTCTTGCTAACCCAACTGTTTACAGCATGATTAATTCGATTTGAAGCCAAACTGTGAAAAAAAAAGGAAAAACTATACACCAAAAAAGTCATATTATCCGCGACATGTGCCGGCTTTTCGGCGACAATATCTCACTCAACATTACATAATCGTAGAAAGCTCAAGCAACACAAAAGAAAGATCAAATAGACAAAAGCAAAATCATTCCAAGCCACCGCAAACCCATACGCTCGCTGAGACACAAATACCATCCCGCCACAGCATGGACCACAAAATGAAAACAAAATAAACAGATTCAAGTTTCACGAATGAAATCGAAATTTCCTTCAAGCCGAGGTGTAGTTCAAATTAATAAACCCAAACGAGATCACGTCCCATGTGGTCCATACGCGTGAGGAGGTCTTTGCGTCTCGTGATTTATGTTTTCTCGTTGGCCAATATTCTGGCGGCTCTCTCGGGATGAAGATGAAGAAAGTGCCTGAAATTTCTCTGATCTTGAGATTCAGTGCCTCTGCGGTAGACAACAGACCTCTACGTGACGCAATGGGTGGTTGATTCGCAGAATGAATCGTGATGTGGAAATGCATTTCACATGAGCTGCTTGAATTGGTCAAGCGTGCGTGCAGCGCGGTGGTGTCTCTAGCGTAGGCAACTAACGTAGGGCAAGGTACATATAGCATCTTTAATTGTACCATTTCTTCACGTGGATGTTGAATCTTAAGCGTGATATCGGCTAATGGTTTGCTTTTGTTTTGAAAAAAAAATTAATAAAAATTGTATGTGCTGATGCCTTGAATGAGTTTTGGGTAGTCTGGAGGCTTCGATGTTGGTGTGGTGCGCCGAGACTATTCTGTTTTTAATAACTACGTGACTGAGTGGATATGCGTGGCTACTTTTATGCCATTAAATACACTCTTGGTTGCTCTATGTGGGCCAATATTTTCTCAAGGTGGTATAAGCTGAGTTCATTTCCTACATTTATTTCATTAATTTATTTACTTGTTCACTAATACTCTGCGTGGAAGGAAAATATTTCTTTAATGTAGCTTTTATAGCTAGTAAATATATATTTAAATTATAGATCACGTAGTGAATTGTAATTTCAGCCAAAGATCTGCCAGTTTATATTGTTGCCAGCCAACAAGCAACCCAGTTAGCAATTTCCAAAAACAGCCTGCCAGCCATTTTAGCCAGCCATTTCAGTCAGTCAGTTTTCTAAGCCAGTTTTGTGGCTGTCAAAACTGGCTTAGAAGTTTTGACAGCCAGCCAGTTTAGATATCAAATAAGCACCTGCATGTGATGCTCAGACTGTCCTTCTCACAATAAGCACAACTCCGTTCGCTTTTTTGAAGAAAAGGTTAAGCATATAAAACAAAAAAACAACTCTAGTTGGGCCCAGTAGATCATTTCAGATTATTTATCGTCGCAGCTAACTTCTCGATGGCTTATATGGCGATGGCGAAAACTTCTTATACGGCCTTCCATACAAAGCTTGGGGCCCTCTCTTAACTATTGCTCCCACCAAACACTCCGCGTTTCCTTTTTTCAATAAGACTGCACGACGCATTTCATCTCTAAATGTCTTACTCATAAATAAGCTTATTCGTTCCATCTAAAACTTTTCCACTTTGAACAGGTGTAAAAGATCGCCAAGAACACGACGTTAATCCCACTTCATCACGCGCTCACAGCTCATGTTCATGAAGCACTGCCAAAGTAGTCAAGGGTTGGTTGCTCCCACGAAAAAGCCCTTCAAAGAATTACCAACCTCACCTTCTGGATTACGAGGATTAAAAGTTTTATAACGAATTGTCGTAAAGCACGCTCCCTCAATGCTCTATGCAAATTCCGCTAACCCCTTTTCCCTCCGTCAAGGACACACGAAACACAAATTCTCTCCTTGTCGACACGACGAAAGGAGCAAAAAACAAAAAACGATTCTTAATTCTCACAAAAGGTAATCCTTAATAATTTGTGCTAAAAATCCAACAAAAAAACGACGGTGGAGCAAAGAACGAATCCATCTCCATACAACAACGATAAAGTACATTCCTGCAGCACTGCATCATCCTCGAATGCTCCCCTACAGAGTGCAGCATCTGAATCGGTAAATCTTAACAAATGGACGCTCTCAGAAGAACACACAGAAATTTAATTCCTTACTCCCATTATTCTCAGCTTTCTGTTCGAAACTTATCATTCACTCCCACCCCGTACATGCGGGAACTAAATTATACCCGTGCCCACCCCCACCCGTCGGTGTAGGATTTCAGTTCGCCGAAAATTCTCATCAGGTACAAGACATGTGTTCCTGCCTGTACCTTGCCGCTATATGCGCATCCAAATAAAGCATCATCTCCGTCGCCGCCGTCTCTCTTCAAAATATGAAATATCCTTTTTCTTATCCCTCCCCCCCACACACACTCTCGAGCGTTGAATGGTTATCCTTTCAGCATTCAGCTACATGGTACACAATTATAGTTTCAGCACACTTGGTTAAGTAAGAAATAATACTCCACCCCACAGCCCGCTGCGAACAACAACGACGAGGACGAACGGGGCGGGCAGGATGAATAATAATGTCTGGCGAATGCATAACCATTAATAATTTGAATCCTTTCTGGGGGTGCAGTAGCAGCAGCCAACAGGCAGCATTACGACTTATAAAATCATCCAGAGGAATGTCGGGGATGCATTATATGGCGTATCTTTCATCTGTTGGATGCCGTATATCACTGACTTGCACATACAAATCTTCAGCAAGTATCCGCTGACTCGTGTGAGCGCGCGAGAAACAAAGAACTTGTAATTTGAAGGAAATTTTCTGATTTGCTCGTTTGGCTCGCAGCAGAAGCAGTGCTCTGAATAGGGTGTGCTCTGTCCGCTCTTCAAATAGAAGCCACGTCTTTTTTTTTTGTTAGCCTTCTATTCATACGCGGGTCAGGGACAACGTTGTCTGGAGTCTGGAGTCTGGAATTGCATTCGGTATTTGAGTTGCTGTGAAGGGTGAACAAAGTTTGACTACCTTCGTTCGTCTGTCATTTGTGGCCTTGTTTTTTGTTGTTAATTGCTCTGCAGCTTGTTGACTTAGAAGGTCCGCAAGGCCAGGACCACACTTGGACTGGATCTTTTATTGTATGAAAAGATGTAAAATGCATGGGTCATTGAATCGTCTTCATTGAAAATGTCTTTAAAAGAAGTATGTAGTGTCTAGGTCTAGAGGAGCTGTCGGTAAAAAATAATAAATTATTCAGATTTTAATGAGTCAATGGACTTAAATACTTTCCAAATAAGTAGAGTACTGTTGAAAAATGTACTTAATTATGTTAAATATCTTGAATACTAAAACCTATTACCAAGCTAAAATCTTTCTTTGGTTCTATTACATAACTTTCACGTCAGAATTGTCAGAATTTTGCTAAGCGCGAAAAGTACAAGTACAAAAACAAACAATTTTTTTGTAAAATATAAAACTGTATAAGCAT
The DNA here is from genome assembly GCA_905187475.1 of Syritta pipiens. Classification (NCBI taxonomy): domain Eukaryota; kingdom Metazoa; phylum Arthropoda; class Insecta; order Diptera; family Syrphidae; genus Syritta; species Syritta pipiens. The sequence continues at coordinate 32,859,353 of LR994572.1, read as the reverse complement.
GTGTGATCTTTCCGCTTCTTTGTGCGGCGCTACAGTCTGGGGTGGACCTGAGCCTCCTTTAGCAACCTCCTCCATCCAGCACGATCCCGTGCCAGCTGCTTCCAGTGACGCACACCGAGTCGGCTCGAGTCCTTCTCTACCTGTGTACGCCATCTTAGACGCGAGCGTCCTCTGCTGCGTTGTCCCATAGGTTCGGAGTCGACGATTCTTCGGGCCGGAGCTGTGCTGTTTATGGATCCGAATACGCCTGGCCAGGCGCATGCCGCCGTACAGTTCATGATTGAACCTTTTCCTCCAGTAAGCATCAATGCAAACAGGACCAAGGATCGTCCTCTCAAAAAGGCCAAGGTCTTCTTCATCCACTTTTGACAAAGTCCATGTCAAGTCCTGCGCCATAGAGCAGGACTCGGAAGACCAGGGTATTATATAAAGCCATCCTGCTTTTTCGAGAGAGGGCTCTATTACTCAATTGGCTCTTGAGCTCAAAGAAACAGCGATTGGAAGAGTTATTCTGCGTGTGTGATCAATCGAAGATATAATATGATATAATATAATGAAAACTTTTTATAGTCTTGCTTTTGTTCTCTTTTGAGTGGAACTGAATCCGCCTTTTTTATTTTATCCTTAGTAGACGGGTAAACAGCCTTTTTTAAAAAGTACATAGAAAGTGATGGGTGTTGAATTGAAGAAATTGGGGAGTGTCATTAAGTCACTAGTACTGCGACCTAAAATATCTATTTTAGCACCTTATTTTGTCTAGGATTCAAAAGCTGCCCTCATGAATTTGACAATTTCCCTGGATGGAATCTCCTCGAAGTCGGCCTTTGTTACATTTGATTTGTTGTCTTGGTCCAAGCTTGGGTAGTTGGTTAAAAGGTGTTCCATGTTCTCATTCGCCTGGCCACAGTGGACATTGCAGTGCTGGCAAGATCTGTGAAGGTTATAGTTATATGCTCCATGTCCTTCCTGTAAGTGCCTCACATAGCACTCTCAAGTCAGCTTTGTTTAATTGGAGAGCTTCCTTTTCTCGTTTCAAGCTGTTTCTTGAGACTGTTTCATACCCTCGTGATTTCTCCAAAGCTGGTTGTCCTTTTTAATGGTCCACTTGCGGAGGTGTTGGTTTATGTTCGCATTGTTGAATTCAATGACATATGACCGGTATATGCCTTCCTTTTTTCGCCAATATGTCCGACTTCCCATTACCTTCGTGATTTTCATAGCCTGGTAGCTATATAAGTTTTAGTCTGTTGTTTCTGCCAGTGTTTTTGACTACCTCCTAATGAAAAAATGTGTTTTTGTATTTTTTGGAAAAAATACCGAAATTGGCTATCCTACAGGGTATCGCATTCAAACACCCTCAACTCTCTAGTTCTTCGCATTTCTTTTTTTCATCACTCACAACAATTTCTCTTTCGAAACAACGAAGTTTCATGCCGTAAAAATTATATTGCCAAACCGGTAAGTCTGAGGTATTGCTGTGAAAATCGAAAAAGAAATGGGCGGACAGAATAAAATCGAAGGAAAACAAAACACCAACGTTGAGCTTAACGGAGTCCTGTGCATTGTACTGCTGTCAGGAAAACTCATCCAGCGAAAAACGTTAAATATTTTCGAAGAGGTATTGATAGAATGCAGGCATGAGAGATGGAGGAGTAACACGAAACAGCAGCCAAAGGTCCCACCCTTCAAACGCAGTCGATGAAAAACAAGAGCAGCAAGAGAATTTCTCTTCCCCTCTCTCACTTTGTGGATGTGGATGTAGTTGCGGATGGTTTCGGGTTAATGGAAACCCTGCGAATAAAAACCTGTAATTCCAGAGAAGTTATTAAAAGTTAAATAATGGATAAAAATCGAAAGGATGACGTGCAAAATTGGATAAAATTGTATGGTGGATGTTGGGCACTAATTGACTGTCTAGTGTGACTTTTCCTCTTTTTTTTTTTTAGTTCTTCGGCCATCGAATGCAACTCAAAGGGTCCATCTAATTTAATTTTCCGAGAATTTAACACGTCACTGAGGTGTTAATCGATTTAACACTTTCCCCCTCAATTCGCCAACGATCCCAAATCGACTTCACTTTTGGGAATAACCACAAGGACCACACAAAAAGCAGTGAACCGGAGTGGCTTTCGGGGGGTTCATTAACAAAATTCAAATGTTGTCGGTCTCTCAAATCACAAAATGCGTTCACTAAACCACATTTTGAAATTCATTTACGACTGCACCGAGTTCGAAACGAGTGTGCATAGTTCTGGAGCGGACTGTCAGGGGACACTTTTAGATAGTTTCTCGTGGTCGGGCACATGTTTGCAGAAACTCAGACTTGTCCACAAAGTCCATGCCCGTGTGTGTATATCTATCTATACACAAGACTAAGAGTGCGACACAGAATTGACAGAAGGATAAACACCCCTTCTATTCGAGACTCTGTGTGTTTAGAGATAACATTTTACCGAAAGGATTCTCTTTGACGCGGTCTGCCTGTTTGCCGGTTGACGTTTGAGGCTTTTGACAAGTTAGTGGCTTTGTTTGCTATTTAAATAAAAACCAATCAACCCTTGTTAGTTGGATCGTTTCCTTCAGCTGGCCGACATAATAAAATCGTCATCGCCCTACCGCCAGTTGAAAGCATTTCACCGTATTCGAGTCTCGTTTTGCGATGACATTAATGGCAGACGCTGCTGGTTAGGTGTCACTTGGTGAGCGTGTCGATTTCGGGATTATTCACACAAGCGAGAGAGGGGTCCACTTGCTGGACGGTTTCGCAGACGTGAATGTTTCGCATACGAAATCAGTGGACGCCGGGCATTTCAGAGGCGGCTGTTAACCACCTGAAGCGTATGCAAATGTGAGTTTGATGACAAACCTATCACGAACGGTCTTCAAATGAAAATGAAAGGAATTGGCTCAGGTGATTTGGCGAGGTGTTACGGAGTTCATCGGCTTTTCGTGGACGGTTGAATTTGAGACTTGAATTTTGAGTGTTTTGATGCATGTGGTAATGCATCTGCTGGAGATAGAATTTGATTTCATTTTGGTGTTGCGTTACAGTCTTTTGTCAAAGAAACACTTTCAAACTTTCTACTTCTCAATATACCTATTAACACCTTCGTAAGGAGTGACACAAGACTTTTTTTTTAATGCAATAAAATGAGCAACATCATTTTTTTTCATGTAATATGGCTTTATTAGTAGGAGTTCCCATTAACGTTCCCAAATTTAGCACACAACCTCTTCTAAGTGGCTGTCTCGGCTGGCTTTGCAGTAGCGCATTCTGTCACTTCAATTTTCTAAGACCTTGTGATGATTTCGGGCTGTAGCTCACGGATTGATTGCGTGATATTGGCCTTAAGTGCTTAAATCATTTCCGAATTGTTAGCAAAACATCTTTCCTTTACTGTTCCCCACACTAAGAAGTTCAAAGAGGCTAAATCGCAGCTCAGAGGTGGTCAATTGACATCGCCAAGATGGCTGTTAATCCAATTTCTTATAAAAAAAATATGCTCTGTTTGGACTGCACAGTACTCAGTTTGGAAATAAGTTTCAATATTTCCAAACATTTTTGAAGCATTAAACGATTTATTCCAAACAAATGGCGTTATTTTTTACCTCCTTGGTCAGATACTTACAGTGCCGGACATATGTATGTAAGTATTCGTAATCAGATGTTACTAAAATTCTAAGTCGAAAAAGACACACTAAATTTGTAGTGTCCCTTACTGTATGTAAAACTTTTGCGAAGACATGAGGCGGAATTCTGTAAAAAGTCGAATTCTTGATATTTTATAACCGACGATAAAGTTACGAAAACATTGAAAACTCTTGTGCAAATAACTTGCAATTAATAATGATTTAATAATAAACAACATTCGATAATACAACGTTACCGTCACAAATTCTCAACCTCAATCTGTTCCTGTTCGAAAGTCATTGGCTTCTTGCAAATTTTGTAGATCAGACTAAACTCAATTGCTACCACAAGTCGGTATCGTGAAAGGGTCACCTGCAAATGGCTGATGGTCTGATGACAAAGAATTAGCCACAAGACAATTGGCTGAACACAAGCACCTAGTCTCTTAGTTTATTTAAATATTATTTTGTAAGTGGATATAGGAACTGAAGTCGTATAAATTTTATTTTCATCCCTCCAAAACTGAACGGATAAGCTTAGCAAATAAAAACTCAAGAGGTATGTTAACTAAACCCTGACTTCTTTCAAATCAGATCAAACGAACCATTGCGTTCCAACTCACGATCCACAGCAACTGCTCAATATACTGTAACATACTTCTAGGCGCACTCGCCGCTTCTTCCACACTTTCGAACTAACTTTCTCTTTTCGAATATCGAATATTCAAACCACAAACGTTTTCCATAATTTCAGATCCAATTTGAATTTTGAAATCGACTTCAATAACTTTACGGGCAATGCAACCACTTCATCATGCCGCTTCTCTAACAAGCTTAATCTAAAATTTATTATCTACTCCGGTCGACTGACACCCCCAGAAGATTTCGGTGGTAAAGGTCTTTCTTTCTGTCTTCTCCTCTCCTTTCGTCCGTAGAAATCAATGCCACCACCAGGATTGAGCTAGAGAATTCCAAATGGTACTCGATATGCAGTGTTCTGGTTTTGTGTGAAAATAAATCGATTTCGGACGAAATCCTTGGTAACACACACGCATGTCGTCTATTCTATCCAAAGGTCCTTCGAAAGCATTGTTCGAAGTGCTAATGAGTATCAATTGAACTTCAGTTTAGATATATACTTAGAATTGATGGTCCTGAGTATTTGTATTGCCACTGCTTGAGATGTAATCAATCACAGGGATGTAGGACGGATGTGTGCGGAAGGATGCAAGTGAAGGTGTGTATGTGTGTGGTGTGCAGGTGAGGTCTAGGAAACTAAAAGTTGATTTCCCATAAATTGTTGCCTCAAGTGTTTTAGGGGTAAGTCGATCCAGATATTATTTATTCCATTGTAAATGAATTGAGTAATATCTTTTTTTGACCTGTGTCTGACATCGATTGGGCAAATATGCAAACTTGTGGTGGGAATCAGATCTATGGGAAACAGATTTTATGCATCCAACCGTCATTTGGTTATTTAGGAAATTAATTCTTTATGTCAGGTTGTCTAGCAGTTGACTTAATTGGCTATTTCCGAGCTCCAGCTGATGCTTTAATTAAACCGATTGCCATTTTCGGGTGCATTTTCGATACAAATGTTGTTGTTTGCTTGCTTGATTTTGATGTCCATTTCAAAGTTCTGGGATTGAAAAGTCGCTCTAGCAATTTACTTTTGCTTTATAGAAAAAGTTGTTATGCTCCCTCTGAATTTTCGGTTTCCTTAAAAAACAATTCTCAATAAATTGGACTACGACTTAGAACAACATTGATAGTGACACAATTTGTGGTAGGAAACAATTAAAATAAAATAGAATACAAAATAATTAAAGCAATATATTACAATTTGTAGTTTGGATTAATGAAATTTGAGGGACTTCGATTTTTGGAATTGTATAAAATATTTATACCAGATTAACTCGAAACCATATCGACCGATTTAGCAGCCATTTGGAAAGGTCATGTTTAAGGTTTATTTTTGTGAGTTGAGTGTGGCTTCAACTTTGACGAGCATGCAACACAGCATAAAAAGAAAGTTGGTCTTCAAAGGGTGTATTATGGTTTTCCCAAACCGCCGAACTATTTGCCTTTATTTTTTTTTTTTGTGAATCTAGCCCAATTCATGATTTTCAAACTATTTAATTACAGAGTCCAGAACTTTTAATAGCCGGCAATCGCATTAATAAAGGGCTTTCCAATAGGGACTTGGCAACTTTGAATTTAATTTGTGAACGCAACCTTTCACTAATCATTAAACCACCATTGTAGATTTTTTCAGTAAACTCAACATTTTTACCATTTTAAAGAACACGAACGAGCAACCTTTGCAAACTACAAACATTTTCTACCGAAATTCAGAGTCGGTGACCGCAACTTTAATTAAGAGCGTGAACTTCAATTGATGGTTATAATTCTCGCCCTAGTAGAGAGACAATGACAACTTTAATGCAAAAATTAGAATCTACATACATTACATTAGAATCGACATTTCGACAGCGAGTTGGTCGAAATGTCGAAAATATCGCTGCCGTTGAGGCGTCCGTAGCAAACGATCTAAATCAGTCAATTCCACTGCGTTCTCGAGATTTGGGCATCGCTCAGACCACATTTCGGCGTATTTAGTGTAAGGATTTTGGTTTACACCCAAACAAGATCCAGCTGACTTAAGAATAGAAGCCGATGGACAATTTGAAGCGACGTACGTTCTCCGAGAGAAGATGCGCTAAGGTGATGAATTTCATCGGAAAATTATCTTCAGTGACGAGGCTCATTTTTAGCTCAATGGCTTCGTCAATAAGTAAAATATGCACTATTGTCCGGGTAAAAATCCACATGTGCTCCATGAATCATCACTTCATTCACAAAAAATAACTGTTTAGTTCGGTTTGCCTGCTGGCGGCGTTATTCGGCCATATTTTTTCGACGACGATAACGATCGTCACGTTACTGTGAATGGCCAGCGTTATCGCACCATGATTGCCGATTATTTTTAGCCCGAATTGGAAGATATGGACTTGGGCGACGTGTGGTTTCAAAAGAACAGTGCCACAAGCCAGACAGCACGTGTTGCAATCGATTTATTAAAGAGTAAGTTTGATGAGCGTGCTATCTCAAGAAATGTGCCAGTCGATAGGCCGCCACGTTCGTGCGATTTGGGGATACGTAAAGACATTGGTTTATGCCAACAAGCCGACGACGTTGGAAGAGCTCAGAGCCAACATTTTTTTTATGTCCCATAAATACTTACACCTGTCTTTATGACATTAAGTATTTTTTTTTTGATTTAAGTGAAAAATTATGTGACTCCGAACAGTGCTGGGGTTTAGTCACCTGTGGAATATTTTAGTGGTTTGATTTCCGCTCACTTCGAACTCTTTGTCGTAAACACTGAACAAGATTTACCATTGAACAAATTTACCATTTACAATAATACAGTCTAGTTAAAGCCAACATTGAACGCGAAATAGCGCCCGTTTCGACTTAAATGTGTGGCCGTCATCGAAAAATCGGTCTAACGAATCAACCGTTGCAAACGTGCCAGCGGTGGCCATATGAACGAAGTCGAGTTGCATTCATAAATGTTTTGATTGTACTTAAAGCCGATAATAAAGTTTTTGAAATATCTTAAATGGTTTGCGTTTTATTTGAAAAAAAAAGTAGGCAAGTCCTTATGAGAGAACACTTTATAAACCATGATGGATACATTATTTTCTATAAACGACTTCTACTTCGAGCTGACAAAGAAGATGATTTTATAGTTCGTGTTCTTCGGACTCAAGTCACGTATTTACATTTTTTAGCTCTTCTTTTCCCTGCAGGCACCTTCTACAACGACCGCAAGCTCTTGTGGACAAGAATGACTCTTGAGAACAACTTCTGTTAAGTGAAGCACTGGGTCAAGAGTCAGAAGAAAACCTTTCTATTTGCCTGAGGAATCTGATCGAAGAATTTCATTAATACTGAGTCTTCAAATGAAACAATAAATCACATTTAAAAGGCTAAATAGATTTAATAAGAGAGTGAGACAGGAAGTTGTGGCTTCAAACACCCCGTTTGAGACCTATTCATAAAATACACGTCAATCTCGAAGCCGACTAAACAAAACGGATTAATCTGTTGAATAGCCTCAGCTTACGAACCTCAAGCTTTATTTCACACATTTCCAAAGGCAGATTTACGGTTTTGAGCCAAAAAAAACGTCTTACCATACACTTTACACACCTGAATTGAGACAATCAACCAACCTGGTGCGGAAATTTATTTTTACTACCTATAGCTCATTATTGAACCGTTAATCACAAAAAAATCAATTTGAAATTTTTATAATCAACATTCATGCACACATAAATTCGATTTCCCCCCATCGTAATTCAAAAATTAACGTTCCACTCGGCACAACACAAAAAGAACAAAAGAAATCAAACAATCACAGAAAGAAAGACCTTCATTGGCCTCGCAGCTATTATACATGCTAAAAAAAATTCAAAAAATATAAAAGACACAACTTCACCACTTATCATCCCATAACCGCAGCCCAAAAGATACGCGCGAACATAACTCATGCACGCGATACCAAATATTATGCTGCGCTCTTCTGGTTCCTGTTCTGCCCGCGTCTGCGCCTGCGACCAGCAACAATGAGAAATTGCATTTGCCCAGTTTCTTCTCAATTGTCCAGATAGCTTGAAGGAGGAAAAAAATAAAGAAACAAAAAACAAAAAAAAAAAACCCAACATACTACCACTCAGCGGAAGTGCATGTATGCGATATGTGTATGTTGCCTTCGCCAGTATGCATCTTCAACTCAAAGTTCATCTAAACCCGTTTTGCACTGCACAGACGAAGATCGCTCCACCGATCGCACTTCGCCACTTCACCCGTCCGATCTGGCAACACTGAGCAGTGTATTCCTCCGTACGATCCGCTGCCAGCCAGCGTCGAATTGATATGCCCTCCAGTCGATCTTGCAACGCGATCGTGTGTGGATCGGTGTGTCGCTGGTGAAGTTTTCGATTTGTTTTACTGGAATTCAGCCGGTTTATGTGCAGCGGTGTGTTTTTGTGTATGGCACGCGAGTTAGCAAACAAACACGAATAGATTCTTGTGGATCGCATCGTATTTTTGTATCTCACACGACACGATCACTAATTGTGGATGTTTATCATCCGATGCAGTCGCAGTAAAGTTCTTCGCTTCTTCGTTTCGCAACTGTCAGTACGTGTGTGCTGGTTGAAGATCTCGTCTTGCAGACGATCACCACTCCGGTTTGTGGATTGTATCTTTGGAAAAAAGTGTTGTGCTTTTGTATCTTCCTCGCACGATCAGTGCGACCAGTGATCGGTTCTCTTGTGTTCGGTGTTAATAATAGTGAAGAATTCATGTGATAATAAAAAAGAAGCAGAGAATCTTAAGTAAATAGTTCTACGCAGTTGAAATTGAGCGAAAAAAAAAGTTAATGAGCCATAATCGCCTCTTCGCCCCACAGATATATTCGTATCTCATTCTTACGAAACACACGCAGTGATTAATAGCCGTGCGGTGGGCTGGATGTCTTACTACTTAGCCCATAGTAGTACAGCTCGTGGATTACCACCACCTACGGGCGGCGGTTAATAACCCTTTTTTCTCTCTCATTTTGGATACGCTTCAAGCCATTTCACAAGTTCGTCGGTAAGTATCTCCTCCACTCACATTCGCATTGGGAAAAACTGAAAAAAAAAAAATAGAGGAAACATTCATTGCCTGTGGTTTTGGCCAGTTCCTGTGTGTAATTTTGCTTAGCCTGGCTCGGCTGGCGGTATGTATGGGCATGTTAAAGAGATTTATTCGTGTTATTACTTTTTTTTCGCGTTACCAAACTTGTCGTGGTAGTTGTTGGTTTCTGGGTTCATTGCGAAATAAAAAAATAAATAAACTGAACCAAGTTAACAGCACAGCTAGACGCATGAAGCGTGAATTTTCTCTCGTGCTAGGTCGTCAGTGTTTTTTTTTGTTTGCGCAATCGAGGTTATTGTCATCATCGTTGTTTTGAGCGTGGAAATGCGGGACGGAAGAAGACCTGTTCATTAAGTTATTGAATCGTTCACGGTAATGAGTTTTTAACAGAGTGTTGTTTTTTTTATGAATCACCCTCACGTCTCTGTTTACATGCGAATCATCGGTTCGGCAGACGGTAAAGCAAAAAATAACAAAAACCTGGATAATGTGCACTTTTTATGCGGCTATGTGCATCTGTTGGAACGCAATGCAGCGAGATGAAACGGATGGCTTGCTTTTCGGGGATGCCTTGTCGCTCCATCCCTCCATGTCGGCGTTGGGTGAGGTATGCAATTAGTAATTTAATTTGTATACTCGCTGAAGTCGGGGTGGGAAACGCAAGTATTCCTGGCAATTTGGAAACAGGGATGCGGTAATTAAACGATTGCAGCTGGGGAGTGTGCAATTAGGGTTTGCAATGAGAGGGAAAACTGAAAAAAGCACTGCAATCCACGACGGAGTGGAGGGAATTTACTTTTTCTGCTTGCTGTTTTTCGGGACTCGAATGAATGGATGTTTGACAAACGTCATCTGGGCTTTGTTCCTGGCACACACAGATTCCAGGAGGTTGCTAACCTGCCATGCCACTAATGCATACTTTTTTTTTCTACCGAACGCAAAAACTAATGCCAACACATTCGAGCGATGGTTTCTTGTCCCGCTAATGACTTCTCACACGCTTCGGACAGAAAAAAAAAAGAAAAACACTTCTTCACAGCATGAATATTTCTAATGATAAATCAAATTTATGCGTGTTTGCTTTTTCACACGAGAGGAAGGCGCCTGCGGTGAGTTGCCAAATACAAGTCACGAAAGTCGCTCAGATGAGGTAGCTGCTGTGTGAAAATGCCACTTGAAGCAGTCAATGGGTTTTGCTAATTTGGATATCTGAGAAATTCGGCACATGGGAATTCTTTGTTTTAAGTTTGATTGTTATGACTTGGAATTTTAAGCGGATGTTTGGTCGACTGTTTTGTCTTAAAAAATCCAAAAAAGTCCAGAAAAATCCGCATATTACTGATGACTTGGCGCCTTCTTTTAAAATAGTGTTTGCTTCTATTATTTTGGAATATAACCTGGACCTGTATGTTCAATGTATATTATTTAATTATAACTTCCAAATTATCCTTTGCAAAATATTATAAGTCTAAAAACTTTTTTTTGAATAAACATTTTAAGTAAGGGCGAGTGTATATGGCAATCAAATGATTGAGGATTTCTTTGGAACATCAATTAATTCTAGCTATTTGGCATAAGCAAGGCGGTTTGCACAACCCGAACAAAAAAAGTTGAATTATGTCAAAACGCTCGTTGTAGGCAGACCTATAAAAATGAAGTACAAGTTTGTTTCTTTTTAAAAAATTAAGTTCCGGTAAAAGGAATAGAAATTATAGTTGCAATTCATTTCACAATTGCAATATGTACTTGGAAATTACTTTTCAATTCCCCAAGTACATGAAATTTGTCTTAGTTTGTTTGTAGTGCTTACTAAACTCCTCGCCTGGATTTTACAAATTAAGTGTTTCATTTCTTTTTATTCATGGTAAATCTGTAAAACTGCTTGCTTAGGAACATTTATAAAAAAAAATAAAATTACAATGTGTTTAACTGCATTGACCTTTCGTCCGGACTTTCCCATGATTATTCCATGAAGGAGCCAGTGAACGGATATTGGTGCTTATAGGGGTCAGTGCTTACTGGGTTATCATGCCCTTAAGCTTGGTCAGATCTCATCGGATACCTGCGGAAATTGCGGGGACACATCGGCTAACGAAATACTGGAGCATATCCTTTGTCCTAGAAAATATCAGATACAAAACATTGGTAAGCTACTTTATCACGTTGCTGAACGAAGGAGCAAGCCTTAAACAGACTCATTTAGTAAGTTTCGCATTTGCATCCAAATCCTAACGTCTCAATCAGGGGTGACAGGATGTTAAAAAATTAATCAGCTTTGTGACTATGGACCAACACTTGTCTACTTGATTGGCGTTTCGTCCCTACCCCCTACAATACACCACACATTAACTGAATTGAGTTTGGTTGTAGAAAAGTAAAAATAGATAGGAAAATAAACAACAGGGAGAAAGATTAAGTGAAAGGAAGGAAGAATAAGTGAAGGGAAGTAGTGAAAAGTAGTGAAGTATTCCAAATTCAAAGAGTGACATTCGATTTTAAAGGGCCACCGTTTTTTCCATAACGCGTGTGGTGTGTTTCCACTAAGAGACTATAATCTGTTAAGTAAATTGCACAGTTGTCATGATTGCAGTCAGATTAATCGCTGATTAAATTCTTTGAATAACAATTGTGGCTTAGTTTTACGATTTTAACTTAAGAGTTACAGTCACCAGTCCACCTAGGATATTCTGACCATAAAGTCAACTAAACTAGTCAATTGGCTGGAAGTTAAGTTATTTTAGTCTTTTTGACTAACGCCAGCCGTTTTAGCCATTTCTAAGTTTCTTATAACTTTTAGCAGCTTATCGCTTAAGCTTTTAACAGCCGCCTTCAATCACTTACGCCACAGGACTCGTTTCATTCTAAATGATTGCAGTAAAAATATAGTGACTGCATTGAGTGCCCAAAAGTTATGTAAGACTTACCAGCGATTAAAAAGACTGGTACATAGATGCTAGCCAAAAAAGGCTAAAATCATTTAACTTACAGTTAATTGACTAGTTTAGTTGACTTCAAGGTGACTGTAGCTCGTCAAAGCCATTGAGTAAATAAAAAGATTTATAAAATACGTATTTTCGAATCAACTCTCGTATTTTGTAAAGCTTAATTTTTTAAGCATGGCATCTGTGACTGAATTATAAAATACAGATTTGGCAGACGGTGTTAAAATTTTAAAAAAGTTAAAATTAAAATTTAAATTAACTCTTAACATCGACCGGTCGCAATTGGAAAATCATTGGACTGTAGAAACCCTTGAGCTGAGGATTGTCATACTTAATTTTCTGAAATAAATGCTTAGAACTTGGAATAATAGACCTACGAATTGTTGTGTTCCGAACTTTCTACATATTGTGGTAGTAAGGGCTGATTACACACAAGACAGAAAGAATCAATTAGCCTGTGCCTTATTCGTGTTCATCGTTTTCTTTAGTCAATATCTGCCCTCGTCGCGAGAATTTACTCCGTGGGAAGTGTTTCATTTTCCAATCTCCAGTCGGGGAATCAAATAGAGGCAATATTTCCTGACCTGGGCATCTCGTACGCACTGTCACTGACCTTCCGCTCGCAACTGATAACGCCAACGATATCCCATTTCCACTTGCTGCTCCCTTCTACCTTATCTGCCCGCGTAGATCTGATCGAGGAACCCTTTAAACGACTGATAATTTACAACTATGCCACACAACAAATGCACCCAGCAAACAGTGTCTCGCACACAAAGCCACAATAAATACCAAAAGACAGTTTTATTTATTTACTTTTTTATCTAAGTTTGTATCTATTTTCCAAGCTTATCTCACAGCTCTGGGCTGCACTCGAAAGTTTCTTGAACTCACCCAAACCAGTCTTGGCGCTTAAAGACTCAATTAATTTCTCTCTTTCTCTCTTCCCAGCTCGTCCCCCGGAGCTGGTCTCGATCATAGAGTGAAAATATAATTAACCCAATCGATAAATCATTTCGTCCAATTCGCCTCGGGGCCACAATCACCGGTGCATCTAGTTTCGTTCGCCTGGCTCTCTCCACCGCTCGCCGCTCCGATAATCACACTAATCGGATCGTGATAACACGCTAAGAATACATCTAATTGCCGATCTAATTCGTGAGATACACACAAGAAGTCTCGTTTTGGATTCATTTACCCGCAACTGTTACGCTTTCAACGTCTCCCCACGGGTCGTTGCGTCTGAGACGAGGAGCAGCTCAGGGACGCCCTGACACTTTCACTCGAACCCCCCGCTAGCCGGTAAGTGTCCATCAAGCGATGGATCTAATGAAGAGTACTTCAACCCCGGAAGTGTATCTAAGAGTGCATATGCGTGTGTGTGCGCGACAGATTCGTGGAACTACACCCACCTCCATCGCGTCCATCTGTCCATCACGGTATCTATTTTCGACATCACTTCGAGTGCCTGCTTTCGAACAAAAAAAAAAAAAAACGTTTATAATTTCAACAGATACTCCTCGACGTTCGACGCTCGCCAGTCGTCGTCGTACGGGGTGCGTCGCAGCACACAAATTTTTAAGGTCGCATCATAATAAAATCGAGCTCTGAACGCTGCTGCGTTCTCCGTATACGGTAGTTGACAGATACGCACACACTCGTGTGTTTCTGTGGGGTGCGTGAGACGAGCGCGATGTGCGTCTTGTTTTTATGTTCGTTTTATGAACCGCTTCAGATGTCACCGAACACTGATTTACAAGATTGCTTCGTAATGATAATTCCAATGCGGGCTATCTAACTGGCTAAATATAGACTGCGAACGTTTTGTTGTTCGCGGTGGCGGTGATTGCGTTACGCGGGACGGGGGATAGAGATGCGTATCTATGTTGGGGGGGATCTCTCCAACCGACTCACACTTGTTCTCGTTGCATTCAACGATCGGCCTACACGAAGAAAAAAAAAATCAAAATCCCATTTTCGGTGTTCATTTAGAGAAAAATGTCACACCGCGCGATAGAATCTGTCTTCGATGGGGACCCATAAATTCTGGAGATAATTAACAGTGAGACGAATGGAGGAGTTTTAACAGCTTGCAGGTAGTTCTTCGAAGCGGTGCGACAGATAGTCTTTTTTTTGGGCACCTCACTCATGATGCAACACGGACCGCGTCGTGCTATCAATCTGTGGTCCATTTGTGGGGAGACTACAAGTTGGCGGGGCGTTATCAAACATGACCTAGAGTAATTCGTGGTAACATTTGACATATTTTCATGTGTTTCCACATTGCTTTTGGGGGTGGGAATGGAAATTTATGGTTTGCCACTTCTGGTCGTGAGCTGTGAGAGGTCCTCGTGGCTGAAATTACTGTTTTGTAGCTGGGAAAGATGAACTGGATAAGAATATGACTTTTCAGCTGTAAAACTGAAATCATGGACCTTAAAAGGGTCTGTTCAGATCTGGAAATAAGGATTTAAACTTCTACTGACCCAAGTGAGGATTTGTATAACCGATTTAATAATAAAAATATTTTTGCACTCCCCCGTTGAAACTTATTTTGTTTTTTAACTACGTTTGGATTTGTGATCTCAAAAAGCTTTGCCCCGTGTAAGTGAGAAACGCAAATAAAAAGAAGGTCAAAATAATAGCAGTAGGTGTAATAGTGTGAATATTTTTTTTCTTGGAGACTGGGAATGTTCTTCCACTTTAGAACATTAACTTAAAGGAGTAAACAATTTTTCAATTACTCCAATCATTAGCATTACTCAAGTTGCAAAAAGGTATCCTTCAGAAAGCAGTACTGCCTTTTTTTTGACCGCAACTGTAATTACCAAGAAGTTTACTTGAAATTTATTTGAACAATGTAAGAGCTTATGAAAACTTAAATTCTAAAGAAGTATTCCTCAAATGAAAATACGGCGAAAAAGTGAGAGGCTTGAGGAGTTTGCTCAATTATTTGTCTAGAAACGTAAAGTTTGAATTTTTGAAATTTTTGAAAAGATTCAATTTCAGATTGTTACGCAAATTTTTTTTACATTATCTTTTAATACTCATGATCATTATTTGTTTGTTAATGCCAAGCTGCCCTCACCAGTCTTACACGACTGAGCAAAACGTTAAATTTCAGAAAATCTTCGCTGCAAATTGATGATTGCACCTTTCAAAAACGTGTCATTGTGGAACAGAGCAATATAGTAACAATAATAACAATTGTAATAATAATAGTTTTTATGCGATGGATGTCAATACTTTTCAAGATTTCATGGAAGGGTATTTCAAATAAGAAAAGTAGTTCCCTTAATATCTCGCCTACAGCTTGTTTTAAATCATTTTACCATAGACCTGCTTTTATTACCAAAACCAATTACTTAACATAGATTCAATCCTAAATTCTAACTCTGAGACGCACATAAGACGTGAAAGAAAAAGTGGGTAATAAAGTTGTTATGCTCAAAATCAGTAACGTGGTGGTTGAACAATCAAAAAACTGGTCAAGTGTGAGTTTTACTCACCCGCCGAGGGTTTCGTTCGCAAACAGATTAGTAGTTTAGTCTTAATATAAGTCTAAGAAATCAACAAACTAAAATAGTCAAATCAAATTAAACTCAATTCACTGTTCATTCACTAAAATTCTTTCATTTCGAACGAAACTGAACAAAAGAAAATCCTTTCCCATTTGCTGATCGCGCCAGCCGTGTGACAATTGCTTTGGTGCATTTAGGGGATGAAATGCCGCAAGCGACACTGAGACTGCCGTCAGTTCATCGTTTTTTGCGATAACTGATTCGATTTAAATCCTTAATATCTCGAAAAATTGTATGAAAATAATTTTTTTTACATAATATTTTATTGTTCTTTCACTGAGATCTACAAAATGGCGTTTTCGGATCTTCAAAATTCGAATGTTGTTGTTTTTTGTTTTTGGCCAATATCTCGAAAACTATTAAAGCCAGAGTGCTCAAACCAATTTTAACACAAAGATTACATCAAGATCTACATTTTACATTTTTTTCAGATTTTTAGACCAACGGGTGTGGAAATGCGAGGGGGGGGACGCCTTTTTTTCGACTTTGAAGCTTAATATCTCAAAAACTTAACTTCCAAATGAAAAGTTCAAAATGAAAACTCTATTTCATTTTGCAAGACCTATCCGATGGTACCTCACTTAATATATTCTCGTAAATTTTTTTTCAAAAAAAGTTAGTAATTAATTTATTTTAGTACAAATAAAAAATCACACACGATTTTCGGATAATTTTGGGCTATTGCGATGAGTTGCCCCATAACTCCAATTTTTTTCAGATTTTTTGGTCAAATATTCTAGAAAGTAAGGTGGGGGACACGGTACACAAGTCAGTTTTCGGCAATTTGTTGGCTAATAACTTCTTACCAATAAGAGTAAGGTGATTGCCATAGTACAACTTTTTGATCTAGCTATCATCCTCTTTCCAACGATACCCATATCAAGGAACTAGTATAAGAAATTTATTTTTCAAATTTAGTATTGGTACTAAGCTTTTCGCTAGTATAAAATTTTCTTAAAATTGTTTTCCTGAACTTTCTTTGGACAAGTGAAATACGTCTTTTAGCGAAGTTTTATTTATAAATTCTTAGTGGTTCGCCAATTACCGAGGTTAAAGCCTAATGACAGACAGACAGACACTTTCATAATCAGGGCACCGCCCCCTTTCCAATGACACCCATATCGACCATCAAAGTGAGTAAACGTTTTTTTGAGCGTTAGTATTAGTACTAACTTTTTCTTTAATCTGCGACTAATTCCAAAAAGGGTGCATGATTTATTTTTGGGTTGCCTAGATACACCTTCAGTCCAAATTTCATCCCTTAACTACAAAGAACTTATAAGTTATAGTCAAATATGTAAAAGGCGACAGACAGACAGACAGACAGACACCGAAGTGATTCCATAAGGGTTTCGTTATTCCTTTGGAACGAAACCCTAAAAAGTAAGGTAATTTCTAATGTGCATGGAAGCATTCTCTAAAAGTGCCGAAATTGGGCTCATAAGAAGTGCTCATCTGAACTTGACGCTATTTTGATTTGAATGAACTGCAATAGCGACTCTTTCTTATTTGTTGTGTTTCGAATAAAATTTTTCATTACCAATTCATTCTTTTTGTCCTTTATGGAGCTTATTTTCCCACTTTCAAGCCCTTGGTTCAACTTCCCTCGATAGTTGGGCCACTTGGACTTTTCGCATTTGAGACATATTTTCAATTTTACAGAATTGAGTAAAGAAACCACATATTTATTCTTTCAATTGATCCTAGCCGCATAGTTGTATTATGATGGAGTTGGTATTTATGAGACTTCAAGTGATAAGTGGCCCAACTTGCCCCGCCCTACCCTATGGTATTTTTATTTATACATCGCATTAGCTTAAAATGTTTGAAGAAAGAATAGAAGGTTTGCTTAGAACGAAACCTTATTGGTAGGTTTTGAAATACACTGCCTTAATTCGTCAATCTTTGTCCACTCAGTCTTCTCATACTGCAAGCAATTATTATTTGTACTGTTTCCTTATGGAGGAGTTAAAAGAATAATTTCTAAAGACTTTTACTCAAAATAAGAAGTTTGCATTTTGATTTAAGGCCAACGATTTTTTTTCCAACAAATGTGCAAAATGCAAGCAAAAATTTCTATATTTCGTACAATATTACTTTTTTTCGGATTACGATGGTGGTGGGAAAACTTTCCTACCAAATTACACCAGATATTTGTTTATTCTAATTTTTTTTATTTTTCTAAATAGTGTAACTTTTAACTCTACACACTTTTCACAGCGATGCTCATATCTCTCCAAATAGAATTTGGCGTTTTTCTCTGCAAAACAATTGCTCAAAAATTATTCACAAAAAATACTCACTCAATGATTGTCAACTAAAAACTGTGCCTTCAAAATGGCTGAAACTTCGATGACTAAATGTTAAAAGATGCACAACTAGCATTCACTAGTTGTTATTAGCAAGTGCCGCTATCTTAACGTTGCGCTCGGAAACTTTTCAGACAACCCTCGTACATTTACATATTTTTAGATGATTTTATAACGCCTCGAATTTTTTAACAAATACTTTCCCACGTGAATCGACAAATAGTTCTTTAAAATATCAAGGTTCTAACTTAAATATGTTATTTCTTTTATTTTAATAACAAACAACACCACACTCTCACCTCAATAATTTTGAGTTGGTTACCTCGGTTTTTTTGTTTTTCGAGTTTTTTTTTTAAAAAACTCATAATTAGCGCAAGTAAATATGATGATAAATAGGAGTAATGTCACTGCTCCTGTTTAATTTACTAAATTAAAATGTTACTTACTCTTCACAAACTTGTATTTATAAAGTTGAATTGTAATATAATTTATGTTTACCGAGTTATTGTGAATGCAGAATATCAAAAACATACAAACAATAAATTACCAGCCTACTCATTTCTAGAACCACACAGAATTTTTTTAGTCAACATGCAGATACGTTTGGACAATTTCGTTATTTATTTTTGTAAGATAGAATGGTTATGTTACAGTTCCGACGCATAATGTAAATCACTTTTTGTTATTGAATAAGTGTTGTTTTTGAACAGACAACACAGTAATCCATAGTTTTTATGGTGTTTGCTTTTTTACTGTACGACCAGAAACATGACAAAACCGTCCTATATTTTCAGCATGTTTATAATTTTATGTGCATGGAAATCCATGTTGAACATCTAAAAATTAGACATCACTTTCTGTAGGACAATTTGTGTTCTATGCTGCCCTTAAATCCCACATAATTAAGAGTTAAGAGGCATCACATAGAACATAGTTTGGAAATCGTACATCTATTTTAAATATTGCTAGTTGCTAGGATGTTAAGAAGATTTAAGGATTTGAATTACATAAATCACAAATCAGTTAATTTAAATGTCCAGATTGGACTGAAACTATCGCGGCATGGCAAAGAATCGTTAAATAATAAGCAACTCACTGGTAGAATGAAGTCCTTCCTTTCTGGAATTCTATTCGTTGTGCTCAGAGTAAACAAACTAGACTTTCACTGGGCTTAAGACAAAAACACTAAAGGCGCCTGAGTGATAAACAAAATGTTTTGCGTCAAAATTCGACAGATCCCTACTCATTGTCCGCGTGAAAACTCATCCCCAAACAAATAAAATTCTCAGAATAAAATAATTAAAAAGCGCTCTTCAATAATCATCGGCAATTCCTAAAATCGTGCCACATTTTTCAATTAAAAATACAAAGTTGAGCAATTGGTCTTCCCTGATCCAAAAACGAGCATCGTTTGCGATTACTCACCCCGAGGCGTGTATTTTCGAACCAAACACTCAGCGCACTTTGCATCCACACAAAAAAACGGATGAATCCAAATTAAAAAGATCACATGGGTTAATGAAGATTTTTGTTTTTTTTTTTTTCTCCACTCTGAGACTGGAGGCGATGAGCGCTGCTCTAAAAATGATGATACCTATCATCAGGGCGAATCATAAGCAACACCACTTCTCTTCAAGTGGACTTCTTTGTTCCTCGGAAGCAACGTAAACATGAGACGCGTCTGACGCGTCTCTCTTGCTGTGTGTTTCAGGACACGAGGCAAGAAAAATGACTACCAACAGCCCGCTAGCCGAATGAGTAATGTTTGCAATCCTTTTTCTTCGACAAATGCTTACCCTTAACACAAAAAACAAAAAAAGAATGAAAACGGGCCACAACAAAGGCGGTAATGTGTGAGACGGTTTTTGTGGGAATTTTGTCGTCGAATCGGGGTCAGCAAAAGGAGCTGCGCATGAAAAAACATGAGCTTCGAGTAATTTATCAAAATGAAAATTGAACAATGACTGCTTTTATCGAAGAAAAAGAAACGAAACGAATTTTTAAGCCAACCTGGTCTCGGATCAAAACTAAATATTTGGAATGAGAAATTGAATTAGTGTAGCAGAGAAGCATGTGTTTTTAATTAAGAAGTAGTCTTCAGTCGGAGTTTGAAACGTGCCACAAATACTTTAGTGCCACGGGAAATCCATTTGTGGACTATAAATAGCTGATTAAAGTTGGAGTAATATTTTTGAAGGCTATGTGTGTTTTTTCATTGCGCTTATTACCTTTGTGAGTCATTTTGTATGTTGGACAGCAAATTAAAATAAAATTAATGAGCGACGTGACAAACGGCTTCCTTTCGGCGTGGCACGGCGCAAAAAACCGCGGCTGTGGGAATGATGTTTTGATGTTTTTTGATGATTCCTTCTGGAGAGATGGTAGAACTGATCTGAAAACTGGTTCAGTCGGTGACTTGGTCGGCTCAGTTTTCGGACCTGGTTACTGATGTGTGCGATGGTAAAAGGAACTGACATATTTTTCGTGGAAGAATGTCTACGAGTCAGTAGCAAGTCTCTAGAAACAGGTAAGATCGGAGTATAAGAGTAAAAAGGACTATCTCTGGCATAGAGAGTTTTGGGTTTGTTATTTCTCTTTCGCGAATAAAACATCTCGAACCATTTTAATTGCGAAAATTATGAAGAATATTTGAGTTTGTTGTTGAACTACACGACAACAAAGTTTTTCATCGGCATGTTTTTTTGAAATTGCCGATTTTTTTTTCTGTGCCACCTTAGAATCACGAAAAACTTCTATGCAAACTTTTTTGCATCAATTGAATTTATGAAAGCTACTAAAGGTCGTGTCAAGAATACCGGCGGCGTACGATACGAGACAACGCACTATTAAATTTGATAAGGGCTTAGTTTTCCAACATAATTTTAAAGGCTAATAAGAAAATTATGGAACCAAAAAGAGTCCTTTTATTGGGAATGAAGAGTGAAAGAATGACACGATGAGTTTTATAGCTCCAGCTATGAGAATATTCTTCTGATCAGTCTTAACGCATTTCCTTCACGGGCTGGGCATTTGAATGTCAAACAGCTGAGGGATCTAAGTTTTTTCAAACCGCGGCTTCAGAACGATGAATTGGAAGCGAAGGCCTATAGATACGAATCCAACGATGGAGAGGACGCTTTTGGTTTAATTTTGGTTTACAGAAAGAGCTAGCCCAGCGTTTTGGAGAGTTCTTTAAAAAAAGATTTGTTTACTGGAACGGTGATGATACAGAAAGTTTGAAAAATCTATAATCGAATCTAGAGTTTTAGTACCACGTCCTGGTTAAAATATTTCCACATCGAAATGACCAAACAAAACCGAATGCAAAAGCGAAATTTAATTGTCTTCCGTCCTAAATCGCGACTTTGACAGTTCTGCTTTCTATTTCATGGCTCTCGACCATTTCCCAGAATTCCACAGAGTCAACAACTCGTCGTGGTCACCCGGATCCGTAATATTGATTGCCACCAAAAAGACATCGACCGCATGTATCTGCCGTCACCAAATTGTCACCCACAAAAGCGCCACAACTCTCTGCCGCGAGATGGATGCGTCCCATTATCAAACAACCTTCCATTTCACTAAAATCCCCTATTCCAGCACAAAATTCAATTGAACGCAATCGCAAATCTACCCTCCACCGTCCTCTGTCGCAATATTTATGCGTGGGAACTCCCACCATGTTTACCCGACTACGGCTGGTCGTTTAACTGCATTCCACGAACGACGGCTAACTTCACTTAATGCTGCCTCTGTTTTGGGACCTGAAATTGATTTCATTACACATTCTCTTCATGTCCATCGCATTAAGAATCCCTCATGGAATCCCAATCCAACTCTTCCGTCGCAAAAGCGTCATTCCCGCCCTTCTGTCTGGCCGCGCACATCGAGCATACAAATTTTCCCGTCGCGCGACTGCGGCGAAAATCGA
The DNA here is from genome assembly GCA_905187475.1 of Syritta pipiens. Classification (NCBI taxonomy): domain Eukaryota; kingdom Metazoa; phylum Arthropoda; class Insecta; order Diptera; family Syrphidae; genus Syritta; species Syritta pipiens. The sequence continues at coordinate 32,837,248 of LR994572.1, read as the reverse complement.
AAAGTTTTCATTTGTTTCCATTTCAAGCGGGACGTAATAAATCGACATTGCCAAAAACTCCATTCCAGCCATGTGTGCCATCCGGGACGTGCATCAATCTCTGTATTCTGATGCGTCTTAGCATGGACATTCAGATTCAGATTCCACAACAAAAATAGGCTCAATATTCACACTCTCGCCGGGCAGTTGCATATTTCAATTTACCATGAAATTAACTTTCATTGTGGACGGCTCTGTGGTGCGTATGGCCTGCCGGAGGCCTATAACTGAATCGTGCGCCACATTTGCTGCCTTGGTCCGCGGTGAAATGGACGAGATTCAACAGTCCGGCGCGACCTTAGAAATGCATCTGGCAGAATCGAGTGGAAGAATGCCGCTCCGGTCGGAATACACACCGAGGACCGGAGTATCTGTGTTGATCGTTAGTCACGATCGACGGAGTATTCAGGTTCACCTACTTCTTTGCTTCTTTAATTTCGTCGATGCCGATTGTGATTCCCATTCCCGACTACGATGTTGCTTCAGCCATGTTTGTGTTTTGTTCTTTATGGGCAAAACATTACGAAACTGGTCCGAACGCGACACGTAGTAATGTTGATGGTCGTCGTGTTGTGGAACCACGCAAAACCTTTCCGCCGTCGTCGAAGGGCAGTTGATCTTGTTGAGACCGATGATCCACTTTTAATGGTCGACGACGTTGTTGCTGTCGTTTCCTTGTAATGCGTGCTCATTAAAACGAGCCACAACGTTAGTTGGCTCAGAGCACAGCACACAAAAAGGCAAACGCTAATTTATGTGTTGACTAAGAATTTCAATGAACTTGGCCATTACAGGGAAACAATTTACTGCTGTGAACACCGTGCCCCTGAACAGATGTAATTTATTTATTTATCTTTTCTACTTCAGGGAAAGGGAACGAACAAAAAAATATAAAAAAATTAACATACTCGAACGACGCCCACAAGAAGCATGAATAAATCAAATCCACTTGTGGATTCCATTGAAATCGCGTGTTAACAATGCGAAAGCTGTGTATTTGGAATCATAATTTGCAGGCTACTTAATGAGGCTGGCAATGTAAGAGCGGCTCGGCATTAATTATAACTATGAAACGTCGCGTCTTCGCGTATCATCGGGCGAAAGTGGCCTGGTTATGCTAATTGTTATGTCACTGCATTGCTACTGTGGGCGTTGGGAACGTTCCGTGAGCGCCACATGTTTGAATTTGATAAAAAATTTGAACGGAGAAGGCCGAGATTGGAGCGGCCACACCCTGTTAGGGTTTAGTTTGTAAATTTTTATTTACGGGTGGCTACGAGAGATGGAGATGTATAAAGTAGCTGAGTGTTTGAGTTTAAAATTTTCGGGGAAATATGAGTTTAAAATTTTCGGGGAGATATAGATCAAGGGCAATATACACCGATTTGGGTTCACAGGACTGCATTTTAGACGGTTGATGCTACCTCAGCGGCGAATTCATTGTGAAGGAATATTTTTTTTGCGAGATAAGATTTTTTTGAGTTTAGTCGATTTTTCTACAGAAAGCGTAACTCTCCAGTCAACGCTACCAACTAATAAACAGGCTTTCAAACTGACTCTGGGACCACCCTTAGCGACATAAAAAAGCTATTGTAATGCAAATTTGAGATGTTTTGCAGCTCTAAGAGGACGGAGAAGAACCTACCAGAAAGCCAGGCGCTATAATTTGATCCAAAAAGCCGTCAAATTGGAAATACAAGGCTCGCTTTGCTTTTAAACGGAATAGATCAAAAAAGAGGAAACTCCGCAAAGCTTATATTGTCTCCCAATAACTTGAGATGTCTTCTCAATCAGGAGATGCAAACCTTACAAAAAATCCTTGCATTAACTTGGATTGTGAACAGGGGGAAAAGAGAGTTTTTAAGTGAAATCAACTTAAAGACTGTAAAGGCTTGAGATAAGTCCTCACATTTTTAACAATCATTTCAATAGCTATTGTATTTTCGAATAAACCGCATTTAAGGTTTTTTCGTGAAGACTGTTTCGAGCTTGTTTTTCCATGGTGTTTACTTACTTTCGTGACTGACTGTAGCTTAATTAAATAGCAGTTTGTGATTCTTTGACAAAAGGCAATTCCGAATTTTCAGGAATTTGGTTTAAAAATTCGTGTCTTTTTATTCAAATCCTTAATCCAATGACTTTAGATAGACTCATAAAAAACCAGCGGCTTCGTACCGCATGACTTTGTAGGCACGGGTCTCCTTATGGAGACGATGATTCCATCCATTGGGAACTCACTTCCTCACCCGCAGTGTTTTGCCATCAAGTTTTTTAAAATTTTTGTAACAGAAATTCATTGTTCACTTTTTTGTAGCGATGGTAACATTTCATTTTTGAAAAGTACGGCTTGACAATGCCACCGGTCAACCAAGCACACGAAACAGCGCATTTTCCGGAATAGCTAGCTGATAAAATGTTAGAAAGTTTTCACTATCCCAATTTGTTTTATTGTGTTTCAAATTGTTGTCTCACGACGTGTATTGTGGTGGCAGTAGAACTTGCAGACTGCTCTGTGTATGGAAAACTGATTTTGGAAAAAAAATGTGTACTCTGACTTTTGTTAAAAAGATCTTTTCAATGCGGATATAACAATTCCGTAGCTCTATACGAACGTACGCTTGAAATTTTTTTATGATCAAGAAGTCAGAAGAAGACAGTTTTGAATCGTATAAAAAAATACTATTGAAACTCTTTATTATTGCCTGAAACTTTTAAAGAGTTGTCACAGTGATTGTCTGTACGTGGTACTACGAATTCGGTCTAAGGAAACACCAAAACGAATTTTTCGTCCTTACCTCTAGCTTAGAAAATCCCTGAGTATTTCTGCCATAAAAAGCTTTGAAAATCGCTATTCGGAAACGGCAATGAGCAGCTAGTCTCTTCTACATGTAAATAAGAACCCACGGGCTGCCACGCCATGCCTAAAATAAATATAATTGTCCCACCAAACAGGCTATGCTTGATGAAGTGAATAATTTTGAATCAATATTCTTTTAAGTTTTATTAAATAACTTTCACAAGTTGTTGTAGGCCTTGTGTGTAGGCCATTAAAAATGACAACTTTTGGGCCAAACATGATTCAATAGACTACATTGCATCAAGTGAAATTTGATTGATGAAAACAATCAGCTAGTTACGCTCCATGCAAGTTGCTCTCGTGCCTATTTTTTGTTGACTTCACATCAGTAATGTATGATTACAAAAACATGGTACCACATGCTAGATAGGCGATAAAAAAACGAGATTTATTCAAGGAGAAAACCAGTAAGCATATAATTTCGCGAAATAGTCCGGTCGAATGGTTACTACTGATAGATTTCCTTTTATCTGGTTACATTGACTTATTATTCTGGGAATTAGCAATGTGAGAGAAAGCAACGAACAATGCCAATCACTTTTCAATAAAAGAAACCTCTATTTCAGAGCCATATTATTTGGCAATCGTATTAATGAAGAGGTCCTGTTCATGCTGCTCAATTCCCATAAGAATCGTTAATTTGAAACTACTCTACCGACAATGGTCATGAAGGTTTTTCTTTTATAAAAACCAGAGCACCAACCCAATCTTTAATGCTTGACACGTTAAATGCGATCAACGAACTCATTTAAATATCCACACAACGAAGCGACAGACAGCTCCTCTAAGACCTAAGACAAAGAAGAGCCGATTTGCTAATTGCAGCACCTTTCACTTCAATCTCCTTTCCGAATCACTGCACATCTATCACACTCTCGCACACACGCATTGAAAACGAATCAATTTCAATCATGTCTCTCTGTGCCAATGAACTCGGTGTCCGTGTTGCCGCCCCTGCCCTTTTTCCAACAGTCATTACCTAATTGAACTCATTAATGTGCACTTACAACACCAAGATTCGCCGCCCTTCTCGTCGTTCCTGATGCATACGCACACACGCCCCTCTCACAGATTTTTAATGAGTTCATCGATACTTCCAAGACAGACTCTGTCTTCTGTGGACGTCTCTTGGCGTCGCCGTTGTCGTCGACGACGACTAATGTGAAGGCAGCGTACGAGTGGGTTCACTTTGATTGCAACTATTACGTCTCTTGCGAGCTGCAGACTATGTGAGGAGGGAGTAAATTAAATTTTTTTTTTATCCGTCAGCCGTCCCTCTAAGTCTTTGGCGTCTGCAGAGATCACTGCACTACACCTCCAGAGGATGCGAGATGAAGTATTTTTAGATACTGGTGCCTGCCTCTCTCTGCCACTGTGCACCGGAGAAAGGAACCTTCGTCGTGCGTCGCCTGCTACATGCGGCAGGAAAATAACAACAGTGGAGAAGGAAAGGAAGAGGAAAAGACAGCACCTTACCTTGTTTACCTTATAGGATACTTTAAAGTTCAATTGCGTTCACACAGCATCTTGAAGTCACGGCGCAGATACATCTGTATCTGTATTCTATTCGTGCTCCACGAAAAGGTGTATCTTTTCGTGCGCCGAGCAACTGGGTGAAACGTTTTGTTTTTATTGTCCCGCAAGAGAGAGAATGAAACTTGAGATTTTCCAATTGTCGGAGAAAGAAACTCCCGGGGAAGTTGCTTCCCTCCCTGAAAGCAAAACATTCACGTGAGTATGTGTGTGTGTGTGTGTGTGGGGCAGCAGAGACAATTGATTAACCCGGCGGAATGCCCACGTTGATGGTATTAAAAAGGAGTGCCTCTGCAGCGGGACGACGACGTCGGAGTGAGCCCCATAAGCCATGTGGAAGCTATAAATTTTACAGTCCAACGCAACAGCCCAGGACAGAGCTGGGGCGGGTCGACGTCGCTTTTTTGTTTTTCTTGTTACCTTTCCAATGCGGCCAGCAGAAGCAGTTGCAGTGAATTAAAGTTGTTTACTTAATCGATAGATAAACAATATCGCACTGATTGAAAAGAGGGGCTATCTGGTGCATCGATGGATCTCGTTGCATTGTGTATCGTCGTCGGTGTTTATTTATCCTATCTGTGATTTCGATTCGTTTCGTTTCGTTTCGTTTCTTTTTTTTCGGATGTCTATGCAGTGATTTCTTCTTTTCAGGCGAGATGATTGCACTTCAGAGTGCCCTGCAACAAGTGTCTGCTGTGGCGATGATTACAGGGGGCGCAGAGTACTTCGGGATGCTCCCTATTATGTGTCACTTCTTTCTCCCTCTTTGAGTGGGTGCTTGAAGATGGATTAAGTTGGAGTATCGCGATATGTTTAATATCGGCTTAGCTGCTTGAGTGATGTGTCTCTTGAGTGGCATGGGATTCAATTGGAATGCTGAAAACATAGTTTTGCAACCGAGTGTGTCCCTAAACTGGGGAGTCCCTCTTCCACTCTGTGTACTCCATAATTGGAGTACGACATCATTTCCAAATATAATTTCCCAGACGATTGTTGTGTGAGTGCGTCTGCTGGGGATGCGTGCCGCTCTTCAAATTGTACCAAGAGTCGTGTGTGCTGTGATCTATTGAGTTGGTGCTGAGTCACTGAGCTTCAATTATTTGCGAATGTTGTTTATCTTAGGCGGATTTTGTAATGGAATTGTTTATAGTGATGATGTGTATCTCATTACGAAGTCTTCCCAGTCGCAATTAGTAAAATTGGGTTTCACTTCTGTTTAGTTTGAAATTAAATTAATCATGAGTTTGAAATTTTCATATGATAACTTCTCTGGCTTCTGTGGATGAGCACTTTTGATATTTTGACAGATGATTGTCTGACAGTACCGTCTCCAGTGGGGAAGAAGATGTTTTTAAATGGAGCAGATGCTGTCACCACATTTCTCAGGGTGAGATCGTTTTCGAATAACGCAGTCAATTGTTTATGTGCATGCTAATAAGTAGATAAAAGTAATCTGTGTGTGGAAACTTTGAAACAAAATGCTGTTTTCCTCCTCCTAATGAGTTTTAAATGCGCTAATATAACATAGTTGGCGAAATCCATGTCAAGGCAGTTGCGGAGCGTTCCATTGATAAGAAATTGAAATGTGAATGTAAATGCAATGACCTTAACATAAAAACTTAAATTTGCATGTGAATAAACGAATATTTGTAACTGCATTTAGAAGAAGACTTACAGAGCATTTTTTGTAATTAAGTCGGAAACATTTAAAACAAGAATGTTTTTTTCTTACCAGTGTGTAGCTTTTGTCGTAGCAATGCTACGTTTTGTAAGTAGTTTTCTTAGGCAAAATCGTTCTCTTTAGTCCTCTAAATGTCCTTAAACCACGAGATTTCATTGCGCAATCTATGGAAAAGAGATTTTTTTCTTTGGCAAAGTATTGATTAGCAGATTTAATCGTTGACTCCAGCTAACTCTATTACTGTACAACGGCACCATTTCAACATTGATTTCGTGCGATTACAGTCATCTTGAAGAGTAGATCGAATTCGATCATCACCACTTCACTTCATCGCCACTTCATCATAGGATCATTTATTTTAGAGATATTGAAGATTAAAGAAAAGTTCTTTTCTTTTTTAAGAAGATCAGATTTTAAATTTTATATTTTAAACTTTCGTTTACCGTGTTATACGTATCTAATTTAAAGAGCTGATCTACAGTGCCTTTGATTGCTTCGCTTTAAAAATATAATAATCAGACTAATTCTAGGAGTAGGAATTATATTTTTTGTTTGTTATTTTTTGCCTTATCTTGGACCTGCATGTGTTCGGTTAACACGACGACGCACTAACCACAAAACAAAAGAATGCCACCACATAAAGGAACGCCGGAATAATATTTTATAAGAAAGTGTTCAAATTTGGGTGCCCCAATGCCTCGAAAACTAAAAGCTGCGTTAAACTCATAAGGTTATCTTACAAAATATTAAAGACCCAACAAAATAATCATTTCTTGGGTAAATAAAATAATTACGAATACTTCTGCGGTTTGCAAAATGAATGATTTCTACTCATGTTTTTCCTCACGTTTTAAACTTTCTTAAGAAGAAAAAGGCAAGAAAAATAATGAAAAAAAGTTATGTTTCTAGGTTTAAAACGAATCTGTTTTTAAGATTTTCAAAGCAAAATAATCAAGCTTAGAATACTCCTGCGAGGACCAATCTATACGTCGGATTAAATTTTCTGCTAATAGGATCAAAAGTACAGAGTACTTTAAAAGTTCTTAAATCTCTTTAAATACCAAGCACAAGGAGTAAAAATTAAAAAAAAAAGTGAAATGCATATGTACATATTCTTTGAATGCAGGTGATATTTACATACATTTTTTATAGGTTACATTTTTATTTGCTTAAAATTTGAAAATAAAAAAAGAACATTGCAAATTAAGATTAATACGCTTTTTTCATAAGAATCCGCTTCGGAAAATAGTTCTTCAATAGAAATGCTGGGACTATATTTTCAATAAACATTTGATTTAACGTAGTAACCAAATCTTCAGCTACATCAGTCCCTACGAAGTTGGAAAAAAGGGCAAGCGTAAATTTTACACCCTGTTCTGCTGATTAATAACAATTAAATTCACAACTCGCTGAAAAAAAGCAGACGAATTTTTTGCACTATTGTGTGACTTTTTTTTTACAATTTCCTTTTTCAAATTAAAAAAAAAAGGCATATGTTTGTAGCTAATAATAATAAATAATAATCTGCGTAACAGCCCATACAAGGCCAGAGCATAGCTTGTTCGCGTCTCCACTGTGTTGTGCGCGATATAATTTGACACAAGTGGAGGGAACCTACTGTTTAATGCCGGTTCCGAACGGCGAATTGCGAAAGCTTTCCATGACAGTTGTTACTCTAGGAGGATTGTCAGTCGTTCGCTGGAGGTGGGGCCGTGAAAATTGTTTGTGGTCTTCTTTTCCCGGGCTGGATTCGAACCTGGGTACTTTCGCTCGTTTGTAGCTACAACAGCAAAACTGAGTCAGTCGTATTTTTATACTCTTAAAATTAGCTTGAGAGAAGTTATCAAGTTTCGGAAATACATATTTTTGAGAAGGTTTCTTCCAAATAAATAGCTTAACCTAAGTTAGTAATTCTACAAAAATAGCGTAGTGAGAATGTCGCTAATCACAACCAAATCAGGTCCTAAGTCGTCAAAAAGGATTTTCTTCAAATTTTCTAAGCAGTTGAGTAACCTGTTAACCTGCGTCGGCTTAAGTCTAAAGCCCCATTAAGAACTCTGATCAAAGCTAGCTTCAAACGGTTTGCAGTTGCTAGAACTATTTTAGTACCCACTTGGCGAGGTTTCTAAGCCATAATCAAGGGTTAAGACTAAGTTCAAGTCAAATGCACAGATTCCAAGAACACCTTCACGCGGTAGCTTGTGCTCCGTTTAAAACAATTGTAGGCTTGTAACTTGAATACTGTCTTCGGCTTTTCAATAGTCTGAAGTAGGTTAGTGTGCACATAGCTATCGCTTGGCATCAGATTATATAAAGCATACAAAATCTCTATATATGATGCAAAATTTCCAAAAAAAATGTGCAGAACGTAAAACTCATACTCGTACAGCGCTCTTTAAAACAGAAAATGTTGAATAACACGAAAGAAAATTGTGTGCGTATTTTGCCTTTCATTTTGCTATCCGGTCTTGTTGTATTGTAATTGATAATTATGGATTTATGATGCTTTCTGCTTTTCATTAAATGGGGTGAAAGAACATCAATTTTGCATGCTGTAAAACAAAAAGCCATAAAGATGGTTCAGGTTAGGGTTCAGCACTGCACTAAAGTCAGTTTACGGTCTTCAATGTTCAAGTTGACTGCGATAGCAAGAGATCCGTTTATTTGTATGATGCCATTGACTTGCTTTCGATCGACGATGGATTCATATTCAGTGCATTCGACTCGGAAAGTGACATTTCGAATGATGTGACTTTCACCGCAATTTGTCTCCTCTACAACTCCTACAAATGAATAAAAAAAAATGGAAAACTTTGACAATCTAACGATCGCTGAGACCGTCGTTACAATGCCAAAAGCGTGCAAATTTCATTTCACAAAAAAAGCAATAATACAATCCTTTTCCACCCAAAAAAAATTAACCACATACACCATCACCAGGTGTCTCATCTCTCACATCAATACACTTCATCCAATTACAAAACTAATGAAAGCACATTCGACTTTAATTACAACCACAGGAATGCATTGATGAACCATTAAATCATTTCGAAAGCGCACTAAAGTGTGAAGCCATTTCGAGCGTAAAACAATGTCGATTGTTAATTGCGTCGGTAACAAGGTATTTATTACGAAATTTATTGCACTTTTGCTACCGGTCTGCTCTGAATAGTGATCGGCTGAGTTATTTGAACCTGTTTTCGAAGCGATTTTTATTTCCTCTGAGAAATGTATCTGGATAGAAATCAGTTAAAGATGCTAATGACACGAGCCAGCGACTTTGATGGATCTTCTAGCTAATTTGTCTAACGAGCAGATTGTGGATAGAATTTCTAGTGTTTTGTGTTTTGTTGGGCCAGAGGGATTTGTTTTGTTTTTCGTGAATAATGATTTTGAATGAAATTTAAAATTTATCACAACTGATTGATGCACTCGCTTCGAGTGGCGCTGTTTCTTTTTTTTTGGGAAATTAACTGATGAAATGAATTGTTAAAGCCTTGCGGTTGTATTTGATTGTGTGATGCGTGTGGGGTGAAAAAGAACATGAGAATTATTAAGCGGTTTTTGATTTAATTATGAACAGCGACCGCGGGCTATAATCTTAAAAAGGCGCACGAGTAGGGAACGAAATTAATTCAGTTTGCTGGAATGGCCTTTTCTTTTTGGGGGAAAGACAATGAGAACTTTCATAAAGTTCATAGATTTTAAACAAACACAGATTAATGGCACTAAATGACGTTTAAGTTCTTTAATATTTTGTGTGAAAAATATACTTGATAAGAAAACGTAATGAAAGAACAATAAGTAAAAATTTCTCTTTTTTGGCGAAAGAGGTTTAAGACATTGGAGAAGGGGCTAAATTATTGTTTTTCTTCTATTTGAACTGGATATATTTCTGTTAAAAATATTAGAATATCACTTTCTCAAAACAAATAACTAGAAACATTACTTGAATCTGGTTCTCTAAGAATCAAATCGGAGTCAATACACTTAATGTGTGAAGAATTTTCATCCGGCAGTTTAAGCGTTTTTTGCTTGCTACTGCCTAATGAGCACCCTAAATTTGCATTGTTCAATTTTTGGTTTAATGGACTCAGCGCGAGCATTGGGTTTTAAAAAAGTTGGGAAAGCTGGACGGTCGAAGTATCAAGGCAAAAAGAAAAAAAGTGTCCGTACGGCAATATTAATTGCACATGCTTGTGACTCTCAATCAATCTTCTATCCTTTGTGATTTCATTTTTCGACATACGAGTATTTTAAAAGGTAAACTGTAAAGTACATTGCTTTCATCATTGAAAGCAATTACTGCCTGTCAATATTGTTACTTCCATTGCCAGAAGATCTACATTGTACATATACGAGGCAATCACAGTTCTTGTGCCTTCAACTAACACTGTTTAGTAAAGTAAAAGAAAAAAAATGCGGGCAATCAATTTGTTGAAGTCAGAATTAAACTTCGAATTTACATAAATTCAAGCTTAAAAGAGGTTGAAATATTTGTTAAGTAATTTAGAGATTAAAAATCGGATTGCATAGCGACCAACATAATTTGATCGATTAGATCATATCTGTGACGTTGTAAATATAAGTCACCGTACATTTTTATCTAGATAGGCTAGGTCAAATTTTTCTTTTAAAAGCATGTAGGTTAGGGAAAGTCGATGATGTTGCTTCTGCACCAAAGTTACGGCGCTAGAAAGTTTATTGACTTTGCAAAGATTAATCTGTCTGACTCCTAGGGGAGCAAGTGGTTACAGAACAGGATGTGTGAAGGTTTTAAGCTTGTAAGAAACCGTCAACTTACCGACAGCTTCATATCCAAAGCGCACACAGTTTTTGACAAACTGAACTGACCGTCAGTCAGCCAGAATGCGTTATAAGCTTGAAACATGTAGATTTTATTGCACTCAGGCAATAACAACACTCAAGGTACCAGACGGTGGGTGAGGCCAAAATTTGTATACGATCGCCAGTCGCAAACACGCAGCTCCAAGCCATTAACACCCGTCGAAGCACTTGTTTCATAACTAATGGTCGTGTCATATCGTTAACTAGATGTTAAGTATACTTTGTGTGAACTGAGCCAGCCTTTTCCCACCCTTCGACATCAATCACAACTCTCCAATCCACTCTATTGTTCAAATGGACATTCTTGAATTCCTTCGTAATTACCCCGACAGCAAACGGAGAAATCCTGCTCTCAACAACCAGACAATTATACCCTTCAATGCCGGAATATGGTCTGCATTAGATACCGTTGAATGCAGAAATAATTCCTCAGAAAATCGATTGGCCATCAAAGTTGATTAGCTCCCCGTTCGTTCGCTCGGTCGTTCGCGAATGTCGGAAAAGCCCCATTTTCAACATCAATGGACCACTTCCTCGAACGCCAATCACTTACCGCCCCCCGCTAAATGCGCTCAAGAGTGCTTGACGAGGATCGAGGCCGACGAAGAGTTTTTCCGACCCAGACCAGACACGTCCTCGCTGCGCCGTGGTCCGTCATTCCATCTGAGAGATGCATATCTGTCTTACATAAACCGTTCACTCGCAGCGTCCGGACCAGCTCACCACTCCAGCTGCCTCTGCGATTTTCAAGCTAATTAACTATTAATAGACCCACAAACAACATCAAAGATAACATGGCCACCGACCACACCGTCGAGGAGTCATCGTCGTCAGTCAGCTGAAGCAGCTCAACTCAGAACGACAGCGTCAACGTCAACGTCAACGACAACGACAACGATGGCAATGGCGATGGCGACGGAGAGGATGCTTTTATTGCACTTACAACGAATGCCCGTAGACAACGCTAATTTCAGTCCATAATTGTCTCTCGCACTGATCCACATGTGAGTGTGTGTGCCAGAGAGATTCGTCCCTAGAGATTTCCCTGCCCCGAGTGGGCACTAGGACTTAATTACCGGAAAAAACACTGCTGAAGACGATCACCAGAGTCGCGCGTTGGCGAGTGCTGAACCGGACCATTCCTGGCGATGATGCCGATGTTCCACTACATGTGTCATTACTAATCGCATCACATGGCTGCATGGATGTCTGCTCCGATGTCCTGCGATTGCGATTGTGACAGCGATTCTGGCCAAAAGAGTACGAGTCATTCATCTTTGACCGGGTTTTTTTTTTTCTTTTTCTCTGCATGTGGCTTTTTTTAGTCTGTGACGGGTGGGCCGGTCTTTTGATCCTGCCCGCTTAGTTTGCATGAAAACGAGAATGTAATGGAAATTGACGGTGTGGGTGTCGTCGGGGGGTGCTCGTGGAATTGCATTAGGAAATTTAGGCACTTTGGATGAGTCGCTCCGGTTCGGGGTCATCGTTTTCTGTCCTCCAGTTTTTTTTTTCCTCTGTCGTTGAAGTGACTTTAATGCATTTTGTATGCACTTCCTCTGAACGGATTGAGCATAATTGAATGACGAAGAATGAACTCGAGGCGGGGGATTTGAGTAGTTACGAGATTAGGATTGTTAAGGAAAATTGGGCCAAATTAGGAGTTAAAACTCAAGCGAAATTTGAGATTGATTGAAAGGGACTATCGTTTTTTGAACTGCTTGGACTATTTATTGCTTTTAATCGGAGTTTTACGTTAACAGCTCGATAGCCACGTTGATAGAGTGTCGGATGGGTTTTAACGGCTTTGGTATGACCATCTGTCAATTTTTCCTCACAAAAATGTTGCTTATTGTTTTTTTTTTTTGTTTTATTATTTTAAGAATACATTGAGGAGACCTGTTATTGTTAATTGCAAAAGGAAGTTGAGATGGTTTGAGTTGTGCGTAAAAAGTGGTATCATAAAACTGATTTGCTATGCTCATGAAAATACCAAATCATGTTTGTCATGACTACAAAAGGATGTTGAATGCATAAGATAGGACTGCGCTTTAACCAACCCATCATTCTCAGCGGTCTAAAAAGTCTTTTTAAAGAGAAGTATTTAAGTTCTTGTAACAGAAGATATTTTATTTTATCATATCGATAGTTCTTACCGAAATTTAAAGAGTACCGAGCTTTGGATATTGGATTGAAAGACTGGATATTTCAAATAAAATTTGCCTGCCGGGAAAAGTAAATCTTTTGTTTGTTTTTTGTTGTGGCAATTTATAGTGTTGCAGTTGAAATCTTTTGGAGATAGAAGTAGTTCAATGTCGAAACCGAAAACTTTACTAAAACCAGTCAATATTATGTAAGACCAATTTTGCTAAGAATCAAATCAACTCACAAGCACGGCGGCTGAACAGAACCTTCAGTTCAATCTTGATCACCAACTACCTACCTCCTTATTAAGCTATAATTCACATAGCACACGTCCCAGCAGCCTCGTTTCAGTCCCGGATGAGATTCACGATCTGTTAGAGTTCATTAGGGCGTTTCTTTCCACGTCAGTCTGTTTCAATTTGAGAAGGCAAACTTAAGTGAGTATCAAATGCCGGAAGGAACGTGAAACGGCTAAGAGTTGACTGGAAATTAAGCTGTTTCAACCAACTCACTCCTCGCTTAACTTTAATTACCAAGAAGCCTCCACTTGCACTCATTTTCACCCGCCTGCATCACAATCAGGGCAAATCGTAAACGAGTGCATAATGCATCGAAGGAATTGCCCGATTGCAACTACTTTCAAGATTTCCCATCACAGATCCCGACCAGATCCCATCCCCGCGCCCTGTCGAATTAAATCCGAAACACAGCAGCACAGCACAGCAGGGGAAGTGCAACATCGACCGCTGCTGCAATCAGAAGCATCCGAAAACACGACGACATTATGTTTCCTCCATTATTTTCTATTAGTTTAATGTCGTTCTCCTCTCTCGGTCGTCGGTCCTTATCTCGTGCAGCAATTCTCTGTCCGTTCACCATCCCGGATTGACTTCCATTTCCCCTTGGAGCACACTTAGCAAAAAAACCCTCACAGATGTCGGGCGAGTGGGAGAGACTCTGCGCCAACCTCTGTCGAGATTAGAGGAATTAAGTGGCTGTCATGTCACCAAATGATAGTGGGCTGCTGTAGCTGCACACGGAGTGAAGTCAGCGGAGTCTTGACGAGCTATTTTCGTCTCTCCTGGCGTAGGATGATGGCACATCATCTTCATTCCGTGCCCATCCGGCAGCAGCCCCCATCCACTGCTTTTAATTTTAACCGTGACAAGTTGATTCGTAATAAATTGACCGCGTGATGAATGTTGCGACTAAGCTGCGTGTATCTCTCAGATATGTTTCTCGTTTCTCGCATTCGAGATACACCTCTGAATGGCGGTGGCACGTTTCGATGTCTGCGGAATGCGCGTTGATTTTCATTAATTTTGCGCCAGAGCCGGTCGCCATCGAAGACCGAGAGCAATTTTAATTGATTTTGAATTGGGTTTAGACGCGACGTCCCCTTTTAGGCAAATTATGTTTGGGATTAAAAATTAATTTTCAATACCCTTCCAGGAGGAGGGGCTTTCAGCTTCAGCGAAAGTCTGGGATTGTGACGATTCGGTCACAGGAGATGATGCTGATTATTATTTTTCTGTTTGTTTGTCCGTGAATCTTTTTGAAGGTTAGGGACGGGTAAAAAAAGAATTTTTTAAGAATTTCAAAGCCTTTGTTTGGGTTGGGTTTGTGTTTATTAATGCGTACCGGAGGAGTTTGTCTTTACTTTTTTTTTTGGAAGTTTATTTTCGAAAGAGCGGGGAGCGTGCTGATGAAGTGTTTGCATTCGACGGGTTTTCAAGAGGAATGCTTGATTAGTCTGCCAGTGCCCAGCGGGCATGGGATCTTAACTGAGCAACACAATAGGATTTGGAGTAGAATAATAAACCTTTTCGCCTTCGTAGAGGGGGAGGAATGTCTTGAAAAATTAATGCTTTCGACCTCGGGCTACGGATCTTGAAGAAATGTCGGCACTGGGGTAAATATTGACTGATTTAAGTCGGCAGAGCGGATGGATGGGTTTTTGTTTGAAAGTTTTTTGAAAGCCACGCGTGGTTTCATGATTTTTTGAGAGATAAGAATGTCAGAGGAGGGAACATATTTTTGCCGGTCTTACTTGACTGCAAACGCCAATTTAAGGCATTCATTGCAGACAGTCCTTGGAGATAAACGAAATTTTCGATGCCAAGGATGCAAGTTTGACTATCGAGTTCGAAAAAGTTTTGACTAATTATGCCTTTAATTTAATTTTTTTGGCTTAATTTACCTTGACAGTCATATAAGATGTTCATAAGAGTCGGATTTTCTTATCAAATTTTTTTTATTTTCTATAAATCATTTGAATTCAAGAACTTTCATTTATGGACTTCTGATAGACTGAAAGGTTCAAGACGAGTTTTTTATTTTAGCCCGTTTTTACCCCCAACTTCGAATGTCTATTTACTATGTTTTTGATCTAAATAATTTTCTGGTGGATTTAAAAATAGAAAAGATTTAGTCTGGAGCATGTACTTAGCACATGCTTTGCCCTAGCAAGGATTAGATACAAAACGTTGGGAAGCTTCTCCATTACGTCGCTGAAAGAAGCATCGAGCCTCAAATCGACTCATTTATTAAGTTTCGTTCTGGCATCCAAAGCCTTCTGCCTTAATCAGGGGTGACGGGACGTTGCAAATTTATTTTTCAACTCAGTGACGGTGGTTACACAATGGACCATCAGTGGTCTATGTAATCGTCGTTTCGCCGCCACCCCTTACACTACACTAGTCTGTGCCATGCAATTGTTTAGACTTAAAGAAATGAAGACGCAAAAATTTCGGATGCCAGTTTCTTTACAGCGAATTGGTCACTTACGACTTGACTGCCATTTTTATGGACTGCAAACTTTTGATAAATCAATTTAACGCTAGACTTCTGGCATTTCTGAAATTGGCAATTAAAATGACTCTGAAATTGTTTTTTATGTGAAACGACTAATTAAAAGTTCCATTAGTACGTGTTCATTTGTGGGACGTGTGGTTCAATAACTTGTGTATACGAATGCAACGACGGTAAAAAATTCACTTTGTGAATTGCACATCACAACTGTAAGCGAACGACGAACAAAATATCCAGCCAATCCAATCAACAATTTGTATAAAAACAGATTCTCCGATCCCCAATGGACGGATGTCCTTTTATCCTTTCATCTTCCAAAAGAACCACTCACAGTAGCAGTGCCACCATTCACTATTCACCGTCTTCTGATGACACCAATACACAGTCTTTCATCATTTTATCTTCTTCATTGCATTCTTCCATCTCAATCGGATCGAATCGAAGGAGAATTTCAGTCTCAACGAGGTGATGAGTTCACTTTTCAAGGTTCTTGCGTAAGGTCGATTTCAGGCGTCTTATGCGCCGTGGCGGTTCTTAAATTTAATGCCGGAACCCACACAGACATAAGGTTGTCTAAGAGTTTTATCTACCTGTTGCGATGTAGCTTGTGTGTTATGTCAATGAATGTGAAGTGAATTTTATTTATTCACAACCATTGGTGGTCCATTCACATCCCGCTGAGGCCGTCCAATTATGTCAACGAAGAGGAGAGAGAAATAAGAGTGCCGCTGGTTAATGAGGTGAACGATCTTTGGTGACGAAAAGTGCTCCTGGTTGGAAGTGCATTCGATTTTGAGTAAAGGTGAAAGTGTTTTTTTGTGGCAATGACCCCAGTAAATGCGTCCGTGAACTGCAATAGGATATAATTACCTTCCATTTGATAGACAACGCTTTTTTCGCATATCAATAAAAACTTCAGAACCAAGCCCCACGAGTGGCAGCGGAAGGTCTTGGTTTTGTCTCTGGGCTTTAATTGAATTCGACAAAACTATTTTAGGAAGCCAATGAAAGATAACAGACACATAAATGGATATTTTGGTTCTTTTCCACTTGTGGTTCAATTGAAAATGAATCTAGTAGTGCTATTTATTGAACATCAAAAATACAATTTCGAGAAATTGCTTAAACTCACTAAGTCAGTCTCGATTCGATCGATTTTGATGTCAACTGAATGATAATTGCAATTTTCTCTTAGGCAAAGTTTTAAAGTTTACTTGGCTTGAAATTTATTTGATTGAGTTCAATGAAAGATTGTTTATTGAATTGACAATGAGTGAATCTTATGTGTTTTATTTGTTTGTTATTTATTAACATGTGGCTGCTAGGAACTTCAGCTCTTTATTTATTAAATTGTTAGTGTAAGTATTTATTCTCAGAAAAAAACAACAAGCCACAATAGAAGAAGGTATTTTAGGTTTCTTTTAGCAGCAAAACTTGTACAAACTATTTTCTCCCCAGAATATCTTTCCTGCTTATGTCCAGAATTAAAATTTTGAAAAACCACTGTTTTTTCTTTCCAAATTGAAGAATTAAATTTTTTTGGCATTAGATAATGTTGTAATATATGTGCATACTATATACTAGAATAATATTGAAAATATTGTATTTAGTTAAAGCAAAAAAAGATTTTTGTCTAAAATTTCATCCAAAATTTCAAATTTAGTCGACACAAGCTTTTCTGTGTTTTGGCGGTATATATTTCTGCAGCTTTCAAAGTCAACAGCAAAAGCAGAAGTTTTTCCACATAACAATTGCCATGTTAGTTGCATATTTTTAAACTAAACATGAACATATATCTTCTTCGGATTAGCTGATTTCAAGAAACTTTTTTCTAGTAACTTTATTTGAAAAATGTTCTTTCAATGACTGTTTAAGAAGCTTCTTGTTGTTATATGATAGACTTTATCGATTTGAATTTTAGACATTCAGTGAAAATTTGAAGCCGATTGCGCTCCATCTTCCTCTTTCCTTAGTGCCTTAGTGATCCATAATATTTTGTATCAGCGTTGTTGGATAAGTTAATGGCTTTGCTATCTCTTAACTTAACAACTTTCTTTCCTTCTTCTTTGTTACAGGTTTGTTACAACCGGGTCTCTATGTCGTGATGTTTTCCTCATTTATTTCATTATTTTTAATTTTCAATCATGGATTGTTGTGCCGTAAGATTGTAAAATTTTTATTGACATTTTGGGCTTAGAACCTCTAAATTAATGACTCTTATGACTTCTACATCAGTTTTGGATTAAGTTCAAATGATGGGTCTTTGTTTATAAAGCTCCTTAAAGCTAAAAATTAATATCTCCATGGATTGAATATCAAGATCAGGATTATAGAGAAATTAAAATAACCCCTCGCTCCCCTTTATGTCATCAACACAAGCTTGTCGAATCTCAAAAGTATCCTCCTATCAATTGAAACCGAGAACGACCCAAAATCCTTTCAACTCTCATCTCTCAGCCACATCGACAATGTGACAGACCCAAATCCAATGACACCACATCAGCCACCCCCTATCAGTCACACATTCCAACATAATGCTCCAGTAATTGCCAACAAGTGTCTTAAACGAGGTGCCTCGAAAGAGTCTCCCAGAAAATCCTTTTGAACCTCCCCTCCCCGAAACGATAAAATCAGCGATGCTCAATGCCAGAACTTTACTCCATGAATAGCGATTACAAGATTAATACTTGCACGTAACTCCCGTAAACCCTTCTAAATATGGATTTCCCATTTTACTTCCATAAAAAAGCATCTTCTCCGCAACGTTCCCCGGAGCATCGTTCGCACTCTGTGCTGGATACCTTCCCGACTTTCCTTCTCCCGTGAGCTACATTTTTGCATTTCTTCTTTTTTTTTTTTTAAATTCAAAATTCAAAACTTCTCCACAAGCCACAAGCAGCACGGGGGTGTTCAAAGTTTCCTCTTACGATGCGTCCCTACACACCGAGCCTCCAGAGATGAGCACTCCACCAGTAGCCGCGCGAGGATAGGGTTCAGAAGCAACACCGTGAATTGTTAATAAATTGCATTAACAGTGTGAATTCAAAATTAACCGGATTATGAACCCTTTCGCGGATTTCTAGTCGCGCCTCAATTCAACCCTCGGAGCAGGTGCGAGATTACCATTCACTACGTGAGATAATTCGTGAGCTTTTAAAGTAAAGCAGAGGAGACTGAAAGAAGAAAAAGGATCCTTCACGGGGGAGGGAGAATAAAAAACACGTATTTTTAGAAGGACACGTGTTTGAGCCGACGAAAATGGCAGGAAACATGGAAAATTAACGAAAAGGACACCATGCCATTCCTCCGCAGACGTTCGTGCTAATTTCACCGACAAATTTATGTTCCTCCCCCTAAAAACACGCACACACACAAATACACACATGCACCTAGGCCGGGTTATTGGATAACAAGCTCGCAAGGAGAAGGACTAAACATGCCTTCATATCCTCAATATGTCACATAAGCTTACCCAATTCAAGCGGGAGTGACATTAGGTTACAATATTGCTCCATAAAATTCCTGTCTTCATTCCAGCGAATGTTGCCTCCCACTCCGGCCGTTGTGACTCATCATCATGGAATTTCGGATTCTCCTGGGGAAAGTCCATTCATATCCTCAAGGATAAGCATACGACGTCGAACACGAGCAGGCAGCTACCCCAACCACCTCCTGTGATACGATATCCGGTGCCTCAGAGCCAAGGCTGAGATGATATACGTACTCGGGGGGTGTTTGTCTGCGAAAATACCCTTGAATGACGGGGCTTAATGCCCAACTCGTTTTATCTGTCACATATAGCATTTTGCCGCCAATGACGACGACGACGGCCCCCCACCCCAATTCAATGAGTGCCTTGTCCTGGCTGCGAAAATTTACGATGCTTCGAAAAACTCTATCCGCTCAGAATTCCTGATTAGGTATTCATAGAAAGGCAATAAAATGTAAATGGAGGGGGATGGAAATATTAAATTTTATTTATTGCATATCTCTCATCGGCATCCACCTAAACGTCACAATTAATCAATTAAACAAATTGCCCCGAGTGTGTGTCTGTGGATGGCATCTAGAGTTATGTACCTACAACGACGACGATGCCCAAGGATCGTCCGTGTCCAAACGGGGTTAAGGACCAACTGGGAGCTATTTAAAGTAAATGAAGTCGTCGTCCAACCCCGTCGTCGTCGTTGCGAAACAAAACTCCGAGTCATCATGAAGCTAATTATCTAAAATGGGTCTATCTGCCTATTTATCTCTCGCTATCTTTGCGTACAAATGTCCACTTTTTCTGTTTTTCGTTTCTCCCCCGCCATTTGGAGGCGTGGCAGGGAAATGCTGAAAGTGGGAGCATTGCCATTTAATGGCCTATCTGGGCAAATAATCACGAACGTTTAAATTAGCCATTTAGGCCCCTATAATTGTTATTGAACAATGAAGACGGTCCGGGGGTTCAGTTTAATTGCTGAGACAACAGAAACACAAACAATGAAATTTAGCTTTCTTTTTATTTTGTTTGCCTCGAAGGGTCGTGTGTTTGCGCGCGAGGTGGAATCTAGTAGAATTGATTTCAAAATGAGTTAATAAAAAAAAAAAAACAGGACGCACGCTTTATGGGCCAAGTGATGTAGGTTAAATGGCAGAGGAGATATGAACTGACACGAAGGATTGGGGGAGTTTTTATGTGCCTCTAGGAGAAAGTGTCGTAATTCATGGGATCCAAAGACAGACCGAAGACGGGAGATAAGTGTGGATGAGGTGATGTTCGAGAGGCGTCTTTGGGCAGATAATCGTAAACCCACGACGGCTGATGACCGGCGATCTAGGACAGAACAACAATCTGGAAAGGGATATTTTTTTAGGGAGGCTCTTTTGTTTGCTGGACATAAGATAAGTTGACATAGATTACTGTCGGGTACTTTGTTTCTTCTTAAAATAGATTTTTACGACAATGAGCATTGCTACGTAGATCGGTGTCGTCTCTATTAAAACTGAAATCTATTCTTACCAATGTAAGTTTTTCTTGACTTGTAGTTTCCATTTAATTTGTATGTAAACCAGGCAGTTTGATGGTACACTTGAAGTTCGTTGTTTGGAAATAGCCTTAAAGTAAGTCAGTGTTGCATTAGCCAATAAATAAATTCTTACAACAGGAAATAAATGAAACTATAGTCTACTTAAGTTAATGTATCACATTTATACTATCAATATATTCAATTTTTATAATAGAAATTGATTCTATGTAGCTCAATTCAATGGATATAAATGTGAACAAAATTAAAATTTTATTTGCAAGTTAATTTTTCGACATATCAAACTTTAAAGTCGAAAGATAATCTTCTGGCATTATGATTTAAGCATGGTTTCTGACTGTGACCGCTGGCTCGGACCTAGTCTAATCTGGAGGTGCAAATTTTCGATGACTTTTTATATTGCCGTATATCGGCAATAACGCGGCGAATGTTGTCCACCAAGCGGTCAATCGTTTCGGCTTATCGCCATAGTCTAACGACTTCACATATCCCCACAAAAAATAGTCAAGCGACGTTAAATCGCACGATTTTGAAGACCAATTCATGGGTTCGTAAAGTAAAGCTAAGCGGTTACCAGACGTTTCCTTCAATAAATCAATTGTGGCACGAGCTATGTAACATGTTGCGCCGTCTTGTTGAAACCACAGCTCCTGCACATCATGATTGTTCAATGGATGAACGAAAAAGTCAGTTCTGGCTAGCGTCGTTTTTAAAGAAGTACAGACCAATTATTACACCAATAGTTACTTCTTGTGGATGTAACGGTGTCTCAACATACACTTGAGGATTATCATCACTCCAAATGCGGCAGTTTTTTTTCCATTCAACCAGAACTGAGCTTAATCGCTAAACAAAATTCGGTTATGAAAATTGGGAACAGCACCATGATTTTCAAAATAAATTTGCGCAATTTGGAAGCGTTGTTCAGGCGTCACACAGTGCTAAAACTTCTTTTCTTTTTCCATTGTCAACTAAATAAAGAACTAGAAACGAAATGTAAGACAGCTGAACAGATCATGGCAACATAACAACATAACAAACTAAATATTCAGCATTTATTTTTATAGAGAAAATACGTATTTTTTTGTCAAATTATATTCCTGGGAGCCTTACGAAGATGATTCTGAGTTAAATAAAAATGATTATTAACACTGTGTTCACCGCTGGTCACTGACCGCAAACAGGTGGCCATTTCTGTAGAGCTTATTTAAGATTTCATAATTCGCCAGTATTGACGTCATTCCAACCTTGAAATGGAACTACTAAAAACATTTCTTTCTTATACTCTCTATGAGCACACGTAAAAACTAGACATACAATTCTGATATAAAGAATGTTCAACTACCTTTTAGTGAAAACCTATTCTTTAACCCTACACTGCGCAGTGTGGCAGATCTAATACAACTCAATTCTTACTTCTTTCATAAATTATCTATCACAATTTTACTCTGTTAAGCTTTGTAGATAATCTGCTTCATATATCTTGAAGGGAATAATCATGCCAATTTACGTAGACTAATGGTTTTTTAATTATTATTCTGGTTTTTGCAGCCATAAGTTATATAGGAAAATATTTTTTTAGTAAAATAAAAGTCGCGCAGTGTAGGGTTAAGTAGGGTTAAAACTTCTAGTGACCACTCCAGTCACGTTGCAGAATTTTCTCGCCAAAAGTTGAAACCTCAAGCCAGACTTATCCCCCACAGAGTGGTTTTCCTTCATGTGTAGCAAATGAGACCGCATGCCATTCATGCGTTCACACCTCAAACAAGTGAAAGCCACCACCAGACGAAGACAACAAGCCGTCGAGGCATTAGCCGATCTTTCGTCATATTGCAGCCTGCGGCATCGTCCCGGACCGGAGGGAAATACGATAAACCAGCCATATGCGCAAAGCTCGCCGGGCGCCACATTACCATGCGAATAGATTATTATTTATTATTTTCTTTTTTCATTTCATCTCCTTTTTTTATGTCTTTTCGATATCAATTTTCCTATGGGAAAATGTTTTCCATTTTTATCGAAGAATTCCATAAATCTATTGAATGAGATATGCTTTACATTATCGAGCCCCCCATTGGAGCGCTCCCTTGCTCATATTTAAGGCCCTCTGTGTGTCGTTCAAACAGAATTGAACAGAAAGAAAACCGATAGGCCTTGGCAATTATGGAGAAAGGGTATCGTGTTTCCAAAACCGCAGAATCGTGAATTTCTCAACGCGAAAAACAACGTGTTTCTGTAAAATTAATCGGTAACTGTTATAAATGCGCTAAGCAATAAATATAAATCAACTAACACACACGTGCGTATCTGCATACAGACACGGTAAGGGTTGCAGAGTGAGCGCCTAGTGAGTAGAAATCGAAGGTGAAATTGATGATTGTGGAGCGCGACTCCTGGAAAGGGGCTGGGGGCAATCTCTGTTCACATATTCAACATTAGCAAAACCAGATGCAGATTACAGTGAATATTGAGTAACATTAGCAACTTTGTTTACTTGTTTTTTTCTTGTTGACTCGTTTGAGCGATTTGTTTGTTTTGCCTGGAAATCGCTTTTCGACGGGATTAATTTTCAAACGTGTCACAGTCGTGGTGCCACGATGGAATGTCGGGAATTTCGTTTACTTTAAGAGGCTTAGCGTTGGTGGGAATATCAGAGAGTTGTTCGAAATCGCAGAAATTCATTGTTCTGCTTCAATGCAAGAGGATTTTTCGGAATTTGACAAACATTATTTCAAATTGTGGACGGACATTTTTGAATCAATTTTTTACCAAGCGTCTGTTTGTGAAAATAAATATTGTCGGTGGCTCTTACATTTTATGTTATTTTATAAAAGACAGCGCCGGGGAACTAAGCCCATATGGCATCTTAAAGTTGTCTTCAAAATTTTGCGGTACACAAGATCATTCTTTTCTTCTAGATCAAAGTAATTATTTTCGGAGTGTTAAAACTATGATGTGATGAAATTTTTGGCAGGCCGTGTAGTTATACTAAATCTCAACACATATTTTGTGCGATCCAGCTGCGATCTTTTCTGAATATCTTCATGGAAGAAAATTCCCTGCAAATGCTCATTATTGACACAAAATTCGACAATTGAATCGGTAAGAAGGAAAGGACGGACTATTAGACACATCTGAGTGGACACGTAATTATCTAATCGAATGAATGAGTAAGGATATCCAGATGCATACGGCCAATACGACTTTTGGAAATAATCATCTACATCATCACCTTCTTGACCACATGTTCCACTAATGGGTTTGTGGGGGCAATGCACACAGAAGAGATCTCCAGACAACCCAATCCTCCGCCGCTATCAAGAGCTATGCCCAAGCGTAACCAGGCGGTAACCAGATGGGCCAACCATCTCATCCTGGGTCTGCCAAGCGGTTATCTTCCTGACGGAATCGTATTCAAGGCGCCCCTCGGTCGTCGTTATTCTCGAATACATAAGGTTGGCATCAACATCAACTCACATGTCCCCGCCAATCCAACTTCTAGTACCACATTTTTTTTTATTAACCTAAGCCATAGAGTTAAAAGTTTAAATTAGTACCAAATTAAAGGTGACAACTTGCCATTTACGAATATGTAGGGCTGCGATAATTACCCACATACCCTTGATTTTAGTACGATTTTTCTATGCTCAGCACTTAGCTATTTTCATTTTTAACGTTCGAAAAGCTTGTTTATTGTTGGGGTTTTCTAGGTAAAAATGTGTATGTGGCAAACCATTGCAGCCAACCGTATATATTCGTGAATGGCAAGTCGTCAGCTTTAATTTGGCAAAGTCAACGCCTTTTTAAAGCAACACAGTTGCGTGTGTGTTTTCAAATTTAGTAGACGTGAAAAGATTTTCTGACCAAATATCTTCTTTAAGAATTGTACACAACCACGAGAATCGTTTGCCATTTCCTCGATCTAAATTTGAATTGGGTACGTTCATCTGCGAGAACGATTCTAATGACCCTAAGACCTGAGTTCAAGGCTTCCCTTGAAGTCTATTCAATTTTAATCAGTTTAATTTAACAAAAGTGGCTAAGCCATTTCTTTTGAAAAGAAAATCTTCTTCAGTTCTACTTGTTCAAACAAATAAAAGCTGCTGTGCATGATGTTCCTTTATGTCAGAGCTATAAAACAGAGGAGAGTTAAAAACGAGGTGGCTCTAGCTCTGTCAATTTGCTCCTGTTTCCCGTTCGGATAATGACGAGTTTATGAAAGAACAATTAAGTACAAGCCACTCTTAAAAGTGTTCAAGTGACTAACAACCACCCCACCCGCTCGACCCAATTTAATTGCCAACATAACAACCGCGCAATTATGGCTTACCAAACCACCTAGCGCAGTCGTACGTCAACCGCCGCAACACAACCCAGTCGCATCATTACAACGATTTAAATTTCACATGCCCGCCCATAAAAAATAAGCACACGGTCATTAACCTAAGCCCCTTTTAATTTACCGCAGCGACTCAGTGCACATCTGGCCTGCCGGCGAAAAGCGTTTCATAAGCCACGCCAGATTCCTAGAAATGCCTCTCGCCAACGGTAAACTCTCGGCCAAGTTACATCATTAAGCTCGCCCATAACCGGCGCCGAGCCTATTAATGAAATTAAAATTAAAATTAATCGCCTCAAGTCACTGCTAATTGAATGCACGCTCCATCAACTGGAATTCATTGACTTTCTGAATCACCTAAGCGACACAACGCACGGATGGAAAACTATCTCACGCATAATTTTATTCCAAGCACATTGCCAAAAAATATTCTCTGCCGCCCTACCGATTCGGATGACTGTCGGCCATGACCAAAGCGGAACACACCGGTTGCGCTCCCGACTTCCCGGTGCTGAGGGTGACTCTGATCCACTGTCCGCAGTCCGGTGGTGCTTTTATTTTGATTCGGTAATCGCACGCCATGTTTGGTGTCGTCGGCTTCGCCCAGAACGGAACTCGGGGCTCATTGGCATTCCGGAGTGCGCTTCTTGGGCGGTCAGCCCAATCAATCAGACATCCTGCTTCTAATTGCGATGTCGCTTTGTCCGATCGTTGACTCGTTGGTGTCTTGGGCGGATGCGTGCTCCAGCTGCAGATATCATCATCTCGCCGTGAAGTGTAACATAGGCGTAATCAACGCCTTGACGCAAACATTGTCGCCGTCGAGTAGCACCGGCAGTCTGTAGCGAAGCGTTGCTGATACAACGGTAATTGCGGCTGGTAGTGGCCACTTGGCGGCTGTGTTTGTGTTGCCGCAAATTGCGGCATTGAGTATTCATTCTTCAATTATGCTTTCAAAGTTTCCCATTGACGTGCGCGTTGAGTGCAAACGTTTGTTTTGACCCGACCAGGGGCGGTTTGGGACTATTGTTATGGTGGTGTTTGTGGTTGAAATGCCGCAGCCAAAAACAAACGCACAACTGTTTAAAATCAGGTGCATTAGTTGGTAATTCCGTGAAGTGCGTTTATTTTTAGCCGTGACCTAGTTGGTTTTTGAGGTTAAACTAAGTGCATCCTATTGTCCTAATCTGAATCTGCTAATCCGGTGGACTAATATTTGCTAATTAATCAAGTTGGGAGTGAATCGTTGGAACACGTCGGAGAAATTTATTTATTTATTCCTATCTACAAGTTACTTAGACTTACAGATTATTAAGTATTCATTTAAGAGTAAATAGGCTTAATATATAATTTCTATTTATATCAATTTCAATACATATATTAGGTTGTCAAATATCTCCCTTCCGCCTTTTTGTCTTTTGAATTTTCCGGCTATATACAAAGCGCCACAGAGCTCGTATCCAAACTAATAAGTTTTGTTGGTTATATCAAGACCTTTTAAATGATGTATTGCTGTACATATGCGCTTTGTACATAGCCGGAAAATTCAAAAGACAAAAAGGCGGAAGGGAGATATTTGACAATCTAATATTATAACAATAGACTTAAAAAGTAAATAGGCCCAATAATTCATTTCTAAAAAGCAATCTGCTATAAGATAAATCAAGGTTCTGTGAATATTCGTTGAAAGCTCCAACTACCCTCGTTAGTGGCTCATTTCTTCCGTATTCAGTGCTGCCGAATTGTTCAAATAGTGAATGTCGAGTATGGAGTGGTCTAGAGGGCAAATAAAACTGAAGCAATGTCAACAGGATGGACGAAATAGAGCGCCGTTCTGAAATCATCCTCTCAATGAATGAGCGATACAAATTTTCAAAATGTAGACCTGAAAACGTCCCTGCCTTACATTTGTCGTAAATTCATGAGCAATGACTGCTACTTTTGCTAATTTCGCTGGAGTTATTTTTCATCTTTTTTAAATTATTGGACAGGTCAGCCGAATTGAAAAGCTGTTGAGTTTTTACTTAATTTAATGATTGTCAGTTGAAGAGCATTATCCTTAAGATCTGAATGCACTAGAAATTTCACTGAAAACTTTTTTTAAAGACTTTTTTGGCGTTTAAGTCCCATATTTTTTTATGCATGATAAAACCTTATGACATTAGTGGTACTCCTAAATTATTTAAGTTATCGTAGCTAAGCACCAATTCATTAATAGACAAAGCTTAAGTTTTCTTACCAAAGAATTTTGTATTCAGTGTAAGAGTAAAAACAATATTCCAGTGCATTTTTTAGATATTCCTGCATTGATAAAGAAATGAATTAGTACAAGTAGTTTTATTTAAAATATAATTATAAATAATAGTATAAATAACAAATTACTAACTTTTTTAATCAGAGCAAACTGTCTTTATTTGAGCCTTGAATTGAAAAGATTTTATTGCATAGAACAAAGAAACATATATATTTCAGTGTAAACCTTTTTGCTCACATATTTTTGTTTATTTTTTATCTTTTCAGAAATTCTAAGTCGTCTACGTCGTGGATACATTTCAACTGTGATTAATATTTCGTAATAACTTCTTTTTTACTTAGCTATCTCAGGAATGTTTCAATAACTGGTAAGTTACTAAGTTGTTTAAACATTTTTTTAAGGGTTTTACAGCTTAAGCGTTTGATCGCTTTAAACTTACTAACTGCTCCAACGAATAAATTGCAGACTAAATCTTGTTCTTAACCCCGTCAAGCAATCTACTAAGATCTTTATAAGTTAAGTTATAGAACTTCATCGAAAAATGCCTCGAATGTCTTGTGCTTTTCTTGTGAAAATCTTAAACCAATCAATTCAACTTATGCTGATTCCTACGCTTGATTCTGCATCAAAGTCTTCAATACCTTGTGTCCGAATTTGTTTGGCTGTAAAGTTTATCTTCAGCGAAGATACTTTTTTAAACTATTGCATTTTAAGTAAAATCTTTCATAAGAATACAATGCGATTTTTCTGGAATAATGACATTGTTTTTTACTGTTTGATAAAAATGTTTTATTCAAGCTCTCACCACAAGCACCATTTTCATACAAATCGTAGTCTAAATAGCACCGCAGTTCAATACTCGTCCCTAAAGCGATTAAAACTGTCCACATCCCCTTCGTTTTGAGGTTAAAAACCGTCCAGAGAATCATCACTGCGACTGAACTTGAAGTCATTCACTGTGCCGACGAGTTTTTCCAACTCACTCACTCTGCACTTTCAAATACCACTTGTTACATGCATGCAGATCAACCCACGACTCGTTCGAAAATCGTTTAAAAGAAAAACCATTTGAAAAGCAAGAGTTCAAGGAGCATCGTACGAAATAGTCGCCCCCGCTTCGGTGGGGAAAAACCCTTTTTATATTGTTAAGTGCCCCGGGAAAAATTCATAAACCCTAATCGAGAAAGGAACTATTCTCGTTGACTCGTTACCTCTGAGCCACTTTTCTAAATTGAGTTCCAAATCGTTTCCCATAAGCAATAAGTGCCACACAGTAATTGAACAACATAACCAATAACAACCCCCGAAGCTGGTAGCACCTATTACCTTTTACGACAGCCAACTTGACTTCCACACACTCGCATGCGGCTTTGTGTGAATCTGTGAGTTTCATGCATTTACAATAAGAGCCAATTTTCTTGTTACCACACTAACTCGAGCTGCTGACAACTCAAGTAATTGTTCAGTTGCCAAGACGTCGTCGACCCAGTCCCCGGGGTCTAATACATTCCGATTAACACCGTGAACCATAAAATTCGAGAATAAAAAGTGGAGAAAAAAAACATACAGCCCCATTACGTATGCTTTACGCAGGAAGAATACACAACCAAAAAAAAAACAAACACAGTTGTTCTGGGAACATAATTCCAGGAAATAAAATTCCATTTACTGTTTCCGATTCCCGGCCGTAATTTCATCAAGCAGCGCTGAGGGGTGCTTCAACAATGCGGTACAAATCCATCCTGACGAGTCCATTCAACTGAATAAATCGGAGTTTCCCTTCCGGAGCCCTGATACAGGTGTGAATTCGCTTGAGAAAAAAAAAAAGAATTCAAAACTCGCTATAAGGCAGGTCTTTAAGTCATTATGCGGCAAAAGTCTACGAACAGCAACAACAACGCCCCGGGGGCAATAATTCATTTTACTCGAAATTTTCGCCTCATCCAATCTCACAAACAAACAACCACCCTACTGATGGACAGGGTGAAACTTTTTAAAGCACACAGAAGCACACGACTGAGCGAGTACTTTGTGTGGCACTTCTGGAAGCCGCCCGGAGCCTCACCATTTGGTAACCGGACACAGTTGCTCATATCCTGGTCCCCTCAAAGAGGAAATCATTTTTTCACCCCATCCCTCGAACCCCAGGATGAAGAGTTATTTATCAAAACATACACTTGGCCAAAGATTCGACGGCAAATGTATCGGATAGGTCATCATCATCATGTGAATCCGAAAAGCAGCCACAATGATATCTCCGTTCACCCGGGGGATCCTCGCCCCCGACGCATCATCCCGGCGTGTAATCAGACGACGTTGTCGTACTGAAATCCTCAATGAGGGATGGCTGAGATTTCGACTAAAGACATTTCTGCTCCTTTTTCTTTTTCTTTTTCTCTCTCTTCCTTTTCTACTACCGATTGACATTCAATTGAGGACGCCGGGTCAGAGGGCGAAGGACCCAGCGAAGGAATTGAAGATGGCTTTGCCGCTAAGACGTCGGTAATCAGACGGTATTCGATTGGGGCGGTAGTGGCAGTGACAGTAAAAAAAAAAAAGTCTTAACGTTACATATGGACTCTGGTGGGATGGCACATGTCCTTTATTGAAATTATATGCGTGTTGGGAGAGAAGGACGATGGCGGGAGTCGAAATGGGATAGGGTTTTCTTTGATGTCTTAACACCCGAGAACGAGGAAGACAGGGCGCTGTGAGGACCACATCCTTCGATTTAACTTTTTATTCAAAAAAAAAAATCACCATTTTTCTGACTTAGACGTGCCGCGGGGCAGGGAGTGATTAAATTTGAATTTCTGATTATTATTTGGCGAACCCAACGGAAAGCGTAATCGTTCTTCAGAATCTTCTGAAAAGAGCCCTGTAGCAGTCAATTGCGCGTTGTGGGTAGTCCTTTGTTCGGTTCGAGATTTTAAAGGGCTTTCAGTGAAGTGACCGACGGTGGGTGGACACGTGCACTTGCAAGTGCCGACACTTCGTTCGATTGATGTGTCACCAATGCCACAGGCTGTCAAGACCGGGTTTTTGTGCAGTATTGAGAGTAACAATGGATGAAAAGCACATGAGTGATTGACAAGACTTTGTGCTGAAAGCTGAAACTGCCTTTCAGGCGGTTTTCGTGTGTGTTTTCAGCGTCCTCTGGATCATTCGGCGTTCCTTGTTTACAGGCTTTCGCTCATGACATGACTGGCACCTGAAAGCAGATTATGTTCAAAGGATTGTGTAGCTGCTTAATTGGGTCAGTTCTATAGCTTTTTATAATTTTTGAGTTGCGACTTTTTGATTTTTATATGTTGGACACTTGGAAAAAATGCAGAAGCCTGTGCTTCCATTAGTAAAGATCTATCGTGTAAATATAAGTGTTTTCTGTGTCTTGAACAATTTAAGAAAGTTTTGTATATTTTCAAACGAGATCGGTGCTGTTACAACGTGGCATTTTTAGCGAAAAAAAAAATAGTGAGTTATTTACCTTCGAATTGACCTCTATTGAACACTTTTAGAAGAACTAGATCGAACATTTAGAAACAGTAAGATAAGAAGCACAATAAGTCTTAAAATTATCCAAAGAATGGTAAAACATCACAAATTGTCTGTAATAATTTATTGAGCATAAAGCAGGTCTTTAATTTTTTTTTAATATTTAAATTTCAACATCCTTTGTGAAAGAGATCTAAAAAACATCCAAGTAAATATTTTTCATCATCCCCCATATAATCTGCAATTTCATCTAGCTGAGAATTTTTAAAATATGCTTTAGAACATTTTACACATTTTATGTTAATATCTTTTATAATTCAATTACTTAATTTTTAATTATTTTGTCTCCATTATTTCGTCTGCCCATTGATTGGACACCTAGTACATTGTAGTGCATTTGGAATGTCTTGACTTTGCGACCATAATCTGGAAGTCATTTGTCCGAATTAGTTTTAAAATTTAGTCGAAATAAATATGTATGTCTCATGATCGTTGTTGAGAGTGCCCCCTTAGAAGGGGTGTGAGCCGTGTCCTTTTCAGTCTTCTCCGTTCAGACATCTCTTAAGCTGGGATCCTGCTGACTTCATTGTTTTAATGTAGCAACAGTTTTATATGATTTCTTCGTTATTTCTTCTTCTTTGTTATTTCTTCGTTAATGAGGTCATGATGAATGTCAGCATTGGTAATATACCATTCTGTGTTGATTATTGTCCGAAGAATTTTATATTGTTGTCTTTGTATGGTGGCTACATTTGTTTTTTTCGATGCATCCAAGCTATAGGTCAAGATGGTTTGATAATCGACTAATATATAAGTATTTCGGTGTTAGTCGACAGTTTAGACTCTCTCTTTAGTAGCCAGTGAAGTCGTGTGTATTTAATTATGATTTGGTTTTTCTTTTTTCGTACGTGTAGCTTCCATGTTAGCCTCGAGTCTAAATGCATTCCTACGTATTTAGCTGTGTTGTCAATAGGAATGACTTTTCCATTTATTTTTAGTGGCATCGGGGCGTTGATTGGTCTAGTGGTAAAGATTACTTGTGCAGTTTTGGCTTTTTACATATTAACTACTCGACTCTACTTTGTTTGCTCGAATCCTCCGGCCCAAAATAAATACAAAGAAAAAATTTGAAAATTAAAGGTTTTTTTTACTTTTTTTTTTCAAATTTTACTGAGAACTATCTTTAAATGTCTAAATGTAAAAAAGGTTTTAAATGCTCCGAAAGGTTTTTGTATACAACGGGGACATTTAATTTTTAAAGAATTTTATGTGAAGAGATGTCTTAAGACTTTCCAACTAAACAACAAAGCTCATCTTCTACGTCATCAAAGATTCTTTGAAATCTGAGTTTTGAGAGCCAGCCGAAAAAAGGAACGACAGTAATGCAGAGTTCTGTGCAATCATCGGCTCGTTTAACTTTGCAATTTTTCAACTAACCTTCTTAAAGTAAAAGCGCTTTCCATCAAAAATGAAAAAGGTCTTCTAGCTTTTCACTCGAAGTTTTGTTTCCAAGTAAGACTTACCTTGACACACTGTGAACGCACTCATCCCCTTCAGGCTTTCTATCACATACACTTCAGTTGAAGGACTTCTCTTAAAAACCGCTCCTATGTCAAAACTCACAAGCCTCGGAATGAGATCAAGGACCATCCAATTTAACTCTCAATCATTTTTTCTCGTCCTCGCAAACATCGTTCTCCAACAAAAATGCACACCGAACACGGCCCATGCAATGGAACTGGCACGAAACAGGGTCAGGACTGGTCATGAAAACATGTTTCAGCGTCCCTACACAAATAAAAGAAACTATTTCAATTTCCGATTTCCCCGTTGCATGCCAACCGAATAGGAAAAAAAAACAACACATTTCAACTCCGCAGAGTATCTATTTATCTTTCTATTCTCAGCGCCATTTCAAATTGAATTTCGTTTTAAAATGGTCACATTTTTTTGAAATATTTTTGAATGCGCCGAACACCGCTGAATTTAATTTTACAAATATCAATGTCACTCAGATGCGAGGAAACCCCTTCCCAACATTCCCCAGAGGGTATCCACCACCAGCGTGTGTTGGCCAAGGTCTAGTACTTTATTTGTTTGTTTTCGGTTTTCTGTTTTCAGTTTTTTGTTTTGTATTTTTTACGAATTCATTTGCCTCCGCCCGCGAATGGGAGAGAGAGAGAGAGATTTCTCCCGCAACATTTACATTCGGACGGTGAAGTCCCTCGGCGGGAGGTGGTCAGGATAGTGACAAAACATCGAAACCGCACCGACACTGCGGTGCAGCAGCTCTCAGTAATCATTCCAGCATCCATATTCACTGAGATGTAATTTAATTTATTTTCCCGAGCGCGCCCCCACAAAAAAAAAACAGGAATATTTCATTTCGTTTTCGCGTCCATTGTTTTGACGGTCGACAGTCCTGTGCTTCGGTCACGTCTGCCACCAGTGGAAAAAACAATCTGTCAACCAAGTTGTAAAGTTAAGAGAGACCAGTCCACGGTGGGACGGACCTGGCAAACTCCGACTGTCCGGGTTGATTTAGAGCCAAGAAGCACGAAGTTTCACCAAGTATGCCAGACCCGAGGGTGGCAGCCCCTGACGTGGGCTGACCTACATGCATCGCATGCCAGAGACGCGTGGTTGAGGGGGTGAGTGCACAACTATATAAATGCAATTTGAAATCTGAGCTCTGCAACTGAAGCGCTCCTGCGTGAACTTGAAGGCTCGGCAGGAGTGTCGTCGTTGAGGAGGCTTTTCATTAAGTTTTTCTCAAGAAGAAGAACAATGCCTGGCACAGTACTCGTAACTCGCTCCGACGGAGAGGACTAATTTGCGAACAGGGAGCGACGACACGCGACGCTACAAAAGCGATATCGTTAACTGCACACGAACGTGACGGATAACAATTGAGCTCACGCAGAACGTATCTTTGACGGAACGGAGCAATTGCACAGGCTGTGTCATCCTTCTAATTGTCGACGGGAGTGTATTTGGAACGCCACGCTGCCGTCGTCGTCGTCTTGGAAATTAATAAATGGGCTGAGCGAAGCATGTCGTCATAAGAGTTGCGACCTCGTTAAGACGATGCCAATTGAAGCAACTCACTCACTTCCATGAATACCGACGTCGGGAATTGGGTCAATTTGTCACGTTTTCCATTCAATCCCATTCGACAAGTGAACAAGTGAAAATATGTGCCTCTCTTGAGACTTCTAAGTTCCTTGAAATTGTGTAAAAAAAAAAGAAAACGAGAAAAATTTTCAAAATTAATTTTAATGCTGAGAGAGCTGTCTGTCCGCTTTCCGTGGAATGGCAATCATGTGCTCCGGCCGCATGTGCTCAGAAAGCGTGGTACTTTGTATCTGCGATTCTAAGTGGTGACGGGTGCTTGACAGCTGGCATGCAGATACTCTGTGATTTTTCGGCTATGGAATGGTGCGTTGTCTATCGACGCGTTTGTGGGTCTGAAAATTGCTTACAAATGTGGTGAAAGTTATTTGGAAGATTTTTGGTGCAAAGTATTCTTTTTTTATTGTTTTCAGAGCACATGGTTGGGGGATGTGGTTTCTTTTGGAGCAGAATTGGGAGCGGTTGGATTTTCCTTTATTTGTATTTTACAAGATGAAATGAAAATAATGTTAAGTTATAAAAATGAAAAAGAAAGAAGAAAAAAAAATAGTATTTTTATTGGTCAGTCTTAAGAAATATTCAAAGCAGGGTTATTCAGTAGCTAATACCTTGTCTTTGAGCTGAAAGTGCCTAAAACTGTGAATGCTGTAGATTTGTCTTTCGTTTTCAGGGAAGATCCAACTTGTCTGTGAATTCGTTTTGAATTAGAATTTTGTCATGCGCAGGCACCTAGTCGCACTTTAGAAATCGGCTTGTTTTTCGATTGGATTTAGCCCTAGATCCGTGCTGACCTAAAAATGACATATGGACTATCTAAATTTGGAACTTACTAACAATGCCGTTAGTGTGCTAATTGTGGTATGGAAGTGTTGACTAGAGTTCCGAATTCAGTCGACCAAATCATCTCTTCAAACAGGTTTTAAAAAAGACGGAACTGCATGCCGCGAATGTGAATAAGAAATTTTGGCGACTGACGATTACAGGGCCAACGGTCATGAACTAGCTGCTGTGAATTTGCTCCTTGTTGTCACGATACACAATAGTCCTTCGATAAGACAAACTTATAAAAACAAGACGTTTCAGACTTTAGAGCGATTCACATTACTGGAACTTTTTTTCAGTTCTTACTAAACTGATTGAAATGATTTTCAAACCCATTAAAAACAACTTTCAATATTTATTAATTCAAAAGGAAAACAAACAAATAATTCTACTCATCTAAGAAATAAAAGATGAAATAGAAAAGGAAATTTAAAAGATGTTAGCATTCTTAATTGTTGGTATATCTAATATTTTATTATATTGGACGGGAAAATTGTTTGACTCTATCTTTCTATTGCTTCTGCCCTTCACTTCAGCAAACTAGACATCTTTTTTTTGTCTAATTAATTTTGATCGGTATACTCAAGATGTGTATTTGTGTCCTGGATCACTGGGAGCATCTGGAGTGACTATGTCGCTTTCATTCCCTGAAGTGTCTTTAATTTGTTTAGGGTCACAGATACTACTACGCTTGGTTTATCTTTTGAAAATGAGGAGGTGGAGTCCTAAATTGGTTTGCAGTCAATGCTTATATCAATTTACTAGTTGTTAGCAGGGGTTGCGAACTAAGAGCGCGATTTTCACGAGGGTCATACAAAACGACATTGAACTCATCGTAAATAGATGGCGATCAATTATTGTTTATATGCCCACTTATAAAAATCATTTGCTATTTCAACTCCGATTTCACTAAAAATTGTTAACAAAAATGTTCTAATTGGAAACCAATTTTGACTTAAAAATCTTAAGGGCTTAGAAACGTTTTTTTCTTCAAAGCACACTTAACACTGCACCTTCAAGCAACAGTTTGGCACACAAATAATGGGATACCCTACAAAAAAAAAACTCGGCAGCAGTGTGAGTAAAAACAACTCAATTTAAGTGTTTAAACGTCTGAAACAGAGGAAAATAAAAAAAAACCTATTCCCATGGCCATGTCTTGACCCATCAATCAAACTCTCTCTCGCACTCTCTGGAAGCCAATTAAACTGCAGCTGCTGTAAAACAGAAACTTTTGTCTGCCCTATCGTTTCCCACAAATGACCATAACCAATCAATTCAACCTGCACCATGAAAGAGCTATTCCAAAGCACTTGAGGCTCTCGGTCACCGTGGATTACAAAAAAAAAAAAAAAAAAATGAAGGAAACTCAGTCCCTCCGGATGCAGGTGAATGAAGAACCACAAGCAAGCTGTTTAATACTTCACTACATTCGTAAACGGCATCATTGTTGTAACAAAAGCGCTCCCACACTTCGATGGACTAGAAAACGATCCCTCACTGAGGGTATCACCCCACCACAAAAAAAGGCCCCTGTGCCTTAATTGAAACTGCTTGCACACCACCCTCGTATTCCATCTCTGATTAGAGCTTCATTGACGCTTAGTGGAATAAAATCCAATCCCCTAGTGCTCGATACCATAAAACTCCGATAACCTAATTAATTTTCTTGAATAGACCGCAATAAAAGGGAAAACGCTCTCCCCCACCCAACAGCTAAGTTAAAATCGCATTTCTCTGACACTAAATCACCTCGCGCGTTGGAAATCCTCACAGCATTAACGGTTTCGTGGAAAATCCTCTCAAACCCAACCACTCGAACGGTCCACACACAAAGCCCAGGACCGCCATATATCCTTCGACCGCGGATACCCGGGTATGTCCTGTCGAACAACTAAATTAGGACCAAAAACTCCAACGGTGGTGTTTGCCGTTTGGCGTAGTTCACAACTCTCAGCCCTGCACCACCCGCCAACCAGACAAATGCCACGTTTCCATGGCACGCCATCCTTTCTCGCGCGCTTAAAAGGACATGTGCGTTCGTGCACAAATAAACTGAAATCACCATTTCGTCCTGATCTGCCCCGCTCCGCCCCTCCCCGACATCGCCATTATGACCGGCATCAGCATGACCATCACCAATCAATTGAGTTATGGCAGAAGGATAATTTAGTTTTCATGCTCATATTCGCTTAAGCAACGCCACGGCTGCGGCGGCTTCGTGCGCTGCAGTCCCATCACGACCGAACACCAAACGCCGCTGTAGTTTTATTTCATTCTACAATCGGTGATCGGCTTCCCGCCGACCGAAAGCGTTTATTAGCTTCATTTGGCCAAAAACGAAGCACAGATACTCTTAATTGTACATTGTATCTGCAGCACAGCGCGAGTGCCGAGTGCAGCCGAGCATGTTCCTGGATTTTTGCTCGCGTAACAGACGCAAATAGAATAATAATTCAATTAAACGCTGGGTATCCCATTACTCGGAGTTTGTCCGAAGCAGAGCGGGTGGCACATTAAGCACCCACACATTTTGGGCGTTTTGCGCTTCCGACTTATTGAGCAGGTTGAAGATTTCCGCCTTCAATCTTCCGTCTTCCATCTTTCACCTTCTACGCCCCGCCGTCAACCGACCAACAAAACAAAGACAGTGACATCCATCACTCAAAAGGCCGTAATCGTTAGTGCGTGTGCACAAGACACACACGCCTGCAGGGATTTGCATGCATCTCGGTTAATCAGAGAGTCATGCGATATGCCCGGAATAACTATTCAGGATCTCTGATGTGAATAGGGCGGATTATGTTGGGTGTCAAGATGGAATCGACTGCCTCGACACAAATATTGTGTGATGTATTCATAATATTTGACCTACGTGCGCCGGATTCCTGGCGAAATTTAATTAGAGTGACATGCATGTCTGGTTGGCACTTCGATGGAGGGTTTGACGGTTTTGGCGGGTTGGGTTTTGGGGGTGAATTTAATTGAATTGAAGTACTCGTGTTTGGGGATTATCCTTTTGGTATAAGTGTTGACGTTAATTTAAAGGGAGCACTATTGTGCTAGAACAGATGGAAAGCTTGCTGTATTATGATAAGAGGCACTACGTCGATGGTGATGAGATTGGAAGTGATAACGTTTAATTTGACGTGGTATCTTAAACCTAGAAAGTAGCGAAAAATTATAGCTGAACCCCAACTTTATGTACAACTTTGCTTCCGCCGTTTTTTTTTCCGAAATTCGAGGCTTTATTGTAATAAACTGCTTATAAATTTATGATGCGTTTTGCGTTTGATTCGATTGCGTTTGACACGAGTCTTGATAAAGTCTCTCTTCCATCGCCATGCCGGCGGTCAAAGCGTTGAAACCGGTGACGTTGACGTCAAAGCGTTGAAACCACTCTAGCCACGTTCTTTCACTAATAGCGACCTCACCATAGGTATTCGAGAGCATTCGATGAGCCTCAGCCGCAGATTTCTTCATATTAAAGCAGAAAATCAAAACCTCCCGCAAATGCCGAGAATTTGGCTCGTAAGCTGACATGTTAAATCGAGAATAACTTTAAGATGCAGACACAAATCGACTAATATTTCAATGGCGTTATGTTTACAAACACCTAAGCTTATTGTGTGACATCTACAATCTGTTTTTTTTTGACTACCACTTATTGCAACTACCACTTATTGCAAAACGTCGGAAGCAAAGTTGTAGACTTAATAAAAATGAAACTAAACAAACATCTTACAGACTAACGAGCGATTGGCGAATTAAAATTAATCAGGACAAAACAATAGAAGTGACCAATTGATCAAATTACAAATTAAAGTCAAATTTATCCCCTTGCATAGCTAAATACCTGGGGATGCATTTGAGCGCTAAATTATCTTGGAAATGTCACATTAAAAAAAAGAAACAGCGGATACTGACAAGATTGGCTATTGGCAGCTCAATAAAAACTCTAAATTGACATTGGATTGATAACCAAAAGATTATTGCTATACAAAATTATAATTAAACCCGTGTGGACATAATATGACATTCGGTTTTGAGGAACATTAAAAAAAAACCTACATAGTAATAATACAAAGTCAACAATTAAAAATCCTGCGTACGATAGCCAACATTGAAAGGTACATAACAAAACCTGACATCGAGAGCAATTTGGGAATATTCACTATCAACAAAGAAATGATGAAAACAAGCACAAAACGTCACATTAAAATATTATTAAATGGTACCAACTGATTTAATCGTCTAAACAAACGAGAATATATTTTTTACATTTAATGAAATAATAATTGTAACGTAATGTGTGTGTAAATGAAAAGATGTTCGTAAATTTTAAAGAGCAAAGTAATTTTCAAAAAAGTAGCTACAAAAGGTGTTTTGTAGACAACAAGGGAAAAAAATGTTGGTGGAGCTGCGGAGCATTGGGGAGCTAAAGGTTTATTGAACATGACGAAAATATACGCTTTTTAGTTTACTGAGAAGAAAAATGTTTTTCTGCACCAAATTCAAATCATTGACTCACTGCTATAAAAAAAACGTCCCAAATGAAATAGAAGTTGGTTGACAAGATGCACCCACAAACTCTTTTGTGTAAAAGGAAATGACAACAATCAAAGGGAATTGCAATTTTGTTCATCGCACATCTTAGACATCCTTCACATATAAAAAAATAAAAATAAAACAGTTACGTTTGAATGCTTTTCAATCTGGATATAGACGTTACATACATTTTAAGTAAATCCATAAATATTTGAAAAAGCCTACAACGTTATTTCAATCGGCTGATTCAGAGCACAATATTTTAAACAAATCATTGTTCTATCAATGCACATTCACTATTTTTCAATCCTAAAGAGTGTCATATTTTCTCATATCAGAGACTTGTTTAAGACTATTATGATTTCGTCTTAAGAACTTACAATAAATCTTTTTACAGCCAATATTTGATTTCTTTAAAAGATTTTTCGGGACGTTTATTTTGGAAGCGCAATAAATTAATTCAAAATAGATTACGAGCTCTTATGTTCCAACGATAGACAGGCAGGCACTACCCATGGTCTGGAGTTTTGAAACCACTTCATTTTTAAAAAAATATCCTTTAACACTTAGGACATGCTTAGAGTTATAAAAATCAACGGAGTAGGTGAAGACATATCACTCATATTAAAGGCAAAAGTTAAAAAGTTTATCCAAATGTCAGTATTACTTCAAAAGTGTTTTTTAGAACTTTTTTTTACCATAAATTAGAAAAAAAAAAACACACACACAAGTTTGTTTGCCTAGCTACATACTTAATCGTGTTTCGATTTTAAGAAGTTTTGAAGTTTCAGCGAGAAATTTATGAATAGAGTCAGGCACACAGACGTGTACCGAAGTTATTCCATTACGATTTATTTTTTGTTTTCTTTTGGACTGGAAAAGGAAATATATAGGCATTACAGATGTCCCTTTATTCATAAACTTAGATCGATAAAGGTTCCATATAGAGATCCAACAAAACGGTTATTATTTTAAGGTTTCAGTCTTATATGAGCCGCTCAGTGCACAGATTGATTCACTCCAGTTTTTGAAAAATTTTAGATTTACGTTTCAAAGCATATAACTGCTTATGTTTACAATATCTTTACTTAATAAAAATTAAACGACGACTATTTGAATAAAGCGTAATGTATTTCTAAGGGGAATGAAAATTATTTCATCGTTTTTCTCAAATTTTTGTTTTGAGTTAATCGATATGTGCTATGAATGGCTCATGTCTCGAAACTCCGGCTGTGATTTTTTAGATCTAAAATGGGACACAGTATATGTAGATAGAATATAGTAATAGTTATTTAAAACGCAAAAAATATTCATTCGAATATGCCTTATACCAGATACCTTAGAAGCTATTCGCTTTAAAGAAGTATATAAGAATAAGTTCTTAACAAATTTTCCCCAATCTACTAACAGTGGGAACAGCTTGAATTTAATAAAATTTACATTTTGCGATCGCACTGTTTCTACCAACGAAATAAATAGAAACAAAAAATTACTTTTGACTATTCATTGTTCATCGCCAGCTCGTATTTAAGATTAAAGGTTTCGTATGTCAGGCTGCAGATGTTTGAAACAGAATTAACTTCAAGATTTGAATAACGATCCCAATAAAGGTTTTTTTTAATAAGGTCTTTAATTATGTCAATGTTTTGTAAACTCTGGTGTCCAACTTTAGTTTAAGTTTAATTTTGCGGGGTTAAAATTTGAACCATTGATGTCATCTTTTCATCATGTACTAATTAATTTATGCAGTTCAAGTTTTTTGTAGTCAATAAGGCTATCGAAATATTTATTCTGTTTCAAAGGAATATAAGTTTCATCCTTATTAATATCTCGGTGTCCGTTTAAAAGGCACTCTCTAATTTCAGCACCAAAACTATTTTCAAGTTTTCTTATTGCTCTTGTTTATCGCAGGGCAACTTTGATCGCCCCGGATTATCAGAAGATATTTTCCACGAAGCAGAAAAAACTTTCATCTGGATTCTTTACTCAGCAGAAGCATTTCCCCCGCTGAAATTGAGAAAATAAATAATTAAACGCCACAGATAATTGTTACCTGCAATCATGTTGCAGTCTTACGGTGTTAAGCACCTCTCAACGATAAGCAAAAGTCTTCGAAGGCCGTCGAACAGACTCTTCACGCAAGAAAAAATACCTCACTAAGCGCATCCATTAACATTTTTAAATACTCTGCAGAATTTTCTTTCCGGCGAAACTCATTTCCCCATGCAACCAACAATAGCACCTCCGCACTTACTTCCCGTCTCGTGCAAATGTGATAATTGCTTGGGTTTCCATCAGCATTCACAGGACGACCCACACACATACAAGACACTATGATGTATTTTGCGGAGGATGTCTTTTCAACAAAAAAAAAAAAAAAATCCACCCGCCTTGAAACTAATTAAAAATTGCTATAAATTCCAAAGGATAACACCACGCCAGTGATGGGTGCCACCACCACCCCCATCACCCAAACGTTTGTGAAACTGTGAAGACAAGGCCACAACCCTCAGCAAAGAAAGTGCAAAGAATGAAAAAAAAGAGGCGAAAATTATAAAATAATGGAAAACGGAGAAAGGAAACAGATACAAAAAGTAAAAAGGATTAAAAGCTGCCGTTTAGTGCTTAAACAAAAAAGAACAGAAAAAAAAGTGCATGTAGGTCAAGAATTTTGAATGCCATGGTTTGTGAAGTGCGCTCCAGTGATAGTGGCTGCGTCAGTAAGTGGAAGTGGATTCGGTTCCAGTGTTGGGGAAGAATACTTAAGTCGATGACAATGAAACTAAAGTGATTAAAATTTATTATAGCAGCTTGCAGTCGAATTCTTCTCGTCTCGGCGTGTATGCGTGTGACTTGAAAAGTCCTGCAGTTGAAGGGCAGCTGTTGGCGGTGGCAGTCGTTGAGGGTTCACATGGATTTTAATTGCTTTTGGTGTTAATTGCTGGGATTTGAAGGGAGGATGGGTTTGGGGAATCGCTTTGCGACTTTTCCAAGAAGTAATGAGATTAAACAAAAGGCAGCTTTCTTTGGTGGATAACCACATGCGTTTTGGGGTGAGGTTCACTTTTAGACTGAATGCGTGTTGGGTGAAGGTCAAATTCAAACTGGACGAGAAACCTTCAAAGTAATAGGAGATTGCGCCTTTTGTTTCTACTCAGACTGTGAAATTTTTGCTTCACTGGCAGGAAATCCGCTTTAAGTAAACTTAAACTGAAGTCCGAAGCTAGATGAAAACTCATTTTAAAATAATGGAAGACGGACTTTTTGCCACTTCGAGAGTACACATTTCCTTCCGTTGGCAGGAAATCCGATTTTACTGTTTTTTGTTTGTTTTGGTCTGGCAAGCAGACACATCTTGCAAGGAATCCGGAATCTGCCACTTAATCCGATAAAAGCCGCGACAATCACGCGGCATTCGTTCTGTTTTTTCTGTAGGCGAACACAGGAGCTTTCGGTAATATCTTTGGCATTAAGGTTCTAAGCCAGAGTGCAGTGGGCAGCAAGTATTTCGCAGTCCATATACGTAGGGGTTGTAGAAATGTTGCAGACCTCGATTTAGACAGTTCAGATGGTTCACAGTTTCAGTGTATAATAACTAATTATGAGCTCTTTTTCTGAGCCACATAAAAAAGGCAAGAAAGCTAAATTTACTTAGCCTAGGTTAAAATTTCCTCTGCAGGAAGTAAAAAAAAGTGGACCGAAAAAAGTGGAACGGAAAAATGTGATGCCAATCGCTTTGAAATATTAAATTCTTTTTCTCTTGTTATTCGTATTTTGTCAGGATCAATCCAAAATTTTTACATTATTTCATTAATGTTTCTCTAAAATCGATTTCTTTAGAAATCGGCTGCTAAGTCTAAGAAGATGTCGTACCTCAGACGGGCATGGACGTTTCGATTCCAAGTTAATTTTTTTTGATTCTTAAGTAATATTTTGGACACAAACTGACAAATCAGAATGGAAGTCTGTCTGTCTATTTTTTTGGCTTTCATTCGATTTTAAAGATTCTCTGTAAAAAAAAGATAGTGAAAGTGTGAGACGATTAGACAATGTTAACAGGCAAATATTTTTAGTTCTCTAAGTATCTTCAAGGACAGAGCTAGATTTTCTATTATATTCAAAATTGAAACTGACGTTCTTAGTACTGTAGCCTGATTTTTATTGCGTTGGACTACTGACCGAAAGTACCAAACCCCGGAAACACCAAACAATTTTTACAGGCTTACCTTTCGAGAGCGATTAGCAGCCAGCCAAGAGTGATATGTTGTAAAAAAGGAGTCCCAGATTTTTATTCAACAGGATGTTTAAAATACGAATTAGACAGTGGGTTAGACGAAACAAGTAACTCGTTCGGAATCACTGATTTTGTTTGAGACTACGTTGCAAAAATTGTTTGAAGAGTTTTGTTGGCTTAAAACGTTTTTAAAAATTGCAAAGGAGGAC
Source organism: Syritta pipiens (assembly GCA_905187475.1). Classification (NCBI taxonomy): domain Eukaryota; kingdom Metazoa; phylum Arthropoda; class Insecta; order Diptera; family Syrphidae; genus Syritta; species Syritta pipiens. The sequence goes on along the minus strand of LR994572.1, from coordinate 32,793,274 downwards.
ATCGAAAACGAGTGCCTGCCTCGTCCGTAGTTTCAGAAATCGGTTTTCAATTTTTTTCAAATTTTTGCATATTATCGACCTGAATTTCATTTAATTTGCATTTTGAGAAATGCATTTCAATCAGCTTAATTTAGATCAAATGAGTTTTGTGGCAACAAACACAAACGCCACACTACTCTACAATGGCTCTTCCGCTCGACGGACGCATTTTCAAATCAAAAAGCGCTGAAGCAGGGAAATTCAATTTCGAGCACTAGCCCTCATTACAATTTTATAAGCTGCCTGAAAATAAAGTTATAAAGTGAATTACTAATATTTCGACTCTTTTCCATTTTCCGCACATCTCTCAAATTCAACGTTAACTTAACCATGCATACCTCGCAGCTTGGAAAATTTTTCTCCACGCACACAACTCAACTTTTTTTTTCGGCGGAAACGCTGCGAAACAACGATTATCCTATTTTCACTGTCAGACTTTCCTGTTTACGGAATTCATTTTCCCATTAAGTGCAAGGGGATTATTCCCACTTTTTAGCCATGCCTGTTGGCCATGGTCAGTACCCTTGCCGTGGCGGTGTGTTTGTTTATTTGCTTAGCCTTTGTGTGCGAAGCTGTGTGTGTGAGAGAGCGGAGTGTAGTGGTTGTTTGCTTAGAGTAAATCACTGGCAGGCAAAACAAAAAAACCTTTTACCGATTCTGTCAAAAAATGAAAACGGTTAATTACTGTTTTTCTACTCGTCAGGGCTCTTATCCTCTGGACCGAAACTATTCAATTTGTCGGTGCACTCATTATTGCAAAGAGGATTACGGATCGGGGGTGGGTGAATGATTTCGCTGAAAGGAGCTTCAGTTTGAGCGGCAAAACGTGTGCGTGTGTCCCGTCGGCCCCACTCGACACGTGTTTGCCGAAAACGAGTCCTGTCATCGCCACTTAACCGCCATTGCAAAACGGATACCTTTCGTTACTTACAACGGCTTCTCTTCTCTTCTCGTTTCAGCGTGGTCCATTGAAGCCAGCAGTGACATCGACACACTAACCCACCACCGCATCGGTGGAAGTAATACTGCCGAAGGATGACAGCAAAATGTCACAATTGCGAAAATCAGCTTCATTCCGTTCAAGGATTCCAGTGAGGAGAAGCCGGTTGCCACAGCGACGCTGCTGCAGTCCACCCCCAGGCGGAGTGAGGTTAAGGGGCGCCTCCAGCGGGTGCGGAAGGGCCGGCGGCAGAGGACTGCAGACAAACAGGAGTTTTGCATTCGAAGGAGGACACGGCAACAACCACAGCAGCAGCACTGCTGCACAGCACAAGCGATACTCGTCGTCCTCGTCGTTCTCCAGCAGCGATGAGAGCTATGAATCCGAAGCACCACACCAGGTGGATAATAATTTTCTTTGACAAAGAGTCTAAGATGCATGCACATGTTTTCATTTTTTTGATTTTTGTATTTTTTTTTTTCTGTCCCGATTGTTGATATTTTTATTTAGCATCTTTTATTGCCAACTGGAGCGGGGGATTTAAGGGGATTAAGCGTCAGGTTTTTCTTTCTGGCTGTCAGATTTTATTGGGGTGGTGAGTGAGAAGTGTGGGTGGCGACGATGAAGTTATTGGGCCACAAATGTGAATTGATGCGATTATGGATGGAAGATGAGTATCGTGTTATGGAAATGAGGCGATGAGCGATACGATTTATTTTTTATTTTACTGGCAACCGCGGGAAGTTTATGAGTTGTCGGTGTGCATCTGGGTTTTGGTTTTGGAACGTGGGTTAATTGGCAGCGATAAAAAAATAGTGAAGGAAATTGTGTCACGTGAACGTGTTTCTTAATTCGAACGTTTGGATGGAAGAATTTACGTGTTAGAAGTCGTCTAGTAACTTATCATACTGACAGCAACTAAATATATTTTTGGGAAAAGTTTTAATTGCTTGGTTTTCAAACTGTCGTACAGGTATTGTAGCAAGATTTTTTCGAGTATTCATTGATTTGAAACTCATATAGACCCAACTGAGTTATTACAAATAAAGGCGAGAGCTAAAAGAATTTATCAATAATTTCTATGAAGCGTAGAATATGATAACGAGAAAAGGCTCTATCCTCTGGCCTCGACGGTCTGTTAACCCATTCAATATACAGTCAGACGCAAAAGTGTTCACCCATATTTCGAGCGTTTAAACACTCATAAAATAGGTTCCGGTACTCCGATTTTGGAACTTATTTCAGTTTTGAAAAGATTTGTCACCAAAAGTTAACAGTCTTAGTCCTAGTTTTGAGTGTTAAGCCTTCCTATAAGGTGTACACTTTCTTTTGACTAGAAAAATGGACTTATTTTGGTTATCTTGCTTTTAAATTTTTGTTGTTGAATCTATTGCTAAACAAACCCTTCTAAAACTTTGTTTATTGTTAATAATATTTATTGTTTATAATATTTGTTTATTCAAGGGCACATAAAAAGTAAGTTGACATCTTAAAAGAACTAATCATAAATTTAATAGACTTTAGAATTCATGAAAAACTAGACAAGTGAGGTTAAAGCTGCTCAAAGAATTACAAACGGACAAAAAAAACAATTCGTGTAAAAAAATCTGGCTAAAATGTTTAGTATGTGATTTTTTAGCTATTATCTTTTTGGCAACACTGGTTTAAACAGCTGACGCACGTTTCGTGTTTTGTTTCACTGTCAAACATCTTCAGTTTGGTCTATAATTTAACCATGAATCGTCTTACAAACGAACAACGCTTGCAAATTATTGAATTTTATTATCAAAATGCGTCAATCACCCTTTATGTCAAATCACCCTTTATGTCAAATCACCCTTTATGTCGAATCACCCTTTATTTGTTTATACCAGAACAAAGTTTGTTGGTCATGCTTTCAATCAGAGACTGGCATCTTGAAGAAGCTCCTATGCTCTTGATTTGTTGAAAAAGTCTGTTGCGTTTTTCAATCAACAACACATTAATTTTTTCCCAAAAAGTTATCTCTTTACTACTGGCACATTGTGTTCAGAGTTGTAATCGTCCTGGAGAATGTATGTAACAGGAATGCATTCGAAGCAGTTTGGATCAGTTGTATCATTTAGTATGTTCCATATATCCATATTCCCATATCCACATTGGATACTTAATACTAATAATAATACCTAAACCATACAAAGAAAATGCACCCCAAAAATCGATGTTTCCTTCCCCATGCTCAAGCTCCTTGTTGGGAGGGCGTCTTACGAAGACTTTCCCATCGAAACCCATCAAAATACATTTAGACTACATAATTTTTTTTAATTCGATATTTTTGGGCGGTACACCATTGAAGCTGTCGTTTCTAAGTCTGTGCCCACAACTGTATGTAGATAACAATATGCCAAAAAGTTTGGGTTTCTTAAAATAATTATAGAAACCATAAACACGAAATTCGAATTTTAGAATGGACAATTTATTTTATTTTTTTTAGATAAATGGAATCTGAATCTGCGTAAATCCAAAAAAAAAATCAACCAGATTGTCCTGTTTTGTAATTATTGCCGAATGTCGAAATTACTTTATTTAAAGATATTGCGTAAAAAAAGGGAATTTTATTTAAGGAAAACACATTTTTATAATCTATACAAAATAATCCCTTATTTTTTGTGGCGAAAATAAAAAACAGTAAGCTTTCGTGTCGCAGCACAAAAATTTACTTTAAATTATAAGAGGTCTAGACTCCATGACTTCATATCTTAAGTTGTTCCATAGATTTTTTTAGTTATACTTTTTGTTATTAAAACAAAGTAGGTGGGATATTTGAAACCACACGTCGGCTCGGCGGGCGATTGCCTACTTCTTGGCGAGATTTTTCTCGACTATTTTTGCCCTTAATTGTACCAACGTTTTTCCAATAAATCTATTAGCTTTTATTATAATCTTTTTCTTGTTACACATATATTTTAATTAAATTCAGAGTTAAAATCCGCATTTTTCAATACGTTAGGCTGAAAAAATTTCATTTAGATCAAGAAAGACTTTGAAAATATGTAAGCGCTTACAGAAATTCAAAAAAAACTCAATTAAAATTATAAAAAGCTTAATTTAAGAGGATTTGAAATGGCAGGGTCGTAGAGTTGGTGTGTGTACTGTTGCTTTCTCAGTTTGTGAACGCTGGTTTTTGAATAAATGTCGTTTACCTAAATATCAGTTTAAATTTAGAACGCGGAGTTTCCTACTGTAGAAATGCTAGTTTTGTAATGGCAGTGAGTATTTAGGTTATTTTTTAAGTTAAATAAATTTGATGAATTAGCATTTTTTTAAAGAGTTCTTATAAAAGCTTAGTAAATAAGTTTTCGCCATTCAATGCAATATTTTTTTGTGCTGTTAAAGTAGCATATTAATGTATTTTCCAGTGGAAACGATAAAAACTTAGGAAATCATGAAAATTTGGCAAATTCCAAATGTACGAGCTACGAGAAAAACGTTTTTCCATCATTTTGGAGTTGCAAAAGAACTCTACCGAACGATTTTCGGTGTAAGAGTCGTTACAGAATTTTGTACTGTGAATTAGGCTATCCTCTTTATTTTGATTAAATCCAATACCCACATCAAAATTTAATATTTCCGCAGAGCTGACAAAAAGATCAAAACCGGTTGGTTGAAAACTGAATAATTCATCACAGCAGCCGTTGCAATTGTCACGCTGAAAAGCACTTGTTCAGTTGAATAGATTCACGATTACAATTTGTATTTAATCGTCCCAAATAAAACATAATAATGTATTTGGAAATGAAATTTATTTATTGGATTTTCAATTCCTTTTTTGCACCCGAACGGGAGACAGAGACTACAGCTGATGATGATGAAGTACCCGCCACCACCACCGGCAGCGGCACCAGCTCTGACACTAAAATCAAAAACCACCACCATCATCATCGCAATGAAGCAATAAATAATGAGTTCAAAATAAACAAAGACCGGGACGATGCAACTGTCAGTTTAAATGTGTTATGACATCTCCATGGTCCAGTTGGAGCTGTCTCAAATGTCCGCACGCATGAATAAATGGACCTCTCTGTGTGTAATTAGAGGTGGTGTATTGTGTTTATCTATGGGATAGAAAATAGAAAAATCAAGAACAGAAATTAAAATGATTGCATAATTGAAGGCTATTACTTTGCGTGTATTTGATGAGTATATTTGAAGCGAATTGAGGCTAAACGCATCTGCAACAAATCACTCAGCCAGAGATACTCAGAAAAGAATGATGCTCAGACAGTTTTCCGCAGCCGGATGTTGTGAAGGTTTGCAAAAGGGGATGAAGAAACTACAATGGAGATGCTTTATTGCTTTGTGAAGTAATGAGCAACAATAATGTAGAGCAGCGCATTGAAAATAGGTCGTTTATGAGCAGTCTGAGGAGAATGTGGCTATAGATGACTACACATAAAATTCTGTGGCAAGGCCCTTGGGGCGAATAAAAGTTGTCGGGAGAAACATAAAATTGGTCCTTAGGCCAAGTCATTGTCAATTGAGGAAGTCTCAGACGGAATTAACCGTCGCTCATTTCTACGAAATCTGGTCTTTAATATGTTTTAAGGTTTGCTTCCATAAAAAATGTGGGACCATAATTTCGGACGTTTCTTTTGTTTTTTTTTTTTTTTTTTTTAATTTCAGAGATTTTTTTCACGTTAAAAGTCGCATTGGTCTTTTAAGTTGTCTGAAAAAAACTGAGTGGGCAAAATTGAGAACAAATTACTTGTCAGCTGTTAAACTGATCCTCGTTTTGCGAGTTTGGAAAGAAAAGAATTTCCAGAACTTTGGGTTTTAAACCTCTTAGCACGAAGTATTGAATGAAGGACTTACTAAGATTGCGTTAAACTAGAACGATTAGATGTGAAGGAGAAGTGACGGAAGAAAAAGGGATTTGTAACGATTTCTGTAACCGTATGTGATCATTTTTTTTTTTTTGATTCCATAACGTAAAACCAGCTACGGTATTTCCACGTAGAGCCAACTACGGTATGTGCCACTTTGATGACCAAGGACACTTTCACTGCCCACCGCTATTGTGATACATTTTCGGAAGCGTTTGACGCCTCGGGGATTTGAACATCAAACATACTGAGTTAAGCATCTACTTCAAATGCCGTTCCTCCTAGACCTTCCAAGGCTTTTGCAAAAAAGAAACTCAACAAATCACTACACGTTCAAGAAGAAACCTCCACTCTTTCTTTGTTTTTCCTTTTTTTGTTTGTGCTGGCCTCCTTACATATTAATCGCAGGCGTGCTCATATTTCAAAACGAAAGTCATCAACTGTCAAAAGCATTTGTTCTTCTCAGTGAGTGCGGCGGGGAAGGGCTGAGACAGAGCGACCACCCCTTTACCGACCTTACGTCACTGCTAGCGAAATATATTTATTCGCGAGATATTTATTATGAAAATTCAACAGAGGGAAAATATTTATTTTCCCATGATTTATGCATGAATATAAATTAAATTTGACCCAGAAATGCAACAGCTTATACATACAGGCGGCCTCCCAGGCCCCGTCATGTTGGCCCGTCGAAAATGCTTCCGAAAAACCATCACACACAGAATCGAGCTTCGCGTTTGGGATTTTCAACAGAGTTTTGTGTGTTTTTTGCATTACTTTGGTAAAATTTCATTTTATCCTGAATGAAAATTCATTCGGATGTACGTGTGGATGTGGGAGTGTGTGTCTGTAACCGATAATCGTTACAAATATACTCGGCCTGCCCCGGGAGCGTTTCGGTCGACTACTTGATTCGATTCAAATGCGAATACCAGAGCAACAGGATTTTTTATTTTTGATTTGGTATTTTTGAAATCGAGATACTCTTGCTGTCAAAGGACGACGGGGGTACTCGCGCATCAAGAGGCTGAAGTCGGTTTTGACTATTGGGGTGAGGTGGGGTCTCTTTACTTTGCCAGCCGTTACCTGTTGGCTTGGAAACAGGAGGTTTTTCGGTGTTTAGTTGCTTGGGCGCTCTAACAGGAGATTGGGATTGCAACATGGAGTTGTGTTGTGGCTGAATGTTTTTGTGGACTGATGAAAAGTTTGGATGCATAACCAGAAGGTTTAATAGACTGTGCAACCAATCCGATTGACTTTCTCGTTGGTAATCCTCACGGCAACTCTCAACGCCATGGCGAAGCAGCGGAAGTTGGAGTAACAATGGTAACAGTTCGACTGAGTTTTGCCCAATTTGCAGCGAATTTTTGTAGTATTGTTGAATACTCGTGGACAGCCTCAACGTGAAATGGCTGGAGGCACATAGAAAAAGTGGCGCTCGTCACTACGCGTAACAATAGAAGAGCCTTGACAACCATCAGTCGCATGAAATGGTTTCTCGTTAGAGAGTTTGGATGAAATCAAAGCCTAAGGGGAAAATTGGCGTTAGAGAGGCGGCTTTAGTTTGGCGGGGAAGCCAAGAACAGAAATAGGTGACAAGAGAACTGTTGTTACACTGAAAAACTGTATTCAAATGATAACTGTTTTCCATTAATTCGTAGTTCAGTTTGTGGTTTGAACATTTTAACGCGAAGCAACCAAAAGGCAATTAAGAGACTCTCAGGAAACTACAAACGGCAACTCACAAAGCTTCATCTTCTGAGAAAAATGTTCGGCGATAGTACACGTGACGTTTTCTGGAAAATTAAGACATTTCATGGTTTACTATTAAAACAGGTGGTTGTGAACAGAATTGCGTAGTGCAGGCGAATTTTCTTTCAACTCTGGGTTTCAGATCTAGTCATTGACAAAGCAAAAAATTCATGCGAACATTCTTCGGTTTAAGTGGAGATGCCTTACAGATATGATGATGCTTGATAAGCTAAACTCTCCTAAACTCTTTCTGAAATACAGTAAACTCTCAATAATTCGAACCTCTATAATTCGTAAATAGAAGCATTCTCAGAGTCCTCTAAAAAAACCTGCAAACTATGCAATGTGGACCGCTCGTTAATTTGAATTAATTTTTGTGCAAAACAACATGAAAACCTTTCTAAATATGATCATATGGTACGAGCGTATTTTAGTAAATAGAATCCGTTTCGCTAATGTTCAAAACATACAGGGTGTTTTTAAAATTTCTTCTAGTTTAAAGTAGAATTTATTTTATCGACTACATTTCAATTGGGATTGAAATGTGAATCCTTTGCTGAGGTAATTCAACCTAAATAATGTCTTTAATTAAATAAGGATTGTAAATGTATTAGGATTCATTCGTTTTTTTGTGAGATGAACCACAACGTAACCCAATTTGATAGTTATTTTTTCACTGTTAGAGAACCAACATTTAAAAAAAGAAATAATTAAAACAATTCTAAGATTGGAGCACCAAAACCCATTTTATGAGTCTTTGAATGCTTGAAAAATGGATATAAGTAAATTTCCATTTTTCACAGTATATTTATGAATTGACGTTTCTTTTTAACTATTTTTAATGAAAAATTTTTTAGATTAATTTTTAAAATGCAAAATATTGCCAAAACTTGCAATGCATGCGTCATCACAAAGTAAGGTATGAGTCGGAATCTCAGGAGTACCCAGTTCTTGACTAAATTCATTAATCAAAATCCAAAGAAGAGAAAAAGAGAACATTTATTGACAACTAACAAAGTAGCTGAGTACTTCATCTGTAAACTTTGGTTAAGTGGAGGCAATGGGTTATTCAAAATTTCTGAACATCGTTTGACAATATTACTTGAACGTGTCATCTGTGGCTGCTCCTCAACGTTTTTTTCAAGTAACATTGTTCGGTTATATGGTGCCAGCTAATCGCCAATTACATAGACCTATAGGTCCATAGTAAGAATGTGTTATGTTGATGAAAATCTAAACTTTTACGGTTTTCGTGAATTTTCATGGTTGTGTTTTGTGTGTGCTGTGTCAATCTTCCTTGACATTGTTTTCACTTGTAAAATAAAAATAGAGAGGCAAGATGTGAAGAATATACACGGGAAACCGGGGACAACATAAGGACAATCGCTGGGCTTAACCCTCATCCGAATTTTATTTTTACTTACGTATAAGTTCTTGTAGTGAGGAAACATAATTTATTTGGGAATTTGGCCCGCTAAAAAATCAAGCAACACTGGTTGTAACTATCCCAATAAATACATTTTCATACATTCTAAGCATTCGATTTATTTCATTTAATATTATTGTACGTGCTGCAGCTACGGCTGTGAAAAGAAGCAATTTATAGTTTATACTCGTCGACACATACGAAACAAAAAATGTTGCAAATGTTCATTGACACGTGTGTAGGCGAGTTTTTGTTTATCAATGTTACTTGACAGAAAAAATCGTCAACTGTGCTAGTCAAGTAAGGCGTGTGTAGAGCGTTTAAATTGACAGATGATGTCAGTGCTTGGTTATTTCTTTAATAAACGGCAATGCCAACAACAAGTTGTTGCTTTATTTTTCGCTTGCAAATCTTTAAAGTGCCTAAAAAGTCAGACATTTTTCAATTTCAACATTAGTGATGTTCCCAGAATCAACTGCCTTATAAACTAAAAGTCATCCAACAAGAAGCTAATGCTTACAAACGAGTTCGCAGAAAGAATACGGACACGGGTATTCGCCTCACAGACTATTTGAGATGCAGAAGCAGTTTTGTTGCGAGACAACACTGAGTGCAAGTCAAAAAGTTTTGCCATGATTCCGACATCCTTCCGACGGAACTCCAATTTTCCCCTTAAAAATCACCCGAAAACTGCAATCAATACAACAGCTCTTGCGGTGTGTTATTTCCGGTTGACCGAAAATACTTTCCAACATTCTAAGACCGAATCCCTCAGCCGTGCCTGATGTGATGAGCGTGCCTCGTTCCGGTCTTGCTCACAATAACCGACAACCTACCTTGGATAAGTGAAAATGTCTAGGTGATAATTCCCAACCCCAGAATGACAGAAGTGCTCTTCCCCGAAACTTACCACCCACCCCCCGACAGATGAAGCGCTGTTGCTCTGGTGGAGGCTCCTCACCACACCCCCGCTTCACTTAAAAGGAAATCCATCTTAAAGCACACAAAAAGAGGATGAGAAGAGGACGAAACCAAAAACGCTCATCGAACAAGATACAGCGCTTGTTTGTTTGCAATGTGCCACCAACTCAGAGCCGGGGTTGAAGCCGTTGATGGAGCCGGAGTCGGAGTCGCTGTCGCTGTCGGAGTGGAACGAGCACACTCTATTTTCTTTCTGACATTTTTGGAGTTTTTGAAGTGAGAGCGGTAAGAAAATTTCTGCATGAATTGTTAAAATACGTGGGCGGGGAGGGGGAAATTAATTATTGCCATGGAGATGTGCCAACTAGTCAACCCACCCGGGCTAGCCGCAGTGTTGAGAGTCCTCGTCGTTGTTGTCGTTGTCCTCGCTGACGGGAGGCATCCTTGCCGGTTGCTGGCTCTTTTTTTGTTTTTGTAGTTTCGTTGTCTACCCGCTGCAACGACAGCATGCGGGCGAAAATGAAGTGCAGGCAGGAAGTGGGTTATTTATATTTAGAATTTAGAAAATTGGGAAAATTCGAAAAATGGGAAATGCCAATGTGTCTTGCATCATCATCAGATATGATCTTTTGTAGTTTTTGCAGTCATTTTGTCCTCCCCACGACTCATGGGTCTGTGTTTTGTTTTATTTCTGCAGAAACTCATCAAGCAAAGTCATAAAATTCCAGATGAGAACTCTATGTACATATCAACTGATGCGATAAGCCTGGACGGACTATTGGACTCAGTCAGCAGCGGAAGTTTTTCCAGTCCTCCCTCACCAGTGCAATATCAGAGTAAGTAACTTTTATTTGCATTTGACATTTGGTTGTGACTGGGCACTTATGTTTGGGCTTCAAGGGAATTGAATGTGGGCGATGCAGGCGTTGGACCGTGCATGATGTCCTGGTGAGAAAGTTTTGATATTTGAAAGGAATTCGGTTCAGTGTTTCGGGAGGTTGGTTGGATATATTCATTTCATGCTCTTAAGTGTATTAAAAGAGTGCCGAAAATGTTCACTGAATTTTTAAAAAACCGAATATTGAGATGAGTTTAGGGACAATTCTCTGTGGCTCAAATTTATATAAGAAGGAAGACTTGCAGCTCAATATAATAGCAAGAACATTACAAAGAAGACTGCAATTAAGAATTTTTTTTTTTGCAAAGAAGAACTTAAGAATACTTAGGCTGCTGCCTAAAACTATGCAATTAGTTCAAAAATTATTCCGGCTACGCGTCCCCTGCGTCAACGATGATAAAAGTTCAGCTGAGGAAGTTGAAAAGTTCAAAAACCGAGCAGTTGTGTTAGTCGAGAACATACTGTAGTTATTTTAAAAGCAGTTTCATTAAATGACCTGTACGCAATACGAGTGGAATAACAATGATGTAGGTCACGTCTATATCATATCATTCTATATCAAATATCTGCGTCAATAAATTGCGTAAAAAGAGTCTACTACTAGCAAATAACAAAAGACAAAAGGCAGAAAAGTGGGTAGTTAGTTAGTCTCTTTGAAGACAACTCGAAAGTATTTATTTCTGGCCGAAGACAAGTGATGTTTTTGCCTCAATTTTAATTGTACTATCATCAGTTGCTGTTGTCTTACATTTCCTTCCACAATTACTTTGAAGATAGGCAACTTATCGTCGCTTTTGGTAGTTTAGAAGCCTTCCATGTTTCCGAAACTGAAGAAGTATGAAATCCCATACTTCTACAATCGATTCTGGAGTGCCAATACATTTTTGTTGTCTAAAACTAGCATTTCTTTTACTTCTGAGGTAAGTGGTTTCATAAAATAACAGAATAATGTAAAATGTAGTACCAAAAATAAGATCCCAAACGTTAATTTAATGATTCTGCTGTATGATTGTACACCAATACTAAAAACAACAGAATTACATTGTTGCTAATTCCTCAGCTTGCACACACGATATGTAAATTGCACTTTATATAGCCGGTTGTAATTACAAATGCCGCAGGCTTACGACAACTGAGCGCAATCAAACAACAGCAAGTAAAGGTTCACACTTGCAGAACTCTTAACATACTCGTATATGCGGATAAAATTTGGGGCACACATGCTTGTTTGTATTTAATAGGATTTTTAAGGCGAATCAACTGCTTTTGCATTTTATTTTGTCCGACAGTGTACAGTCGCTCACAGCTTATTTAATATTTTTCACACCTTTGAACGCGTATAGCTCGTAAACGAAAAATACTATTAAAAAAGTAAAAACGCAGAAAGATTTGTTGACCTTAAAACTTTAAGAAAACCCGCACTTATTGTGTAAGACTAACAAATATGCAAAAATGAAACCAGAAAGAAAGAAACTCACAAATTCAATATCACAGCTTATTTGACCCACTTCTTGAATAAAGGAAATAAAAAAGAATAAGAAATATTTTTATTAATATTGATTGAAGATATATCCCTTCCATTGTTTTAAGTAATTTGAAGCCCTCTGGGATGTAATTCGAATACATTTGATGACCTTTATATAAGGTTTTCTTGCCCGTTCTTCATTTTAGCAATCTTCAGATGGTTTTATTCAAAATCTAGCATTTGCGAGTACTTGCATCCAAAATAGACCCCAGATTTTCAATTTTAAGATCTGGAGACTGTGGTGATGGATTCAGAATGTACGGACAATTGTAAACAAGTCGCAATTGAACAAAACTCGGCCTGTTTTTCTATTCATTCTCTTGGTAGCCCAGAAAATTCTTATTCTTGACGGCTAGCTTTTAGTGCTTGTCCTCTTTTAAGCTGTGAGCGACTGTATATTCTGAATTAACTACCTTTAGTATTGTTTAAGTACCACACAAAATTGAGCACAAGCACCCACACAATTTAAATGTGTTTTTCTTTTCATATTTTACTAGAAAGTAGCATGTTTTGTTAACTTTTATGTTGTTTTCACTTCTGAATGCATTAGATGATACATAGTACTGGCCAGGTACGAAAGAAACAAAAATATATGTGAAATGTTTTTTAACATTTATTTTAAAGAGGTCGTATAAAAAATGTTGAATTAAAGCAATATTAGGCTATCATTTGTCGTTTTGAAATTGACAAATGACTTATGTTTATGTCATTTAAAACACGAAAAACTTGAGTTGATTATAAACGTTTGCCACTGACTGAATACAAAGCCACGTCACTTGTCAATTCAATTCAAAACGACAAAGTTTATTTTGACACCCATTATTCAGTGGAAATTTAGTGCACAGAGCATATGAGCCAGTGCTGCATGTGAGTGACAGAAAAGAAGTTCCACTATTCAGCGCTAAAATTTCCTACCACTTACTTTTTTTAAATTTTGACAGCTGTCAGTCATACGCTATTTTCGGTCCTGAGAATTCTCTCATATGAAAAACTGAACAGTGTACAGAAAAACAAAATTGAATTTCGTGTTACTCGTCGCAATAAATTTTTGAACATATGACAAACTATGATTTACTATTCGAGCGCTCCGTTTGGACAGATAAGAACTCTCCAAACAGTAGCTCGAACTTAACGCAAAGATTATTTTTAATTTGCCTCTAAAATCGTCCTCTTCCATCCTTACAGATACGAAAATGCCTCTGTCCCATAGCTCTAGCTATGAGTCACTAGACAAATACAACGTGGCGCTGGAAACTTTTAAATTATCCGAGAACGTTCATCACATTCCATACCCACTAGCGACGTCAAACTACTGTAAGTACTGCCCAAAGATAAAAACTTTGTCCATTTAAATTCAACGGCGAAAATTGTTTCTCGCTCGTGTTTGTCTATCTCGAGAGTTAATTCGCCACCCCCTCGCTCTGAACCTCAAAAATAAACATGTCCATCTCTTTGCAGACAACCTTGACAGCAAGCACAATAATAATTCGACAACGAAAATTGACGCGATTAAGGATGACATTAAAAAATCCTATTACAACGAAAAGCAGAAGCAACTCAGTGACTGGTACTACATAAAGAACGTACCGAAGGGCCAAGCGGAGGAGGAGCAACCACCGCCGGAGGCAGCAACAGCGGAAGGAGCCGGCGAACAGCAGCGACGTAATGGCGTGATTGGCATTGAACATGCAGCAGCGCCGGCAGGGCCACCGTCTAGTCAACGAGAGGCGGCATCATCGAGATCGTTTGTTTTATCATCGTCGGCATCGGGAGCCACAAGCGCCACCACCACCACTGTCGCCCAGTCGACAAAAACAATGAACTGGAATAATTTCGATTGCCAGAATGCCCCCGGGGCTAATGACGCTAACTACGATGATGTTGTTCGAAAGGCTGATAATGGGAACCCCAATGACGGGAATAATCGCGCTCGTGCCGACGACAAGAGCGAGAGTTGGCACGCTTGGCGACAGTACCGCGCCGAGTCGAACGCGAATGCAGAGCTCTGTATCGGCGAAGGACTCGTCGCCCAGCATTGCAGCACACATCACCCGTATGACAATGTGACTGCGGGTGGTGGCCACCCCGCCGCCGCCCACTTTGTAGGCAATTACAATCAGCAAAATTGCTTCGAGCATGACTGCAGCTGTGGCAGCAGAAATCGCTTCGAAAATGACTTCTCAAGGACGAAATTCAATTCGACATCGAATATCGGGGCGCCGGCCAGTGTCAGTGTAAATCTATTAAAACAACACTATCAACAGCAGCAGCAACAACAACATCACAATAACTACCGGGCGCATTACCCCTCCCCGGGAAGCAATGATTACGTGAATGCCAGCTTCAGGCGGAGGGTGGTGGTCTGCGGCAGTCAGCCGAAGACCAACGGCTACATGGAGGCATATAAAAACAATAACATCAGCAACGATCCGTCGAACAGCACCAGCATAAGTAAAAACAATGTCGAGTTGCAGCTGGAACATTGGGAAAATATTAGTAACATAAACAGAAGTGCCTGCATCACGACGATGCACGGTGGGCCGAGTCATGCGGAAAAGGTCATCCAAACAACGCCCCATCAAAACAATAACAACAACAATAGCACAAACAGCAGTTGCAGTAGTCGTGGGAGCAGCAACACCAACACCAATACCAACAGCAATAGCAGAAGACCAGCAGCGGTGACGTCGACGGCGACGAACAACGTCTATCGAGGTCATCAGCAGAAGCAGCAACCAAATTCCGACCCCTTCCATTCCGGACAACAGCAGCAGCAAACGTTTTTAGAAGAAAAACAACGACAATTGATGGTCGATGCTCAGGCCCCATCGACGACGATATTCCACACCCACGTCCACCCGCACTCCCATCATCACCGCCATCAACCCCATCATCATCACCAGCACCAGCAGCAGCACCCCCTGGTGGATGCCCATTGTACGATGTCAGTGGCCAGTGGCACGCAGCAATTACCCCCGGACTCAAATCGAATGAGACACCAACAACAGCAGCTGCAGCAAGAGCAGCCTGCTCCCGGTGTCCATTCAGGGACGAACAATAACATCATAACCCCCGCCGTGGAGCGAACGCCTGTCCTCTCGACCCGCTTGACCGTTGTCGCTACCCCGAGAGCGGCATTGAGGTCAAGACTCGTGCAGAAGCGCTCGGATGAGACAAGCTGCAGCAGTAGTTTCGAGCAATTAAATGTCATTGGAATACCAACAGCAGCAGCGGCGTCGGTCGCGGCGGTGGCGGCGTCGGCAGAGCAGGACTACAAGCAGGTCCACTACCAGTACCAGCCGGCGCAGTATCAACAGCCGTACAATGCCCAGCAGGAGGCCTATCCGCAGCAACGTCATCAGAGTTTTGACATTGGGGAGATTTGCGAGGAGCCAGGAAGGATAACCCAGCCGAGCGACGGCGCTGGTGACATCCTCGACAACGGCGGTTGCGGTGGCAGCCTCACGAGGCGCAGGCCACTGCCGGAGATTCCGCTAGAAGAAGTTCACGCTAAGGTAAGCGACTATTGTTGTTTTAAATTTATGGCCGGCAGGTTTAATGCATTTTTCGGCCTCCACCCTTCGCCGGAGAGTTAATTTACGGTCCTGGGAGTTGGCCAGCCAGGAGATTTATTAAATTTGCGGTCACTCTTTGTTCGTGAATTAAGAATGAGAATGAGGTTTTATTGGGCGGCGGTTTTTCAGGAAGTCCGAAGACGTGGGCAGCGGTAGCCTTTTTATTTACTTCCTCTTCCTCGAACTTATTGCTTTAATGTGCCTCGCTGTAGGAGGTGGCCGCGTGGGAGGAGTGCGAGCTGGACGTGGGGCATTAAAAAACATTAAAAGGTCTAATGGGCTCGTTACGATAAAAAATGGGACAGGGACTTGCACGCTTGTGTGCTTGTGTGGTAATGAAGGATTTCGAAATTGTTTTTGAGTGGATATGGAGTGTTGGAGTGCATCATTTTTTGTAGTCCTGGTGGGTGGGGATGGAATTAAAGTTACCCAACAATTTACTCCCACTTCAATCAACTGCGATGAAAATTCACCTTTCGGTTATTTTCGATTATTACCACCAACTGAGTTCTTTTCCGGGAAATTTAAAAATAATTTTTCAATATGCCACATTTTTTTTATTTCTTAAAAGTTTAATTACGCACAACTCTATAGAAAAGACGGGACACAATATTGAAACTTTTCTTTTATATGAAATCCCTTTTTTTTATGGTTTTCGCTAATGGATGTGTAATCTTGGTAAGATACTAAAAATTCGTGTTAATAGCATTCACAATTCGCAGGAAATATCCTACGAATAGTAAATTTTCTTTTTCCTCGCGCCCATATACTAAACCATAACACTGCACTCATCAAGCACTCTCCCCGCGGGACTGCCGTTAGGTATTACTTCACGGGGCCTGTTAGCAATTGTGCTCTGTTCAATCCCTGCCTTAAAAGTGAAATATTTTGATCGATCCAGGAAATATTGAAGGGCGTTAACTTTTTTTCTGCTCGTTTAAAAAAAACCGACCTTAATTTTTCTAACTTTTCTAGTTGCGGAGACATCTCTGCACTTTTCAAAATAAAGAAGTAGGGCGGTGCTTGTAGCATTCTTTCTTAGATGGACAGCCATTTTTTCAATGATCTCTCGCTATCATGCATTGATTATTTAAGTTCAAGGTTTTTTAAACTAACGCTTTTGTCAGATAATGGAAAAATTTCATAAGCCATGTACACAATGAGACAATAAAGCTACTTTTTGTGGCCGTATAGCTGCAAATAACGCGGTAAATGTTGTCCTCTAAATGGTCAATCGTTTCGTTTCGGACGTCAATCGTTTGGAACGTAGGCTAGCGACTTCGCATATCCCTACAGAAAAAAGTCAAGCGGCGTTACCAGACGTTTCCTTTAATAAATACATTGTGGCACGAACTGTGTGACATGTTGAGACGTCTTGTTGTAACCATAACTCCTGCACATCATGGTTGTTCAATTGATGAACGAGAAGTCAGTAATCATGGCTTTTAGCGGTCACCATTGACTGTAACGGTCTTCTTCTAGGCTACGCTCTATAGCAATGACTTCTTTTGAACGCACTGTACGACGTCTCTGTGGATGCGTTTTATCACTAAGAGTAAACGTGATGCGAATTAATTGCTCTAATGGGTGTTGACCGTTCGAACAAAACCATGATTTTCAAAATAAATTTGGAAGCTATCTCAGTCTATTCATTTTGTAATGCCGAACCAAACTAAAAATAAATCACTTGACAGCTGACAAAATGACCGCAAGTTAAAATAGTGTTACTAACATAAAGTTTTATACCTCTAAAAAAAGGACATGCTATACTAAAGGTTGTATATGGTAAATGTGTTAATAGAGATTGCGAACAACTCTAGATTTCAAAGCACAACCTTTGGAAGAATAATTTTAAAATAACTCTGATTTGGCTGCGATTTGTTATTTAAAACTAGTTAGGAATTTTAAAATTAAGAGCTAGTAAATATAGCCAGAGTAAAAAAGGTTTTTGACTAATTGTTGATCATTCCTTGCAAAGAGTATTTATCGGGTCTGGGTATACATTTATGATTCGTTTTGCGTTTGATACGAGTCTTGATCAAGTAATGCCTCCAATTTTGCATCTTCGAAAACCTTCTCTCTTTCGCCGCCATGCCGATCTTGGACGTCAAAATCACCGTTCTTGAAGCGTTGAAACCACTCTCGGCACGTTCTTTCACTAATAGCGGCCTCAGCATTCGATGAGCCTCAGCCGCAGATTTCTTCATATTAAAGTAGAAAATTCACAACCTCCCACAAAGGACGAGAATTTGGCTTTATGATGCACAAATCACAAAAAATCGACTAATATTTCGATGGCGTTATGCCTACCTGTTCCTAAGCTTATTCTATGACATCTACGATCTATTTATTTCGACTACCACTTACCGCTGCAGCAATCTATTGCAAAACGGCGGAAGCAAAGTTGTACACTTAATAATTTTTGTTCAAAATTGCAGTGTTGTTGTTGCAGTGTCTGAATTCATCTTTCATGTTTACCATCGATCGATGATGAACAATTTCCACAAGAGGCACAGCATGAACTAAGATCTCTTACAGCAGTTGCATTTTTTTTTGAAACGCCGTTGTGCTGTTAAGTAAATCATTGGTACAAAATTTTCAGATAGATCAAACTTTTTCACGTTTTCGAACTCAAAGAAATTACATGGTAAGAGGGTCCGAATTTGTTGTTCTCTTTTGAATGTTTTGAAATTTCTTACACTATAGTTTTATCGCTAATTCAAACTCATTGAGTTCGTTTGAAAAAGGGATCGAATTCTTTTTTCTGTATTTTGGAATTCAGTGAAATTCATTCGGGGCATTTGCAGACGCCCACATGTAATTTTCTTTTGACTGCATCAATTCTAATTGTTATCGTGATAAGTAAAAAGGGTTCGTAATGATCTATTTTAAAGTCTTTGCCTTAAATCTCCGAGCCCATTTCTTGCTTCTTATACAAATTTAGTATCTCTTTAGTTATTGTTCTTTCAGTTGTTATAAAATAATGAAATCAGCATTGTGTCCAAAATAAAATCAAAACCTTACAAAATTTTCTAATTTTTATCTTTAATGTCGAAAAACTAAAACACGCAAGGCTTTTAACGCGAATATTGATACTTTTGGCTATTAATGTAAGTAACTATTCTTTGCGATTCAGAAAGTTTGTTGACTCTAATAAATCGTATAAGTAAACTCTTGCGGTCGAGAAATGTCTTTCACATACAGTGTCGTACAAAATAATCCGGCCAAATCTAGTTGAATGAAAAACGCTTTAAATACAAAAATATACAAATAAAAATAGTAAAAATATACGTATTCATGGAAAAATAGTTCGGTTTTCTTGAAACAAGCGGGTGAATACGAATCAAAATTAGTTTGGCCCGATATGTTTTCTTTTGCACTGTATGTTGTCAAACACATTTCAGGTGTGTAAGAGTTTATTTTGTATGCAAAAATCCTTTTTCCAATAAATTAAAAAAAAAACAAGTGGTGTGTTTTTGTAGCTAAAAAGATATAAAGACTGCAAAACGTTTAGTCTGATTTATTCGATTGAATTGCACCCAAGATAAGAGTATTTCCAATTCAACCTAGTAGGTATTAGCCTGATTATCCTTAACTGCATTCCTAACGGTCTGGTTCGATTGCAAAGCCCCCCGATCAGTATCCCTCACCTCCATTGAATTATAATATAATCGATTGAATGCATTATCACTACCATGATAAAATTGCATATTCAACTTACCGATAATTGTAACTAGAAAGGTATTTGAATTGCCCATCACTTGTACGGATGCATCCAGGCACATGGCCTCAACAAAGCGTTTAAATTTCTGCATCAGTCTCATTAACCAACTCTTCAATTTATATTAACACAAATATTTATATTTAATAGAGACAGAACAAATTATTCACAATTAACATTCATAGAATGGAATATTCAATTTAAAGCCTTAATTATGCGCCCACTGCCCTCCTATGTAGCATGAGATCAAAAACTCCATGTTAATTGGTGCCTCTTTTTTTTACCCATTAAAAGAGCGTTTTTCTCTCTCTCGCGCTCTCTCTTTCTCTCACACAGGCGAGGTCCTTTTGTGTGTACTCTCAAAATTATTACATTATTTTGAATGCAAAAAAGGACACAGGAACAAAAAAAAAAAAAAAAAAACCAAACAACGTTCAGCTCCCAACCAACCACATCATTTATTATAATTCCCCATAAAGTTCATGTTATCAAAATATCCTTCACCAGCTTTTAAGTGTGTTATGTGCACTTGTGTGTGTGGAGTGTATGCGTGTGCAGCAGGATGTGCATGGCATGCTGAAACTCAAAATGTATCAGACACCCCACCCTCACCCACATCTGTTACTATTGGCAACCAACTCAACATCCATTTTATTTATTTTTTTTTTGTTTTCTGTACGCTCTCCTCTCGCACACCCCTGAACCGCGAACAGCTGCTACGACAACTAGTGGACCAAAAAAAACCTCATTCCAAAAAAAAGGATGCAGGATGGCAAAAGGAAAATTGTGAATCGAATAACCATAACAACGAGGTCAGCTCAAGCATCTCTCTCCCCATCCATCTGCCGGAGCAGGGTTCGCAATTGAGCATTCTCTTAGCCTGGCCCCTCCTGTGTGTGCTCTTTGTTTTGATTGTGTGACACTCGGAATTGAACGGCAGCGCATCTTGGAGTCATCCATCACGATATTCTCCTGAACCGACCAAGAGAGCAGCGGCACACACTTAAGAAGCGCACCAAACCGAGGCCGAGCAAGGACCTTTTATTGCCATCCTCATTATTGCCGGTAACAAGTAAAAGAAGATAAGCTAGCGAAGGCGCGCTGCAGACGGTTACTTAGCGAACGTCACTCTCTTGCAGGAAACACGTAAGAAGGACTTCACTCTTTTTTTGTTGTTGATATGAGCATATAGCTTATGCGGCCTCGGCTGGAGGGTGTGGGCCGACGACTGACGACCGACGACGACTTTCAACAGGCGATTAAAACTTGTCGCCGCAAATTAGGCGCATTTAAATGGGGGATCCTTGCACACATTCTTTTCATCAAGCTCGCCGCCTCGCCGCACCCCCATAGGGTGTTGTGAAAACTTAACGAAGCACCCAGAGCAATCTTCCGTCATGGTGCGGAGCGCGTGCGCCGAGAGAATCCTGCGCTGAATTCAGCAAGAAGACGTCTCTTATCAGTACCAACACAACGAGGGCTGGTTGGACAAAAAAAGCCGGCTGCAGGAGTGCACTCCCTGTCACATTCAGCACATGGATGTTGCCTGTGCGAGGTAGACACACGACACACTTGTTCAGCTCGGAGATCCTAAGGCACTTCGTTCAGTCCCAATCTGTCTGAACCACAACCGACACACATTCAGTCGGATTTCGGAGTTCTACCGTAAACGTTCGGTTCGTGGATTGTATCTTAGCACTCGCCTGTCGTAGTCAATCTCAAGCGAGGTACATTACCCATTACCTACCTCAAAAGGATTCATTTTATACCCACCTTCCCCGTCTCGCTCACTCTGTCTGCCTGTGTGTGCGTGTGTGTACCATTGTGGTTGTTCGGATTTATTGGAATTTTCCCTTTTATTTTTCACTTAAAATTGTATTTTCACATTCAGTGCAAATATTTTACTTCCATATTGCGAAAAAAAAGAAAGCAACAAAAAAACCAAGAAAAGCCGGAAAATATTCGCCCGTGAATTCCGGGCCAAATTGTGTGTCAATATTGTTGGGGGCAGCAGCAGGACGAGTGGCAGCAGCAACGGCAACGGCAACGGCAACGGCAGCTCAATTCGTGGAAAAGGGTTTTCGCCGTCGACGTCGTTGGTTGCACGTGATGTGTGATAATTTGTGAAGATTAAAGCAAATAAATTCGGCAAAAATATAAAATAAAGTTCCTACAGGATATGTGTCAAAAAGTGCAAAGCGAATATTAAGCCACCACCCCGATCCACTCGCAAATGTGGAGGGGTTTAGATAGGTGATTTCGTTTTTTTGTGCGAAAGAAAATCGTAGCAGGATCAAATCCAAGCTGAGTGACATGATAATCGGATTATAATCATGCAGAAAGGATATACTCTCCCCCGGATCCATGCATAAAAAGAATCGCACAGCTTTTTCTCTATTTTTCCTTTTTTTTTTGTGGTAGCATATGGAAGCGTGGTTGAGGGATTTCTGAGGAGATACGAATCTCAAATGTTAAAGTGGGGAGTTGTGGACAAGGAAAAGGGTGGATGGTGGGGGATCCGTTTTTGCCTTTCTCATTGGCTCCACAAATAAAATTAAATTCCAATTACGTGTTCAGTTTTCATAATCCGTTCTCGTTTTTGAAATTCCAATGTGTGCCGGCAGTGGTGGGCTATTTGGGTTCTGTACTCCTTTTTTTCTCCGGTAACATATGGAAGTGGTAATTGCGGTTTCGCCGTGTTGGATTAGGGGCGTCTGGTTTATTGGAAGCAATTTGGTGATGATGGTCAAGTGATAAGTGCTTGGGTTTCCTATTTTCAGTCTGTTGTGTGGTTGGGAGATTTCTGTTTGTCTTCTCTTTATTTGGATCAGGTGACAAGCAATATTCGGAAATAGAGAGAACACATTTTCGACTTGTCGAAATAATTGAAACTAAGAGCATCTCTTAAAGTCGAAATATCACGGGAATTCACAGGTAATTCGACTTTTGCGAGATTATAGAACGCTGAAGAGTTTTCTAAAAATTGCAACAAAAAAAGTGAATGCTTAAATCGTAGGATGAATCATTCTCATTAAAGGAATTTCCATCTCTTGGATGACTCTGAGTCTGGGGTCCATATGTCTGCGTAACTAGTACTTGCAGAAGCCTGAAAACCTTTATGAAATTACTTAATCAAGTTTACCATATGGCAGACATGCATGAGAAGTTGCACTTGCAGCAGACTCTTTCTCATAGGCTATGCCGACAGTTTTATGTGATTGCCTACAAATGGAATTTAATTAAATTTCTAAAATGATTTTGACAATTATTTCATTAATGTGTAAAAGTGGGCACTAAAATAAAATTAAAGGAAAATTCTCAATTTAGAAGTCATTCGTATCAGATATAAGAGTTGCTACCTTTTTTTCGTTTTTTAATAGTTTAGGGAAATTTCTAGCAAAGCAAAGACTAAAAAAGTAATACAGACCTGCGTAAGGTACATTCGGGACATTTTTCTTAAACTGGCTCAATTCAGTTTTAAAGAAGGAAAAATATTTAAAAAGCATACAATTTAGGGTTTCTCGATAAAAAAACAATATTGTTACTTTTACAATTGTTACTTTTGCGAGAGACTTTTGTTTAAACATATTTTTAAGAATGGTGATGGAAATACTGAAAAATCATGCCTGGTTTAAGCGATCAGCAAGAATGATTGGGTATTTATTTCTAATTTTTTGCCTCAATTTAAGTTACAGTTCGATTCTAATCATTTCTTAGTGAATTGTTAAGAATGAGGAAACGAAGAAAGGGCCCCTGGGCTTAATCGGTTAGTGCGTCGGACTGTTAAGCGAGGGTACCCAGGCTCAAGTCCAGCGGGGCCGATTAACAATCCTCCTGGAGTACTTCTGCCATGGAAAGCTTTCGCAATTCGTCGTTCGGAACCGGCAATAAAATATAGGTCCCCTCCACATTTGTCAAAATTATAACGCGCACAACACAGCGGAGGCGCGAAAAGCTAGGCTCTGGCCCTTCGTGGGCTTTTACGCCGCTAATGATGAACAAAAGAATACAAATGAATAAACAATTTTTTGTAAAATGCAAAAAATTTTTTGTGTTGGACTTTAGTATTTTTTCGACCTAAATTTTTGCTCCGCTTTTCCCTCACTCACTGTTTCGTTTACTTTTGATTGTAAATTTCAGCCAGTACAAAGTCTTGTTGTTTCTTTGAAGATACGTTCAATAATCTTCAGTGTAATGAGCACAACCATTAAATTTTACAAAAAAAGAAAAATGTTCAATGTTTAAGACAAGCTTTATGTTAGTTTTAAAGAAATTTCCGTTGCCACAAAGTCTTTTTAAACTTGTTGACCTAATCATTCAGGCACTAAATAAGTTTTCAGCTAAATTAATTATGCCTTCAGAAATTTTTCCATGGATCTCGTTCGCATAAAAGTCACTGAAGACCTTAAGCGTGCTTGTCTTATCGATCATACGACATTCATTTTATAATTATTGTAGACCCGAGTCGACGCAGCTGGGAGAACTGAAAAAAAAATTCTTTGAGTCCTGAGTTCCCTTATCCAGCCTTCAAATATTGATATTTATGTACCTTTACTTAGAAGCAGAGTCTTCTTAAGAATGGCCACAGAATTCATCACCTGCTCTCCCTCGCCATGCCCAGTGCACATGATTGCAATGATTGTAGAACGATCACTTGAGACCATTTTACGGCTAATGTTTGTCTAAAGTGCGCTTCAATCGGGCATTTACGATGTCTATAGTAAAAGCAAAGGTTTTCATCCCAAAGAAACACATCTTTGTATGAAAAGATCACAAATAAATTGAATTTTTCACTTGATCTGTCGTGAGCTCAGTTTTTTTTAAGTTGAGTAAAAAACATATTTTCCAGCACAAGGTTTTAAGCTCTTCAAATTGCATTTTTATTTTCTTGTTTTTCAAAGCCAGTTGCATCAACTTGTGATGTATCGTTTTTATTAAACAGTGAAATTTCTTCATTGCTGCATATTGGTGTTCGATAATTAAAAGTGTTATATTTCCGTAATGTGCCATAAGGCTCTCTGTGGCTGCACTTACCCCTAATTTGTTTTTTTGTTAGTACTGTGATTCATTTTGGCGTGCTTTCAAAACTTTTTCCTCTCAAAAAGTCTACTTTAAGGTGTGGCATTCTTCCTAGCTGCCTACCCCTTTCCACTTTCATTTTACTATTAACAGTCAACGGTACTCTCACGATTTATATTTCACTTTCCCTCCATATTTCTTCTACACAACACTTAAACAATGAAACATGAAACCAGCCCTACGCTATAAAAAGCCCGATTAAATCCGAAAGTTTTTTTTTATCAGAATTCGCGTAGAGATATAATTTTTTTTCAATTATTCCAGGAAATCATTTGCTCCACCAACCAGCAATGAACACTTTTGGTTTTCCTCGACAAAAACAAAAAAAATTCCGTCCAGTTTCGAGGACTTTTTAATGATTTTTTTTTTAATTTGTAAAAAATTAGATGAAGAACTCGACATGATTAATTTTAAATGAAAAAAAATTGTTACGTATATAAAAATAAATATGCACCATTTTGTGTAGCCGATGCTTTCGATGCGAGAAAAAAGTCTGTTCGTTTTGTTCTTTAGAAATGAAAATGCCAATTAGAGACTCTTTTATTTCGAAAATGATTGTCGATGTAGGGAACTACTATAACTTGAATGCAAACTCAACCATAAGCGCAATGGGCGGTGTGTAGAGCAGTTCATTGTTCTCCGATGCTCCTGATTTCTGAGGTATTTCAATGGATAATTTGTAGTGGCTTGTGAATTAAAAACAGTTTGCGGGAGACGCGTGTGGTTTCGTCTCTTTTGAAAAAAAAGTAGGGGCTTGCGTTCAAATGTCTGGGTTACGTTGTCGGGGGCGTTGAACGGAGAGAAATAGGGGTTCGATATTAAAATGAAATTTTATCTGTCAAAGTGAGTGGCAAGCCTTTGACGCATTTCTGGCCGCCAATCAGTTGATTTCAATGGGAGCTTTCCTTTGTCGGAATCTGTGGTTAAGTGGACCATTGCCGCTCCATTGCAGCGTTGTCTTGCTTTTTTAATAAGCAGCGAGCCGAAGTACGTAATGAATTCAAAAGACTGAACTGTTAGTTATAAATGCTGGCGTCCTAACCATTTTGACTTAAAATCTAAGCGAATCTCTCATTTTTTTATTTGATGTATTCAATATTCTTAAACAATTATATACAATAACCAGTTTTACAAAGGCAATTTAAACTTAGGTTTAAATAAATCTTAAGTTTAAACTTTTCGTATGTTTCCAAACTTTTTCCGCCACTGTATGGTTGCTTGTGCAGTAGAGGGCTATATTTGCTTTATTTTTTTTGAAGAATTTCGCAATTATTTGAAAGTTTTCCTTGTTGCTAATATTATATAATTGAAATCACTTTCCAAGCTTGAAAACTTCATTACTCATTTGTAACAAAATTACTCTTCAATTAAGCAAAGTGTAACGTAAACGACGATATAAGCTCCACTTTTCGATTAAATGGGCACTGTAAAACCGAAAAATTTTTAGACGTGAGCTTAAGCCGAAATAAGTGTTTAGACTCACACTGTAAAACTGGCTATAAGTCGCAGTCGATTTTATGGATTGAAGAAGTTTTGTAAAGCGGTCCGCTGAACTGGTGGCCCATCCGCACCTTTGCACGGTGTTGGAAATTGCTAATGTAGTTGGACAAAATTATTTTAAAAACGAAAATTATGTTCAATATTACTTATCTTAAGTTCGAGTTCTTTTTCATCGTGAGACGTATGAAAAGTTTTTTTTTTTACATAGGAAAAGCAAAAATGATGGCTTTCTTGGTACCAGAATAGACTCTTTGTAACCGACAACTAGTGGAATAAAACGTAGTGTATTTCATAGAAGAACGTAAATTGTTTCATTGCTTTTTTCAAATTTTTGTTTTATAGAGTTAATCGATTTGTGCTCTGAACGGCTCATTTGTCGAAGAGAAAATTATTGTTTATATGTTTTAATACTTGTTTTGGGATCATCAATTTCCCAGTGGGAAATCAAACAGATCATTATAAAATTTTAATAATGTTGTATAGCTGTCGGAAAAACACGCAAGAAGTGTTCTGTTATCTGAAAGAGGACACTTTATAGATTCTGAATTTATATGCACCAAGCCTGGCCTGATCTCGGTGAGACCCTAAACTTTTGTTCCAGTTGTTGGTTTAATTAATGTTTTTATGCTCAATTTTTAACATCAGCCTGAACGAGCTATAAAAAAAACAGTTTCTTAGCTGCTCAGTTATGAATGCATTAATTATCAATTCTATTTCGAAAAAAAAAGTTTCTCAAAATACATGCATTGTAGCACTTCTCACAACTACTCAAAGTTGAACCAAACCTCCTTTTACTACTGTTGAAGGAAGGAAGTGAAAAAGAATTTGAAAAATAAATGTGCGCCATAGTTTCCTGCATCAAGAAACAAAACATACCATTACGGATCAAATCGCATTTGAGGCATTTTTGACGCAGTCGATCTCTTTCTTGATTGAAACTTGTTTCAGAAACAAGATTTTCTAACGATCTATGCTTCCAAATTTTCTGTCATGTTAAGAGAGTCAAGAAGTAGTTGAAAATAAGCATCCCGCAAGGTCGATTCTTCTAAAATAGGGAATATAAACCGTTTGATTTCCGTTTGTTGATATTCGGCCTGTGTCTCAGATAAGTTTTCTAATCGATGCAGAAGTCGTATAAGCGAGAAATAGATTCTCTGTCTAAGCCTCAAGTTTTCACATGTTGCAAAGTCTAGACAATTTAGATCACTTAGTCTTTTTGAGAAAATTTGGGTCTCATAGAAACAAATCGAAATAGTTCAAAGTTTGCTAAAACGACGTTACCATCTCTCAATGGAAACGAACTGTCATCATAAATGTCCTCTCTTAGTCCTCATCTCGACTCAATCTCTACTGCCAACAACCACGACATTACCGCCACCCCCACCGCCAGCCAGCCGCATGAATACAGTAAACAATCGAATTTCTCTCGCATATTGTGGAACACAAATCCTATTGTGAACCCACCTCACCCTCATCCCCGAGGTGGAACGGCCACACGATGATGGTCTTTAATGAGGCAGTTGCATATTGAATGCCTGTCGGCCCTCACCCACCCTTAGCCCGCGCCGTTCAATGCGCACACAATGCAACCCCGGGAACCACCCTAATTACATGCACTCTTATTCGCACATACCTCGTAGTCGTTTTCACGTCGTTTCACTCGCTCGTTTGTTTGGGTTCCATAGATGTGTGCCACCGGTTAGCTAAAACGTCCGTGGTTTCTAGCTTCCCTCGTCCTTTCAGGCTCAGGCGGAAAGTTATGAGCAAAAAAGGGTTCTCTCATTTTTTTTCGTATTCCCACACATGAATAGCAACCACCAACCCCATCAACAACCAGTCCCGGTGTTGAAGGGCACAATTTTTCGCCCATTATTTCGTTTCCTCTCCACATATAGCGGCCACACTTGAAGTGCTCTGCCTCCCACCACCCACACCCCTAAAACCAAAGCCCACGCCAAACTCATGACTGTGCTACAATTCCTCATGTGAAATATGGAGGCTCTCCGGGAGGAATTCGGTCATATCACCTTAGAGGACTTGTGTGTCCTTTTGAGAATGCTCATGGCTGCCTGCTTTGTCTGTGTAGCTCTGGGTGCGTACGTGTGGGTGAGGGTGGGCGAAAAACTGCAGTATTGGAATGTAATGCTAATTAAAAGCACTTTTCATTTGCACATGCGACTTCTCTGCGTGCGTGTGTGTGTGTGGAAGAAAGAGTTGCCATCAAGTCGAGGAGTTTATTATATTTTATGGATGAAAAGGTTAACTTGAACTTTCAGTCAGGTGGGTAATTGTTTCTAATTGCAGTCGGGGGGAAATTTGCCATGTGTTTATGGAATTGAAAGTCGAGAGAATAATAATTCCCATGGCTCTGCCGCGGGTTTGAAGTGAAGTGGAGTGATTGTAACTGAGAAATGTGTTGGATCTCTTGCAGTCCTTTCGTAAAGGGGTGCAACGGTTTTGGTTTTGATGTGAGGTGTTCACGTCCTCGACAGAAAGTTAGTTACCATATGCCGCGTGTGAAGAGTCCATAATGAGCCGATTACTGTGAATGTATATTGCGCAAAAATCTCTCCACAGCTGAGGTGGGTGTTTTTTTCGCAAAGAACTAGTTTATTTGAGTGTGTTGGAGAGTTGGGCTCATTAACACGCTAGAATGACTTCTGGTCCAGTGCAAATCGCTTGCTAGCTCATTTACCAGGTTAGCGAACTTTGGAGGTAGTCTGAGAAAGAGTTAACCTCGTGTCAAGAATCGATTTCTATTGAAAATTTTAAATTATTTTAATTCGAATCACTTCGGTGTCTGGTTATCTATCGTGTTTAAAATATTTGTTAAATAACTTCTAAATCTTTGCTAGTTAAGGAATAAAATTCCGAGAGAAGGTGCATCTAAGCAACCCAAAAAAAAAATTGTGAAATTTTTTCAGACCTAGTCGAAGACTTAAGAAAAAGTTAGTACTAATTTTAACTCTCAAAAAAACTTTTATCAACTTTAATCGTCGATATGGGTGTCAAGGGAAAGGATGCATTGCCTTGATTGTGAAAATGTCTGTCCGTCTGTGATTAGGTTTTAATTTTAGTAACTGACTTGCAATCAAGAAATAAAATTTTACCATAAGATGTATTTCAACTGCGCAGAGAGAGTTTTGAAAAACTATTTTGAAAAAATTGCCCCATTAGCAAATATGCAGTCAAGAAGAGGATGATGAAAAATTGCATACTAAAGAAAAATTTTCTAAAATATTAAACCAAAAAATATGAAAAAAATTGGAGTCATGGGGTATCTCTTCGCAATACAACAAAAATACTTAAAAAATCTTGTGCGATATTTCGTTCGTATTACATTAAACAATTTAAAAAAAAAATTTTTTACTGGAATCTATACGGTAAGGAATCTTTGGATTGATCTTGTAAAATAAAATAGAGCCTTCATTTTGAACTTTTCATTTAGAAGCTAAGGTATCGGGAAACTAAGCTTCAAAGTCAAAAAAGGCGTCCCCCACCCCCATATTTCTAAACCCATGTTCCTAAAAATCTTGAAAATATCTGGAGTGTTGGTCTTGATATAAACTTTAGTTCAAAATTGGTTTCTGTCTTGAATAGTGGCCGAAATCCAATAAACAACGACATGTGAATTTTGAAAATTCAAAATCACCGTTTCACAGACCTTAGCGAAAGAATCAAACAATGTTTTAAAAAAAAAAAATAGTTTTCATACAATTTTTCGAGATGTTTCAGTTTTTTGCGAAAATGAACTAACGACATTCTCAGTGTCACTGTCTTCCCTCAATTGTGCCACTGTAACTTTCACTCGACGACCAGCAAATGGGAACAGATTTTCATTCAATATGTTTAGTTTCATTCAATATGCAAAGAAGAATTTTACAGGATCTATTCCGATTTTTAATTTGATGAACTTAGAACGAAACCCTCGTGGCTTGAGTAAAACTCACACTTGAACAGTTTTTTTATTGTATGTCTTTCATATTGAAATCAGTTTTTTGTTATTAAAACAGTATTTATTTCAGACAAAAATTAATCAACACAATAACCAATCGAGGTTACTATTTTCTTCCACCTCTCAGGCAGTATTCAAACGTAAACTCACATTTTTTAAAATTTTTTTTTCGAAGTGGAGTGTTGGCTTATCTACTCGAATAAGTTTATACAGTGGATTATGCAAGACATTCAATTGAAGTACATTCTAGGATTTCTTATTGACTTTGCAGTCACGTCGTTGAACGCTGTTAAAAAAAAAAACTTTGTATTCTTCAATGTCTGACTTCATCGAATTAATTTCAAATCGAATCCAATTCATCTAAAAAAGATAAATTTTCCTCAAGTAATGCCTTCGATTTTATGAATTTAGTTATTCTTTCCCGTGCAAAAATCACTTCAGCTATGTAACTTATTCGGTATACTCTTTATTAGCAAGCAACTCTAAAAACAAAATAAAAAGATACAAATAAGGATACATAAAAGTATTTACATGTGTTAAGACGAATGAACAGACGAGTCAGTCGACGGAGAACCATCAACGATGCAGTGCTCATAATTCAAATATATTTTCAACATAATTTCGTCGAAAAAACCAAAAACTACACAAAAATTTAAAAACCAAGGTTGGTTGCATTTAGCATCTTTGTTTGCTATACCTACAAATATATTTTGTGTACATATGTGAAGCTTAGTTGGCAATATGTGTATGTTTCCCCCTGCTGCCCATAACTTTCAATTAATTCAATTGTTTTTTTAAAAGAATGATAGGTATTTATTATACAAACACTTCTCTGGCAAACCTAAGACAAACCAGTTGCAACTTTACATTTTATTCTTACATTTACCTAACGTTCTGCAATGACCCAAACTTGCTTTTTTATTCAACGTTCCTCGAGATTTTATTCCACGATTAAAATGGAAAAAAACAAATCCCATTCATTCAAAAGTAGAGTTTCTATCGTTCGCTTCACTTTCACTCAAACTTTTATCGCTTTGAGTTACATTGTACCTTCCACTCAATTAACATGACATTAAGACACGTATACGCCTCAGCGTTCGCTGCAAAACACATGAGTTTCAGTTGCAAACTTTTTGCACTAAATCCGACGATTACAACCAAATGGTGAGGTAATTAGGTCTCCTGCTTGTACGGACTTAGCAATGGGATTGTGCCAGTAAAGTTTTTTAAGCTCGTGGTGAGTTGGTGGGTGAGGACTGGTTATGAAGGTATTCCTTTGGTCATTGCAGGGGATAAACAAGGAAAAGGGTTCAGAAAGTACTTAGTCCTATTTCGACTGCATGGCGTAGAAAGTCCTATGCGAACAAAATAAAGTGTCAACAAACATCCTCAACCTTGATCACTTTGCCGGAGCAGTGAAAACGTGTCGCACGTAGTGTGCTTCTTATTCGGATCATTTGCAATCGGCGAGCTAGATTGGAACCGACTGCTCCGCGTCGCATCTATACGCTTTGTCTTCCATTTCCAACACAGCACCTCCTCCTTTACAGATCATTTAAGACACGTGCCGGTATATTGGAAACGCGTGTCGGAAGAACGTGCCCAATTATCTGCCGTTCGTGCGCTGTCACTCGAGATATTTCTTTCTCCAAATCTCCCGTACCCTTTTACCATTCGTACGACGTCGCGAATCGATGTAGCTGCTGCTCCGAAGTCAATTGGAGTGCTCCGTGCCATTTCGGTGAATTTTTGATTACATATCAGAACTCATGGCCATCCCAGAAGACAGTCACAATGTTGCCATGTTTACTGCTCAAATTTAAAATGTCTAACCGAAGAGACAGCCGCAGCACATGGTTCATGTGAACAACGGCCATTACAAACCCCAGAATTTGACACCCACCCGCACAGAAAACATCCTTTCGCCGCGGGCTACAGCAACCGAAAAGCCACAGACTCAGACGCAGAGCCTGCTGGTAATTGCTTTTCGATGCGCATTGGCATATTGATTTAATGTATTATCCTCTACTCCGGAATTATGATCCTTTCTCACGGCCCGCGTAAATATCCCCCATACACATAATTTTGTTAAATAACAGGCTCGTGACCTCACAAATTAATTTCTGAGTGCGGTAGTCCAGCGTATATGCTTCTCATTTTAATTTTCTCTTTTAATTTTTTATCCCAATTCATTTCGGAAAGAGAATAAAACAATAAACCCACAATCAGCCGCCATTACGCAGGCACAATGGTGTGAAGACAATGGCAGCACGACTCGCGGGCGCTCTTATCGAATCGCCTGGCCGCAAGGACCTTTTCAAGGGAGATTATGTCCGGCCGGCATGTGCAGAAGGGATTTTCTCGTTTGGTGGAAAAACGAAAAGCTGGAAAGCTGTCGAATTGAGGATCTGATCCGAGGGAGGGCGGCACATTTTTCAAATATTAAACCCAAAGGATATGCGACTATGGACGAGGCGTCGCCTGCGGGGAACAGATGTTTTGGACTGTGCTTATTACCCCACTGATGCTGACTGACCAAATATTTGAGGTTGCATTAGTAACATGTGGTCGGATTCGATTTCGATTGCGAAATATGTGTTGGGGTTAGGTGAAAAAAATATGTCTATCTGTGTGTGAGTTTGTGTATGGGATCCTGCTGTGTCATAAATGCCAGTTACACTCTGACCATGTTTCTGGCGAAGAGCCGCCGTCGATTGGCTGGACAATTTATTTTGTTTCCAAAAAATTGATTCCCAAATCCAGAGGATGAAGCTAAAACAATGGGAGCACTATTTCCGGCTGAACGAGTTGTGAGTGGGCAGGATAATTTCGGTTTTTTTTTACTTTTATTTTTATTTTTATGCCTTTTTTTCGACAATAACTTTTGTAATGGCCTTATCGGGGATTATGTTTTGTTGAGAATATGGTTTTGGGCGGTGTCAGCGAGGGAGCCGATTGTTCGTGTGTTGAGGGCAGATTTGAATGTAGGATCGATGGGCCAGTCGGACTACTGGTTTTGATGGCGATGACGATGGCGATGGCGATGAAGTGGGAGTGATAAAAAGTGATTAAAGTTCTTTTATAAATCAGGATTTTAACTGACAGGGAGAAATAAGTTTTCTGAATTAGCTGGTAAATGGGATTGCCTCAGTTTCAGATTAAGTGGTATTTTCGGTAGTTTGGGGATACATATCAATTGTCCAATAAAATTATTGGATTAGTCAAATAAAATATATTTAAAATCCTTCAAACGGAAACGAGTAAGCAGCTCACTTTTAAAAGACCATCAACCGAGAGCAATATTTTTTTGTTTATACAACTAGGTGGCAAGCGCCCCGCACGCTACGCACGCCAACCATTGCTAGTCTCGCTCCGCTGTTTTCATCATAACAATCGAAAAAAAAAACTAAATTTTGTGATACATAAACTTGTTATTTTTGTTTCTTCTATTCCAATACCACTTAGAAGACAATGTTTTTTATGAGCTTTTGCTCAAGTTTTTATCCTCCGGTGTCAAATATTTAACGCGACCTTTCTTTCTTTTATTTCCTAATTGTAACTCACTTAAATCTTCAATCGTTTCAGATCTTCTTTCCAATGCTTTAGTAATTTACTTTTTACCGTTGTAAGGGCCAGCTCAAAAAAAAACCAACGTTGTAAAGAATTTGTTTGTTTTGCAAGCGCGACTTTTATTTTATAACAGAAAAAAATTGCATAGTCTTAGGCAAGGAGCAAATCTTCAGCTGTCAAAACTATGCAATTAGTTAAAAAATATTCCGGAGTCACAACATCATCAATTTGCAGTGTTTTTGAACTAAGAATTGCATTAAAGACGCCGGTAGAGTTCGGCTCAGTGAAACATAAAAACCTTTTTCACTCTTTGATTTTCTGTTTCAAATCCAAAATACACATAATTCACAGATGAAATTCAGGAGTTTAAAATAGGCAAACATTTTGGTTAAGTTCCATATAAATATACTTTTAAAACTAATAGTCTCCGTTGTAAGGCCCTATAATTTTTATAGATATTGGCAATTACATGTTAATAAATGATAATAATAATAATAAAAATAAACTTAAAACGAATCAATTTCGACTAGCAAACAAATATGGAGTTGTTTGATGGCCTCATTTTAATTAAATTTACGTGATGGCGTTATTTAACAGACTGATTAAGCTTGACTGCAGTCCATAAAAGTTGTTCTCTGATGTTGCGCTTGTCCTTTCTGCAAATGACGCCAATGTAATGCATAACAAGCTATATGGGGTTGTCATCGAAATGCTGCAAAGTCTAAACTGTAGTCGGTGGTCGTTCGGTACAGCGTTGTTCTACACGAAAATGCAGCTAAAACGACTAAGATGTGAACTCTGGATCCGAGTTACTAACTTACAGACGAACTCAGAAATTTACCTAACTCTCTTCCGTTTCTTTATAGAAAATGCCTAGCTTCATCGCAAGGAAGCTCACTTGAGCTGGAACAATTTTGAAATTCTGTCAAAAAGCATTTTACCACCCGTTGAAGACAAGGAATTCAAAGCCATCAAAGCGAATGTGTGTTTTAAACTTTCCCGTTTTAAGGAATATGTTCTTGGATAAGGAAGTGTAACAAAGTTTCATAAACTGTCGCTCTCTCCACCCTACCCACTCTAAGAATTATTAATTAAAATGCTCCGTGACGCAACTTTCAGTCTTCGATTTTACTAACCGTGACGTAGGCGATTGAATCGAAAGTTTTCTCAATACGAATAGACAGGCAAAAAAAAGAAGAGAGTTTACAAACATTTTTCAGAAAATAAATTTTATCGATTTGATCGAAGCAACCACCTCAAGTGTCATCGGTGTCCGTTCGTAGAAGGAAAGCACTTTGAAATCACTCAAAGCTACCTACCGCCCACACCCTTAATGAATGGGGGATTTGTCCTCCTGATCTTCACGTCTCCTTTAAAATGTCCATAGGAAGAAGTTCCTTCTACATCCACCACAGCCCTTAGATATACGACGACTCAGGTTTTGTGCTCGTCATCGTTGTTGTCGGTGCTTGGCATCAGCCTTGTCGTTTGAATAGATACGGAATCTTCATAATTTCTCTATTATTTCCGTGTAGAGAAATTTCACAAAGTAACCTTTCAACATATGGAATTTGTCATTCGATCCTGTGGATTCTGTTACGCGCACACAGGTATCAAGGACTTTCTCGTTCCCAAACACACACAAGCTGGTTGAACAGAAAAGGTGTTCGGTGTTTCCGTCGTCGCATCAGATTGCTATTTGGTGATTTTTCTTGGGATATTTGTTAGTTCACTAGGAATTCTATTGAAATTTTATCGTTTTCCTAGTCCCAAGAGGAAAATTCTTCTCTCGGTATCTTGTGTGCAGCAAGAGTTTTGAAGCAAGCATTCCTAGCTTTACCTTTGCGATGGTAGAAATATTGAATTCTAGTGCAGTGTGAAGGCCACAAAGGCGAGAATAAATGAGAACACATGCATAGTAAATGCAAATTCGGATCAGGTATCTGTGGGTGGGTGGGTATACGCACACAAAACATCCCATCATATTTGATGATTTTCCGTGCAGAACCAAAACTTCAAATTCTTTCTCTTACATCGATGTATGTAATTAATAAAAAACTAAAGACATTTTTTTTCTTATTGGGTGTTTTTTTAGAGGTATAGAACTTTAAGTTGGCAAAACTTTTTTAACTGGCAGCCATTTTGTCAGCTGTCAAGTGATTTATTTTTAGTTTGGTTTGGCATTGCAACATGAATAGACAAAACAACGCTTCCAAATTGTACAAATTTATTTTGAAAATCATGGTTCTGTTTAAAATACGTATCACGCACTACGTCCATTTTACGGTCAACATGATCGTCTATCAGAGCAATTAATTGGATTAAGTATGGAACGTCTTCGTACCACGTTTACTCTGAATGATTATACGCACCCACAGAGACGTCGTACAGTGCGTACAAAAGAAGTCATTGCTGCTGTAGAGCGTAGCCTAGAAGAAGACCGTTTCAGTCAATGGTGACCGGTATAGAGCCATAATAACTGACTTTTTCGTTCATCAATTGAACAACCATGATGTGTGGGTTGTGGTTTCAACAAGACGTCGCAACATGTCACACAGCTCGTGCCACAATTGATTTATTGAAGAAAACGTCTGGTTACCGGACCCATGAATTGGCCTTCAAAATCGTGCGATTTAACGTCGCTTGACTATTATTTGTAGGGATATGTGAAGTCGCTAGTCTACGCCGATGAGCCCGAAATGATTGACCACTTGGAGGACAACATTTGCCGCGTTATTTGACGATATGCGGCCACAAATCTTGGCAAAAGTCATCGAAAATTAGTTCTCCAGATTAGACTAGATCCGACCCAGCGGTCATATATCAGAAACCATGTTTAATTTATAATGTCAGAAGATTATCTTTCGAATAAAGTAAATTTCATGTCAATCTAGAAAGATCACCTTCCTTTGATTCCATTTCAAAGTATATACCTCTAAAAAGAACACTCGATATATCGTTGGTGTTTACGTTGCATTTCAAAAACTCTTCAAAGCTGTGGTTTTATAATTTTAATGGGTGTGTAGCTAGTCAATTTTTCCTGGAAAACTTTTGGTTGACTAGCATGCTGGGTTTATATTCGCAACTTTATTTTATTTCGCAAGGTACAGCAACATGACTCTATGAGAGGAAAAATTGTTTTAAATTTCGCAGAATAGTCTTTTTCGCTATTAAAATTTTAATTTTACAGAGAGGGACAGAAATTGTTTGAAATGTTTTAAAAACTTTGAACGTTTTCTGAATAGAATTGAAAATGTGAATTGTCTGTAGATACTGACTCATCTAAATGGGTCTATGCCAGAGGGCAAAGCAGACTTCTGGATTACTGGCTTAGCATTTTCTGAGTTGTTTCGAACTATGCAATTACTTGTATTTTGGTTGTTTATGTGTCATTATCAAACATAAGCTTCTATTGTTCTGAGCAGATTTACACACTAAGTTGGATAGTTTTGCTTTCCAAAAAGAGTCATCTTGAGTTCATTGCAATAAAAAAGAGTGCAACGTGCAACCTACGTCTTGTTTTTCCATTTCACTTTCGTAAACTATATAAAAACTTAAAGACAATGAACAATATAATCTAACTTATCGTCGGAGTTGGAGTGTGCTTACAAAAAACTATTGTGAAATTGGAATGGAGCGATTTTTAGTTCTGGCCACTTGCCAAACTCTCGGCTGGCTTTAGAGCTCTGTGGATTTACATAATTGTTAGGATAAAATGTTGAAATTCTCGAATCATTAACTTCCGAACTCAACTTGCAGCTGGATAAAAATAAGGTCTCACCTGTCAAGGCAGCTCCATAATCAATCATTTCAAAATGCTGCAAATTTTTCTTCAATCACCACTATTCTTCATTCAAAATGCAAATAATGTCCTTGATCTCCGGCCTCCTCCAACCACTAACCCACTTTCAAATCAACACCAAAACTACTAATGATGTCCTTGCACCCCTTCGTTCGATTCAATAAACCATTAGATGATTGATCGACCCCAATAAGAGTGCATGGAGCAAATTATTTTGGAAACGTGTGACACATCTCATTTTTCAAACAAATCAAATCAATCAGAAAGCTCCCACACACACATCCACACGAAAATCCAGCCAACCGTGTCAAATGTTGACGAATGAAGCTTAACCGGTACATTTCCCGAGGATATGTCTACAGCCTTGTGTGGAACATTCCTCCTTTCATCCTCTAGGCGTTGTTTTCGTTTGTTCGCAACGCAAAAAAGCGAAAAAAAAATGCTACAATAAAAGAAAT
The DNA here is from genome assembly GCA_905187475.1 of Syritta pipiens. NCBI lineage: Eukaryota > Metazoa > Arthropoda > Insecta > Diptera > Syrphidae > Syritta > Syritta pipiens. The sequence continues at coordinate 32,755,251 of LR994572.1, read as the reverse complement.
CAGAATCCTTTGAACATTGCTCATGTTTCCCTCCACCATAAATTGGAACAATGGAGAGAGATTAAACACAAACATCCTTTCTACAGGTATCAATTTATTCGCTTGGCATTAGTCCATTCGATTCACTTCGGAGAGATGAGAAATGTGTGTCAAGGACCATTTATTTGGTCGTCGTTTTTTGTTTTTTTTTTTTATCCCACCTCTTCGTCCTTCGCAATATTTTTCATATAAATTTCTAATTTTTCTCTCCCACCGACCACCCGCATCGCTATTGTTTTCTATTCTCATCTGGGGACACACGCCAGAAACCAGAGGATGAACTCTGTGGCAGAGCAAAGCAGATATAATTTTACCCCCGAGGATCCGACGGATATCAACGGTGCAATCCGTAAAATAGAAAACGGGCCAAAGGAGGAACCAAAAAAAAAAAAAAAGAACCGAAGCGAAGCGGAGCAATGTCAGAAAATTCGTTGGATCAAATTGACTCGTCTGGCCTGGGGGTTATTATCATAATTAATCCCATTTAGGTAATGGTATCATGGAGCGGAATTGCTGGTCACCTTCGGCAACGGTGTGATATAATTTTTGAAAATGAAAAATTTTTTCATTTGGCTCGGCTCGGGCGTGTGGCAAGGATCTGCAAGCAAAGTGATGGATGAAATGTGCCATCCTCTTAGTGTTTGTTAAATTTTCGAAGGGAACACAAAACACACTTTTATCTAATTACTCTTAACCTTTTTCGGCGGGTGGGTGAGTGGGGACTTGTGCTTTTGTGATGATAAATTAAATTTGTTACCGTTGGTAATGATATTTCTTTTCATGTTGGGGATGATGAGGGGTGGGGGAAATTAAGGCGATGATTTTCTTCTGTTTTTATTTTCTTTGACTAAAAATAGGTGCGGGTATGGAAATTATTTCCATGACGACAGACTTGGTAATGAGTTGGGTATATTACGCTTCGATGAGTCTCTAATTGTGCATAGGCTGTGACGAGAAATTATTTGGAGACAAAAAGCAGGTTGTTGTTTAGGGACAATAGGCTTAGAAGTTTCTGCGGAGTGTCTTACGGTCTGACACCTATCATAATAATGTATTCGTTTTAGGTTCCAGAGTTAGAATAACAAGCTTAGTGCAGTCGCAAAATTGTGTTGAATCTACAGTGACTCCCAATATCGTTCACACTTTTTTTCAAGACTAAGTTTTTCGTTACCGTTCGGAACTGTCATTAAACAGTACGTCCCCTCCATATGTGTCAAAACTATAACGCAGTAGGGGGGGCGAAAAGCTAGTCTCTGATCCTCAACGAGCTGTTACGCCACCCAATGTAATGTTTAGATTCTTCACATTTTAAAACACGCAGCCAATAGTCTCCGCAGCTAGGCTCTGTAATCTTTATTTTACCCTGTAATTTAAATTACATGTTAACAAATGATGAAGATAATAATAAATACACACACATTTAATACACAAGCTTAGGCAATTTTAGGAAATTGTAAAGGAAAGTAAAAAAAAATCAATATTCATTTCGAATTCTTTGAATTAAAGTGTTTAAAATTTTTGCACAGAAAACATTTTATTGATCTCGAGTCTTGTGGAAGAAATCATTTCCTCTTGCTTAAAGTCTTGTTGAGAAAAACGTTTCATTCGACATGAGCTCGAAGTCTACTTATGAAAAAATGTAAATCTTAAAAGAAATTTGAATAAATTCTTATTCGTTGAGAATTGCGTGGTGGTGGTATTCCTCTTAAAAGCCCAGGCCTTGATACTTTAAACAATCTAAGATAGGAGTTGTTCTTAAAAAGTTTTAAAACTATTCGAGACGAAAGTTTCTGGGTCTAAGTAAACTTACCGTTGTTGTTAAAAGATCACAAAATTAGTTTTAGTCGACCTCGACTGCTTCTTTCTTCATCAGTGAACTTTACTCAAAAAAAAAACTCTTTAAATCTCACTCTACCACTAGCTAAAAATAGGCTTCTTCAGTATCTCTTTGAACTAAAAACGTGCTCTCAAGCAGCACTCACACACAAAAAGGAAAGTCGTAGGTCATGGGCGTTCCAAGTCCAAACACGTAGCGTTGCCCAATTAAGGATTTTTCCACCAGCTTCCTGCCAGACCCGAGCCCAGTGCGCCAACAATGGTCGTCAATATTTATTTCGCTCAGCTGCCATGTGTTTGCCTCCGCCCACCCGGATGCATGCGCACACATTTCCGCGATTCGTCAAAGCCCACCTCTGTGTCATCTTACTTACCCCACAAGTTAATTAAACCCCCACAACGAAAAAAAAATGTTGCATTGTTTACACTTTAAGGACATCCAATTCGGAAAGCGGCAAATGTTATGTATTTTATAGCTAACTAGAACACAATACTGTGATTAGCATTTTTTTCCCACATTTGTGCTTACGTATATGGACATCCTTAGAGTCGTAACGTGCAGCAAGGAGACAGGATAAAAATATCGTATGTCACGTTTCGAAAGTGCAGTAAATTCTTGAAACCCGCATTTTTTGTTCGTCAACCTTTTTTTTCGCAAGTTGTATGCCTTCTAGCGGGTTTATATTCTTTTCGAAAAATATTAGATGCACATTCCACTTAGGCGAAATTAAATATTCCACTTTCGTTGCATTTGTACACACACAAGTGGAGGAGCACGGGTGGTGGTGTAGTGTAAAAAGTAAATAAATGAAAATATCCTGCTTCCTGCGCGCTCGGGAAGTAAAAGTGCACTGGAATTTACGGTGAACTCGTATCCTTTTTGTTTTGTGTGTTTCTGTGGATGTAGTGCGGGAATAATTACAACTTCGATAATATATTTTGTTCTTCCGTCATTCTTGATCGTGTTATAGCCGGGCTTAGGAATACAAAAAAGGATAACGTTCGGGAGCAGAAAAAAGAAACGAAAAAAGGATATAGAAAATGTGTTTACCAACCGCTTATGTGGAGCAAAAAATGTGACGTGCTTACATAAAAGTGTTTCAGTGGGTTGTTCCGTTGGGTTGTGTGTGTATTTTTTGTTGTGTTGTGTTTTTTTTCGTGTTTCTACCTCCTCTCCGTTTGTTGTTTGGATATATCCTTGCTGTACTTTATGGCAGCAGAAATCCAATGCGGAACAAAAAGAAGACGAAGGACACTGCCACTGGAAAAAACTGAGCTTCTCTTCGAGTAAGCAGTTCATGACGTCGCGTTCGATCGCCTGTGTAGTTAAAATAATATTAATACCGAAAGGATACCTTTTGTGTTGTAGTCCTTTCTTTCGTGTGTCTGTGATTATTCGCCATTCGGTCGGCGGTTATCGCTGTCAATAAAAAAGTGTCGTCGCCAGACAGGAGTTCGTGTGAAACCGCAACAAACTCTAAATTAAAAGCAGCTGAACTATGTAAGGCATTGTGTAGAGTAAACACACCCGCCCACACACGTCCTGTCGAAGGTTAAGCTGCCACCGCCCACTACCACCCTTCGGACTTTCGCTAGATAAGGTAGAGGAGAAATATTTTCGTGTGGAAAAACAAAACGACAAGAAACCAGTCAACATAGGTTGCCCGCAGTCAGTGCTGGGTTGCCCCCGTGGGGAGCCGTCAACTCCACGACCACTAAAGCCACCCGTTTGGCCACCAGAACCGGAACTACCACTGGAATCGCAATGGGCAGACGGCATTACGGAGGGATATTGGGATCAGGGAGGTCCATGGGTATGTGTTGTTCTTGTTATTTTGTTTTTCTGTTTTTTTTTTCTCTCTCTCTTCTTTCACTCAATTTTTATCCCATTCTTCTAGTTTGTTGTTCGCTTTTTATTTTATTGCTTTATCCGAGTGTCTGTCCCTCTGTGTGTGTGGGTGCATTTGTGGTGATTTGGGGTAAAAGGAAATTAACACGTACACACTTGGAGGTTCAAAGACTTTCGCATGGTTTATTGTTGGCATTCATTCGTTTTCGAAAGGATCTGAGTCTCCCTGGGGGAGGTCGGATATTGTTTGTTTTTTTGAAAACGTGCGCCGGAGGTCACCCGGTTTAGAGCAGAGGGGTGAAATTTATTCCCAAGTAACTGAAGTTTGCCATTGTGTCCTGGTGGGGGTGGCGTGGATTCAGCAGATTTCGGTGTCTATTGTGCTTTGGCAACAAGTTTTCTACGTTTTTTTTGTTTTTGTTTCTAAAATTCATTTTTCATTGTTGTTTTTTTGCGGAAGGTAGGTGGCTCAAGGACGCTCTGGGGGTTAACTCGAAGGACAAACATGAAATCATTTTGCAGAGAGGCGTTTGGTCAAAACAAGATTAATTTTTGGAAGAAGTTTCTTTTGGGGATGCTGTCATATTAGAAGATGTGTCAGCTTTTGTTCAGTTTGTCGTTGGGAGATTTTTACTGTTGATCAAGACATCTGGAGTTGAGCCTACACGACCTAAAAGAAAATGTCATCTCCAAGGTTTCTTTAGTACCTTTGCAAAAATAAAAAAAACATTGTGGGTGATGATGGTGATGATGATTGCCGAAAAAGGTCGTGTCATTGGGAGACCTAGTTGGCATTTCCGATTATATTCTGACAGATGTATTCTCATTTATCGCAAGGTCCAAGACTGATAAGCTGCAGTGAAACTTTTTTTACATTGACGTTATGAAAACAACTGTTCTACGCACGTCTTAGTCCACGTTTTTCAACTAGACATTTAAAGAAACAGTAAACTGTTGACATAAAGTACAGCCGAATCCCTCCAAGTCGAATTTTCACGGGACTTCAAAATAAGTTCGAGTTAGAGGGAGTTCAACTTAGGATGGTTTTTGTATGGAAAATTGGGAAGGGGAATTCCAAAATATGGGAGGGAAATTCGATTCAGAGAAAGTTCAACTTAGAGGGAGTCAACTGTACTTTTTAAATAATTCTAAAACTGTCGCTTGCGCAAAATAAAAAATAGGTACGCTTTCGTTTTAATGAACTATTTGAAGTGCGGTTGCTTGAAATAAAATGCGCTTACTGCTAAATAGAAATCGTAAGCAACGTCATAAGCCAAAAAATTCGTTTTTCGTGGAGGCAGCCAGACATCTTTTAAATTACCGACTTTGAATTAACTAAGGGGTGTCCGAATTAAATAAAGTCTTACAAAATTTTAATAAAAGGAATAAAGCTTTCATTTTTTCTTTAGTTTTCATAGAAACAAAAAATTCTTAGCCACTTGTTTGAACAGAGATGTAAAACGGATTGATTAGTTTAGCTCTGATTCTATTTTCCAATTGTGTATTTTTTTTGTGGACTTAAAAATCTGTATCGGAAAAGTTCATAGACATTCTTATGCTGGAAACAGATGGGCAGACTTTCCCATGCAGCACAATTAGAATGCACGAGAGTATATAAAGCCGAACACACGTAAATTCTGCACGCAGATGTAAGCTGCAATCAATCTCTATTTCTAATTTAGCTGCGCAGCGGCCGTATTACCAAAACATTAAAAAAATATATTTGAAATTTAGAGGTGACTCTGACCTCTGAAATAGGCATTTGTTTATTGTTTGTCTTGGAAATGAAAATAATCGCTATTCGTTGTCATAGCAACTGATGTGCCGAAATGTCGTTAAATTCTGCACGTTTACAGAAAGTCTGCACATTCTCGTTTCCAGCATTAATAATTTTCCTTCTTAGTATTAATCTAACTTAATCTATCTCTAACTAATCCTTACTTGTGTAAAATTTGCGCTGCACTCATTGAAATTGCTTTAAAGTCTTTACTTTGCATATGAAGTCAACCACATTCGCCTGTTTTTTTTTTAAGGAATTCAAATTTAAGGATGTTGACGGCTTTGCTGGCCTTTGCTGGTTTTTGTCAAATTTTTCTACTGTAATTTTTAATATCCCGACCTATAAGCTGTCAAACCTGTTATTGTCTGTGATTGGCGTCACTTAGCCGCACAAACGCCGGTAAGTTCAAATCTTAGCTGGCACCAAAGATGCATTCAATTGATTTGCAATCAGAAGATTGGTCGTGAAGACTTGAAAAAGGATAAGGAATTTCAAAGCCGAAGACTTAGTCATCAAATGAACTTAATTAAATGAATCACAAATCATGAAATTCTTTCAAAGAACTCAGGGATTGCATTTCAAAAGTAGGTACACCCATAATCCCGCCAGAGATCAAGCCCCACATTTCTGCCCCCAGTCACTTTCTCAGCTCATTTGCAGCAAATAACTCAAATCCATGAGCCTGCAAAAAATTCATTTAGATCCACTCAACGTAAACGCCACCCCTCAACAACCTCCCACACATGCAGCTCTCATTTAATTTCAAAGGTAACTCACAGGACTTTATCCCCTCCAATCACCTGAGTTAAGTGTGACAAATTACGTGGAGTGAAATTACGATGACTACTTTCCCGGAGCCGTTGATTTAAGGAGACCATCACCCCCCAAAAAGTGCCATGATCCTCTTACAACAGAGCCCGCCCAACAAAAACCACCCCGTATATCAAATTTCCCCCCATCTTCCTTAAAATGCTATCCCTGTTGTCACACATACCTCATTGTCGACAGCGCTGTCGAATCACCACCCGTCGTCGTCCGTCCCACCGACCGTCACTAACCCAAAAAAAAAAAGGACCAAGAATGATTTTTATTGAGCTACATCTTTATGACTCTGTCGCCCGACGAAGGTTAAAGCATTTTTCATTAGAATGTAAGGTCCTGTGTCGAGCTCAGGGAACAGCAGAAAAATTACCAAAAAATAAAAATGAATGTATATTCCGTTATCATATTGTTCTTCCTTTTTTCATTTTCATTTTTAAGCGCCTCCTTCCGTTCTCCTGCTGCGATAAAATGAAAAGATTAATCCGTGTTTTTTTTTTCTTTCTTTTCTTGTTGTTGTGTTGCTTTCAATGTCTTTTTTTGTTTTCAATGAAAAATAATGTGGCTCGTGCGATGGAACTTTTATTTCGGCCGCGTCTTGAGGAGAAGATCTTTGGAGTGATGGCGATTTGTTTGGAGTGGGGTATTGGGAGATGGGGAGGTGAAAATCTCAGGCAAATCCTCTTAGCGCTTGCTGTATCTTCGTTTATGTGTGTGGGTGTTTTTTTTTTGATATTCTAATTAGGCTAAGCGCACGGGGAACGTTTGGGGTCGTTTCTCATCACTCCTAAATCATACGATTCAATTAAATGTGAGGCAATAACAGTCGACTGCCTCGAACCATATAGAAAAGGCCTCATGTGTGCAGACATTGTACTTGTGACCGCCGCCATCGCAGACTCACCTGTAGTGACAGTTTCAATTAGACCGGAAATTAGAGTTTGAATTTATCTTGCGATGAGGTGGGGGGTCTCGTTGTGGAAAAGCAATAAGTCAACAGACCGATCCCACACCGGAGATTTGAGTTTTCTTCGAGAGGCGGGTCTCGAAAGCAGCGTTGGAGATGGTTGGGTGTGTGTGTATATCTAGGCATCGATTTGTCATGAGGGAATTTAGGTCGACGTTTGTTCACACGCCAGGAGCCGGTGAGGTCGAGTTCTGTGAAACGATGAGGCTTTGATTTGGAAATGAGAAGGAAATTAAAATAAATTATGCACTTGTAGATGAGATTTTTCTCCATTTTCGGAATGTGTTTTTCTTTCGTGGGGTTTTCGGTGCTACACGTGTGTGGACTTATTCGTTTAGTAGGCGGATTAACATGGCACAACTTCAGGGCGGTTTGGTTGGGTAGGAAAAGAGCAAACAGCAGCATTTTCTTCCTGATCCAGGCAAGTTTTTAAAAAATTCATCACCCCATGTTTTGTGGGAGCCTTTTGTTATACGTTGCGTGTATACGGCATTTTGGAAAATTTAACGTAAAGTATCAGGCAAGGGCGTTGATTCCTTTTGGGCGGATAGCGAATTTTATGTTAATAGAGAAACTACGGGCTTTGTTTTAAATATGCTCATCACTGAAGTAGAGTAAAGTCGTATCTGACGCTCAATTTCTATATCAGATGCCATTTTTTTTTGTTGCTTAGGTCTACAGAAGTCTACAATTTTTACGGCACCACCTCCAGCAAACGACTGACAATCCTCCTGGAGTACTTTTGTCATGGAAAACTTTCGATAATTAGGGCGCAATATGCACGTGCCAGGAAACTCGTTCTGGCAAATGAGGTTCTAATTAATTATAAGCCTTGCTTTTCATAGGTCCAAATAATTAGGCAGATACAAAATAAAATTCAAAGGTTTTAACGAAGAATCACCACAAATAATTTGCACAGCCCCTCCTCCAGCAAACGACTGACAATCTTTTTGGAATACTTCTGTCATGGAAGCTTTCGCAATTCGGCGTTCGGAACCAGCTACTAAGCAGTAGGTCATCTTCAGTGAAGGCGCGAAAAAGCTAAGGCATTTGACTTTTAGTTCGTTTCGGTTGCTATCAATTGTGGTATATGAAAAAGAAGTCTCAGAAGCCTTTAACCATACAAGATGATAAAATTCGCTTGCAAAATGTTGAATACAGATTTTTGCTTCACTCTGTTTTCTACACAAGGTTTGTGTCGACAGTGAGAGTGGCCACAGCTGACAGAGATCTCGCTGATCAATAAACATACCATCTGCGATGGAATTTACAACACGAATCCAATGCGATGAATTGAAAAACTAACGCAAACAAAATCCTGCGCCTGTGCCATGTCCATCTTTTCAAAGCTCTAAGACAGCCTGCGATTTCCCAATGACTTCTCAATCCTGATTTGTGAATTCCATTCTCCTCGCAGGACGAACTTTGTCCGTAACTTATTCGATAGCGTGCAGATATGACCTTTGCGCTTTTAACGCTGCCAGTGAATCTAAGAAGAATCGACACAAGCAGTTAAGCACGGAATTAAGTCAATAAACGTCGTAGTAACTTTCCCCCAAAACCCACCGAATCAATAGCCGAAGTATTGAAAACTCCTCCCGAAAAGTTCCAACACGGTGCACATGGGTAGCTGCCGCGCTAAGAGACACAATGTCTTCGACGTCATGGCATCGTAGTCACGAGGGAATGTGACGACTTGTTTATAGGCTACTTCCGCGTAAAGAAGGAAACTTTTTCATTTTCCCTCGCTCGAGGAGTTTAAATTAAAAAAAAAGAAACAAATCGAACGGACGACAATGACGACAACACACAGGACGACAGTAAAACAAAAACAAAAACAAAAACCCATAACAACGACATTTGGGTATTGATGAACACCGCCCGGGAAAACCTCATCATTGCGGGTGCGAGTGTAGCGATGGTGATAATTCTGGTCGTTGTGGTGGGCGGACAATGACAGCGACACCTCCTGCATCGCACGCACACACACACGCCACGGCCCCCTCGATTTGATTTGAGGCAATAAATTAGAAGTTAGAACAAATAGCAATCTCATAAAAGTTAGTTGCTGTCCTGGGACGGTTTTGATTTAAGAATCGAAGGGGATTATGTCCGTTCCTCTTTTTTTTTGGGTGATGGGGAGAATGGCCACCCGCCCACGGGATCATTCAGAAGGAGGCAATTTCTTTGTGAGGATTTTTATGAGATGACTTGGTGTAAATTTCGCCTTTGCATGCAGATTCGTATCGTCCTTTGGGTATCTTTTAATTTGTTCTCGTTTTTTTGGCTCTGCCTTTTCCCCCCACAGGCTCATGCACACCCGAACCGAGCCAGGACTGATGTAGAAACAGATTTATGAGTTTTACTTGTACGCGAATACGTTTGCCATTTGCGACGGTGGGTCTGTGGGTATAATTACGAAATTGCCGGGATAAAACATTAAACCGGATAGCACTCTATCGCGATACATATTTCGTGCCGGAGGTCATCACAATGATTAACTGCCGATGAATGAATCGGAAATTTGTTTGCTTTCGCTGTTCATTGGGAATGGGCGCCCTGCAGTCCCTCCATGTTAAATGAGGGTAAAGGATACAGGATTGGTTGCCGTTTCAGAGCCCTTGGCCAGCACACACGCAGAGACGAGATAGAGAGAGATTTGTAACTACTGCAGGCAACGTTGTTCTAGGAAGTGTATCAAGAGCTGATAAATTCGTATCCTACAGCGACAGCAATGGTAACGAGTTGTAGTGAACTGAAATGAAAGTTTCGCTGGATTTGGCAACTATGTATCTGCTCTATTCAAACTTAGGATTCTGTACGTACACCTCTGGCTGGTTTTGACATTCTCGCTCGTTTTGTTCGTGTCTGTGGTGGGTGGAGGGTAATCCTTCGGTGAAAATACTTACGCCATTATCTCAATTAGACACGAAAGAGGCGTGATCCTGGGGAAGGATACCATAAACGCACACACACGAATTCGTTAAGTGAAACTGGGATTTTCGAGAATCAATTTTTGCGTCCGCAATAGGAATTTCTTGGTAATAGGCAAGCCAGCTTTAGTTTTAGAATTAGTATAGTAAGGTCTGTGTAGATTGATTTCAGAGAGGATGAAGCACAGGGAAGTGAATTTTCATTGAAAACTAGAGTCTTTCCTAAAATTGGCAGTAGTCATAGCTCCGGACAGTAATTGGAAAAGGGCTTTAATTGTTTTTTTTCCACAACACTTTAACGTAGACAACGTCAGATAAAACACAACGTCACATAAAAGACAATGACTGACTATTATTTTTTGTTGACCAGTGCACGACTTTAGAAACTCTGTTGGGTTCCATTTCAAAAGTTGGCCAGCAAGAGTTCATCTAAAAAAACGAGAATTTGAACAGTCAAAGCAATCAAAAGGAGAAAGAGATGGCAGTTGGTGGGTTGTCAATCATGCCAGGAATATTAAGCAAACATTTTTTTTATACGACTTCGTTTTTTTAACCACACACTCTGTTTCAGTAATTTACGGTAAGCTTTGAAACTTTCTTCATTTTCATGAATTGTTACTATGTTTGCAAAGTTTTGCTTGGAGATAGTTTAATCGCCCATAAAAAAGTGCGGAGTGTGTATTATCTGAATTTTAACAATGCTTGACAATTGCTCGATATCGAATCCTCGATTCGTAATCCATAAATTTTTTTTTTACCAGAAAAAATCCAAGGATATTAAAAGTTAAAAGGCTCTTTCAGTGTAAACCTATGCACTTCGATCATTCGAAGTGACAACTTTTTGATTAAATGAATGGCAAACATGACTTTTGACAATACATTTCTATATGAACATATGAAAATCATTGAAACTTTTGCTGTTTTAAAAAATTATTATTTTTTGTTAAAGACGAAGTACGATACCATTACGAGAATAAAGCCGGTCGATTTTCACTAAAATTGTTTGTTACACGATTAACCTTAACTCAATAAAATTCAATAAAATGGAGGTGAGAAGTTTGTTAAAATAGATTGCTTTGCCTACACGTCTTGATGATTATGTCGGTTTTTGCTTTTCATTATCTTGCTCAATAAAATTGTTTATTCTGTGGCGGTGTACTAAAATTGTACCCACAACTCTAATTCATTTTTCAATCTCTCCCAAAGAGAAAGATTTTCTTATTTTTTTTTTTATGTTTGAGCACTGTTGACCAATGGGTTCTACCAAATTTATTGGAAACATTGACGATACCATTTTTGTTTTGCTTTGAGATATTTGTTTTCGCGGACCACAAAACTTCGCTTCAAAACGCTCACTTGGTCAAAATATTAAAATTTATAAGTTAATTGCGTCCGAGCCAGAGAATCACACCTAAATCATCGCAGAGTTATTGCGTGTACCTAACGTGCTTTTGTTGCAAGCGATATAATTTAAAATATATAAATAAGTATGATGGACAAAAAAATAAATACACTTCTTCACTTGCCCTCACTTCAAAAATACTGCACTACAATTTTTTGTATTGTTGCAAATGGTACACATAATTCTGTTATTTGCAAAGAAAGGAAGAGTGTTCAAAATTGTAGAAAAGTTGAATTTCAATGCAACTTCAAAGTACCGTCAGCAAAAAATTTAAAAATTTAAGAAAAACAACTATTAGGTTGTCAAATATCTCCCTTCCGCCTTTTTGTCTTTTGAATTTTCCTTCTATGTACAAAGCGCTACAGAGCTCGTATCCAAACTAATCATGCATAGCGTCGTTTTGTAGGTTATGTCAAGACCTTTCAAATGATGTATTGCCAGATACGAGCAATTTAGCTCCAAAGTCTCCATACTTCATACCCAATGTCTGTATATGAAGTTATGAAAACTAAAAAAAAAACTCTTTTTCTGCCTCTACTGTAATTTGTTGCCATCGTCTGTTTTTTTCAACTAAAAGTAACGACTCATTGAACTGGCCCCTGTATGAGCCACGACTCTCATTCAACAGCTTGCAGCACATCAAAACTTTAACATAACCTACCAATTCATAAAGCCCATTATCTGCAAAAACACGTATAAGCCCCATGAGAGAAAATTAATGCTTCAAGTTTAAAATGACAACCGGCTTGAATGTCAACATTAATCCCCAAACAATATACTCCGTGTGTCCTCGAAATTACCTACTTACCATTCGTCTGAGATATTTTCGAAAAGTTTCGCTCTTTGTACACAAAAAATATGTCAAATGTCACTTTAAATTTCAATTCGAACGACATGTAAACAGCGTACGTTTTTCCAGGACTCCGGGACGAAGAAAAAAAACATCCGTCAAGTGTACCTCGGAGCAAATTCCCTTTGACACATTTCCATCAAACAAATGTCTGTCATTCGCATCTCCACACATTCGTACACACACTTACTTGCACTTGAAAGATGTAAAAGAAAAGACATGTCCTCGCCCTCACTCTCTGATGTCTAATTTCGAAGCAAACACCGTCGTCGCCAGCGCCGGAAAACACGGTAATAAAACCACAAGAACACTCCGCACACACACCCAGGAAAGTAAATTGCTTCTGTCAGAAAATGCCTAGGCACAGATACGAGAGTAGTAAATAAAATAAATGTCAATAATCAGAAAACCGAAAATAATGTTTCACGCAAAAATAAAAGAGCGCACACATCACAAAAAGCACCACAGCAAATATGGAATGGTAATAAAAATATCCCTGGACTGTTGAGTCCTCTCCTCGAGCTGTCACATGTAAGGAGATAAAAATCCGTCTGCCGGCACACACATGAAGACAATCCGCGCTCAAGGACTCTAACGACGACGAAGGCTCGGAGAAATATGCGAAAGTAATTTGATGAAGAAAATACAAGTGTATATCTATCCTTAATCCTTGTCCTGAATCAAAGAAACACCAAATGGCGAAAAACAAAGAGTCCCACCCCCACGGTGGTGGCCTCAAGGTCCTCCCCACACAAACTCACCCTCACGTGTCATTTGCGAGGCCCTCTCGGTGGAAACATTTCCATTACGAATCCTTTCGCAGCTTTAGATTTGCGCCAAGGGGATTAGCCGTGACGTTGGTGTGATGGCGAAATGAGCAGCAGCCTCGCGCGGACTTTTACGACGACGATCCGCCGGGGGTTCCACATCCGACTGTGTAAAGCCACCCACCCCCAGCCCTTAAGTGTTATTCCGTATGAGTTCTGAGTCCTGAGTCCTTCGGCATGGCCAAACTGTGAGTATAATCACAATTTTATCATCCGAACTACGACAGACGGGGTGGGTGTAGATGAGAAAGGAAATTTTCTCGGTCGAAAGTCGAGGGCAGGAGTGAGTGAGTGAGCGAACGAGAAAGTATAAACGGCATTTGTCCTCGGTTTTTATGGCACGTTTTTTTATAGGCAAGGATAAGCAGAATTTAATTTGACTTCTTTAAGGGCTCTGCCACACAACTATTTTGAACTGCCGACGTATTAAGCGTAAATTTTAACTACAAGGGTTACGCGCTCCCGCTTTTTCACTTCCGGCATAGTTGCTGTTGTTGGTATTTGGCTGACTGCTTGGTAGCATATTCCTTCGTCCTTCGTATTAATTTTAATGTACACGTGGCCATCAACGATAAACAAGTTTCGCAAGGAACCGCCTGCGTCTACATTTCAGAGAAGAAATTACTCTGGATTTATGTAGTGGAACGATATTCTCCTGCTGCGAGTTGTATTTGGGTAAATCGAGTGGGAAATGTGTTGTTGAACGGCGGCACTGGAGTTATTTGCCGTGGGTGGTAAATCAGAATTTAACAGCAGCCAAAGGAAGTGCTTAAATTTTGCTCGGGAAGAAAAACAACTCAAGTTGGATTTAAAGGAGTTGGTAGGAGTACGGAAATGTGTGTACGGGTTTGATGTCAGTTGAAGTCCTTTTTGCCGATTGGGTGGGTGAAATTACTCATGAAGTTGAAACGAAATAGTTCCGACCGCTGTTGCAGAACATAAATCGCGGCAATTACTTTTTGATACGTATGTGAAAATTGTTCTGCAGCCTCTCAAACCGAAATCCAATGGGACTTTGGTCTACTGGTTAATGGCATGCATGTTAAGAATCTGGGCAATATGTTTTACAGAACGAAATGCGTTTTCTAAAATGTGTGTGTGAACATCTAATTGCAAGCTTCTCGAATTTTCAAATCAGTTGAGTTTTCTAGATTGAAAACTAAATTCTAACGACACCTCAATGGGGCAAGTAAACAGCAAAAAAAAGTTTAATAAATTGGCACTCTCAGTCACCAAAAACTCCGTGAAAGATAACATCCTCTAAATAATTTTTGGCGAATATCATGGCATTTCTTGTGAGGTACGTAGCACTAATTTGCCAACATCACCTTTTCTCTACGTCCATATCCTTTGATTCGATTTGAGAGAAATTGATCTGTGATGCTCACTGTTGAAAGTAATGACCTGGTAAAAGTCAAAGGACAACTTTGTTGTGAACATTGGTTGAATACTTATTAGAAACGAAAAATTTCGAACGAAAAAAGCAGTTTATATTTTGTTAAAAAACATGATATAAATTTATTTATTTTTTTTTACCACGGCATCACCATGATATTTTGACCCTAATGCTGATGGTGTACTTCAGGACGAGTTCTTTAATTGCAGGCCGTCCCACGTACCTCTTACCAGCAGATCTAAGCATGTTGAATTTGGATTCGTCACTCCAGAATACTTTTTGTCGAAAGGAGACTTTTTTTTTGAAACATGCGGCTTTTTGTGCACAATGGACCCTTAAACATCGTTCAAGTAATTTGGGTGTGCAGCTCTTATTCTTCACCTTTTGTTTAGACAATCTAACAATTCTAACAAAGACACAACTTTATTTTTCGAAATAATCTTTAGTAGATAGTGATCAAAATTATATTCACAAAAAAGAACAATGTTAGCTGTTAAAAATGGTAAACTATAAGTGCGTTTATCTTGTCTATAATACGAAAAACAAATTTGTTCATTATTTTGCTTGTTTCTAATTAGTTTTCCACCACTAAATGTATTACCACATTGTAAGCCTTGTGCATGTCATGTGCTTTGTGCCTTTTGTTATATCGTCCTATTTATGGCAATTTTCAATATAGCCTAACCCAAAAATGCATACCGTCATTGAAGATGATTTATCAGCCAAAATTATATTTGTTTTCTCTGTGCAACGTGGTCAAGCAGACGGCGGTATTACTGAGCTCCAAAGACAGTTGAATACTGTAAAAGTACTAGACCAAAGCTTACCAAGCTAAATGACTTGCGTGCCTTGAAAGTCTGGGGAGTCGAGTTTGAATGGCCTCGGAATATGTACGCAAGAATAAAAATAGAACACAAATGTTGGCTAAAAAGATTAATGATTTGACAGATGCCGCCAGAACAACATGGCCGCCGCAACTGTAGACGCCAACCTGTTTCTATTGAAATTAAACATTTCATGCAAGACTTTCGTCTAATTCGACGAAAACGAATGAGCATTGAAGTCCAGACACTTATCGATAGAAATAGCAGTCCATACATAAAAAGTCAAAGAGAATCAATAAGAATCTTGAAAGGAAATAAATATTAATACTGAAATCCACTCTATACAAAGAATTACGAACTTATCAGACCCTCCTCTGTTATCTTGTTAGCCGATGAGAGACTAAAAGTGGGAGAGATAATTTACAATTACAGCAGAAATATCTAGATATCTTCTTCTATATATTTCCCTCAACGCGAGTTCATTCAAATTTTTCTGAATTCAAGCTAACTTGAATAGAAATACAAAACTTTAAACCGAACTTAACTTTCCTTCGGTGACCGCATCATCCAAGAAAACCCTTGAAATTGATCTAGTCTAAATTCTTCAGAAACACTCATGAAAATTCATGAAAATTACCGCTTTCATTTTCCCTGAAATCTGTAGAGAAATTCACAAGAAAAATAGTTTTGATATGTCTCCTACCAATATACCAGAACATGAAAATCAATAGAGCGCCCAATGTTAATCATAATATGACATTCATGGTATAATTTAGAACCAAAACTCTTCGTCCTACCGCCCATTTCCGTAAAATTTGCTAATAAACTCATTAACTTTCAATAAGTTTTCACTTTTCCACAAATTGGAACGCTTTGAATTCCAAAAGCCATGCCAATGACACTTAATTCAAAACCTCATCAAAAACCCCTTTAGACAGACCTCCGAGTTTTTGAGCCCAGCCACTCCCATCAGCCACGTGTGAACTTTTACGACCTTTGGCATGCGCCCAGAGAAATTCTTTTCAATTGTCGCCCAGAATGAGTCCTCGGGGACGACACCAAACGGAACTAATCACAATTCCATGATGAAGCAATAGAATCAACGCAAAAAAAGACAAACAATATCCTCGTCGGCTGAGTGGGAGAAAATAATATAAAGGATACACTGCCTCCGTCCTCTTTTTTATGGCGCACTCCGTAGCGATAAACACAATTTAATGCGACTCCAAAGACAATCTCTTTTCGGGCGAAAATTTATTATTTCGGGGTCATTGCGCCAATCCCGAAGCAGTTGGGGATTATGCAGATTTGGGACACCTAAATAACTAACTAGTTCCTTCGAAAAAAGGAACACTAAATGACAAGCATTTATTATCCTTATGCATGATACATCTCTTCGCTTTGTGCGTGTGGAGCACACCCACAGACACAAGCGCTCTGATCACAAAGCTAAGCATCAAATTATCCTTCTTCCTTTGTTCGTTTGTGTTTCCGGTTTGCGTTGTAGAGCTCTAAATCAAATTACTTTCTCATGCGAATGGGGTGGGGAGGGGCACAACAAAAGTACAACGAAACAAGGATGCCTCTTTCTGTGTCGGAGAAATTCAAACGCATTAGCAGATACATACTTCTTTTCTCTTCACCGCGCGTAAGGAAATCAGTCAAAAAAAAAAGAAAAAACAAGAAACAAGGACGAAAAACATCCTTTTGCAGTTCTGCGAGACAGATCTCCAGCCAGACAGGGGAGTGAGTGACTGCCGCGATGACGCGGATGTGAAGCGAAGATACGGTACACACAGGACATGCCACGGGGAGGCATTTAAGGGGCGGAAGAGTGCGTGCACGTATCATTATCCAGAGACAATTTAATCATTACAGCTTTACGTAATCCCATTTTCAGCAGGGCGAACAGCATGCGATTGTGTGTTATCCTTGCAGTTTTTGTTGTGAGCCCTTTTCATTTGAATCTCTCGCTCCGCTCCGCTCTCCTTTTATTTTGTATTTTAATCCTGTTAATGGGAAATTGTTACTTTTATCTCTTCACTCACTGTCTCGTTCTACATATTTTTTTCTTTTCTTTGCTTTTGAATTTAACCCATGTCATGTTCTCGTTCTCGTTCTCGTTCGTTCGCTTCTGCTGTGGGCGGACGACTCATGAGCGTGGTTGGGGTATACTTCTTCCTTTTTTTTTTAATCAAATTTAAGTTTATATGGCAAAGGAAATGTTAATGAGGACGCAAGCTGCGGGAGGTTCTCCTTTCTTTTTGCTTCTCTCTTCAAATCAATTCTATAGGGTAGAACGAATTTTAATTCATTGTTTGTGATGCAGGAAAATCGATACTGTGCTGCTCTCCAAGGACTCTGTGCAGCAGAGTAGATGATGTTAGTTTGGTAAAATCTCCATTAATAGAAAACTCAATTTGCTGAAGTCGTGATTTCGGTTCGACTTTTGGTTTTAAGGATTCGGGTTCGCTTAACTGCTTTCGAGGAAGAGTTGAGAGCAAATGATGAGATTAAACAGACCATCCATCTTCGGTTGTCTAATTGGGTGGAGAGTGGACAATTTGTTGGAAAACTCCTGATATTTAAACTTTTCGAGTTTTGACTCGATTTATGAGCGTCAGTGACCCAGCTGGAGATTTGAAAATGAGTGATGTTAGTTAAGCAGTTTATGTTCTCTTGACAAATCAAGGGAATCCAGGGCATTTAACTGACGAGAAAAAGTCTTCTAAATGACGATTTTTTTAAAAACTTAGATACGAAGTTTTAGAACATCTTATTTCACATAAGGAACTACGTAACGTAGCAAGACGTCGTTCCACTATGCATCTGTAAGGTAAATGGTAATTACCCTATAGAATTCCAGAGCTCTTCTTCCTCCAGAGAGTCCAATTTAATTGTTGGCATTTCCGACTTTTGGTTTTTTGTTCTTTTACCACTTTTTCTCTGTCGGTTTTGGCTCTATCAATACGAAAATTGTCTTAAATATTCTCTTGAACGAAAATCAATCAAAATCGAAATTCCTATGAATCTTAAAACCACCAAGTTCTTCACTCGAAAATCAATCAAAATCGAAATTCCTATGAGTCTTAAAACCACCAAGTCTATGAAAATTTGCTTGCTGCAAGTCGAAGAAGAACGTATGAATTAGAGAATTCCTTTTAGGACCCCAAAAAAGGTGAATAATCGTGAAGGTACATTTCTTTCCCCCTCTAAAAGTCCATTTCTTCGCCCCTCTAAACAACGCCGCCCCATCGCCTGAATCAGGATGTCCAGTTTGACAGGACATCCCAATCGTATCCATTCCCTGAATCTTAACACTTTCTCGCAAAGTGAACAGCCCGAGATTCCGAAATCCCTGGGGAATGTTCTACTGGCGAATAGGGTATAAAATAATCAGTCCTTAACGAACTTATCGCCTTCCATGGTTTTCCGTTGTGTGAACCTCTCTTTCCTCTGTGGTTGTTCTCTTGCCAATGGGCTTTTATTTAAATTTGATTCGGTCTTCCTCGCTTGTGGCACTTTGTGCGTCCATGCGTATGGAATATATGTGTATGTGTGTGTTTGTCGGTGCGAGAAAAAAAAATTATTTCTACGTCCTCGGCACAGACGCACACAGAGGCAGACAGAATAGGAAAATACTCTCCCATCGGACGATGTAATGAAATTCCGAAATCCTTGCATTTGCATACGAAAATATTTATCCTGTTTGAGACAAGTTAATGTTAACATTTTAACTGTCTGCGAAATGTTTGGTTATGGGCATTGTAATTGCAAATTTTTTTTTTACTCACAGTCTCTCACTGCCACCGAACCACCTCTTCAGCTCCCGCTCTTGGTTTTCTGTTTTTCATGACTGGATTTATCAAAGTTATTGAAAGCAATGAATTTAAATTGGAGCGAGGCGTATTCTAATGAATGGTGTGGGATTTGCGAGTGTTTAAATATTTTCATAGGATCCTTAATGGAATGAAAGTGGGAGTAGTATTTCATAATTTTTCTGGTGATTTTTTGTCAAAAGATATCGTCTGAGTAGGTCTTTGATGGCAGCTGTCGTTCAATTGGGCGAAGGCTGAACTGCTTTAAAGAATCAAATTTGAAGATGTCAAATCTCCCTTTGATTGAGTGGACAAAGCAGAATTCGAACCGCTGGGATTAGAGTCGCTTGGGATCTCAAAACGATTTACTTTATTAACGCACCATTTGTTCACTTTAATATCGGAGTACCCGAAAGATGGTTGGCAGTACAATGGGCCTAGCTTTGGCCTAAGTGTACCTAAATTTAAAAATGTGTTTAATAAAAGTAAAAACAGTGGTTAATATAAGTATATTGGAGTACCAGAAAAATAGGACGAGCGCGGAAAGACTTTAAATTATTCAAATCAATATTTAACTTGGAAACATGCCCGTGTTGATGTCATTTATTTAAGGCTTCAGTTAGGTGGCGGCTAAGAACTAGTTCAGCTAGACTAGTCTGGTCTATAGTGTTATCAAGTTTACTCAAAATTTGTGACTTAAAACACAAGCAAACTTAATGTTTGCTTTTAATCGTAAAAAAGTCTTGTAAATAGTTACGAAGATTGTTGATGAACAAAAATGAAAAGTTAGGACTAGTGCTGCATCCATTTAATTTCTGAAATAATTATTATTATATTATTGTACGTCTTCTGAATTTATTTTTTAGAACAAAAGCAAGGTGTCTGCCTTCCTCGTGGCAGAGCTTCCTTCACCGGTAGCGGTACCGGCATGTAACTCAACTTGTGCATGGTACATTTTGATATAGGCTCTGCAGTTCTGGATTCCATACAGATTTTATTTACTGCACTTCAGGTAAACTAAATATCTTGTCACCCAACTGAAAATAAATCCGGGATTGTTTACCCAAAAAAAAACATACGATTACAGCAAAAGTACCAAGTGATTCTTTTCATTTGAAGTCTGAGTTAAAAAAATACTTAATTTGTAATAGATTAAACAGTCATAAGTACTTCACTGCTCAAGAACCAAAGAAGCTAAAGTTTAAATGTAGCTAAAAAAAAGTCTGTAACTTTGCAGCGTCACTAGCAACACTCAGGCCTTAAAAACATACAATCTAGAGAAAAGGAGTCCGAACTGTGAAAGCTTTATTGAGCTTCTCCTTACTTGAGGATGACAATCTAACTTATGGCCTAAAGTTTTTAATCTCTCTTGAATTGATGCACAAATTCCCGGACATGATGCTCGACTAAAGCGAATGCTTTGGGATTAAGGCAATCGACATTTTTCATTACGGACAGACAGACATTAAGAACTCACAAGAGAATAATGCCTTAAAAAAGCTATTTGCCAAGACACTAGCATCAGAAACATCATTTCAATAAATCACATCTTTCATTTCATTTGAACAAATTATAGTAGGAACGCTTACTCTGTCACTGTGTCAGATTTCTTTTTATGAATAAATTTTTGTGAGCCCTAAAAAAAAAACTGTTAAAGAAAAAGTTTCTTTTCACGTGGCTTAAGTTTACTCGTATTAACATGATCCATGAATACTTTTTTTAAAGGAGCCCACTGTACGAGGTTTGTCAGTGTCCCTGTTTAAAAAAAATACTAAAGAATGAACTTATATCATCTATAACGACTTCTAAGACCAATTTCTTACAGACTGAAAAATAAACGTAGTTTAATCTAGTGTGATTTAAAAAAGCTAAAAAGCAGAAAGAAGTGTTTAAGTAGATTCTTGCAGAAACAAACAAAAATTGTAGTGTTTATTTAACTTTCAACGATTTAATTATTATAAAAAAGAAAAATAAGTCCGCACTCACTCACTGGACCATTTCACTGATCTTAATTTTACACTCCAAAGCATGCGAACGACGCAAAACACCGCCCCTCGCTTAATTAATTGCACAACAAATTTTCATTTTATGTCCATGTATGTATAATAAAGAGCGTCCCCATTACAATCACCAATATTTGCACTCAGCTAATTAACATATGCCAGTTCACGCGTGCTCCTCTCTGAAGCCTCTGTGGTAATTCAATATATGAGGAGGAGCGAATTCACATCGGGGATTTGATTAAATTCGCAATTCTATCAAAGCCTTTCAGCTTCTCTGATAAGCGCTATGCAATGCGTACGTCAGCTTCAAAGCTAACAGATGAAGAGAGCGCTTGCCCTCAATCAAATGAATAGCGCGCTCCGCAAAAAACAGAAAAGAAAAATAAAAAAAAAAAGGAAATAGATTCACAAAACTATCTCTGACATCTCATCACAAGGAAACCCATGTGGTAGAGGGCTACCGCGTGAGGGGCGACAAATCAAATATCGACATCTATGAGAGCATAATCACGAGCACAGATCGAAATTGGTACCGTTTGTGCTGAAAGGATACATAAATTATTCAAACAATTCGATTCAATCGAACATCGTGACGACACACACACAGAATTGGGTTGAGTTGTTTGGTAAACAAAGCGCAGGCCAGCCCAGGACATCAACCCTAAGCTCAAAGCAAAAAATAAAGGATGCAGGGTGCGCACGTAGGGATGTAACAGTACACATCCTGGATTTGTGGGGATCAAATGTGCCGCTTATGGAGTTAGCAATTCAATTTTAAGCCGTTCTAAATGCGTAACATGCCTGGAAATTTAATTATTTTAGTTTTCCGAGAATGTACGAAAAGGTTAAAAAAATAAAATAAACGAAAACTGCAAAATATCGAAAATTTAAATTCATTTTTTGTCGCTCGCAAATGAAGTGCATATGAGATATTATTTTTGAATATCCACATAAACCAAGAGAGGATAAAAAGGAGGATATCCGGGGTGGGCAAAGAGTATAAAACCAACGTTGTGCCTAAAATGCATACAAGGTTCTTTTATTTTTCTTTGGATTATGCATCACGATAAATGTGGGGGGTTTGCAAATGCTTTTAAGAAATATAAAAGAAAATTGGTAGAGTTCCGAATTAGAATCGGATAATGTTTTGAAGTTTCATACCGATTATTTTGATGAGCCGCTTTTTCCGTAAATATCTAGAAAAGCTTTTAAAAAACACAAGTTCAAAAATGCTAAAGAATTGAATAGAAGACTAATTTTGTTTTATAAATTGTTATTAAAGCGTAATAAAAATTACAGTAAATTCTCGATTATTTAAATTTCATGGGCAAGAAAAAGCTTCGAATCACAGAGGTTTTGGGATTATGTTTCAGAAGAAACAAATTATTCTCGCTCACTATCGTCACATTTGCATTTCAACTAATAGTTGTTGAAGAAAACAAAAGTAAAATTGACTTCGAATTATAGAGGTAGACAAGAATTATAGGTTTTCATGTTGTTTTGCACAAAAATAAATACAAATTAACGCGGTGACCAAATTACATAGGTTTTCTTTGATTTACAAGATTTGTTCGGGGGACCGTGAGAATGTTTCTATTACAGAGGTTCAAATTATCGTTAGTTTACTGCTTTACATATATACGTACATACATCTTCTGTGGTCGACAGTAACGTCCGATGACGATAATGCCCGACGGTAACGGGCAATGCACGTAAAAGAGATCTCCAGGCAACCTGATCCTCTGCCGCAGACTCTACCTCATCAGGAGGTATGTCCAAGCGTAACCAGGCGAGATTTATGACTTGGTCTAGCCATCTCATCCTGGGTCTGCCGAGCAGTCGTATTCCTGATGTTTTATGTTTTTATAAATTATTATATCAGGTAAATCAAAAATTGATCGGAAGTGGGCCCAAAAAATATTTTAGTGCGGCCTGTGGGTAGTAGAGTTTTGTCTTGGGGTCTTTGGACACAGCAGCATGTTTTACATTGAAACTTTCTTGAAAATCAGTTTTTGTTTAATTGAAAGATAAACACTTGGGTATAAGAGAAAAATTCGAAACAAAGAAGTGGAGTCGATGATTTTGCTGGTGATATCCTTCCTGGCATAGTTTGGCAAAGCACTGCCAACTAGAATAACAAAACTCTATCACACATTTTGTCTCTAACTTGATATCTCAGAAAGATTCGATGGCGATTTGTATCGACGCTTAACTTGGCTTTTACCTTAAGTACTCTCTTCATTTCACAGAATTATCTCAACGTTAGTACAGTAACTAATTTGTTTTCATCTCTACGAACTCTTTTCAAAGCACATTAATTGGACTTGTCATTACAAAATTCCAAGAACTTACTTCGACCATCAATTTGATTCTATTCCTAGAAAATAATTTTTTTGCAATCAACAACTTTCCACAGATTAAATTTATACGCAAAATAAAGCTTTTAAATAGTTTTATACTACTTCTAGTAATCTTGAATAATTTAGCTAAATTCTGAGTGAGTGCATTCAACATATTTCTCGGAATCAATTTCATGTTGATTCGAGGACTTGTTGCAAGGGTAAAAACTGTTTATGATTTCCAGAAATTACAGTGTAGTTCTACTCTATTATTGCTTTTCTCTTTATATATTTTTCTGCAAACATGCAACGCAAGCACGAGTTCCTTGAAGAATAGATTTGCATCAGTTAAATATTGAAATCGGATATCCTTTTTCAAGTTTCAAAAGCAAATAATATAAACTTTATTTGAGAAAAGATGGTAAGGTCCAAGAAGTCTAACCATTCTTGGAATTTTTCCGATTTACGCAATAAAACTTGCTTTTTCAGATTTCCTTCTGAAACATTTACTTAAAATTAGGGCTTTCCTGATTGAACGAGACACTCGTGCTATAAACCGTAATAGGCTTATCAAGAATAATTTTTATTGATAGTTGCTTACAACACAATCTACAGTGCTTAGAATATATTGAGAAAGCAAATCAAAGCAAATTAATCCTATTAATTTTTATGTGTGTCTTATCTCAATTGACTCCTAAACGGTCAGACAAGTTTGACTTGAATTTGAAAGATAGAGAAACTACAAAACGGATAGTCTGTTCATTCTGGTAGTTGTTGGTAATAAAAAGGTTCATTCAAAATGAGGTGTTTCTTCTTCTTTAATCTCCAATCTGCCTGTGATAATTTAAAGATGTGTTCATTTATGAGAATTTGTGTAATCTGATTCGCTGAAATGATTTCACTAACAAAGAATGGAAACTCAGGAAAACTAATTATAAATGAAGTACTACGTGTAAGTAGACCTGACTTTAAGATTTTCAAAATCAACAACACAAAAATTGTATAAGTCTCAAAACCTTATCCAAGTCCACTTTATCTCATGCGTCATTTCAATAGGATAACGCAAATTCCCTATATCCGACCGATAAATAGCTTCAAGGTAATTCGCACTTTACTTCCTCAGCAGAAAGACACAAAAAACGCTTTTTTCTTTGCTGTGATTCCTGAAGAGCAATCAAACCGAAAATTCCAATAAAACAAGTTTGCCACCCCCTCATCCGCCGCCCAGCCGACAATCACATTCCATAAATTTTAAGAAACTTCTACATCTGCTCACCGAATCACAGTGAACCACGCAAACTTTTTCCCCCGCAACCAGACAGAGAAAGAGATTTCCAAAAAAAAAATCAAATCCACATCCCTCGATTGGGGTGAAAAATTCCACACAAGCGTACGCCCTCCGTCCTATTTAAAGCCCTAGACATCCATTCATTACGGCATATAGCGAATCTATCAAACTAAATCACTTCAGAGCTCCAGGTAGGAGAGCAACTTCCCTTCCGCCCTGCGCCTCGTCGATAACTGCCGATATTAAGTTCAACTGAAATATGTCTTGAAATTGTCTTAACAAGGACGAAGGATGTGATTACTGAGCTCCACAAGAGCCAACGTATATAAATCTTTTCGGATACCACTCCCAGTCACACTCCGTCCCACACAATCAAAACCAAAGAAAAAAAAACTTTTAACAGTTTAAGGAAAAAAGAAATGTGCACGCACACGAAGGTGTACAGAAAAAAGATGAAGAAAAAAAAAATCCACAAGTGCACGGACGAGGAATACAGAAATAAACGGAAAATCCTACAATTTCATTATAACTTTAACTTTCTGCTGCTCCTTCGTCTTTCGTCTTTCGTCCTTCGTCATGCCCCGCCCCAAAGCTATCGCCTAGTCGTCGTCGTCGTGGCGGTGGACAGGATACGGCCAGATGAATTCAAGCAGATACACACAGCGCAAGGCGCGCGGGAGCAAAGAATGAAAGTACTAATAATAAAGAAGGAAATCGTTTTCAAAAACTTACGAATAAATTGCGATTCCTGCAGAGAGCGAGAGGCGAGAAAAAAAACGGCCACAACCAGGAGGAGAGCCAAGGAAACTATAAACGGACACTAAGAGAGCAAAAAGGATTCAAGTCGATGGGAGCAAACAACGGCGAATGACGCGCGGTGAAAACAACTCTAAGGAAAAGGCAAAAAAAAGGTTTCAATATACTAAAGACTGTCTGCTAATTTTGTAAGACCTGAGGGACTCCTTGCGAGGATATTCAACAAAAGGAAAAAAAAAGAAGTAGCACAGAAAATAGCCCAGCAAATTTAAGTAATATCCCCGAGCATTTCATGAGCACTTTGCACCTTGAAGCTATTTAGAGAGAAACGATCAAACGTGCACCTCTGTACACCAAATTTACAAATTTCACATGAGCGGAGAGCAGAGAGTCGAAAGTAATGGACTACGGGAGGACGACTTCCAACTACAACTACAAAAAAGGAGGATACAAGAAGTGTTAGGATGGGGTTCTTGGAGAGCCTGCAGTGAGTAGTGAGCAGTTGCAAAATATAACGTCTCCCCTTTTTTGTTCATCGTCTCTGGGTGATGTAGAGATGTAGTTCAGGAGGTTCTAGTTATCCTTTCTCTGTCGGGGTCCTGATATACATGCATATGACATGTATTTTCGGTAAGTACGCCTTAGACTGGGTGGCATTTAGTATTACAATGGCGTTTAAGGAAAAGATGATGGGCAGTGGGGCGCTCTGTGTGTATTATATGCGGAAAATTTCATCGTTTTTTGAGTGCTGCACAGTGGAGCGGAACAGAGGGGGTCCTTAAGTCAATTGCACTTGGGGTGTGACTCTTAATTGAAATATAATATAAAACTTATCTATTCCTTTGCATACAAAATGATTTTTAGCAAAAAAATATGGGCGTGTGTGTGAAGTGGATGGGATTAGTGAATTCGAAAAGTGAGCAAAGTCTGTCAGAATTTGCAACTGGTAAATGTTTTCAGAGCAGTCGGTAATCTGTTATCTATTTTCAACTTTGAATAAAGCTGTATGTTATGTAAATTTCTATCTCCATTCATCGCTGATTTTCATGAAAAATATCTTACAACTGGAATGTCAGAGAATTTGTAACAATTTGAAAAGAACCACTATCGTTCCAAACAATACGATATGATCAATCGGTGACATAAAACTATGGGCCTTCATAGACCTACTACTCAATTTCTGATGCGATACTCTTCGCTCACTCAAAAATGAGAAGTTAAACCCTTATAAGTCATAAGACCCACAAACATTTGTAAAAAAAACTGAACAAAAAATCTAACAATTTTACAGCAGAAAGTCTCTAAATCCGATCGTATTACACATTCAGAAGGAAACGATTCAAAGAATTCTTTGCTCGCTTATTGCCCTTAGAGATCCTTTAAACACATTTTTCGGTCTTCAGAAGTTCAGTTGATAGCGATCCAATACCACGATAAACTCCGATGTCCAGTTCAAATTATAAATACTCCTCTTAAAATTGTTGGGTTATCACTAGATCTTATTCCTACTTACCTGCGGATGATCTTACAATGTTTTCTTTTTTCATAAATTGAACGATGCTTTAATAAACTTACTGGCCAGAAGAAAATCATGGTAACATTTTTCGAATAGATTGCACGTGTCTCTTCCATTCCTTTTGATCTAATTTAGCTACGAATTTTATTTTAAAACAGTTAAAAACATTGGTTAAGAACCACACTTGGAAGCGGAAATAAATAAATAAATTTAGCACGCCTCGCTAACTTTTTTCTCTGTTATAAAAGAAAATTTACGAAAAGGTACGATTTGCCCTAGTTCATTGTTCATAATACTATGCAACTATGCAGCATAAAAATATGCAATTATTTAAAAAAAATATTCCAGTGTCACAAAATTTTCTTTTATATTTAATAGAAAGAAAAGTCTGATTAAACAATCTCTGGTCTAAGCTTCAAATCGTTCCTCATCATGCAGGCCAACATATCATTTTTCCAATTAGTTTGGCAAAAGATAGCCCCGGCACTTGTGGTCAAAAAGTCCGCGTACGTTTACCATTTCAATTTCTCATAGAACTTCTACAATAAAAAATATGAACAAAAAGGCTTATTTTAAATTCACGATTATATAAGTATGCAACTCAACTCAATTCATAATTCTTAGTATAACCAATCTTTTAGCTTAGACACGCCTTTTCATTTAAAAAGGATATTCTTAAAAAGTAAAGAGCTAGTCAAATAACTGGAAAAGCGAAAAATAACTAAAGCTGCCTTACAATTTGCACGCTGGGACCTTTTTTTTTCCATCAGTATTCACTTGTATTTTGAAAAGTAAATGCCTCTTACAGTCTCTTCATTTTGTGAATCTTACTTCGATTGCTTTCCTAAGGATTACTCTGAAAAATTGTTATTTCCAACATACTTACCACTGTGTACACGATGTTAAAGAAGAAACTTAATGCTTCTATTTCGCGACTTTTTCTATGATTAATTTGGCCTGCATTTAGTTGAGTTGCGGTCCATCAAAATCATTTTTCATTTTTTCCTTCCAGTTTTTATTGACTTTAAAACCTATGTGAAAATTTATTAGAAAAGTCTTCTAGAGTTTATAAAACAGACCTGTAAAAAATGGCTCTGGCTTTTAATCGTAATGCTATTCAATTCAATTAAATTGTTCTTCATTGAGGTTTTCAAAAGACAGTATAAATGACTTACTTATTATGCTGCCAAATCATTTCCTTTTTAATTTTTTAAATCTGCTAATTTGAAATATGCAATTATCTCCTTTGTATTCTAAGCTAGTTTTTCTTTCCAAATTGTTCACTTTGTGCCCGATTCACGTAACTATCCTTCGTCCTTGCGCTAATTTGCGAACACCACTGACCGACCGCACTGCGAAACTTTCCCCACAATGACACCCCCCAACAAACCACACTCGCCATGCATGTGTGGATATCTGTGCCTCCATGTTCGGTCGGACTATTTGTAATTTCCGCCTGAAAAAGAATTTTTCTCTGCCATCGTTTATGTGTCTTTTAAGGAATTTTTTGCTCGTCCTCCTGCAGCAACCAATGCAAGCCGCCATAACCACCCCCGAACTACAAGTTGTATCTGCAGGCCAATAGTTTCAAATGGGCTCCTTCCGGAGCGACTGCAGTCAGCCAAAGATTCATGCTAAATTACCTACAATTTTCGTCAAACGTTGTTTTTGTAGAAAGCGCCCCCCCGCTTTGCCGGAGCCGTCTTTTGCATCTAAGGCTGCTGTGCGGTGTAGTACTCGAGTGTATCGTGTGGCTGTTGGGGTTTTCCAGTTTTCCAGTTCCAGTTTTGTAGCCGCCCCCCGTCCTTCGCCCATAATGAATGCGTTTCTTGGTTAAAAGGACAAAATCACATTAAGAAAATCTGCCCGCATCGTGCAAAGCCACTGCGACTGAAGAGAAGAAGTCTTCCTAGTCTTCCTCGTCGTCGTCCTAGTCGTCAAACAGTGAACAGTGAGGAGCGGGGTGAGTTTATAAATAATTACCTTAGACTCTCTGTGGGTGTCCCTGAAAGGATAATTGCGGTGCAGGAGGAGCCAAGAAAAACTTCTAGGATCTTCCCACGTCGCACACCATCCACCCCATTTGCATGCTCGTGCTGCTTGTGTGCATTGTGGATGGAAAATTGATGTCCTTCTGATGAAGAGCCACAGAGACGAACTACGAGGATGTAATAATACTGCGGTCTTTTACGGTTGGATGCAAGTGAACGTTATCCTTTTTTTTTTCTTGGTATCCTGTAATGGAATATAATTAAATGCAACAAAGTTTTGCACAGATTATAAATTTAAGATTAGAATGGACATTTTGTGGTAGATTGCGAGAATGCTGCTTGCTTTGACGCTTGGTGTATCATTAGGGTAGATGAACATCTTTATAATTGATAGAGCCACCCCTAGTTGTCGTGGGTCTTTGGTTGACGTTTTGTTTATGCAAAATTCAGGACACAATTTAGTTTTTTTGTTTTTCGTTTTTTCTTGCTGAGTAATTAAGCGCATAGCTGCTGGTTGGGGTGCAATTATTGTTAAGATTATCGGTGGATGGGAGCGGTTTCGGTTCGCTTGATTAAGCCATTATCTGGGGTGCTGTGTGGGGTATAATTAGTCTTTGCGGGGTGAAGGAGTGTTCGGTTTTTGCAGTTTCTTGCAAGTGGGCGAATTTTATTTGGCATCGCATCAATTATTCGAACTGTCACTCACATCATTTAAGCGGGGACTTATCTGTTATGAATATCGTTGTCGTCGGCAGATGTATTCAGTGATAATTAAATTATTTTATTACTTGTGTCGTGTCATTAACATTTGATTTTAATTACCGTCGTGAATTTTCGGCAAATATGTCGTTAATTAATTGACTTTCATAAAATATTCATTGATAAGTGACAGCTGTAACTGGAAATTAATATACAGAATGCCGACTGAGAGAGATTCCGGCATTTCGACAGTTGTGCAACTGTCGTGTAGGCGTTTACTTTTGGGATGATATTTTTTTTTGGCGAGGGAGTGTTTCTGAAACTGATTTATAGACATGTGGAGAGATGGACAAAACTGTGATACGTACAAATTATGCTTACTGACATTAAGTACATTAAGTTAGTTTGAAAAGCTAAAACATTACGTAAACTATTTCGTAAATTAGCTCAGAAAACTTTAATTGTCTCGTATTAAATTTACTGAAGTCACTCACTTTTCACAAATTCATTTATTAAACTATTTTAGCTCTCTTCGCCTCTTGGCTTTGTGGCGAATCCCAAGCTTTTGCGGTCAACTTATTAAATACATTGAAGCTTCGTTAAAGAAAGTCAGAATTGTTGAGAGTTGATTTTAGAGACTTATTAAAATATTTTTGTTAGTAAGATCAACACAACAAAATGCTCTCTATAAAAAGATTCGTAACCAAGAAAAAAAATATTAAAACGATTATCAGTTTTTCTTTTAATTTAAAGCTGCTTTTACGTTCCATCATTTTAAACAAATTAAATTTAAACTAAAACAAGATCTAAATTCACAATTGTATAATTTTGTTTTCTTTTTTCTCTTTTCAGGTGAGTAGTAAACTTCGTGTAAAGCTTTCGCTTTAAAGACTGGAAATCTAATTTGAGTGAGAAAAGACTTTCTTCAATCTTAAGTTTTTCGTTAGTTCTTTTGTGGATTATCTACGAATTTAGTTGCAACGTTCTGGTAAACCTAAAATTTATTCCTCTGTATATGGGAAGCTTCGAAAGTCAGTCCAGTTTTATGAGTGTAAATTGTGCTTATTTGAATGACGGAAAAATACTTCCTTGCTTATGTCGCTCAAAAAAGCGAAATTCATAATGATAAGAAAATTGGATTAGCTAAAACTAGGCTTTGGATCTCAACGGGCTGTTACGCCACCCAATGTAAAAATAAATAATTATTATATAATATTTAAAAAAAATCCTGAACTAAACGAAATTTTAGTTTCATTTTAACTTTTTGCCTAACATTGGACTTGAGCTTTCAGGCGAACACTGAATCGCTTTGAATTGTATTTCGATTGACACAAAGTCAAAACGTTCTAGACTTTGCAAACTGCTTTCGATGACAATGTTTTCACTCTCCTTTAAAAAAAAATGTTTAAATAAATCAATTCCTTTTTCCATTTACGCAGCGGAGGGCAGTGAAAGCTTTTTCACGGTTTTCAAACTAAAAATACAAATTCTATTCACGCTCTAATTGAAGAAAATATAACGCACAACTCACAGTTTGATGATTTATTGGAAAATGTTCAGTTCCGTGTGCTAAAAATAAAAAAAAAACCTATTCATGGATGTGTACACGAGAACTTTGAGATGCATTCAGGAATTTCAACATACTCCATCAATGGATAAATATTTGCAAAAATTCAAGTTCACTCGTTTTTCAAACCAAAAGAAAAAAAAAAGAAAAAAAATGTTGATGTAAATTCTGATGGAATAGAAATTGCAATGTCCGAAATTCAAGGATAACACACTTTTATGAATTTCGATAAAAAAATTATTTTTTTATTCACATTTATTTTAATCAAAAAATTTGACAATTTACTCGATGGCTGTATCATCTCCATAGAGTTTGTTTTTTTTCGAGTTTCATATGTGACAGCAACCCTCGCTAAATGAGTCACATTCATGCAAAATATTATTACGTAGACATGTTTTAATATGCACATAATTCGAGAGGAAAACAAGCGGATTATTTATTTACTCTTTGGTTTCTTTGCAGAGAACCACAAATAAAAATATATGTAGCTGTGACAAGTGGAGGGCTATCCCCTCTTGTGTTGCTGATGTTTAAAACTGTTTTACACATAGGCATGATAGCTCTTTTACAAAGTTAAATTTATGGTTTAAAGATCAAATGAATCGATGATTGTTAAAACAACATAAGTAACACATTTTTCGAAGTCGTTTTTATTGCGTTTTTGCATTGCTTATAGGCAGAGCTTTTGCGTTGGCAGCAAGAAGATTTAATTGGATAGCTAAAACACATTCAAATTTGAATGCGAAATCAGCATCAACAGTATATTTTGTTGTACGAAAAATACACTTTTTTGTCTCTCCTGTACAAAAATAGAAATGTCACTTTTGTTGTTTTAACAATCATCGGCTCAAATGTATTGCTTTTCAAATAGGCAATGGAGTGAAAAAGTTTTAAGGCTCATTAGGTACTTTAATCTAGATTCAATCACTCCTGGGCGGGTGTATTCGACAAAGTTATGATCGCAGTGCCATTGGAATCACAAAGCTAATTGAACATAGATAAAATTGCGATTGAATGATCGAAAAAGGCACATCCTACCCGAGCTATTTTGAATTTTTGAACGTAAAAATACTAACAGAAAACAAAAATATGCACTGACAGAAACATTCTTTTTAAAATTAATTACCTTGCTTGCGTACGAAATGTGGCCTTCTATTTTTTTCGTCACGAATAAGGAGATTTTTTTTAAACGTCAACGTACATTTCCCGGTCCCCAATTTTTACTTCAGAGTGTTCAAAATGCAATGAAACTTATCATCAGCATTCCACAGCACCTAAGTAGGCTTTTCATTATCTTCCTGTGAAATGAATGCAAGTTCCCCCCAAAGAGGCACATGTCTGCTTACACACAAGCAAATCAACATTTCTGTTTTCATCCTCCACAGGTCTGTTTGAAAATTAATCTCCTACCACCAACTTGATCCCTTCCAGCCCTTAGGGTTCATGTTATGTTGACGCTTTTTGAGACTTCGAAGCCTCGGCCTACGCTGAAACTTTCTCAAAGTGTTTCGAAAATGTCCCCAAATCAAAGCTCTACCACTTCACATCCCGCCCCAGGCTAACCCCGAACCCATCCACTGTTCCGCCCCCAATGTTTTTTGTCACCACAAAGACATCATGTTAATCATTCATCGTGCCTTTTTCACTTCATAACCAGAGGGACCATTAAGCTAAATACCCAAAATTCCTCCCCCGATAGAGATTATCATGTGATAACATATTCAAAGTAACGTCCTCATTCCATTGTGATTAATACTACCGAGCCATAATCATAATCGTAACTATCACAGAGTTCCTTTTTCTGAGCAATCTTCAAACAAGGATACACCTATTAGGACCAGCAGGACAAAACCCCGGGCGAGAGAAGCACACATGTGTTTCAAATGAACATTCAACAAAAGTATATCGTGCAGAATAATTTTGATTAAAGTCTATCCACTGGATACCGAAGCACATCTCCGGCACCATCCGTGCCTTTGTCGCCGTCACATCATTTCGGGTACCCACCCGGCATCCATAGCACTTTTATCTTGGTTTGTTTATCGAAAATAACCATTTTGCCTTTTAAAACAATTTATTCCGCCTGAATTATGAGATCCATGTATCTCTCCGTCATCCCCTATTTCATCCCACTCACATTAACATTCAATCCCGCCTGTACCCTTCAGTCGGCCGGCTTATAGTTATGATGAGAGCTACATTAACCAGAAATGGAAAACCGCCCTCTGTGAGGGGGTGGATGGGTGGTAAGGGATCTCATGTCACTTATAAATCCATAAAATCACTCTTTTGTATGATATTGGGATTGGGACGACGAGGATAAAGACAGAGGAGAAACTCACAATTCGTGCTTCATCTTTTCAATTGAGAGGACACATAGCGGAACAAGAGCCAGCCAATACTCTCGAGTGAGTGTCCTTTGAAAATTCTCAAGGTGGACAATTTTTCATCAGTCTTTTCTTTTCGATTTGCTTTCTTTTGAGATTGGTTGCCATATAACCATTACTTATGTAGTCCTTTAGGGTTTACTTGCCCAAAAAAATACCGTTCCATTTACGAGTACAGTACAGGATTCGTAAGGAGCGCGCACATTCATGCACACTCATTCGCTCGATCCGCTGCCACTAGTCCAGTTTAGCCCACCACCCATTTTCTGTGAAGAGGGAGTTTTTATTTTTAAATATTTCGTTTTTTTTGTGTTCTTTGAACAAAAGAGAAAAAAAAAACAAAAGTTTATGAGGAGGACTCTGCGCCCCAGTGAATTTATGCGGCTCGCAACGTAGGGACGACCGAACGTACGAACAAAGTGAATAGGATATAAAAAGCGCTTACACAACAAGGTACCGATGTATCTTTTTATTTGACTATTTGTTGAATTTATTTTGCATGAAATTAAATGCGATGGAGAATGAATCGTTACAACTACCCCCAGGTCCATCCCTCTGCACACACACCCTCGCCTGTTGTCCACTTAAGGACATTCTTGTATGTTTTTTTACTACAGAAAATAAATTGAATTGATTAAAAAAAAGAAAGTAAAATCCTTAAAATCCATGTGAGTGGTTTGTTGATGAAAAAAAAAAAAAACGTTGGCCATAGTCGAAACATTCGAGGACTGGATACGTGATTCTGTACTTCTTCACACTACTGAATATTTATTTGAACAAAAATATGGTTAATTGCTTTGAACATAAAAAAATGGTTTCATGGTGCGCTTGAATTTGAAACAAGGGACAGGAAGCATTATGGCGCTAAGCTTATGAACGCACCATGCCAAAATTTGCATTCAACTAATTGTGGAAGAAAACTATTCATTGTCTTCTTTGAAAAAAAAATTAATAAAAATCTGAACAGCTGCTTTACTGCGATGACCACCAGACGGAGTTTCATTTTCACTGCTGATTTTCCCTTTTATATGATTACCCTAATATGGAGACTTTAACGTGCGATATTTTTGAAAGCAAAAATTGCATTCGATGTAGATTTACCCAGGAGAACTCTAGAATCCTTTGGCTTCTCAGTTTATTTAATGCCGTTCTTTAAGAAAAAGTTTTTAGGTCGAGTCCGACCCAGTAAAACATTAAGAAATTTTTACGATTGCTTTGAAGAAGCATTCTAGTTTATTCTTCTCATTCATCCTTTTCGAGCGAATATGAAGGGCGGTGGTTTCAAATGTTGCAGATGAATTTCAAATCACCTTTGCTACATTACTTCACTTCAACACTGTAGACTACCTTCACGTTCCAAATTAAAACCCCGAGCCAACTGAATTTACGGTGCATGGACAAAGTTGAACCGAAAAATTCACTTCACAGAGAATACCTAAATGAAATTCTTATCTGGCTACTGCTGAGTCTTGGATCCAATTCATTCCGAAATCCGTTGGCATTTCGTCTCGAAAACCAGTTTTGTTGATTTCACAAAATTTAAAATTAACTTAACGATTTTGTTTTGAATTTCAAATTCATTTTCAGTTTTCATTTCCAACAGCTCTTCGATAATATTCTCATAACATGGACATCGTTCTCAGCTCCTGCTTCTGTACTTCGCTATGGACCATTATTATCCTGTTGTTTTGTCCTTCTGTGTGTGTGTGTTTGATGATGTGTTGGAATAAGTTTTTCAATTCCTGTCAAATGACAAAACTCTACTCTTTCTCTCGGTTTGTAATTGATAAATTTCAAAAGCAAAGAAAGAAACTTGTTTTCCACCCGTCCAAAGTAGGTCACACAAAACTCACAATTCCAATATTATTGAATGGGAGGAACAAACAAGAAAAAAAAAACAGCAAAACTAAAACAGTGACAAGGACGAGAATCAGGAGTAAAAAAAAAAAATTCAACATAATTGAAACACATTACCAGGAATGGGTGATGTATCGATACACACACTCGTGCATTGGTCTTGTGCAGTGGTGTGCTTTATAGCCTCGACATCCTCGACAACGACTACGATGAGGATGCATTTGAAGGACGAGTTGAAGTGAAGATTTTGAAACAATTCCCAAATCCATTATGTTATCGAATCGTGTAGATGTGAGAAACGTGACATTGGGGGGTCGTATCGTTAGCTTTTTGTTTTTTTTTTTTGGGTCGTTTAAGTTTTTCAATAACGAAACTGAAATGGGGCGTGAGTTGAAATGATTTGCGAACAACTTCTTAACGAGCGTGGTGTGGATTTCTTTTTTTTTTACTAGGTTTGATGTGAATCTTCAAAATACACTATGACTCGCCTAGTGTCAGATTTGTACTGACTAAACACACTCATCCCTTTATTTAATAGTTCCATACTACAACTAGGTTTTCCTATCCAGTAGGTTCATTTTCTGGTATTTTCGCGTGTGGCAGGTCAACTTTCGGTAAAATCACCTGCTGGAACCGGCAGTGGCGGTTGTCACTCATTGCGCTAGATCCAGCGGTTTTGTCCGTTGGAGTCGGCACCCGAAGTTTCTTGCATCCAATGTTTGGGTTATGGCATGGTTACAATCAGACCTGTAAAGTAATGAAGTACATTTGGACTGAATTGATTGCTTTCGGTTGAATTTGTGAATTTATTTTATTGATTAAAAACTAAAACTTTTTATTTGCATAAGTAACTGCGTACAATGCTAGTTTTATTGAAAGAATTTTAAATTAACAAATAGGAATTATATTATTAAAACGAACGCGTACTGAAGGAATTATAGAGTACCAAAGCAATTGTAGAGTACCAAAGGAATTGAAAAACTGTTTTCAAGTATTTTTGGTATTGCAAAAAGGAATTGCAAGTACATTTCAATTACTTGTACTGGTAATTGATTTTTTTAAGTATCAGTACCAAGGAATTGTACTTGTACTTATAAAAATGAAAGTACGGGGAATGGTACTTGTACTTGTACTTGTACTTAGATTTAACAGCTCTGGTTACAATGCCCGTGAAGTCGGGTTTGCAGCTTTATAGCAAAGTTTGCAATCTCTGAGCTGATGAAGTTGTATGAGGGAGCCGAAATCGCTAGTTAAATGTTGGTTACCCTACTCACTCAGCAACATTTTATGTTTTCCGAAATTATCTGTTTTGCCCTACATTTTTTTGTATGTAAAGCGTCTTATTGCCAACTCCGCACTGCACCCTGCTTTACGTATGCGTCAAGCATCTAAAATTTACGCATTTGCGGTATGTTGTTGACCACGTTGACAGAGTTTTTCTTCCCATATGCGTCTTTTCTGATGCTTAGTGATATATGTAGTTAGCCTTGTTTAGACCATCATAAAATAAAGTTGTCGAATAAAAATTATGATTGGAGTTTTTCCGTTCGTGAGCCTAACTCGCGCAGGACGCAACAGAAACGGCTTCATTTTGGCTTTCTTGAGTCAGCGCAAGACTTTCGTAGCGTGGAAAGAAATGACGAATGTTTAAGACTTGTATATGTAGCCACCTTATGAGGCAAACATAGCAAATCTCGCAGGGATCTCAGCCCTGAAGCAATACAACTAATCCATTTCAGTTGAAATTTGTTCACATTTGAGGGTTCTACAGGGCTTTCCAATAAGAGGTATTATTTTGACATTCAAAGAAAATTTTTTGAGATAAATGATCAGATGTTTATTTCAATGTGAAAAGGAAGGTATGTCATTAATAACGGAATAGAATATCAGTCAAATGGCCGCCTCGGCTACGCTTACAGAACCATATCCTTTTCATGAAATATTCCATCACTAAATCGCAAAGTGGCTGCTGTATACTCTCAATAGCTTCACGAATTCCGTCTTTGAGGTCTTAAATCGACGCTGGACTGTTGGCGTAGACCTTATCTTTCACATAGCCCCAAAAGAAGAAGTCGCAAGGTGTTAAATCACAAGATCTCGGTGGCCAATTGCGATCACCCCTTCGAGAGATAACACGGTCCAGAAACTTTTGCCGTAAAAGATCGATGGTTTCGTTGCTGTGTGGCACGTAGCACCGTCTTGTTGAAAGTAAAAGTTGTCCAAATCAATACCATCCAATTCCGGCCATAAAAAATCATTAATCATCTCTGGATAGCACAATTCATTCACCGCAACTTTTGCTCCAGACTCATTTTCGAAAAAGTTAGATCCAATGGCCCCGCCGGACCATAAACCGCACCAAACAGTTACACGTTGAGGATGGAGGGGCTTTTCAACAATAAATCTTGGGTTTTCCAAAGCCACCGAGGTAGAAATGGGCCTCATCAGTCAAGATGATTTTCCGATGAAATTCCGGATCATTTTAATGCATTTTAAGGACCAAATCAG
Organism: Syritta pipiens; assembly: GCA_905187475.1. NCBI lineage: Eukaryota > Metazoa > Arthropoda > Insecta > Diptera > Syrphidae > Syritta > Syritta pipiens. Next base: position 32,717,000 of record LR994572.1, on the reverse strand, counting down.
CAAAGACGCGGCGTTGTTGATGATCGACCGGCTTAAGTTTTTTTATTAACTGAACTGAACAAAAGAAGGTGTTGTGGAACGACCAATTCCAAAGAACGACTAGGAATGGACAAACCTTGGTTTTCTTCAACACTTTTGGCTCAAGCAGCAATATTCTCAGTTGTGCTTGAGCGACGTGCACGGGTTTTATTCTTCACATCACTAACTTGTCCACCAGCTCGAATTTTTTCACTAATTTTTGTATTGCAGTCCGACAAAGTGTTTCACGAGGACCCAAAAAGTTCTAGTTTTACGAACCGTCTCTGTCAAATTGTCCCCATGTTTATAGTGAAGTTTAATAACTTCAATGCGTTGTTGAAGCCTGGATCAGTCCATTTTTGTTAATGGCGTAGTTTCTACTTGTCAAATGTTAAAAGACTACAGCTTCATAAGTAACATCTAACGAAATAGCAGACTATTCAAAATAACACCTCTTATTGGAAAACTTTATATGTCTTGAACGTTTTGATTGAAGCCATATACTGCAACATTCTCTGAAATATTCAGTTTCAAAAAGCAGTAGAAGGAAAATCCAATTTCGCCTAAAGCTTAAACACATTTTTGTAAAGCTAATTTCCTTAATGTCTGTTTGCCATTCTCCACGACTCATTTCATGACTTAATATTTGCAAAGGATTTAATTCAATATGACAATGTTAACAACTTCTTGCAAAAACCTGTCACCGAGTTTTCATATTCTTTCTGGTGAAAGAATAAATTCGTTTCAACTTAGCTCAGACCTCAGGCACGCACACGCAAGGAAACTGCACTAAAACTCATTCCAAGCCACAAAATTAACTTATGTGGCAAGCCCCACCTTGCATCAGTAAAACTGCCTGCTAATTTCGTTTAAAGAAGTTTTCTCCTGTACACACACTCAACCGCTCACAGATTTAAGAACCAACCAAAAAAAAAGGAGAAAGTTTTTATTTATATACCGAAAACATTTGCATGCTCTTAATTAGGGGTGAATAATTAAAACACAGCACAACAGGGCGACGGGAAAAAAGCAGCAAAGATTTTCCTCCCCGCCCTGCACCATGTCTAAGACTCAGACACGAACACACAAAGTCTCATTTAATTTCTGACCTTGGGTGCTGGTAAAGTTGACAAGGACCGCTCAAGAATGGAAAAGAATAAAACAAAACCCGGCCAGGTACTCGTTCTCGTTCTCTGCCCCCACTCGAGCACGCTTGGAAGTCTAGTTAATAGCAAACATCTGCTCCGCGTCCTAAATATTCATCAACTTTGCAAAAAATTACACGGTAATTACAAACATTCCGTCGCCGTAAGTAAGACGACAACGACGACAGGGATGATGATGAGGGTAGCGTCTTAGCAGAGGCACAAGTACACGCGTCAATTTGCCAGGACACCGCATGGAATAACATCATTGTGATGATGATGGCGATGACGACGCCTCAACCGCCGCGTCAAGATTTGTTTTAAATTATTTTATATTTCGAGATTTGAGGCGATTTATTCCGCCGAAGTGGCGGACAATTTTCTGAGATTGATCGATTGATCGGTACTCTGTAATTTGATGACGGCCATAAGCTAGCCCGAAAAGGATGCGGAAATATTGGCAATTTGATCCTATTAAATGTGAAAAGTGTTCATTACTCCGCAGCGGTCGGGTTGTTCCACTTGACGTTCCATGTACGCAGCATAAAACGCCATTCAATATTCATTTTGTAGATTTAATTGTGAAGTAATTAGCGGAGGGTTGGCGGGAGTATTGCCACAGATTGAGTTCGGTTTTGGCTTCAGCTTCGGTTGAGGGTAGAATTTTAAATTTGACGGGGTGGTGCACTTTGTTTTTGCCGAATTATTGTTAATTAAAATTAGTTAAGTGTTTAATTACGGCGCTCTACGTGGGCGGCTTTGCAGGATTTGAAAGAAGGCCTATTGGGAGTTTTATATATTCGTTCGACCTTCAGTTCATCTTGAGTTTGTTTTCTCCTTGTCTTGTAGTCTGAGCGAATTTCAGTCGGAGGTGATTTATTACGAATCCAAGGGAAACAAATTCACTGACTCGTAGCGAGGGGATTTTATTCTGCGCTTAAGAGAAGGTCGGATGTGGGAGGAGTTCTGCGAATGTTGTTGAGGCCGGTAAACACTTTCTTAAGGTCAAATTAATAGCCGGCTGAGTAATTTAGAAGGGAGAATAAATATTATGAACAAATAAAAATCTTACCTCAGTCGTTTTCTTTTTTTTTTTTGAGTGAATTTTGATGTTTAGAAAGCACAGTTCCGCGAATTCAAAAATTAATTTGGTAGGCATTTTTTGTATGACTGTATCTAGTCGGATTTCTTGTTGAACAAGTGAATAGTAGGAAAGAAGACTCCAGATTTTCTTTTGTCATCCCAAGTTGAAGAAGGATTAAGAAATAATGCTGTGTACAGGTTATCTTTTTCTTAAAAAGGCTTACATCGGCTTACGCACAAATTCCCACAAAAAATCTGTTTCATTTGCTTCTTTAAACAAACGTCTTGCATAATTTTGGAAACACGATTCTAAATCTGCTTCAGACTTTTCTCTGAAGAGTTAAGTTGCTTTTTAGAAGCCAAACAATATTCTAAGTAATTCGAGTATTGTAGCTTAAAAGGATAAGAATACTTATTTTTCATATACTTTCGAATACGTGTTTACTTTAATTTATTTAGAAAGAGAAAGAAATATTTTTACCATAAATTTCTTAGAATCGCCCAAATTTTTCAATTATACCACTTCACTCGGAAAAACGAAAACTTGGATACCGTGAGGAGTTGTGAAAAGAAATATTTTATGTATGTCGTGCAATGAAACATTGCATGAACAAAATGTATTACAGAGAATTAATTTGTGTATAAAATCAGAAAGCAAACATATTTAATAACGAAAAGACTACATTTTCCCTAAGACTTTCTTCAATCGATTTTTTTAGCATGCCTTACATTCCATTTTTGTTCGAAGAAGAAGATGGATTTTCTTTAAAAAATAACATGAATCTTCTTTAAAAAATAACCTAAAACAAATCAGGAATAGGTGTTTCCTGTATCAAAAACTGGACTCATAATCTTGAGTTAAATCGATACCTTCCTTCGAAAAAAAGAAAAAACAAATCAGAAAAATGAAGAAAAAAGTCGAAGGAAAATGTGACAATAAATTTTTTAGCTTAAACTGCTGGCTCTCCTGATTCAAATATTGTTATTACGCCTTAATGTTCAAAAAATCTAAAAAAAGATCATTTAACACTTTATGAAAATGGTTTTTAAAGTTTAGCATAAACTAAAATTGCTCATAAACTTTGAAATAAGTGAACGCTATTCTCTCTCTTCAAGAATTCCAATAAATTGTTGTTCGCCGGTAAACATGCATTTTTACCAAAAGAGAGTTAGTGTCGAAATCAACAGAGCTTTCGTAGTAGTTGGCCAGGTTCCGAGAAAAGAGATTCTGACATTAAAAATTCTAAGCATTTAAGTCAACAGATCAAAATACCAAGAAGGTTGTTTATGTGAACTTTGTGTTGCAGTACAGGAAGTCCTTTGAGGAATAAACAAGTAAAACCAACAATGAAAAATTACCTTCAATAGAAAGGATGTCAGTTTTAGGGTTCTAAAGGCTTTCCAACCACGAGACTTCTGTGAGATCTGTTCCAAATCTTCTTCAGATCTTGAGAAGTATTCTCAACAGAAAAGTTTTTAAAGAACAGTGTAACTTTAAATGTCTACCCCCTTGATATAAATTTTTTCAATACAAAATCATGGCAAGAAATAAATCTCCATCCATGTAGATGTCGTTAAGCAACGTAAACCGCGAAAGTGTCCAGATTAAAATTTTTAAGAAAAGTCAACTTTTGAAAGGGGATTTTATTACCCCAGGCCCATGACTGAAAATAAACTTCTAATGAAATTTTTAACTGTTGGTCATCATATTTTATCAGAAGCCAGACGCCCCTGTCTGTGACACGCATTATGTTGTGCTTGAGAGTGTTAGTCTGTCGCCTTGTTGGCAATAAGCTAATAAACCCCCTCATGGACATGGGATATTTATTTGCCAACGCAGACCACTTCCTCTCTGTCTGTCGCCAAACTTGAGAACATAGAGACAACAGCCTCCTACTGACCACCAATTCAACTTTGCCCATCTTTCAAAAGATTTTAAATAAACAATGCGAACATGTGTACGTAGATAAAAATAAAAGTAGCTTCATAAATAATATGACACCCTGTGACCCACTATGAGCAAATATTATAAGACCCCAGCCGAGCCAGAGAGAACAGAAACACAAAAAAAATTGGAGACTGAGGAGATAGAGAACTATGTCAGAAATTTGTTCTTTCGCAAAAGTTTGTCCTTTCAACGGCAGGACCGCCACCGCCACTGCCACAGCCACCGCAACTGCCATCATCACCGCTCCTTCTTCATCAGTATCAATGACAAATAAAGTCTCCCCCAAGCGATGTGGCAATTTCCTTTTCTTTGCTTTCCTTTCCTTTCCTTTACTTTTTTTTCAAACATCTCTCCTCCAGCTTCGGAGGACGTGTGTGCCCATTGTCTTGGTAGCGTTTTCGTCTTGGCACGGGACATACGTACAATTTCTCATTTTGGCCTGTTCGATGACTGCCTGTGTATGTGCGGAAGGACACAAACAATAAAACGATAGCTCCTCTCGCTCGCCGAAAACAATCACACTCCAGATACTAAGGACAATAAACGAATCATAAGACAGCGAACAGCGGCCCGGCTGCTGCCATATCCGAGATTTCCTCCGGTTTCATTCTTCTGCCTTGGAGACGAGACAATAAGGATATTCGAATGCTTTGTTTGGTTTTCACGCTTTCAGCGGCAGTAATGGAGGGGTTGTGTTATTTCCAAGTTTACACCGTCTTCCTTCCATAAAACAGAACTTTCTTGCACACCGAGATCCTAATGAAATGTCCTTTATTACCTTTGTGTTTTTTTTTTGTCGTCTCTTTTCAGATTTTCCCACCTAAGACATCATCGTGCCGGAGCGACTGTGAACTTTCTGGTTCGTATGCGTCCCTCGAGTGTCCTTCGCCGCCGGGTCCACCAGTATGTCTTCCAGAGTCCCGTCGGGATCCACAAGTACGTGTTTATATCAATTTTACTTATGTGCCTTATTTTTTGATTGTGTATGTGAATGTGGAAACAACCGCCTGATGTGTGTTTTTGTGTTGAATGCATGATTCCTTGGCGATGAGTACCGAGTGCTCGTAAATAAGCAAATTGCCACAAGGATCAAAAATTTTCATTTTTATTTGCTATCAAATGAAAAATGATATAAATACTCAATTTAGGCACGGCTCAGCACATATTTAAGGACGTTCTACACAGATTTATCACTAAAGGAGCCAATCATACCCCCATGGGCCATACCGGTGGCACCGGGTGCTTTATGTCCCGCACGTCTGGAACCTGAGCTCCGCTTACACTCGCAATCACATGGCTTTAACGATACACTGACTGTTGATCAAATATTAATATCACTTCAGGTAAGTTTATAGCTCACAGGTAGTAACTGTGGCTGGGACAAGGGAATAATTGATTTACCACGTGTGCTTTAGAAGATTGGTTGACATGAGAAGGATATTCACGGGCTTTGGTTTCTGGGGATATCGCCGTGCAGATGAACGTAATATTTTGGTTTTTGTTTATACCTCGAGTTTTATGACCAATTATGGGAAGAATTTATTAATGAATGCTTAATGGTAATAAATTTGATAATTTCATTAGTTTTGTTCTTGGTGGAGCATATTTTTTTTCCGTAACTAAAATCAAATTTACATTGCCCACTAGAGTCGTATATTCATTCGCAATTATGCTTATTTTGATATCTTAAAAAACTGTTGAGATAATGCCAATTAAACTTAGTTGTGGTGGGTGTCCCAGTTCTATTTTTTTTGTTCACTGTATTTTGAATGATACAAACAATCAAATCAATAGTAAATCGAAAAAAGAAAAGTAGAAAGCTAATAGAAAAATAAATAAAGCTATGTAACCATTTAGTAGCAACAAAGCCCGGGTATTTAAATATTACCTGCCACTCTTAACTATTGGTGTACAACTTGAAAGACGCGCATTGTTACTAACTTCATATATATTCACACGCGCTATTTTTTGACAGTGAAAGCTATTGTATGTTAAAGAGCGTCGAAAAATCTAGTTAATTCCATCTGTCAAAGTATACACAAGTTAATTTACACAAGTTTTGTTTTCATATTCAAATAAATGGTTTTTTTTAACAAAAAATACGCGTCTTTCAAGTTGTACACCTAATATTAACAGGGTTTTCCAACAAGAGGTGTTATTTTTACATTAAAATTGAGTTTTTTGAGATAAATCATCGATTGTTTATTTCAATATAAAGAGAAAAGTATGCCATTATTAATGGAAAACAATATCAGTCAAATGGCTACGCTTAAAGATCATATCCTTTTCATGAAATTTCAAGATCATCACCAAATCACGAAGTGGCTGCTATGTACCTTCGATATTAGTATGCTTCACGAATTGCATCTCTGAGGTCTTAAATCGACGCTGGACTGTTGGCGTAGACTTAATCTTTTACGTAGCCCCAAAAGAAGAAGTCGCAAGCTATTATACAAGATCTCGGTGGCCAATTGTGCTCACCCCTTTGGGATATAACACGGTCCAGAAATTCTTCCCGTAAAAGATCAATGGTTTCATTGCTTGTGTGGCACGTAGCACTGTTTTGTTAAAAGTAAACGTTATCCAGATCGATACAATCCAATGCCGGCCATAAAAAATCATTAATCATCTCTCGATAGTGCAATCCATTCACCGTCACTGTTGCTCCAGCAGCGCGACACGCGAAGACACGACGTTGTTGATGATCCACCGGCTTGAGTTCTTGTTTTACCCGAACTTTATAAGTTTTATGAACCAAGTGTTTATGCAAAATATGAAGTTTGTGGAATTCCCAATTCCAAAGACGACGAGGAATGGACAAGCCTTTGTTTTCTTCATCACTTTGGGCTACAGCTGCAATATTCTCAGTTGTTGAATTATGTATCATCAATTCCCTTTTTTGTCAATGGCTTAGTTTCTACTTGTCAAATGCCAAAAAATTACAGCTTTAAAAGTGACGTTTACCGAAATATTGAAGAGACCTACCTGTTTTGCACGATTACGACAGAGCCAGAAATAAATCTAACTCTTTATAAATTGACTTCAATAACTGCAATGAACATCTGCAAAACGCATTAAAAACAATAAACAATTAAATCGGGATCTGAATTGCCGCATTTTTATTTCAACGCCTCTCTCTGAACTGGCTCGTTAAAATGATTCGTTTTTATAGAGAGGCTTTGCGAAAGCAATATCGGTTTTTATTATTACTGCAGGATTTGAACTGAGTTATAGACAAGCTTATTAAGATGTATTTTTGAAATACATTTTGATAAGAAATATTGATTGAATAAAAACTCCATTAAGTTGTTGTTCGGCAGTCGTTGAAAAGAAAAGAAGAAATCAATCGATCAGAATCGACGTCGTATGTTCGTACTACGAAGATTAGAATAGTATGCACTCATGCAAACTTTGAATCTATATAACAAAATTTTGGTTCGAAGTTTGCTCTCCATATTTTTTAGGACCTTATCCAAGTAAAGTTTCGAAAATTTTCAATCTCACATATTTGTAGTTTTAAATAGCTTCTATTCTGACTTTTTTCGCCGTTTTTTTCTTTTTTGCATTGCATTTCAATTTTCTAGCAATGAATCTGTTAAGAACTCATCTGCTGTTTTATTCTTAAATGCTTATTCTGTGTGGTTTGTGCTGGAAGTGACAACAAATAAATTGTCTTTTTTTACTATTTTTTCATAGCAGAGCTATGATGCTACCCCAAATAAGCGATACACTCGACCTCATACAGAACATTAATTTCTGTAATACACATGTTTTTCTGTAATACAGTAGTACTACCGTGGTTTGCTTTAAGTATTTTTTTTTTTTAAAGTTCGAATTTTGGAAAAAAGAAATACAACTTTCTTTCACAGACCAGACATGTGAAGCAGCAGACTACCGAACAAAGGGTTCTCTTCACATTCATCTGCAATTGATATTTACATATCAAAAACTCCCAAACTAATCAATTTCGCCCCAAAAAAAAAAAAAAATTCAAAGCAACTTCGACTCTTCCTACACACATCCTACCCGAGATTTCTGCCAAGCACGCCTATGCCGGTTGCATGTTGAACGAAAACAAAAAAATCAAAGGACTCTCACAAACGAACCAGAATTTTATCAAATCCACAGTCGCCCCTCGACTACGATACAACTAATGAATTTATATTCTGCGAAATTGACTTTCCTACTGTAGCACGCACCGCTCCATCGCTCTTCCATAAGAGGCCCAGCCACACGAACAGCACAAACAGGTTGTTAATAATTGAATTTGCTTTCTTGGAAATCCACAACAAATGCGTATCCCCACAGCAATTAAGTGCTGCGTTAATATCACTGAATTCTGTCCTCTCCTTGATGAAGGACTAAACCGCTTGCCCCCTCCGCTACGGTCCCGTCCCGCCGTCAACACATACTGAAACAAGTGAATCCGCTCAAGTGTTAAATTGAAAATATTTGTTGCTCCTGGTTGTGCTGTTGTGTTGAAATCGATAAATTGCCTAGAAAAAGACTGAATTTCACCGCTAGTCTCATCCCCGTATGTAGTCCCAATCATCTAGATCGTTGTGGGTAGAGAGAAAATATATTTATTATAACTTCAGGATGGAATTCAAGTCGAAGACGACGAAGGGGAGGAAGAGAAAGATGCCAGAGTCAGGAAGTGTTGGTTGGTTAGATACTTCTACATCTACACCCCCATGTCGGGTGGTGAATAGATAGAAAATTATGTGCGCATTGTTTTAATTAGAAAGCAAAAACAGAACACGAATCGTGACGTAAGGAATATTCAAAGACTTCCATGAAACACGGATGCACGCCTTGAGCGCTTCGGAGCTTAACGTTTTTGCCCATCTGAGCAATTTCAGAAATTTATGGGCTCATAAAGGAAATTTATGTTAGTAGCTGTAAACCGAAGGAATTTAAAGAAAAAAAAAATAGCAACAAACAAAAAACAAATCCACAATCCACCACGACGGGAATTTATGTGAAGGTCCTAGAATTTACGATTTAAGCCTTTTTAACGGGCCTTTGTGTCTTCTATGAACGCGAATGCTAAATGACTTCTGGTTTGGTGGTTGCTTCATTTTTTTTTTTATAAATCTGGCGGAGCGATTATGGTTGTCTTACTGGCTTTGTTCTGGAGCTTGGTAAACAGGGTCTTCGAAGTTAAGCCCATTTTACAGTTTTATGCTTCGAAAGACGCCTAGGAATAATTGTTTTCGAATGACAAAATCGTAGAGCGTTATAAGAACGTGTTTCAGAATTTTGTCTATGTCATGCCCTTTGTCCTGCTGTAAAATTGAAATCGGCAGGGTCGCACTTGATTGTTATAGATTTTTCTATCCTCAACTACTTATTCTTAACTCCTTATCTTGCTTAACATAGAGGTCTGTGATAGAACATTTAAGAGCATGGTCTTTACTTTACTTTAAGCCTTCAGAAAATGTAAATATCCTATTGGAGTCAAGCCTCTTGGAAGACTTTTTTCTTATGAATCAACAGACAGTGAAATAGCCCTCTAAAAAAGTGTCCTTAATCAAAAGTCTAGTTTGTGAGATTGGAAAAGAATATGGAAAAGATTTAAATATATTTTTAAAGCCAGAAATAGGTCTTTTAAAATAAATATAATTTTTATTCTAAAGTCACCACATGTGCAAAGATATTCAGCGTCAAAATTGCTTAACAAATTCATACTTTTTCATGAATTTTAGAATGTCAAGTTTAAACTAACGGTACAATCGAATGAAATCTATCTTTCCTGGCTTTCCTAAATGTAGAATCCAAATATCGTATCAGACTACAAATAAAAACAAAAAAATCGTGATTTTTTTCCACTAGCGAACCAAGGTGCGCCGGTATCAAGAGCATTTCGGCTGAATTCTTTACCCCAACTCACTTGCAAAAACTTAATTATCTTTTTGATGATTAAAAGGGTAAAACTTTCATTTTCTTAAACGTTCAGAACTTCGTTCGAAAGTTGGTTCACTGTAAACAAGATATTGGTCGAAATCCTGTGAAGTGTGTGAAGTTTCTGTGCAAGTGCAGGTTTTCTTATGACAGTTGAAGAATGATTTCACTTCGATTGAAACGCTACTTGGGAATTTTCCCAATTACAAAAGTTTAAAAGTCGAATTCAATTCAAATTAAACTATTAGTTTTGGCACTATTTCACTTTCTCAAACCTGACACAAGTTGACCAAGAATCAGTTTGTGGAGATTGAAGAATTTAAGTTGCAAAAAAATTAAAATCGGAAAAGAGTTTATGGTAAATATTTGGGTAAATATTTTTTTTCGTTTTTTTTTTAATAAAAATTTCGTTTTTTCTTCTTTTATCAAATCAGAGCTGAGTAAACTCTCACGCCATTTGAATTTCATTAAAAAATATACAAATTTCTAGATTAAGAATATGCTCTCATCCGACATAGATCAAATTCAAACCTGAATATCTTTCTCCGAGGACCGCAACTCCCCAAAATCAAACCTAATAATTTTCATTTTCTCTAGACGAAAGATGGCACCTTCTTAGAGGCGCCACGCAGAGTTCTCATTGAATGTCCAACATGGGCATCGAGAAGTAATCTTTGCTTACGAATCCTGCACGCCTGGGCCAAGGAGCCACCCTGGCCAGCAAAAGGAACACCCGTAGCGCTTGCTCTCTTTATCCCACTCTCCGAAGCGAAACGTAATTTCTCGAGCTATGTTGAAAAGGTAAGAAGTCGCATCACAAACACCTGACAAAGTCACAAAAGCACTCGATTTTCCGTAGGACCTCCTTCCAAAAGGACCCCTCAATCCATTCGCCAGTGGATTTGGTGGCTTCACCGCCGCCTGGAACTCGCTCGACGCACTCGGGCCCAAGCTCCTCATCATTCTCGACGGATATGACAACCAGAAGACCGGATCGCCCAAGCGCAAGGGCAAGCAGTACACAACGGACGTCAACGATCTGTTGGACGGCAAGCTGTTCCCTGAAGCGCGCGTCATCATCACAACGTCGTCGTCGAACAGCACCGAACTACTACCCATCATTCAGCGACACATCACCTACGAAGGCCTGACCTGGGGCCGGTCGGCGTCGCTGCTGGGCGGTGGCCAGTGGGGCGGACCGTCGCAGCTGCTTGATACCGTCCAGGCCTGCGGAAACCTACGGAAGGCCGTACGCACGCCGCTGGGATGCCTGGCGGTGGCGGCGATCTACGAGGCCACCGGTGGAGATCTGCCAACCGAGGAGCTGGACGTGGTCGAGTCCATTTTGAATTGCGTCGCGCCGGAGACGTCCGCCGGCAACGTCGCCGAATTGGGCCGCTTAGCTCTGTTTTGCCTGAAGATGAAGCGCTCCTGCATCACGATGGCTGAGATCCGGATGTACTGCTCATGTCCCGAGTCGAACATCATGGGGTGCCTCGACAAGAGCCTGCTGCTGGGAAAATCTGCCAAGAAGAAGGGCGAGTACGTCTACAACCCGATGTGTCCTGGCATGATGGAGTTCCTGGCGGCGAACTACATCGCGTCGTTGGTCGGGCGGCCAGGCCTGTTGGCCGCGGAGATCACGGGGCTGTCCATCGGCGACGAGCTCGACGCTGATTTACTGAAGGTGATCAAGTTCGCCATGGGCCTGCTCGGCGAGCGAGCGCACATCCTGCTTTCGCGCCTCACGCCACTCTGGCTGACGCCGCAAATCGTTTTCTCGTTGGCACTGGCCGGAGGCAGCACGGAAGACAACTTGGCGGCGCTATGCGATATTCTGGGCATATCGAAGCATCCGCCGATCTCACCGCTGGAAGCCAAGCCGCTCTGGGTGCAGGTCCGGGCTGTCCCGACGGACCTGATGGGCTGGGGCATGGCTCTGAAGAGTCCCACATGCACGCTGAAGAATCTGGAACTGATCTACCAGCTGGAGAAGCAAAACGTTCTGGACTCGCGCAACGCGATCGAAGTGTTCCTCGACTCGATTTCGAGTAACGAAAGCGTCTCGACGCTGCGGGTCTCGTCGCTCATAGAAACCGAAGTGAAGGACTGCGAAATCAGCTACCTGGCGAACTGCGTGTCGAAGCTGCTCCTGAAGCCGCGACTCGAGAATTTCGAACTCGTCCTCACGTTGCTCGAGGAGGACCCGCCAATTTTGAAGCTGCAGTCGGTTGTGGCGGCTCTCTGCAGAGCCATTCCGCGGCAGCCGAAGCTCAGTTTCCTGTTGCTGGACCTGGGACTGAGCACGTCGCAGCTGGTACAGCTGTGCACCACCTTGGAGAAATGTCCTAATGTCACGAGGCTCTCACTGCCTCACCTGAGGTGCGAGCGTGGCGCCATCTCGGCGCTGTCTTCGTTGCTTAACGCGCGCCCCCTGAGTTTCCTGTCGCTTCCTTCGTGCTGGGGGGCTCGCGATGACCCGCCCTCCTCGAGCGGCGTCAGCATGGGTAAGTTTCTGGGCGGGGAGGTATCACTCACTTTGACTGACCGTTGAACTCTTTTCGCAGGCTCTGGCAGTGGCAGCAGCACAGGGACATCCGGCCTCATCAAGCAAGGCTCGCTGCCCGGCGTTCCGTCACCACGTTCCTACGCCCCGGGTATCTTCTCCTCCCTGCCGCGCGGAGTGTTCGTTCCACCTACCACCCTGGGACGATCGGCAACACTGCCCCGTCAACCCCTGGAGCAGTCCGTGGACAAACGAAGCTGCGACTCGGTCGTATCGAAGACCTGGTACCCCACTCCGGCCTGCGACGGCGGACCACACAACTCGGGAACACTGCACGACCTTCTGCTTGCCGCACGGGAGTCCTACTCAAAACTGCATGGCCTTGACCTGAGTAAGGCACAACTGTCCTTAGAAGATTCCATGTGCCTTGGCGAAACTGTTCGCCTGTCGAACACTTTGCACACCCTCAAGCTGGAGGGCTCTTCGCGTTTAAGTGAAATCCTCCCTTCGGTTCTGGGTGCTAGTGAGTCGCCCTGTCTGCAGATGTTGAGTATCGGCTCGCCAAGGCTGAGCTTAGAGGACTCTGCGATAGCGATGTGCGCCCGAGCGTTGACCAGCTGCTCAACGCTGCGCCTGCTAAGTCTCGACGGGTGGAGTTTTAGAATTGAGGTGAGTTTAAGGTCTAAGCTCAGATCATCAGTGAATGCAGTTTGCTCCATCTCATCCACAGAATCCATCGACCCTCTCGATCATGCGCGCTTTTCTGTCGCTAACTTCAATTAGAGAATTAAGTCTGGCCAATTGTCGTTTGCAAATTGGATTGATCCGCAGCGACACGAAGGTCTCGCGGGCCTTCGAGTGTCGCTCGGTTGTGGTTTTGAAGCTGGCGGGAGCACAGGTCACAGCGTCTGACGGAAATATCCTGAGAGGACCGCAGCTGTTGCCGTATATCGGCGGCTTTCCGTGCTTGCGGGAGTTGGATCTATCGGCACCGGCGCGATCGGGGCTAGGAAGTACGCACTCCTCCCCATTGATCCTCGATGATAAATGCATTGTCGGATTCTTCCAGCATCTCCACTCGCATTTTGGGTAGGTTCCTCTAGCCTGCTGTCCCTTATCTCTGTTCTCATCTTTTTTTGTTGTTGCAGTCTTTTAAACACTCTGAAGATCTGCAATTGGGTCATTCACTTCGACGACGTGTCCAGAACTTTGAAGACCATCTCGAAGTGCATCAGAAACAGTCCGATCAGTCACTTAAAGGTGGACGGCATCTCAGTGCTTGATCGGCCACGAAAGCATCGCATCGAGTCGCACTTTATGCACTGCTTCATCTCGTCGCTGCCGCTCCTGCGTTGGATGGGAATCAGTTTGTCCGGCAAGAAGGAGGACCAGATCACCGCGATTGGAAATGCTGTTCTCGACTTGAAGGGCTACGAAATCGATATCAAGTGAGTAGAATCATTTTTTTGTGGTTTTTGTAAACATTTTGTAAAAATGAGCTTAAAGAAATGAAAACTCTAATCCTGCTTGGGAAAAACTTGAATGGGTCGGGACGACATAAATCATTTTAGATGCCGCTCTGCCTGTGTAGCCAAAACATACGGGTTTTAGTGCTGAAGACGTGACCAGGCTTTACCGGTACCGGTACATTGATTTTTATTCAATCACTATGCAACTTTTAAGGTTGAGTTGGTTGCATGTTGCATATTTTCAATCGCCGCGTTAAATCAAAACTTACGCCGACTGCTTGCTGACGTTGAAATGGCCACGAATTCAAGTAAAAAATCCACAAATGTAGAGGAGCTGGTAGGAAGAGTTGAAAAAAGTTGGGTGATAATTTCCTTAAGAATCGTCTGCTTATCAACCATATCTATTAAATAGTGCTATTTCTATTTTTGCTGTGAAAAAAAAGACTCAAGAAACTGAGAAGAATCAATTTCCTACAATATTACTTTGGTATGCGCTATTTTTTTTACCTTCTAAACCTCTGAAAGTAATGGAAATTCTAAAATAGCAACAAGACTTTTACTATATTCGAGTGCCTTAATCAGTAAACTAAATTTTTTTTCAACTCATTTACAGAAAATTTAATTGGACGCATTCCAAAACGCAAACAAAACTTTCATGCAACATATTTTTAGATAAAAAAAAGACTTATTTTATTTTAAAATACCATTTATAAAGCACTTAAGATGTAAAGAAGCTTTCAATTCGAGTTGCTGAAACAAAATATTATAACAAAAAAATGTAAAGTAAAAATCGATGAATATTATACGCGATTACTGGGACACATTGTCTCCAAAAGTTTTGCTGCATTAGAAAAATAGAGCCGATTTAAGAACAAACAAATCACAAAATTTATTTTCGTTTGGTTCGTTTTGGTTGCCAAAACTCAGTCATGAAGATGGAAAAGTTAGAAATGATTTAAATTAGTTCTTGTTTGTAAGGGAATACATCACGCCCAAACTGCCAAATTATAGCAAGTGACATTTATGCAAAAATATGTTAATGATGCAGTTCGATAGCTTATTCGATTGCACGTCTTTCTGTATCATTCGTTTTTCAATATTCTAGTTATAAATAACGGAGAATACTAAAAATTAAAAATAAATGTTTTTTAGCTCAGACAAAGAAAGCCTCTTCTGTAAAATTTTCATTTCGTAGCTAACAATAATTTGGCGGTTAGGGCGTGATATGTTTGTTGAAAGGCAATATCAATGTCTTTCGTTTTGTTTCGTGTTTTTTTTCTTAGTGTACCGACTACGACTATGTACATTTTTTTCTGCATTGTGTAGCATCAAATCTGATTTAACATTTCTTAATTTGAACAAGGGCACTTGCAATGTAACCGCCAAACATCTAAAGAACTTAAAATTAAAAAAAAAAAAAAAACTAAGAATTTAGAATTTTATTGTGTCCATTAAATGTTGGAACCAAATATCAATCATGTGGTATTCATCCGAATCTCGCCAAATTTTGGGCTTTCAATGTGGCAGTATTCACCGGGATTATTTGGAAACAAATATTATCCAACCACATTTCTCCCCTGAAATCAACAAATCTTTTTTCGTCAATGGTAATGAGTGATTAAAATTATTACGGGTGTTAGTCTCTGAGCTGATGTGACCACAGCTTTAAGTCACTTTCCCATCTCGACACACCTGGGCAAGTGACAGACCACCCTTCAACCAAGAGTCTCATATATAGCTCCAAATTGAACGACTCCATAATACTTCCGCAGACATTATCTTGAAGCAGAAAACATCGCTGCTAGCTCACCCAAAAGTATACGAAGTTTCATTACAAACTCAGGTTTCTTGCCTAAGCACTAAGTCGGGGTTATCACAATAGGCCCATTCGTGGCGGCAGTGATTCAGGCGTTCTTTTTCCACCTCCCACTTACCAACTCTCTAGTCTCTGTGCTCTGATTTTAACCATTAAGTACTTTGTTTTGTGGTTCATGGATGTCCCATTGTCGTAGAATCATTTATTATGAAATTCTGGATTTAATTTTTTAGTCTGTTCAAATCACTCATTGAGCTCCAGTTTTTGGGGTTTTATTCCAAAGGAATATTGTAACCTTTATAGAATCACTTCGATGTCCGTATGTCTATCGCTTTTTACATATTTGACCATAACTTATAAGTCCTTTCTAGTTAAGGGATGAAATTTGGATCGAAGGTGTATATAGGCAACCCAAAAATACCTTATTTGAAAAATTGGAAAATTGGAATTATGGGGCAACTCATCGCAAGACCCCAAAATTATCCAAAGATCGTTCGGCAATCTCTAATGAATGTGCATTTTTGGGAATGTGAACGATAAGTAATAAAAAGAGCGAAAGACGGACACCGAAGTGAATCTATAAGGGTTTCGTTATTCCTTTGGAACGAACCCTGAAAATCCTGAGAGAAATAAAAATTTCGCATACGCCACCGTGTTCCCAATGTTAACTAAATTTACAAATAAAGTTTTAGTTGATTCGTTTGCGACCATATCAACCCTTAAATGCACCAGATTTTCGTTGTAATGTTTGTCGTCAGAATCCAGCACTGTAGTGCGCAGAATTATCAATAAACAGTTGATAACTAGAACAGTTTTAGTCCCCACAGTGACTTTTTTGTGCCTACGCTCATCTGTCATGTCTCTAGGATAGGAGTTCATAAGAATAAATTGATAGTAAGTTCTCAGGAGGTACACCGATTTCAAGTAATTTCGAGTGGTGTTGAAGCAAACAAACACAAAACTTTTTAATCAGATATCTTTTCTCGATTGTCAACGAGTGTAGCAATGTCTTAGTCATTTCAAAAGAGAATCACTGTAAATATTTCCAACATATAAAACGATTAAAAACAATTTGTATGAAAGAAAACAATTTCAAAAGACATTCTTTCAATCAGTTGGAAGAGGATCACATGAATTGAGCAAATTAAGTAGTCGAAGGGATTCACCTTAAAACGTA
This sequence comes from Syritta pipiens, assembly GCA_905187475.1. Classification (NCBI taxonomy): domain Eukaryota; kingdom Metazoa; phylum Arthropoda; class Insecta; order Diptera; family Syrphidae; genus Syritta; species Syritta pipiens. The sequence goes on along the minus strand of LR994572.1, from coordinate 32,699,934 downwards.
ACCAGTTCTTCATTCATACCCTTTCGTTTATTAGAAGAACCTCAGAAACCTAAGGAGCCTACATTGAGCACAAATCGACATTTATTATTGCACGGAATAATATTCTCAAACGTGCACGGAGTTACTGAGTTGAATCTGTAAGTTCTAAAAATGTGTGATTTTCAAAAACTTTCTGCGCACTCAGTTCCATTCATTCCCGTCGTCACCGTAGAAAGCATTTGCCAGACTCATCGGTAAAAACCACAATCGATTAGAATTGATAAGCATCTGAAATACCTTGCAGCATACTAAGAGATCTAAAACAATTCCCTAACACAGATAAATTATTCTCATCGTCATTGCCTGCCTGGAATGTTCCCTACTTCATTTAGAATGAGACTGTGAACTGCTGTGGTGAATGAGAAAAGCCTTATCACAGTCACACACAAAGAATCAATTGCAAAGTCATTGTTTGTATAACCAAGGAATTAAATTGTCAAAGACGCTCTGAGAGGACGCAAACAAATTGCTTCCCTTGTACGCCGCCTCCACTTGCAACAAATACTCAAAATCGATGTTTATTCCTCAGCCCACTCGGGTAAATACTTAATTACACAACAATCCTCAAGAATGGATCCTGTTCGAGAGCAAACCGCTTGCAGAACAGAGGGAGGATGCATCCGCATAAATAAAAAAGGAGTCGGAGGAGGCAAAAAACAACTCACACCCAAGAGTGTGCGTGGCAGTGCAGTGTGTTAACTCCTCCAGGATGCATGTCGTCTTGCTCCGAACATAACCTACAACCGCATTTGGGGAGGCGGGTATAAGTGCAATACAATGTTGCATTATGCCCTCCCTGGTGATGGAAATTACCTTATGAGACACTGAGTGCGAGGACGTCGCACCCGCCCGCCACACCGCCGTCCAGTGTCGTCCTCTGGGACACATTCCAATTGATTTATCACAATACCGAGCTAAGGGTTGTTGAATTTACTGCTTTCGAGAGCAAATGTCTTTAATGCGATTTGTAAGTAAGCAGTGAACTTTCGTTGTTCCGACCTGCCCCTGCTTGTCGTCAGAATGCACTGGGTGAAGTTCCTCGTCGGCATCCTTCGCTGGAAAGGATATAAATATTTGCTCTCTGTGTACGTGGGTGGGTGGGGATAAATGAACGAGTGCAAATGCTTTTCCGTTTGTTCTCATTCGAAGGAACGTTTTGTTCTCAATAATAACCCGCATCTTGTGATGAAAATTCAAACGAGCTTTGTTGTTTATTTGAAAATGAGCCTTTCCGCATTTATGTACACACTCGGTCTGATGGACGTTTGTTTGCTTTCGTATGTTGGGGCCGGAGGAATCTTTTCTGTTAAAGAGGCCGGTCTTCGAGAGTAATTATTTGTTCTCAATCATGGTCACGTGAGGCTGGCTTTGTTTGCTGTTTAAAGCGAGCAAAGAAAGGAAATCAAATTATGAATTCTCTTAGTGTTTGTACATTCCTTGAAGTGAATATTCCGAGGGATGGGCTTTGCGGCTTTAACGCAATAGTAAATTGAATGCTAGTGGTGTTGTGTCATTCCTGAGACTTTTAATTCTTGTCAGGAAAATAGTGATTGGTGGTGGTTCAATTTGTGGTCTTAATTTATTTAATTTAAATTCTTTTTTTTTTCATTTGTTGTTACTGAATCTTGTTCTCACAATCCCTAGTAATATTATAAATTCGAATGTAAGTCTGTCCGTCTGTTACCTTTTCACGTATAAACCGCTTACTAGATTTTAATAAAATTTGGTAACAAGGAAGGCTAGACCTTGGAGATAGATATGAGCTTTTTTTCGCGCCTCCACTGTGTTGTGCGCGTTATAATTTTTGACACATGTGGAGGGGACCTACAGTTTATTGCCGGTTCCGAACGGCGGATTGCGAAAGCTTTCCATGACAGAAGTACTCCAGGAGGATTGTCAGTCGTTCGCTGGAGGTGGAGCCGTGAAAATTGTTTGTGGTGTTTTTTTCCCCGATTCCTGTATTCGAACCCGGTTACTCTCGCTTAACAGTCCAACGCACTAACGACTAAGCCACGACACCCACATTCGTTCAATCCCTTAACTTAAATTTGCGCACAGCTGGCATGAAGATGCTCGCGATGAAAGGGTGTTGGTTAGAGGTAAATGAGATGTGAATAATGGATCTTCGTGTATAGCTTTACAAAAATGTACGCATTAGAGACTAATTCAGCGATGCCAGATCGACGTACTTTTTGTTGGAAGATGATAACCAATGGGAAACTACCATATCTGAAGTGTTTTATGGCAAAAGCACACAGACACTTATTCACTCTCATAATTTAATTATTTAAAATTACTGACCTTTTACTGCTGTGCAAAAATATTACAAACAATTACATTTTTCAAACGAAACACTAAAATGTAATAACGTGATTCATAAAAAAACTACACATTAATTTAAAATGTAAGTTGGACATTTCGCCACCAGAATAATAAGAATAATGAAAACTTTTTTTTACACTTTTTCACTTTAAAAGCGAAAAATTCGCGTAGTTCCTTCAATGCAACTGAAACCGAGTGCTAGTCCAAATTGTACCGAACACATACAGAACTAGTCTCAGATCACAGTCATCAAGGAGTTGCTAAAAATCACCTTTTCATTTAACACCACAGTGCCCTTCAATTGTTTAAAATAAGCCATTGCAAAATGAACACATAATTACCAGCTTGGAAGGAGCAAAATGATGACCATTTCTTCTTTGAACACCGATAACCATTTGAAATCAAAGTTTAATACATATGCATGATTGCCAAAGACTGCAACAGACTTATTCCAGTTGATTTAATTTCAATAGCACTTCAGTCGCTCAATGAATGGCTGGGAAATCTTATATATCCAACCTACTCCAACCCGTTTCAAGAAAAACTCTCAAAGTAAACATCGTATGAACCCCTTTTCTTCCAAAAAAAAAAAACACACAAACAGGTTTACTCAGGCGAAATAAGCGGACCTCAGACTCTTACTAAAATCCTTGTCATCGGCTTACGCAATAATCTTGCCATTGGATTGATGGCCGATATTTACGAACAAATGCATCCATATACGCATTAGTCCCTACAACAAAGATTTCAAAACAAAATATTTCATTTTCGGCACTGCATACATCGCCAATATTTAAAATCTTCCCATTCCCACTCTTCTAGATAAAAGCCCTCTTCCTGTTTCCACCCCAAATACTATATCCTTACAGACCACCGCCCAATGCAGCCACGAGTGTACTCTTCCCACATGAAACATGAAAGGCATACGATAAAACATGAATACACAAGACTCTTACCGCAAAAACAGACAGCACTAAGAACCCTTCAATAAACTCCAATCACTAGCCCCTCTCCGATATCCTTTTCCACTTTGCCCCAATTTACAATCCATAATCCAAGAATAAATCCTCAACTTAATGACACCCCATTGCCGTCGAATTGATGACTTCCTTCCATCGGGCCATGAACCTCACACATGCACGCCACCCCCACCCCCATCAGACCACAATTCTGTCTGATTACATTGTACCGACAACGACAAGGGGAGAAAAAACCCTCTCCACTCCACAATGACAGGTACACGGAAAGCACATTTCCTCCAGTCTTATAATGAAATTAAATTCGTCAGGCTTTTCATTCCCCGGATTGGATTTCTTTTCCTTTTCCATCCGAATGCACACACACACACACGGGAATGGGGATGTGGCAAAGCACGTTCCCGACCACTAACCAACTCCCGACGAGCTAATATTTATTCTCCCGCACATTAACATCCCACCCACACACCCATTTGCTAAACATTTTCCTTTGCTCAACTCACCCCCACCTTTGTTCGTTTTTCTCTTTGCAGGCTAAGTGAATCCACCATCGAACATGCTAAATTAATGGCCCAGGCAATCAGTTTAGATGGGAAATTCGACATCAAGGTATCGACCTTCGGAACATCGAGCGGAATTCTAATTCATGCTGAAAAGTCGGGAACAAAGAGTCTAACTAGAAAGAATAAGGATTAAAGCGGGAGGAGGACTGCCGCCCCACATTCGGCTGCTGCTGCATGCGGAATTCATCGTCATCGCTGCCGTCGTCACCGGCGTCGGTGTGGTCCTAGCCGCGGAAGGGTGCTATTGTGTGTGTATGTATTTAAATGGAAAAGTTGAAGGTCGGCATTGTTGTTGGTGTGAACCAGGCGGGGGCCAGATTCTGGGAATTTACACACCGTGAACAGGAGATTAGCTTTACCAAAGTCAAACAGGATGGAAAAAAGCCAGAATCGAGTTTTGTTTTGCCCTGCGTTCTCGTTCGTTTGTTTTCTTTTTGTTTTGTTTCTGTACAGTATATGGAGTGTTTTCTGCTCCCAGCTCTGTATTCGTTTTTGTATCCACTCTCTTCCTCTTCTCGAATGCTGATGCTCCCTAATTCGACGGTGGGTCCTATAAAAGAGTTTCCTGAAGAGGAGAAAAAAAATAAGATGGGAAGACTTATGTGAATTTTTTTTCCTGTGTAACTGGCGAACATTTTACACCCTGTAAGGTAGGTGCCGTCACGTAGAATCGAGAGTTCCAATTTGAGACCCGCAGTGTATTTGTCTTTAATCTATTTTCGGCTGTTCAACTAGGCAAATGACTTCCTTTTATTTTCAAAGGACATTTGTGTGTAGTTCCCTTTGTTATTGTTAGTGACAAAAATAGAACAAAAAAAAGAATTATATATTAAAAAATATAATTGTACCAAAGCCGCTCTCATAGAGTAAAAAAAAAGAAAATTGAAAAAAAGAACAATTGTTATTCGCATTTGAACAAAAAATAGTATTTATACCAAACATTTCTTAGCATTTGTATGGATGACGATGACTCATAAAGTAATCGGAAAAGCAATTTCTGCATAGTTGGGTAATTGAAAGATAAAAGCTTTTTACTACATAGAATCATAGAACACATGGAACAATTTAAAATTTTTAATTAGTCTCTACTCAATTGTGGTTACGGCATAAAGGACATTCAATGCCGGCAGATCTTTGAAAAATTTTCAAAGACAGACAAGAAAAGTACAATTAAGAATTTCAAACAGAGACTGTAATTCAGAAACAAAAAAATAAATTCAAATGGAATAGAGTCAAGCTTGAGAAGTCAATCAATGCCTCATGATTTTTAGAAAGACTTCTTCAGGAAGAGGGTAAGCTGCTCGAAATAGTCATCAGAGAAGTATTTCTGTGTGAGATCTGAACAAACAAACGAAAACCATTAAAACCACTTAGAATATAAATTGTCCAGTCTTTCTACATAACGAATCGAATGAAATTCCATTTTAGGTTTTTTATCACAAAATGCTTCTTCATATTGTTCCAAGTATAAGGCTACTATATAAAATGGTTTCGATTAGAACAAACAAAAAGTTGTATAGCAGAAATATTAGTATGAAAAACTTTTTCTACAACATTTTTAATTTTCTAAAAACATTTTCATTTTCTTTTTAAAGAAAAGAAAATTCAAAAATCTATGTGTATAAATAAAATGTCTTAGATTCACAGTCCACCCTAAAAACATAAATACTTCAAAAATCATGTTTCAACAAAACTTTGAACTACTCTTTAATTTCAATTAGCAAACTAAATATTTACTAATAGAGAACAAAAAAAAATACTCTTCTAATACCTAAGTAAATTTACCAGTAAATGTTTAAAATAAGAATAAAATGTGTGTATTGAAAATAAATCTACAACTAATAAGAAACTTTCGTTTTTCTGCTCTCTTCAATCTGAAAATTTTCAAATTGTAAATAAAATTTAGGTATACAAAACGATTATTTACTAAGATCTTCGCATAAACTAAAAAAAAAAACATAATGTCTCACTCTTCTACGCATAACATATCTTTATATTTAAGCAATTTTAGAGAAAAAAAAATTATTAAAAAAATGATTTCCTATTTTAATGATGTTTTCTGTTTTCATTGATATACTTTATTCAGTCTACACTCTGACCTTTGTTTCATTTTGAAAAATAACAAAAAAAATATTTAGGAAACAAAAAGTAATATATATTTTCATAAAACAAATCTTATTTTAAATATTTTGTTGGTTAAATAAAAGTACATATTTACACATACGAAATATTTTTTGTATATAATTTTTAGGTAAAAAAAAATTGATGAAGATATACATACATAAGCAAAATATTTGAAATGCTAAAATGAAATAAAGCTATTTTTACAAACGTTGTCTCCGGAAGATACAAAAATAAAAATTTCTTTGAGTTTTTTGCTAATTACGAAAGATTGAAAAACAAAAAAAAAATAAATGTGTTACGAAATAAATGTTGAAGTTCGAAAAATAAAGTAAATACATGAATATTGAACAAATTTTGTACATTTAAAGTTTTATAAAAATAAACTATTTATAAATATATATATAATATATATGGCTGTGTGTATACTGAAAATTTCAGTTGAAAATATATTAAAAAAAATCAAGATGTTTACATTACTTTTGCTAACGAACACCTCGGACTTAGAATGAAAAGTAATTTTGTCACTGTGAATTGTGTGGTAGATATTTAATTGGAAAGTGTGAACTTTTTTTGCAGTGCATGAGTGAAACACGCAAATTTTGAATAGTGTACAACTCACTACTCCGACACCACCTGCTGATATTGTTATGTGGAATCCTTGCACAACTGCTAAGTCGTCCCCTATGGACCAACAGAACGACTTTTTCTCTGAATCCGGAGAAATTGAGAAAGATAATGTCTTATTTTGTCAGTTGAGTAGGCAAAATTTCACTTAAGAGTTAACCGAGCAAAGCAACCAGAAAACAATTGGGAATTGTATTTCCGTGTAGAAACACCACATCACATCCTCTTTACTGCCTGACACATCAATTTACCTATCTACTAACCCACTGACTCTTTTTTCTCCAGGTGTTCATAGAAACAAAGCTCAAGTGTATGAAAATATTTTTTAGAAGCTCTGACTTCAATTGATATGTTTAAAACATATTTACCTATAGGAAAAAAAATTAAATAAAAAAAGAAAAATTATTATTTATTGTATGACAATATAAACTAAAATATAATTAAAATACTAAGCAAATATTTTAAAATAAACTATATTAGATGTTAATTATATATATTGAATGTTTGTAGGTATTGCAATATGCAAAAAAAAAAGTAAATATTAACGTAGTCAGATAGAAAACAGATTTAATATAATTTGCACAATTTTCTAGGATATTTAATATAATTTTAACAAAAAGAGAGCAAACAATTGTAACGGAATATCTTAATTGTTAAATAATACAATGAAAAAGAATATAATAAAAGAAAACAATGTGTAACAATAAACTAGTATAAATATATATTTAACAAAACAAGAAAAAAACTATGATCCTTCACATATGCATGGTGTTATAATTTTATTCATTCTGCTGGTGTTCATATAAAAAAAAATATTGATATCAAAAACAAAATTATAAAATGTTAAATCCTAACAAAATATTTTGTTTGCAAATATACATACATATTACATACACATTTGCAGTGCATTATTGGAATGTTAATGAAATATTGCTCAGACATTGTTTTATTTTATTTGTTTATTGTCAGAATGTGAATAGATATATATTTATCATGTGCAGTTTATACACATACAATATCTCATTCATATAGTATATATGGCATATATTAATTGTGGAACGAACATAAGAAACTTTAATAAATTTTTAACTTATTAAATTTAAATGAAAAATGAAATAAATTACAAAAGTAAAATTTAAATCGAATGTGTTTTATTGAATTGAGATTGCAAAATTCTCAGTCCCAATTGGATTGGGATTTTGATTTTACTTTGAAAATAAACTCTCTTATCGAACTCAATGCGACATTTTAAATGTTTACACCACAAACTCAAATCGGATATACAAAGTTACTAGTTACGCTAATTTTCCAATTTCTCCGTTTTGCCTACATTACATTGTGCCGGCTTTAGCTCAGCACAGACCCTCCAAGGGTTAAATGCCTGATAAGTAAGTAAGTAGGGACATTGCAGTGGTTAGAAAGAAACCAATGAATTCAAACGTCTAGGAAAATCAATCTTGTGAGTGCTGCTACCAAAAGTAATTATTACACCAATAACTATTGTTGCAATTAATTAAAGTTCAAACTGGTTTTGGAATGAGTGCATAGGTGGTTTATTTCAGCGAATTGCAATAGTAGCAGCATATGCATATGTGATGGCCAGGGAACGAATTTTGTCGACCTTGTCTTTTTTGCTTTTTCTACCAAAATAGGCCCTTTTCTGCCATTCATGTACACTTTCGTCTTAACTACACAAATCCAAACTACACAAACCGCGGAAGCAAGCCAAATACGCACTAATGAACTACTTGCATCGTATCAAACGCAGTATTTTAGTCACATGAAATGAATCGTTTATGAGCTGGAAGATTTTGTAGATTGTATTGAATTTGCAGAAGAGTTCATTAGCAATAAATTAGTTCAATCAGTGATTTAAAGTTGTTGTGGAACATTATGAACCCCGATTTGAGATATTTTAAATATTTTGAAGAAGCAATTACAAAAAGTAAAAAGGACCAATTGCTGAAGCTTTAATAGAAAAGTTTAACGTACTTTTCTGCAAATGAACGACTATGAACTAGCACAGAAATAAATTGTGTTGTCAATGCCGCTAAAACTGCAAAATTTCACAATTTTAGTCGGCGGGCGATCTTTAAACTGAGCTTTTCTTGTCTGCCCAAATGGGATGGGTGCTTCAGCTCTTCCATAGCTCTCCTGAGGGCCAATCATAGATTTTTATATTCCAATAATTTCAAAATGTTGATTAGTAGTACAGTTTTATTGTAATTCGTTGTCTTTTTCTTTTTTTTCTTCATAAAATATGGAATTTTGGCCTTTTTAGAGTTTTGAGAGTTCAACAAAATCCGTTCACTGGTGATGACATCGAAAGTACCGAAAGAACACAACGGGCAATAAAAACACACTAGAAAGAAAAACACACAAAGCCTACTTTGTTAATGAGGCCAACAAAGTGTAAGTATGCTGTCTATAAAACAGGACCACTGATTTTGACGTACTGAACTTTGAGGTAGAAAAATATATTTAACAATCAAAATCAATTCATGTGGGAGCTGTTTTTTTTTTATTTACGAGTAAAACAGTCGTTGACAAAACCGAAGTTGATTTTTTACAAGATTAAGGTGTTTCGAGCACTGCTTTACATAGCAGAAGCATGAACTCAATAAAACACGGGCGAAGATCGCCTTGCTCATTTGGTTGCCAACAGATCTAGCCTACTAGTCGTCTAAAATATAGTTGCCTAACGTTAGGGAGTCGAGTTTAATAAACGACGTTTGCCATAAAATGCGAGCAATGTTTGTTCGGTTCACTTATTATAATATCGAATTTTACCATTCTGACTTGCTGCTAAATCATATTGGCCATGTTGATTTTGAACATTGATTGAATGTTAAACAAAAAAATTACAAAATTCCAACAAAGTCTGCCAACAACTACCAGTCAATATTAGAAAACTATTTTTACGATTCAAATAATGTGAGGAAATTTGTTCGGCTTTTCATTTGAGTTTCTCTTTCGAGAACTGAGCTAAACATATTAACAACAAACTAGAGTTGCCTAGTCGGAGTTATATTTTTAATGGAATAGAATAATAGCAGATAACGCCATGTAAGACGTTTAAGACCTCACGAAACTATCACAGCCATCACTTGATATCAAACGGACAACCTGCCTTCTGCGGCTGAGCAGACCAGCGATTAGGGCCATGATAGGTGCTATTACAGGGCACTGCACTATTGGCAGACATGCCAGCAGACTAGAAGTCCCTGCTAATGCTTTTTGTAGAAGTTGCAGAGATGAAGAACAGGAAGAATCCATTTCCCACCTTCTTTGTTCGTGCGATGCCTTAGCGCTTCATAGAAGACCAAATCTCGACGGGTACTTCTTTGATAGTTTGGTCGATCTGATCTGCGTGAGCATCGGACGAACTTCCAATTGGTTCTACGATTCTTGTCCGCAATGCGGCATCACAATGGACCTAATCAACCAATGGACTAAGCGCGGCTGTGGGATATTTGCTGCAACCGGCCACATCAACCTAACCTAACCTAAGACGTTTACGATTTGTTTTATTGATCCAATGTTTATTTTTTTGGAGCTCCGTAATTATGACGATGCTGGAATTTGTGGCTGTGATAGAATTTTGCTTACTATTATACTATATAATAGAACTGCATTTAAACTATATGATGTAAACTTTCAACTACCACCTTCTGCACTGCTCAATCTCCGAGTTTGTCCTCCTCGTGCATAATGACCTTACCCGCCATGCAGTCCCCATTATAAAGGACTAAACTCGTTAAAGAAAAATGCTTCATCTTATTGAGTATAGAATTAAAAGCGAAGTACACCAGAACCGCACTTGACAGTGTACAGCTTTTACACAGACCTCAAGAGGACCTACACATCTGACGTACAAAGCACATTCCTTTCGCCTCCTTAAGCACGTCCTCTCCCTCTATGTTTTTTGATGTTCAAGTTAACCGCAGACTCTATTTAAAGTCCATTCATCGGTCCCAACTTAGATAATGAAAAATCAAACTACTCGCCAACAACATTGTTAAAAGAGCACTTACTCACTCCGTCATAAAAGCACTCCTTCAATGCCAACAACAAAAACCTTAAGCACACTTACTTCAACTAAATGGTTGTTGAACTGCCATTTGTTAATTTTTTTTCTTCATTTTCTTATTACCCCGTCGTTCAGCCAGTACCTTTCTCGATAATAATTATTTTTGCATGCTTCCACCGAACCGTGAATCGCAAAAAAAAAATCCTGGGCGCCCTTCTACGAACCTTCGTTAACTCCAACTACAAGCACCACTTTATTCAGCTCAACTTCGCCCCACGAATAGAGAAAGAGTAGTAGTTCGGAGATGCAAACACACAAAAAAGAACGGAAATAATTATGCTATTCCGCTGCACCACGTACAAGAAGCATAGGCAAATACCACCCACCCACCCCAAGTGTAATTCTTAACGCGGTTAAAGTTCATTCGTAAGGCACACCCACACAGCGATGGATAACTCGTCCCAGGAAGCATAAACACAACTAAAAGGAACACAGAGTGCGGGGAAAAAATAAACTTCCTTCCATATCGCAATGAAAGCGAATTTCCCACCGTCCGTCGGTCGTCTCTCGAGACACTCTTCCATCCATCGACGCCAGAAGGAGGAAGCGAAAAACAAAACAAATTTGCCTTTAATTTAGTTCAGATAAACATCTTATCTCGGTTATCCTTTCTTGTCATAAGTCGGCCGCAATTAATTCTTTGGGGATAGAAATAACAAGAAGTAGGTGGCAGTGGGGGTGAGTCGCACAGAAGGTGATGAAAGGAATTTGATTGACACCTATTCCGAGAAAAAGGACCTTTTAGTTAAGTCTCTGGCAGTCGGCTCCCGGCCGGACGGACGAAGGTGTAATAATTTCTCTTCATTTGCTCCTTCCCTGCGGCTAAGGTGCCTCATATAGAAACACAAATGGTGTGTGCGATGGGCTGCACACGGAAACTGTGTCACGAGTGAGACGTGAGTGTATTATGTCATTCGGATAGGTACAGTGTGCCGGAGAAGTTTTTGTGCAGCAGAAGTAAATTTTTCGTCTTGAAGCGAACTGACGATTGGTTACAATTGAGAGCAAACGATGTCTTTTTGTCGACTTTTTGTGAGTCGACCACGATTATCTATAAGCCGTGATAAGCATTAGAGCCGATCACGAAAAAAGGACCAAAGACCCAAACACCGAGCAGAAAAGAATGGCAGAATCCTATTTTTGGTCGGGTACAAACAAAATTAAATGTGTAAGATAACCAACGAGACAAAAAGAAAAAAAGCCCAGTGGAGACTATCGCCGGCATCAGCTTTTCATTTTCGTGACAACAAAGGCCCGAGGAATTTATTCAGAACTCCCACGTATTGACCATTTCAACGAGCATACATTTATCGATGAATGTCTGCCAATTCAATTGTATTCATTAAATTCGTACCGAAACTGATTCAATTTAATGATAGCTTGTTTGCGAAAATAATGAAATCAAAAAGCAAAATGAATTCTTTTGACTGGTTGTCGTTATTCAAGGACACTTTGCAGACTGAATTGAATTAAAATAGATAAATTTTTAACTCAATGATATAATCAACCTTTCGTTGTCGAACACCGTTTAATATCTCAAGTGGCAGATCGATAAAAATTAATTGGGAACTTCTCTATTCAGAGTTTATTGTTGTTTTGAAGGAGCACTTTTGTGGATTGCGTTCGTACATACGCAGTCAAAAGCCATTTTCGTAAACGAAGTTTTTCATTTAAAGATGATTTATACTATTTGATTGTTTGCAATAAAAGGAATGACCTCCGCGAATAAACCTCCGAGCATACAAGAGAATCTTTCTGGGCTATAAACCTGGCATACGTTTATGTCTGTGATATTATTAAAAAGAGCCAAAGCAATTTGCATATTCGGTTTTGTTTGAAAACCAACTCTTTTCTATAAGTAATAAGGAACATGTGCATTCTTCTGCTTAAATTCATTCAGACAGTTTATGAGGGACTTCATCACTCTGAGATTTTACTGTCTGTCCTTAAATGATCAGCTAAATTCTGTTAACCTTTTCACGCCTGATGTTGCCCATTACATGTTTGAGCTTCCTAGTTTTGATTTTCACTCTAAGATTTTCCTTTCTTCTTCTGCAAGCTTGTTGACGAATATTCTATCATAAATATTATTATTCATCTTTTTATAATTGGTCTGAGCTGAATCCACACTCAAACAACCCTTTGGACATGAAAGGGTTAAGGAGGTTCTTATAAACGATCAGAGTCAAAAAAAAGTGTACACCCATGATTCGCGCGTTTAAAGACAAAAAAATGGGTTCTGGTAGTCCGATATTGAAACTTTTTTTGGCTTTGAAAAGGTTTGCTTATTCTTAAAAAAGAATTATAATGATAGATCCACCAGCAACAATTAACAGCAAGATAACCGAAATTAGGCCAATCAAAAAAAGTGTACACCCTAATTAAAAGCTCAAAACTAGCACTAAAACTGTTACATTTTTGTGACTTAAATATCTTTGTGTTGATTCTACTAACTTTTTAAATCAAGCCGACAAGAGTTTTCCACTAAAATCGACGTCGACGATTTTTTTTACTGACCTGCCTATCAAAATATTCTCACAAAATACCAATCAGATTAAAGCCTGGTAAGAGTAGATCAGAAGAATTAAAGAATAGGGAGATAAACATTACGTTTGGCATGATCCTATAAATTTTAAAGTTTACAAGGAGATGAATATCAAATGGAAAACAGTGTACGAGGTCTGTTCAAAAAATAAGGCGAATTTTAAAATTTCGCGGGCTACGTACATTCGATTATCGATTTTTTTTTTATTTTATTATGTTGGTACACGCGTCTCGAACATATGTTTACAGTTTCAGCTATATAGCATATTTATTTTGTTTGTGAGAGCCATAAACGTATACTAAAACGACATTACTGCACGATTCAGACTCCTTACGATCGTTTAACAAAATAGCTCCAAACAATGTCCAAAATGAATCCAATATTCAGCTCATATTTTTATGTGACTTGGGTTTTATTTTTTCTTGTCTTTAATTCGAGTAATTTTATTAAAGTACTAGCAATCTCCTTAGACAGAAACTACCGGCTAACCATTGTTCGAATAGTCTGAAAGCATATTTTTTATTTATTCACCCATTAAGTCTTTTATTCATGGTTGTAAGGTTTCTCAATAGTAGAACGATAACGTTTCCTAGTGGGTCTCGATGATACTTTCTCAACTCATCGAGATGTGTACGTCGTTTTTTACTAGCATGTCATTGAAGACACTCAACAGGCAAACAAAAAAAGGGGATAAAGACTTTTACAATTTTAGATTTGTTCTTTTCTAGTTCTAAACAAAGTCTCTAACGAAATTGAAGAAAACATAATGACATTGCGACGTTAAACTTTTGTTTAATTTGTTGGAAGAATTTTTTTTTTACAAGTTTTGGTTGTTTGTACTTTCAATTCTCAATATGCAACAACATTGCTCTACACTTTTTGATTTAGTCATTGCACAAGAAGTGCAAGTTTCAATTTTTAGTGCGTGATTAAAGCATATTTTTTTTGTTTTTTAAACTATAATTTTAGTCGAAGGCCTTTGTTGCTCTGGCTATATTTTTCTATCTGTCAATTTTCAAATTTTTAGCTAGCTTTAAATAAATAAATAACCTATAATTTATTCTTTCTTCTCTTATTTAAAAGTAGAGATTCAAGGTGCTGGCTGTGGACGCACAGTAAACTTATGACTTATTTATTGAACTTATTTTTAATTGTTTTGTGTATTTTTTTTTTTCCAAAAATTGCCACGTCTGACGTTATAACAGAGCAATAAAATCTGATAAGTTGCATGTCGTCAGCAATTTACAAGCAATTTACGTCTAAGCAATGCGGTGAAATGCAAATATATTTTTAAAACTGGTGAATGCTTCCAGCTGCGAACAATTTTCGAATGGAACTCCACTGTGTTCTTATAGCCACCGCGGGCACTAATTTTCGTCTCAGCCACACATTTCAGTCGAGACGGCCGCTATTTCGCGTTCAGTGTTGGCATAAGCCAATGACTTAACATAGCCCCAAAGAAAATAGTCTAGAGCCGTTAAATCGCACGAACAAGGCAACCAATCGACTGGCCCATTTCTTGAGATAACACGCTAATCAAGCTTACTCTTCAATAAATCGATTGTAACGTGTGCTGTGTGGCTTGTGGCACCGTCCTGTTGAAACCACATGTCGTACAAGTTTATATCTTCCAATTTGGGCCAAAAATAATCGGTAATCATGGCGCGATAACACTGGCCATTTACAGTAATGTGACAATCGTTATCATCGACGAAAAAATATGACCCTGCAACCAAACTGCACCAAAGAGATATTTTTCGTTAATGAAGTGGTGATTCATGACGCACATATGGATTTTCATTCGACGGACGACTATTCGTAACTGAAGATAATTTTGCTCCTAAAGCTGCGGTGACCGCACTACTACTACGAATTTCACTAGAAAATTTTTACAATTTGCAGACGTTACTCGTTCGTGTACTTTATTATGATGAAAATGTTGAGTTTGCTGAATGAATTAAATAATGCATGTACGTAAGTAATTCATTTATTTACAATTTACAAAATTTTCACAATTGGTATTCGAATTTATAACCTCAGCTCGACTAGCAACTGAATAAATTGACAATCACAGTTCGATGGTTAATGAAAGGATGCGTTCACAAATTAAATTCAAAGTTGTCAAGTCCCTAGTGGAAATATCTCTTATTTTATTTTACAATACTACAGCTGTGACACCTTAAGCTTCATTTTGTAAGAAGACAATATTTTTCCGTGGAAAGGTATTTACGTTTAAAAATGATTGAAAATTGGGAAAATTATCGTCATATTTTGTTTGGTTTTTACTTTACGGAGACGACGTGGTAATTAGAAAATTTACGATCTGTTAATTTTTATGTAAAGGATACGCCTCGTTCGACCAATCTCTGAAAAAGTCGATGAAATCATGGAAAAATAAATTAAGCAAGGCCAGCTTTAAATAGTGTAGATATTGCTAGGGAACTAGGCATTTATCACCAAACTGTTCTCAACCATTTGATGGAAACCAGATACACGAAAATGCTCGATGTTTGAATGCCACATTTGTTAACAGTGACAAATTTAATGGACCGAACTTCCATTTGCGGTTCACTGATAAAGCGGAAGCTAGTGATGTGTGTCTGGGAGGGATTAGAACGAAATTGTGAGTTATGAGCTTCTGTAACTCTGTCAAAAGATTGATTTTGTTCTTTGCTGCAAGCAATCAACGAGATTAAAAAAAGCAATTCAATTAAAATGATCAGAATTGGTCAACAGAAAAGGTTTTGTGTTCCATCATGCTAGATGGAACACAAAACCGCTAGACCACACACATATTTAATAACCCGGCAGAAACTAAAAGAGACTGTATGCATCCATAGTTGTTATGCATCCATAATATAGGACTGACTTATTACGTTGAGATTATCGTTTGTTTCCATCTTTGCAGAACTCTCTTAATGGTGTAGTCTTAAATTCTGTAGGGGATTGGTAAACGCAATTGGCTTTTCGCTCAGAACCAAAAGTTCGACACAGATGGATCTCAAAAAGCCAAAAAGTTGAATGAGTGTACAGAAGGTTGTCACTTCCATGCAATAATTCCAATATACCGAATTTCTGCCTGTTATCGAATGTATCATATCCTCATAAGCTTACTTGAGATTAAAGTTCATCCTTTCACTGGATAAACCCCGCACCATACCCCAGAGCTGACCAACCGTGTACGCAAGCTTTCACAAACCACTGTACATGCATGGATGCACTCTGACACCGATAAAAGTGGAGCAAAAGGTGCATTTGAAAGTTTCCCTTTCGTCTTCAGAAGCAAAAAGCAAAAAAAGAAAAAAAAAAAACAGAAAACTAACAGAACAAAAGGAGAACCATATGTGTCCCTGTTCATGTGTCCGCCAAACAAAGTGATGAATGTGAAGTATCTCTGGAAGAAGATACTATCTCATTGCTTTAAGGTTGGTAAAATGCACTTTCGCGAGTGAATAGCATGCGATATTATGCTACGGGTAACACACACCCGCAATCCTAAGAGCATCACTTCCACTAGTCGCCTAGGATTGTCCTTTTTTGTGCCTTCGCTCTTGCAGTCTCCACACTCAAACGACCTACACACTGGTCTTTACGTTGGGAATACCATTCTTAAAGTGAAAAGTCCTCGTTTTATCTTTTTACTTGCAGGGGTTTACTTTGTCTGCAGATATCATCTGATACGATGTACCTTCCTCACCTTAAATTTCTTCTTCCATCGTCCTTTTCTTAAAGGACAAAAACGAACTCTGCTCCGTCCATCAACGTGATAGTGTGCACACAATATGAAGCAGAAAAGGACACATACCGTAAATGAAAGAGAAAATTCTTTTAAAAACATTCCTGTTTGCGAACGTGCGTCGACGTTGTCGTCGTCTTGTCCTCCGTCGACGTCTTCTTGATCGTCCTGCAATGGAGAGAAGGAGACCAGGCTTGCCGTGAATAAGAAGAGGAAACAAATAGGCAATTAAAAAAAAAGGAAGAAAAACCGAATGAAAGAAATGAAGAAGTATGCAAAATTAGGAGGGAGGAAAGTATGCCATGGAAAGCGTTTTAATTTGTGTGAAAATTAGTTGCAAGGGTAAAACCGGAGCAAAGGAGTTTAACCAAAGCCACCCCGTACGTACGTGGTCTGCAGGGTAGGAGCAAGTCGAGAATTGATGAGATGCTGTCTATGGAAGAAGGACTCTATCTGTTTGCAGTGTGCCACTCCTTCACCCAGTTTAACTTATTTAGAATGTATGATAGGAATCTGCGATGATAGACGGATAGGGGGCAAAAGAAGGCGCTCCCATTGAGCTTTTTAACAGTGTGAATGATTTCTTAACGATTGCTCTGTGATATGGGATTTAATTAGGTACCGTGCTCTAATAGACGATGGTGAGGGAGGTAGCACACAGAGCAAGGGTGCAACTCAATGGATCGGGGGTAAGTAGGATATTGACACTAATGATGGCAAGATTCCATTGGTGTTAGTTTATACACGGTAATTAGAATAAGTCGATGGGAGTAGTGCGATAAGATGAAAGTGTACAATTAAATTTGTAATTCAAATGAAAAATGTTCCTCGTTTTATGCGAATGAGGGCAAGGGTTGATAAATTGCTGTTGAGCACGTTTTAACTGCCCACTTCAGAGGAGCTTGTTTCGAATTTAGTTGCGCTCGCATAATCATTTATTATGATCATTGGGGTTAAGGGGAAAAGGACAAGAATCGAGTGAAAGTATTCCGGGATCTTAAGGGTAGTTTTGGCGATGTGGTTGTTCGTGAGCGTATTCTCCGCCCAAGGTGAAGTTTTACCGGAGATCTAAGACATTTTTTTCCGACTTAACATAAAGCTTTGTCTTTCCCGAAATGTAAGATGTTCCACAGAACGCCTGATGAATATTCTGCGTTGTGCAAGACAACGAGTACACTCCAGGTTTGGCACGACGAAAGCAAAAAACACGTTTAGACAATTCAACAGAATCCCGAAATAGCTTGCGAGATTTCTCAGAATTCAAACCACTTATTAAGATAGTTCCTGTGAAGTCTCTTGAAATCCATTTATTTCTAAAAAAAAAAATGATTTAATTATCTTTTTATGTTTTTGGCTTTTCACCTCTTCAAACGTTAAAGACGAAAGCTAAAAAATTATCCATAAAAAATAAAACATTCCACCCAAGTCCGACGTCCAGCAAATGTTTCCCTGAATTTATTGTGTTCTGAAAAACGCGAGTATAAACACTTGAAATGCATCTAGAAGGTAGGTAATAAAGAGTGGTGAAGGAAACAGAATAAAAAAAAAATGTCGGTTATAAAATTTTATTTAAATACCTCATGGAAAAGAATAAGGAGAATTTTCATACAATTTTTTTTAAAATATACGAAATTTCTTAAATTTTATTACGTCAACGAGTTTATTGCGCCTTCAAGGCAGAATTAAATCATACATTTAATGTCTGAAAAAAGAAAATGTTAGTGTTATGAAAAGATTGCCATAAGCCATAAACAATTCGATATTGTTGTTTTGAGCATCCCAGTAACTGTTTAGCAGTTGATAATTTTTTTTTTTGGTTTTCTAGTAAAAATGTCGGAGACACGTGTTAGTGATTATTGTTTAAAAAAAAAGAAATACGCAGAGAATTTGAATAAATATTTAAAAAAAAACTTGTTGTTCTACGGTTGCTATTTATGTCTGAAGACAGACGCTGGAACAAAAATTTCGTTGAGTAAAAGTGCACATAGTTACTGGAAACAATTTTTCTATATATTTTGTGGTGGATCTTCCCATTCGGGTTGAACGCATCCTCGTTATTCAGTTCACCATTAAAATGATTATAAATGCAATGTGAATGATTAATGCCCAATCGTCTCATACATTTATTCCACAGACCTGCAAATGCGTTGCTTTTCCTCAAATAGATTTAGTTTAGTTCTTCTGTAAAAGATGGAAATTGTAGTAATTATAAAATTGTCATATTCAAATTAGCTAAGTCATAGATTATTATACAAATTTACAACACACATTGATTAACTTCATAAAACAAAAAATTGAGAAAAAGGATGAAATAATTTTCATTCGTTTCAGAAATACACTACGTTTTATTCAAATAGTTGCCATGACTGTCCTACTTTTTCAGTTAACTGTGTGATTTCCAACAAATGGTCGTTGGGTTGCTCACAAATCATATATTTGCCTCAGAAATTATAAAAAAATTTAACAAATTTTAATACAAACAACCAAATATCGAAAAAAAAAATGGCACTGATATTCTTTTATTCGCCTAGAAAATTAACATGGTTCACTAAGATCACGCTGGAAAATAACCTTTATATCTACGAAGCTTATTTTCACAGTTTTTCTTGTTGATACGATTATCACAAATTATAGACTAAACGCTTCATGCATTGAATAGTTTTTAAATTATTCGTAAAAATACTAAAGACTGACACTGCACTGTTAATTTTCTGTTCGCATAGATGCAGTCGAATCCTTCTAAGTCGAATTTTTACGGGCCATCAAAATTAGTTCAAGTTAGTGGGAGTTTGGAAAATTTCGAGTTAGAGGGGTTGATATTTTTTTGTTCAAAAGACTTTTCTGCACTGCAATATTTACGTCACTGGTAGACGTCTGCATGTTACTCTTTTTAAAGTAGACTTACAATACACGCACTAAATAAAGCATCTCAGGTACCTAACTATTTTCAGAATAAAAGCAGATTTTTTGGAGCCCAACCAAAAATTCGATGAATAAGCAGCGCAGTGGCCTAGATGACGACCATGTTCGCTCTCATGTTCATTGGTTTCGATGTTCGCCATGTGGAGCCATGTTCGAGAGCAAATCCTCATTTTTGCTGTTAATATCGTCTGCTCTCTATTTCTTGCATAGGCAATCAATCATAAGGGCAATCACATGCGCTTTTTTCTCCGACGCGTTTGCACTACAAGAATCAACGTGAAATTAATGTTCGCGAAATATGTTCATCGTCTAGGGGAACCTCAAAGAGTCAGAGGATAGGAACGTGCGTGCTTGATATATGTTTCGAGACGACGAAACAAGAATCTTCCTTCGTGTCTTCATCATCCGCCACACGATTGTTTTTCGCCTCTCTAAAACCGAGAGCACTCCCAAAGTAATTTAAGCGTGTACTAAGCGTTGAATATCTAACTCCTTTCAAATACCGCACCAGCACTCTTCACATCCATGTGCCATAATTAAATGAATTTTGAAAATTTAAATTTCCACAAGCTTTCATCTGTGATCAAGCGAAACACTAATGCACAGGATAAACTTTTATTTGCCAACGTAATCACATAAATTCAACTTAACTTGTTTGAGTTTCGCATAATCTCCAAGTTGGCTCAATTTGACATGAGTGTCTTGCAAACACTTGAGCTCTACTCCATCTCCATCTCTCTCCTTTTCCGGGCCAAGTTGTGAAACCGAAATAAAACTGTCTTCGAAAAGAAAACCCCCTGAAAAAAAAAGTATCAACTGTGCTCCAAAAAATAAATTCGCAAAAGTAAGAGGCGGAGAAGGACTCCGTCAAAAAAAGAGTTATGGCTGTTCTAAGCAAATACCACAGCCACCATTAATTCGTTCGTCGCGTGGGTTCTTGTCGTGGAACTGCAGGCGCATAACAACACACGAACTTGCCGGAAATTGCACCGCACGCTAACGCATCCCATCTGTCAGCGTGACAGGACGAGTTCTGTGAAAAAAGCACGCCTCTAACCCACACAAGAGCTGGCCATCAATTTAAATACCACGACAACATTTTTCCCCAAATAGTTGGCCCTCTTCTTTGATGGTCAATATCCCCCCGATGAAATAAAGAGAGACAAAAAAATAGTACGTGAGACGAGTCTGTGGCTTGTCCGAAAAGTGTGACAGGATTTAACATTTCCACATTTTCACACGCCACCTGCTGGTTTGCCCAAGCACAAGGACATCAATTTATTTTGCAGCAGAAGCAGGACATCTGTCGACCAAAAGAGAACGTTCTCAGGTGCGGAGCGACACACACTGACGACCTTCAATTGTGGTTAAAGTGGTGGACGTAATCCTTGCAAACCGTCCAATTGCACACGTCACACTCCGGATGAGAAGTCCTGCAGACATACCTCATGCATTTTGAAGAAGGGAAGTTATTTTAGTTTCTGCAATTCTTGGCATTCCTTCAATGTTCTGAGAAAGTTGTTGAAGGGATGACGACGTGTGAGGTTGTTAAATGCTGAGTGGGAGCGGTGGGTGATGTGGACGATGTGTGGGACTTTGAAAGGAATCGTGGTTAATATGTAAGGGAAGCCATCGCGGCTTCTCTTTGTTATATCACCAGGGAGGGCGGGCGGTGACGTTGACCGAGTTCCTTTGGTGACGCCGAGTGAATGAAAAAGTTGCCGGTGGATTGCAACTCGAATGCGGTTGGAATTTGTTGCGAAATAATTTGCCATGGGACTTTGCTGAGCTTCGGTGTCGTAAAATAAGAAATATTCCCTTCTCTCTAGCTGCATGGAAATTAAGTTTTTTTTGGGAATAGGAATGAATTGGGATCGATGTGTGGACGAGAGTCCACCCGTTGTGGTGTACTGGCATGGACCTGATTTAATGTGAAAGCAGTTCTGTCAACCGACAGTGTCTGTGGTCTGATTTGCCTGCAGTATGGGTCGACTGATATACATATGAGATCCGAGTGCAACGCGAGGACTACAAATTATAGAACGACAAGTTCATGTGGAGATGAAACAGAGTAAGTGAATGCGGAGATTCATCATGCCGCTGGCGGGCGTGTGCGGCGAGTGAAGACTTGCGAAGTGGTGCACTAAGGAAAGTAGATGCTTTTAGAGTGCAATGAGTGGGTCTAATTTAAGCCCATTAGCCATCATCGGCTTGGGTGTTGCGACAGTTAAAGTAAATCGAATGACATGGAAATATGAACGAAATAAAGTCACTTCAACGAACTGCATTTCATTCAGAATATGACAGAGAACGCTTAGTGAAATTTTGAAGTTGAAGCGATGATTTGCGACTCCCAAGAAGACAACTGTCTTTAAATTTGTGAGGAACGTTTTCGTTGGCTCACTTTCTGTGTTATACGACTTAAGTACAAGTTAAGTGCAAATACCACGTACCCAATTATTTCTATTAAAATGCTTAAGTTATACTTTAAAAATCAATGAGTGAAAGCCAACATTTGTGTCATTGCTATTCGTGTCATTTGCTCATTTGCTTAGATGTTTTAGACGCTCTCTGATGCCAACTGTTTTCATGAAATAAATGTATGCCTTAAATTTATGTAGTGTAATAAGAATTTGAACAAATGACAATTTCTTTTTTTTTATTTGTTTTGCATTTATATAAAATCAAAATATTTAAAAAAAACAACCTAAATTAAAA
Source organism: Syritta pipiens (assembly GCA_905187475.1). Lineage (NCBI taxonomy): Eukaryota > Metazoa > Arthropoda > Insecta > Diptera > Syrphidae > Syritta > Syritta pipiens. The sequence goes on along the minus strand of LR994572.1, from coordinate 32,677,274 downwards.
TGTTGGAAAAGTGACCTTGAGAAAAGTAATACCATCTTTTTACCATTGACAGACTATGCCAGCAGACTGGAAATTCCTACCAATGACTTTTGCAGAAATTACCAGGATGAGGAAGAGTAGGAAACCATCCTTTACCTCTTATGTTCGTACCAGGCGTTAGCGCTCTGTAGAAGGACGCGTCTAGGCGAGTACTTCCTAAACAGTCTGGGCGATCTGAACAGGATCAGCTTCAACTAGTGCCGTAGCTTCGTAAGAAGCTCTACATGGTTTCATTAGGATGCGGAGTAGATATCCGTGTTGTGGTATCACAATGGGCCTAATCTGGCCTAAGTGTGGTTGCGGGCTCCAGTTGCCCAGCCAGCTACTCTTACCTAACCTAATCCATCTTTTTCACCAGATCCATTAGATTTACCAAAGAATTAAAAAATTCCAAATATACCCAAAGTTCACAACTTAAATATTTAAAACTACCAGTTTTCTGAAATTTTAATTTTACCCAATTTGCGTTCAAGCTTAATCAGAATGCTACAACGCTCATCAGAATTACTATCAATAACGCGCATTACTTTTCTATAAAAAAAAAAAACAATTTAATTAGTTAACCTCTGGCAGTTTGTAAAAAAGAATGTCTCTGTCGAAAACCACCGAATACTGCTGGGTGTAAAGTGAGTGGACAGTATTTTTTTTTCTTGTTCTTTTTTTCTATGAAAACGTTCAATTTAAAATTTTTAGCGGATGGTATATTTTGTTATGTCTCTAATTGCGAGTTTATTTCCAAAAAGAGCAATTTGCGCATTTGAAATCCACATTTTTAAATATGTGTCAACTAATTTTTATTTTGTGTTGCGAGCCCCAACTTTGTAAAGGCTCCAAAGGGGTTGCTTTCAGCTCACACCCAGCAATGGAATAACAAACCTTTTATTTGCTTAGAAAAGTTCAGTTGAAGTGGCATGCGACCATCTGCGACACCGAGTGGAACAACTTCTGCACAGACGAAGAAGACACAATGAGAACGACATTTTTAAGTCCGAGCATCTTCACACCTCCGACGGAGAAAAAATTCCTATTCAAGTTTAGGGAGTTTTTGTCCCCAGCACAGTCCATTTTTCGTATCCAGTTCACGCTGTGCAGCTGACCCATTTTGCGTAGAAGAGGAAAAAGGGAAAACCCATTGCATAGACAAATGGGCAAAGCATATCTAGGCCGCAGTGTCCGCAACGAACCATTGATTCATAAGCAGAGACGTACGCGCCACATGTTCTGCGCTGAGTTAATTTGATTTTCCTGCGGTCCTTAATACGAACTGCGTGCTACACAAGTTTATTACGCCCCAATTCCGCCCTGTTCACTGCTCTCCCGTTGACACAGTTTTTTGTTTTTTAATTTCGACCTAATTTCGAGCAACTACGAAATGGATCCACACCAGCCCTGTTCACATGTCAAAATGCTGTGAGTCCTCTTGTGGCAGGGAGGATTTGTCGTGTCTGCCTCCTTCAGAGAAGAGTGCTCCTCAGAGCTCTGCTTAAAGAATCCACGTGAATGAACTTCAAAGATGCACCAGCAGCAGTAAAATAAATCCATCGCAATCGTAGCAGAAGCTAAGGCACTCTCTCTCCCCGTTTGGCTTTGATAGATCCCCACAAAGGCGGAGCCCACACACAAGCACCCTACAAAATCTATTTACTTCAAAATAATCTGATCCCCGCCACTGCATTCGCCCCGATAGCATGCACAAATAAAAAACTTTTCGCAAATTGTTTGAAAGTAAAATTAATTACAGTCTGATTGAGAATGATTCATGGCTGGAGTTGATGGCTGGGCTCCTAGGGCTCCGGACGGGCGTCGCCAACGTGACCGTCGCCAGGCCGATACGCTGTGCCCGTGTGTGGGACTACAGCAATTGGAAAGCAATTAATCTTTGGACAAAACACTCAACAGCAACCGATACAGGCGACTCGAGTGCTCATTCAAACGTCAGGAACTCGAAATATAAGCAACAGGACTCTTCCCTCATTTTTTGCATCGGCTAAGCGGGTTAGAGGACACAGGTCAAAGGTTTTGATCATAAATCAAACTCTCGTTGAGAAATTAATCGAAACTTTTTACTATTTCACATCACGTACTGTGAAGAGTTAGTTTTCGACATCGTGGTGTTAGCGTGTGAATGCATATGCATCGGATGACTGGTGCATGCATGGAGCGTGATTTGGGGCACAGCTTGGACTTGGAATTGTGATTTGAATATGAAATCACTGGACGGAGGTCAGTGTGTTTGTGCCGCAGTCAGAAGTTCACACTGGAGAAGTTTCTCGTCGTCTTCTTCTTGGGGAAGCCCGCAGTAATTGGATATTGTTCTGGAGAGCACTGAGGATACACTTTCTTACTGCTGTGTGTTTTGGGGGTTGGAAACTTGATTGGAACAATGGATGTCTCGGAGGAAAATTTATTTAATTAAAAAGTTTATTTTTTGTTTTGTTGCAAGCAGCAACACTGGTGGTAGTGATGTACAAATCCCGTGACAACTCTTTTGATTGTTCCAAAAAGTTATGGTATTTTCAAGGACGTTGGCGGTTGTTTTCGGTGATTGTGAAAAGTTAAGAAGTTATTTTTTTTATACAGAATTTTGTTTGGACAGTTCGTGATTAATTATATTGTAAACACGTCATAAGAACACCGCTGGTCACAATGCCCACTGGGCAACAGGGCAGCTGAAAGGGTTTGGAAGCCACTCTTCTGGGGTACGCCTTCTTGGCAGAGTGTCCGATTTCCTTAGCAGGAGTTTCGCATCCATGCTTTTGCGATCTTTCTTAAATTTTCTTTAACTCCTAACAAGTTTGACTCACAGCTACCTCCAAAAGTTTGGCCTGACCTCATGTACAGGTTCATTCACTGAGTTAATTTTTCGTAGTAAACATAAAAGGCTGAAATGATTTTGTCAGAAAAAGAGTTCTTACTAGTTATTTGCGTTTTACGAATTTAAGAGCATAACTCGGTGCGATTAATATTTAAAAGCACAATTCTATTGATTGCTTAGAAATGCTCAGAAATATTTTTTTTATCATCAGGTAAACTGTTCAACTATGTATGTTGCTAGTTTCTTCTTGAAATGATTGAGTGAATTATTTCACACAAAAGACTATCTTTGAAAAATTTAAACACAAAGCAGAGAAATCACAAAAATCATCCTACTTAAAGCAACATTAGACTGCATAAAAAATTATAAAGTAAGCATAGCCGCACTATTGGCGAAATCCATTTTATAACCTAACTGACTTGCAGTTTATTTTAATTTCTAACTACAGGGCTTTCCAATAAGAGGTGCTATTTTGATATTCAAAGAAAAACTACATTTTTTGAGATAAATGGTCGAATGTTTATTTCGGTATTTGTTCCAACTCTCACCTATGGTCATGAGATTTGGGTAATGACCGAAAGAATAAGATCGCGAATACAAGCTGCCGAGATGAGATTTCTGCGTGCTGTTGTAGGAGTTACTCGCCGAGATAGGGTGAGGAACACGACAGTACGGGGAGAGCTAAACGTTGAGCAGCTTCTTCTCCGAACGGAAAGATCCATACTTCGATGGTATGGCCACGTGGCACGAATGTCCCCTGCAGTACGACTTCCGAGGCGTGCCTTGAATGCGACTCCGTCAGGTAGGCGACCGCTCGGTAGACCCAGGATGAGATGGTTGGACCAAGTCCAAAAGCTCGCTTGGTTACGCTTGGGCATACCCGCCGAGGAGTTAGAGTCGGCGGCGGAGGATCGGGATGCCTGGAGATCTCTTTTGCGTGCACTGCCCCCGCAACCCCTTTAGTGGAACATGCAGGCTAAGAAGATGATGATGATGATGATGTTTATTTCAATGTAAAGAGAAAGGTATGCCATTAATAATGAAAAACAATATCAGTTAAACGGCCACCCTGGCTACGCTTACAGAACCGTATCCCTTTCATGAAATTTTCCATCAGCAAATCTCGCCACATGAAATGTCAGTGCTCTACGAAACTGTTATTAGCAAATTTGCAAATTATGTCTATAAATGTACTTCACCACTTGATAGAGAGATTGTTTTTTATGGTTTTATTTGATACATACTGATAACGTTCCAACATAATCCAAAGTGCTTTGTATTGAAAATGTTCATAAATTAGACGTGGCATGCTTTTAGGCGTTAACAGTAATTCAATCTTCGAGTTAGTTGTGTAAACAACACTTTAGATTGCTTTCGATTGCCGACCCAAGGACTTCTCTCTAAGAGTTTTTTGGCCTCTATGAACTGTCCCCTAAATCATTTCGGTTTAATTTTCGACGATTGTATTCCTACAGACTTAAAGCTCAACCTTTTCCCCTCTTCCAAAGTAAGAGTGACCAGAACAATTTTCTAAAGCCCCACTAGTTTGACTAAATTATAAAACAATTAACTCCCAACATAAACCACCTACAAACTTTCGCATCCAGTGCTACCATCGTCAAATATCGTCAACCACTGTCAATAGCCACAACCAATGACATTCATCCCCAGAAAATCAATAACTTGAAGCAGCCCAGGCCCAGGCCCCGTACTCTGTCCACAAAGCAGTGGCTACTGTTATTGAATGACAAACATCTCCTTCGACAGAAATTCTGTTTCGTAACTCGTTAATTAAATTAATCCCGCTGGAAGATTTCAGGTCAATTATTGGCAAATCTTGAATCAACTTTTACTCATTCCTCTCACTCGAGAAGTTTGTATTTATTAGTTATGAACGAGGGAACCTTTTCTGCCGACGATAGCTACGGATGGGATGGGGGACAATGATTATCGATGGCGAAATCGGTCAAGGGGAAGGTTACTTTCGTGAATATTCAGTAGGTCGTAAAAGGAAAACCTCTTCATGGTGAAGGCACAGAATTTTATTTTCTAAAGACGATAAGAAAGTTCTTATGGGTATGCTCTTGTGTATGAGCGAAGCCATGGTTTCTGAAAAGCCTTGAAGTTGGTCGATGAAATGCTCAAACTTTGTACACGTTCGTGTTGGGGTGGCATACGATTACACAAAATCACCGCCACCCGAGAAAGAATTTATTTTCCCGTTGAATCTTGATGAGCACTGAGCGGTCGTAAATTGATTTATGGTACCGATTGGGTGTTCGATGTCAACGGAGCCTTTTTGAGGCCATATGGATGGATGGGGATTGAGGTGGAAAGGTGATGATAATACATTCTAAGCCTTCTGAATGGTGCTCATCGTGATATGAGAGGAGGGAGCCATGCACAATTGCTTCAATTATTTTTCGAATCCTTGCACACTTACAATGACTACGGTCTAAGTGCGAGGACACATTCTGTGTTCAAAGCAAAAGTGAGAATCAGGGACAGAGCTTATTTTAACACAATTAATATGATTAAACTACTACTACACTTGTTTTATACTAAACATAAGGCTTACTACAAAATAATAGCAAAAAAATCAAAAAGATTTTTAGAGTCAAGGTAATTGTAAACGATTTTGCATTTTCTTTTTTTTCTGAATTTATAGTCTTACATGCAGCTAAACTATGCGATAGTGGAAATTGGTGTTAGCTGAACTTATTTGTAAATTCTTTCATCTTTTAAAAATAAATAATTGTAAATGTGTAAGCTTATTAGTTTTTATAAAAATTTGGTTTTACATTTACCCCTGCCTTGTTTTAGGAAAAAGATAAAAATGGTGTAAATGAAAACAAGGAACTCAGCCTCGAAAGGCTGCCTAGATGGAAAATTGAATTTTGTGGAATTAAGTGCGTTTACAATTACTCCTTTCCACAATTACTACCCTTCAGCCTATAAAATAATCGTTCGAAAGATGCAGAAAGGGAAGTATTACTGCGATTTCTTTGCAATTTGCGTATTAAACCACGACTTGTTCAAAATGCACCTTGTAAAAGGTTCATTCCCTTAACCCTGTGTCTTAGAAGTTAACCCTTTGTGGTTCAGAAGTTTCAAAATATGACCACCAAACTCAATGGTTCTTCGAAGTAAACGATATTAAAAATAAATGTTTCCATTTTTAGGTTGAAGGCAAAACAACTTTTAGCTTTGTTGTTTTGGAATAGAAACTGTAAAATTAACAAAGACGTGTTTCGCATTTGATTGACTTAAAATACAACTAGTATATTTTTTTTTTATATTTTTTTTTCAACATAACCTTGCCCAAAAAAGTTTCCAACAAAACTTTTAAGAATCGCTAAGTCTTAGATCAAAAAATTCCCCTTTGAATTTCACAATACACCTAGTTCATTCAATCAGTTTGCTATGGAGCAAACAAGATCCAAATTTGAAACACTTTCCTCAGAGAAGTAAAGCAGTTAATTGAAGCAAGCAAAGAATTTCTTAAAAACTTAAAAATTAATAAAAAATATTTTGGTATTATAGCTAGTTTTGCACATCATACATTTTATTGCCCTAGTCCCTAATATAATATTTTCCATCACTTCTTCTCCTCTTCTCTTAGATTTACATTCGAGGTTATTGTAAATGTTCTTGAATTGCGTTTTAGAGTACCTATCTTTTTTGGACTATAAGGGGCTTTTAGTTTACTTGTACATTGAAAAAAGTAAATTGAAAAAGACATAGCTCGATGTGGATTCCACGAAAATCACGTTCGTGTTATTTTATTTCACAATTTTGTTCACATTTACTTTGGGGCATACAAAAAATTAAACGTTTAACATGAAACCACGGCATTAAAATAAATTTCAACGTTTAAAAATAAAAGTAAGAAACCCTACAGAACTTCAAACGAATAATTCTCAGAGTGATACAAGCATTCAGAGAAGAAGATTCACGGATTATAAAAATCGTGCTTGGACAAAAAAAATCATCAGTAAATAGTAACTTCGATATGCACTGAGAGCTCTTTCATTTACTTAAATCATTTTTCAACGACAAAATGTAGTAAGACTCAAATAATTTCAACAATCACGTTGTTCGTAAAGCTTTCATTAGTAAATTACAAGGGTAGTTTAAGTCCATAAAACTTAATAATTGGTCATTCGGAACATAATAGTTTTTCTTTTTCCCTCTTTCCTTTCTTCGTTGTCTGCTCTTCGTGTTTACGCCATCTCGAGATAGAGATAATGCAGAAAGAAATCCGAGTATTATCCAAAGAGTCCCTCCACAATTCATTTCAGAATCCAGAAGTATGAGGAAAGGATTTCGGTTACAAAAAAAAAACATCTACCTTATGCCACAGACTCATGAACAGCTTGCACACTAACAACGGGTACACCCCATTGTTCGCATTTGTCGAAAACACTTGTCAAAATTTAATTAACAAATAAATCGTCTCCACAAAAATGTCAGCTCCACAATCAATTGCCCCAGTAGTCATAACTGTGGCGAGAATTCATCTACCTCCCTGCATGCAACGCTCTGCTCACCCACACAAACCCAACCTCAGGTGAGTTCGTAACAAAATATCCAAGGCCCGTCACCAACGCCAGAAGGAGTCCATTTTATGCAAAACATTCTCCGAAAGACGACGACGAAATCCTGCCAAATGGATTGTAAAATATAATTTACCTCCGGCTGCTGTCAAAACCCACCCACACTCCCGCTCAAGGCCCCGTCCTGTTCGATGGTATTGTTCAATCTCTTCTCACCCGCAACTCCCACTCGTCCGTGCCATAATCATTTTTTGAACTATTTAACAATTTCCACCCAACCTCGCACAATGAGCCAGTCCACCACAAAAAAAAAAAGAAAACCAAAACAAAAAAAAATGTTTAAAAAAAAAACCGATCCCGACAACGTGCCCACTCAGGCAACGGCGAGAGAAGACTCTTGGCCTACAAATTTCGATTTTCACACTTCGTTTGATTCTCTGCCACTGGGGTGCATTAAAAGTTCGTCCTTTCGCCTGTTCGCCCTCGCCGCACGATTGGAGTGTGAGTTTTTTTTTTGTGTTTTTCGTCCCTCCGAGAGAAGACGAGAGTGTGTCTCTCGCACATAATTTTTTTTTATTCGTGGTCGCTGTTCGTCATCGTCCTTTTTGTGGGTTTAGATCGCCAGTCAAATGGGGGAGAAAATTTTCACTTTATGGCTAGTTTCCTTTCAACGTCCAAGGACACCACCACTCACATGAAGGTGGACGTTCTTGATGACCAAAGGATAACCAGCTTTTTCCCTTTTTTTGTTTTATCCGTCCTTAACGACAATGAGTGACCGTTTATGAACCCTCTACGAAATTTGCTTGAGCCCTTTTATTTAAGAACTTTCAATTTTTTCTAGCGCGCAATAAAGGAAATGGGAAGCTCAAAAGTGAGCGACGAGCACTGAGTGACTGTGAAGCATCATCACTGCACAAAGTTAGTCAGTCTCTTCCTACCTTTCTCTCTCTCTCTTGTTGACCTAAAGACGGACGATGAGCAATCTTGAGATGGATACCCTTCAGACGGTAAATTGAATTTCAATTTGAAATAGAGCGCCGGCAAGGGTCGGTCTCAGGTAACACTGTCTCGTCGATGACCAGAGTAAGTGATGTGAACTTAACCTAATGCATCCATTAAGTTGCGACCAACTTCAGCAGTCCTTTCCGGCTCAATGGTCAAAGTAAAAGGAGTAATCATAAACCCATCATGATATTTTTATTATTTCCATTTTTGTCTTTGAGATTGTTCACTTTTTTTTTGTTTTCTGTCAATTGGAAAAGAGACCTCGCGCGTTGAGTAAGTCGTCTGCTGGGTCAAAATCAAAGAGGAAATTATTTATTTAAACATTTTAATTTCACTGGATACTTCTTTAGCGATGCATTCAAGAGCGGCACTCGACTTGTGTCCTTGTTTTTTTTTTGTCAGTTGCCAGGCGCCGTCCTTCACTCGACGTCGCTTTGACATTCAGACAGCAAGGTTTTGTTGGTGAATCGATATTGCAGTGAGACTTGGGTCATTTTTCTTGTAGAGAAATTGCAAAAAAACAGCTGTGTTGGTTTTAAGTCATACATTCAACGGGTTCATTGCGAGCGACTGCTTTGTGGTCGCAATGCGTCAGTTGGTGTGACTAGGTCTTGAATGGAATTTTTCTCTTAAACGGATAATGAGGATGAAGGTTGAGTGCAGAGAGTGTCTTCATTATCACATTTCTGTACGATAAAACAAATATTCATACATTTCATACGTTAAAAAGATTGAGGCCAAGGCTATCGTAGAACAAAAAAACGGATGTCACAACGACAAGGTCGTGGAACAAAAAGCCGCGGTATAAACATATAACATACAAAACATGTTACGGCTTTAATTTGAATGCAAAGAATCTACTAGTTAAATGAAAAAGAAATAGGTATATTTGGATTTAAATTGCTTGGAATTCAAAAAAAAAAAAAAAAATGCTCCATTGCACCACTTACACTTTTTTTTCATCTTTCCGTCAGTTTGTAAATAGCACTCTAAGAAAACTAATTCCTTTATTTTTAAAAATATCAATCGGAGTTCTTTTACTTTTTTGTATTGCATAAAAACTGTACTGTTTTTTGTGGTAATAATGCACTCTGTAAAGTTTAATTAGAATAAAATACATACCATGATTAAGCTCGTTATAACACGTTTTATTCCACTTTCGTGTTGGGTAGTCAAGAGGGTTATAAGAAATGTTGGCGCTAAATTCTTGTATAACTTTAACATTAAATTACAACAACAACGACTAATTAATAAAGTGATCAGATATGCCAACACTCATCCCTCGTTTTGCGCGGGGGTTATGGAAATGAAAAGTTTCGTGCAAACCGAAACCGCGCAAAACGAATTATGAGCACACTTGGACGTATTCTTAACAGAAAAACTATAGTGAGCCATGATTCTTTGAAGAAAAAACGTTATTTCGCGCAAAGTAAAGTCGCACAAATCGAACTTGGGTAGATTTGTGAAAATCGCGCAAAGGTGAAACCGCGTAAAACGAGACCGCCATGAGAGTATTTACAATAGTTTAAGTAATGATTTGTTAATTTGTTGTATAGTTGGTTGCAGCATATACTATACTAAAAATTTTAACAAAAACTGGAAACGGTGGTCTCAATGGAATTTTATTTCTGCCTATTTTATTTTAAAATTGGTTTGATCACCCCGCTTTTAATAGTTAGAGGTTTTTTGAAGGTCGAAAAGATTTTCTAAATTTCGTCAAAAAAAATCGTAAAACGTTACACGCATAATATTTGATTTCTCCTCTTGATTTAGGGATATCGACGAAAATCTAAACTGGCCGTTGTTCCTGTAGATCCGCCAGCGACCATTTTAATCCTTAACTACACAAACCCAATTTTCAGAACTCTGACAACTCTTCTATGAAAGGTTTTTCTTCAGTTTCATTCGAACTGATAATAAGTTATTTTAATTTTTCAATTTCTTTGGATTAACTTTTAACATTATGTCCTAAAAACTATTTTTTTAGTTAAAGAACGAGACCCTCGGCCCATGAATAAAATTCACCCTTGACCCGTTTTTACCAAGCCGGTTAGTTGTTTTTAGCTACTAACTGCTTCTCGAGATACATAACACGCACTCCCCTTAGTCTCACAAAATAACGTCAACACAGAACAACGTCTTTCAGCCAAAATGATTTCTTCTTGTGGTCGATATAAGCGTGATCATGATTTTTAGGTGTGGTAAGTCCAAAAAAAAAAAAACAACGAAAATGCAAAAAGTCAACTACAGTATACGATAGTAGTTTGGCTATAGCGTAAGAAAATTGTCCTTTTTCATGGTGATAAAAATTTGTCCTTTACCAGCACTACAATTAAAAAATAGACAAATACAAATAAAAAATAAACATAGACATAAAACATTTCAACGAAAAACTCGTCACAAAATGTTTCAAAGTTTGGACTAGATGGGTCTTAAGTCCTCTAGCAGATCAACGATCTAAAAAATACAGTAGACATAATAAGGAATGTTGCTTTTTTTTAGCAAAGAGTCAAATGAATGATAGTCTACTCTTAACAGGCTCTAATCTGATTAGTAATTTATGGGAATATTTAGATAAGCATGTCCGTAAACGGTAGATTACAAGAAAAATATGGTCGACGTCAATCTTAGGATGGATGGCACAAAATTCCTGTCGAATTGACTTAAAAAGTTAGTAGAATCAATGCTAAGATATTTTAAAGCCTTGATAATTTGATAATTTGAAGTTTTTAGTCTAGTTGTTAACTTTGACTGTGAAAAAAAAGGTAATTCTGGTTCTTCTTCTTTTTCTTTCTGTTAAATTGTTACTGTTGGATCTATTGTTATAGATCTTTTTGCGTTTTTTAGAGAAGAAAATAAACCTTTTCAAAACTGAAATTGAAGCACTGAATTTGAATGTTCGAACCATGGGTGTACACTTTCATTTAACTCTGACTGTAAGTCCCACAAATCCCGACCTAATCGCCAAATTATCGTAAATGACAGAATGAAAATTTTACAAGACAGGTTTTTTTTTTATTTAAAAAAAAAGTAAATGTCGCTTACGATAAATTTTGTTTTCTCGGTTATTTTTAACTGGAATGATTTAGTAAAAAAAAACAATGATGCAGAAAGACGCGCAATCGAATAAACTATCGAACTGCATCATTAACTCATTTTTGTTTGAAATGTGTCTTACGAGAATTTGGTGGTTAGGGCGCGATTTATTTTTGGGTCTATTCGTTTGCAAATGGCTCAAAACGCGTAGTACACATCTACCGGTGTTCTTAATGTTCCCGTCTTACGTAGCCGATCAAGATCAAGTTGTTGACTAAAGTAAACCTGTAAGTCGAAATGTATTTGTTCAGGCACAAAATATTTATCGAAAAATTCTTACAATTCTACCTCTTCATATCCACTTGGCTGTTGTTCACGTTCCTTGCTTCCATTTTTAAATGCCGAAGCCATAGATCACACGTGGGATGGTTCCTTCGAATAAATGGTGTCCTCAAATGTTCGGATTCGATTTAGACTTTTTGAACACGAAACTATTTTACTGTGCATTTCCAATTCGGAAGCATCTGGCGCTTGCTGATGACAAAAGATCGCAGTGTTTAAACTTGAGTGCTAAATCGGCATTTGTGTACAGCCAGATGTCGGAGATATGTTCGTGCAACCCCCTTAAGAATTCTGACATCTTGTTATTTTGTGTTTTTATTTTTTTTTTTTTCTGGCTAAGAAGTTAGACTTTAACTTTCCATAAAATCACATGCTATTCAGTTGAGTACAAAAATTGAATTGGACCATCTGCGCCGATCCTCATTTGCGATCAAACGATCAAACAAAAGCAAACACAATCTTTGATCCTTAAAATGTATTTTCAATTTTTTATTCAATTGCGTAATTTAGTTCCTGTCTGTGTTAGTCGGCCAAACGATCCTGCAATGTGATCTCGCACAACCACATCTCCATTACTCTATAGCATGTCTGTTCTAACATAAGAATCTATAAATCTATTTACAAAATTAGTACACTTAGCCTACGGTGTGTGTGTGTGGTCCTAACTTTAAGAGTGTCCCACGATCGTCCTTCGATCCTCTGATTCTATTTGTTGTTTGTAATTTTTTTGTTTTTATATAAATAAACGTCACGTAAATGTTACGCAACTGACTTAAAGCAAGATACTAGACGCCGAGTTTCTGTTCGCCATCTGTTCGTTGTGTGATTCGTTCGGTCGCATGACTTGAGGGGATTCCGGTCACAACCCCTCGGAAAAGAAATCATCCCCTAACTCAGTCGTTACCTGTAGGCCTTCTCGTCCGGGTAGATGACGTACGGCTGGCTGTGGTTGGTCGCGTGGCCGTTTTGTTGCTGCTGCTGGCTGTTGCCGAAGTAGGTCATGCGGCCCATGGTCGAGTAGGAGGGCTGTCTCTGGGTGAGATTTTGCTGGGAGTGGTGCAGCGCCTTGTGCGGTAGGGTTGCGTAGTTTTGAGCTGCGTAAGGAGGCACCGCGTAAAGGGCGGTGGTGGGAGCACCCTTGTAGCTGACCTGCACGCTTCCAGGGCCCATGGGCATCGGCGAGATGCCGATCACGGGCGCGTTGTGGTACTCGGCGCTGCTCATGCGCAGCCTTACAATGCAGATGATGATGATGAGGATGGCTATGAAGGCGACAACGCCTCCCACGATGCCGATGATCAGCGTGTCGTCGTTGTTCATGATCGGCTGCTTGAGGCCGGGCATCTTGGTTTTGATCTTCATCGGCGGCTGCGTCGGCTCCAGGCTCCAGATGATCATCGGCTCCTGTGTGGTGGATCGCGTGAGGAGCTTCGAGGATGACTTAAGGATGCTCGTGGACCGTGGTGTTGTGGAGGTCATCCGCCGAGGGTCGCATGTCAGCTCATCGTCGCCGACCTCGATGAGCTTCTTGCCCTTGAGGTACTCTGGGGAGGAGCACTCGACGTCCGACATGCGCGAGTTGGGGAGCCACCTGCGCAGCGCTCTGGCGTTGCAGTCGCAGTGGATGGGGTTGGTGTTGAGGCCCTTGAGCTCAAGGCTCGACCGCCGGTCCTCCAGCGCGTTAAGGAACTGCGGCGAGAGAACCGTCACCTTGGAGCCCTCGATATCCAGCGTCAGGTGCGATGACCTCGGCACTGGGAAGAGGAGTGCTGGTGGAAGGGCAGAGAGAGACGTGTTCTGCAGCTTGATGGTCAAGTCACTGCTCTTGAGTCCTGCTAGCGTCCCCGATGAGATGGTCTTTAGCCGCTCTCCCTTCAGGCCGATGCACTTGAGACGTGGGTGCTTGGCTGGCTGTATCTGGTCGATGCCAATGGTGGGGTCCTTCACTTCCAGCTCAATCTTCTCCAGGCCTGGCAGCGCTTCGAGGATACCCTGCATATCGAGGTATCCGAGGAGGGGCAAGTTGTAGGCGTCCAGCATTGCCAGGTTGGGGATGTGCTTGAAGGCGTTCTTTTCGATCTTCGTGCACTTCTCCAGGTCGGAGATGGACAGCGACTTCAGCATCTCCAGGTGCTCGAAGTCGCCCTGGGAGATCATCTCGAACGAGTTATTGGACAGATTCAGGTTCTCCAGCATCGTGAGCTTCGGCCACGCCTTCGACAGCTGGCTCAGGTTTTCCAGTTGGTTGCCGGACAGATCCAGGGTTTCGAGGAGCGTGGTCCGCTGAAAGGCGTCTTCGTTGATCTCTCGCAGCGCATTGTTTGACAGGTTCAAGTACTGCAGGAAGGGCGTCTCCAGAGCATCGATGTGCTGGATGCCGGTGGAGGCCAAATTCAGCTCCCTCACGGTCTTGGGCTCGTTGAGGATGTTCTTGACCGCGCCCTCGGACAGCGGGTTATAGGACAGGTCCAGCATTTTGATGTTCACCATGATGCTGTCGTCGGCGGGGATCGCCCGGATCTTGTTGTGACTCAGGTCCACGGAGTTCACGAAGAAGTACTGCCTCTGTAGCGCGTTCAGCGGAGCGTAATCGAACTTGTTGTTGGCCAGGTTTATGTTCTCCAACATCTGTAGCTTGGACCGCTCGAATATTGTGTCGGGGAGCTCTGTCAGCTGGTTGCCGTCCAAGTTGAGAAGTTCCAGGCGCACTAGGCCCTCGAAGGTGCGCTCGCCGATGCGATCTAGCTTGTTGTTGGCCAGGTTGATGACTTGCAGCTGGGTGGAGTTGTGGAAGGCCATCTCACTGAGTGAGTCCAGATAGTTGTCGGCGACCATGAGCACCCGGAGGCGAGGCAAGCGGGCAAAGTCCAGCTCCTCGATGCTCTTCAGCTGGTTCATCGACAGGTCGATGTATTCGAGGTACTGCAAGGTGGAGATAAGCTCGGCAGGGAAGAAGCTGAACTTGTTGTTCGCTGCCACGATCCTCCTGAGGCGTGGGTGAATGCGGAACGACGATGGGAAAAGGTAGCTGAGGTGGTTGTCGGATATGTCCAGCTCCTCCAGGCCGGTGCCGGTGTTGAAGAACTCGCCCTTGAACGCGCTCAGCTGGTTGCCCTTGAGGTTTAGCCGTTTGATGTGCATTACGTTCACGAACGCGCCCGGGCGGATGGAGGAGATGTGATTGTGCGACAAGTCGATTGAGGTTATGTTCCAGAGGTCCACAAAGCTGCCATCGTTGATCTCCTGAATGTTGTTGTTCTGCAGGTGGATCTGCTTGAGGTCCTGCAGGGTAGCGAACAAGTCGCCGGACAACTGCTTGATGGAGCACCGGCTAAAGTCGACGATTTGAAGTTTGTTCAGAGGTCTGATGAGGGCCGATGGAATGGGCGCCAGGTGGGTGTTGCCGCTCATGTTCAGCACCTGAAGATTTTCGAGACCCTGGAAGGCGTTCCGTGGAATATCAGCGATGTTGTTCCCACTCAGATCCAAGATCCGCAGCTCGGTCAGAGCCAGAGGAATGTTTCCCAGTCCAGTGATCCTGTTCTGGGACAGGCGTAGTTCGTGGAGGGACGTCTCCAGCCCCATAAATATGTCAGCTCCGATCACAGCGAGAGAGTTGCCCGAGAGGTCCAGCAAGCGAAGGTTGGCGAACATCTGGAAGCTACCCGGTGGGAGTTCGCGAATCACGTTTCTCGACAGAGTCATGGATGTGATCTCTTCCGGTTGAATGGAGCCAAGGATCTCGGAGGACAGGGCTGCAACTCGGTTGAAGTCCAAGTGAAGAGATGACAGGCGTGGAAGGCGTCCCAGAGCGCTGCCAGGCACCAGGAGAATGTTGTTGTCCCGGATGATCAATGTTTGTAAGCTGTCGAGTCCCTCCAGGGCATCGTCCTCAATCTAAAAAAAAACGGCTGTCAAGGCTTGGGTGAGAGGGGGCACAATCAGCACCTACCGTTCTAAGGGAGTTCAAACTCAGATCGAGGTACTTCAACAGTGAGAGCTCTCGGAAGGTTCCCGGAGGGATGGTTGTGATCCCATTTCGACTGAGGTCCAGAGTTTCCAACCCTTTCACCGCTTGCAGGTGGGTGAAGTCCAACTTCTGCTCGAAAGATAGCCAAACTGAGTTCTGCTCAAAAGGGGGACACAGCACCCACTCACCTGAATCATGTTCGACGACAAGTTCAAAGACTTCAGGCCTCCCACACTGTCCAGGGACACGGCTGGGAACTTAGTGATGAAGTTTTCTGAAAGATCCAACTTCCGAAGCGAGGGTATCGATTCGAAAACATCGCTGTTCAAATTCGTAATTCGGTTGCCGCCGAGTCGTATTTCTTTAATATTTTGCAGTCCTTGGAATGTCAGACCTTCGACGGACTTGATGGAGTTGTACCGAAGGTCGATCACCTCTAAACTTGGCTGAGAGATGAAGGACTCGTAGTGAAGCACGGCTAAAAGAAGAGTATTTCATTCATGTATTTCGTACTGTTTTTGAATGAGATTTATGTCTTACTTATGTAATTGTGGCGCAGTGAGAGGATCTTAAGGTCCTCTGGCCCATTTAGTGAGTTTGACGGTACCTCCGACAGACTATTGCGGTCCAAATAGAGTTCCTGAAAATTAAACAGAGAGAGAGAGAGAGGGGTAGAGTTAATAAAAATACTGCTTATTTCTTAAATAATTTCTTTTGAAGATAAATTAGACGATTAAAGAAACTGCTTAAACACATGTACAGTCTCACAAGCCAGCGGGTAACTGACATTTCTGTGGCCACAGGAAATAACCGCCTAAGTCGAGCTAAGACAACATTCAAATTGTTTCGCTTTTTTGTTTACATCATAGAATCTGAAATGATTTTACTATCTTAAGCGAATTTCATAGAAATAAAATGAATCTTTATTCAATGCAATTTTCACTTCTTTCTTTTATTCACAACAGTTTTCAGAAAGATCTTAACGTTTAGACTTCCTTTTTTAAAAATCATAAAAGTATGATTCAAGAGAGATTTTTCACGAGATTTTATTTAAAAATTTACATTTTGAACCGACCATTATTATTCCCATCTTTTCTAAATGAGTAGATAGACTGCAGTAGTCAATAAGGCGGGTTGCTAAGGGACTTATAGCCCTATACCCTATTTGAAGTTTTAAGGTATTAAATTGGTTTTAAGTACCAATCACTCACATTTTCTACCAAATTGCATCGATAAAGAGCAGAAATCAACGTCTCGTTTTTATAGTTTTGGTACAAATGTCTTTGAAGTTTCTAGTGCCCGCTGGTTAGTCGTCATTTTGTCGAATTAAGCTCAAATTTTCCATCTGCCTTCGGTATGCTTGTTGAATTCTTTTTTTAAATCTCTATCTGAAAATCCACTCTTAATGCACTGGTTTCTATAACCAGGAAAATTGTGATGTAATCAAGCAAATGGCTATTTTGGACGAGCCCGAGCAACCGTTGGACACGTCACAGTTTTCTCTGTGCAACTCGGTGGAAATTATTGTGACTTCATCTTTCATAATCGTTATTAGATCAGTACGAAAAATACATTAAGTATAAATTACACGCAATGTACGACGCGTTGCAGTGCAATTGCAGTGCAATTGGATCGTCATGGTTGTCAGATTTCGAAATTAATAACGAATTGCACTGGGAGCTAAAACTAAATTCGGATTTAGTAAAGGATAATGGAATTCTAAGACCACCACAGCGACCAGAATTCACAATCAGTTTGAATATGGTGAAACAATATTAATAACAAACCCATCCTAATAAGACCAATAGCAAACTACTTAGGAGTTTACTTAGCCTCAAACGTGACGTGAAAACATCACATTGAGCAGAAATGCAACCACTTAAATTCAGAATTTAGACAACACAATCTGATCACAACAAACAATTATTCTATGAGAGTATAATAAAACCTACATCGACCTATGGACTACAAATATGAGGCACTTTCAAAACATTCAATATTAATATAGCTCAACGACAGCAATCTGACGATAATAAATGCTGAATGGTGAATCTGCAAAAAGGATATTTATTGCGACCTTCAAATCAAACAGTCAACGAAGAAATAATCAAATCTAGTACGAGATATGTTAAATGAAATCTTTTGCACACCAATAATGACATCAATACATTATTTAATAACGTAAGTAGACGACGGCGGTTCAAAAGATAGCCAAGTGACCTCATTAGGTAACTTCTAAAATGTAAAAAATAAGCTACTATTTAAGTCTACAAAAATTACAAATGGACTGATGGCAATGGGCACACAGCTCAGCAATAACTCCTCCAAATTGTCCTAAAATGTGCTTAGTATCGTAAGACAGACTTACAAATCATGGAAATATAAAAAAAGAAAAAAGATTTTTAATTACTTAGGAGACAACTGTTGTTTCTTCTAACTAGTTCGCTTTTTAAAAAGCCCTACTTTCGATCAATTTCAAAGCTTGTTGAAGAACAACTTGATTTGCTTCACACAGATTGCGAAAGAATGATGAGCTGTGTCGCGCAACACTAATATTTCCAGACACTGTTGCCAGGATAAGGAAACCATGGAACACCTACTAACTATCTGCCCTAGCCTGCACCAAATCAGATTCAAAATAATTAACAAAACGAATGTAACAACAAGGACATCCCATTCAGAAGTATTGTCAAATTTATGAAGGCAGCATTAAGATAGTAGATCAGAGAAGAGGGTACAATAGATCTTTTAGGTCGCAGTACAAATGGCTTAGTGACACTCTTTATTTTGTCAATAATAAACGATCGTATTCCGAATGTCCACCTACTCAACAATTTTGTCTAACTTACCAGAAGAAAAATATAACCACATCTCTTACTCACTACAGACAAGCTTGTAGGAGTATGTCTGTTAAAAAACTTTCTTAACTTTATGCTCCGGGGTGGATATCAATAGTAAGTTTCTTCTTGAGGCGAAAATTGAAAACTCACATAGCTTGAGTCCAGCTCTTAAGGACTGCCACGCCGATTTTCCGTATGATACCTTCATCATAAACTTAAAGCCGAAGCATGACCAGCTGACTCATCTCGTTAATGGAACAGTCATATCACGCCTGCAAAAGACATATGGTAATAAAGATCTCGAGGCCGTTTGGCCTAGAGTCATCATCAACCACGGCAATTAAAAGATCTTGTTTCCTTTGATATTGCTTCAACTCGGAAAGTTGTTAAATCAAGTTTTTTTTTTTACAACTCTTACAAAAGGGTCGTTTGCTGATCAACTCTCTAAGTGCAAGTTCAACATCCCTGACAGCCAAAAACAGAATCCACTAAATTGAAACCTGTAGTCATACCGCGGGGCATATTTTCACTGCACCTATCAGACACAACGTGGAAACCTTGTAAAGCAAAGCTCCCAACTGCATCCAACCTGAGTTCGACAAAAGCATTAAAAATATCCAGCAACACATGAAGTGGAGGTCAAACGGTCGCAAAAGACTCCTTCTTCTCGTTTAATGATCTGTACTTGAGCAAATTTATGTGCACCCCATCATCACCATCACCTGACGAAGGCTTCGACGCCACGTGAAAAGCAAAAACAAAACCTGAACCTGACTCCTTCCTCATTGTATTCAAGGTGCACTGCAATTTGCGAATGCAAATTGAAGAAACCTTGAACTTTAGCGCAGTATCTTCGACTTCGTCTCACTTAAGATGCAGTATGCGTATCTTGTGTTTGAATGATGCATCGGAATGTTGTTCTTCGCGATGCAACCTGCCAATCATAACCTCCAACTAATTTAGAATGCAAATGCCGAAGCCGATGCCATGTCTCTGCGCCCCTCATCCTACTTACCTCCAAATTGCCACAGCCTTTCAGCAGTCCCTCCTCGATGGATTTGATTTTGTTGCCGGATAAATCGAGAATTTTCAAATTGATTAATGGATGGAATTCAGCCGACGAGAATATCGGATTCAAACTGTCGCCGAGCAAGTTGTTTGCTAAACGCAACTCGAAGAGAGTGTCCTGAAAGGAAAATGAATTTGCCAGAGAATGAAGGAAATCAAATAAAAATGCAATTCATGGGCAGCCATGTGGAACGTACTTGTAAGCCAAAGAACGATTTCTCTGCTATTCGCCGGACTAAATTGTTGGACAGGTCCAATTTCTCAATTGGCAGCTTGAGGGCTCCGAATGCCTGAAATGATTTAAGAGGAAAGCAAAATTTATCGATTAGTTATGTGAGTTGTGTGAGGCGGTCAAATTTTCTATAAAATACATAAAAATTATCGTCAATTTGTTTGTTCGCAATGTGTACATCTCTAATTGAGTCGTGGGATGCGAGTTGAGACTTTTCGATTTCCACCAGTTTAAATAAAGGAATTATATTCTGTTACAAGGTTGATTAAAAACCATTTAAAGTCAATAAAGCATATAAATGGAGGAAAAAATGTTAAATGTAACAAGTAGCGATGATTTAAAACACAAGAGAAGAAGGTTTCGTCTTGGTTAGTTAAATTTCTTACAAGGACAGACATTATTGAGTGCACAAGAATGAAATGAATTGAATGGACTTCTTACTCTCAATGCACTTGTAAGGGGTAGTCAAGTCGGATTGTACTTTGATTTCATTCAAAGACATCCGAAAAACTTAATTAGATTCTTATTACAAAAACCTCAACGAAGTCTAGACCTTGAAGTTTCTTTTTTTTTTTTTCTTAGTTTAAACGGTAACCTGAATGACAATCTAAAATTGCAGTTTGTAATGATTTCAAAAACTGATATTGAATACACGAAATGTTTGCGCAGTTACCGTGTGAATGAGTAGGAAAGTTTGGTACCATCACCTCCATGTGGCTGGAAAGGATGGGGCAAAGTTTTATCCCAGGCTCAAATGAAGTACGGGTCATTGACTTAAGTCGAAAAAGAAGAAGAGAAATAAGCAAACCACAAAGAAACAGCAAAAAATCTTAACATGTTCTCAGCTTTTTCCACCTTCACACGAAAATTATGAACGCTTAAAAAGCTGTGACTTGAATAAATAAATAAGCATCGTTTAGTACTAAGGTGATAAATAAAGAACTAAGAATTTGATGATGTTTTATACACACTTTTTTTCTTATTAAATTGATTTGTGTCGGAACACTCGTAATTAGCATAAGCAACATAAAACAATGTTATTAAATAATTACAAGAAAGTGTTGAGTAGGTATATGTAAGAAGAAGATGAGAGATGTTCAATAGAGACTTATTAAATTCGGATTTGGCTTAAAACCTTATCTTAAACTTTTTCGATAACATTCCAGTTTTAGAATGTCAAGCGAAGGATTACATTTAAATCGCTAATTGTTAAAGCAACGTAACACATTTTTTAATTTTCTTATTACGTAAAAGCGTACAAAGACTGCGTATGGGTAGAGCTTAGCGTTGAAAGCAAAAACGAAATAGTTTGATACCTGAAACATATTCCAATTTAAATGCGAAATCAGCATCAACAGCATATTTAACCTCACATAAAACATAGTTCTTTAACTTTCATGTTGAAAAGATAAAAATGTCACCTATGTTGTTTTAAAAAATATCGGTTTATGTGGGAATTCTAAAGTGAAATTCACGAAAGTAGTGGTGATAACTATAAAAAATTGCTTTTCGAATTCTGAGACATTGCAGTGCCTTAGATCTGAGTAGTTAGCTCACGGGATGACGCCTGTGTTTTTTTTTCTATACCTAATATATTTCAGTTAACGTATTCACAACTATACTTTTCTGCCATTAAAACAATATACATTTGAAAGTGGTTTAATATTGAAATGAACTACATCGGTCAGTTTCATGCAGCCGTTCACAAGAACTAGAAACCTATAAGTCAGCATAAGGTTATATTTCGAGTAGAAACTATGACGGTGTTAAAATAAGTACACACATCCCTCGTTTTGCTCGGTCTCATTTTACGCGGTTTCGCCTTTGCACGATTTTTAAATATCTGCCCAATCTACCCAATTAGCGCGACTTTGCTACGCTGCGAAATAACGTTTTTTCTTCAAGAATCCTGGCCCACTATGAATTTTCTGTGAAAAATACATCGTGTACGCTCATAATTCGTTTTGCACGGTTTCGGTTTGCATTAAACTTTTCACTACCCTAAACACCACCTCAAAGCGAGGGATGAGTGTATTTTGATACTAATCGAATTAGAAAATCAAGAACTGAGACCACTTGTTCATTCAAAAAACTGAAACATTTACGATGCACAAGGCAGATGAAAATTTTATTGATAACAATAATACTATTGAAAACATCCTCAGCGATGAACTTTTTTTTGGTTCCATAGCTTTGTTTATAGGCAAGATGAAGAAATGTTCCAACTATGCGATTTAATGCCATCGAAATTGTTTTGATTATTGGTTTATTTTATTTCCACTAAAGTTTAATGGCAAACGCATTTCAATTACGTCAATAGCATTCAAACAGTGTTGGGAAATTGGCATCAAAACATAATCCATCACAGGAAACATGATTCAGACAGTGGATTGAAAGAATTCGTTTTTTAAATTATTTCTACTATTTAAATGTTACAAATGAATTACAACAGCAACGAATTTCATCAAACGTTCTGATAAGAAATCGTTGTATCCTTGTTGTAAGAAAATTCAGTATTCATCAGGCATCTCCAAATGCTCTTTAACGTATGAAATGAACTCATCAACATCATCATCGGCGCAACAACTGGTGTCCAGTCCGGGCCTTCTGCAGCAAGAACTTCCTACCCCGATCGCTTGCCGACGCCATCCAGTTGGCTACCCCAAGTCTTCGGGCGTCCTGGTCCACGCCATCCTTCCAGCGTAAGCGCGGTCTGCGTCGCTGTCTTGTACCATGAATTGTACCGCAAAGGACTTTCCGAGCATGGTCCTCTTCACTCATACAAGCTAGGTGCCCAGCCCACCGGAGTCTAAGGAGCTTTATTTTCATTATAACATCTGCTTCGAGGTAGATTTCATACAACTCGTGCTTGTACCGTCTCCGGAATTGTCCTTCCCCACGTATGGAGCCAACAATTGTCCGTAAAACTTTCCTCTCCAACGCGGCTAAGAGGTCAGAGTGCCTTTGGCTAAGCACCCAAGTCTCGGATCTATATGTGAGTATTGGTAGTGCAAGTGCAGCAGTTTTGAATTCATGGTAAGGTTCTTGGATTTGAAAAGCCTTGCAAGTAGTAGGTTCTGTTGGCTTTAAGTAACCGCCCGCGTATTTATTCTTACATGTTATTACAACCACAATGTGCCAATACAAAAACCCAACTTCTTCTTCTCTTGCCCCTTGATTTTATTTGACAGCGTTTTTTATTACATTTTGTGCCTCTGAACACGTGTGAGAGCTTTGAACAGCAAATCAAACAAATGTGCGTTAAGATGATGAGCTAGTGTTCGATGATTCCTGAATTACTGTCAAATGCTTCCTGTATTTCAGCTACATTTGTGAATTACTGTCAAATTCATCGATAGGCGAGAGGAAATGGCAGCTGCCCAGTTGGGTGTCTATAATGGGTTGTCTGTGCTACTGACCCTAGGTAGCTGAAGGAGTGCACGATTTCAAATTCGTGCTCCGCTACCTTGACTTTTCGTCCAACATTTCTCCCAGACGATGCCACCACGTACTCTGTCTTTCCTTCATCACTCATCATCGTCCCTGTGCCAAATTTCCAGTGAGAATTTGTTTTACAAAAAGTAGAAACTCGAACATTTTCATCAACAAAACGCAAATGACAAACAACGCCAGCCACTCAATTTATATAATCATCTTGGAGTGGAGACAACTCATGGATTTTAGTTTATTTCGACCCTGCAGCTAAGAAACAAATTCTCCTTCTTTTTGTGTGCATTTTCCCAATCCAAACCAGACTGTAACTCCTCTGTTTACTTAGTACGATCCCCTTACTACAGACGGACAAGCCTTCTCACATTCATCTTGTGTGCCTCTGGGCAATTTTTAACTTGTATTTTTGGGGCAATGCATTTCGTAAATGACTTAGCCCATACCTACATTCCTGTTTTTTTTTTCTTAACTAAGTTCAAACAAGAATCCAAACATTTTTTTTTATCAAAATTTGCATCTGCCAACCCATTTGAAAAGTATTCAAACTTCAGGCGAAAATCAATTGGCATAAACACTGACATAAAGATTCCTTAACGACAGCACAATCGTGCACCGGCTCAACCAAACTGCCATCGACAACAGACTCTCACCGCAATCCACACGCCAAGTGAAACGCGAAACTCTGGCATAAGTTTGACCACATTTTCGAGTGGTTGTTAGCAAAAATACCACAAAGCCATTCCGAAACTCAGACAAAGGGCACCATCCCAACAAAAGATGTCATCCCATACACAATGCCTCGGATGTTAACCGTCCTGAATGTTGTCGTCGACCGAAAATTTCACTTATGCCAAACCCTGCCTTTGCCTACTTTAAAATGAACGAAAGTTGTTTCCCGTGTCTGGTAGCCGCGTCCGAATGGCCAAGTATTGACCGACATTCAAGAGATCATTGGCCTCATTAACAAAATACACACCAATGGCCAAATGGCTGTTGGCCGATGTGCCCAAGATCGAAGCCGGTGACGATGATGATGACTCTGTCTTCTTCCTCTCCTTTCTTTTTGAGTGGAACACAAATTTGCCGGCCACACCGCTGTTTTCATCTTCTCTCATTTTCGGTGTGAAACTATTTCATCCAGATGCCTTTGCCTTTTTTTTTTCTTTCGCTCTCAGATTGTCACCTGTCGTGATTTACTTTCGTGCCACTCTCACTGCTCGGTTTATTTTTACCGTCATTACACATCAATCAATTTTCGCCAGAGCACATAGTCACAAATTAACTAGTTAAGATGTGTGCACATCGTTGCTGAGTCTGTGTGTGTGTGGTTTAATTTATCACCTCCGCACTCGGTCGTATCCATAACTTTTATTACGCCGAGGATAATGGCGCGTGTGTGGGTGAATGTAGGGTGGGTGGGTGGTAGCTCTCTCACTTTCCAGGGATGGCTCATGTATTAATTACGCTGGGCAAACAGTGAAAATTTCATTCACGGTTAATTGTTTTCGTATTGTTCTCTCTTTCTGTCTGTGAAGACGAAGACCTGTTGTGTTGTAAATGTATCACGAACGAGGGGGATAGGTGGCGCAGCCAGAATCTGGTGAATAAATCAAAGTGAAAGTGAGATTTCGAAACGAGTTCGAAGTTGAAACCATAAAACACACATAAAGAGCGATAAAAAAGTTCTTAGTCCCGTGTGTGGATGTTTTGCTTTTAATGTGCTACTTAGGTAGCTTTTCCCTTTTACTTTTTCGCTCTTTTTTTTTTTTTTATTTGTTCATTTTTGGAAATTAGGTAACTTTAGCCAACTGATTTGTGATATCATTGGTGGCTTGCTGTGTACCGAGGAATCAGGACCACCCAGCTGTTGAGGTGGTGTGACTTGTTGCTGTTGCGATAAGTCGCTAAGTACTTTGGGGTTTGCAAACGACTCTTGGGGTAATATATCAGATGTTCTGCTGCTTTCAACTTTCGTGAATTTTAAAAGAGTTGACCACATTTTCGCCATAAGCGCGGTACAAATATTAGCTCAGGGTAAAAGTGCAATTCCATTTTATGAATCATCAAACTAACTTCATTACCATACACAACAAGACAAAATTGACTTAAAAATATCTTTATCACGAAACAGACCACAAGTCGGCGTTTTGCTTGTTACCGATGGTAAACATATACTACTATTCTAAATTTAAAACCAAAAAAGTCGCTGTTAAATCGTTTTTCATTTACAGCATACATCAGCAGTTTCAAACGATCATACAAATCTTTTCTTCAATCCCACAGCCTGCCATATTCATATAAATTTCATTTTCAAACTGAACCATACCATGATTTTATTTTAAAAAAAATTTTGTACGTGTTTAGTTATCACCAGGTAAAACAATGGCTATAAAGTAACTAAGAGTAAGTAAGAGACTGCAGCCATCTGAAAAGTACTAAAGTTAGGTTTAGCCAAACATTCGTTGCTTCTCAAACAATTCTTTGTGTGGTCTTTAGATTCAGTGAAAATGAGGAATGCGACTGACTAAGGAGGGGTACATTTTTTAAAATTTTATTCGAAAAATTCATAGCCTTAACCAATCATCATAATTATCATCTGCTGTACCCACATATTCCACTAACGGGGTCGCAATGGACGCAGAAGAGATTTACAGGCAACCCTCAGAGATCTCAAGTGCAACAGGCGAGTTTTTGGACTTGGTCCAGCCATCTCATCCTAGGTCTGCCGAGTGGTCGCCTTCTGATGGGATCGCCTTACCAAACCAATTAAAATGATATTAGGTTTGATTATTTAAAGTACGTCAAGACCAAACTGCACGAAAGCGTTAGCAAGCGAGCTAGGCTTGGTCATTTTCTAGCATGATAACGACATAAACCAAACTTCGCTTTTAGGGAACAGACGATTGCCTTAAAATGCACATCAATTCAAAGCTCCACTAAAGTTCCCCGATACTTTAATCAATTAAAATCAAACCAATTTAAATGTCATTGGACATCTTTGGAATCATTTGGACAGAAACATGAGAAAGTATACAATAAAGTCGAAAGATTCTGAAAGAGGTACAAGATCTCCCCAAATTTTACAAAATTTAGTAGGCTCGATGATATCTCGTTTGTCTGCTGTTATCGGAGCGCGTGGATTTCCCAAAAAGTATTAATTGAATTTATTCTGCTTACTGCTTTATTTGCTCTATTGTTCAATAAGTCTAATTCTTGTTGCTTTGGGAAGCTTTGAAATTTTCGAACAAATCTGCATTGATGTTTTTTCGTAAAGACTATTTTGAGCTGTTTTCCATTGTGTTCACCTAATTTTTGGGACTGACTGTACATCGCGTCGCCCCTTTTATGAGTACCTAAAGAACACAGCTCACAAATGCATTTTTTTGGTCGAAGATTTAATTTAAAACCTTCGGATAAATGCCAGTTTCTCAAACCCCCTTTTCGTGTACACAAAACAGACCCTTACAAATACCGAATCAAAATTTTATCAAAATTACTCGACTTGACTACGGCTAATGGCTGTAAATATATACATATTGTCTTTAAATAATGCCGACCACATTATTAATTACACACGCTCCAAATGACCAATCATTTTCCAAATTCAGTTCGGTAGCTGAAGGGTTCAAACCAATACAGTCCACCCCAGTGAGGAATTCCGCCCTGCCACCGCGTCCAATTAATAGCACCCGCTGGCATGTGGCTCATCTCACAATTTTATGCGCTTCCGATAATTCAGCAAGCGACATTCCTCAACCATCAGCATTCCATCCGCGACCCGTCCCCACACATGAGACCACAAAAAAATAAAAACAAAACGAGCCGCCACCTTGTGAGCCTTGTAAGTGGTAGTTGTCTTAACCTTGCTGGTATTTATATATTTATTATAGCGAGGTTCCCTCGTGAGCCGTTTCAGACTTTTTACAGTGCGGCGTCCGCCCAGACTCGAAAAAAATAACATACGCGTTAAGCGTTTTCTCCGCACCGCACATCATCCTCATTGAGAAAATAACAAACCCACGACCCGACTGCAACAATGTTGTCATTAAGATGAAAAATTTTTTCAAAGAAAAACTTACCAGAGCCGGTAAAACTTGTTGTCCACTAAAGCGCTGGGTGTACGAGACGATCGGCGCACCATAAGGCAACTGTGGTGCTTCTCCATTAAAAACGACGCGATCACAGTCCATTGCAACAGCACCGAGTTGTCCGGTCGGTCCGAATGGCACCACGTTGCATCTGCAAAAGAAAAGGGAGGTGGGTGATGCGCAAGCGGCATAACGCCAAATGCGGAAACCCCGGCTCGTCATTAAATTTCCTTCAATTTCTTATGAGATACAATATCTCGTGCTCCCTCTGTCTGTGAGGTGTGTGTGCGTGCGTGCACATCGAACACTTACCGGCAGGGAAGCCTTAAGGCTGGACTTAGCTCCGGACAGGGCCGCCATGCCTTGATCTGTGAAAGATACAGCAGCAGCAGCAAGAAAGTGCAGTGGTGTCGTATTCGAGTCATCGTGTGTATCCGTGTATCTGAAAGAGAAAATTACAATTGTCGATGAGATCGGAAAACGTAACAATAATGAGCCCGGCGGCGCCGTTGCGGGTGTTCGGTTCCGAAGTTGAGTCGAGTGGAAATCATGTCTATTTGAGCGTGTGGTTGAAATCAATAGTGATAGTGATTTCCGTGAGAGCCACGGTGACAGACAAATGACTTGACGTTAGACAGAAGGAAGGGAAAGTACACCCACAGGGTGAGGCTCGGATTTCTGCGGGCAACCTGCTGGGGAAATTTCATAATGTTGCGTGACAGTCGCGGACATAAAAAGCCCTCGAGATCCCTTAAAGCTGGAGGAATATGACGATAACTTGTGAGTTACCCGGAAGACGAGCACAATGGGAATGCTTCCGGATAATCTCTATGACATGCAACATGCTCCATTGTCTAATTAACTAAAGTGCTGATGTATACTTAAACTTTTCTTTAATTCACTTGATAGCATTCATTCCAGTTCATTTTATTACTTTATTGGAATTTACATTATTATATCTCTGCGAAAGATATTGCGGAACTAAAATATTCTTCCTCATTGCCACAGGTTGGTCTTCAGAGTCATCTCAATACTGTACTTTCTCATTGAAGTATCAGAGCTGTGATATCAAAACCTATTCTAAAATGAACAGCGACACTTACCTACCGTGAGGCATGCTCATTGAACGACGCGTGTTATCTGGCTAAAAGGGAAATGATACATTCTTCAAACAATCAACTTTAATTAAATAAGTGTGGTCCAATTGAGATTAAGAGAGTTTCAAAAGACGGTGAGCGAATAATAACTTCTCTTTATTTTTCAAAATTAAAAAAGTGTTCACTTCTTTCGTAGTTTATTGCCTACAAAAAAAAATCAAAAGAAAAACCAAAGTAGCAACATTTCAAGGCAATGTTTTCCTAAGCGCTTGGAATTAGAGAAAAAGATTGTTACATCTAGTGTTAAGGATATGAGATTACAAAAAGAAGAAGTTTTGCTTTAAATATAAAATAGTGCTGGACATGGCTTTAAATCAATTAAGGAAACTTCTTGAAGTCTTATATTGTGAGGGTAAACAGTTTAAGACAACTGAACTATTTTGAAAAATTTGATGACGTAAATAGACAACAAATCTATAAAAAGAACAGGCTATGAGATGTGTGTGGGCGCCGTGCCTTCATCATTAGTGTGTCGGACTGTTATGCGAGAGTACCCGGGTTCGAATACAGCTAGGGGAAAAAACAACACAAACAATTTACACGGCCCAACCTCCAGCGAAGGACTGACAATCCTCCTGGAGTACTTTTGTCACAGAAGGCTTCCGCAATTCTCCGTTCGAAACCGGCAATGATGATGATAAGATGTGTCCAGTGGAATCTAGCGACACTGTCGATTCAATGAATTTTTTTTTAAAGAAACTTACTTAATTTACAATTTTAATACAATTCTGCACACTCAATTTCTGCACTTCTCTTAATTATTTTAACAGACTGTAAAAACTATAAATTTTCAAATAAACGACTTTGAAACCTTTTTTCATCAAAATAAATTTAATTGCAATATGTTTATCAATTTCTAATCTTTTTTCTTCAAATTCAAACATCCTTATAGTCAATCATAAATTCACGACCCAAAAAAAGCTCATTTACGACACGAAAACCTGTAATCGACAAATTCGTTTGCTTCTCTCACGAAATTGGATTGCGCTTTATTTGGAATTGTTGGTGACTGTCTGAGACCAAAAAAATCGTGTCATGTAGATGAAAGGTTGAAATTACGCGTGCAGTTCGCTGGTCGCAGTTCCCGTGAGAGCAGAGATCATGAAATACTTTACTTGCAGATTACGAGATTATGAGAGGCCAACGAACGGTGCTTTATTTGCAATCAAATGGCAACAAAAAATTCGTCAATGAATTGCTACAAATAAATGCTTTAGGCATAAGCTTGAATTCTAATCCACTATATTGAACACCGTATATGAAACTCTTCGTGCATTTGGTAAATAATAAACTGTTTAAAATTAAAATTTTCAGACAACTTGAATTCACTGGACTAGGTCACCATCATGTAATTGCCTGCCCTTAATATAAATAATATACAATATTTGACGGGGTACTCTGTCTAAGAGCATAAGGAAGTTGTCTCGCAGCCAGTGCGTCGTGTACATTCCTAATTTTTAAAACGCGTAGGGTTTCTAGTCGGTTTCGAACGGCCATTGTGAAACCTCTTTCAGGCAGAAGTAATCTTGAAAAATTGTGAGACTCTCGCATTGCGTTCGCGAAAATTGGATGGTGTTTCCGCAAGGCGGTTTCGCACCTGATTAAAATCACCTAGTCCGACGCACTAGCTATGTTGCCCACATATTTGAAATCAAAACCTTTCTACGTCATTTTATAGTTTTAAATTTATTTGTATTAAATAATTAATTTCAGTTTTTTTTTTTTCGTTTTCTCCTTAAGTCTGAATTTATTTTCTTGTGTGTCTTCTAGTAAATACGATAGCAAAATTATTCAGTAGAGAGATATAGAATTGTTATATCGTATCTCTGTACTAAAACCATTGTAAATTGTACGACAGCAGATTGTAATTGAAAAAATAAAAAAAAAGTTAATTAATTTGCTTCGTATCCTGAACATCCGTTTAACAGACAAGAAAAGCTACTTATTCAGTACGCATTGTGACCAATTACAAAATCCACACTCTAAACAGCGCCTCTCGCGCCTTCATAAACAATTCAAAGATCCGATTTGTAATTCAATTCGCCTCATTTGCCCCGCACAATTCAGCCGCATCATCAAACAAAAAGCCGCAAAAGAAAGCCTCAAAGAAGGAAGTATCAAACCAAAAAAAA
The DNA here is from genome assembly GCA_905187475.1 of Syritta pipiens. Classification (NCBI taxonomy): domain Eukaryota; kingdom Metazoa; phylum Arthropoda; class Insecta; order Diptera; family Syrphidae; genus Syritta; species Syritta pipiens. The sequence goes on along the minus strand of LR994572.1, from coordinate 32,646,541 downwards.
AAACTAAATCATTTATTCCTTTCAATCGCACAACCGCACAGATCCAACGAAATAAAATGAAATTACCAATTCGAAACCTCATCGGTTTTGTTTGCATATTGCAAGTGAAATCCTCTGCTTGCGCTCACTCACCTTCCTTATCGACAAAACGCGTAATTGGCGGACGCTTTTCAGCACAAAGAAATCGAGAAAAAAGAAAACTTCACGCTTCCATAGCCGCTCAAACGCGGAATCGAAGCCATTACGTCGGTTTCATAAACGAATGAGTCCCGCCACAAAGCTTGATGGCTTTTCGGTGGGTGGTCATTGAAGCTAAGGAAAACGCTAGAGACCGCATCTAAAACGGGATATTTTGGAATTTCGATAAAAACCGGAGAAGCACCAAAAAACATGCCAACCGTAACAGGAGTCTACAAATTGTTTTGATCGTCAAGCCTGAGATCGTATCTTGAACAAGATGCCGGCACGAGATGGGCGGGATAATGAATGTTTATTGGAGTTTTGACGTTTTATGACTGCCGGGATTTTAAATTTAGAATTTGAGTGATGTGATGGGTGAGTAGGATGATGGTTTTCTGCAAAGAATTGTAAGTGTGGCGTGGGAAGTAAGATTCTGGAGCGTTAATGCGTCGTAGTCCAAACTGTTAAGACCTAAGAATGTATCATCTGTCTGTACGATCTATCCATTCTAAAAGTTGATGAGCTCTGCAGTTAATTTCGGCCTTAAAAATTAGTGAGGCTTCCCTCATTTAAATGATTGAAGTCATTGAGTTTTTGTTAGTAAGTTAAGAGAACCAAAGAGCAGCACAATGAAGCAATTGTAAGAATAATATATTTTTGTATTTATAAAGTATTTTAGTTAACCAATTCATTTGGGTTTCTTGAATACAAAGGCGTCGGGAATCAGGCGGTTGAACGGTACTTGGATGGACCTGGCCGAGTCTGAAATAAATAGGAAAACAAAAGACAAATGAACCAATGGTCCACCAAAGATACTACTGTCTACTACCACCAAGTACTAGGCAATGCTAAACTACTAGGTAATGCTGAACACTAGTTCAGTGAGATAACTCACCCGTGACGCTACTAAATACTGTTTCTATATTTTTATATTATGCACTCGCACTGGTAAGGACACACTAATGAAGGATTCCCGATTGAGCAGCATCTTTATACTGCTCTCAGGTCATTAATTTGTCCTTCCGGTGCTCTACACTACCCATAGCCCAAACTACCTGCGACCGAACCCTTTCCCGGGTCGCCATCAAGGTCAGGAGGGTTTTTCCCATCCTCTTCCTTTTCCGGTCACCTTCTTTTTATTACGGGTTGCCTCGCACGTACTCGCGCCGGCGTGTCGCCTGAAAGCGAACCCTTTTACCCTGCCTTGCGACTGGGTGTCGCCCTCGACAGATCGCTTACACAATCAAGGCATCTGAATAACATTGAGCGTTACGCTTGTTTTGAAAATTTTTCAACAATATATAACCACCACTAATAAACCACTAATATTGAATGGTCCAGTCATGATCCATAGTTTTTCGAAACGACGTAAAAAAGGCATTGTAATCGTACGAAATTTGTAACAACAGTAGGCAATTTTTTTTCTCATTGGACAATATGGCCGTCTACGTTTTGGTTCCACCACGCAGTTTTTCCATCAATATTAGGGATTCTACTTAAATTATAACTTACAACCTACCTTACCTTTCTCTTCGTTTTCATTATGAAAAATACCAGCTTCTTGTCCATGAGCCTTTCCTATTCACAGAAGTTAATCTTAAATCGATTAAGTGATAGAAGCCGAAGGATATTCTTGTATCGCTTAGCACATAAAATTACCAACTCAGAACTCGTTTCCAACGTCCGGCTGGTCAGAAATTACTTAAACTTAACACTTAAGATCCCCTTTACTTCCTAGACCGCTGATTACTTTGCGAAATTGCCCACCAATTACTTCATACGTGCAACATGCCGTCCACACACACAAAAGAGACATTTAAAGCCAATTACCTCTAATTGGAGGCCATTTATCTGGACAATAACTTGCTGGTGCTCTTGTTCCTAGATTTTCATATTTATGCAACATAACCCGCATTAGAAATACGGAAATTATTTAATGCGTTGCATGTTTGCAACAATTTCCCAGATCTCATTTCAAAAGAAACAAAAAAAATAATAATAACAAACTTTTTTTGAACACGCTACGCGCATTGTCTGCGTACACTTGTTGCTGTTGTTGTTGTTGTTGTACCCGTCAGCCGAAACAGGTTGAAAGATTCACTTCCAATTGGGCTCATCGCAACTAACTATCCTCCTATTCGTGTCAGTGGTGTATCTACGGGCAATTTTCGCAACTATTAGACTCTGGAGTCTGCCTAATGGCGGATTCCTCAATTCGAAGTCATCATCTTCATCTTCACCATCATCATCATGGGAAGGCTATTCTTAGGCAACGTGTTTAACAGTTATGTTTATCTTAAAAGTTGTATCTTTCTATTTGCTTTTAATGTATAAACGCAGACTCCATGAAGCTACCTACTACCACTTGATCGACCTGCTTTAAGCCAAATAGAAGATGGATTGTGGAAGTGGAAGAGATGAAGAAGAAAATGCATGACGACGACAACGAAGATAGCACCGCATCTCATGGATGGATACAAACGCTACAAGCTGATTGCGTATTTGGTGAAACGAGTTTAAGAGTCTGCTCATCCGTCCGCTTCTGCTAAACAAATTCATTGGGTATTTCTTTTTTTTTCTCTTATTTTTTCTGTTTTTCTTCACATCCATCGTCGCATCTTTATGTTTATCTATTACGGAAACACAAAAATAAAATATAAACAAAACAAACACCGCCTCGAGCAGGTGATTTGGAAACAGATGAAAGATGTCAAATACTGAAGAAGACGAATGTCAGAGAGGCAGTCAGGCAGGCTGTGTACTTAAAAGGAATTCGCGATGGCGTTGTTTGGTGTTTGGCTTAGTGATTGGGACTCTGGTCAGATTGGTCGAAATTTGATTTGTCGGTGGCTTTTGAGTCTTTGGACATTTCGGACGATTTGAAAGGTGGTGTTGTGTCACATGTTGCAATGCGCTTAGTGATGCCACTTAAACATCTTAAAAGGTCTTCAAATGAATCGGTTAAGACAAATTGAACAAATGCCAAAGCAATAGATGAATATCAGGCAAATTAAATTGGAAAAGAGGGAAATGCTTTAACTGGATAAGTTTTAAATTCGACACGAAGTAAAATGTAAAGTCTGAAATAAAAACAAATGATTTACAAGCTTCTTACATCAAATCTCGCAGGTTTGGAATTTTCAAGAAACAGAGATTTTTCAGAAGTAAAATCAAAATTACTAAAATAAATTTTAAAAGTTTGTCCCGAAACAAACGATGTAGATAAAAATTATATACACTTTTCGTTTAACTTTCGAGTTAAAAAAAGTTGTTTCCACTTTTAAGTTTTACTTTAAAAATGTACATACAAGCATATAGCAATAATTCTTTCCTGAACTATAGTAAGTAGACTAGCATAAGCAAATTCATGAAGCGGACTCATAGGGCAACTATGCTACTTCGTACAATAGACAGCTAAGGAAACTTGCAAACTCCTACAATTTGTAGGAAACTACACAAATAGACACAAGAGTCTTGTGGGCGCCACACAGTGGGAAAAATGAGTAAAGAAGGTAGTGTAAGGTCACCGACAAAAACGCAACGCGTGTTTATTTTTCGGCTGCTTTATTGCAACTGCTCGTCTTTCATTTCATTTACAAAAATTATGGCTAACATAAATTACTTATCATAGAAAACGTTAACTTAACTAAAGCTATGATCATTCGACATCATATGATTATATTTTATATATTTAAAACAATGATTGTGTGGGTGCATCTGAAGTGTATACCGGGTGTAGCGATTTTTTAAGTTATTTAATTTACTTTTCTTTTGTGTAGAAAATGATCTCCTACAACTCGATCATCCTGACTGTAAATCGTCCTCGATTTATCTTCGAATGCACTCACAGAAATCATAAGCAAAGTATGAACGACATATATTTTTTAAACAATTTTTAAATATTAGAATACTTTTTAACAAAATGGCTCTGTTGCATATGCATATAAATGTGATAAATTGAATAACTATAATAATATAAGACAATTAAAACTTTGAACTTTTTCTTAACAAATTAGATAGATAACATGCGTGCATAGTAAAAATAACAATAATTCGATAAAATAATTAAAGACACTTTATGCTAGTTATTTGTATAATGTAAAATAATAAATTAACAATGGATAGAATGTATAAAAATGCTAACATTCGATACGTGCAATAAACCTTATTGACGAACATAAGGTTTCATATTATCAGGGGATGCTACTCCTTCATAAGGAACTCTCGAAATTTAGAGGTTTTCCAAATCTCTTATCAAATATCTATCGTTTGGTAATATTTTAATGACTTCAAATGGCCCTTTATATTTAGCAAGAAGTTTTTTATTAACACCGGTAGCAGTAACGACATTTTTAATCATCACTTGATCGCCTATCGCGTAGGAAAAGGGTTTCTTGTGACGTTTATCAAAATAGATTTTATTTGACTCCTGACTCCGAACTGTCCTTTCCTTAGCCTCTTGCCTGATTGCCTCTAAATGCCTTGCTTCCTCAACTAATACGTTTTCTTCTAAATGCTCTCGAACTCTGTCGCAAACTTCACCTTTCTGCACAACACCAAAAAGTAACATGCTTGGACAAAAGCCCGTACTTTTACTAACTACGTTATTAAGGGCAAACTCTATTTTACTCAAATGCCTTGTCCAATCACCAGGTTCTGTTTCGCTCTCTTTAGCCAGCATGGGCGTAAGGCTTCTGTTCACCCGTTCTACCTGCCCATTGGATTGCGGTGAGCTGGTAGCTATCTTAACGTGTCGGACATTATACTTGCTGCAAAAATCCGCAAAGTCATCAGAGGTAAAACAGCTGCCTCTATCAGAGACAATGCGCGTTGGTTTGCTATAAGTTCGAAAATAGGTTTCAAGACATGCAATTACTTCTTTAGTACTCGTACTTTTTACCGCATACAGCTTAGTAAATTTAGAGAAACCATCCACAACCAAAAAGATGTGTTTCTTAAAATTACGAACAGAAGATGGTAGGGGACCATAGTGATCAACATGAATGGTTTCAAAAGGTTTGTCTCCTTTAGGGATGCTATGCAGAATTCCTTCTTTTCTACCAGAGGGTGCGGAGAAGTGTATGCATTTTAAGCAATTATCGATATAGCCTTTAATTTTGTGCTTCATAGAAGGAAACCAATAAGTTTTTCTTAGAAAATCATAACACTTTTTAACGCCAACGTGACATAAAGCTTCGTGGTGCGTTTGAATTACGTTTCGCTCCATTCGAGCCGGGACATAGAAAAACACTTTGTTATTTATTTTACGATAAACAAGACCGTTTATCAGTTCGTACGAAGGACTCTCTCTTTCTTCCAACATCTCAATTATACGTTTCACGATTGGATCTGTCTGTTGAGATGCAGCTAATACATTCTCAAATGATTCTGACTCGATACTCAAAATATTATGACATCTGCTAAGTGCATCGACGTGATGCATTCTTTTACCATCTCTATGTTCAATCACGTAATCGTAGTCTTGTAACTCGAGTGCCCAACGTGAGATTCTCGGGTTCAAAAGTTTTTTGTTGAGAGTAAGAGTCAACGACTTACAATCTGTTATAATTTTAAAATTTACGCCGGTTAAATATATACGAAAACGTCTGAGCGCATAAATGATTGCTAAGGTCTCTAGCTCATAAGAGTGGTATTTTGACTCTTGGGCGGTGGCACGCTTCGAAAAGAAGAAGATCGGGTGGAGAGACTTGTCTTCTTGGCGCTGTAGCAAGACCGCACCAAACCCCAGACTACTCGCATCGCAATGCAATTCTGTGTCTGCAGTTGGGTTGTAAATACGAAGCAACGGTGCTCTTACCAACTTGTTTTTCAGCTCTTCAAACACCATCAATTCTTTCTCACCAAAAGCAAAATCAGCATCTTTCTTTAATAGGTCATAGAGCGGCTTAGAAATTAAAGAGAAATCTTGAATAAACTTGCGAAAGTATGAGCATAAGCCCAAGAAAGAGTGTACACTTTTAGTGTTCGTAGGCACCGGAAAATCTTTTACGGCTCTAATGCCATCCATACTAGGACCAATACCATTCACAGACACTTCATATCCTAAGTAAGTTATTTTTTCAAACATAAACACACATTTATCCAGACGTAATTCTAAATTGTTCCTCACCACTGTCGCCATAACCTCTTCTAAAATCTCAAAGTGATCCTCTTTCGTCTCTGAAGCAATCAATAAATCATCAATATAAATAAGCAATTTTCCCGCATTTATTAGATCCTTAAAAATTGAATTTATATATCGTTGAAACACAGAGGGTGCATTTTTCAACCCAAAAGGCATACGCAAGTATTCAAATTGCCCTAATGGTGTAACAAAGGACGTATACTTAACGGATTCTTCAGACATTTTGACGTGGTGAAAACCACTTCGAAGATCTAACATTGAAAAATACTTTTTGCCACGTAATCTGTCTAAATGGTCTTCAATTAATGGAATCGGAAAGTTGTCTTTAGCAGTGATTTTATTCAGCTGCCGAAAATCTATACATAAACGCAGTTCACCTGTTTTCTTCTTGGCTAACACAATAGGTGATGCGAAAGGTGAGTTGCTTTCTCGAATTACGTTATTCTTAAGTAAGTCATTTAAAATGTTATGCAATTCTAGTTTATGCGCATAAGGCAATCGTCGCGGTGAGCAATTGAAAACACTGTTCGGATCAGTCAAAACTATTTTCATTTCATAATCAGAAATCCCGACACAAAAACTTTTACTAACTATACTTTGGCCAACTAAATTCCTTAATCGAACTTTCTCATCATAACTTAAATTTTCATTTATCTTCAAATTCAAACTATCATCGCGATCATCACACGTATCGATGTTTAAAATATCACAGATCTCAAAATCACAATCAGTTTTTTCATTTTCATTCACAATTTCTTTGGTTTCGTTTTCATTTTCATTCGTAATTTGTTTGGTTTGTTTTTCATTTTCTAACGTAAGTTTTATATTAGTACTCTGCAAAAAATCTCTACCTAATACTATCACATTTTTCATAGAATCATTCTTAACTACATGCAAACATAAATTAACATAATCACTAAATATTTTAACACAACAATAAACTTTTCCATAAATCACTAACTTACTATTATTAATACCAACGAAGTCGTTTACTGAAGATTCTAAAGATGTCATCAAATAGGGTGGAATGTACCGCTGCTGGACAAAGCTGATGGGACTGCCGGTGTCTATTACGGTCATCGCATTCATCGTCGTACGGACAGCTCCAGGTTCATCTTCCGCAAAGTTGTATTCGAACATCCCATGAAAATCTCGTAAGAATGCATCTTTAGTTGATTCGGCATCTTGCAGCATTAGCACTGAAGTTGGTTGTGGACAGTTCTTCAAAACATGGCCTTTTTGTCCACAACGAAAGCATGTGCCTCTTTCTCTGCGCGGCTTCGGACACTGAGTTGCAAGGTGACCTTCATCGTTGCAATTAAAGCACTTGAAATTTAATTTGTTGCGTTGTACTTGTGATGGTGCACTTTTCTGCAATGGCACGTGGCGGCTTGACGTTGGCTGATGAAACTCCGATTTCATTTTTTCGTATTTTCGTAGCACACACTTTAACTCGGAAATATTATTGGCTGTAAGCAGAATCTGTTTGTTGAACATAGAGTCCGGAATCCCTTTGATTATGTAGGCTACGATGTCTTGTTCTTCAATGTCGGCTGCACTCGCAATTTCCTGCATACTCAAAACGTATTGTTGCAAATTCTCCTCCTTATGTTTTCTACGATTCCGAAGAGCATTGTGCACGTCAGTTGCTGTCGCATGCTGATGAAACTCTTTGAGTAATGATAATTTCAACTCATTCCATGTCTTGCACGACGTTGACCTCAGAAACAGTTTCGCGGTGCCCTTGAGCAACCGCATCGCGTAGATAAAACACTTGGATTCGTCGATGTTATACAGGGTTTTGGCGTCCTCTAAGCACTTAATCCATCTCGAAATGGGGTAGTTGTCATCACCAGTGAATGTTGGCAGAGATTCTTCAATATCTCTGAACGAATGTCTTGATTCCGTCGCCTCCAAAGGGTTGTTCAGCTCAGCCAATTTCTTCTGCAGTGACAAAATCTCTTCCTTCATCTTCACGATCGCTCGCAAACGTCTCAACTCTCCAGATGTTCTATTTTCCTCCTCTAAATCAGCATTAGTTTCATCTAAACTTACTTCTTCGTTTTCACTGGCCGGAAAATACGTCTCCATCTGCACTTCATCAAACTCAGAAACCGCTTGCTCCAATCTGATCAACAAAGTAGATTTTGCTCCGCTAGTGGCCAAACCAATTTCAGCCAATTTTTCTTTCAACTGAGGTACAGTTGCGACTTCAATAAAACTTTTGGCGCGTGTGGTCATTTTGATCAAACAGAAAAAAAACTTGCGCAACAACAATGAACAAAAATGACCAGAGATCTCACTTCTGATAAGATGTAAGGTCACCGACAAAAACGCAACGCGTGTTTATTTTTCGGCTGCTTTATTGCAACTGCTCGTCTTTCATTTCATTTACAAAAATTATGGCTAACATAAATTACTTATCATAGAAAACGTTAACTTAACTAAAGCTATGATCATTCGACATCATATGATTATATTTTATATATTTAAAACAATGATTGTGTGGGTGCATCTGAAGTGTATACCGGGTGTAGCGATTTTTTAAGTTATTTAATTTACTTTTCTTTTGTGTAGAAAATGATCTCCTACAGTAGCAATTTGGTCAAAAATAAGACTTTTTGGACCGTACACTGTTATAAGAAATGGTTGATGACAGCAGAACCACAAACATTTTCAAATCAAACGCTGTAGCACTTACGAAACGAAATCATTCATTTGAGAACAATAAGCAATTAAATAAAAATATTTACATATGCCTTACTTAATCTGATCAAATTCGTGTTTGGTTTGGTGCTAGCTATTTTTTTATTTTTAAGAAATTTTTCCAGAGGTACAAACAGGTTTTAAGCTTGCTTTAATGCAAAGAATTACCAAGTTAGATTTCCCCATAGATCTGCATAATTTCTTCTTATAAAGTTTGATAAGCTGTAACATTTTTGATCCATTTAGGCTCACCTTCTGCTTTGTGACATTGAACGAGGAGTTCGTAAGGAAAACAGATATCTAAAATTCAGAACCATCTATGGCCATCCGCGTTAAAGAGAAGGGTTATTAGGTCTAAGGTGTAAAGTAGCATTGATCTTACAAAAATAACTTTTTATCGATCTGAGTAAAATTTTTTAAAGCTTGCAATGCACTCACAAATCTTCAAAGTCATCAAAACATCTTTCAGCTCAGGTGTGGCGCAGTTTTTTACCACAAAGAAAGCTACGAAAGCTGTTCGATAAATCAGTGACTTTTTGAAAACTAAACATTTTTGGCAAACAAACGAAGATACCCAAAATTTCTAGATACCTCGGTGGATTAGGTTAAAAAAGACTCGTTAGGCTATGAGTGAAGTTCACCTAAATTTCTTATTTTTCCCACCGTGGTTTAATAGTTAGTATGTCCGACTGTTAAGCTAGCCTACCCGTTCGAATCCAGCCTGAAAAAAAACACCACAAACATTTTTTATGGCCTCACCTCCGGGGAACGACTGGCAATCCTCCTGGAGTACTGCCTGTAATGGGAATCTTTAACAATTCGCCTTTCGGAACTGACATAAAACAATACTCTCTCCTCCACATGTGCCAAGTTATATTGCACGCAACACAGGGGAGGTGTGAAAAGGTAGGCCCCGGCTGTTACTTAGATTATTAATATTATTATTTAGGTAAACGGAAGAGTGACAACACAATGGACTAACCCTGCGAAATTCCATGGTAGTCACATCGACCTGAAACCTAAGTCATTAAATAGAACTATTTATAAATCTAAAAACTTTATATAACGTCTTAAAAGATGTAATAAATCAGAAAAAATTTCATATGTTGGGCTCAGATTCCTTTTGAAAAAAAAAAAAAATTTTTCAAGATTACATAAAAATACCTCTTTACTCTCAAGTGATTGGATAGTAAACACGTCAAGATTTTTACAAAATAAAACAAAGTTTTTCCTCCCTAATGTTTCTTGAACCTACGGCAACACTTTTCAAACCTCCATCGCTGTTTTAGAAATACGTCTTCTCTTGTATTTATTGCACTGTAGCAGACTATATTTCTTTTTCAAAATGAAAACTGAAATAACATCACACAGAGTATGCAACGCACAGTGCCATCGCCATCAACAAAGCGATTGCTACAGAGTTTCAAAAGCGCCCGAAGTAAACACCAATAAAGTGCGACTGACTCAATGCACTTGTATCTCAATTTGTAAACTACTACAAAATTGAATTTACGATCGGCACTGCGAACAGTAAGTCCGACGTTTTCCACCAGAAACTGAAGCCAAATACGTGGACGACTGAACGCATGTGACGAGATTGCGCAACAAGTGGCGTTTTGATCGACCGCTCTAATCGCACAGATTAAGTGCTGGACTGATGGACGCGATGAATACTAAGGACGGCGCTTAGTATGGATATCGCATAAATGCTTAATCACTGGCCATTTATTTGAGGATTAAAATGGCCGCGGAAAACAACTGCCGTTCACATAGACGAAGGGTGTTGAATTGAGACCGGTGGCCCAAGTGAAACAAGTCACATCACAGCAAATTCCACAGGTCGAGAAAATTTCCGCTTTCACCATACAGACAATTTGACGAGTGGAAAACCACATTTTTGAGTTGTAAGCTAGCAGATGCATAATGCATAAGCGAAAAACACAAAAAAAAACCGAAGTGAGAAAAAATAAATGCTCCACGCAGCGGTTGATATTTCAACATTGCCCAACACGCAACGCACACGCCACAGCCAGTTTAAATCTAAATCAACCATTTTACCAGAAAGTTTTGTTCGCTGGTTACGAAATCTTAGACAAGCGGTAAAATCGCTAATTATTCACCGCAAGCCATTCTCACAGTCTTAGATTGAGTCGATTTTCATTTCCGTCATTTGTCACCGAAATTCAAAACTCACATGTGACATATCAGTCAAAAGGATCTTGCGATTCCAGCTTAAATCGACCACGGCGGTAAAAGGAAAACGCAATTTCATTCGAGATGAAAATATAACGAAAGGTAATAATCACTGAGCCCGAAATGAATTTATTTTCATCCACCCCTGGACAGCGAACAACTAAAACCTGCTTACAGCGATGACCAGCAAAAAAAAAAAAAAACATTCCCCACTGACCCAGTGGTGCCAAGTATTGCACAGCGAAATGTCAGAGAGATATTGGAATCGGCTTGCAACGGCCACTTGTCGCTGGCCAGTTTACATATGCACGGCAGATAATTAATTGCCGAAGGTTTTTTTTCTTTTTTCATCGGATCCAGCGTTCTGCGTCTCTTGCATTTCTCATTTGTGTTGTGTTTTTGTTTTTTTCGTGGTATCTTTTGCGGCTTACAAGGTGGAGCCTAGGAGTTAATGGAGTTTCTCAGTTGAACGCGTCGATTGCCCAACATACGAACTCATGCAGATTGATGGTATTCCATTCAAATCATGGACCATACACGGTGTGAGGTTTAGCAATAATTTATTTATCAGCCTGTGGTTAGAAATTGTTTTTTCCTCTTTGGCCGACTGGACGATGGTGACTTGTGGTTGAAGTGAGAACCAAATTTTGCCGTCGTGGCGTAAGAAGGTGGAAAGATAATTTCAACAAATTTTTTTTTTAATCCCTTGATTAAGTGATGTGTGTTTGATTTGACGTGGAAGTGTTAATGACTCTCGATTTTTTATTGAACTGTAGATGTAAATATTTAAACAGGGATTGAAGGTGTTGATGGAGCTTTGATCTTGGCGGAAAAGCTTAGGCGTTTGGAGCGAAACGAAATTTGTACAGTGTTAGGCAAGTTGAGAAAAGTCTGTAGAATATCGCGTTAAAAGCCGACACAGTGTCACTGTCAACAGCATGATGAAAAGGATTTAATAGTCGTAAATAATTCAGGACTAAAAAAAAAATTTTATAGCAATTAAAATACAAAAGAAAAGGTTTTTGTACATGACTCAACCTCAATGAATCCGACTTTTCTTGTAGGTCTCGATGTCCTAATTTCAAAAGCATGACACTACTCTATTAAGCCGTCTAAAGTCAGAGCAGCTGCAGAAATTTGATACCTAAATAAAAAAACACTCTGACTATGTGACCTCAGACGTCTTTTATTCACATGATTGCGTGAAAGACTATCTGACGTCAGCGTCGAAGAGTTGCTGTTGTTCATTAGGTTCTCAAGATTTTCATTGACTTTGACTCTCGAGATTAGATCAATATGCACATTTAACTCAACCGTTAGCCGGAGGGGGCACATATTTTGTGACTCATTGGCGTTTTCCAACAGAAAATGCAAATTTGCTCGCTAAAGACATTGAACGGCTTTGGTGGTTTGCCGCAGGCAATGAAAGATAATGATGTGATGTTACACGATTTCGAGCACTTGAGGGGTTACTATTTTGCTAGCCTTTATAGTTAAAGTAGCAAGTTAAAGAGGCTAAAAATTAGCATAATTTAATTTAATTAACTGGAGCCAACCTAATGGTAGTCAGCTGGTGTTGCAATTTTCAGTAAATCAATGTTTCAACAACGTTCTATTGTACTGTTAAGAGGAAAATCTAGTTAGGCCAAACCAAAAGTGTGAAATAGGTATTTAAGAATGTTTAACTTAAATGCAATAACCACTAAAATATTCCGCAGGTGACAAAACCCCGACACTGGTCGGAGGCATATAGTTTTCTCCTTAAAAAGAAAAAATTACTTATGCTCAGTTTCACAGTAAGAGTTTAAGCTACAGTTTAACGAAACCTCAAAATGAGTTTAAACTTTTCGGTAAGCTCGTTCGGTTTCACATTCAAAATTAAACCTCAAGTTAACTAAACTCAGTTTTGAAAGTTGTGTCTAAGGAAATTGTAGGGTTTTGACGTGTTTTAGTTCTAGTGTCTAAAATTGGTTTGAGAGTTGAAAAAAAAACCTAGAAAAAATAAAGAATTTAATCTGAAAAGTGGTACGAATCACTGCAACTGACCCGACTACTTAAACCGAAGTTTAAACGGGAAAATGCTGTCGTTTAACTTAAACGTCGAGATTCGAAAGTCGAAATCTCCACTTTTCATTCAAACGGGTACTGTGAAATCGAAACATTTTTAAACACAAGTTTAAACCAAAAGATTAGTTTAAACTCTCACTATGAAACTGGGCATTATTGTCCTAGAGACAGGCGTAAGTATTTATGGCATACAAAACAAATGAAGTACCTACATACTCATTTTTATAATTTGATGCAAGTATTAAACAAATGTAATAAAAGATGAATGATCGCAAATTTGTTTGGCTTTCGTAAGCATTTCGTACAACTTTTGGGAAAAACCTAAATTCGTTGACTTGCAATACGTGCCCAATTTGCTTTTATTGAAAATACAGCCTAAATAAAAAAAACCAGCGATCTAGGCTCCATCTTAAACAAGAGACCACCGAATTTTGAAATCTGTATTAAAAATTGATTCGAGGTAGTTAAGGAGTTCATATACCTCGGGGCGAACGTAAACTCCACGAATGACATCGTAGTGGAGATCCGTCGTAGAATCACCCTTGGCAACCGCTGCTACTTCGGTCTGTCCAAACAGCTAGGGTCAAAACTCCTGACTCGAAGAACTAAGGTCATGCTCTACAAGACCCTTATCCTGCCAGTCCTACTGTATGGAGCCGAAAGTTGGACGATAAGCAGGACTGCAGAGCTGATACTTGGCTCCTTCGAAAGAAAAATTCTACGGCGGATATTCGGTCCAGTCTGCGAGGAAGGCGAATGGAGGAGAAGACATAACCGCGAACTTTATGAGCTGTACAAAGATGTGAATATAGTCCGGAAGGCAAAAATCCGTCTACAGTGGCTCGGCCACATCGAGCGCATGGACACAAACGCTCCAGCTAAAAGGGTCTTCGAATCCGAGCCTCCTGGTTCGAGGAGAAGGGGGAGACCGAACCTCCGGTACAGAGATGAAGTGATCGCGGATGCAAGACAGCTTGGTCTTCCGGACTGGAAGCAGCATGCCCGGGACCGTCAACGTTGGAAGGCGGCTTTGGCTCAGGCACAGACCCTCCAAGGGTTAAATGCCTGATAAGTAAGTAAGTAAGTAAGTATTAAAAACTGAACTTTTTTTTTTCATTTCCACAAGTTTTGTCACTAACAAAGTGCAATGAAATTAGGCTCTTAAAATAAAATTAAAACATTTGGCTAAGACAAATATAATAAATCCAAGCACACAACAGCTAAATCTGATGCAGCAAAAAAATATTCGCTAATCCTCATCAATCATATCGACTTAACTAATTGGCATGACTTTTAAAATAGTCAGCCTAAATGAAGCCATTAAACTCTTACAAATCAATTAGCTCTAAAAACACAGTAAGCTTTAAATGGTAATGAAAAATCACAGTCACTGTATTAACTTAGTTCAAATGAAATAAACCTGCGGTTGAAAATGGCCAGTCGACCAACGAAGATACCCATTTTTTCTCCTTCAAAAGGCTCTGTAACTTGAAATCACAATTGAAAATAGATTGCATCAAAATCTATTCCACAAAATTGGAATAAGAACCTAACAATTCTAGATTAAGAACTTAAATCAAATGCCTTTTGTTAAATTAAATATAAAAGACACTGTAGTCGTACTTGTGCGCCGAATAAATGTATTGAATTGAATTGAGTTGAATTGCATTTTATATGACATTTGGGATTTTTTAATCGAAGAGTGAATTTTTCGTGCCGAAACGAACAAAATTTGTAGTTCTAGCTATAAAGTGGTAACCGTAGGAGTGTCGATTAAGTCAATTCAATCTGTCTTTCAATTTGTCAGAATTTGGCTGGATTGAATTTCGTGCTCAATTCGGACGAAAAACAATTTTTTTTTATGAAAAATCATAAACGTTTTTTGTGCCCATGACTGTACCTCTGTTATTTTTTTGCTGTCAGTTATCCTTTGATGATGCCCGTGTTAATTTTAGACAATGCAGATTAAATCTATAGACTATAAACTATAGAAATTCTATGAAAACCCCAACTTACAATTCCATGACGTTTATTTGGAAGTAATGATCACTTTACTTAAGTGAAGATTCCACTAGAAACTGGTGGCTTCATCTGCTATTGTTAAAACTACTCCTCAAAAAAAAAAAACACACGCACAAACGCATCTAAGTAAGGGTGAAATTCATTTTGAAAATTAAATTTCTCCACATCTATCACCAGACGTTTCTTTCCATCAAAAATAGCTGTGAATCAGCTGCATTGATGGACCGAACCAAATGACCATGTTCCCATGTTAATTTTGCTCGTTAACTATAAATTCCGTCAAATTCTTAGATACCCCCGCCGCGATTTTCAAGCTCCACAACACAAAGCAATGTCAAACATAGGTGAACGTATTTCAAGAAAATTTGCATATCCAGCCCGAAAATAATAAAACAACAAACAATTTCGATTTTCGATGTCTTCCAGGCCCGTGTGACCACATGATCGCCATTAAATACAAATTCGGATAAAAATCCAAACCAGTTTTTTGGCCAAAAACAAAATCTTAGATACATGTCAATGAGATATACAAACAAACCAGTTTATCTCGATTTTTTGCATCATGCGCGTGGAATTCAAATTAATCTGAGGCCGACTCTAGCGACGCAGAGAATTCTTTTCTTTTTGTCGGAAGTGTGACTAACCCGCCCGTCTGTGAAGCTCAGAAGTTAATAACAAATCGTAGCGCACTCCGAATTACAAACTTCTACTTCAACTGCAGCCGCCCTCCTCAATTTACTTGACTGCCACCGCAGACTTTGTGTCACATTTCCGCTTCGCCGGTTCGCTTTTCAATTCTGTCAACTTGGACATTAAAAAATTAGCTTTTGAGTAACCCCAAGTGGGTAGGGAGTAGGAGGTCGGTCTTGACGACTGTGAAGGGTACCAGACCGAGTGAGAAACGAGAGCGCGGTGTAATTTTCACACAAAACTTCGAGCGAGCTCATTGAATCGGTTGTCAGAAATTTTCTTTTCTTTTTCAACTCCGGACAACGGGGAAATCGCAGATTTTTTTTTTTCATTTTTCATTTTTCACTCATAACTGCTACACTTTCGTCGTTCACATGTTTGAGTTGGAGTTTTAGCATGGCGCAAATTTAGAGTACTGGAACGTGGGATGTGGCGCATTGTGTAGATTACATTTGTGGGAACTGTTTCAAATCGGATCGGAAAACAAAACAAAAATGTAAACGTCTTTTTATGAGACAAATTATTGTTAAATTATTCGGGCGGTTGTGGGTTCCTTGACCTGATTTCGCAAATAAGGTCAGGTAGTCTCGACAGAAAGAAGTACGAGTTGAATTTTTGAGTAAAAATTAAAAAGGCAAACAAGTTTTTTCTCTTCTGGTGGGAGATTTGCGATAAATCCGAGTGAAACGTTGGTTTAATTTTTGATTCACTTGCGTAAATTTTATTTTTTATTTTTTTTTTTGTTTTCAACGTGGGATGGGAAGTGAAATTTGATGATTGCCATCGAATCGCCCTGGGGTTTTGTAATTGGTCGTAAAGAAATTCGGGTATTTTTTCGCCTTCAGCAGAGATGTGCAATTCATCAATAAACCAAAAACAAATAATTAAAAAATAAAAAACGAGTGTTTGTGGGGTAGGCGGGGTTCGCTGCTATCGCCACGGGGTCCAAGGTGTTGATCATCCAATGTATGCATGATGTCCGCACGATAGGAACTTTTAAAGTCTTGCCACATGTGGAGATTATGTAATGCGGAGGTGTGCTTACTTCAAGTGGCTGCATATTTTATGACGACAGAAAAAAACTTTGACCTGTCCAAACGTGAGATACTTCAAGCGACTCAAAACGACTGCCTCTAAATTCATGCTGTTTCACTATTACCTGAAAACTTTTAACTTACTTGGCCTGCAAGACGATGTGGGTTTTGTTTATTTAGAAAATTAAACATAATTCACAGTTAAAACTAAGGAAGAAAAGATGGACAATTTCATTATAACATTTCCCTTATATACTCTCGCCAGCATTGACCTCTTTTTCCATTTCGATGAGCCAATAGCTATGTCTGTCTTCCTAGATGGCTATCTGGAAGTCATTAAACTTGTGAGTTTACTGATTTTATGACTAGCTAATCCAGATTAACAGGATTACAATTAGCAAAAAAAAAAAAAAAAGAATTTTCTTTTGAAAAAACGTGATCCTTAGTTGGTTGCTTTGTTTTTAACAAACAGTGGCTCAACTATGATCCTTAAAAATCGGACACAGCAGGAAATCGCCGAACACGCAAAACACGTCTAGCTTTTATGCCTCTCACAAACAAAATAAATATGCTATTTAGCAGAAAGTGTAAACATAGGTTCCAGACGAGTGTACCAACATAACAAAATAAAAAAATCGATAATCGAATATACGTAGCCCGCGAAATTAGAGAATTCACCTTATTTTTTGAACAGACCTCGTACGTAGTTTGTATCGCTATAAACGAAATACTAATTCTAGAAAATACTAAAAATTTGTTCACAGTACAGCCCATCATCTCGTAAAGGACCTATCCACAGAATTTCGATTTTGAGTTCTTTGCTAATTGGGAGTTAGGGCTGTGACATATGACCGTACGCTTAGAACTTTTCACTAACTGGCAACTAGCTGGGTGGAATAAAAAAAAGGCTGTCACTTGTTTGAGTCCGCTATCTAGTAATGAATATTTCACTTACTTAATTTTCAATTGACCTTAGTATTGAGTCAGTTCGCTGGCTATTTTTGGACTACAGAACTCGTTGGGATCAGGTTCTAAGCATTGCGAAAAGTATAGCGTTCAATTACAATGACACTGATAACATGAACTAGATAAACAACTACCATCACTTTTGTAAGCTCTATTTTGAAATCTGGACCTTTAAAATATTTTGAAAGTAATTAAATATAACAAAAATATTTAATACCAAACATTTCTAAGTGCCTTTTCACACATCCTGTGACATTGATTTACTTTATGGCAAGCAAAAAAAGTGTAAACCCCTCAAAAAGTTTCTTTCAAATTAGACTCTACTCACGAAGGTCCTATGAAGTCATCGTTGGCTTCCTTTTAATCTATACAGCTTCTAGCTCAAAGTGGTTTCTAAATCTGTTAATTGGACTGGCATGTCAATCGTCGTAAGACTCTATATGAACCTTTGGCAAAAACAAAAATAAATTGTGTACCATATTAAGAGACTCAATCTACATCCGACTGTAGTTATGCACTCCCAGTTTGGTTACATGACCGACTTGTTCAGAACTAGTCACTCAATTAATTGCTCGGGAATTTACCTAAGAACCCGTTGACCAAAGTGCTTTTTTAATTGAACGCTAATTTTTCGTTGTATAACACCCGCATAATATAACTCCTTCGACACAGCTGCGAATTGATTATTCTTCGTTCATAATAAAATAAATAAATGAGAAGGGAAAACAAAATAATCGGAACTAATAGAAAAACAAAACCAATCAAGTGAAAGTGAATCTGTGTGATGTGTTAATGAACAGCGCCCTGTGAATGAGAAACGTGCCTGAAAAAAAAACAGAAACCTCAAGACATTTTCTTTCACGGAATCTCAAAATACACGAGCAGGAAGATTCATATTAAGAAAAACATAAAATTTATGAAATTTCTACGTTTTTTTTTTTTGCAAGAAGTCGTTTCATAATGCACTTCTTGCTGCAAACAATTTATCATCATTACCTGTTCACATGCATGTGCATTAAAAAACCTGAACGCTTATAAAACGTGTTAATCACGGATTAAATACTAAATGTGTATAATTAAAAGTGTAGAATGTGTGTTTTTTTTATAACTTTGGAAAGACATTTTGCTTTCATTGGCCATGAAACGGAAATTAGCAATGCAAATTAATTGAAAAAGAACTATCACTTGTTGGACTTCTTCGAGATAAAAAAGATACACATGAGTGTTTTGTTTTTCTTCAATTCTTATAAAATTGATTGATAAATTAGTGATTTGCATGTAAATAAAAGTGAGTGAACGTGAGGAATATGAGATATCAACGAGAAAGTTGATTTCAATCGGATATCGACGGAAACGTTTTATTTACAAGCTTAAAATTGTCTCATCTTTAATCTTCGGCTAATGTACGATATATTTCAGACATGTTTTGAAGAATGAATAAAATTCCCTGTAATCGATTTGAGTTTCTATTTTTTGATAGTTTTGAAACTATAGAAATTTAACAGCAACAAAACCATTCCTTTAATTGCGATCTCGATCGTCAAAGTTCGTAGTTCTTATTTTCAAAACTGTCTTACTCGCCCATCCAATTAGACCCGCCAAGAAAAGCAAAATATGGATCTGAAATTTGTCTAATTTGTAGATGATCCTCTTCTTGTTCAATGCCGATAGTTTGTGATTCATTCAGAAGAATGCTTTAAACAAATTTCAAGTTCTTCAATTTTTAAAGTCTTAAACCGTGCACATGGAAACACCTGCCATGTAGGCTGCGAATTAGAATTCTATCAACACCGCGCTTAAAAAAACAAATAAACTTTTTGCTGGCATTAGAACAGCTGCAAAGCCATTTTAAGCCAAGTTAGTTTAATGACCCGGTGAAGAGCTCGTTAAGAGAGGTTGTATAGGAATTGATTTGCATAATCGAACATCCAGAGAGCAATGCCAGCGCGATGTTCATGCAAATCGATTCGTAAGTGAGACTACTTGAATTTGCTGAGAATGCTTTTGTTTACAATTAGTTTTTTTGTAAGAACTATGTTATAGTTTATAACCATCACTATGCGTATAGGGGCAGCGAATTTTCTTTGCAAAATCAGTTCGTGTTTAGACAGAAAAGAGTAGCCAATTTTTACCCGATAAAAAAAAGTGAAATGGTATCTTCCATAACTAGAAGAATTCCAAGCAGTCATCATAGCCTAATCAATGAAGCCTATTCCCATTAATTAGAAATCAACGATAACCAGCAATGTCAGTCAAAATGGCAACTGAGAGATTAGAAAATCATCGAAAGTTATAGTTGAATTCAAATACAAACTAAATCGACGTTTTCGAACTATCTTAGAAGAAAGGCATCCATTGGTCAGATTTTCCTCACGTGTTTAAAAGTTTTAGTAAGAACCAAAAAAATTTGGTAGTTAGCTGTGGGCTATAATCAGTACAACCTGTCTGACCGACAAAAGACTAACTTAACAGGCAGACATATTTCAAAGAACTGTTGTAGAAGAAATCTAACAAGCTTGGTACTTAAAACGAACAATGCCTCAGCATTTAAGAATTATATTTCTACAATCTACACAAAAAATACTGTTAATTAATTGTTGTACATTTTACTAAGTGCTTTTTAGATTTTAAATTAGTGCCTTTTCTTAGAAAGCTAGAGCAGCACAACATGGTTTAGACTTCCTCCATCTATCAAAACACGGGATTACGGAATAAAATAATTTTGAAGACTACGAATGAGTGGTACAATTGGTTAGTTTTAAGCCGCCATCCTGTAAACTTTGTAGTACAGTGAGACGGTGATTGTTAGGTGATAATTGCGAAACTGATGTCGTTTTGTAATTGCCGTGAGCGTGAGACTGCTGATCAATGGCGACTGTGATTTAGTCCAAAACGAAAGTGCTATTCTTGCGTGACAAGAAGTCTCTAGCAAGAGCAGTGGGCGTAATCACGGGTCATAACAGCTTAAAAGACCTACTGACTAATGTACAGCTCACTCCAGTGCTTAAGACTTTTTATTGATTAAAGTACGACAAGCAGTTAAGAAGTAATGCAGTTAATTAACTTTTAGTCAATTGACTTCTTTCATTGACTGCTAATCAAAAAATTAGTACTAATTGCTGACTGTTTCTTTTTAGTTAAAATACTTTTGTAAGTTAAAATACTTAGAAAATTAGTCTTTTTAGTCAATTAACTGCAGTTTTAACAACTCCGATGCAGGTACTGTGCTGATAAGGAGGAGAGGGAAGACACCCAATACTGCCACTGTCACTGGCCCGGCCTTTGTCACTAGAGGTTTAGAACACTAGGAAGACATTTCTTCCAGGACATCAGCTCACTAACTACAAAAAATCTTTACAGGTACATGGGCAGGACCAAATGGGCGGAACATACAGAACTGTAATAGGTCGCCACAAGTGAGGAGAGGGATGCAGTTCCCCCTATAGACGGTAATACAAGAAGTCCACTTAAGTGAAGCAAAACCTTTCTGTCAGCCCGCCCACCTAACCTAACCTTTAATTTAATAGAGTAACCAAAGTAGAGTCAAATCCCTCTAAATCGAATTTCCACGGGACATCAAAATTAGTTCGAGCTAGAGGAAGTTCGACTGAAAGGATGGTTTTTGTACGAACAATTTTAAAGGGAAATTCCAAAATATGGCGAACAAATTAGAGGGAAATTCGACTGTACCTGATTTCCTGAACAATAATTGAGCAATCTTTCATTTATAAAGGTAAATCCATAACTAGACATTAGTAATCTTCATTATCTCGACCTGTTATTTTCTACATTTCGAATCTTTCAAATAGAAGACAAAAACAAACAAACAAAATAGACACGACAGAGGTTTTCAAAATGTGGAGGCTTCAAAAAAAAATATTACTCACTTTCGTCACGTGCGCATTTCAACTAATGTTTAGTAAAGAACAAGAACTTTGACCTCGAATTATAGAGGCAAATAAGCAATTTTACTCAAAAATTAATTCGAATTAACGAGGGGACCAAATTGCATAGACTTTCTTCGATTTACGAAGGTTTTTTCAGAGGACTGCTTTTATTTAAAAAGGTTTTCGAAGTTTACTGTATTTATGAAATAGGAAGGTGATATTAAAATTAAAACACAATTTATAACTCGATCAGACAGCTAAACCGGAATTTCTTAATTTTTTTTCCCTAAAAACAAAATTAAAACAAATTGTATTGACGTGTTTGAATGAAAAAGAAATATTTGATTTCGTACTGCAATTTTGGGGAAAAAAAGGCCACAAAACTTGTCGTTAGCTTCAATCTTCGATATAACGACTTCCTAATAACGTTCAGTTCCGCATTAGCCTAACATGCAATTAATTTAATTTATATTCGATTTGCTTTAATTGAAATTGACACTGATCAGTTGAGCCTGTGATAAAACACAGCCTGCTACTTTTAGTTCAATTATCTCATTGCACTTTTACACTCCAAGCCACTTTCACGTTGTCTGATAAAATTAGGTTCCTTTTAAGGCTTAGAATGTATGTAGCCAAGAAAGGTACCAAGGAAGAAGTACGACGCCAAAAATATCTCGACCACTTCTTAACCGACCTCCCACAAACATCCATAAGGAAGCAGTTTTAATTCACAAAACATTAACCTATAAATAGCGTATGAAAAAAGGTCAGTTACACCGAAGCACAGTAAGGGCTTCAGCCCACGTCCACATGGATTCATTAAAATCATTTTTTTTATTTGCGCTGATATGAAAATATCGCAAACCGTTGGTTTAATTTCCTGTACTATACCCTCATATTTCCATTCTGTTGAATATTTATTTCATCCGTTCGTTAAAAGTTATAAAAGTAATTAGACTGAAAAAGCGTGCCGAATATGTGTATTGAGTAATTTTGTTATTTTTTTTCGTTTTAATGATGCTGTTTAATTGGGATCTTGACCACTTTAACGACCCAAACTGTATCTTCATCCAATTTCTTGTCTGGATTGCGGGAGCTGCTCATTAAATTGGCAACTCTACTTTGTGGGTCATTAAGTAGTGCCGAGAGATTCGCACAAAATGACTAATAGACCGATTTGGATAGATTCGATGTATAAGCAGGTGACGATCTCGGTGTACTCCCTTGATTACTCTCTCAAACGCAAATTGGATTTGATTTCGAATTGTGCTCGCCTAAGCGATTGCCCTTGAACAAGATTGTTTTGAGCTCAACGTAGAGCCAAAAGTAAACACGCTGAACTCAATGCACCTCGAAAACCACCGCCGCGGCAGCAGCTCCAGTGGAATGCGCACAGCGCAGCTTGTTTGTGTGTGTGTGTATCTATAGGTAAGTGGTTTGATTATCTTTGCCTTTAAGGTGAGCTAGAACGCTGATAGCTTCGGTGGTGCATATAATATGGGCACCATTAGTCGATAACTGGTTTCCGTCTAAAGACCGTTCTTGTTTCTTGTGTCTATGTGTGTCTGTCGTTGACCATTTGCCACTTACCTCTCTCGTGTTTATTTACTGAATGAAGTCGATTGACTGCGTCCTTGTGTTGATGTCGAAAATTTATTCAAAAACAAAAAAAATATCCAATTGATCTGTGGACAGATGCCACACGAGTTTCCCCGAAAAACTTCACTGCATAACAACAATTTTTTTTTTTATTTTTTTCACTTTTTCTATTCTACCAGAAAACCACTGTAACGGTAAATGCAACACGTACTGCGTGCACTTCTTTTTTTTTTTTTGGTTTTCTTTCTTAACGAACTCCACTAGACTGAAATTATTTTCATTCTGTATCCGCAAGATACACAATTACACACAAGCACAAAACAAGAGCAACGACGGTACCGCGCTTTGGATGCGATTCGAACAACTCGACCGATTCTCAAAGACTAACTTTGGCTGCGAGGTGCTGCTGGTGGTATGGAGCAGGCTTGGAAGTTTCTGCACATACAGGTGCCAGAAGGTGAATTAACTGGTTTTGTGTAGCAAAACTCCTCACGACACGACTCGAGCGGGACTCTCTGCTGTGGCAGAAAGAAGAAATTTGTTTAAAGAAAATTGCTGGGGTACTTTTTCTTTGGTTCTTTCTTTTATTTCTTTATCATCGGGCTTTTTGTTTTGAGATGTTCGTTGTCTGCTGGGTGAGAAGATACTTTTTCTGTGATGGGTCACGGTGAACATCTCTCGCAGAGACTTCTCGCGCTCTCTCAAGCCAGTTCGCCGGCCAAATCTTTCGTTTTTTCGACAGGGGTGCACAACATTTTTTTCGGAAATTCACGTTTCGGTGAAATACGGTGCACGTGAGGTAATTTGGGAGTGCATGGGGTGTGCTGCATGAATATTAATGAGGAATGCCACCAAGGCGATAACTCATAATGAAAAGTGAGCTTGTGCTTCTTATGATTATCTAATATCCGTAAAAATAAAAGGGAAATATTTGGAGTTAATGGACAGGGTGAGGTGAATATTTAATCAGTTTTATGCAATTTGTTTGTCTAATTCAATCGTTGGTTGGAGTTTTGATTGACCGACCGATGGAAGAGGATGTGGTTATTCAACTCAAGTGAGTGAATCAATTTACGTAAGATGGCGATATTAGGAGCAGTAAATGAAATCAGTCTCGGTTAATGTGCAAATATTTTACACGAAAAGTCAATTTTCTTTGACCAGTGAGACAAGTTGGGAATGCGGAATGAAAAGGCGTTGCACTCGAGGCATGAACATCATAAACGTTTAGTATGTCTTTTTGTCATTTTTGTTTTGTTCGGTTTTGAATTGACAATACACCTTTGGAGCAGTGAGTCTTGTGTGGCAAAGTAAACACGTCATATTATTTACTTGTCAACTCCCCGAGAAAGTTTTCTTATGAAGCCCCAATTGACTGTCCTTTTTTTTAGTGTTTGCACTGATTTTAGCTCATTTACTCGCCACTCTGTTTGATCCAGATTAAAATAAATCGTCGATAAATGAATAAGCACGGGAAAACAATGACTTTAAAAAAAAAACCGGCTAACATTGTAGACCTATTAATTCATTAAAATTAAGGTATTTGGTGGTCAATACTATTTATTCGTTTCGGATATATATTTTACACAAAAACTATGGAGAAACATGAAGAGGATAACCAAATTATGTATAATTACCATTTAGAAGTCTATAAAGGACAAACAAACAAGGTAGGTAGGTAGGTAGGTCGTGTGGTGGGCTACGCAGGGCAGCCAAGCACTTAGGCCAGATGAGGCCCATTGTGATACCACAAGGAGCGGATGCAAAAGCATCCCACTACTCTGGAAACCAATTGGAGCTGTTAATATAGCGGAGGATACGGCTTATGCTGGTGTCAGCAAGTTCACCGAGGTTGTTTAGAAAGTAGTAGCCAGGATGCCTCTTTCTACGGTTCGCGAGGGCGCTGCAGGTTCCTAAAAGGTGGAGCGAGGTTTCTTCCTCTTCTTCGTCTCTGCAGCTTCTGCAGAAGTCGTTGGCCGGGAGGCCTAGTCGGGTGGCATGTTTGCCAAAAGTGGAGTGCCCAGTTATGACACTGATCAGGTTCCTGACCTGTTCTGCTGAGTCTTAGGAGACTAAGCGAGCGTTCAGGATCCAGCCTAGGCCAGATTTCCCTGGTAACGCGACAAGTAGTACCATTCGACCACCTAAGATTGGTTGCCGCAATGGTCTTGGATTTGATGTGGAGGAGCGCGGTAGCAAGAGGTGCGCAGAGACCGACCTTATCCGGTTGGATGGCTTCACTGGTTCCGCGCTTGGCAAGATCATCGGCCAGGCAGTTCCCCGAGATGTCACAGTGTCCCGGCACCCACATGAGGTGAATGTTAAACTGCTCTGCCATCTCGTCAAGAGATTTGCGGCAGTTAAGAGCTGTTTTTGAATTAAAAGTGACAGACTTCAGGGACTTTATCGCAGCTTGACTATCCGTACATATCGTGATAGAGGTATGCGATACCACGTTGTACTTTAGCCACGACAAGGCTTCCTTGATCGCCGTTACCTCTGCTTGAAATACGCTGCAATGGTTGGGAAGACGAAATGAAAACTGGATTCCCAAGTCTTCGGAGAAGACTCCTCCACCGACTCCGGATTCAGTTTTTGATCCGTCGGTATAGATCACCAGAGATTCATTACTTATAGGTATGCCTTCACTCCAGTCAGATCTGGAGGGCAGGCTGAAGGAGAAACTTCTTTTGAAAAGAGTTCTAGGGCGAGTATAGTCTAACTCCCTGAAGGGGAGATCTATAGACTCAAGAATGGTAGAGTGACCCATGCATCTAGAAGGCCACGATTGAGCGGCTCTGATCCTTACTGCTGCACAGGCTGCGACCTGCTTGCCGAAGATATCTAGGGGTGGCAGGTGAAAGATGATTTCTAGGGCAGCTGTGGGTGTGGTTCTGATTACAAACAAACAAACAAACATTGATTTTTATATATAGAGATAGCAACAGTTTTTTTCTCCTCTGCAATTGAAAACGTTTACGATTTATTTTTTTAGTTTTTTTTTTTTTTCTCATTAATTATTTGGGACTTCAAATGATAAACTAAAGGACTACGTTTTCTTGGTCTCTTTTTTGTTTTCGACTTCGAAGTTTCAAAATTTAGGTCGTAGGAAATGTACCAAACATTTATTTCACGGCCTAACTCAGTACTTCTTATATGACTGAAGATAAGCAGCAGAATTTTAGCTTTAAAGCCAACAATTCAATTACGTCTATGTGATCACAAAATGCTAGTCTTTTATAAAGAACAATTTATAATTGAAGTTGCTGCGCCGTGGCTTGAATTCTTAGTGCGCCGGACTGTTAAGCGAGCGTATCTAGCTGAGGAAAATCACCATAAACAATTTTCACGGCCTCACGTCCAGCGAACGGCCGACAACCCTCCTGGAATACTTCTGTCATGAAAAGCTTTCGCAATTCGCCGTTCGGAGTAGGTCCCCGGCGTTAAGCAGTTGGTCCCCTCCACATGTGTCAAATTATGCCAAGCAAAACAAAGTGGATGCGCGAAGAAAGCTAGGCTCTGGCCCTGTATCACAGATTATTTATTTATTTGAATTTGCTGCTAGTCATATTTTTCTGCCCTGACATTCGCAAATGCTCTGGTCCCATCACCTGCCCAATTGATATTCGCCTTAACTACGACTAACTACTCACGCCTTCATAAATCAAAAATTTAGGCCATAGGAGACTCTCAGATGACTGCGAAAAAAAAAAATTTTGAATTCCTTGGAGACTACGTTGAAAAACTATTTGATGCATCTCTGATAAATGTACGGAAGACATTCTCCGCATCGTCGGCACTGAACAAAGCTGATAGCCTGGTCAATGTCCACACAAGCATCGTTTCAGAAACATTGACGACAATAAAAGCCGGACAATCAAAATTTATTGCTGCACCGCATAACCATTTGGTTCTTAAAGAAATGTTCCTCAGAATCACTCAAATCTCACAGCATTTCATAGCTTCATCTCATCTAAGCAGCAATCAACTCGCACTCATGATCATCAACAGAACCGGGATCATACCCATTACACATCTTAGTCCATCAGTTGGAATTACCTCAATGCAGCCAGTGTCTTTGGTACGTAATTTCCGACCAGCGTCATCTCCGGCATACCTCAAATCACTTACCTTGAACAACCTCATATTTTACACTTACCTACAGACCCAGCCGTTAGATGCGTACACTTACTTCCAATGAAATTTTAATTCCCATTTGAATTCCACACATGAGGCAATTAATTACCTTTTAAGTTGATTAATACTCGCAGAGGTACTAAGGCCACTTTTAATGATTTCATTCTGACAACGTCTCGCAAACTCAATGATGCATTCCTCATCTTTTGAAAAATAAAAACAACAAATATTCCTTTTTATGAAAGTACTGGGATACCTTAAAATGTGTGCGTGTGTGCTTTATTGTGCTTCCTTTGCTTCAATAACTTTTTTTTTGTTATTCATTTCTTATGCCGTTATAATGGTATGTTTGGCCAGGTAAACAGAAGTGAAATGAAAGCATTTCTCACGTGAATTTAATTAGTTCACCCGTCAGTAGCATCGGAATCACACTGGAAAAATTAAATATCTAATTAGCCACGGAATTAACATGTTTCTCTAATTAGTTACATGCCATTAAATAATTGCATGTGTGCGCCTTCTGAAGAGATGAAGAAAAGGTGTCCATTACTTTCCATTTTTGCTGTTTTTTTTATATTTCTGCTTCTGTATCTTTATTTGAGTGATGTGAGGGAAACGAAGGAATGAAAGATTGAGTTAAGGTCAGCAGTGGATGTTAGTTGCAGAGTGCGAGAATCTGCTTAAGGTACAATGTAAACATTAATTACTGAAAAAATGCAGGTAGTGATTTTGAACATTTCAAAAAGTGTCTTGGTGTAGTAATACGACCATGAAATTTAAATGCCAGCAAATGTCAACACCCAACGAGTTCCTGAATTGAGCGCGCTCTGAAAATTCAGTAGTCCCATGAAGCAAAAATGTTGTCAACAAAGTTTTTGGGCTTATCTTAAGTCCTTTTTGAAAGTATCGATAATCGACCAATACTCGACGTTTGTTGTTTCAATTGCCAAGGAGCACTTAATGACACCGACGACTCAGATGGTTGTTGTCGGCTCAGTGTATTCACCACTAGAGCCTTTGTATAACGAACCTAAAAGATGATTGGCAGCACAATGGGCCTAGCTTTGGCCTAAGTGTACCAAATTTTCAAAAATATGTTTAAAACGCAACTATTTCTCTTAATGTAGTCTAGTTAGCTGTTTGTCCTCACTTGCCAGAACCCTAACCTTTATATTATTTTGTTGGTAAACGTACTAATGAGCCGTTCAAAGCATACTCCTTAAAACATAAAAATGAAAAAAATAATTTACATTCCACTTTGAAATACATAACGTTTTGTTCAAATAATTTAATCGTGTCAATCTTTATTATTCAGAGAAGTTATTGCAAATATAAAAGTTAATACTATACCAACTGCTTTGACACATAATTCCAAGAGTTGATCAGTTTGTGCACTAACCGGCACATTTTACGCATTTAATTCGAGCCATCACAATCTTTGTATTTGAAGTTATTTAATATGTTGATGTAGATATCAATCTTATGAGCGTGTAACGCGTTATACACTTACAACCTTTCTCAAAAATCTTGTTAGTTTGACGGCTTTTCCTTCCAAGAAAGAACTCATTGCTTGCAGACATTGCAGAAAATATTTTCATTCAAGGAAATGGTTATTGGTTTTCAGTGCGGGTGCCATTAACGCAGTTAATAGCTCATTGGAGGTGAACGAGGTAGCAAATTCTGCTCGCCCACCAGTGGTAATAATAATAGACAACCAGTTCTTAAGTTCTAAAGTTATGCCCCATTGCCCGGGTGCAGTGAAAAAGTAAGTAGTTGTTTGTGGTCATTAAGAGCCCACACTTTTAATGGGCGGAAAGATGGTGTAAAGAAAATTAATAGTTACTGGCAAAGAACCGGGGAGCTTCAAACTGCAAAATTGTTTTTAAAAGAATTAGCACATCTGCAAGCACTTGAACTTTTTCAGCAACCGCACTTATCCCACCCAAAAATAAATTAAGGCCAAGCGAGTTAACAGTCTCAAATTTCTGATATTCCAGGGGCATCGTCTTTTCATTGCTGCGTCAGTTAATGAGTCGTTCATCATTTGACAATAGGAAAGTCAATGTGCCGGTCAGCACACAACGGATCAATTCAATTTTGTTGTTTTAAAATTTTACAAATAAGTTTAAAGTTGTTTTTCTCAGCAACTGAGTTAAAAACAATAAATTGAAAAGATTGGAATATTAAAAGGTGTAAAAGGTATCAGCCCGATGTTGCGCACCATCGCCGTGATCAGAAAATCTCGTATGCACTTCACTGGGACAGCACATTGTAATTTTCCAGAAAGAAGCAGACTCGACTGAACTAAGTTAATAAAGAATCAGTCACCATTTGAGAAATAAACTCTTGCGTTGGTTTTTTAATTCGATCGCAGTTGGAACAGAGAGAGTATATAATGCATTGTTTACAACAGGATTTAAAAAATACTCTGATAATAATGTTTGACAAAAGTTTCTGCCAAGGTACAGTGTTTCTTTTCATCATCATCTTCTGTGGTCGCATAATCCACTAGTGGGGTTGCAGGGTCAATGCACGCAAACGAGATCTCCAGGCAACCCGATCCTTCAATCCTCCGTCGCCGACTCTAGTGTTTCTTTTTTGGTAGAAAAAATATTTATAAACAGTTGCTGCCTCGTTTTCGAAAGCCAATCAAAAATTGTATTGTGATTAAATTCTTTTACCCGAATTGTGCTTTAATATATTTTTTTTGACATGGACTGTTTTTGTTTTTATTGGAAAGATTTGACTGTGTACGATCTCGGTGGCACAATAAAGGTTAAAAAAAGCTGAAATCACTTTGATCAACTTGGATAACTACTCTCGTGGAAAATGAAAAAAAAAAAACAGGCCTTTTCCGATATTTAATCCCAAAAAACTATTGAGTTTAGCCGAAAGCCCTAGAATCTAGAGATAATTTGTATTAATGTGGGAACGTTTCATCAGATATTATAACTTGTTTCCCTCAGTTGCTTCCAGTCATCGTTCCTAGCTGCGTATAAAATGGATCGCGCCGTTTTTTTCTGCCTATTTTTTTCGTTTTATTAACCACCCGCGCTGTAGTGATCTGACCCCGTGATGTACTCTGCTGAATTGATTCTTTTTTTAAATTTTATTTTATTTTATTCTCTTTGAACTTTGAAATTTCTTTTCTTTATTGTTAATAAATTTTAATAATAGTAAAAATAATAAAAAAAAATTTATGAAATTATTGTAGTTCTTGTCCTTTAATGCGATGTTTTTGAAATTAATCAAAGGCTAGTATCGAGTAGGTTAATAAAAGCATATGAAGACAAATTTTATCCTCACAGTGAAAAGAAAAGTCATTATGTTAAATCCCCTGCAAGACCTCAAAATCAAAGTCCCTTGTCTTAGTCTACAAACTGATCATGTCATAAAGAAATTAGCAGAAGACGAAAATTTATTTGACCAACTGTTTCGAAGAATTTTAACTGGTCGCCTCTTCGTGATTATATACCTTGAATAGCTAATATAGCCTACGTGAGCCGCGAATGCTCATGGCAGTCACTTAAACCTAAGACCTAAGACCTCGACTGGAAAAATAAGAATCATCTCAAGTCAAATAGGTCGAAAAAATCAATCAATTTATGAATGGCGAACTATGAATGGAAGATTTCATCCAGTAAAAAACTGAAATAGTTTATTTCACTGAACTTCCACCCCTTTTTTTGGCTCTTCGAAAGCCTCAACAACGGACGTTTACAATTTCAATGTATTGAGCTTAAATTCTAGAAATTCTGGTTTGAGTTTTTTAATCCCATCTGTTCCAATTATAATTCGTTTAGACAAAGTCAACTATCCGACCAAGTGCATACGTCTCGTTGTTAGCACTCAATCTCTGGCTCACCACTCTCACTGACAAAGAGTCCCACCTTCCCCCTAATACCGTGGAATTGTTCTAACTCACTGCGCCGTGTCTTCTGCGTTTTGTTACTTTCTTACGCATCAAAACTCGGACAAAGGGCAAGTCGTAACAGCGCTAGTCGCCACGACTTAGAACCTCTGCAACTGGGCTTTCACTTTCTCCACCTGGACTTTATGCAATCGTTTCCAGAACATTAAGCGTTCATCCAACAAATTAAATTGTGGACTAGATTTAATCTGGCCATCCACTCGAATCCTCTGCTCGTCGATTAGGCGCGAATTCAGTTGCGTGCAAAGACGGTTTTCTTTGTTTTTTCCTCTACATCGAATGAATGACGAGGTAGCCGTGCACAAAGCCAGCGAAGTAAAAGTGAGTATTAATCACAAAACTTTCCATTGGCAAAATGTTTATACGACAAATTGCAATTGGATCCTCCGGCGAATTTTCCCTTTGAATTTATCCCGCTTCAATCACAAACTAATTCGAGTATTGTTTCGTAGTTGGCAGAATAAACTTTAAAGATATGTCGGTAGATTTTTTATTTTTTTGAGTCAGTCCGTCCACTTGAATTATTATTCAAAATATTATCCGTTTAATTATTCAATAGCCCTTAGCATAATTGTGATACTTTGAAGTGGTTGTATATATGGGGCTCAAGTGTGTTGGTTTTGGGATGTGAAGTGTGTTTTTCTATCAGAATTTTGGATATTCAAACATGTGTTGACCTTGTAATTGGTTAGTAATTTATAAACAAGCTCTACCGATCGAAGACAGTGACACGTCCGATCCAAAATGTAATGCCATGTAAATTTTAAATGAGTTCTCAAATGTATACTGTCTGATTTCAATTTGTAAATAGGTGTTAACTTAAGGCCAAGTAAGTTTGTGTTCTGTTCCGTGTGTGTTTAAGCTTTCCTGGCGACATCTGATGTTTATTTTGAGCAGAGACGTTTGTCAAAACATGGGGAAAGCGTCTTTTGGTTAATTTTGTGGCTAAAATAAACACATGGCAATGAGTGGGTTTCAATTAATTTATCGGAATTTTATCTTAAATGCGATATCATTATTTTTTGTTGGGCACGCATTTTGTGGTAGAAGAATAATAACTACAATAACTACGGAAGCGGTTTCTCTTCCGTTTTGCATTTTTCAATGTTTTCTTATTAATTATTTAAAAGTTTGAATGATTCAGTACAACGCCTACGTACATTTCTTGTTAGTTTTTTTGTTTTGAGCCAGTAAGTGGCAAAATTTAGCTTACTGAGAATGCGCCGCGCACTTATTTCGTAAGCTAAATCCATAGACACTTTTCATTTGTCTATTTTTTTAAAGTTCAGCATGGCTTACTTACGGTTCCGCGTTACTTTTCGTACTGCAGTTTTTTATGTGAATACCAAAATTTGGATTTAGCTGCGTACCGGGATTTAGTAGGTTTGAGTGACTGCTACGAATATTCGCGGCTCACGTAGATCATTGGTTGGCACATTGACTGGGCTTTAGTAAATAAAAACAGTTTGGATCTTCAATACTTCTACTTTACCTATTACAATTGCAAACAATTTTCGTATATTGTTTAACACCGACGTAGAAAGTGTATCACCTTCGAGCCCACAGTCATCGTGAAACTTGAAACTAAAACCAAAACGAGCCCTTTTGTTTCTTTGTAAACAACACTGCGTCCCAGTCCCTTGTCTCAGCTTGTCTGCTAAAAACTGGCAAAACATTTCAACCTGTTTTCGTCACTGACAAGGTCATAACCACGAGCTGTCAAGCAACTGAAAAACATTTGCTAAATATAGCCTTCAACTGACTGCACTTGTATCTGCTGGCCATTACAGAAATTCCATAAATTTTCAAACTCAGTGCAAGTTATTTCCCAGAAAAACTTCCCATTTCCTTTCCCAGCGAGAGACGAAAACGAAAGAAACATATCTTTTATAGACGAAACAAAAACAGACAGATACATTTTTATCGAAAGGAACTTGTTTTGACATAAACCAACAAAACGACACACTACCCACCTAGTGGCATTCCATTTAAAATGATTCACAATGTTTTCTTGTGTGCAGATAAATCGCTTCAACTTCCAGTAGTCTCGCCCGGTGCCCACATTCCGCCCAACGACGACAATGACAGCAGCCAAGACCACGACAAGCGCAACGAGGAGTATGAAAACTAAAAAAAAACAACAACCGATGCTCATAGGAACGCTGTTCCAAGATGCGCCCCAGCCCAGTTATGTGTTCATCAAACCTTCGCACAGAATGATAGCCCAAAGATACACACAGCTGTCAATCCGATGCGATTGCGAATGCGAATAGGTCTTGACAATGAATGCGACGACGACTTCCACAAATGACAATAAAACAGATTGCCAAGGCTTCGTATAAATTTCACTCTGCACTGTTGCCCCCGCACGCCACCCCAGACGCGAAGACCGCACCCAAATGTGTGTAAATGGGATTAGTCAGTTGCTTCGCCTGTCATAACTCATTCCGCGTATTCATGATACAATTAAATGCCACATGCAAAGTATCTGCGAGAGTGTGTGCGGCCGGGTAGTTTATTATTTATCGCATCTGCGCATGGTGTGCATGCGATCTCGCGAAGAAACCTCGTTCTGTTAGCACCACCGTGCTCAGCTTCTAGATACACTTCGCAAGATAACTGTTAACTGCCTTTAAGTACGACTTGCCGTACTAACGACTAACCGTACACACCAAAAGAAGGAGAGTGCTAGGGAGCACACCTAATTAGACACACAGAACCAGTTCGAGAGTGCGTCGTCGTTGTCGTCGTCTCCCCGGGTCTGAATGGTCGCCGGAGTCGTGCCGGACCGATATCGGTAACCGTAAGCCGTGCAGATTACAGGCGGGGAGACGTCAATCATCATCGCGAAATGTGCTCCGTCGGATGAATGGTTTGCCATGCAAAGCAATTTTCCCGACAACGACCAGTCCACCTTCGTCTGGTCTCTTGAGAGTGCGATTAGAATGCGTAGCTTGGTGTGTGCAGTGCTCAGGTGAAACATGTGGTAGATTCTTGCTTCGGGGAGTGGACGACAACCGCGATACGTGTTGATTTGTGTTCTTGCACTTGGACTGAGATGGGCTGTTGAAGTTTCTTTGTTCGCTCGTGGATTTAATGAGCGATTTTGGTCTGCGCTGGTCTGAAGTTCAATATCAAATATTGGACTGGCTCATTTGCGTTTGGCGTTTGGCCAGTGGCATAATCGGCTTGTTTTTTCGGTTCAAAATGCAGCCGTGACCATGTAACAATTCCGAATTTATGAAAGAAACCAAAAAAATAAACTGGGCGAGTGTGTTGCGTGCCTTGGAATGTTGGTACATTTGGTTGAGGGTCGATGTTAGTTAGTAAGTGGCTGCTGCGTGGCACATGGTCAGCAAGGCGATTGGTTTGAAAGGTGACCGGCTAAGTCGTGCGAATCAGAATTTCAAATGGTTGCCTTAGTTCTCACAACCGAGTTGGTAGTAAATTGTGAGGACGTGAATCACAGTCTAACAAGACTTTGAACAAGTAGCAAAACCAAAAAAAAAACAAAAAAAAAAAAAATACTCAAATCAAACTTTTATAATTATTCCATAAAGTTTGTTTTAACTAGTTAAGAGTGCAAGGAAAAGGCCATCGATTCTAATAAATATACATGTTGCTGAAGTAAGTGTAATAAGCATGTACTACATAAACGTAGTGCATTCTTGAGTAAAAAAAAGTGCTCGTGATCAACATTGGACCACATTAATATCAGAAAAAAACTTCACTGAAGTTGTATAACCAAATTTAGACTCTATGTCGGTCATTTCTCAAATAGCATTAGGCCAAAAATTGAATCATCTTCACAACTTGTTGTTAATTTATCTATCTAGTCCTCTTTTTTTTCAACCAGTACATACCCTCCTATATCCTCCTCCTAATAAGTTGAGGCTTTTGTCCAATTTTTCTCGTTCACTAAACGGTAAACCACTAACAGTTAGATAAAGTTCAAACAAATGATGTATTTGAAGATATTTGAAAAAAAAAGTTAGTATTAGCGAAACCGTTGGTACTAAAAGTAAATTTAAAAAATTAGTTTTCTTTTTAATCTTTAATTTGGGTATCGTTAAAAAGAGGGTGGCAAACAGATCAAAGTTATAGGACGGTAACCACATTATGAAAGAGCTATTAACCCACAAACTTCAGAAATATTTATTTTAGACGGTATTCTTATTTTATAAGTTGGTGGATGGAAAAATTTGGAAACAATTTGGCTAGCGATGCGGTTGCCTTCCTGACAGAATTCAAGGCATACCACTGAAATCGTGATGACAGGGACATGGGTGCCACGCAAACCAAATAAATATAGCCCTTTCCGTTCGAAGAAGCAGAAAGCAATTAGAAAGAAATGCTTTGCGCGTAAGTGTAACTCGCACATGACAAATTTTTTTAATAGTTTTTCAAGTCAATTTCTTCAAATAAAACTTTAGAATCACTTAAAAAAGAGGGGAGTTTTTGTATTAAAACACCTCTCAGTAGAGCTTAGCTTGTCAACCTTTCATGTGTTGTTCGTGTACAACATGAATTTCATCGAATTCAATCGAAAATTCTGGTGTTATTATAGTCAAACTGTAGTAATTTTATTCTGAAACCCGATTTTAGACCAAAAGTGCAAAAAAACTGTGATCTTTTACTTTGTTTTTGGTGAATAGAAAAAAAATATTTTTCCTCCGGCTGTAATTGGACGTAACTGCAATGAGATGATAACCCAATAATTCCCATGAATAAAAATATTTTGCATAGAGCTCCTTCATTGCTTTTGAATTTAGTTTAGCTTTCGTAAATGCAACCTACTCGCAAATTTTTTTGGTTTTCTATGAATTGAAAAAAATTGTCAATTCCTTTTTTAAGTATCAAATTAAGCTTTAAAGCACTTTGCTCAAACCTTGTTATTAAAATTCTGGTCAAATTTTGCATTACAACTTAAACTTCTTATTAAAGAAAAACACAAAAAATCAACATCGTGCCGTTACATTTGTGACTGTGTGTCAACAATTCACTCTCTCTTAAATTTAACTTTAACGACACGAAAAAAGTAAATACCTTCTGTTCCATCATCAAAACTCAGCATCAATGAATCCACAATCTAAACTAGCTTCAACAGATTTCCAAACACCAGAAAATCTTACCAATTCCTGTGTGGTCCAACAACCTCTCATCGGAAAGTTCACTGCCCCCCACATTCAAGTTCTTTGACCACCATCTCCAACTGTAAACAAAGGCTTTCCTTCGTTCACTTTAATTGCCCAAACAAACAAAATTATGAATTACACGAAGATAAACAATCTGTTCCAAGTAATTGGCTTACTCTCAGTCACATACAGTTCGTGCGACTTGGTTTTGTCTAAATGAAAATATCTTTATTTAATTGTTCACATATCTATTACTCAGTCAAAGTGAAAAGTAATTCATCAAAGAGTGAAATTGGCATAAATTCATGATAAATCTCAATTAGATGGCTTTTATTCGTTTGTCAACAAAGGCCGGCGGGAAAGATACAAAACGTCAAAATAAAAAAAAAATCCATTACGCTACTTTACGTTGTGACAAATTTAGATCTTGGCTGTTCATGATCTGCGGTGAAGTTTGTTAGCAAAGAGTGAAAAGAAAAACAAGACCTACTCAAAAAAACAAAAAATAGGTTGAGGCCATAGTCGCTCTTAAGAAAGCTGCTCTTGTTATTTATTTTTTTGTTCTTTTATTTTACACTTTGTGAAAGCGATAAAGTCGAAAACCTTAAAGACGGACAAAAGCAAAGTGAGCATACACAGAACCTCAAAGAAAAATATGAAAACCTCCGAAAAACAAAAACTGGAACATTTAAGATACTCTCTGCTCAGCCTCAATGTAAACTGAGGAGTAATTAGCTTTCACCAGCGTTGAAGACAAATAAATTTAAATCTCTTTACAGACATGGGCAATCACTTACAAGAGATACAAAGAGAAGAAAAGGTCTTCCGGCTGAGACTGTCTGTGACCTTAGACGAGGGTTGGTTCAAGGACTGATGGGCAATTCAATGCATGAGTGTTCCATGTGTAGATAACTAATTAATTAGCCGATCAAATAGTTTTGCAAACAAATAACAGCAAATCAATAAATTCCAAGTTAAGTGTCAAAAACGGATAATTTTTTGCAAACTCCCATGCAATTAATTGCCGAAAAATTCATGGATACGAACAGCTTAAAAAAACAAATGTCCATGTCGAAAAATTGAGCCATATAATTACAATATCAAATTCTTTCACAGTTCGTGGTTTAAGTGAATGGCATTTATGTGGAATTTCTGAAATTTTACGAACCCAAAATGGACAGTAAGCAAAAAGCGAATCAAGTTTCATTGGTATCATAGAGTGTTGTTATTTTTTCAATGTTTTCAGCTAAACTACGAAGGAGAGTAATCTGTTGAAAACACCAGAAATGCATGCCATTCATTATTCCAATTGAAATAATAACATCGAAATGTCAATCGTTTGGCAACATATTAGTCCCCACCTAAAAGTAAATTAGGTGTATTGATTGGCAGTCATAGCACAGCGGGATTGGTTAGCTAATTTTACTTCCGAAAATGGCAATCAGGATTATTGGTTCATACCAATTTTTGATTTAAACGAAGTCAGGAAGAATATTTGATATGCATCCGAAAAGAATTAAGTGCTCTTTGACGTCGTATTTTAAACGCACTTTTAGCTTTCTGCTAGTTTAATGATACTTGTCAAGCATCCAGTAAGTCTTTTTAAGTCGGAAGCTGGTAAGGTAATGAGAGTACTCATTAACAAAGTCGTTACATCAGATGTCAAAGAAGTCCTGAACAAAAGAAACATCCGGACGATTTATTAGGAATTTCGAACAACGATTTATTAGGAACATCGAAAGATTCTTATTCAACAGATCTCATTCTTTCTTGTGGATCACGTCCATAGTGATCCACATTAAATTGAAGACATACTGGACTATCAAACTCAAACATACCGTCATACCGTTTTCGTTCAAACATACCGTCATTCACGGAAATGGGTTCGGGTTGTATTTTATTCCTGGAGACAGTCCGCCCTATGCCACGCTCACATGATGATAGGTATCACATTGACGCCTGCTGCTGCCAAAGTTGGTAAACCCACTAAGCCAAGACCGAAGGTTGCTAACATAACACAAACCACGTCGTCACGATGTTTCCACCGACCGACTGACCTAATCCCAGTTATAAATCAAAGCGATTTAAAATAACCCAGCGCCAGAGTGATTCCAAGGAGACCCACCCAGAAAATCAAGCAGATACCTGGCGCTATTCAATTAACACTGTCACATGTCGCATGGCTCCTGCTTCAATCATCCATCAACTTTGGTACAAAACGACTTATCAGTGCACGTCCTACCACGCAAGAACTCACATTTTTTTTAATCCAAATCAATCAACCGGCGTGGAGACGAGACACTAAGCCGACTAAAAAGTTCATCAAAATGATGAATTGCCATTAAAGCCTTAAACTACAATTCATTTTATTCTACGCAGCACACCCGTGTATCTAGATGGATGTGTCCCTGATGACGTTTGGTTTGATTTTCCAATTTTTTCTTACAAAACTCAATTTTATGGATTTTAACCCAATTACGGAACGGCAAATAGTTTAAGCATAAAATTATATTAATATTAATATTCCACCACTCGCACTCGCCATGCTCACGCCAGTAGGTCATCAAGTTGTGTAGCGTTGTCAGTTTAATGTTATCACCGGGCCTGTGTGCTACCTGTGATTCACTTAGTTTTTCCGGTAAATCAATTATCCGGGCATACAGCTCGAGGCAAGACAAAAGCTGTCTATTTGATGGATGCATCAAATTCATTTTATTTTAACAATTACACTAGACGTCGACATCGAAGTGTAAACAAATTGGTAAAAAATAAAAACTTCTACAAATCCATTATGTTCTTGTTCTTTTTTTTTTGCAAAAACGCTTTTGTTTTTCACCGCTCCACAAGAAGATTGATGAATTAAAGTCACGGTTTGATTGATTCCTTAACAACGAAGAAAAAAAAATTCTTCGGTCTCTGCAAACTGTCAAAACAATTATGCAAAG
Organism: Syritta pipiens; assembly: GCA_905187475.1. NCBI lineage: Eukaryota > Metazoa > Arthropoda > Insecta > Diptera > Syrphidae > Syritta > Syritta pipiens. The sequence continues at coordinate 32,606,904 of LR994572.1, read as the reverse complement.
AGTAGTCCTTATCGGGCGGAACACACTGGAACGGCGATGTGATAATATCGTGGAGCACACAGATTCATTTTCCGCGTTGTCATTTGACGTGATCGCACGGTTGACAATTTGGAATGAGTTTGAAAGGTGCGACAGTCGTCAGAGTCGAAGGGCAAGTGGCTGGTCGATCGGGGAGTGCGATTGAGGTATATTTAAATTAGTAAATTTCTCTAACTTTCACTTTAGCAAGTTTGAGGGGACATTGTTAAGAAGCTTTTCCCCAAAATTTCTCGGCATTTAAGATTCTAAAAAACGAGATTAAAGTACACAAGGGTTAATTGTAATTGTCATTAAGATCGCAGGTCAACTATGGAACATGTATGAAATTTGATGAAAATCGTTCATTCATTCAATGCTTTAACAGCTGCATCTCTTAGCATCTCTGAGCAGGCTAAACAAAGCAACACATTTACCGGGCGCTGAGAAATCTTTTTGCAGTATTTAGCACGAACCCTAATACACCACATCTCTCTCGCATTTGGTGCCAAGTTCATTGATTGCTTCTGTTTCACACGTAATTCAACTGCACTTCTTAAAACCATCCATGTTGTCCTTTGCTAGTTTTAAGTAAATCGTCCTCCATAAAAACCAAATTGCTAAGATCAGTCTGAGCAAAATGAAATCGTTGCACACAGTGCGCGTTCAAGACAAAATGGTTTCAAATGGTTGCAAGCATTTTGAAAGGATTCGTTACATTTAAGTACAAGTACACAAAATGATCAAGAAGTACAACTCAAAGTTGGACATTAAATTTGGAGCAAATCGCAGCCTTAAGACTGCGTTCTTTTACAACTCTGATGAAAGTAAGACTACGGCAGTACTGCAAAACAATTGTGAACAAGGAGTAGTAATAAATTAATATATTGCCATACTTACATTGAATAACTAATACAGTACCTACACCACACTAAGAGAATGTACCTGATGTCAAGCTCCTTGCTGAGAGGGCGTCTTACGAACACTTTCCCATCGAAACCCATCAATTTTGATTCGTCACTCCACCATTTCTGTTCTTGAAAGCAATAGGTTTGTTAGGTTTACCAGTGAAGTAGTCATTTCTAATTTGTCACAACTGCAATTGCAAAATTAAATTTACCTACTGCCCATATGCCCAATATATTGAAGAAATATCGCGCCAAATTGTCATAAGCGACACAATGAAAATTTTACAGGAGATGATTTTCTTTGGTTTTTGTCCGAGCTAAGAAACATTGATTCTTAATTTTCTTTTCTCTGTTATTTATAGCTGGAATACTTTATTTGAAAAAAATCAATGACGCAGAAAGACGCGTAATCGAATAAGCTATCAAACTGTATCATTAACTCATTTTTGCTAGTTTTGGGCGCGATGTTATTTGTCAATTTGTTAAGCTACATTCTTTGAAGTTGCTTATTTCACTTTTTTTTATAGGACAATTCAATTCAGATGATGATGTGTTCAAATATATAGACGGGCTGTAGTTTATATATCATAGACAATGAAGAAAGTCGAACTTTAAGTTCGCCGCCGATCTCATACACATAACATAATCCAGCTTAGCGAACATAATTCTCTTTAACGTTTTTTTCTTGGCAGACATCCAATCTAGATCTAGCTCTTTTTCAGCCTAGACTCGCCGACAGTTGTCATCGCCAACGAAACTGTTGACATAATTCCCTTTTCCTCTCAGTGTTCTAGAAATCCAATAAAATTCCTCCATTCCAACCTCTAAGCAGCATACTGATTTTGAATCTTTCATTTCACATTCCTTCGCTGAAAACCAAAAACAAAACCGTTAAAACAATTGCACACTAACTTTAATCTGTACATCCGAGCACTTCGAATCATAAAGTAACGTCTTCGTCGAGACGCAACCTATCGGCGTTCTAATTTCTTTTGTTTCGGACATCCCCGGAATAGATAAACATTTTGTTAACATGCAATGTGTCGGTTAAGCAAAGACTCAGAGAATGAGAAATCGCTGGCACACAATTGCTTTGAAAGAGCAGTCTGAAGGTGTCAACAAGAGATATAACGTGTTCAATGTCAACCCGATGTCTGTGGGACGTGAGTTGCATTTAGATTTTTTTAAGTATTTTTGGAAAATTGTATCGAAAACGTTCTCGAAAAATAGGACAGCGTTGTTTTTATCGTATTCGTGTTTTGTTTCTCCTTTTATGATCTCTTATATAACTGTCCTTGGGATTCGAGGTGTGACCCCAAAGTCGAGAGGAGTAAAAGCAGATGCCAGGTGTTGTGATGGTATGTTCTATCCACTTTCATGATGATTGCTTCAAAACAAAGTTGTCTGTTTTGATATGCAAAAAGATAGCACGAGATACAGAGAATTGCAATACCGGTATAAGCGTGCATTTTTACATGTAAATGAATCCCTTTCCGAAATCAAATATTACTCTCGGTAATATTAACGTTATTTAAATATTTTTGTTACCAATTACCGACTGATTATGGTTACACATTTATTTACTTAACGTGTGTTTTTTATTGAAATGCAGAGAACTGGTTTACCAATAATTTTAGTCATTGCAAAAATACCCGGTAAACAGTAAAAACAAAACGCAGAAATTTAATTGGGATTGATCAGCAGGAACTATAAATTCCTATCTACCTCAAGTTCGTATTTGTTTAGACATAAACCGTAATTAAAGCAAGCCCACGGCAATTCGTTTGAAGTGCATATGTGCGGTTTTTTTTTAAATTGACTTCAGAACGGCGGAAATGGTTTTTAAAACATAAAAATTAATTAGATTGTAAAAAAAAAATATTTGGCGAAAATATCCACCTCTGTATATGGCCAAAGTTTAATTTGGCGGTTTTTAATGTTGATTGGTAAGTCATAGATTTGAATCTATTGCAGTTGCAATTGAGGAGGGCGTACTTAGCAATAAAACGGGGAAAGTTCAGGTTTGGATTTAGTTGTAGGCGCCGGGGTGTTTAAAAGGACCAGAGAGATAACATTTTTTTGGTGTAGATATCAAAGGCATCTTCTTGAATTGAAACTACATAAAAATGGTAGTCATAAATATTGGATTTGAATGAATTGTTCCACTTCCATAACCAGATTGAAAGTTTACAACCATGGTGATCAAGTCAAAAAAAATTTGCTAACGTTTTTTGCTATTTTGGATCATTACATTGGCTATAATGTCTAATCAGACCTGAAACTCACAGAGATCCATTTTAAGGTCTTGGCCTACTGTTGATCGTGCAAGAAAAGGAATTAAATGCGAACAGCAAATGTATTATATTTCACCCACTCAAATCGAATTTAGAACAAATGAAAAAAAAAAAAGAAATTAGCTATAGATGAAACAAAAAAATAAAATTTTAGGGGTACAATATATATTTGTATATCTGGTCCGCCTTGGAAGCGATTACCTACTTCATTGGAAAGGTGGGACATTTATCAGCAATAATTAGTATGCAACAGGGTCTGTTTTAGACAACAACATTGATTTTTGCCTCTTCGAAAATGTCCGAATTCGTCTTAAATAAACAGCATTTACGGGAAGTTTTGATTTTTTTTTTAATTGGAAGAAAAGTGCAGTTGAAGCCCATCGAATGCTTGTGGAAGTTTATACAGATTACAATGAAATCTTGGAAAAACTGGGTGTACCAATAACCGCTATCACACTCATTTTCGATCAGCTGTTTAGTGTCAAATTTGAATAATCCATGAAAATTATTTGAATAAGTTGTTGAATGTAAACCTATGAAATCTTCAAAAAGCATCTCAAGTTTATCAATGTTGTTTGTGCATTTAATAGAATATGCCTTCATTTTCGCGTCCAAGGCTACAAAAATGTTCCCTAGAATGAATTTGAAGACCAAGAAGAACAAGAAGACACAGCAATCACCAATACACAGCAGAAGCACGTAAAAAGTTTATTAAATTTATTTTTTAAGGAATTATTAAATATTATTAAAAACAAAATAAAAAAAACTTTCGATATTCATATATTTAGTTTTACTGCTCTTTATTCGGCGTCGTCACTTCATATCCTTCATCTTCCTTCCCTTCATCTTCGGTCAGAGCTGTAAATTTTCAAGTACCACTTAGTTACTTGGATGGTAAATCCAAAAGTACTTAAGTACTTTATAACTCTGTCTTCAGCTTAGCTCCAATTTTTCTCTGCAGGAACTCTTCTTGTGTTTTGTTGTATTTTCGATTTTCTTTAATCTGCATTTCCTTCAAATCGCACAGTTTGTCGATTCAAAAAATTTATAAATACTTACACTTATTACAAAAGAATAATCGCTTTCTTATACTTCGACGTAACTTGTTGTAGAAGACGGCAAATTGCCGTTTCATTTGTATTCGGTGATACCAATTATCATGAACTTCGAAATTTGTAGCCGACTTTTCACTGCGAATGAATTCTGTGAAAGGTTTTCCGGAATTCGTGGCAAATTGTCGATAACGAATTCGTGATAGGGGTGAATACTTTTTTTTACTCACTCACTGTGTATAAGTAATTTTTAACACGAACATTGGTGCCAGCTAGATCATGATTACTACCTTCCGTTAATTGACACTCTTAATCGAGAGTTAAAAAAAAAAACATGCACAGCCATTATCGAAAAAAAGTTGAGAAATAAAAATTTCAGAATTTGGTTTCGTTCCAAAGAAATAACGACATCTTTATAGAATACTTGGGTGTCCGTCTGTCTGTCTGTCCGATTCACAAAAACGCTTATAACTTTTGAGTCGTTAGTTAAGAATGAAATTTGGAATGAAAGTGTATCTAGGCAACACAAAAATAAATAATGAATTTTTTTTCTTTTCAAAATACAATTAGCATAAATTTAACCAAAATTAAATTCATTCTCGTCATTTTATATCGAGCGGATTGGGTCTTATTTGAGTTTCCTCTTAAAAGATGTTTTCAAAATGCTCGTAAAAATCATAAAAATCACGACGACTTTCTACTTCGTCGATCAAAATTAAAAACGCAAACAATTTAAATTGTAACAAGTGCTGGTATTTATTATGAAATTTTTTTTTGTCTTTTTTGTTTTTGTTTTTTCATTTTAATTTTCTTGTAAAATTACATCAGTTTATTTTTCGTTTTATGAACTTTTCTTACTCTTATCAACTACACTATCGTATAAGACTAGCTTTTGTTGTTCAACTATGGCTCACAATTATTCCTCCCATAATTGTTTCGTATACATAATTTTTCTAATTATTACCTTTTTTTGTGGATACAATGTAGTTATGATGAGTAACAATGCGTGTGTTATCATAAATTGAGCCGTCCAGAGCACACATCGATTAATTCCACTAAACAAAAATGTGAGAAAACCGATTTTATATTTACATTCGCCATTGAAACACTACGTTTTATTCAAATAATTGTCTTTTAGTGATGGTAATCTATATTATTAGAGAAAGATATTGTTATGACTTTACCAAGTGCTGTGACACTTAAATCTAAAATTTTTCAAAAAGTGGAGTTAATTAATCTGTGCACTGAGCGGCTCAGTTATCAATCAATTAGAATCCATTTTTTTCTACTAAAATTATAAATACTGCATCATAGGGGTTGTTGGCTGTTGTTTTTTTCTTGGTTTTTAAATAAAAATTAACAGATAACAATGCTAAACACTAATTATTCATATTCTCGTCAGCAAGGGGGTTATTTAATTTAATTCCTTTTCATTTTTTTTTTTTAATTAAATTTACTAATTATGAGGTATGCCCTGAGTTATGTAACTTATTTTTATTTACAGCTTTTGTTTGCATTCTCTGCAAAGTTAAACATAAACGTCTCTGTTAGAATTGCTTTGTCTCAAAATTGACTCATAGGGGGCAATAGTGCTGCCGCAGCGGAGTTCTGAATCGTCGCAGATGAACAGATTCCACAACGCGTTTTCTCATCCGAGATGCGAACCACGGACTAATTCGACTCTCGGCTGTTTTCACTACTACCCGCCAGGGTACTGCAGTCGAGCGTAATGGCCGCCGAATTGGAGAGTGTATTCGCTGAGCAGCCGATGTTCGGCGACAGAGTTCTGTTGCTGACGCTGCTGTTATTGTTGCCACTATTGCTGTTGTTGCCGGCAGTGTTGCTGCTGCCGCTGTTATTATTGTTGTTGCTATTGCTTTGAGCTAAGTGAACACTCGGGGATGATTGCTGTTGATTTAAGACGTCTGCCGGTATAAGGCCTTCTTTCACTCGTTTCTTCTGCTTCATCCGTCGATTTTGAAACCATATTTTCACCTGTAAAAAAAGAGTCGCCTGTAGAAAAGCGTCGGTTGGATCTGTCGGTGAATTGAACTCACCTGAGTTTCATTGAGCTGCAGTGTGTTGGCGATTTCGATGCGACGGGCTCGTGTTAGGTATCGATTGAAATGGAATTCCTTCTCGAGTTCCGTGAGCTGCTTATTGGTGAAGTTGGTACGTCCTGAATTGTTGTTGTTGCTCGCCGCTGCACCATTGCCCATAAGCAGCAGGGGGTTGGTTGTCTGGCCCGACATGCCACCACGGCAAATGTCCAATTGCTGGCCATTCATTTGGTACTCGTGTATGGTGGCAGGTAATTTTGGTACTGAAATGGAAACCGAAAATTCGTTTATTTGTGTGTTTTTGTGGTTTTTTTTGTTTTTATTTTACGGGGATGAATAGGATGAGGTTTTGTGGTTTTTTTTTTTTGGGAAAAGAGGACCTGTTGCGGAGGAGAGGAAGAGATTAGGACTTGAAGTCGACGCCTGCGGTTTGAATTGTTTGGAATCGTGCGGCGTGTTTATGGTGGGCGAAGGGATAAGGCGAGGATTATAATGGTTGTGTTTGGCCACAGAGCAATTGTCAAGGGAAAGGATTACCTCCCTGGAGAGCGTGGTGAGCGGGCAGATTATTTTCAATTTTGGGAAACTCTTGTTATCTGATGTAATGGAATTATCCTGATGGCAATTAATCCATTTAACAGTTAAATTGGTTTAAGGAGTGATACCGATAGGTTTGCTCCTTTCTCGGATAGTTTTAAGGCGATTGAGCGAATGTTGAGTGCGATCTGTGATACTGTCATATAATCAATGAACGTCTCTAACAAACACATATTTTGAGGGGTACGAATTTATGTACATTCACAAAAGTTTGCGGCCTTTTTTCCCAGATTTCTCCGTCGTACGCAAACTTTTGTGAAGCACTGTGAGTCAGAATTTGCTCACAGTCTTACAAAATCTGAAGCGCTTGATTCTGAAGCTTGATTTTGAAATATGTTTGAAGGAAAAATAATATAAGTTTCAGTATTATGTTTGAAGCATTTGAAAACGCTTTGAATGTCCTTTTCTTTCATATGGAAATAGGTAGTTTGGGGGTCTTTTTTTAAAAAAAAAAACTGACTGAATGTTTTTTTTTCTAATCCTAGACCTTATTAAGACTAAATTTCGATGCACAGAAAAATAAGATAAGATAAATAGAAGTTTCAGTCTTCGAACTACGAACTTTAAGGGAGCAGGTCTTACTAGTCACACGGGCCAAACGCAGATGTCGTTGATTTGCATATTTTAAAATCATTTCTGAAACTAGATGATTGCGGATAGGTTTTTTCTCTCAAATATAACACCTTACTTTTCCCTAATTAGTTATGTGCCACTCCATTTCACAGACGGTAACTTCACGTCGAAGTCATCATCCCTTCCAACAGTTCATTACACTTTGTGCTTGTCAGCTTCACCTGACAAAAGGCTGGGTCTTTGAGTTCTCTGATGTCATCATTTACTTGTGCGCATTTGACGATGACTTATTGTTGTGTCGTTGACGTTGGCTCCCAATGACATCTGACTGATCTTATCACAATATAGTCTAAAAGAGATACAGAGGACTGTCTGCACAATTTCCAAAGGATCGGAGATTTGTTGGCACATTTTTGATGCTCAGGTCTCAGAAGTGAATCAACTCAAAAGAAGTTGGCTCAATTTGGTCGTCATATTTTTCCGAAAATCTCTGAAATATTTAAAAATTCTTAATAGAAAATATCTTTACTTTTTAGCTATCGATATTTCAATGTGGTGATCTGCTTATTCTTAGAATGCATAAAACAGCTTTCAAAAATCAACAGAAGTTTTCTTGGCTTCGAAAGATTGTAGTCGATCTAAGGATACTAACAAAATTGTAGTGTTAAGCGCTTTGCCTTTAAAATCCAAGAAGGAATCTCTTTGTCATTGGGAAAATAATGAAGACTGGACGGTCCTTGGAAAAAGTAAAAAGTTATTAAAACGCAATCCAAGATAGTGTTAAAACGCTTTCTTTTATTTTTTGTCCTCGCCAAAAATTGGTCCTCAAAAATTTAACTGTCAATTTAAATACATTTCTCAGATTTTTAAATTTTTGCCTGGTTTATCTACACTCATGGATTTGGATCCAACCTAACCTAATCGACCACCAGTTGGCCGCCATTTGAAACACCTACGCCTATCGCGTCTGATCAACAATCAGCAACCGTGTAAACAAACAGAGCGCTTCCTTAAGAGCACACATCAAATAAACCTTCTTCCCGATTTCCATCAAAGTGTTTCTTTTCCAAAGTTTACACAACGCGATAGCATGGCTTCCTTTTTATTACCGAAGTAATTACAACGCCTATCCAACTACAGGCACAATGCAACAGTAACAGAAGCTTGAAGTGCATTGGCGCCTTCTTGGAGCCCGCACCGCACAACCGAACCCTCCCAGTTGTGGAACACGTTTAATTGTCGCCACAAACACACGCACACGACCCTTATCAATGTTACAACAATGTCAAACCAACCCGATTAGGAAAACAAATCTCAAGTGTCTCGGCACGGAGTTTTCCCAAGTGTAACTTTCATCAAATCCCCAATCGGGGGTAACCCTATCTTCGAAACCAAGGCGGCGGCAGCGGCGGCGACAAAGCCGTCAACTCTGACACAATTGGCGCCATTGCAATGACACATCGACTAGTGAAATTAACAGTTATTGAATTAGTGCTTGTAATGAAAGTCGTCCCCGAATGCAACACCAGCATTCGTCCCTCTGTCCACCGATAAAGCCTGTCGATCACGGACGCGCATTTGCGTACAGCATTTTATTTTCGAGTGTCCGACAGGAGGAACGCCTTATCACAGGCAATAAATCTTACCACAGAAGATACTGAGGTAATTGCCCACCTAGCTACCAGTCACGATGTTTTATGACCCCAAATACAACAAAAAAAAAAGTAAATTCGACTGTATCTGGTCTCTCGTATTTACACTTTGGTTCCATAAATCTTTTCACTATTCCGATGAGTAGCGCGGTAGCAGTGGTTGCCGGTTAACTCTCGGAGATGTTTGATTGAGTTTCGGTGACGGGCTATTGCTCCGATAGCTAAGCCTTGACGACAACACTATAATGTTTGCTCTGTCGTTGATTGGGATTTACCAAAAAAAAAAAAAAAATATACAGCAAGCCATGGTGGGTATTGCACATTTCGATGGCGAAGTAATTTATTGCACGCTTAGCGTTTCAGACATTTTAAAATATAATCTGACAACGATTAGGGGAAATTTACAATACGCCAAAGGAACAATAAATCAATAAAGAAATGAAGGCGAATGTTGTTTAATAAGGCAGTTGAGATCTCCTGATAGAACGGCAGTCAGTCGGAAAGGCTATTTATAAGCGGTAAACGGGGTATTTATAGCAAGGTGGGTGTATGGGGCACTGAGCTGTGTTAATTTACAGGCGCACCAACATTGTATTTGGGGAGCTGATGATAATTGGGGGGAATGAGAAGTTCAAGGTTTTTCGGCTGATTTCAGGAGTTGAATGGGTAATAATGGAGAAATTGAGAGATTAGAAATCTTTCGATGTTCATTATATTTATATATGGACTGAGTGTTACAATGCAGCCGAGGCGAGGAATGTTTCGCACTGAGAGAGCTAAGGGAGACAACCTCACATCCTCTCAGACGGAACTCCAACGTGTGCTGGATAGGTTTGTGTCCGTTTTTACCGATGCTGGGATAAAGGTTGATGTGGAAAAATTTGGTTTTGGCCTTTATGGTTATTTCCACTAAACTGAACTCTGCAAACTAGTGGAGTCCCATTGAAATAGGTGAAGAAGTATCTCGGGGTCTTTGTCACGAGTGATGGAAGGAGCAATACTGACCTTCCCTATAGAATTGGCTAAGCTAGATCCATTATGAAACAGGTTAGAAGATCTGTATTCAGGAAGGCCGAACTTGGTGTAAAGGTCAAGTTATCGGTCTTAAACTTGGTATTTGTTCCGCCTCTCACCTATGGTCATGAAATGTGGGTAATGACCGAAAGAATAAGTTCGCGAATACAAGCTGCCGAGATGGCATTTCTGCGTGCTGTTGTAGGAGTTACTCGCCGAGATAGGGTGAGAAACACGACGGCGAGTGGAGAGCTCAATCTTAAGTAGCTGCTTCTCCGAACAGAAAGGGCGGACGTAGCACGACTTTCGAGACGAGCCTTAAATGCGGTCCCGTCAGAAAGGCGCTAGCTCGCGCAAACCCAGAATGGGATGGCTGGACCAAGTCCAAAATCTTGCCTGGTTACGCTTGGGCATACCTCCTAATGAGTTCGATTTAAGAATAAAATACGCATCGACCACAAAAAGTCAATTTAAGACTTTATTTCGAAATTTTGCAGAAAAAAATTTGTTTACATTTTTTTTTTATTTTTTTTTCTCAAAATTTTGCGTTTGCAAGCGAATTTTTCAAAAACTAATAACACAATTAAAAAGATTTAAATGTAGGATTAAAGAACAAGTTTCTGGCTTTTAAAACTGGTGTATAATTTCATTTTAAGTGTTGCCGTTGTTTTTAAATAATTTCTTTTTTTATGTTCATTGATTTTTCTTAAATTGCCTCTAGTGCTTAAACGGCAGGAGATACATCCCCCGCCTCCCATGGTAAAAAAAAAATGGTTGTTTTTTACCCCTCTACAAAATACCGTTATCACTTTTTGGCGTCAAAGTTATCGCACTCTTCCCAATATCTCGAATCGGTCTTGCTAGTTTCAGTTGCATAGATTCAATCTTTACGATCTAATTCCATTGACTACAAGCAATTAAATAAATCGATATGATACCATAAAAAATAAAAAAAATAACTACCCTTAATTTGAATTTCTTATCTTTAAATTCTACATTGCTCTCTGTAGTATCATACAAAATTTCAATCTGCTAAATGCAGCCATATTCGTGTGTTCATTATGGCTTCCCATTTGAAATAAAATCTAAACTGTTTGATTTAATGATAGTTAATGTTGAATTTAACTCCTGTCATCATTGACTCGAAAACAAGTTGTATGTTGATGCCTTTTTCAACCCCACTTACCGGAATGTAAACTCCTATCTCATAATTAACTAACATTTGTGAAATCTGTCCAACTAAACACGGAAGTAAAATTTTGTTTTAGTTAAATGGAAGTCCTAGCTACTTGTTCCCTACAAACATCCCCTCCCACATCCAGCAAACTCCATACCACTTCTGTCCACGTGATGTCGGTGTACGTGTGTGTGTTTGTGTTTATGTGCACAAAATTTTGTAACTTTCCCAAATGCCCAGCAGATCTCAGACTGTCATCACATAATTAATGGATGAGCCGTGTGCACCAATCCCTGATCTGTCTGTCCGAATTCATTAGAGGAGCACTAACATAACATGTTAAGGACCAGAATTTCAAATCCATAAAAACAGAGATACGAGTATAACTGTGTTGTTGTTTTTTGGCTCGGAGCACCAATACGTCGTGTAAGTGACGTTCCCCGGAGGGTTCTCTCTTTTTTTTTTTGTATCTGCTATCGGTGGTGTTACTTTTAGATACGAATTCTTTTTTCCAATTCGCCTTTCACATTTCGAACGAGAGAAATTGAAGTTAATTTAATTTGCAAAGATATATTTTTTTTTTGTCGTTGATGTTGATGTTAGAATGCAGCATGTTACATGTCAACTCTATTAGAACTTCTCACACACACCAAAGTAACAGATTGCCTCTCAAAGCAACGCAGGACAACTCAAACAATCCCTTGACCGCGTGCTTAAGCGCTGGACAAACAAACTGCACAGGGCGAGAGAACGAGGCGGTGAAAGGGTTCTGTTTAATCAGTTACTTAATCCAATTTATACTCTTTGCACAAATTAATATTGGAAATGCATTCCGTGGCACATTTCTGACAGATGGCAGATGGTAGTTCCGTCTGCCTGTCGGTTATTGTGTAATTAACCAGGCGTATCACATTCCACCAAAGTGGACCGGGCTGGGACGGGCTGTCCGAGCGAACCAGAACCCTCAGTGTCCCGCATTTCCATACACACTCCATCCACACGGAGGAATTATCTTGTCATCGCAACAAGGAGCAATGGGGTGGGTGTAGGCATCACTTAAGTCATTAGCCATAAGCCCCGACTGGTAATGGGGTGGGAGAGATAGGGTTAATTTCTGGACAATGACTTGACGAAATGTCTCTAATCTGTCATTTGTCGGGGACAACGTCCATCGTGCACAGACTTCTTTTTCGTTTTTTTTTCGTGTGTGTTTTTCAATTCTTCTCTTCTGACTTTCTTTGGCTCGCTGTCGCTGCCTCTGTTGAGCCGGGTTCATTTATTATCAGGAACCACCAACATTGTTGTTTGGAGGCAGGGTAACCTTTTTCTTGTTACTTGTTTTAGAAAATTCTCTGCCGTCGAGCACACGTCACTTTTCTTGTTAATTAAAAGCGATATGACATGGTAACGAGAATAGGTTGCTACAAGAAAACGATCAAAATCCATTTGGGATCAATCTCGGAGGGACTGAGTCAAATGATGTACACAAATGTGCCCCGCCGGGTTATTAGTCACGAGTTCTGTTTTTTTTCTTTTTTTTAGACAAAAAAAAAGAAGTGACGCTGTGGATACATGTAACGAATTTGGCCCAAGTTCCAGCTTAAGTTGAAGGGAAGGAATTTTTGAGATAACATCAACGTCAGAGGTGGGTGACTAAAGTAAGACCCAGAGAACACCACCTTTTAACATCGACGATGGATTTCTGCAACGTTTAAAGAAATTTTTCGCGAGGCTCAAATTTAATAAACTTTTGAAGACTTTGTTTGCTAATTTAAAGAAACTGAGAAAATTTCAAAATCATTATAAATGTCTGTATAGAGATTGGGTTGTTTTAATTTTGTAACGTGGAATAGAAAACAACTTGAAAACGTTTCCGAAAACCAGTATATGACCATTAAGAAGACCTACAAAGTCAGGCAAGATCCAAGCAACTGCCTTTGATTTTTTCAATCAGATCGCAATGACCTCGGACCAGTCCACTAAGGGCGGATGGAATTTTTTCATTTTTTCTGAGGTAAAAAAAACTCTACACCTTTTTCAGATGTAAGCTGTGTCATTCCAATGATTTTAAAGCGTCACAAAGAAATAGAAATTAATTCACAATTACAGTCCTTCTTTAGCACTTCCTCACGTCATCCAGCTCACTCCATCGCACGTTTTTGCACACGTTTTGTACATCTGAAAATCATGACGATTATCGGAGCGCGGAATATTTTCTCCGATAAGCCTATGGGATGGTTAAACCAGGAAAAAAAAAACAAATACCAAAACACAATCGAACCGTAAGCCTCCTGACGTAAGTTGGAGTTGCACCCATTTCTGGGTCATAAACCGTGTTGTTTACTGATAACTTTACGATTGTTAGTCTGAAACATGTGAGGATGTTAGTCAGTAGATTTGCTTTTTATTGACTTTTAATCAGGTCATTAAAAGTTAATCAAATCGACGGCAGAGTGGATGAAATCATGTCGGGAAATCTACACCACCAGGAAGAGGATCTCGAAAACAATCGAGTCAATCGAGAGCTGGAAAAATAAATAGTAAAAACACGATAAACATGGTTTTACAAGGCAGCAACTATAGTAAATTTTTGTATTCAATGCAAGACATGTATTCAGATCAAGAATGCATTAAGTATCTAATGCGGGCGGTAGGAAGTGACGCTGCGGATACCTGTTAAGTGTCTGGCCCAAGTTGCAACTGAAGTTGGAGGAAAGAAATTAATGGGTGCCAAATTTTGTTATAATTCAGGGATCCAAAAATGTGTTTGATGCTTTGCTTCAAAAGGTCTCGAGTAAATGAATTACTGGCACAACCTTCATAGTTCAAATAGAGTAAGGGCCAAAAAAAAAACTTCAGCGAGGATCACCTTCTCTAAAAAGTGTCACTGATAAGTCGGTCTATCATCGAATCTTTTTTTTTATTTATTTTTTCTCTAGATTTTTGATTGTACGTATTAAACTCTATTTGTTCTTTTTTCCTTTGTTATTTTTACTGTAAATTAATGTAGTAATTATGTTATTTAAACACTTTTTGCTTATAAAAGACCACTAAGTCTTGTAGCATTTTGTCATCTCCCAATTTATACAAATAAATAAATAAAATAAAATAAATGAAATAAATAAATCAATACAATTAAACTTTTTGACTCCAACCGATCTTGGTTTGCTATAATAAATTCGTAGAGCGAAAGTACTTAGACTAAGATCTTGCTGCTCAACGATAGAGATGAGGGAAAATTGAAAATAACAATGAATTATTCGCTAAGATTACCCCCGTTTTAACTTTGAAACTTATACTGGATTATTGAATTCAGATTATTCAGTCAACTTTACCAGGCAATTTAGAAGACTCAACAGCTAAAAAAAATAAAGGCTTCGTCCTTCTAATAATCTAATAATTTGTTCACTGACACTTTTGAAATCAAGGTACATACATTTGAAAAAACAACTCAAATTCAATTTGCCTTCTGGAAAAGAAACCACCCTATGACTGCCCCGGAATACAACTTGTATTAGGCCATCCAACACCAAGACCAGCAGAGTCGTGACCAACAGTTTTCGTCATTGCCATTAACGATAATTGTGGCCACTTAATTTACATACATTTACCACCCACACATCAACCCCCCGAGTTGTGACGAAGGAGGGTGCTGCACGGAAACTTCGTGGCTACTTAGTAGCTGCGAACTGTTGCGGTCATAAATAACACGCATCCCGATTCATAACAGTTTCAATTGAACTGGAGTGGTTTAAAAATAAAAAAATAAATAAACACAAAAACGCCTCCAGCTGACCTCAGTCGAGGTAGTGAATTTCCGAGTTTTTGAGTTCGAGTTTGAGCCCGAGGGTGTTATTCACCCCTGGTCTTTTTTGACGAAACAAAAAACCTGAAGATGTTATCATTTGCACTTCGAATGGCACGAGGGCATTCACTGAAAACGATGAAACTTGAACTTATCGTGTGGTTTTTCGAAATAAAAAAAAAATATTTGTTTCTGTTTTTAGTTTTATTTTACCTTTTGAAAAAGAATTGTGTGGCATATTAAAGGTGTTCCTTATTTTCGGTGTATCGATTTTTTTGTCAGTGTCATATCAAAGGTAAAAGGTTTTGACAGAACTAATTACATGTGGACAAAGGCACACAATTATTCTCCAGAAGGAGTTCTGAAAGTTTGCCAAATTTTCAACGTCAGTCATGACGACAATCAACTCATACAAATGACTCATTTGAATAGTAATTAGCTTCACAACCTCATACAGAAACCACAAGTCATTCTAGAATGAGTTGGATTTTAATTTTCTTATCGATTGTTGGAAGTCAAGTTGTTCAACGATTTTCAATATTCTACAGTCAACTCTTGACACAAATTTAATTTCAATCTGTTTTTAATGCACTGCCCAGTAGGAAATCTGCACAGAGATTAACGTCCGGATGTGACTTAGAAAACTCCTACCTACCTTCATTTCAAACAAAATATTTGCCAATGGAAAATTTACAGGAACAGAACAGGATGTCACTAAGTCAACAAACGACGTCCATGTATCGTATCTGTAGCACAGTCAGGTTGTAAATTTTCTTAACACACTTGTATTTACCTTTTGCAGTTTACTTGCATTCCGTGCAGACTGTTTTATCAGTTGGCTCGCTACTGTTTGCTCTGCGCGAAGGTGTCCTAGAAAGGATTCGAATTCCAGTAGCAAAAATCGGTATCGTTCGGTCGATAAGGAAAAAGAATGTGTACTAAACGTCCCGGCTTATCTGGAGTGAATTTTCGAGAACGGAAGACGGCTTAGCCGGATTTCGAAATCATTTTTTTTATTCGCTGGCACTCTTTGACGAGAGACAAGAACTACACCGTTAACTTCCACAATCAAGCTAACACATGTCTACCCACGTAAACAAGCCACTTCGTCAATTTCAATCTTTCAAAGTGTACTTACTTTAATCCAATCAAATAAATAATAACAACATTCGCATAGGAAGGTGCAAACATGAAAATCCCAATTCCTGATACTTTTTGACAACAAAATTCAAATCCACTGACAGTTTCTGTGAAACTATGTCTTACACGGTGAAGTCTAAAAACCCCACCATGGCCGCTGCCGTTGCCGTCGCCACCGCGTCCGGCTGTGTCGAAGGGTAGGCAAATCCAATGAGTTTGGCATACAGTTTTTATCTGACACAAGAATAATTAATTGCAAACGATTTTGAAAGGCAACTGCTTTTCAAATTCTCCTTAGACATTCGACAAAAGTCAAAAATAAATACACACACACACACACATGCACACATAGCGGCGGTATAGTCTCTCTATTTTGTCAACACACACCCCGTCCGGCCCCATATTGAGGCAGCATGAGGCCAAGAGGCCTGCCTAGCGGCTTTCACTCCAAGACAACATTTGCTATATGAATCTTATTATATTTTTACTCAAAGATACGTGTATCCGTGTAGCATTTAAAATGTGTTTAACAAATCTCATGTTAGTTGGAGGCTTACACGACTCGGGGTGTATTAGAGGTTAGCCACCACCAACATGTGATCAATCAAAATTTAAGTTTTCCTTTTTTTTCCCCGAGTTTTATATTTTTTTTAGCTTTTTGTTTGTTTCTGCGGCTGTTGCTGCTGCTACTTTGCTACACTTTTACAATCGTTGGCATTGTGAGGTTTTGAGAGTGTTAAAAATAAATTGCGAATACTGTGAGTTTTGGGACGAATTGCATTGTGACAGTTACGCAAACAGAGAAGTAGTGCGGGGTCACCGGATTTGCAAGTCGCAAACGGACACGACGAATGTGACAGACATCGGGCACCGGAGGCGGTGGTGGTTGGGTAAATGATTTTGTAAGTGACATCGAAGCTGTTGCAATGTTGGGAATTAGTCTTAGTTGAAACTTGGAGCAGGCAATGCAGGGAAACTATTTTTTGGATCAGTTCAAAAAATGTCAGTGAATTTTTAAGATTCTCTGGATGGTTAACATAAAACCCTTATACAAGTTGACAATGGAAATGAGAGTACGATTAGTCAGCTGGGGACGAAGAAACGATACAATAAGGTAGACTTCGAGTAAATCAAAAGATTTGCACAAAATTTTTAGGCAGAGTCTGATAACAAGTACTTACATGTTCACAGACGGAACTAAATAAGTTTATTATCATCGACTGTCAAAAAGAAGGGACTAAACAATTTTTTTCGCCAGAAATTTGGGAGGCGAGTACGACTACTCCAAAACACATCTCCAATAAATCAAAAAGAAGTCTTCTAGAATTTCGTTAATAGTAGACATTGATGATGTCACAAAATGTTTGTAAAAGAGTCACTGTATCCTTACACAGTTTGGTCTTGTCATCGACCGATCAAAATCAACACCTTCTAAAACTCAGACTCTGACTAGAACACCTTCACGCCGAGCAAACAGTAGCAGGCGAACTGATAACACACTACTCGAAATGCAAGTAAACCGCGAAAAATACGAGCCTTTGGGGGTTAAGAAAATTTACAACCTGCCTGCGGCGTACTATATTGACTTTCGTTGGTGTTATTTTCAAATCAAAGAGCACTTGATACAAAAATGGGTCCCGTGTTTATGGAGGGTGTTATTTCTAATACTACACTTTACAACATTTTGCTGTCCTTGTTTGTCTGTGAATGGCGTTGTACCCAAAACAGGGTGGAAGCCCAACACAGACTGACTCCATTTTAATGACGCTCAGACCCATTTTTAAAGTCGATGTAAGCCGTAATCTCAGTTTCAATGAAAAACTGAATGCAGTCCAAGGTAGAACGCTCTTCATCATTAGTGGCGTAACGGCCCACGAAGTGCCAGAGCCTAGCTTTTCGCCTCCACTGTGTTGTGCGTGTTATAATTTGACACATGTAAAGGGGACCTACAGTTTATTGCCGGTTCCGAACAGCGAATTGCGAAAGCTTTCCATGACAGAAGTACTCCAGGAGGATTGTCAGTCGTTCGCTGGAAGTGGGGCCGTGAAAATTGTTTGTGGTGTTCTTTCCCCGTATTCGAACTCGGGTACTCTCGCTTAACAGTCCGTCGCACTAATGATTAAGCCACGGGGCTCACGTGGCTCTTAATTAAGCTTATTTCGCATCCAAATAATAATTGGGTGGCTTTACCGTCTGCTGATTGACAGAGCTTAGTTTTTTGGGCAACCACTGAGTTGCGTGCGATATAATTTTGACACATGTGGAGAGGACCTATCGCTTGAAGCCGATTCCAAACAGCAAATGACGAATTACCATACAGATAGTACTCCAGGAAAATTATTTGTGTTAAGTGTGATTTAACACCGAAATAGTTTTCAAGGCCCCACCTACTTCAAATGACCGACAGCTGTCCCATAGTTCTTCCTTTTTCTCCGCAAAAAAAAACCCATAAAACGCTATTCAGAACCAATAAACACAAATGTATCATCATTTAAAAATAATACTTGTCATTCGAGACAAGTGTCCATGATTCAAACCGACTGCAAACATTGATCCTAATTACTCAAATCTAATTATGTATTTAACTTCTAGCTGCTGCCAGAATCCGTTTGCAAACGCCACGCTAATTAGATAGATGAAATGAATTTCAAGCGCCTCCGCAATTCTCTATCAATCAAATTCCGTTGCACCAAAGAACTGAGAAGAAATTCATTTTATAGAAATTAGCTTTGAATTTGCAAGAAATGGAAAAAAATCAATCACTCTTATCACACCGCTCCGACGTATCAACTCGACACCGCCACCATTTTTGTTACCTTTCCAAGGCTGCCCTAACGAAAATACGCCTAAAATGCCGCTGCCGTAAAACTCCTCCCCAAATAATTCCAAATCAAATTATCTCATGTAAACAAGTAATTTTCGGAAAAAAAGGAAATTAGCAAAAGCCCGCTAAGCACACATACTTCGCTGAGCCATTTTACTTTTTCTGTTTCCAAACGCGGCGCTCTTATTTGGAGGGGGACAAATGACTTTCTTAATTTGTAGATTGTGCTTGTAAATTTCAGCTCACTCCACCCCCCCGCCATCGGCTGACGTTAAGCTCCATTGACAGAATTGTTGGCCTGAACCTAATGGAACCAGCGCTGAGTGTTGAAACAAAAAAAACAAAAAAAACACGACGATGACAAGCTTGGCGTTGTTAATTTTCTTAAAATGCCCGGGTAATCTGCCGGCTAATTCTGGGGAGTTTAAAGTGTCACTTTGTCAATTTCGACGGAGGATATCAATTTTCAGAATTAGCCTCTTGCATCAGGATCACAAAGGAAGAAGAAAAGAGACCGGATAAATTTGATGAGTGACTGAGAAGAGAAAAAGAAAATGCCTCCACTCGACAGGACACGTTTCGAATTGAAGGACTTTCACCGAAATCCCCGTCTGAAGCCTGTAGCCGTGTGCATGTGTGAGTGTCAAGGGAATAAGTTTTTATGTAACAAATAAAATTTAACAAAAGGAAAAGGGAGGACCCAATGAAGATTGCCAGAAGCCGTGCAAGAGAGTGAGAGAGGGTAAAGAGAAAAAAGAATAAATTTTTTGGTGATCCGTCATGTTGTCAGACTGTATTACTCGAATTAAGATTTCACCATTGAATTTCGTTGCAGATGGAACCAAACAAAGATAAAAAAAAACAAAATAGCATCCATAGGGGGTTACGGATATAGGTACTACGAACTAAACCCAGCTGATGAACGCACACACACTTGAATGAAGTTCTATTAATGACATAAGGGTGTTGGCATTTGTTAGAAGTGGGGTTGGAACGTGATGTGTTCCAGTGAATTGCTATCAACTTTCGGGACAGCAATTTCATTTACCGGCGGCAAAATGAGTTTTGTTGAAATGTTGGCATGTGTTTGTGAAATTGAAGTTTCTGTAATTATTTTATTCAATTTAGTTGCAGAATTGAGAGAGATGGATACATTTTAGGTGTTGTAATTGATTGGAATAAAATTGTTGTTCCTTTTGACAAAAACACATTGTATTGCCGACGGTATTCGTTCACATCGCAAAAACAGAAACATTTAACGTTTTATGCAATTATTTTAAGTTTCTTGAGATCGAATTTCTTAAATTAAAGCTTTGCATTTATTCTTCAAAAAGGGTACAGGAAGCTAAGAAAAATTACTCGAGCCGTTTAAAGCCAAAAACGTAAATATAAAATCTAAAGTTTGCTAAATGCGCCCACAGCATTATCCATACGCTAATTTAGTGTTATTTTTTCTCCAAACTAAAATTGGAGCTAAAATGTTTAGCTAATGAACTATCATTTGATCACAGTGGTCACATACAGCCAAATCCCTCTAAGTTTCTCTCTAACTCGAATCTTTTCGGAATATTTTGGCATTACCCTTCCCAATTTGCCATACAAAAACCATCCTCTAAGTCGAACTCTATTTTTTTCTTTTTTTTTTTGAAATGAGCGTTTTTTGTGCTCTTTAAAATTTATCTACGAATTTAAATAGTTAATTCAGTTGTTGGCGATTATGCTGCTTTCGCAACCATTTCCCAAAAAGTCCTCTAAATCACATTTAAGTCCCAAATCGTTAAAGTTTAAATATTTTTCAAGCTTGTTACTAACTTTTTTTCGAAAATTTTATTTTTTTTAATCAAACTAATTGCACAATTCCTTTATATTGCCAGCCGACCAATATGCTGATTGCTTCACACAAAATTAAGACACAAATGAAGAATTTACTAAAATGAAAAGTAAAAAAAAATTATGAGAATACCTATCATAATGTGCACAACTATTCAGCTATTTTTCGAATATGTTATGATGTCAGCATCCAGGGGACTCATTGATTACTGAACGGCGTCTTACATGGACGAAGGCTAAGAGTTAAAAATAATTTTAAATCGTTTCAGAAAGTACGAAATGCAGTGGTACAAATAAGCTGCAATAGCAGCAAATTTTTTACGAGTTTAGAAACTAAATTTAATTTATGTACCTACTTCAAGATCAGGAAAATCAATCAACCTCAACTGTTCAAATGGGACGCTAGCAATGATCCTAAGAGATTAGGCATAAAAATTTCTGGCCAGATCTAATTATATCTATTAACATTCATATAAAGCCAACTTCTTAAAAAGACTAGACATCAGAACCAGCTACCGTTTCGAGATGAAATTTATTAACGAAGTCATGTGTACATTCTGTAACATTTTACATCTTAGCAAAAGCTTCAAAACAATTTCTTTCAAATAAATAAAAATAAAATAAACTTCAAAAAGTTTCAATATCTGAATTCTTAAGACCCGGCGCCTGTACCAAATTACCGACTTTAAAATAGTAAAGGAACCGCGGAGAAATTCATTCAAATTTTTAGTTAAATTCAATTCTTTAAAAATGTTTACGTTAACCAACGAAATTAAAAATAAACACCAGTTTAGACTTACAAAACAAGTTAAATCTTCTCTAAAACTTTTAACTATTTAAAAGTAGAAAGATTGATAGCGTAGAAATGCGTTTTGCCTAAACCTTAAATGATATGTATTATCCGTATGTACTTTTGTCTAGACCTTTTTATGGAATTGTAGACAGACTGGAAGCAACAATAGACCATATTTAGGAATGTTTCGTTACACACATGTGTGTACATCAGCACGTTTTGAAAACAAAACTATTCTTCCCAATCCTCGCGAACTTGCAGATGTACACAACTAATCAACTATGTTATGTAACACCAATCCATGTGCCAAACTATTCGCTGAAAGAAACTTTGTTTTGTTATTTATTTCTTTGCCATAAGTGCCACCCCTGAAACGTGTCAATTTCCCAATTTCCCCCAGGATTATTATTTTATTTTTATTTTGGCGCAGAACGTGCCATTTTGCCGTGTACAAAGACGTAATGGAACTTGTTTATCCTCCTTCCAAATGTCGACTAACAACAACACTCTGCCATCTTGCAGATGTACAGAAAAAGTTCTTTTTCCCTTTCCTTCCAAAGGATAGGGTGTTAAAAATTTATTTGCAAGGAATAAAATGTTACACGAAGAAAAACATCCCCTTATCAAAAAATGTGACGTTTTTTCCCTTCCTTTTTACTCTTCTCAATTTAGCAGACCCTTTTCTTTTCTTTTTTTTTTTTCTGTTTCTGAGTTTTATCGAATGTCGAAAGGAATTGAGCTGTCAACTCGATAAAGGGGATGAAAAGAAAGAGAAAAGAGAAAAAAATGGCAGCAGATGAAAATGGTCCATTGCGATGCTTCCATTGAATGTAATATAAAATGGAGACCCATTCCAGTTGAACAAGTGAATGTGTTTGAATTCGTTACAAGTACAGTTTTTTTTTGGGACAAATCCCTCGTATAAGTCCAAAAGTTTGTAAATAACAACGATGATTCGCGTTGCGTTTGATTCACGACAGCCGCCAAAAGGTCCATAAACAAAGACCCATCAAGGTTTTGATTTACTGCCCATAAGGCTTTTAAGTAGCTATAGCGATTGTCCACTTATGGGCTAAGTTTGTCTACGTATCTATCGGGACTCAATTTATTTATCTGGAAGTCGCTTATCATGAATTTTGGAATTTAAACGATAAACAAGTTAAAGTTTAAATTATGACACACGGAAGTGTTGCAATCAAGTTTGAACAGATCGGATGGCACCCTATGAAGCGAAGATGGCAGATGGATTTGAAGTTGGGAACTGGAGATGTTGGTAGGGAGTTTTTGAGGCTTAGAGGTTTTTCCTAGTGGAAGTTTTTGCAGCAGTTTTAAGTTAAGTACGACCAGGAACACTTCCAAAAATGGTAAAGAAATTTCTAGCAATAATTTAAGGCTAGGATTTTTTTTTAATTTGTCAGAAAACGATCAGCAGCAGACAAATGAATCTCCGAATAATTACATAATGCTATTTCGATTGAGAAATAATATTAATAAACTTAATAAACTTAAATAATATAAGACCAGCACTTAAACGGCAAATGATTTGGAATTAACGAAAATGACCGCTTTTATCGAAAATAGAAAAAAGGAGTTTTAAGCATTTTCATCATTATAAATAAGGTTATTACTTAAATTAAGGACAGAGTCATGTGCAACCAATTTTCCGATTTGGTATATGCTTGTAGTGGACCCCACTCCCTTGTTGAATATTGAGACGCAGATCAAATTATTATACCTCCTTTTAATTTCTATATAATTGAATTTACCCAGTAAGAGACACAAAGATTAACTTTAAACGTCTTAAACTGGCCTAAATCTTCTCAAGCTAACTTCAAATCCATATTTGAATTTTGGACTAATAACTGTCGGTAGTGTCATGACCTCAAATAAAAAAAGTCTTGTAACAAGGTAGACAGAGCAGAGTTTTGTTAATCAACAAGTTTGACAGCCACTTGCGACTCGAGCACAAAAACGAAGTAAGCACCCTCTGCACAGAAAAAGCAGCACAAACAGCCCAAAAGATCATGAACTCAAAACTATCTTCTGCTCTAAACCTTGGTTGTGAGTAAGCAAGGTTTTTATTTTGTCCTGACACAAAGACGAACGAAACTAGTCTCCGTGCAGCTGTCATTAGATTGGTACCCATCACACTTACTGGACAATTGGCCACATCACCCAACAAGCCACAGCTCTACTCCCAAACTGACGCCTTACATTTTCCTCTAAACGCACTCTCGTTATTTCCCAACGCTCCGGCCGACCCACAAAACCGACTCCACCCTACGTCCGTCAGTGTTAGGAAATACACTTTCGGCTCTGCTGGGAATTCTCCCCCGGGGCTTATGGTCTTTTAGAACAAAGTTCGCGGGCTTCGCTGACGCACAATAACAACGGAAAAAAAAAAATGCCAACCAGCAGGTTTTATGAGAACCCAACACGAGCAGCTTATGGCGCTTCAAGTAGACGCGCCTCGACAGATCCGTGACCTATTACAAAGCTCCAGTTCTATTTTTTCCCCGTCAAACTCATCAAGCGTAGAAAATTTTCGGGTATCGCGTCTACCACGCACATAAATACCCCATCGAATCGGCCTATGAATAGATTTGAGCGTAGAACTTCTTTGCCGGCGGCAATGCATGTCAGTCCACAGACGGCAGCGGACGCTTTGATGTCACAAATCGGCGATTCGAAAAAAAAGATATAAGAATCAAAAATCGTATTCAAATATTAAATGTTAAGTAACAGCAAACAGAGTTCGACATAAAAAAAATTGTGTGAATCTGAATCAGTTTCTAGTTAAATACCTCAGAGGCCTATTTGAAGTTTGAACGCGTTCGTGCCCCGGTCTTTGGCTTTCTTCTTTATCGACAATTTCAATGGAAAAATAACAAAACAATAAACGCGGCCATTGGGGATAAAAAAAAAGACGAAAAATGGTAGCGAATAGCTTGACAGACAATGGCTACCTATTTAACGTGAGCCGCCCTCGGTGGGAAGATAATTCAATTAAAATTGGAAAACAATTAAATTCAATGAGTCACTGTGAAGAAAGGAGAAATGAAGTGGTAATCGAAGTGTACAGTTCGTTACTGTTGATAAAAGATACTTGAGTCATTGGTGGGATCACGAATTTCACTGGTGACCCAGTGGGATGGATGCGGCGAGACTAGGAGCGGACGACCTGGTGCTGGGGTATACCCTCCGAATACGTCAATGTCAAGAAGATCCAGCACGATTCATTATTTTCAACTGCCAGTCGTTTGGAATGCGTTCGCACTTTTCTCGACAGGCCTTGGCGATATGGATGATCAACCTTCCTGCTCTAATCGCGGAAGACACTTTGGTGAACTGATAATACAGACTATTAACAGTCAGTAACGAGCGGCATGACGGCGGAGTCATGTTCTTGGCACACTTTTGAGGAGTTCGACGTCTTAAGATTGAGTGATGGGCAGGAATGACTCCTCTGCGAACATCATTGCGAGATATGGTTCCGTTTTTCTTAAAAAACCACAAAAATAAGTGTATTTTGAAATTCTTACTTATTAGCCAGGTGGACAATGATCTGAGAAAACTCTTTACCGTCCACACCATTTTCTAACCAACCATTTTGAAAGCCAGAGGTTAGCTTTTCGCGCCTCCACTGTGTTGTGAGCTTTATAATTTTGAAATACTTCAGGAGGATTGTCAGTCGTTCGCCGGAGGTGAGGCCGTGAAAAATGTTTGTGGTGTTTTTTCCCCGAGCTGGATTCGAACCCGGGTACTCTCGCTCAACAGTTCGACGCACTTAATCAGAAGAAATAACTCAGATGAAAAAAAAGCAACAAATGCGTTAAAAGAGACAGTTAAAGATCTAATCCAATGTGTCAAAACAATATTTTCCAATGGCAGTTGCGAATTGTTGGCAGTTAACGTTAGAAAACCAAAAGCTATATATGGCTGCGTGTGCAGCAGAGGGATAAGCAACATGACTTTACTTAACCACTTTGCAATTTATTCATTTGGCTGAATTTCTTGATGGCCCAACATTCGCTATACAAATTGAATAACTGGCATCTCTGACTTCGATTCTTTGGACAAAAAAATGGCCAACGATTGACAAAGACGGAGACTATTTTCTTTGTACTTTTTTAATTACAATAAAAAAAGAAAGAAGAATCTATTGCTCTTGCACCGAACACCAAAGTCACAACGAAAAATTTTGTCTGATGATTTGTAGAAGCCAAAGACAGCAGGGTTGTGATATGCAAAGTTTGGTAAAAAGACACATTGCAAAAATTATTATAACAGAAACCTATAAGTCAGAGAAATTCCCTAGAACTCTACCTCCGTAGCTATCGTAGGAAAATTGAGAAAAAAATCATCTGGATATTTTAAAACGAATATTTATAACGATTCGAGCAAGACAGTCTCATAACTTCCAAATACCCATAGGCCCCCAAATGTTGCCACACTTGCTACATTTGTAGTTTTTCAAAACTTGACCTTAAGTTGAACAGAAAAAGAAAGTAAGAGACGCTTGAAAATTTAAAATTTAGAAATTCCATATTTTCAAAAATACGATATTGTCTATTCATTTCGATAAACTCATGCCGTTTTTTTCAGAGCCTCTATAATTGTCACTCGTAAGTTCATTTTAGGCCGCAATGCTGCCTCTCATCTTGTGCAATGTTAGATGTCAACTTAAGTAGTAAATTTAAGGCTAAACCTAAGCTTCTAAATTTTTTTTCAAATTTCATATCTTATTCATATTCAAAGATTGCCTAACGGCTGTAACACAGGGTTAGTTATGATCAGAATTCAGCATATTTTCTGCAGCCAGCTTTAACGCCAACTCAATTTAAGCCAAGAAAAAACTGGAGTGATGTGTCTGTTGAAAGGCAAGTTCGATGCGTTTCTTTTGAAATGAATCTAGGTAATAGTGCATTAAGGTCTTAAGTCCCGGTTTAAAGAGTTTGGAAAAGGTTGTGAGAAACCTGTGACCGTCTCCTCGTTGTCATGGTCTCACAAAAAACTGAAGATATTGGCATGATACTCAAAAAATATAATAATTTTGTCGCGACTGTTACTTGCAATGTGTTTTAAATCGCTTGCACATATGACTAGAAACTGCACCTTAATGGCTAATCTAAATGACAAATTGAGAAGTATTTAGGCGATGGAGACTATCGTGTAAAATTGTTGGTACATCGCAAAAGCTGAACGAAAATTGTTTGATTTTGTTATAGAATCGAGACTGTCACAGAATCGAAATGGAAATAAATTTGCCAAAAAACTCAACTGATACAAACCACCCCTGCAGCGTTCGTAAGATCTGTTCTTTTACTCATTACACGTTTGTGGACTTGTGTGTTTAATTGTCAACGAATTCTGTGTAAACAGCGACATTGTTGGAGGAAGTTCATGGCATTGTCTGTTTCGTTACCGTTTGAAATCTCCCACTTCACTTTCGCAAATTTTTTTTAGCCAACCCTCCATCATTCCGGACACGGAAAAATAAAAAATTTCTATCGTCAAACGCCATCTCACACCGGATCTATTCAGCCATGCTCCCTCCAACTCCGCAGGATGAGCTCCTCCGTAAGTAAGTGGCCACATGCCACTTAAGTCATGCAAAGGTCTTAGCAGCTCGGCCCAACCTACCCAACCACCTCTCAAGATACTTTATCTTTAGCTCGCATTTATGAAAGTTCCCGCTTTGAGATGTTTCACCGTACGACAAGCTAATTCCATTCTATGCGGAGTGTGAACTGGTGTTGCATGACAACTGACTGCACAAAAATTGACAAAATTATCTTTCGAATGCTGCAGGAATCCTCAGATTGACGCCCTGCAGTGAGGCAGAGAGCGAGAGAGAGAAACCGAAGATGGTTTATTTTTAGGTGACATACCAAGGAATGCCCGACTGGCTGGCTGGAGGCTGGAGGCTGGCAGCAGCAGCAGCGGCAGCGCCGATGACGATGATGATGATGCTCTGCTTGGCGAGATATCTGAAACGTCAATCAGTCGTTCCTTTGGCGTCTCCTTCTCCAGTTATGAATATTTTATGATTTCTGTGTGTGCCTCACGTTGCCGAATATTGAAAATCATTTCGACAGACAGACGGGAGAGCAGCGAGATGACATATTCGTGTGGCATGGCGTGGCGTGGCGGGTTGTGTTTGGGCCCGATTGGCGCTATAATGCCCGTTCAATGATCATGGGAATTTTGAGCTGTTGTTGGGTTTAATGAAAGTTAATATCTAGCACGCTTTTCCAGTTGGAGGAGACACAACACGCAAGCGTTAGAATTTGGGTCAATGGACATTGATCTGGAATTTTTTTTTCTTTCGTTTGGGATCATTTCGTCTTCTTTTTGGTCAACGTATCTTTTGAATCAAAATGAATAACAACGCAAATGTACGTGCGCTTGTGTGATTTTTTGATTTGGGGAACACGACGTGGACCCTTTCCTCGTTTTTGTTGTTTTCTTTTTTTCTGGAAAGAACATTCGAATTCTGACAGTGGGATGGAGGCATCTAAGTGGAAGGAGATCTCTTTCGAAAAGTCCAAAACCCAGTGATCACGTCGAAACCGATTAAGTCGATTTGAAGCTGTTTTGATTTGTGAATTTTGTTCTTTTATTGTTGACTATTTGTGTTGTGTTAGTTTTCATTGAAGAGGAAAAAAGAGATGGCTCTAAGTCAAGTGAGAGAGGTGGATTTGTACTAATGAGTCAATGGTCTCAAACTATGGTTACAAATTTATTCCTTCAAGAAACTGAATGTCCGACTGATCGTTCAAATTGCAGAAATATTTGAGAGGTGCAATGTTGTATGTAAATTTGAGACAGCTGCATCTCGCTCGAAATATTGAAAAATTAATTTCGAAAGTCCTTCGCTTCGGAGCTGCGATTTAAGAACTTTGGAAATTTGTTTGTGAGGAACCAAAGTTATGCTAACAAAAGCACTTAAGACCAAGGATATCAATTTCGTGCGTTACAGCCCGAAACCATAAACAAGGTCTTGGAAAATTAAAGTAACAAAAAGCGCTACTGCGTAGCCATCTGGGGCAGCCACTTGAACGACGTTATGTTCCATAATTCTTACTAATAAAGCCATAATACATGTAAAAAATTTTATTTTATTAATTTCATTAAAATTAAAAGAAAACCAGTAGAAGGAATAGAACAAGCATTTCAAACTCAACCACAGGCCAACACAGCAGATTCTTAAAAATTTACGGACCGCAAAAAACAACTTGAATTTTTACAAGACATTTGTTTAAAAAAAAATTAAAAAAGAACGAGAATAAAGGTAACACTAGTGTTTTCTTCCTACTTCCAGCTTCTTCACTTGCCGTGAAATCATGTCGTCATTAATTACTTTTAAAACAGATCTAAGACGTATATCAGTGGTGGGCCGCACTATCACGCGTAGTGGGCCGCAAGTCTTACATCCTTGGGTTAGAGCTTTGAGGAACAGGTTTCGTGTTTTGTTTTGTTTTGTTTAACCCTTTCATGTTCGTGAACAACATGAATTTCATTTGCAGACAACTGAAAAATATAGGCGCAATTGTAATAAAAGTGTCTTAAATTCATTTTAGAACCTGATTTGAGTTCATTTATTTCTGCATCAGACGTCCTTTAGTGCAATAAAATCATTCGAAATCTCTTACTTCGTTTTTAGTGAAGTGAAAAAAAATATTTTTCCTGCTGCTGGAATTAAATGCAGTCATGAAAGGGTTAATTAGGGCGGCCATGATGATTCATTCCAATTTTCATAAGCTAAATGGAATCTAGAACGCTTCTTTTCATAAAGTCTTATAAAGTTTTAATAAATGTTCTCCTAATTGTCGGAGCTTAAGACAGCTACGTGACCTACATGAGCCTTAGCTGTCTTCCACAACCTAACGTTACCTAACCGAATTCATAAGTCTCATTATTTGCCAACATTTTACCTCCAAACTTATTTTTTAAGAGAAATTGAGATCGATTCTGTTTCTGTTGTGGCAAAGTACTTGGTTTCTGGGTACGTGGGTCTCTTGTTTTCATACAGACACGAGACGAGGTATTTGTTTGAATATTGAATGCCACCAGTTAAACGTGTTTTCATTTTTCTGAATTGCTGAGTCAACCTACTCCATAAGTTCTAAAGCGACAAAGAAATTTGTTTTACCAAACTTCGAGCTGGTTTTCTTGGAATCATGGGATCAAACTTTAAGAAATGAAAGCGATTAACATTTGTTGACAAATGGATTTAATTTTTGACAATCTTGAGCTTGATTGTCTTGAATCCCGAAATTAAATAGGTATCAATAAGACTACAACTTCAGTTACCACCGCAAACACTTCTACTGCCATAATATACTCAGTATCGAGAGTGGAGGCATACTGAGTTCAGTTCCTTTTCGGAAACCGAAATAGAGTAGGATGAAGATAGCCATATTCAGAACCTTCGCGTTACAATGGTTGTAAGAGAACGAGCGATGGCATAAAGTTGTTAAATCAAAGAGCCCTTTTGATGAAAATAAGGAAAGAAAAATCTTTTTTATTCCGATAGGCGTTTCTCCTAAAATTAGAATTTTTTTTTCTGGCATTTAAAAATTTTAATTTTCTCTGTTTTAGAAAAAAGTGTTAAGCATCGCTAATCGTCAAATTATCATAAGCGACATTTTCAGCAAAAATGATTTAATGATGCAGTTCGATAGTTTATTCGATTGTGTGTCGTAGTTTTTAAATAAAGCGTTCCAGAAGTAACAGAAAAACAAAATTAAGAATCAATGTTTCTTAGCTCAGACAAAAAACAAATAGAATCCTCTTATGTAAAATATTCATTGTATCGCTTACGATACTTAGGCGGTTAAGAAGCGCTTTCGTTTATTTTGTCGTTTAAAAAAGTCTTGATATAAAAAGTAAAAGTACTTGCGACTAGTCTCAATGTTCGATTCTAATTTCTTGTATTTCAAAACTAAATTTTTTTAGGTTTCTACGTTTTTCTTGGATCTTGAATCATCGTCTCTAAGTCGTCACTCGGAATCTTTTTCCAAGTTCAGTCAACGAATTCTTCAAACTCTTCAGCTTTGAGTTGATTGAAAATGATGGAAGTTGTCAGTGAATCGTAAAAAAGCAACTTGCATCGTCTTTCCATAAACCTGACGTCGAATTGAGATCATCCACTCCCAAGGATTGAATTCCCAACGCCTCGAATGGTCCTCCAAAAAATCGCATGGCCTCCTCCCTCCCCCAACACACACACATACTTTTCCCGGAACAGAGAACACCATACAATGTCCAAAGCACATATTCACATGAATGAGTTCGAAAAAAAGAAAACAGAAATCTTTTTCTTTTTTAAGAGAGAGAAAACTCCACACAGAACGAGGATGTGTCATCTCAAATGTTCGCTGCGCACGAACAAATCTCAGAAACTGCAAGCACCATCCATCCACAACCAGACGGGAAGGAGATATCGACAAACGTCTAAACTGTCTCTCTACTCAGATGCATCCGCGATGGGATGTGCGGCGGCGGCTCACGCGTTCCCTAACTTCGAAAGCCTACTCACCCCCCCCAACCTCAATCGCAACCCCATCAACCGACAAACGTCAAGCGTCATCCGTCGCCGGTGTCGTCCTCCGGCCGCGCTGCACTGCGCTCCCGGCAAAGCCACATTCATTCCACACCGCAGGTATTATAATAATTATTATTGAGATGTTTAACTCTGATAAAACATCACGGGAACAGGTCTGTCCGCTGCTTCTGTCAATTAATTTTTGTCTTTTTATTTTTCCCCCCGTGTGCACGGTGTGCAGTTGAAAAAGAGAGAGGGAGAGGGCAGTGAAGGGATTGCAAATTGAAGAAAATTTATTATTTATGGATTGTCGATAAAATTTAATAAAATTGTTTAGAACCTATGCCGACAGGAGCCCCAGAATGACGAAAGAGGTGAGGTCTGCTACACCAGAAACGATGCTGCCGCTGCTGCCGTTCTGCTGTGCTGACCAATGGATCTGTATCTAGCGGTTGCTCGTCTATTTGCCGTGCGACTGAGTGGATCTTTCCCTGCCCGGTGTCCGATTCGATAGAATTCATAACTTCAATTTGTGATAAATTAATGGGCAATGATATTAAAAGTGTCCGCAGCAAGTGGAACAAGTTCTCGGTGACTGGGAGAGGCGTTCCGAAATTGTATGGTTTGTATCTATTGGTGTCGTATCTAAGGATTGGCTGTGTGGATGCTTTGTGTATGTGTGTATCCATTATTAATGGCTGTCAATCGATGTGTTGGCTTTTTTTTAGTTTGAGACGATTCCTCGATACATGCCGCGGTATTGAGGATTAAGATAAAGTCTTTCTATTTCGTGGCACACATGCTGAGATGGAGATGAATTGAAAGCCGAGGAGAAAATGTTTGCTCCGGGACGTGTACAGCAGGCGCAAGCGCCTTAAGTGCATCTGGTCGGTGCCGGGGATGAGTGAGCAAATGCTTGAATTTGATGTGTATTTATTGATTGGTACATGCGAATTGACCGATTTCACTACTTGTAGTGATCGGCTCAAGTGGAACTGGAACTAGGAGATGTCTTGCGATAGAGAAGGAATGCGAAAAATGTAGGCCAAGTAGGGCTGGCGAAAGTGCCGGGACTTGCGGAAGACTCTTTGAGAGGTGCTGTGGGAAAAGAAATTCCACAAAAAGAAGTACTTTTTGTGAAATTTCAGAGACCGATCCGAAATGTTTTGGTAATCTTAAGATCCTATACAACTGAGCGATACTACTTCAGTATATTTAAGTTTGTCATATCAAGGCTTTTATAGATTGATTTTTAATCTTTGATATACTGTACGTGCCGTGGCTTGATGTGTTTGTTATGCATGCACAATTCTTAGGCTGCGTTTATGATCGAGCGAATTCGCGTGGCGCGATACGATGACTTTTGCACGATTTCAACAAATGGCATCATTGACATAAACATCTTCAATGTAAACATCTTCTTATCGATCGATTGATCGCTATTAGCGAATCGCTTTGAATCACGCACGAATTCGTTTGACCACAAACGCAGCCGGGCTCAAATCCAGCCCGGGGAAGAAGGCACTCAAACAATTTTCACGGCCTCACCTCCAGCGAACGATTGACAATCCTACTGGAGTACTTCTGTCATGAAAACCTATCGCAGTAAGCCAGTATTAAATAGTAGGTCTCCTACACACGCACGGCATATTGGAGATGCGAAAAACTGGGCCTTCCAAGGGCTGCAACATCAGGCCAAGTCAAGTTAAGATAAACTGAACTACTCAATGACTCTAGAGCCAGGAAATAGTAAAAATCCCACACGAAAATATTTTTTAAAGCAATTAAATCTGTGGCAATAGACAAAGTAGCTTAAATCGACATTAGCGATTTCTCTGTTTTTCAATGGATATTCATTGGCGCTTTTAAATCCACATTTCTGACTTTAAAAAGATTTGTCGGCTACAAAGATATCGTAAGATTCGTAACCACTTTTGTTTGAACGGATACAAGCCGATATGATAAAATTAAATTTTTCTCGAAATCACTTTTTTCGGCAAAAGCTACTCTGTCTTGTTACCACAGAAATTAAGGTTTAAGATTCACAGAAGCGCCATAAGTAGCCAGTGAGTTAGAGCGACTAGCAAAGATTTTGCAAGTAACACTTTTTACAAAATAGGGTATATAATCCTTAGATGGGACTTGTGGATGCGTCTTTAAGAATACTGTATTTATTTTTGCCAAGTTTATAGAGTTCAGCAAGGGAAAACTGAGCTCGACCAAACCATTTGGAGACCTGTTTTAACCGAAACAAAACTTTGTATGTGTCCTGCGCCGTGCTTTCAGCAATATGACGAAGATACAGTGGGTGAAAAAAGTATTGGCATACCCAGTTTTTTTAATGCATTCGCGGTAATCTGAAAGGTTTCAATAAAATGTAATACACACGTATGGATAGAAAAAGCAGGAAAAATCTGTTTTAAAATACAAAAATTATTTAGATCGATTGAGGGAAAATTCACAATTATTTTGAAAAAGTGATGAAATTGAAGTCAAAAAATTATTTGCACACTTTTTATCAACATTTTATCAACGAAATATAGTGAAAATAAATAAGTTTTAACTCCAAATGATATTTTATGTGCAGTTCACTTTCTTCGATTATGGTTTTTAATCTCTTCGGCTTCGAATCGATAAGATTGCGAAGAACGTCAGGATCTATTTAATGCCCTTACTCTA
The DNA here is from genome assembly GCA_905187475.1 of Syritta pipiens. NCBI lineage: Eukaryota > Metazoa > Arthropoda > Insecta > Diptera > Syrphidae > Syritta > Syritta pipiens. Next base: position 32,572,941 of record LR994572.1, on the reverse strand, counting down.
AAAACCAGTCTGTATGTCAGCTTTGTTTGAAAATCTTCTCTTACTAACTTAAAGACTCAAAATAGTCCAATGACTTTCGACGAGGTTTACGTCTCTGTGATTGGGGAGATGTCTTAAGTTGTTTGGGGGACAATATAAATAACAATTCCTTCATAAACCTTGCGGAATTTCCCTATTTTGGATATCCTGTTTGAAGCAAAGCGTCCCCTGACGCAAAACATCACCTGTGCGTTGGCCTCTTGGATTAAACCATAGCACAAATTAATAGTCCCAAAATCCGTCATATGAGCCGTGTAATAAATAGGCTTCGTGTTTTAAGACAAACTACTTTTTCGCAAACTTAAGGTTCATCATCATTGCTGGCGTAACATCCCGTGGAGTGCTAGAACATAGCTTTTCGCGCGTAGACTGTGTTGTGCGCGATATAACTTGACACATGTGAAGGGAACTTACTGTTTAATGCCGGCTCAGAACGGTGAATTCCAAAAGCGTTTCATGACAGAAGTTCTATAGGAATTCGATCGTCGGAGGTAGGGCCGTGAAAATTGTTTGAGTGCCTTTTTCCTCGGGCTGGATTCGAGCCCGGGTAGGCTTGCTTAACTGTCTGATGCACTAGCGATTAAGCCACGATGCCCACAAAAAACTTAACAAATAAAGCTTAAGATTCCCTTTCGTCTTTATTCACTTCATAATTTAAAGCCAACCTGGTGTCAAGGAGAAGAGGTCAAGATGTGGTTTTAGTGGGTGAAAGTCTCACACTACTTGGAACAGAACGGGCCTGTTCAACCTGCCTATTAGGTCTCTTAAAATTACTAAACTGCAGGATCAAACACTTCTTTTGTGGATGGTACAACCGAATTTGTATTTTACTAAAACTTAAACGTATTTTTAAAAAGCATTATTGGATTTTAGATTCCAGTGTCAAAACCGCTGCAAAAATGAAAGATTTCTATTTCAACATACCGGGCATTTTCGAAATCACATCATTTCCCAAATACTGCTATGACAACCATTCCAAGAAAACAAACAAAAAATGTAATCCCAATGCATACTATTTTAAATCGCATTGTGATTGTGCAAACAGATGCGAACCGGGAATTATCGGGGTTTAAAAGTTTTAGTAAGCAACAGACGTAATAGCAGTATATTTTTATTCATAGATAATTTACGCTGGCTTACTGAATCTCCTGTGTCTGTACTCCCTATAACACCATCTCTTTCCAAACAAAAATCCTAGCAACATTGTTGAAGCCTTTAAAACGTCGCAAACCTTTCGTACACGAAAAACTTAAAACAAACAAAAACAATCAGCCAGTGTGCAGTTCAACTTCATCCCGTCAGACGAAGCTATCACTTTAATGGTGGGTGTGGCGCTACTTCAATTTACCATTTAAACACTTAACTACCGCGAGAGCGCGCACATGTGAACGTGAAATCGTAGAATTCCTTTTGTGTAGTTCATTCTTTAAAAAGAACGACACACACACAGAGGAGAATTGACAGAGAGCTCTGAATTGAAATGATGGATTACCCGGCGCCAGACTTATTTGAATTTATTGATAAAAACGCCGAGTAAAAGAAGACGAAGAAAAAAAAAGAGAAAAACAAATTAAATGACCTCAAATCAAGCCGGGTTATGAGACGCGACATATACCCTATCTATTTCGTTTGTTGATGATTCTCTTCGGCTCCTGGACGAACACACACACACTATTGGGAAGATAAAAAATGCACCTACATTCCGAGTCACCACCGACACCGGGCTTTCTCTCGAACTGGCCTTCACTTTTATCACTTTATGATCGATTCCAATTTCAACAGAGACAGAAGGGAAGGCGCATTTCCCCACTGCGTCGGCATGTTTACACACCTAAAAAGGCCCCGGACAGACTTAACAAGGAAATCGCATTAGCTTTGCCAATAACAACACCACCAAAAAGAGAAAGAGACATCAGCAATGTGTCCTTACTCCTTATCCAACTATCATCCATGGTGTACAATTAAGGACATTCACTCTGAGGAGACAGACAACCAAAACATACACAGACCGAGTGAGAGCCAAAGCTGGAGTCACCCACTATCCGAAAGTTGGGTAATATTACCTCTCTTCGCCGGACAGGGGTGGGTCGAGAGAGTACAACATTACGCGACCCAGCCGGAGATATCTTATCTGCTCTTTACTTTGGCCATATCCATAATAATTTTTGAAACGTGCACGACATTCAATATTTGCCGTGGAATATTAAATTTCATCCACCACCACCATCACCGCTGCTGCCGACAACTGACAGCGCCAGTTCCGAGTGCTGCAGTGTCATGCGAATTCTTCGTCAAAGAAAATGAGTACAGTCAAGGAAAAAGTGTTGGCTCCTTGTCCTTTTAAAATACTGCTGCTGGCTAAAAGAGAACCTGTCTTCAAAACGGAATCTAATAGTGTATTGAAAATGGGATCCAATAGTGTATTGCCTGAAGTGATATTCGGCAAATGACGAAAATTGACACCGAAAAGATAAAAAGGTTACAAACATAACAAAAAACTGCTAGATATTTTAGAAACAAAAACTTTTCAGTAATTGATTGCAAAAAATTGAACTAAGAAAAGGTCGAATATAATTAGACTTAAACTGTAAACGTCTTAACTACACTTTAAGACGGAGATCTTATTCTGAGATCACGACATAGAGTCTAATCAGAATTAGCTTGATGACACCCAAAAATCAGTCGATAAGAGATGAGGGCTTTAGCTTTACGGAGACGTGGCTACAGTCTGGAAGGCAAAAATCCGTCGACTACAGTGGCTTTGTTACATCGAACCTATGGACAGAAACGCGCCAGCTGAAACGGTCTTCGAATCCGAGCTTCCTGGTTTGAGAAGAAGAGGGAAACCGAACCTCCGGTACAGAGATCAAGTGATCACGAATATTGTATCGAACTGCATGAGTTTATAACTCAGCAGTCGATGTATTTTATGTTGTCAGGGAATTTTTGCTGTATTTATAAGAACTTTACTTTTTTTGTCAGAAATGTAGACGGAGCGATGGAGGAAGGTATTGTGAAATAAAAGTGCTTTTCCATTTTGTTGTCCACTCTAAAGTGGCGGTTTTCTTTTTTACTGGGCTTTAACAAATGTAAAACAGCTCGGTTTTCCGAACTGGAAGTAGCATGTTCGGGACCGTCAATGTTGGAACGCAGCCTTAGCTCAAGTATATACCCTCCAGGGATTGACTGCCTGATATCATGAGGACTTTGTCATAGACAGGCAATTGACGTTTCAGTAACCATTTCTAGGTTGTGGTCAACGTGGTCTTATCCTCACATGTAAGAAGAACGAATGGTAAGCACTGCCATTTTGTTGAGAGATCTGAAGTGAACACTACATTTATTAGCTGAATCATGAAAAAGGAAGGGAATTAAGTTCATGATAAACTATCGACATTTAAACTAAGTCAAAAACAAAGCTAAAATCAATTTGACCATAAATAGCGACTTGTCAATGTTTACTGTTTTTATCGGCCATGTTTTTTCGGTGATGGCCATTGTTTACTAATCAGTCAGTGATGCCAATTCATTATGATAAGTTAAACTATTTTCGACAGTAATTCGGAGCAGTTGCAACGAGACCCATATTTAAATGAACAGCTTAATATGTGGATATTGAGACGATACCGATTCACAGGATGCTCATCAGATTAGTATGGATCTACGAATTGTTGATATTTGATGGGAATTTCAGAGAAGTGGCGTCACAAACACAATTTAGCAGCTCAGTACATAAATCGATTAACGAAGTAAAATAAAAATTAAAGACAAAAACAATTACCTATTTTTTTTACTCAAATAGTTGTCGTTAAATGGTATAAGTATCCATTATTGCCAATTGTATTGATACATGAATTTAATATTTTTCAAAAAGTGTCATTAATTGATGTGTTGTAGGATTTGTATTTGTTCGATGCATCATCTCATCAGCATGGCGCTGCGTGCCGTAATGGACACTCTGCATAAAAGATTTGTAGATAGCCACATCTTTCACAGACGAGACACAAATAAACCACCAAACTCTCCTAGTTTGGCGCCATTCACTTTTTTCTTGTGTGGCGTTCTAAAGTCGCAGATCTGAGCGGTAATCGACCCAAGAACCCACACCTTCACTACAGTTTAGTCGTCTTCATACGGTAGAGTCTTTGGAAATAACTTATAACGCCAATTCAAAATTCGAAAATTTCACCAGTTTAACGATTTCTCATTTGCGACTACGACGATTTCTCCTGCAGAGTTTTTAATTTGCCAGCATTAAAAGCCAAAAGACAATACACGTACTCTTGTTGGCTGGCTTGCTCTTTAATTCAAATTATTCTTTTATATTTTTGAACTCTGACTTAGTGCGAAATACGAAAGCCATGAAGGTCGCTCGCTGGCTATTCTCACGTAATAATATGAGTGAGCTTGAGCTGTAAAATATTTTGCACTGCCTACAGACAGTCCCTAATGTAAATCCTCTACAACTGATGTGTCTCAATTTTCGCAATTCCACTGCAGTCCGACAAACACTACATTTTCTCTCCTTGTATTATTAAAAATTGTTTAGAATTGCATCTTTTAACTGGGTAGCTGTTATTAAATACTAAAAATGGGAGCAGCAGCAATAGAGGTTTTAATTTTAATAAAATTGTATCCAAATAACATACAGTATTTGTACTGAGTTCTTTTCATTTTTTTGTGACTGCAAGACACCAGCTTGCTTTCGCGATTCGCCGTTCGGAACCGGCATTAAACAGTAGGTCCCTTCCACGTGTGGTCAAATTTTAGCATGCGCAACACAGTGGAGGCGCGAAAACGCTAAGCTCGGACTCTCAACGGGCTGTTATGCCACCACAATGCAGTGCAAGACACCACGTCAGCCGGGGAGGGTTATTTAGCCCTGTAATTAGGCCTATCCAATCTTACTCTTTCTTTTAGCCAAACGCCTCTGTTGCTCTGGCTATATTTTCTAGCTGTACATTTTTAAATTTTAAGCTACCTTAAAAGAAATAAATTACTCTTCCTTAAGAATTCCCACTCAACCATTTTTTGTCAACATTTTAAGTCAACGCAATCCTCGCCAACAACGTTACGGACCAATCAGTGGTCTATGTGATCGGCATTTCAGCGCCACCCCCAATCCTCGCGAAACAAAAAACGACACAAGGCTCATACCAGTGTGCGAACTTCCTGCACACACTGTATCAGATGCAAATGTATCCCGTGCCTCTAATCCCACAAATTATTTTCAATATCGTACATCAAACTTGTTCAAAGCCCGATTAGCAACATTTAAATATACATTTTCCACATGCCGCTGCCGCCCCGCCACCGACGTTGTACCGTCTCGTGATATATGACAACCAAAATAGACATTTCGTCAGTGGCAACAACTTTCGGACCCTAACATTAAAAAATTGTATGTTAAATTTTTGTTTTGTTCGTTTCTCATTTCTTTTTTTTTTTTTTCCTTCTTAATTCTGACACTGTCCGAAAATGTCTATTTGATGTGATGTTTTGATATTTTTGACACTCACGCAAACACGAGGTGCCTGCTGCCTGGATATGAATGTGAATGTATTTCACGTAGAGATAGACACACAGAATATAAGCCGGTAACGAACTTGAATATTCCAACGAATTAATTATAATTTCTCCCCGACTGGCCGAACACCAGCACTACCACCATCGCTTTGGATGTCGTGACAAATTCTTTCCTATCACAATTTAAAAGGGTCAGAGAACTATCCGGGAGAGGAGGAAAAAAAAAAAAGAATTCATATAAATGCTCAAAGTGAATGTCGTTTATGTCCATTTGGTTATTTTTTTATTTTTTTACTTCGGTTAAAACGCAGCCACTTGTAACTATTTCTCTTGTGGGGTCTTCGTGTCATTTTCTCTTCGGCGATCTTTTAGACGTAGGTAAAGAGTTTGACACTTCGCAGGCGAGTCGGGAATGTTGTTGAGACTTTTTGGGTTTTGTGGTGTATTTCGAAAACGTTTATTCAATTTGAGGGATAAAATTTCATGTAGATCATTAATAAATCTCTGGATTATACGTATTTGCGATTAATTGGATAATTTAAATGGACTTGTGATGCGAGGCCAACAAGTGGGTTGTCTAAATGGCAAGTCTTGTTTTTTGTTGGTGATGAAAAATTAAAACGTCAAGATGACATCTGGGATTTGATTTTGTTTTTCACACGACAAGTTGAGTTTAAAGATTGATGAGACCAGTCTACGATGTCAGGAATGATTTCGGCAGACTATTGACAGAGGTGAATAATCAACTGACGGGTAGAAGGAATGCGGTCTTAGCTCTCTGTCTGACTTGCTTCGAGTAAGACGAATCTTCGGCGAAAGAGCCAACAATGGATTGGAGTCTGATTTTTTCAGACCCAGGATTAAAGTCGCCCGTATTTCGGATGGGAGAGTTTCAATCTGCTTTTGGATTTTCAAAGGGACATACACAAATTTCTTTCCATGCTTTGGCTTGACAAATTGTCAGTCTTAAAGCAGAAACATGGACGGATTAAAACATGTTGTAAAACGATCAATACACCACCAACGCAGGCGTCTGGCGTGCACCTGAACACAGCCATTTGTTAGGATCAGTTTCATTTTAACTCAAAGATACCGACGTTAGATTGAAGCTACCAACAGGTTGAAAGCAAGTGCTTCTAAGCTGACTCTCAGTATATACAAAATGTTACCATCCCTCACTCCCACAGACCATTTCAACCCAAATTAGTTGCCAGTCATTATTCCATCAGTCACCCGCTCTGTGCCCTAAACAGCTCCCTTTATCTTCCCCGCCAAAGTTCTGCACGTTTTTTTTTTTTTGTTTTTGGTTCCAGCTTGGATGAACTTTGGAGTCGCTACCATCATCAAAAGGGGAAACCCGTCATTTGTTTATACCTTTGACAAATGTCAAAAAGTGACTAAGATAGTAAGTAAATAAACGAAACCAAAAGTGTGCATCATACCCCAAAACTGATAAAAAAAAAGTGAACATTTGTCACTAAAAAAAAAAAATAATAACAAGTGCCGATAAATTGCGAATATTACGATACGTGTTTCCCTCTTTTCGGCAAACTGCAAAGCACCGACAAAAATAATTGTCAGATTGTCAAGTGAAAATTTGACAGTTTGCTGACAGACAATTTTTGGGAGTGCTGCTCCAACTCTGGTAGCCGTACTGGACACATATGTGCAACAAAAAAAATTTGTTGAAAATGTGTCAGCTGAACGTGGTTGACGATGTTATCGGTGAGGTCGACGAAATCGACGTGCCTCTGTTATCGAAAATCTTTTATTTTTGTCTGAAATGTAAATAGGGAATAGTTTTGAACTTTTCCGCAAAGGTGGAAACGAAGGTAGGCAAGGGTTGAGTCGATTCCAAGAGATAGATAAAGCTCCACATGTATTGCGAAAACACCAAGCGAAGAAAAATGAAAGTTTTTGAATGTGACAAGCCCATTGACGTCTGTTTAGATTAGTTCTTAAACGAATTAAACAATATTTAGAGGAAAGCTGAGTATCAATGATCAAGCTGTTGCTGAAGATGACCCTACTTGAGTTAAAAACCCAGAGTAAAATCTTAGGTTTTTCGATGCTTGTGTGCTTGCAATCACAAAGTAACTTCTATTCTTCGGTGTACGTCCATTTAATATTGTTGACTCAAACTAAGTTTTTTTCTTTTCTTGATTTAATCTAATAGTTCACGATAGTTCAACAAGCTTATGTTAAAGTTACGCCGAGAGAAGTGGTTTTAAGGTTTTCCATTTAGCTTAGAATATTTAGAAATTGAAACTTTTTCCTTTTTAAAACACATTTATCTAGCATGGGCGCAGTTGGCTCGATCGGTTAGTGCATCGCACTGTTGAGCGAAAGTACCCGGGTTCGAATCCAGCTCGGGGAAAAAAAAAAACACCACAAACATTTTTCACGGCCCCACCTCCAGCGAACGACTGACAACCTTCCTGGAGCTTTCGCAATTCGCCGTTCGGAATCGGCATTAAACAGTAGGTCACCTCCCTCCACATGTGACAAAATTATAACGCGCACAACACAGTGGAAACGCGAAAAAGCTAGGCTCTGGCTCTCAACGGGCTGTTACGCCGCCCAATACAATATCTAGCATGTACGTTTGTCCATTTAAGCGTGTAAAAAAATACGTTAAAATTATTTGTTTTGCATTTCTTAGAAGAACTTGCTATATGACTTTTTAATGCTTAAAATTTGCATTGATTGTTTTCTTAATTACCTCGCAAAAGTATTCGTAAATTTATTATTTTGGTTTAAAAATTGCTAAAGTAATAAACAGACTAATTTTAGGCGTAGAAACTTATTTTTTTTTTTATTATTTTCCTTGGCTTCTTCCCTTTAAGAAAAGCATTACTGATTTGATCGTGTCTGAAAAAAATAATGAGTTGAAATTATTACTTTTTCGAACCGCAAAAGTATTCGTAATTATTCGATTTAACCAACTAATGATTATATTTGGTGATCTTTAATATGTTTTGTGGGATAACCTTATTAGTTCACCACAGCTTTCAGTCTTTGAATGGCTCGATCCGCTCTTTCTTATGAAAGGTTGTTACCCAAGTTGATTTATTTAAACCGCGACTTCAATTCATTTTTGGGAATTTTTTTTTTTTTTTTGCACCGTGGCTTGATGGTTTACCTGCTCGGACCGGTCAACCGAGCATACCCAGGCCCAAGACAAAGACCTGGACCAAAAAAATAAAAAAAAAGCAGTAAGGTCCTACGCCTTCAATTAGTCTGTTTATTACATTTTTTGCCAAAATAATCAAATTACGGATTCCTTGAGAGGCACTTTTGGAAATAAAACGCTGCTCGATTTTTAGATTTTTCTTATATTTTACATCCAAATTGTAAGAAATTTTAAATGCAATGCATTTCACATATTTTACAAATTGCCTATTGTTTCAAAATTGCTTCTCTGATTATCTCATGAAAATGTGTTGCAAATTATTTTTGAATTATTTGAAATTCATTTAGCCCTGTACACCTAACTTGGCCTGCTGCTTGAATCAATTTCATAATTTAGTCAGTAGCTTGAAAAGTTGCGAACCTCTTTGAGTTAATCCTTATTTTTCTTAATTGGGTACCAAATTTCAAACATATTTTTTTTTTTACTTTTGGACAAAAATATTATTTCTTTTAGAAGGATAATAGTAGAATAGCTGAAATACAGACAAAAAGCTAGAAAAGAAATCGGCGCAACTCTTAAAAATTTGATGCCAAACTAGAGAGAACTGTAGGCTTAAGATTGAAACACTCATAAGTGAAACGTGACTCCCAGTGCGTCCTTATTAACTACAGAATACAATGAAATCTCACAATTGCTTTATTAGAACTGCAGTTGTTATTGAAATTAAAGACCTGTTCGTGTTTTAAAAGTAAAGGCAAAAGCTAGTTTTCCAAGAAATATTGTTTTCGATATAGTAGCTTGAAAGAATTATTGGTTACTTCTATAGATGCAATAGCCTTAGAGATTATTAAGCTACTTGCATAATTTTTATTTGGTGAAGAAGCTAGGCTCTGGCCCTGTATGGGCTGTTACGCCGAATATTTATTTATTTAAGAAGACATTTCATTCAGCGTATTATGTATACATGAACCAAAACGACGTATTAACACTTCACACTTCATAGTTCTTTGGATGTAACCATACGGTCAAGCTGGCACAATAAAACAGACTGCAGCTTGTCACCTTTTTTGTGCTAGATTAAAAGCAAACTAGAAATTGATTTTATTACATGAATAAAATCAGTCTGACTGCTTTATTTAGTATCTGATCATTGCTGCCCACAAAACTCATTAAAAAAATAATGAGACAATTCATCACTACAAAAGTTAATTAGATTTGTCTATTCCAAATCAACCAAACTCATATTGTTTTTGGATCTCGCCCTTCCAATAATAAGAAAATAGAACGGATTGAACTACAGTAGACCAACAAAGTTAGTGTACAAAAACTCAAAGAAAACAATTTTCGCCTTTGGCAGACTCTCAACAGGTTTCCATGTGTCTAATTTTCATTCACCTGCTTGATTTTTTTTATCAAAGAAACAAGGTCTATAATCTAAATCTTAAGGATGGCAGGCTATGAACCTGATAGAATGTGGCCCGAACTGTGATACGGCAACTGAGAGTGCGCCGCCACGGCTGTCGAAGAAAACAAGTACGGGATGATGTTGCCATGATTCAAAAGCCATAGCTAGAAATAGAATTAAGGCCTTGCTAAATAACACAGGCCATGAAAGGTTTGAGATAGTAAAGCAGCTCAAGAAGATAGTTGGTTTAACTTCAAGAAATGCTTATTATTTCTAATCCAGCATTGAATTTAATTTACTGTAATCTGGGCATTCTGCCATTTTGGATCGTATTTAATCGGTCCGCACAACATTTTTTCCCGCCATACTGACATTTACCCAAGAAACGCACTTCCCTAATGGCTTCTAACAAATTTCTTTAGTGACTCTCTCCCCCTCCTGGATAGTTCAACTTACCTTGAGGCTTTGGCACATTCCGTTTCAACTGCATCCACTTATACGTTGGTAGGCCGTTCGGAGAGGTCTGCTGCTGCGTGGTTAGCGTGTGCGTAGTTCCACCGGGCGACACCACATGTTGACTCCGTGAACTATTGCCCGAGCTTCCCATGCCGCCAGAGCCCATTTGTCCAGCGATGCCGGCCCCTCGGCTGGCGGACATTCCGCCAATCGACTCCAAGACCATCGCCTGCGTTGCTCCATCCATGCCGGCCGCATTGGGGTATCCCGCTGCTGCCATCGCTGTGTGATGTGCCGGCGGCTGCAAGTGCTGCGCATGATGGTGCCACGCATTTGTGCCCATCATGCTGGCATGTGGGTTCTGCTGCTGACCCGACTGTTGCATCAGAGCCTCTTCGCTCAGCCCATACGGGGAGTGCATAGTGATCTTTACCTCGTCTCCCGCGTGCATGGCATACCCGGCAGCTCCGCCAGGACCGCCATTCTGCGACTGCTGTTGCTGCTGCTGCTGGTGATGATGATGCGGACTCTGATTGTACAAGCAGTCCAGGTTCGTGTAGCTCAAGCCGTTCTCAGAGCTAATGATTGACGCGTCTTGGACGCTGTTCGATGACTGATTGCCGGGCGCAGCTGTCCCGTAAAACGAATGAACACTGTCACTCTCGTAGTATGAGTCAGTGGGTGAGTTGCTTGACGGATGCTGCGGCGTTGTCGCAATTCCGTACTCCGCCGCTGAGGGGCTGTACAAGTGCGGGTGGGAGTAGATGGGGTTGGTGGAGCCCTGCTGTTGTTGCTGCTGCTGCTGCTGCTGCTGGGACTGTTGCACCGCGACATTGTTGTTGGCGCTATGGGGGGGAGTCAGCTGATAGAAGTTGCCCGAGTCCAGCGCTTGGCCGTAGCTGTTGCTGTGGTACGGCAAGTGCGAGTGTGCCGCAGCCGCTGCCGCAACGGCCGTCGAAGGGAACGAGTACGGGTATCCATTGGTTCCCATTTCACCACCGGTATGATAACTATTCGAATGATTCCCGTACATACCTACGTCCATCATATTGACAGGCCACAGTCCACTAATCGCGCGAGAGATCGTATTCCCGTAGAATCGCCCGCAGCGGGGACGCTCACGTTTTGCGATACTTCTAGCTCGCGTTTTCTTTTACCAAAAAATCAACAAAAATTCTCTCGTTTTCGACACAATTGCCAGACACTTATCGCGTCATAAACACTGGCCGTTTTATTTTGACACACAATCCACGAATCCACGAGATACATTCACTTCTGTAATATTCGCCCGCAAACCCTCACCTCTGATAAGAACACACGGCGCGGCTAGATATCGTCGTTTGTCGGAGAACGTTTGTCCCGAATCGACCGCACACAAAGTATCTGATCGGAAAAATTTACGAAAAGCAATAAAAATAAAAAAACCAAAAAAACCACACGAAATTCTGATTCTAACAAACACACATCGACCGGACACCAGAGTGAGCCAGAGCCACCTCAGACATTGCTTGCGCACCCAGAAAGTCACCGTCACCAAATGGCTCGTCGCCAGATACCAGCCGAGAAACATTCACGATAGTCAGATACGCCTTCCCGGCCCATGTTTGTGTATCCGCCACCATTCTCGTTCGCCGCTGGCAGTCGCGTTGTCTCGCTTCGGCTCACGGCGGCACTGCGCTCGCGTGACAGGGAGCAGAGTCAATATTTGTTTGGTGTGTATCTTTTTGTTCGTTTGTGTTGTGTATCTTAGAGATTAGCTGTAGCCAGCCAGGGACAGCAGCTGAAAGGAACGCCTATCCGGGGTAAAGGCTACACGTTCTATTTCGTTTTGGCGTTTGGCAGTAGCTGATTTGATTTGTAGATACTGTATCTCTCTGTTCTTTCTTCTATTTTTTTGGTGATTTTTGGGGGAATATTCAATTGAACCCTATGAAGCAGGAGCAGCGCACGAATTCACTGGGACATTTACGTGTGCCCAGGTACAAAAAAAAAAAAGAAAAAACACTCAAAAAACGATCTCTCAATGGGAGTCTGGCGCAGCACAGTTGGGAGCTAGATTTTCTTGGAGGAGAATTTGTTGTTCTTTTCAATTCTTTGACACTTGGCAGTCGTGTAGTTATTGTCGAAATAGATGCAGGAATTTTGTGTTGGAAATTCTGAAAAGTGGCAGTTATATCTTTATCTCTGATGACTGCTGTCGCTGTCTGTTCTGTTGGATAGAGATACATCTCGAATGACTGATTGACAGCTGAACACAGGTATATTCAGTTGAATTTGTGTCACTCTGCGAGGTGACAGAACCGAGGGTATGATTTCTGTTGCCACTGACAGTTGACAGAATGCAAAAAAAAAAGAAAAAAAAAAATCGCACGTCCCTCTATCAGGGAATGGCAAAGAACTTGAGTTCGAATTTTAATTTAAAATGAGGGAGAGTTATGTTGGATTTGTGAGGCGCAGAACAGGGAAACCATTTTGAATCGCAAATAATCCTGATAAGGAAATTCAAATTCGCAGCTATTAGTTGGTTTTGCGATATGGCTGTTGGAAAAGATAGAACTGCAGGGGATTTGTATACTTCGCGTAGTAGCCATATTTTTGATTAGATAGAAAAACAGAAATGTCTTGTAAGGAGCCTTAAGTTTGAATCGTGGTTCTTAGCTTAGAAACATGACAATTAAATCGCAGGGCTTTTTTTCTGGTAAAAAAACCAACGCAGGTGTGACGCATCTATTGACGCACATACGACTTTACGATCGAAAAGTCAGTAATTGACAAAACAGAAACGGGCGGATAGTTGACTGCTACACAAGAGCCAGAAAATTGTAAGGAACTCTAAGCGAAGAAAATGTACCTAGTGCTGCCATAAGTTCTATTACAAACATAAGAAGCAATATGGTGGTCTAATAAATGAAACAATTTTGAATAGAATATGTTTACTGGTTTTTGTTTGTGTCAAAGATTTTTATGTTTGTAACAGAACTTATGGCAGGGCTATGCCATTTTGAATCTATAAAACTTCTGAAATGAAATTTGAAATCCAGGTTTATTTTGAGGTCCAGAACGGCATTAAACTTCTAAGTAAAAAAAAAATAATAATCTGCGTAACAGGCCATACAGGGCCAGAGCATAGCTTGTCCGTACCTTCACTGTGTTGTGCGCGATATAATCTGACACAAGTGGAGCGGACCTACTGTTTAATGCCGGTTCCGAACGGCGAGTTCCGAGAGCTTTCCATGACAGAGGTTACTCCAGGAGGATTGTCAGTCGTTCGCTGGAGGTTGGACTGTGAAAATTGTTTGTGGTGTTCGTTACCCGGGCTGGATTTTAACCCGGGTACTCTCGCTTAGCAGTCCGACGCACTGACGATTAAGCCACGGCGCCCACAAAAACCTCTAAACACCTACCACCTATTTTAGTCTCACTACCAACTACATGCTCTCATCGAAACCAACCACCCACGGATTATGAAGCTAAATTTGAGGTATTAATCAAACTCAAAAATAGGTTAAAATATTTCTTCATCCTAGAGATAGGTGTAAATAAGGAGTCTTTACGAAAAAAAAAAAATGTTACACAAAAAAATTGATAAAATGCAAAATTCATTAGGAGCTATTTAACGGGGTAGGTTGTTACCAGACTTGTAAAGAAATGAAGTACATTTGGACTGAAATTCGAAATATTATTCCCTGTACTTTCGTTTTCATAAGTACAAATACAATTCCTTGCCTTCCTTCCTTCCTTTATTTTAATAACTACCAAGAGCAATTGGTATGAAGAGGATGAGCTACCTTTTTCTACATTATCTACAAATATCTTAAGAGAAAGAGAATTGATTTCATCCGTTTCTGAACTGCTTGATGAAATTGTTCCCAACATTAGCATCTCATTGATTTTATGGAAACGTTGAGTCATCTGCAAATTGCGAGGATGCGACAGAAATGACAAATGAAAGTGAAAATAAAGTTGCTCGGGCCTCTCCTTAATCGAAAGTTAAAACAGCAGTTGCAGTTCGATCCTTCAATGTATGTTTACAATGGCCCGAAAACCAACATTTCAGTAGAGGGCATTTTATCTCTACAAAAAATTAAAGAAATTACACTTTTGTTAAAATAATAATTTTCGAAAACAATAATATTTTTGTTGTATGTATGTTTATTATTTTTATTGTATGTATGTACATTTTCTAAGCTTTTATTTTCTTATTAAAAAAAATCTGTTCAACAATAGATAATGTTTTTTTTATAACATTGTCTTTATCTTTGCAGAAACTGTAATTTTCAAGATAATTTTTCTTTGTGCAAAAGTGCAACAATCATCAATCAATGCAACAATCTCGGTTATTGCAACCACCTTAATTTCTATTAGTTGCGTAAATCGAGTCCATACTGTTCTTCCTGAAAGTTAATTCTTATTTTTTTATTTGGATTCATTTTGGTAAAACCACCATTGTAAGTAGTTACTCTGCCGCTAAAAATCAGGCATCTACGAGTTTAAGAATTGCACAAGAAGACAGGAGTTCGCTCTCAAATAAAGGCATTGAACCGTCACCTAGTTGCAGAAGGTTCTGTTAAGTAATGAAAATAAAGTAAATACAATTGTATTGTACTTAGGGAATTGGAAAACAATTATAGTACAGCGAATGGTGTTTGTACTTGTACTTGTACTTAGATTTTACAGGTCTGGTTTTTACCAAGGTGAGTTAAAGAAAAAATTATGAGTAGCTAGAAACTAACGTTTAGCACAAAGCGTGCATAAAATGGGAATGGATGCAAAAAAAAAATTGCTGAATGCGTTGATACATTGCACGGCCCTTTATTTGGCATTTTGATAGCTTCTTTCGTTTAGCAGCTATGCTCATTTAAAGTTGCAATACGGGTTGGATTAAATAAGCTATTAGCGATTGTATGTAATTTATTCTAATATCGCAATCCTATGAATTAATGTTATCATCTAGATTAGATTGGAGAAACAATTGCTCTTCTTCTATCGAAATGAGATTTAAAATAGTTTCGAGACTTGCACCGCCATACAAAAATCAGCACCCATTCGGGAACATGTCTTATTTGTTCATATAAATTAATAAGTGAATAAATAAACTATTTGTTTACCGTCAGAAAAAAATTCTTACTGCTAATGGCAATGAAAAATCATGTTAATTTTTGCAATTAGTCGTGTAAAGTGTAGTCGTAAAAAAAATTTATCTATGGATTGTGAAGTTAATCGAGAATATGACCAAGAGAAAAACCGTTCCAATTGATTGTTTCTTTATTTACTCGTGCGTAATGCGTGGGCGAGATGCGTACACATCGACGGTTCGATAATGACTCCCCAGTATCTTCGCCGTCGACGTCATGCACACCCATTTACCACACGTTACCTTACAGGATGAAACATTTCCTAATTTGGTAGAATAGTCTACTTCAGTGGAATTAAATAGTACAGGAGTCAAATTTTAAGCACTGCCATTTGATCATGTGTCATAATTATTTTCGCCATCTACTACACAACTACTACACAAATCTAATTGTAAGGCATGCAAACACTAGCGTTTTCCCACATAAATACGAATAACTTACAGCCTACATTGAAAGGAATCAAATATTTCGTAAGCTCGCGACCAAAATATAAATAGTGACATATACTTTTAGCTACGACTGTTTCAGTTGGAACCAGTCAGACATCTCAAGCTAAGAAATGGTGACAGTGGATCCATCACAATTTGCGACGTAATCGTATGAAATCAAAAATGTTGATACTGGACAGCGTTTGAATATATTTTGGACTCATTATTGCGTAGGTGTTTTAAAGATTGTTCAAACATACTTAAAATTTATAATTTGTGTTTTATGGCCTTTGACCTCCATTGGAAATCGAAAGGACACAAAGATAACAAAATATTTTACACAACTCATTTAATTTTTTGAAAAAGAAAGTAAAATTAACTTAGATTGTTTGAATTTTTTTAAGGTTAGATACTAATGTCAATCAAATGTTATTGCCATCAAATGTTATCGTATAGCAAAACTATTTTTTAAGTGCTTTCATTACGATGAACGATTCCTAGGAGTTCTAGTATAAGACTACATTTTTACAGCACTGTCTCTTTTGGCTTAAATGAACTGATGTTTTGTTTTTGAAAGGAATGTGCCAACAAATTGACAAATCTCCTGCAGTATTTAGATTTTTATTTAAACGTTTAATCTTCTTTTTTGCGTTTGATTCTCGTATGCTTTCTGGTGGCTCGGTACGATCTGGTGGCTGTTCATTGGGCACTTTTTGTTACCATATTTTTAGAGCGGAATACAAAGGAAAGATAAGTTTTATGAAAATGCAGGTTTATTGGCCGATATGTCTACAAGAAATGTTTCTCTAGGGTTCAATCCGAAGCACATGCAAACAACGGCAGAGTTTCGCACTTTAGCGAACATATAACTTAGACAAAAAACGTTTAAATTGAATTGTGATTTTTTCTTTAAAGGGACTACTATATTTTTCAATGCACAAGTAAGTAAAAGTCTGACAATTGGTGTCAAAGATATTGGGGTCACGTTTTCAACCTGTTGTGAAGTCTCATCACTATCAGTAGCGAACACTTCAAAATGACCATTACCAAAAAAGAACTGAACTACATCAAGGCACCTGTCAGTTGTAATAAAACGTAGTCTCAATAAAATGTACCTTTTTCTATCGCTCCGTCTTTTCTTTTAAATCGAAGCTTTAAAATTTGCTGAGTTTCTCGCGGCGTGAATACTTTTCCCGGGCTCCCTCCTACCTCTGACACAACCATTTTGCATTTTTTTTTAACCGACACACTAGCAATATATAACCTTTATATCTATTTCGTGCACTGAATGTAAATAAACACTCAGTACATAAGAAAAATGATGTCACGTCACACAAAAACTAAAGCAAATGAAGCTGTTATCCGAAAAAAAAAAACATATCATGATACATAAGACAAGTATTTTTCAAGTATGAATTGCTGCCAACGCAATGAAAATATCATATTTTTTTTTAGCCTTAGGTTTGCCATTAATATATCCAAGTGAATGCCTTTATTAGAGCTTCAACATGCTCTTAGATAAACGTGTAGTGTACATCGTACTGTACTGTGCCATTTGTAGAAGGCTCTCGAAAAAAATGGAAAACAACAATCCGCGTCAACCTTTGCTATGGCGATCTTCTCGAGGACACCCTCGAAATATCTGCGGCTGTCTTCAGTTCCGTCCTGCAATCCTTATCTCCCTCTCTACATCAACTTTGAAAAAAACTAAATATTGATACGCGTTTGATGAAACTTTTTATAAAGCCGCCAGATAAGGTTTTCGATGGATTTGTAATTTTTTTTTCTCTCCCCAGGTAATTGATTGGTTTATTGGGTGACGCCCTTGTCCAGTACTTTGGTGACTTGTGTTTTGATTTTGATTTTATTTTTTTTCGGAATATTTTAAGTCAATGCGTGGTGCCTTGATGCCTATACAAGGGATTTTAGTATTTCTATTACATGGCGCCAATAGTTGACCATTGCGACTTAGCGGAACATAAACTGGAATTAAAGTTTAGACTTGTTATCATTGAATTTGCTTAGTCTAGTCAAGGCCTTCTCTAAGGAAGACGCCACTAAATCTTTGTCACGCGTAAAATTTTCGGGACATGATGAAATCACGGTTAATTAAACGCGTCAAAATTGACTGAAGTTGCGGGTGACGATGATGAAATGTGGTGATTTTATCGTATCTCACGTGGGTATAATTGACTCCAGTTGAAATGTGGAGCGGGGTGCAATCTGAATGTCTTTTTAATTTTTGTTTTTCCAAAGGCATTAGTGGGCGCCATGGTTTGAATGGTTAGTGCGTCAGACTATTAAGCGAGCATACTCGGGTTCGAATCCAGTCCTGGGAAAGAACACCACAAAAAATTTTCACGGCCCCACATCGACTGACAATCTTCCTGAAATATTTCTATAATGGAAAGCTTTTACATTTCGACATTTGAAACCGCCATTAAACAGTAGGTCCTCTTCAAGCGTGTCAAATCATATCGCGCAAAACACAGTGGAGATGCGAAAAGCTAGGTTCTGGCTCTGTACGGGCTGATACGCAGATTATTTTCAAAGGCATAACCATTTTTGCCGCTGCAGATTATTAGACAATTTCTTAATTGTTGTGTGAGATAGTTTCACTTTCAATAACAACACATTTCCTTATTTTTCCGATAGTTTCAGAAGAATTAGTAGAAATCTAAAATTAAAAAAAAATCAAGATTATTTTAAATTGCCTTGAATGCATAAAAGACTGCTAAAGACAGTCTCTTAGAGATTGAAAATAAAACAAATTCATGTATTACGTATTAGTGATGAGCACTGACTGACTGGGTTTATATTATTAGACAGATAGACACAGACCGACATAGGTATTCGTATTCCGGCGCAAAATGGCACGATAAAAATGTACGTGTTCGATGAGTTATTATTTGGATTTCTACTTCGAATGTACCAATTTGTTTTGTATTGGACGTTTTGTTTCTTGACTATTTCAGTGGGGTGCTTTGGGTTAGAACCTGACTTTGTGTAGAAATTGCCGTCCACGTCCAAGTTATTGCTGCTTAAAGTTTAACGGTCTTATATTGTTTTCATTATTTCAGCGATAAAAAAAACCCTAAGCAGACTGGTGAGCAGCCTCCTCACCAGTGAATTTGCCACAGACATTACATTAAAGCCCCAAACGCCACATGCCTGGATTTTAATCAAGCATCCTTGAGAAGCAACCGCATATGGGCTTAGTAAACGTCTTTCCAAAACTCAAAAAAAAAAAAAAAACAAGTCCAAATAATCTGTTAAAAGTTAATTTCAGGACGGAACAAAATATAAATTGCAATCGATCCATATTTACTGTGTCTTTTCCGAGTTTGAATGTTAGGAACACCAGATTAAAAGTACATGTGTCCGTCAGTGTACAATTGATGGAACCTTAATTCCACACTAGGGCAGGGACGTCGCCACAACATTGATTGAACTGTGCATAGCAGTAATAGTGTAAGAGAGTATTTTTTTCTTTGAGACTTTGGGAATGTTCTTCTACTTTAGAAAGGAATAATTAACTTTTGCATTTTAGTCTCCAAAAAGTTTCGCTCACCCCCGCAATAACTCAGTTCCAAATTCATGGAGCATTTTATGGGTCCAACTTTTTCTCAAGTAAATTTGGAATAGAATCGAACAGTTTACTACTTACATTTTACTTAAACACATGAAAAAAAACTATATAAACGAGAGTCGCAGCAATATTGCGGTTCAACGAATATTTGCAACATAATTAACAATACTGTGACTGTTCCTTCTTTCATCCATGATCCACAGAACAAATGCAATACTTAAGGTTTCAACCTACATTGTGCGGTTTTTTGTTGTTACTAAAACAAATATTTTCTTATATAATTTATGACTGCAAATACAGTCGAATTCCTCTAAGTCGAATTTCACGGAACATCAAAATTAGTTCGAGTTCGACGGAGTCGACTGTGCCAGGAAAATAGTTAAAAATAATTAGTCTACGTAAATTGCTATTCTCGTCACAATATATGAAGCAGGTCGTGTACAAAGTTTAACAGAGAATAATTGTAATCTATAGTTTAAGAAAGAAGTGTGAATTGAGTTGCATCAAATCTGCTACACTGCATAGTGTAGGGTTAAAAGCTAATGAGGAAACGGATGTCTTGTGTGCCTCGTTTGATTAATTTTCCCGTCGGACTGCTCATAACCACGTCCAATTTCGAAAATAACTTTTCGTTCACATAAAATATGAATCCACAGTTATAAAATGTGTTGTCTCCCCCCTATCCGTAAAACTTCAACCCCACCCAGACGAATCCTACCTCATCAAAGCATCGAAATGTGCAAAGCCCCTTATGTTTGTCAACAAGAAATTTCCATTCATCCCTGCCAACACAACGATCCATATTTGTTTTGATTATTACTCTCGATTAAAGTTGGAAATTCTTAAATACATCTCAGTAAACATAAGTATCCTTTATTCTGTTTTGATTCTCACAACAAAAATTATTTAGTTGACGTTGAGCAAGCATTTACTTTGAGTTACTCACCTCATGTTGACTTCAGTTCACCACGACTTCATTCACAATAGTAACATTGTCTTCGTTTCGCTGTCTTTCTTTTTCTATATCCAAGTAGAAACAAACCGACCGACCCACAAACGAAACAGCTCTACTCTACGATGAAGGCAAAACAAGGATCGACTGTGTTCCTGTTCTGTGCCAATCACAATTGCAATTTACACAACTCGACTGCGATTGGGTAAAATCCGGTCTTGCGGATTAAAGACGTCAGATTTGTTTTTCGTCATCACTTCGTCGTGAGAGCTTACACATTCTGCTACTAGAGGTAGCGAGTGTATCGCTGACGTTGTTGACCCGTCAGCCAGTAGCAGATAATCGGATTTCGTGGTTTTATTTTCGGATCGGCTTTTAGTGGTTTTGTTTCGGTTTTGTGACTTTGAGGATTACGTATTTAAAGGTTTAGAGCGCAAATTGGTGAATTCTTAAATAGAGGTCGAATTGGGCTCAAAATAAAAATAAGTGGAGTGTTGATTGACTTTTAAAGCTTTTTTTTTAGCAAAGGGAGGAACAGACAAATTCCTGAAGACATCGATGACAACAAAGATTTGCAGTACCACAAGTTCTTTGTATTTATAAGTGGTCTACATTTCACGAAAATGGAATCACTGACTGTACCAATTTAATAGACGTTAGGGATATCTACCCTTAAATGACTCATTTTTTTCTTATTTATTGGTGGATAATTTTAAAGTAAATTTGTGCTAACAAACAAAATTTATGAAACTTGTTATTGTGAAATTTTTAGGCAGTTACATTCTATTGTAACACAAAATAAATTACTGTAAAAGTGACGATGCATCATCGAACGATTTTTTTTGCTGAGCGATAAGTTTGTACTTTTGTTAATAAATAGGTGTTGAATATGTTTCCAATTCCTATTTCCAAAAAAAAAAAATCAAACTTAAAAAAATATAAAATACAGCTTGTCAGCTTAGTTATTTTTTTTGTGAAAGAAGGCAAAGTCAGAAGGCGAACTGAGAACAGGCTTGACCTAAATCTGCCTCTTAGTTTACTATTCCTAGATAGAGCGCTGCCATAAAACCTTGCACATAGAGCTTCTGTTGTTTCTATTGCTAAGGGTACTTCGTTTATTATTACGGGTTCATGTCAGTGGCCGGAAACAGCGAAATTCGTTAGTTCGTTTCGTTTAGTTTGAACGATTCCTGTAAAGTACTTAGATTGGAAAATTTAGCTATTAGCCTTAACACTACATCGTCGCTGCCTTAGCGAATATTTATCTTCATTTCGAATCAAGTTAGAACCTTATAAATAATTTTGATTCGATATTATTTAAGCTGCTTAAAGTAAATAAATTAAAAGCAGTGAACTCTGTATGGCTATGTCTCTACATTAAGAAACACTCCGAGAGTTCCGATTTTTTAGAAAAACAATACTTTAACAAGGACCTGCGACCTATTTTATTAAAGCTTTTTGATATTTCTTTCGTTAAACTCAAATTTTTTGCTTTTTGATTATATGAAACAAAATTCTTCTGAACTGAAGAAAGAAAGTTGTATTGCAAAAGTCTGTTTTATGAGGCGAAAATTGCGTTTTCCGTTTGCACCCTGTCAGTTTAAAGTCGAAAATTTCCGCTATCGTCTTGTCTATGTAGCTCTAAACAGGTTGATGCCTATAATGCTCGCCCAGGCCAGTACGCTTTTCGATTTTTCCGTATTCGATGTAGGTATACAGTGCCGTGCATCCTGCAAGTAATTAATTTTCTACTAAACTCCAATTTTTTTCGTACGATTCTACTCTGGCCGAATGATTTCTTCGTAGTATGCGTCCAAAAAAAAAACTACCATCGTTCAAACTTCGCTTTAAGGCCTCTGTGGAATGACCCCTATTACATCCAATTATTTTCGTATAAATTTTCGTAGAACGCAGAAACTTGTTGCTATATCGGCCAATGCTTGGTTTTTCGCGGTTGGATGTTAAAAGCACTATCGTCTTTCAAAAAACACAAAATACCAAAGTTTAATAGCGTTTTCTGAAAAAAAAATTATTTATTTCTAATAAAAATGTCAATGTCAATTATATGCACGGGCTATTTTACAATTTCTTGCGCTTTTGATGGTCAAACGTTTAAAGTTGTGGAACTTGATACAAAATCTATGGTTTTTCTAATAACAAAAGCCAAAAATCACCTTCCTAAGGTGGAAAGGTATGTATGTATGTATGTTTATTCATTATTCTCATTTACAGAATTCATTGAACTTAAATCTATATTAACAATTTTATAACTCTATGAGAATAGTAAGTGGCACTTTTATTTGTTATAGAAATAGGTGTTTCTAATTACGTGTACGGTACTATGTATTTCTCAGACTTACTAATTCAATTATCATCAAGACTGTATTTGTGTCTGATCACAACCACTGCTGGCATTAAATGAATCTAAGAAATTTACAAACTGCAAAGCATACCCTCAGCTCAACACAAGACTATTACGAAACTCCGGTTTTCAGAAAATCAAGAAAGAAGAGACCAAACAAAAAATGTTTCCCAAGTCACCGGACTCATCACTTCGACAACCTCGTCAAGTGAAAGGTCAATTGTTGTCCACTTCCTGCTACCTACTGGAAGCCACCTGCATCGATCAAGATCAATAACAGCCAAACAAAGGAAATAGTACACACAGAATATCGTCACCAATTAAACGACCCCATCCGATATCATCGACGACCGGCAAACAGGTTAATTAGCCGATAACGCATGCCGCCACTAGTGCCACCATTTCACACGGCAGCCAATGCGACGACTCACTGACAAACAGGTTCATGCAGCTTGAATTACAACAAACACATCGGCCAGCAGTCCCTTTCGAATTTCGTGGCACATATCATCGGTGACCTTGCGAAATTGGATTAAATTTGGAACCGAGCCATCGGTATAAAAGCATCAACGTGCTTGGACTGAAATCAGATTACTCCAGTTCGACAACAGGATAACACAACAATCACCACAACAATGGCATTCAAAGTACACGTGCCGAGTTCGCTAGTTGGTTCGAATTCTAATTAAAAATTTATTTCTCTTTTCCTTTTATCTAGTTCATCGCACTCCTCGCATGCGTCGCTGTTGCCAGCGCTGGATACATCAACTCAGTGGCCACACCGCTGGCTGCTGTGGCACAACCCGTACTGGCCAAGACCGACGCATACGACCCAAATCCCCAATACTCCTTTGGATACGACGTACAGGACGCCATTTCTGGAGACAACAAGAACCAAGTTGAGAGCCGTGATGGAGACCTTGTCCGTGGCCAGTACTCGCTCAACGACGCCGATGGCTACAGACGCATCGTCGACTACTCCGCCGATCCTTTGAACGGATTCAACGCTGTTGTCCGTAGGGAACCACTTGGCGCTGTTGCTGTGAAGACTGTGGCTGCTGCTCCAGCTTTAATCAAGTCTGCTCCATTGGCCTACGCCGCTGCTCCACCTCTAATCAAGTCCGCTTCATTGGCCTACGCCGCTGCTCCACCTCTAATCAATTCCGCTCCATTGGCCTATGCTGCTGCCCCAGCTTTGATTAAGTCCCCTCCATTGGCCTACGCCGCTGCTCCAGCTTTGATTAAGTCCGCTCCTCTGGCATACGCTACACAATCGCAGACTCTCATTAAGGCCGCTCCAGCTTCATTTGCTTACGCTGCTGCTCCATCTCTTATCCGCACTGCTCCAACTCTGTCCTACGCCGCAGCTGCTCCCGCTCTCCTCAGATCTCAGACTTTGATCAAATCCTCTCCAATTGTGTCATACTCCTCCGCCCCCACCTTGTTGAAGAGCTACGGTGCCGCTCCAGCCTTGACTTACGCCGCTGGTGCCCCAACTCTGGTCAAGACCAGCTACGCCTCTCCAATTGTTTCATATGCCTATTAAGTTATCCTGAATCATTGTTGACTGGAAAATCGTTCATACGAAATCGTTAATTTTAGTTTTTAATTGAAATAAAAATTAAACCGTGTTTTTATAATCAAACTTTTGTTTTTTATTTATTTACTCGCCTTAGTAGTTCTAAAACAAAGTCATTGATCATCGTTTTCCCATCCGACGACGCAACCACAGCAATAGTGACTTTTCGACTAAGAAATCTCTTGGTATAACTCAAAGGCCTGCCAGCCGGTTTTGAAATTAAATTACTAAAATGTCTACTATTTCTAAACTATTAGAGTTATGAGGATAAAAATGGTGCTGAGCGGGCCGCTTATTTTAATGTATGAATTTATGAACTAGACCACGCCAGAGGGCTGCTTTTTTTTTTTCGTTCAAAAAAATTGGAATCTGCCACGCAAACTTTACAATGGTTACTATGTTTAGGTTTTCTGGAACGAATTTTTAAAACTGTTTAACAAAATTTCGGGAAACTTAGATCGGCTATGCCCCCCACACTTCCTTAAGTAGAGTTATGGGGGTTTGAACTTTTTTAGTCTTCGCAACGTTTCTTGAAGTCATCCAACAGAATTAGATCAAACTTGGACTAACAATATTTTTTCCCTTCGCCAATGTCGCGTCATTTCTGGCATTCGTGGCACACATAAGAGAGTACAGTAAAACCTGCTAATCGGGACACTCTATAATTTCAATTTATAATCGGAACACCTGCTAATCGGACCACTTTTCTTCGGCTCCAGGATGGTCTAATTTGACAGGTTTTACTGTAGTTCAAGATCTATGTTACTAGATGGGAAAATAGTTAAAATGAAATCAACAGTATATTTGTTGGTCCTAGTATATCATCCGCTGAAAAGTTGAATAATAAACCAAATTGTAAAACTTACTGTGCATTTATTTGCTATTTTGTGTAGTAAAATGGTGGTGTTTTTATTTCGTACGGATAATTATTAGAATTTTCAACATTGACTTATTGTATCAAACTGATTGCTGATGTCTTAGCATCGACCATAGATAAAATTCATTAATCTACCGGTGGATTGTAAGCTGATTTCTGCAAAGGTGGCGTACAAGGACTAGTTTCAGGTTCCGTATTGCAATCTTGTGTGAGCAGACACGGTTAGGACTTTAAAAATCATGTTGATACTCAAAAAAAAAAAAAAAATAAATTGTTTCGTATAAAAATTCGAATCATTTGGGAAGAATATAAACAATGATTTTGATGAAAGTTCGGGGGTATTCACGATTATATAAGGTTGTCAAATATCTCCCTTCCACCTTTTTGTCTTTTGAATTTTCCGGCTATGTAGAAAGCGCTACAAAGCTCGTATCTATCGCAATACTATACATCATTTGAAAGGTTTTGATATAACCTACAAAACAACGATATGCATGATTAGTTTGGATATTGCGTTCAACAGTTATAGACGTGTAAACACGGAGTTCACTAACGCCGAAATTCGCGCTGTTTTAAAGTTTTCGTTCGTTAAAGGCAAATCCGCTAGAGAAACGTTCCGTGAGATTAATGATGTATTTTCGGGGATGGTACTCTATCACTTCGAACCGTGGAGGAATGGTTTCGACGATTCAGAGTCGGTGAAAATTGCACGATGGATAAGCCAGCCGGCGGAAGACCTGCGACGACGAATACCGATCGAATCATGGAAAACATCGAGTTAGACCGGCATGTGGCATCTCGTGACTTCGCCCAGGAGATGGGAGTTAGTCACCAAACCAATTTAAACCATCTGCAGAAGGCTGGATACAAAAAAAAGCTTGATGTTTGGGTGCCGCGTGATTTGACGCAAAAAAACCTTCTTTACCGAATAAACGCCTGCAATATGCTGCTGAAACGGAACGAATTCGACCCATTTTTGAAGCGGATAGTGACTGGCGACGGAAAATGGATCACATACGACAATATCAAACGAAAACGGTCGTGGTCGAAGGCCGGTGAATCGTCCCAAACGGTGGCGAAGTCGGGATTGACGCCCAGGAAGGTTTTGCTGTGTGTTTGGTGGGATTGGAAGGGAATCATCCACTTTGAGCTGCTTCCATATGGCCAGACACTTAATTCTACCATCTACTGCGAACAACTGGACCGCTTGAAGCAGGCGATCGACCAGAAGCGTCCAGAATTGGCCAACAGGAAGGGTATAGTGTTCCACAAGGACAACGCCAGACCACACACTTCGTTGATGACTCGTCAGAGGCTACGGGAGCTCGGATGGCAGGTTTTATCGCATCCACCAATAGCCCGGACATAGCGCCAAATGATTACCACCTGTTCCTGTCCATGGCGAACGCCCTTGGTGGTGTGAAGCTGAACTCAAAAGAGGCTTGTGAAAAGTGGCTGTCCGAGTTCTTCCCAAATAAGGCATTATGAAGTATTATGAAGTTGCTGTCTAGATGGAAACAGATTATCGAACAAAACGGCGCATATTTGAACTAAATCCGATCACTGTAACACTTTTTATGAAGCATTGAAGGAGCAAAAAAGCGGAAGGGAGATATTTGACAACCTTATATAATATATCTACATATGTATGTAGCTGAAAATCGTGAGACAGAGGGACTGGAGTTTTCTTACAATACGAATTTTAAAATTTTCAGACTGCTCGGAAGGATGTGCTTCTTAAACAGGTAAGACAGGTTTGGAAAAACAGCAAATTTCCTACTAAGCCCCGTTTAATGACACATGGGTCTTGTAGCTGGGTTAAATTTCAATGCTTGATGGTCATGGGCTAGTCAGTCAAAAGGAGGTTTAATGACACATGGGTCTTGTAGCTGGGTCATAATTCAATGCTTGATGGTCATGGGCTAGTCAGTCAAAAAGGACTTACAACATTTTAAGCTCTTGACTGGTGTCGCGCTCGCGAAGTGCCAGATCCTAGCTTTTGCGCGCCTGCACTGTGTTGTGCGCGTTATAATTTTGACACATGTGAAGGGGACCTACAGTTTATGGCCGGTTGCGAACGGCGAATTGCGAACGCTTTCCGTGACATAAATACTCCAGGAGGACTGTAAGTCGTTCGCTGGAGGTGGGGCCGTGAAAAATGTTTGTGGTGTTTTTTCCCCGAGCTGGATTCGAACCTGGCTAAAAAAAATAAAAAAGTTAAAGAAAGGGCACATCAAACTTTTTCTGGGAACAATGGGTTCAAAGATATACACTTACCTATATGAGATAGAAGGAATAAGAGAGACATCAGATCACTTGGTCTGCTACTATCCTAAAAATCCCGAAGCAAAGCAGAATTTCTAACCTGAATTCCAGAAAATTAGTCGTCAAATTCGAAGAATAAAATTTGGATCTAATTTTAATGATACAATTTAGAGCAATTTAATCTTTTAGATTTTTTTAAATTTTGTTGTAATAATTTTTACATACAAAACAGATATGAATTTATTCAAACCAATAGCAATTTGACAAATTTTCCAAATTTGTGTTCACAAAACAGCAAACAAAATTTATTGTATTGTAAAATTTGTGGCATTGGGGTAGGTTCGCAATTGCCATTGTTCTGTCTTGAACTGGAAATGACATTTTTCAAAATTTCGCAATAGAAGAGTAAGCCACTAGACTTAACATTTACGTTATGGCCAACGGCCTTCTCAAGTTTTAAGTAAGTTGCAAATTTCTTGTTTCCAAAATGGTAAAAAAATTTGTTCTATACTTGCATTAGGCGGCCATTTAACAATAGGAAACCCTACAACAAACAAAACCCTACACAAATGTATACTGGTGTTAATTTTCTAATTTTAATGTCAAAAGACTAGATACTGAGTGTACTTTGGGAATTTTTTGAAAACAAAACCGCGGTGTTTTCTTCCCCAGAATATATTCCTTCAACAAAGACTGTTCTAGAACAAGATCAGAAGAGTTTCATTTTTAAGTCTAAAAAAGTCAAAATGGTTGATAGTCGGAAGTTTGAAGAATATTTTGAAAGCAAGAAATATTTGGAGTGATGTGTCAAGACGTTGGATTAATTTTGGCAGCGGTGCAGGTTCCTAAAAAAACCCTCAGCAGCAGTTAAGAGTCTAAATAATAACAGCATATTTCAATTGGCAAGCATTTATGTTAGAGGTTCACAGAAACAACAACAGCAACAACAAATAGTTTAAATGAATAAAAGGATGTTTCCTAATAAGCGTATGAGATGATTGGTGATGAGAAGCTAGTCTTGACCAATGCAGGTCCTGCAGAGTAACTAATGGCTGGAGCCGACCTGATCAGAGCTGGGGCAGTGGCGTAGGCCAATGGAGCTGACTTGATTAGAGGTGGAGCAGCGGCGTAGGCCAATGGAGCGGACTTGATCAGAGCTGGAGCAGCAGCGTAGGCCAATGGAGCAGACTTGATTAGAGGTGGAGCAGCGGCGTAGGCCAATGGAGCGGATTTGATTAGAGGTGGAGCAGCGGCATAGGCCAATGGAGCAGACTTGATTAAAGCTGGAGCAGCAGCAACAGCCCCAAGTGGTTCTCTACGGACAACAGCGTTGAATCCGTTCAGAGGATCGGCGGTGTAGTCAACAATGCGTCTGTAGCCATCGGCGTCGTTGAGCGAGTACTGACCACGGACAACGTCT
Organism: Syritta pipiens; assembly: GCA_905187475.1. Lineage (NCBI taxonomy): Eukaryota > Metazoa > Arthropoda > Insecta > Diptera > Syrphidae > Syritta > Syritta pipiens. The sequence goes on along the minus strand of LR994572.1, from coordinate 32,543,775 downwards.
CCATCACGGCTCTCAACTTGGTTCTTGCTGTCTCCAGAGATGGCGTCCTGCACATCATATCCAAACGTGTACTGTGGGTTTGGATCGAAGTCCTCAGTCTTAGCCAACACGGGCTGAGCCACGGCTGCGAGTGGAGTGGCAATGGAGTTGATCAATCCAGCGCTGGCGACAGCCAAGCATGCGAAGAAAGCAATGAACTGAAAGGAAACGAAAAACATTTAGTTAACACCTCGATGTGAAGCGAATTGTACTGCAAATTTTACTTTGAATGCCATTTTGTTTTTTTGGTGGGTTGGTTGTTCTCTGGTGGGTGAACCTGAAGTGAACTGATTTCTTTTGGATGTCAATTCGCCTTTTATACGCGGTCAATGCGAAAGAATGGTCAGTGTGTGTGTTGTTGGGGTGGCGGTGGCAGAGCATGCGCACCGGAATTTCAGTGTGCGTTTCTCGACGACAAGGTCAAATGATGCTCCGAATGGGTTCGATTTGATGAAGCATTTATCCGAATGGTGAACCAGTTTACTGCACTTATCGGATTTGTGTGTAGTTTTCTTCGGATACAATGTCGAGCCGACAGCTAGAACCGGATTCGGAAATTAGCCTCGCTAGACGAGCACACGCGCTGTCGTTGATGCTGGCGGTGGCTGTGGCAGTGGCGGTGGTTGAGGTAGGTTTTTGGCGGCTAAACAAATTTCTTGTGACACTTATGGTTGATGGTGTCTTGTAATGTCAAGTGCAGCGCATGGATGGGATTAGATGTACTTAGGCGCATTATAAAATGTCTGAAGTCTTAGTTAAGTGGACTTTGAAAGTCAAGTTCACACGTTGGCGGGTCTTTAGATTTTGTTTGGTGTTGCCTTGTGAACATTCATACAACTGATTTTTTTTTTTTGTTTTATTACTTGAACCTTATTCAATTGCAAAAGGCTGGGAGCTTAGCGCAAAAGAGTGGCATCGTTTCAGTTTGTCAGGTTTAGCTAAAAATTCGAAACGCTTGGAACTTAAAAAAAGGTGACGTCAAAGTTTTAGAAACCTAATGCGGTTAATATCTGTCTGAAGATTCGAAAGAGGATGTTAAAGGTCCACACAGAATTCAACGAATCTACAAGTCAAATTGTACCGCTAAGGTCGAAGAAGATTAATAGGTGATATACAAGCCAATAATTGGTTGGACAGATAAAGGAGAGTCTAGTTCATTTATGGCCAAATTATAAGGACAACCTTCCTACTGACAGATGATAATGCAAAGTTGCAAAGAAATTATTTTCACTAAATTGTCTGACTTAAAAATATACCTTTCTACGAAATACGGCTACAAACAAAAGTTTAAGACGAAAAAGTTTGTGAAACCAGAGCCAAGCTTTCTCGCAACTATTATGCTGACTTCTGCTTATTCAAAGAAAGCCTTTTCATAACAGAAATGTTACTAGAAGATCATGAATTGTTCACAAAAAAAATATGGTCCCTTAAAGTTGCTTAGTAGTTCCCTGGGTCAGAATTGAACATCCTCGCTCAACACTCCGAGACAATAACCATTACGCAACTATTAGTTTAGCTTCTTGAAATAATGTCAATTCCTTAAACTGAAAACAACAAACAACAAATCTTTGCATACACAGTTGTAAGTTGATGCCAAATAAACTTAAAAAGAAATCCACAAGCACCAGCTGTCGCTCCAAAGGTTACCGATAAACATTCGTTCGAAAATCTTCTTCCTTTTATCAAAATTCGAATAGAATTGGGTAGCTTATGTTCCCAAAATGGTCGTTTCTACGTAAAATATTTATCCAGCCGTTTTGCACTGGTTACCAATGTCACAAAACATTTGCTCCAAATCCAACATCTGAATCGATTGCCATTGACCATCAAAACCATTAACTTCTCCCGAAAGCCCATTAATTAGCCGATCGAAAAAGTAAAAGGGATTGTAAGGCTGCAACCGTAAAGTCAGCTGACCTCAAGTGAGTGCATCCAAGTGAATGTAATCTGCCGATGCACACGTGAGAGGAAGATTATGACCGCACACGGTTGAAAACAAAAAACTGGTTCCTCCCCAATTGTACGACGAGTACGAGTGCCACCACACTGAACTGACCTTGGAAGATTACGGTCACATGTTGACATGAAAGATGAATTTTATTTTCTCATGAACCTCCTTCACAGTCGATTCTTGAAGTATAAAAGCTCATGACTCATGGCTTCGGATCATCAGTAGCTGAGTCCTGAATCAACAAATAACTACCGAAATGGCTTTTAAGGTTTGCATATTCACCGACACCTGAATAGTCAAAAACTCTTTTTAATTCACTTCAGGTTTTGCTTCTCTTGGCGTGTGTAGCCGTGGCCCGCGCAGGACTTATTCCCGCTGTCTCGCAGCCACTGCTGGAAAAATCCGATGAGAATGATCCAAATCCTCAGTACTCCTTCGGGTACGACATCCAAGACGCGGTCTCCGGGGATTCGAAGAACCAACACGAGACTCGTGACGGAGACGTGGTGCGTGGCCAGTATTCGTTGAATGACGCCGATGGTTTCAGACGGATTGTGGACTATTCTGCTGATCCAGTGCACGGATTCAATGCTATCGTCCGCAAGGAACCGATTGGTGTTGCTGTGAACGCTGTTGCAGCTGCTCCAGCGCCAGCACTTATCAAAACCGCCGCCTATGCTGCCCCTCTCGTGCACACTCCCACACTGATTCAACCCGCAGGTAACTCTATCGTCAAGACCTCGTATACCTCACCCATAGCGTCGTACACATACTAAGGATTTTTTAGTTTGTTTTTGTTATCTTGTACTCGTACATTAAAGTGTTGTTTTAAAAATTTAAAGTTGTTGTTGTTAAAAGAAATCTTAGAGAAAAAGAGTCAAGCTCTCGAGAAAAGAAAGTCTTAAACAGATTAGCACAGTTTTTTTGAACATACTAATCTATTCAAATATGGGACACGCGCTTTGTGCCACATTTAAAGAGGTTAGAGAAAATATCTGGACCAAGCAATAGATGTGAGTAATGTGGTCTGAACAAATTTCTGAAAAAAAAACTGTAAATTTCAAACTCGTCCTGGAAAATAGAGTTGGTATATTTCTTAAGGAAGTAAATGTAGGGGTGTTTGAGAGAGGCAAAGTCTTGGATTTTTGGATAAAATTAATTAGATTTCGGGAGTGAAATGGAATAAGGTTGTACTTGGCTAGAGACACGTTAAAGCTAGGAACATAAAATTCAGTATGGTTATTCATAGTCATTTTTAAAATTTTCAAGGGACACGTCATATAAAAACGCCCACTCAAAAAAAAAAAAGACTAAGCAACAAACCAATTACATATTGTTTTTTATTTTTATCTATCAAGTACATGTGGGCTGTCTGTGAATAGGTAGTACTAAGAACATTTACTGACTTCTTTAGGAATTTCCAAAACATGTTGGAGTCTGTTAACCCAAAAGGAGAAAGGCAGCACAATGGGCCCAGCTTTGGCCTAAGTGTACCAAAATTTCAAAATGTGTTTCAAAATGTATGAGTGTGTTATTTTGATGATTTTATATTCTTTAACAATGCCGCTGCATTGTTGCAGTTTACAATTTTCGCTCATAGGAATGTTATCTGACTATCATATTCGGTATAGTTTCAACTTTTCTTACAACGAGAATATATCAATAAATAAAATGGAATTAAATAGAAGGGCAAATTATGGCAAGCTATTTTTCCATATCCCGAAACTGAACAAAATATACGAAACTTGCCGGCATCACACGGACAACACAAGTAAAACGTTAACTATACCGGGAAAACGAATTTTTAAAATGTAATTTATGTCTTTAGCCACAGATAAATATCACAAGAAGGGTTTTAAGGGTTTTTTTTGAACAAAAACCAAACCGAATAACACATAGCTGAGTTTACAGATTCCATTGTTAAAGAAATTGTTTTGTTACACGTTGTACCAATTGGGGGCATTTTAAACAGTTGTTGAAAATGTGCTTAAATTATCTACTTATCTTATCTTAAATACTAAATACTATACTTAAATCTATTACTAAATTAAAATCTATTACTATATTTCTTTTATTTTACTATTATTCTATTAAGAGTACAACTTGAAAGACGCGTATTTTTTTGTTAAAAAAACCATTTATTTGAATATGAAAATAAAACTTGTGTATACTTTGACAGATGGAATTTACTAGATTTTTCGACGCTCTTTAACATACAATAGCTGTCACTGTCAAAAAAATAGCGCGTGTGAATATATATGAAGTTAGTAACAATGCGCGTCTTTTAAGTTGTACACCTAATATTACATAAGTTTCATTTCAGCATGTTAGAATCTCATAACACTTTTTCTTTGAATTGTATTAAAGAATTATTTTGTGAGTGAACCCGAAACTTCCTTTTTCATTTTATCCTTAGCAGCCGGGTGAACAGTCTTGTCTATCTAAACAAAAAAACCTTATTTTCTCTATAAAAATAAGTGTTGAACTTTCAGTTTATGATATTGTACTGGGGGTGCCATGAACTGTTCAGCTATTTTACATTTGATTTCTAGTTCTCTATTTAATTGACAATGGTAAAAGATATTATCCAACTTCAGAATTTTAGCAAGGTTTTAGGAGTAGGGCAAATACTGTGAGTTGCTTATTAAACAGAACTGTTATTCGAAGACTTATTGAATTTCAACGAAACCATCTTTAAAAAGAAGCCATCAGAAAACACAACAAAAATCCTACAGAAAAGATTCCTGTGCGTCAGTCGTCAGTGCGAGAAATTATTCGAAGCGGCCGAGGACCATTAATCGCACAGATTTCTAAAAACAACTGAGCACATTTGGATATTGAAGATTAGATCAAGGTATCAACTGTTGACGAATATTCCTTTCAAATAATCGAATCTTTCAAGACCTCAAAAGATTTGTATTGGATTATTAAACATTCTAACCTAAAAACGACACTTAAAGCGTAAAAGTTTGCCACCCATCATCTTTCACGTTTTCATTTTATCGATTTGTCAATGGGAATTCGTACATAGTTACGACGAAAAGGAATAAAAAACAAAACGCAGCAAGCTACCATACTTTTTCCGCCCTGGAGTAGTTAAGGAACGCACATTGGAATACAAACAAATCGGAAAATGTTTCGTTTACAGCACCCACCTTTTACAACTAATCATCCGAGGATGCTTCGACAAAGAATCTTTCCAAACACTGCCTGGCTTCTATAAATTCGAAAGAAATTGACATTGAAACGAGTAGTATGTGTAGAGTACAACGTTGCCATTGTCTCGATGCAAAATCTATCAAAATTCTGCATGCTCAAATTCGAGAAAAGTTTGCTTGTCTTTCTACGACAAACAAAAGTCGTTCGCTATTGGCCATTTTATGTATTCATGGCCACCATCCTCTTTCGATGCTGTAGAAAAAAAACAATGTCAAATAAATAAAGGATTTTCTTCAAATAGTTACTGGAGTTCTCATTTGCATTATAGCCTGAAAAGCGATTATACTTTAAGGGCAAAGCAGAGCTTATGTCTAACAATAAGTAATTTCTGCTGACTTGCTTCTCAGAAAAGTTTCTATTCAATCATTATCATTAGAAACGTCAGACAGTCCGTTGCATTTTCTAAAATTCACCTAAACACACCCCAACCAATATTCAAGTACAGCCTTCTACGCATCACCGTCAAACGAAGCCCATAAGCCGCCAAGTCATTTAGTGAAAATGTTGCATCATCCACCCGGTCAGCTTTCAGCTGCTTCCTGCTACTACTGATCTCTCGGCAACTTGACACTTGAACTAAATTTCGCTCTGCTTTCATAACAAAATTCCATTTCCATTTCAGCCAATCCTTGATTAAATAATCCGCACATTCCTGCAGCAAGTGAAATGAACGACATAACTGTAGATGCTAATGCCAGCGTGCAACTGCTTGGTATGAAGCGGACAATGCAACCGATGGTGGGAAACTCCACTGAATTCCGCACGCATACGTATGAGTATCTATTGCGAGACCTTGATGTGGTCATTTGATTTTGTTTTGGGCCGTTTCTTCGCATCGCCACACTCATTATCGTATTCAACAATCGTTTCAGTATAAAAGCTACTGCTGGCCCGCACCATAATCAGTTCAAATTCGTCAACTGAATCTAGAGCAACACACTCAAGGAAAAACCGACTTTATCAAAAATCTAAAATGGCATTCAAAGTAGGACCTCAGCCAAAGAGGATTCAAAGGATTAAACCACTAATCACCACCATTTTCTGTCTACTTCCAGTTCGTTCTCTTGTTCGCTTGCATCGCTGCCGCCAGCGCCGGAATCCTTGCCCCAGCCGCCCCCCTGGCTGCTGTCGCACAGGTTGAGGAATACGATCCACACCCACAATACACCTACGGATATGACGTGCAGGATGCCCTCACCGGAGATTCCAAGAACGCAGTGGAGAGCCGCGACGGAGGAGTTGTCCGTGGTCAATACTCGTTGAACGACGCTGACGGTTACAGACGCATTGTCGACTACACCTCTGACCCAATCAATGGATTCAACGCTGTTGTTCGCCGTGAACCTCTTGCCGTTGCTGTTGCCGCTGCTCCAGCTTTGATTAAGGCTGCTCCAGCTCCATTGGCTTATGCTGCTCCAGCTCCATTGGCTTATGCTGCTGCTCCAGCGCTCGTCAAGACCAGCTTCGCTTCACCCCTCATCTCGTATGCCTATTAAGTCAGGAAACTGTGATATTTGTTGTTGTTAATTGATTAAAGTGACGAATTTATTAATTTTATTTAAAAGAAAATCAATTTATTTATATTTTCGACAATTGCTGGCACTGCAATTATCCAAAAAAACATATATTTTCCGATTTAGACTAAGAGGAAGCAATTTTCTGTCGTTTGATCGGGACAAAAAATTGCTTCCTCTTGCTTTTGAAAAGCTTTTTTGGTATACTGTTAAAAAATGCGCTAGACATGCCTTAAGACTTAACTTTTTTTGATATACGCCAGGCAGAAGAAATTTGAGTATTTTATTTTAATTCCGTCAACGAAATGGCAGATTAATACTAATATTAATTGGGTGGCTTAAAGTCCGTTGAGCCCGTTGGTTTTTCGGACAACCACTGTACCGTGTGCCGTATAATTGCCACACATGTGTACCTACTGCTTAATGCCAGTCCCAAACAGCTAATTGCGAAATCTTTCCATGACAGATAGTGCTCCAGGAGGTTTGTCATTTGTTAAGTGGAGGTGGGGCCGTGAAAATTGTTTGTGGTATTCTCTTCCGCGGGCTGGACTTAAACCTAAGTACACCCGCTTAACAGTTAGCTTTTAACTTTTCATTCACTTTTTCATTCATCGATTTTGAATGCATTTTTATTCAAGACTTCGAGGAAAACTTACATGCTAGGCAAATATAAATAAAATTATTTTAAGTAAGTTAGTTAAGTTACTAACTTACTGGCCCTATGTGAGAACTCTAAGCTAAACAGGCTAGTTTAAAACTATTTCTTTTTAAGAGATCTAGCTTAAATTAACATTGTTAAAACGTGATTAAAACTAGGAAAATTCCGAACAAGAAAAATAAGTATCTTGATGATCCGGCGCACTAGCCATCCAGCCATGGTTCTCACGTGAAATGAAAACGAAAAAACAAAAAGTTAGATACCTTTTTGGTGATGTTTTAAGGCTCAAAAAAGAAGGCTGGTATAGTTAACTTAAATAGAGTGGTTACTGTAAAAGAATTGATTCATTTCTAAAAAGAAAAAAAAGTACTAAGGACTTCCTCATGACTTTCACCATTTGATGGATTAGTTCCATTATTGATATGTTCCAACTGAGCCTAATTTTCACAGCCATGCTCAAAGATTTGGCTTATTTCGTTTTTATAACAATTTTTATCATCTTCGCCCTCATCATCAGACTAATCCTATTTCATTTACAAGACCATTTTTATATAGGCCTCTGTAAGATCCCTACACCGACGATAGTACACTTTGCTTATGTCCTAACGATGTGTTTACGATAAGTGCCCAGTGTTGTATTCAAAAAATATGGACATTTGTCGATAAAAAAAAACATAACATTATGGGCTTTCAAATACCTCTTATAATTTCATAATGAAATAAAATCTATCTAATAGAGTCAATTTCAGAATGCTTTTGTGATTTTGAAACGAGTTATGAGACTTATTGGAATGTTTTTATTAAAATTATTCTTCACTATAGCCAAAGCAAACGATACCGAATACAATGTTCTGATTGCACTAATAATTGCGGCAATATTTTTCGAGTTCTGACCAGATGAAGTTCATGTTGTTGTTCACACTGGACATGAAAGGGTCAAATTTCAGTGCACCGAATCTCTGCTCTGCTTATCCACATCGAGATAAATTGTTGCTAAATTCATAAGCAGAGTATGGAAAACCGAATGTTGAATATTAACTGGTAGTTATTTATTTGTTTCCTCCAATATTCATAAACGAGAAAATTTAAAAAAGTTGAAATATGATCGCAATGGCTGCCATTACTGTAACTGTTATAGATAGTTTTTCTATTTTGCTGCTATGAAAAACATTTTTAATGATGCAACTGAATGGCCTTTTGTTATTTGCTTAAATATTCAAATGACTTAGCACATTGTCTACAAAAGTTGTTTGTTTTCAAGTATGAACATTTTGACCAGCAATAATGTGTTGGGCATTAAATTCGTGTGATTAAATGGTTAACTTTTCATCTGCCCACTTGGTTTAGGTCACGAATTTAATAACCGGCGCCAATTGTGATTTTTCCTATCCTTATTCGGATATTATTTTTCTCGGTTACAATGCATTTCAGTAAGTATTTTAAGGACACTAAAATGTAGTAGGTGATTTGTTATCCCTAGCTTGTCTCCAAAACATTTTGACGTTCGTGGTTAAACATTCAAAAAGCCCATATTTATTTAGAAAATAAAGTTTATTCAAGCTAATTTCTATTTTGGCTGGCGATGCAACATCGAATTTAAAAGCATGTTTTCTATATACTGAAATAATTTTCAGTTGTAGACGTACCCGGTAAAAAAAAAAGTATTTGCACATTCAGTTTTTTGATGGTTTCGCGGTAATCTTAAAGATTTCAATGGAATGCTGCATATGGAAAGAAGGAGCAGGAAACATCTTGTCTTGAAATATAAAAATTATTTTGTGTGTAGCCTTTTTGCTTCAATTTTCTTTAGCTTTTTTCCATTGTTATTTCGTTCAGTCTTAAACCAAAAGTATTTGTACCCGAACGTGCAGATGTCACAAGATCTGAAAATATAAATTCAGAAAAAGAAAATGTTCACTCAGTCAAAATGGTCTGGTTCGAATTCATTAAAGTTGGATCGGTTTTAGACCTTACCGACAATACTGGGTTTCTCATAACACCAACTTTGAAGAAAAAATTGGTTAAGCCTTAAATCTTTAATCAGATAGAGACAGTAACAATGATTTGACAAGGAGCTAAGCTGTTCTTTTAACTTAAAATTGTTTTAAAATAAAATTGAAACTGAACAGAAACTAATTTAACATATTTGATTGCAAACTGTGAGTTGGGAAATGTTGTTAAGACAGCCTACGTCAAAGAATCAAGGAAATCGAAAATGTTACGATTTCCAGTCGCAGAGGCTTGCATTTCTAAAGTTTTTCTTTTAACGAATAAATTACAAGAAAATAAAATAGAAAAAAAAATGTTTTCATTCAAAAAATCCAATCACTTTAATCAGAAACACTCCAAAAGATCACAACAAAAGCGTACGCCTAGTAAGCGTACGAGATGAGTGGTGAAGCGAAGCTGGTCTTGACGAGCGCTGGAGCAGCAGCATAAGCCAATGGAGCTGGGGCAGCCTTGATGAGCGCTGGAGCTGGAGCAGCAACGGCCAATGGAGCTGGAGCAGCAGCAACAGCAACGGCGAGAGGTTCACGGCGGACAACAGCGTTGAATCCATTGATTGGGTCAGAGGTGTAGTCGACAATGCGTCTATAACCGTCAGCGTCGTTCAACGAGTATTGACCACGGACAACTCCTCCGTCGCGGCTCTCCACTGCGTTCTTGGAATCTCCGGTGAGGGCATCCTGCACGTCATATCCGTAAGTGTACTGTGGGTGTGGATCGTATTCCTCAACCTGTGCGACAGCAGCCAGGGGGGCGGCTGGGGCAAGGATTCCGGCGCTGGCGGCAGCGATGCAAGCGAACAAGAGAACGAACTGGAAATAGACAGAAAATGGTGGTGATTAGTGGTTTAATCCTTTGAATCCGTTTTGGATGAGGTCGTACTTTGAATGCCATTTTGATTATTTTTGGTTGCTCTAGATTCAGTTGGTGAATTTGAACTGATTTCACTGGGAGCTACAAACAGCTTTTATAGGACCAGCGTTTGATGTCGAAGCGGTGCGAAGAAACAATCAAAACAAAGCAAGCGGGTGGCCACCACATCAAGGTCTATGATTAGAGCAGGTTGTCCGTTGATTGCGGCGTAGCGGAGGGGCGGCCAACACACTTGATGCATTCAGACGCATTAGACGATGACTACCAATCGGGCTAATGATCAGGGCAGTCGCCCTTTCATTCATGTGGAAGTGAGTGTGTGTCTGCGGCGCTAAGTGAGGAGGTCTTGTGTGGGGGCCCACTCTTGCATGACGGGCGGCGTCGCGGCACGTGATGTGCCTCGAAGTCGCACAGGCTACCGTTCTTCTTTGGTATGCGCATCGCATGTTCGTATTATGTAAAGGTTTCAAACTTTGCGTCGTCGTCTTACCTGTCTCCTTCTGGTGGGGTAACACTGACTCTTTTTTTACGATGAGGCTTCGACTTTTATTTTCATTAACACACTCTGAAGCGGGCGTTTATTTGCTCGATTTTATTGCGAATTCGCTCACGCTTTTGAGTTCGCGTCTTTTCATTTTTGGGTATCTGGGGTTTGTAGATCAGTTTGTTGGTTAATTTCAATGCGGAAGAATGCCAATTGGTAAATTAAGACAACACCGAGGCGAGGAATGCGTTGCATTTTTTAAGTGGTATGCAATGATCAGACTGATTGTCGGATTGTTGCGTTTCGCAACTTTAATTGGCACAGCGATGTTCTTGAGTTTAATGTGCAGCATTGGGTCCTATTTGATAACACTGCGCTGGTCATTGGCCTTTGATTTAAGATATGCAGTGTACGCTAAGGTCTTTCGAATTAAAACTTTCATTTTGACTTCAAAGTTCCAAGGAAGTCAAATTAAGTTTATTATTTTTTTTTATTATTTTTTGATGAATATCTTTATTGAGTCTTTTTGAAGTTTGACAACGAAAGAAATTTAAAGATAGATAATAAAAAGTTTCAAATGAAATTTTTTGTATGGAATTTATTCTTAATAAAAATCTCCCTATATTAAATTTATATTTTTATATAGATAGTTGAGCTAAGGCTCAGTCAGTTTACTAATTTCCGTTTAGGCGTTTGCAAGGTATCAACGAAAAACTATAAGGTGGACCTTATTTGGGTCACCTATCTTATATCTCGATGTTCTCTTTAATTGAAACTCCCTTCATTTCCAGGCCTTCTTCTTCAAAACTCGAAGTCGTTACCAATTACAACCCCTAGTATCTAGTGAACAAAATGCGATAAACAGATTACTGAAATTTTACGTAAACTAAATCGTTGAGATGGACGCGGGTTGTGACCAAAGGGAAAAAGACCATGGAGCACATCAAAGATACGGATCATCCAAGTTCTGGTAGCTCTATTATCGACTGATTTCGAACGATGGCCTAAATTATGTAAGCCTTGCGGTCGTTGATCTATTTTTGGCTAAAACCTACGAAGTCCCACCCGAAAAGTTCTGACAACAGATTTAAAGGTCAATAAGTTTAGATCACTAGCAACGTAGATGAAGAAATAAAGCTGATTGAGTCTGCTCAACGAAGAATCATTGAAGTAAAATAAATATCATAGAAAACAATAAAATGAAAAAATAATAAAAGAAAAAGAAGAAAAGAAGCATAAAAAAAAGTATAAAAGAATTTGCTTAATTAAGACGTAAAGAGAATATATAAATAAACATGATGCACGTTATTTAAATTGTAATCTCTGGAACAAATTTTCGTTGGTGAAAAACACCACCCCATCCAAGAAGGCAATACTGGCTAACAAAATTAGTTCAAACAAAAATAATTATTCATAACAGTGAATGTCACACGAGTAACCCAATTTCTTCTTTGTTATTACAAGTCACGTCATACTTTACTAAGCACAATTGCATCATAAAAGCCTCAAAAAACATGACTCAATAAATATGATTTAATTTAGCCAAACTATCGCATTGACGCAACACCTCACTCGATAATCATTAAATGAAAATATGAAAACCTTATAAAACAATGCCACCTGAAAAATAATTTACAAACATAATCTTTATCACTCCAAAATCGTGCCCCAAATTCTTAAATAAATTTTGAATCACTTTCATTTATTGATATGTATAGGTGGTTGACTTCAACAAGCAATTACTGTTGAAAAAAAAAAACAAAAAAAATAAAGACAAATAGTTGACACATCCGTCATATTTGGGAGTAATTGTGAATGCATTATGAATAAAATTCAAATTACGTACGACTGATAAAAATGATTACGCACAGAAACACATAAATCGAACACAAAGCAGGGCTATCACTTTTTATGGACAATTCAAAAAGTGATAAAATCACCATAAAAAATAAAAATTATTATTCGCCGGTGCGACATTTGAAATGTATTTTCTGTTTTTGTTTTGATGGACGCACTTAATTTTTTTTTCTGTTTGCTTTATTAGATTTATTTGATATTCGAATCATTTTGGCTCTTTATCCTTTTTCTCTACTTTTTCCATCGAATTTGCGTGTTTTTTTTTTTTTGAGTTTTTGCTTCACCGATGCAATAAATAAATATTAATTACTGTGACATCGTTCCGACACCATTGGTTGCGATATGCTCTCAAAGTCTGTTTGACTTTTATCGCTTTCAATAGGATCCTTGAAGACTTAATATGCGCGCAAGACTTGTTCTTAGAGGGAGAATCAATGATATCGATGATAAACTTACAACCAGAATGCTTGCCGACATACTTCAAGAAACAGAAATGCTGAAGGTCACCTTTAAACTAGATCCTAAATACATCAACCTCTTGCGTGATCCCCCATGCTACTTACCCAAAAGATTATCACATTTCTATCATTTAAATCACTTCCCGTAAAAATCAAATCATCCACCAATGCCAATGTGATAATTAACAGCCCAGAAAAAAACTCTTTAATTAGCGCAACTAATGGCGTTCCAATGATTCCAAAAAAGCTACAAAATTTTCTACAACATTCCCCAAAAGAGACCCCACAGATCCCATCGTAATCCCTTAGAAAAATAAACACTTTTCCAGTTAGCCTAATAACAACAACCCAAACAACAACCGCTTTCGATGCGGTCTTTACCGCGCGGTCCAGCCACCAGCGCTTGACATTGACGCCATCGGCGATCGCATGAAATCGTTCAAAGACTACCGGAAACACCATGACTGCCATTATTAAATTCCGTGCATTCCACCAGTGCTGCTAGTGTTTATTTAGAGCGCGTAATCTAAAACCGATTACCACCGAACCAAAAGTAGTCCAAAACAAAGCGTTGGCCTACAAAGGCAGCTATTTTCTGGTCAACCGTATATCGTGTATCGCATTATCGTAATTTTTTTTTTTTTCGTGCTAAATTCCAAGTTAAACTGCCTTCGGTGTGAAAACTCTTAATGAGTGAAAAGCCCCCGCCCGATGTGGTCAAAATGGAGAGACAGTGGTCTGACATTGACCGGACTGTGTAATGCACTGTTTGACGTAACTCGTTCGAATACGACGCGCAATGAGCGCGCACTCGAAATTTAAAGATCTATATCGCTCAGATAGGTCGGTAAATTCCACCGCCGCTCCGGCCTCTCAGGGCGGACAGATCGTTGTGCAATGGCGAGTTGTTGCCGCCACTTACGCTAAACAGTAGCTGGCTCGAAGAGCGCTCTTTTGTGACGCGAATGCGTGATTTATTTGGGTCTTTTGGTTTTTTTTATTTAAATGGTCCACGGACGAACCCTTGCCCTTGAACCAAGTTTCTGTTTTTCAGGTATAGGTGGAGTGTTTGAAAACAGTTGAGTTACCGATGTTTCTTTTTGTAAATTAGAACAAAATAACGGGCATGAGTCTGGCTTGGATTAGACTAACCTTAAAGAAAACGATCGTTGGATAAGAAGCTCCGTGTGTATTTTATTTTGAGAAGATTAGAAGGCTCTCCTGCAGCAAAAGACTTAAGAGTGAAATGAACATTCTTTATTTGAATCACTGCAAATTGTACATAGGAATCTCGTGCTTATGTCTCTAATACTCACTATCATATTGCTAATCCAGTTAATAGTGCCATTTATTTAAAGTTGTGCAAACAAGGTATCCAAGACAGGTTAGATGAAATTTGCATAAGAGACAGAAAATCCTCATATAAATCAGTGACGATCCTCGTAGACGCTTGGACCTTTGTGTACTTAGCCTTTGTAAAATCTAAAGAATAGTAATATTCATAAAGCCGATCCACAAGAGATCACTTCTCTCAATCAGTTTAGTTTAATTTATTTAGACACAATACTTTGTCGACATAGATTTACTTGCAGAATTAAAAACCCCTGACTTTCAGGCTGAAAGGGCTATCAAATTAATAAGAAACTAAAAGTTCAATTGGTTGCGGTTTGGATGTATTTTTTTCATTAGCAATAAATAACACATGGCACTTGATGTTTAGTAGGCATAGGAGATAAGTGGAGACGCGAAGCTGGTCTTCACTATCGCTGGGCCTTGGGCGTACGCTAATGGAGCTGGGGCAGCAGCATAAGCCAATGGAGCTGGTGCAGCCTTGATGAGTGCTGGAGCGGGAGCAGCATAAGCCAATGGAGCGGGAGCAGCAGCATAAGCCAATGGAGCTGGTGCAGCCTTGATCAAAGCTGGAGCAGCGGCGACAGCAACGGCGAGAGGTTCACGGCGGACAACAGCGTTGAATCCATTGATTGGGTCAGCAGTGTAGTCGACGATACGCCTGTAACCATCAGCATCGTTCAGCGAGTATTGACCACGGACAACGTCTCCCTCGCGGTTTTCCACCTGGTTCTTGCTGTCTCCGGAGAGGGCATCCTGCACGTCGTATCCGTAGGTGTACTGTGGATAAGGATCGTAGGGTTCAGCCTTGGCCAAGAGTGGTTGGGCGACGGCAGCTAATGGTGCTGCAACTGGAGCAAGAACTCCAGCGCTGGCGACAGCAACGCAGGCGAAGAAAGCAACGAACTGAAAGAGACAAACACACTGTTCAAATTCCGGTCACGAAAAATGAGCCGATTCGGCGACGACGTACCTTGAATGCCATTTTAATTTGTTTGATTGGGTTGTTGGGTGGTGATTGAACAGTTAGTTCAGACTGATTTGATTTTGGCCACTCCGAACCTTTTATACTGGCTCAGTCAGAGGCTTTTCAAAGTGACTCAGTTCCTCCCCAAAACAATTTGAATTGGTTCACTCTTCGGTGGCGAAAATTCGATGCGGGTTAACGTTTCCATTACGCGCTCAATGACAGCCGATGGATTGTATGGCTGAGGTATACTTTGCGCGACCTTCCGGTGTGCGAAGACGTCGACAATGCGAAATACCAGTTTGCTCCGTGGTATGTGAGGTGAGAGGTGTTGTAGATAAAGACGGTGGCAGTGCGCCAAAAAATGCAAGGATGAGAGTGAAGGGACATGGAGTGCAAAATATTAACAAAAGCAGTTTCGGAAAAAATATTGCACACAATGGGCCCAGTGGATTACTGAAACTGTCAAAGACAATTTAACTATAAGACAATGAAAACTTCGTTTATCCACGTTTGTCAATTGATCGAATTTAGACTTGTATCTCAGAAAGGGCTGAAACTCGCCGCAATCCATAAACTATTTAACTCCAGACAAAGTAGTCGCTAAAGACATGACCTCTAGCTACCGCGACGTGACCATAAATTGACAGCAATCGAAGCCGACTTCACTATAATGACTATAATCACCACGACATCGGCGATAAGCCGTTTTAATCATCACAAAACGGTCTTCTGTATTTAATTAACGATCACCGAGAGTGAGAAATAAAAACGCGAGGTGACGCCACTCGCCCCGGCCTGGCGACTTTAATCCGGTTAACACGAATAATGTCCGTGTAATTTTTTTCTTTCGCTCTCTTAATGGGTTAACATCTTCGAGAGGGCAATCCATTTTACGCAAAGATGCCTATCAGCGTCGTCAGCAGCCAGGCACAAGTCTGAAATTTATCTGCCCACTCAGACGGTCGGGACGTGTGTCATTTGAAGGCATGCGAATCGATAGACACAAGATACAGAGATACAACAATTTCGCATTCGCACCTTAAAAAGTGCGCACGGGGATTATGCGATTTGACAATTCACACTTTTTGCTGTTGTTGTGGTCTTCTAGGATCCTCGCCTGTTAATCCTGGACATACGCAAGGGAATTCCACAGATAACCCACCGCTGTGACACACCCAATGGTAGCAGCAACCGTACGCATAGACAGGTTGCGATGGATAAACGAAAAAGGGTTAGTCATGTGCGCATGCTCCCTATGCGCGGTCGCCAGATAGAAATCTCTATTGGACAATATCAACATCTTCGGAGCATACCACCTAGTGCGCGGAAGGCGTTCAGCTCGGACATGGCCAGGCACAGTCGTCGTCGGTCTCCGGGGATCCTTATGAGGGCGTTCAGGGAGCATAATAGTCATGTCATGCGTACCTGTCAGACGATCGTGTCATATTCTTTGTGAGTTGGAGTTGGAGTTTCAATTTGAGTTCCTTTTTAATCTTAAATCTGCCGTTGTGTCCGTGTGTGTGTCGAAGATCGCATTGGGACGAGTAATTTCTTGTGACATATAAAGTCTACCTGGACCACAGACTCATGGCGAGAGTATCATCTTGCTGTCACCTAACCAGATGTCAAAAGTGACATTTGTTTGGGATAATCTGCTTAAGTCAATCATCAGTGTGACTTCGGGAATGTTTACATTCCCTCAAAAGGCTTTGCATTGTTCTGTAAACGGGATTAGGCCATTATTCCCGATTTAGAGAAACCAATTTAGCAGTCAACTGTGCGTCATAATCTCCACGAGAAAACGTTTTGTGTGCGTTGTTCATGCGAAAAATGGATGCAAATTCAATGTCAATGGCACATGATGGTGCGATGTTCGTCGTGGTTGTGCCTTTGCCTGCGACTGTGGCTAATGGCTAATTGCTGACGGCTGGTGAGGCTGCGGTAATGGTGAGGATAGGTAAATACCCTCGGGGCTGTTTCTTTCGATTGTATCTGTGTTTGTGTTTGCTCACAAATCCAATTTGTTTGGGTTGTTATTATTTATTATTCGGTTAATAACAAACTATGGCTTAATTAAGGTTTAGATAATTCGCCATACAAAAGGCTTGACCGAGCCGGGCCTGTGGAAGAGGTGTTTGTTTTGGGTAGCGATGACGATTGAACTGTTAAGCGCTCTTGAGAGGTGATTCGGATAAAATGTCTTAATTCTTGGAGCTGTGCGTGGCATTCGGGCAGCTGTACAAGGTGAAATACCAGGGCGTTGTACGGCGTCATTAATTAAGTTTTTTCTTCCGTTGGTCGACGCCTTTTCTGGTGGTTTTTAATTGTATTTCCTCGTGGGTGAGTGGTGAGTGATGTTTATGGAAGGTCTCTGGGAGAACAGAAGGAATTTTCGTGTTGAGACTCATGGGCGGTTAGATGAATATCAGCAGTTTTGCAAGAATTTAGAGTCCAAGGCTAGGAGTCTTGGCTTGGAAACTGTGGGCATCGTTTTGGGGGTTTTATGATCGATGAAACTTTCTATTTTCTTTGTTTTGTGTAAGGTGGATCGATTTGAATTGAGAAATAATTTGATTTCATTGCTTGATTCTTAAAAGTTAGATTTTTAAAAAAAGACTTCACACGGCTGCTAAGAATAAAATAAAAAAGGCAATTTCGGTTTCACTCAAAATAATTCTTTAATACAAGTTATAAGAATAAAAGCAAGACTTCAAAAACTTTTCACGCTTAACAAAATTCTGAAGTGGAAGTTATCTAATAGAACAATAGAAAAATAATAGAAATGTAGTAATAGATTTTAGATTTAAAAAATCGAAAGGGGAAAGAGGGGAAAGGGGGGAAAGGGGAAAGATTACCTTTGAACAAATCGTTAAGCTAAGGATTTGTACGTAGACCCTTTCATTTAAAATGACTAATTAAGTAGTCAGCAACGAATATCGTACATTTGGTTCAGAACAGGACTAGCTTTTGAGAGCACTACACGGGACACGTGTTATTGGTGCACCAATTATCGCCTAAGATATTGAATGAAGATAAGTTAAAAATGGTATGGTAGGGTAGGGATTGATTCTATAAACGTTGAAGTTAGGTGGGCTTTGTTTATGTTCCGATCATGTAGCTACGCGGCTGCAAGAATCAAATCTGTATGATAAGCTGGTGCCATTCAACACATACAGTGACTAGAAAAAGTATTTCCACACACAATTTTTTGATGTGTTTGATGTGCAAGTTAACGCGTTGAGTTGTGTGGCTTCTCGATATTTGACAGGAAAAAAAGCTCCTCTTTGAAGGACTTATGATACGAAGACCGATATAGATTTGCATTGCTAAAACCAAATATTCAACTGGATTTATTGAATTGATGGAAGTTATCCGTTTGCCCACCATCCTCCACCCAAAATTCCCTTAATATAGCCCACTTTCTGCCAATGTTGACAGCACTGCTTACCTTTGTCACCCAACCACGTGAATGTCAAGAAACAAAAACAAAACAGAAACAACAAGAAGCCAAACAACATTTTGGCAACAAGTGTTAAGGTCAAAGTCAGGTTTTTCCAACCGTACCACTAAATTTAATTAACCGTGATGTGCGTACCGCGTTTTTCCCGCTCTCCCGAGCGGTGCGCTTTTTTAATTGCGGTTGCCCGCCGCTAGTAACCTCGTTTCACTTTCAAACGACCACATGTAAGCGGTCTCTCTTCGGTGACTCGCGCAGCTCTTCGAGCCCACGATACAGACGGATTGCTGCCAAGTAACGCAGCCGGTGTTTGAGATACTCATTTGCTTTTCACCGTTTGCTTCGCATGTGCTCTGGCCGGGCTCTATTGGTCAGCATGCGTCAATTGGCGCAAGTGTTTGGTGGAATTACATCAGAAATCAAACCAGTTGTGCGCGTCGATAGCCGCACCGACCTTAGTGACGACGCTTATGCAAGACGCTGAGTGGATAATCGCTCGTTGATACGTCGGAAACGGCACTAAGCCAGCGACACCAGCGACACCAGCGACGTCAGCATCGGCTCCGATTGAAGATTATCCGTGGCGAAGGATGCAGCAGGAGTTGCGCCTCTGGTCGTTTGTCACCAACTGTCGTTTGGCATTCGCGGGCAGTGAGCATTCAAGACTGTGTCACACTTAACAGCCGCGGCCATGAGCACACTTGACCGACTACGAAACGCGCGTAGCACTCATCGTGCATAGTAATTCGGACCGCGAGAATGGCTGGATTAATCAACACGTCTTGCAGGTCAGTGGATCAAAGCCAGGGAGTGCGAAATATCGCAACTGTACGAGTGAGTGAATTATGGGACAACTTGGCTCTTCAGTGGACAAATTGTGCGCTTAGATTACGCCGCTACAACCGCCAGCTGCCTGCCGCAGCCACGACCAGTCGTTGGAGGGATGGCAACGAAGACGCGACGCGAAAACGCCGCTGATGAAAGCCACTTAATGGATCGTTGCTTCAAGTGGCCATTTAGTGGCTGCCTCAACGAGTGTCGAGGGCGCTTGCGGTGGAGCACGCTTCGAGCGGGTAACTCGACTTCAATTGACGGTTAATTTCAAGTTAACAACTTCATTAACGGATTTTACCTATTTTTGGCTTGTAATTAGCGAGGTGGCTGCGGCTGAGATGAATGCGTAGGTATTTCGAGGATTGATTGAGGTAAGTGGTTGCCTTACAACTGGTTTAGAGGCTTACAAGTTTTCTTTTTTGCGCGTGGTCGCGCTTTGTCGTGAACTTCTTTATCTCAATTTGTCAAGGGAAATGTCAAATGGATAAGAGCGTTGTTAGGAGTTGAAGGAGGTCGGATGTGTACAGCGTTGGTAGCGTTGCCTGAAAGTGGAAGGCCTTAGTGCTGAGGCTTATGAGTCCACGACAATGTTGTTTATGTTAAGACCTTACGGTTGAGGGTGGTGTCTAAGCGTGTTGACGATCATTGCAAAATCGAAATTCCAGAGCTTGGCAAATATTAGATAGTAGCTACACAAATAGACAGGTTGCACTGACCTGAAATTCCTTTGTGAAAAATTGGTTGCGTCAAAATATATGTGATTAATGAGTTTGTGTATTCAATGAATAAATATTATCAATAAAATTAGTAAAATCTAAAATGCTACACGTCACTTAATGTTTGCACGTTAAAAGAGCACAAAGTAGCCAAAGTTCTGCACGCCAATTACTTTCTATAAAAAGGAAACATGGAAACAAGGGGAGCCATAAAAAGACATACAACCATGATGCCAAAACGATAGGACAGAAAAAGCAATTCTTTTTACATACCAATTGAATCGTGGACACAATAATGAATAATTTCGAGTATTGGAAAAGGTGTACAAAGATTCTTTGTACATGTTTAAAATTAATTTATAAAACCACAGATGTTGAGGATATTTCTCTTGTGTTTTTGCTAAAAGTCTTCATAAATTAAGAGCATCCGATCAATTTAATCGATTCCAATTGCAGGAATATTATAATGGAACCTTTTCAGCCCACAAATAGGAGAATACATATTCTTCGGAACGTTGTCAACATGTTTGTTATTTCTGTTTTGACCGGGAGAGCTATCACCAACTTTAGCAAAAGAGTTTGGCCGCAAATCGATTGAAAGTAGTTTTAATTTAACTAAATAATGTTTAATGTTTAACAGATAACTTTTTCCTGATAAATTATATTGTCAAATAAATGACATGACAGTTCTTTCGTGTTCTTTTTCTTATTTGATGGTGATCGATATAAAACAACGTAAGTGACATTTTTATTTTTTGCAGGAAAGACATAAAACAGTATGGTTTTTTTTTTTGTTTATTCCGGGACTTTAGACATGATTTTATGATTCTATTTACTTAACTCACCATAGTAAATACAATGAGTTTGTATTATTTCTTAACTAGTATAAAATTAACCTAAGCACAAAGGTCTGACAGAAATCAACTAGAAGTCGATTTTTCATTCAGGCGAAAACGGAGGATAAGCGAAATAGTTCTTCAGTCTCAATGGATTAAAATTAATACCGCTGTTGATTTGATCAGTTTATTTAGAACAAGCGAACTTTTCCTTATTTGACCAGAAATCGAAGCAGACGATGCAGAAAAGGCAATTGATTCAAGATTCCAATTCAACCCAAATATCGACGTTTTTTTTTTTACAAAAATATCCTGCATCTAAATTATGACCTGGTCAGCAACCAATGATCCTGCCGAGCAAGGTCTTCCTCTCGTAAATTACTCTCACTGGCAAAGCAACCATTCGTAGTTGTCCTCCACATAACATGCACATAAATGCGTTCATAATTTGGCAGCATTCGCTTTCATCGCTCCATCCTAAAATAGCCAAATAAAACCTGATCTGGCCAAATGATCGAGACATTCATTAAACAAGACTTGCTTCCATACTTGTCCGTCATGCGGGATCATTTTTGTTTCTTCCTTTCGTCTCAAGCAGACATTTTTGAATTCGCAACGGAAAAAAATCAGTTAAGCTAAAAAGAGAGAGAAACAGAAAGGAAACCACTTGCGCTTCTAGTGGCCGATACAAGCAACCAAAGTGCTACGTGATCCGCTTGACAACTTCAACTGACCGCAATCAATTCTCAAAAAAAAAAACACTCGTCTGTCTCGCTGATCGATCGATTGGAAATGATTAAGTTTCGATTTCTCGGGCGTGACTCAGGTGACCAAAATGTTTCAAGAAGTGGTCAGACACCAATCGGCCTTACACGCCTTGGACAACCGAAAGTAAACGCCTGGAGGGCTAAAGTTGTATATTGTTGCAGCTAATTGTGTCTGGAGTCATGTTTGACTTTTTTTTGGCTAATTTTAGGCAGCCAAGTCACAAATACAGAGAAAAAATGGCAACACTGTTGGCTTTGTTTCAAAATAATTTATTAACAAATTTTGGTTATTTATTTTTTTTTATTTTTATTTATTTATTTATTTATATCTAAAATTTTTGTTTTGTACATAAGACCAAGTCTTTTTGGGTACATACATAGGAAAGAGAAACTACTCTTTGAAGAAATAACATTAAAATTAAGTTAAGTTTTACATTATTCGATTACTCTTTTTAATGACATGTGAAGAGAGAAAGATAAGAATAAAAATGAAAAAAAGAAAGAAAAAGAAAAAAAAAAAAACAAGATAAACAAAGGTATGAGATACTAAATTAATTTCGAGTACGTAAATGAACAAATTTAAAAGCAAGAAATCAAAATAATGTTAGTGCTGCAGTGAGAAATATGCGATAATTGCATTCTTAAAATTGTTTACATTATTAATTTGCTTTATATCTACAGGTAGAGAGTTCCAAAGTCTGACAGAGTTAACAAAAAACATGCGCGATGTAGTAAGATACTTGAAGGAAGGGATATTGATGTTGCGTGTTCTAGTAGAACGGGAAAAAACCAACCGCCTAAAAAGATATTCTGGTTTTTTACTGATTATTACTTTGTGGAGGAATATACAATTCCGTGCTTTAAGAAACTGAGATAAGGAACATCCCAGAACATCAACGGAAAAATTAGATGTTCGGTCGTATCTCCTTAGACCATATATATATCGTACGGAAGCATTATAAGCCTTTTGCAATTTGTGTTGTGAAAATGAGTCTAAGTTACTGTAAACCACCTCAGCATAAGTTATCATTGGTACTATTAGCGTAATAACCAGCTTTCTGCGAGTTTGAACAGGCGTAAAACGAGCAGTTAACCACAGCTTTCGAAGGCAGCCATAAATTCGACCAATGACTCGGTTTATGTGGTCATAGCAGGATAGACTACGATTTATCACATAACCTAGACTGGTTACAGTGTCAACAGAACTTAGTTTAGTACCATTAAGAAAAATATCTGGTATCTGATTCAAGTTTGAGGATCTTTTAAAAATTGGTATGACGTGCGACTTAGTAGTATTTATATGAAGCCCATTTCTTGCAGACCAGTTATGTATAGCCGACAGATCATCATTAATGCACGAAACTAGTTCAACAACATTAACGATTGGAGCAGACAAGTAAAATTGCACATCATCAGCGTAGAGATGTAGCACTACATTTTTGCAGACTAGGGGCAAATCATTAACAAACATAGAGAACAATAAAGGGCCACAGATCGATCCTTGAGGGACACCCTGTTTCACACATCTAAGAGAAGACGACGCACTACCAAGAACGACCTTTTGATACCGATTTGAAAGAAAGCTACTTATAAGTTTAACCGCACTGGGGCTAAAATTAAAAAGATTACGCAGTTTCCAGCAAAGGAGCTCATGACTTACTGTATCAAATGCCTTCGAAAAATCGAGCAAGCACAACATTATGAGTTCGTCCTTGTCGTAACTCACTCTCATATCTTCCATAAGATTGACCATAGCTGTAGAGCAGCTACGATTAGGCTGAAAACCCGATTGCAAAGGATACAGTAGCGAGTTCTGCTCTAAGAAAGAGCGGATCTGGTCGGCTAGTAACCTTTCATAGACCTTAGATAGACAGGGTAAAATACTAATTGGCCTAAAGTCACTAGCCGACATCGCGTTAGCTTTCTTAGCGACTGGTATAACTTTCGCAGTTTTCCATAATGATGGAAATGTAGAGCACATGACACAGGAATTCAAAATGTGGGTTAGCGGATTAATAATAAATGGTAAGATCTTTTTTATAAATAGGAGTGGTATTCCGTCCTCTCCGACAGCATTTGATTTTATAGATGCAATGCATTTAATAACGTCAGTATGTGTAACTGCTTGAAACTCAAAATCGTTCACTGCATTGGGAGTAGAAGTTGTAGGAAGACATAAGTCGGAGTGCACATTACCGAGAAAACAATCATTCAGCATGTCTACATCAAACTCACTTGCTGTGCTATTATTTTTATTTTTATCTACCACACCCATTTGTCGAAGATTACGCCAGAGAACCTTTGCCGGAAGTGCAGTATCAAGTTTTGAACAATAGTAGTCTTTTTTTGAAGCCCGGACTACATATGTTGAATGGTTACGTGCGCGGACATACATATTCCAATTATGCTGATTGGGTGCGCGTTTCCATTTGTTATAAAGTTTGTTACGTGCACGAATAGCGTTCAGAACATCTAAAGTATACCATGGACACTTTGAATTAAAAACACGTATAGTTTTAATTGGGACCATATCATCATAGAGGCGAGAAACCATTGACTGAAAACAAGAGAGTTTATCGTTAGGGTCAGAGTGATACCAGCAATTCTCCCAAGGTGTTGAACGAGCGGCACCAGCCAGTCTATTATGATCAATCGCTTTAATGTCTTTAAAACTATATTGTAATGGAGTCCCGATTTTGTTGAAGTTAAGATTATACGATACGAAAATTAAATCGTGATCAGAGACAACATCTAACGATAACTGGTCCAAAAGCAATACAGAAGAGGCATCAGAAACTATGATGAGATCAAGGAGACTAGGGTTGGAGATGGGAGAAAAACGGGTTGGATTCGAATTAATGATTTCCAGACCATGGGATAAACACAGGTCAGAGACTTGGTGGGCTTTCGAGTCACGTCTCAGTAAATCCGCATTAAAATCTCCACATATTATGATGTGTTCATGGGTTGGCAGGATTTCAGACAAAGTACTGAAAAATGGCTCAGGCGAAGATCTGCGATCCGGATTATACACACAACCTACAATACACTTAGAGACATGGTCAGAAATCTCCACAATTAGGAACTCAACTTGAGAATCGGTTGACTTTATAAGAGTTTTACAATGCAACTCAGCTTTGCAATAAATTGCAACTCCTCCACCATTAGTTAGTGTTATCCTATCATTACGAAACAATTTGTAATTGGGCAGTTCATATTTGAAATCGTCCGCAACTGGCTCAAACCACGTTTCACTAACACAAATAACATCAATATCCGCTTTCAGGAGTATGTAACGTAAATAATCAAGCTTTGCTAAGTTCAAACTTCTAGCGTTTAAGTAGCAAATGTTAAGACCATCATGCTTTCTGGATAAAATGTTTAACATTACACTAGTAGAGAGGAAAGGAACTCTGTCAGACCTATTTCTAGCAAACATTATTTAAGAAAAGAATAATATAAAGAAAGTTAGAAATTAATTAATAGAAAAGAATGAAAAACTGAACTAAAGCAAAAAACAATAAATAGAATAGCTAAAGCAATGGTGTTGTTATCTGCATGCTCTGATCGCTGTGTGCAATGAATCACCTTTCATTAACTTCGGTTCCGATTTCCTCCGTATTATGCGAAGATCGAGCTAAATTACTAAGGCAGTCGATAGAATTGACAAGTGTAGGCTCTCCGCTTGGTTGACGTTTGATGTAAACAAGCCCACGATGCGTGTAAACTGCCGATAAGCTTTTTCTTTTTTTCAGCATTAAAGCTCGCTTGAGTATCAAGTGATTCTGCTTTGTTATTGCTTCGTGCAGAAAAATAGGTGCTTCCGAGTCCAGTCCGAGGTCACTTAGCCGTATTTGAGACTGCTTTCTTTTGCAATGCCGCGCAATCGATTTCAGCAAAAAGTTTTTGTCGTACGCTGAATTAAACTTTATAAGAATTGGGGGATCGACAGCATTGACATTGTTTTTGGCGCGATAAATGTTGTTCAGCACTGGAGCTTTCACCGACAAAGAATAACAAAGATGGTTGAACATTGATTTCAGATCTTCATTTGGCATAAATGGAACTTTATATAGAAAAGCATCTGCTGCAATTGCACGATTCTCTTGGACGTCCACAATCCGTTTGAGTTCTTTCACCTCTTTCATAAGGGTGAAAACATTACTCTGGCTTGCTTCTAAGGTTGATACCCTTCCGGTGATATTATCCAACTCTGACTTTATTTGCGATAATTCGGCGTTGATAGTCTCGCGAATACGTTGTTCAGATTCAAGTATAAGTGAGGATAATTGTTTGGTTAACAGAAGATCAGCAATGTGGCGGTAGTTCGTTGGGCTTTCCTAGTGAGCGTATGCAAAGGCCGGGGCAGCGTAGGCGGTCTTGACATAAGCTGGTGCGGCATAGGCCAGGGGGGCAGCTGTCTTGACAACGGCGGGTGCATTGTAGGCGATCGGGGCAGAGGCATATGCCAATGGGGCAGTCTTGAGGACTGGAGCAGCGGCATAAGCGACTGGAGCAGCGACGGCAGTCTTGACAACTGGAGCGGCGTAAGCAAGAGGAGCAGCGTAGGCAAGAGGAGCAGCCTTAACAACTGGAGCAGCGTAAGTCAATGGAGCAGCCTTGAGGACTGGAGCGGCGGCATAAGCGACAGGAGCAGCGACGGCAGCCTTAACAACTGGAGCGGCATAAGCAAGAGGAGCAGCCTTGACAATTGGTGCAGCAGCAACGGCCTTGACAAGTGGTTCGCGGTTTACGACAGCGTTGAACCCGTTGACTGGATCGGCGGTGTATTGGACGGTCCTCTTGAATCCATCGGCATCGATCAGTGAGTACTCTCCTTGGACAACGTCTCCGTCACGGGTCTCGACTTGGCTCTTGGAGTCTCCAGAGAGTGAGTCCTGTACCTCGTAGCCGAACTTGTACTGTGGGTGGGGATCGTATTCCTCAACAGCCTTGGCAAGGACGGGTTGTGCAACGGCGACGGGGGCGGTTTTAACGATGGCAGCTGGAGCTGCAGCATAAGCAAAGGGAGCAGCTGAAAGAACTGGAGTGGTCTTAACCACAGCAGCTGGAGCAGCAGCGTAAGAAATTGGTGCCTGCTGCAGAAGGCCGGCATTGGCAACAGCGACAAGGGCAAGGAAAGCCACGAACTGTCAAAAGAGAACAAAACAAAATTCAGTTGTTGAGTCTTTTCCCAAAGAAACGGAAAAGGAGGAATGGGTACGAATGCAATTTTGATGATGATGAAAAGATTTAGCTACCGCATTTACCTTGAAAGCCATTTTGTTTGAAATTAAGTTTACTTCTGTTGTGAGTCAACGTAAAACACTGAATGCCTGACTGCGTCTCCACGCGGCCTATTTATAGTGGACAAGCTCTGGCCGGCGACCGTACTGTCACTTTTGTTTCCTCTCGTGGTCATTCTTTTTTTTATTTCTTCTCCTCTTGCCTTTTCGCTGATATACTTTTTTTGATTGCGGATTTCGTTTTTATTGGTATATCTTTTCGCTGTATTGGTAAGACATTGAAATTGGATCGTGAAGCGGTTTAAAGGTCCTGAGAGTGTGGCTAATTAATTGTTATGTAACCTGAAATGGATCTATTTGAGTCAACCTGAATCAAGTTTGGTATCGAAGTTTGAATGTGGCTCTGAGTGCCCACGTGAGATGTTGAATCGATTCAATTTTCTTTGAGGAGGTCGATCGAAGAACTGGAATAGAGATTGACCCGTATCTTGTTCTTTTTGATTTCTTATTAAAATTGAGTGTATTGTTAAAAATTGCTTTGTACGGACGTTGAAAGCTTTCATAGAACGTTAATTGGGTGCTATTCTTTATTGCGAGTATTTTCAGTAAGTGTTCTTTACTGTAAAGAGAAGATTGTTCTTTGATAAATCCAAATATGTATTTCATTTTTAATACTTCATAACATACAGATCGAAGTTTCAGATTTAAGCTCATGTGAAAAGCACTCCGAAAATAAATTCTGGCTGATCAATTGATAACAGCGAAAGTATCCCACTTCTATGAAAATTTTCGAATACCATCTCTAAAAAATGAGTCCTCTCTGGCACCGATCATTAATCCATTCTTCAATTTCTTCAAAAGACCCGAACCGGTGACCCCCCCAATCGTTTTGCATCCGCCGAAAAAGCCAGTAGTCGGAAGGAGCAAGGTCTGGATAATAAGGCGGGTGGGGTAAGACCTCCCATTTCAGCGTTTCCAGGTACTTTTTGACCGCTACAGCCACGTTGAGCCGAACAAAATCACCTTGTCATGCCTCTCGGTCGTTTCTGGCCGTTTTCACGAAATACCTGGCTTAAACGCATGAGTTGTAGTCGATAACATTTCGCCTGGTTTTAGCAGCTTACATCTGTCTGGTCCAACCATATGCAGAGCATGACCTTTGAACCATGGATGGTTTTCTTTGGCGTCGATGTAGACGATGATGGAACGGGTTCACCAGGCTTTGCATAGAATTTTTTTTTCTTGGGGTTACCGTAGTACATCTACTTTTCATCCAGTCCCGACCCGGTGCAAACACCCTTCCTTTGATGTCTTTCAGCAGTTCCGAGGTTAAAAATTGTCTTTTAACATCTCTTGGTTTCAACTCGTACGGCACCCAATTTCCTTGCTTTTGAATAAATCCAAATTTCTCTAACCGAACGGAAATTGATGCTGAGTCACTCCCAACGATTCTGGTAGTTCACTTTGAGTTTGGCACGAATCTTGATCCAGTAAAGCCTCCAATTACTCATCTTCAAACTTTTTAGGCTGGCCAATGCGCTTTCTGTCTTTGACGCTTTTGAAGCAGCGAAACCACTCTCTGCATGATTTATCGGTCGGTAATCCGGCAGTATAAAAACATCCTTAAAAATCTATTCTTGTACAAGATGGAAAACAATTTTTTATTTATTAGATTCAATAGAAAATTAGGCCGAAATTACTAATATATTGCGTGAAAAAAATTGAGTCCAAGAATAAATAATATTATTTTAAACTATGTAAGTGCATTGATTCAAAATTAAAAATGATTTGTAGAAACTTAAAAAAAAATTGACCAAACTTTTGATTTAACAATCGTTCATATCAATCGCCTGAAAAAAAAAAGCGCTGTCAATTTAGAAGACCCAAGTGTCGTCAAGAACTCTAAATTAAATTTAGATATGTTTTTTTGGATTACACTGTCTCACAAAATTTAACATTATTTCATAAAAATGGCCTGTTTCTGTTTTCTCCTGCTAATAAACTGATTCAATTTAATGAAGATGAACAGAAATTTGTCAAAGGTGAATGTAACGACATCATGCAAACATATGCGAATGAAAAAACAGAACATGAACATGAGCTTTTTATCCCACGGAAAAGACTTTTTTAAAGATTTCACCCACTGGTGGAAGCTATGAATTCTTCAGATAAAGTAAACAACTAATTATGCACATATGTATAAAAATACAAATGTAATTTTTCATGATGACATGAATGTCTTAAAATAGTGGCGCTTGCACCAAATAGAGTTTTCGAGGTTAGGCCGAGATGTTAGCTGCAAAACTTTGTCTTTTCCAGTAAGTAGTGCTGCATCAGAGGGAATATTTTCCTCAGCCAGATAGTTATCTGAAAAAAGAAGCTTAGTTGATTCCAACCCTAAAAACAAAATCCCTTTTGCTTGCATTGGTTAATGTATTTTCTTAAAACCTATTTTTATCTTAAACTTAGCCATAATATAACACGTTGAGCCATATGATTAACTAAAACCTGCAATCAAAGCCTTTTAAATGAGTGACCCCTTCAGTCCGGAGATAGAAAGACCTAATGATGGTGGAGATCGAATCAAGCTGCTGCTGGAGTATCCGCCAGAGAGAAGTGGATTTATCGACAACTGTTGGCCCAAAGACGGCACTCCCCTCAGAAGGCTCTGCGTCTGAATGAGCGAAGGCGCCGACCTAATCAAAGTTGGTGACTGCAAGATTGTTGGCACCGACCTGATCAGCTGTGGTTGCTGAAGAATTGGAACGCTTTTGATCAGTGGTGCGGCCACCACCTGCTTGGTGAGTGGCGTTCGTGAAACAATTGCGTTGAATCCATTCACTGCGTCTGATGAATACTGCACCACTCGAGTTAAGCCGTCAGCATCCAGCAACGAGTAGGAGCCCTTCACCACATCCCCGTCCCGGGACTCGATTTGGTTCTTGATATCACCTGTGCTGGGGTCCTTCACCTCGTAGCTGAACGTGTACTGTGGTCTAACGTCGACCGTCTCGATTTGTTTGGTTAGCAGTGTTCCCGGTAAAACAACTGCGTGAGTTACCGCAAGGCATGTGAAGATGACGATGATCTGTTGGGGCGAAATGAGAGTAGGTTAATTTTCTAAGTGACCCACCCTGTGTACTTACGAAGTGAGCCATGTTACTGGTTGTGTTGATGGAAATGATTTGATACCACCAGGACGTTTGGAGTTCCTTTTTATACAAAATTTTCCACCTAATCTGAATTTGCTTACCGGTTCTTTGCAAAGAGCTAAGCGTCAACGCTCTTGCATCGAGTAAACAATTTTGCTCTAATTTGGCTGCTTATGCATTTGGCTAAGAGAAAAGTATCTGCAGCCAAAAGAGTGCAGCGGTGTCATATTGATATGCGAGATTGTTTGGGTCTCGGGTTTGGCTGATGTAATTCCGAACGAATTTTCAATCACTGGCAGAGTGTTGTGCTGAATTTTCCGAAAGAAAAGTGCGTTCGGGAGAAGCGAGGTGGAAATGTGGGTTAATTGATTTACATTGGTCGTTAAGTTCGGTGCTGTTTGCCGGTGGGTTTCGTAAGATTGGAATTTGGCGGTGAGCATGGTGATGGGGCGTAGTAAACATTTGTTTTTCAAATTTTTAGGTTCTATACACGGATAATTAAAGATAGGGCTGGAAAAAAGTAGATTGAACAAGATTGCTTGCTCAATTTACTCGTGGACGTTGTGTATATCATCAAGACAGAGGAACACATCGATCGTTGTTACGCAAAAATATCTACAGAAGCGATTTCGCTCTATAAGCAAGACGTACATTAAATGATTTTTGATCTCTTTTGACCGAGCCAACATTTTTTCTTACTTTATTGCCAACAAAGTTGTTTATATGGCAGTGCTGCTTTCTAAGGGATACCTTTTTCCAACTTGAGTAATTTCATTTTAATGATTCGAGTAATTGAAAAATCTTTTACTCCTTTCAGTTATTGCTCTAAAGTAGACGAGCATTCCTAAAGTCTGCACAAAAAAAAAAAATATTCTCCCACGCTATTACTGCTATGCACTACTCTTATTTTGATCGCAGCTGTGTATATTTTTTGAGCTGCCATTAAAAAAAAAACTCTTAAAAAGAAATAGAGCACATTAAACTTAGCAAAAACTTAAAGCTCGAGCAACTTCAGTGGTAAAAAAGTTTATTAACAGAAGAATACTTATCTAAAACAATCAGAGGAGTTAAAAGTTCTAATGGCCATAGGAGGTCGCTGGAGCAGCAGCGTACGCTACCGGAGCGGCATAGGACTTTTCTACAGGCGCAGCAGCGTACGCAACTGGTGCAGCCTTAGCAACAGCCTTCACTGCAATTGGCTCACGATGAACGACGGCATTGAATCCGTGCTCTGGATCTGCGGTGTACTGGACAGTCCTCTTGTATCCATCGGCGTCAATCAGCGAGTACTCGCCTTGGACGACATCTCCATCACGAGACTCAACTTGGCTCTTAGAGTCCCCAGACACGGAGTCCTGCACATCATACCCGAACTTGTATTGTGGGTGTGGATCGTATTCATCAAGAGTCTTAGTCAAAACTGGCTGCGCCTTGATCACAGGAGCGGCATGATAGGTCGGTTGGGCGTATGTAGCCGGCGCTGAGTAACCCTCATATGACGCAGGAGCAACAGAATAGCCTCCCTGGGGATACGCTGAGTAACCCTCATATGAATCAGAAGCAGCAGAGATCACTCCAGAATCAGACTTCACCAAAGCTGCAGGGGCAGAGTAAGCCACAGGTACGTTTTG
Source organism: Syritta pipiens (assembly GCA_905187475.1). NCBI lineage: Eukaryota > Metazoa > Arthropoda > Insecta > Diptera > Syrphidae > Syritta > Syritta pipiens. The sequence continues at coordinate 32,511,756 of LR994572.1, read as the reverse complement.
AATTACTCCCGCGCTAGCAGCGGCAACGCACGCCAAAAATGCTACAAACTGCAAGAAGAAAAGAAAGAAAGAAATTGTAACCAAAGGTAAATTGAAAACTATCTTTGAGCTATACCTTAAAGGCCATTTTTGTTTTGATTTTGTATTTGCTGCTCTCCTTCGAAGCGTGGGTTGGAATGTGCTTGACTCTTGTGATTGATTTCGGTTTTATACCCACTGACCTGAGCTCGAGCGAGGCATCCAGCTTCATCAGTATCAACTTGCGAAATCACTTTCATTATGTTAACAATAACACTCTTTTTCTTATTTATCTGTTTGTTATGTGTAGCGGACGGATAAAGTAGCTGGTAAGTTGAAAATAATAATTAAATAGTAGAAAGTAGATTCGGTTAACTGAAGCCGCCAGATATTAGGATTATAAAAGCGGTATGATGCTTGATTTTATAACGATTTTCAAATTGAATGGATTACTTGCTAAGTGAGTGTGTAATTAGATGGATTTTTCGTGCTCAGAGTGCTTTGGAGGTTGGGCTATGGAAGTGTTGGTAACACGTGTTTGGGTGAATTGTGTACTTCAAAAAATAGTTTTATCCTTTTTGTTTTTTTTTTCTGCTTCAAATATTCAGACATTATTGGAAGAAACCAATGACTTGGTTTATAAAGTTATCATATTTTGGAGTAAATGTGAGGGCAAATATGAGTTGGCAAATAGGAATTAGAGGTTATGAAGCTGTTGTAGTGGTTTTGACCTGAGATAAAGTTTCGTTTAAAGCTTCTACGCCCATCCGGAGTAAACTGAAAACATCACGTAACTTTTCAGAGGATTATCGGCCAGACGATTGACGTTAACGTTATCGTTAAAACTTTGCATCACGTAACCCTATCACTATTGTCTCGTCTATCGTTAAAGTTTGAGTGCTAAATGTTACATTCCTTATGTCAAAATTATATATTTAAGTGTCAGAACGAATAAAACGATATAGTTAATGAGTGTTGAGGAGGTACATCGCCCTCTAGTTCATATCACAATAACATAAGCTTGAATTAGTTAAATTGGCATCTATTTTTAAGCATTTTATTTCCTAGCCACAACTGAAATTTACTTGAACAAGGACTCACACCAAAGTTCTCCATGGTTTGGGGAGAAAATGCGGGTTGGATATATGATTATAGGTCGAATGTGGGAAATCAAAAAGACATTTTTTTAGTGAAAAGGAATGTTAAATGAAAAAAAAATATTAGTAAAACCAGTTTTTTAAAATTCAATGTCATATTTTTCTGTTTTAAGCAAAAAACTTTTTCCACAATTTGTGGAGCACACATTCGCTTTGTCATAAATACCTACATATGCAAACATGCATTTGATTGCTATCGTTGAATCGCTTTGAATTGTGCGACGCAAATTCGCAGACCAAATTTCAGCAAATTCTACGACGGTTTTCCAGAATCGTTGAGGAGACTAAAAAAGTTCAAACACCTATAATTCCACTTGGGGTGTTCCGATGTATACGGTTCAAATTAAAAATCTGTGCCTCTATTGACAGTTTTTAAATTCGTTTCGATATTAGATGGTTAGTTCAATGTTCATGTCAAAAACTAAAAAAAAACTCTTTCGCTAGTTCTCGTATTTCTCAAAATTTTGTTTCGGCTTTGAAACTCCCTTCCCTTACGGGTAAAGCAACTAACTAGAGCAAATAAATTCAAAAAAAGAAATATTTAATCTTTTCTGTTAATTAGCTCATCAGGTAGCAAGGTTGAAATGAGGTTAAGAGATCGATGGAGAGACGTATTCCCAATCCAACGCCACCGGAATTAACCGTGTAAGCTAATAAAAGTTAGCTCCAGCTTTAGTATCGGTATTAACCTTTTGTTTAATAATTGATTTGAATCACGAAACAAATTTAAAATTTATTTGTTCCTAAACATATCTTTAGCCCAAATTTTACCCGTTAATTAAGGGATATTCAAAAGTTATAAGTATTTGTGTAATTGGTTACAGACAGAACGAAGTCCTTACAATGCTTCATAAATATCATTTAACAACAAATAAAACAAAGCCTCTAGTAATGCAGAAGTAGGCTAAGGAATCAGGCCGACAATACATCTACGAGTTTGTTCTCTTCAACCAATCTTGTTCAGTCCAACAACTCGTGTTGCTAAACACTTCGCCAGTACCTTAGCCTACTGATGGTGATGAACAATTCGGAAAGGAGTGTTTTAACTTATTTTATTGCTCACATTAATTTAATTGATTGGGTGAATTTCTCTTACATCGCCATAACAGTTCAAAATATAAAAGAAATCCTTAGACAGATTTTTTAACAAATTAAAACATTTATTCAAAACATTGCCTAAAAACTACAAAATTAAATCACAATGGCATCCACTCAGTGCTCCTCGGAGATGGGATAGGCAACAGGAGTTGCCTTCACAACCGGGGTGGCGGCGTAAGCGCCCTTCACGACTGGACCATCAGCGTAAGAAGCGTAACCCTTATAGCCCGACACCACTGGTGCAGTTACATAGGAAGTCCTAGCAACCACCGCTGGAGCAGCAACCGCCTTAACAGGAACCCCGAGTGGTTCCCGACTGACGACGGCGTTGAAGCCATGCACTGAGTCAGCGGTGTACTGAACAGTCCTCTTGTATCCATCAGCGTCGATCAGCGAGTATTGTCCTTGAACTACGTCTCCATCCCGACTTTCACTCTGGCTCTTGGAGTCGCCTGAGAGCGAATCCTGCACATCGTAGCCGAACTTGTATTGTGGATGTGGGTCGTATTCCTCAACGCGTTGTGCTTTCACCGCCTGATAAGCTGCTGGTTGCTGGTAGACCACTTGCTGAGGATACGCGTATGCAGCTGGAGCGGAATTAGCAACAGGAGCAGTTTTCACCACAGGAGCCGAGTAGGCGATCTGACCTGATGGAATAAGTCCAGCACTGACAGAAGCAGCGAGTGCAAGAAGTGCCACGAACTAAAACAAAAGAAAGGTAAATCAAACGTTGTCAAGGTGATCAAATTAAGACGTGCACTTACTCTGAATGCCATTTTGATGGTTGTTTTTGTGTTTTTGGTTTTCTGCTTTCTTTGAGAGTTCAAGATGGAATGCGTCTCTGCGGTGGTAGATTTTGCTTTTATACTTCGCAAACGTTTCGCCTTTGGCGTGTGCTTTGTACACGACGCCTTGGAGGGTAATTGATTTGCGTAACGTGGTTTTAAGTAATTTTTTATTATCTGGAGTTAAGTTTTGAAAATCCTTTACAATGTCATGAATGGGCGGCGGCATGGACCAGACAGACGTTTGATAAAAGTGTGCTGGGTGTGTGGAAATTCGGTTTATGTTTGTTTTTTATGATGTGAACTTTGCGTCATTAGAGAGCAGTGCAATGCAAAAAACAAAAAGTCATAAGAGTTCTTTTGTTTGTGGAAAGATTGTACGAAATGGGAAGTTCTCACCTGGTCCGTATTTATTAGAATACGGACCAGGTGCTTCGCTTTTATTGTGAGGCTACCTTTCCTGTTTCTGTGTTCACACTTCTATTTTTAAACAGTTTATTCCAATTCACTTCGTCCAGTTCACTATGTGATATCATATTGCCAATTGGTACAGCAGGTTTCTTCAATTCTTCGAAAAGCTGGAAATTTGTCTACGCCGAGTTAAATTTGAAATGTATTCACGATTCATAAGTCAAACAACTAGTGAACATTGGTGAGGCAGAAAAGTCCTGTACCACATTTTGTACATTTGTTTGTACTCCCAAAATAATAGAGTTTATTTAGTGCTGTATTTGGACGACTCGAAGGTCAGTTAACCCTTTTCTCTGCAATTTCAATTTGTATTTTTGCCTCGTTATTCATTTGCCCAAAAGGCAGCGTCAAAGAATCATCGTTTGTTTTTTGATTCAGTTAGGATCTATCTCAACTACTGAGGATTAAGTTTATGTTGCTCTTTCGCGTAAATGTATGGATTCGTCAAAAATTGAAGGTGTGCTTTGCAGCAAACACTATCCAAATACCGGGAGTACAAATTCGGTCGGTTTTTCAAAGATGGCGCCACCTGTAAGTATTCGATGATCCTGGAAGCGATTACCTACTTCATTGGAAAGGTGTGACATTTGTCAGCCAAATTAATGTGCATCAGCGTCTGTTTTAGACAACAACATTGTTTTTTGTTTTATCTAAAATGTCCGCATTTGTCTTAAATAAACAGCATTTGCGGGAAGCTTTGATTTTCTTTTTTAATTGGAAGAAAAGTGCAGCTGAAGCCCATCAAATGCTAGTAGAAGTTTATGGTGAATCTGCATCTGCTCCGACCGATAAATCATGCAAAGAGTGGATATGATTTTAGGGTCGATTTTAGGTTTCAAGCGGTGATTTTAGGGTCGAAGACACAGAGCGGTTTGGCCAACCCAAAAAGTTTGAAGATGAGTATTTGGAGGCTTTATTGGATCATCTACGGTTCGAAGGTCATGCTCTGTATATGGTGGAACCAGACAGATGTAAGCTGCTAAAACCAGGCGAAACCATTAATGGGAAACGTTATCGACTACAACTAATGCGTTTAGACCAGGTGTTTCGTGAAAAACTGCCAATTGTAAAAAACGTCAACTAAGTGATCAAATTTATCGAATTTATTTGATTTTATTTAAGAAAAAAATAAGTTAGGCGTTCGTGCCAGTTGTGCCAGACTGTGTTTCGTTTATCACTCGTTTCACTTGTCCAACCGTCTTGACCATCTTCCTTTTCACTTGCCGTTCGACATTCAAAGTAGTTGTAGAATTTGAAACTATAAAATAACAAAAAACAATCGGTTTATTTGCTGCCAAATAAAGTGCTGTCTACTTACCAATCGCCAACACATTCTTCGACATCAACGATGCAGCATTTCTTCGCCTAATACGAGCCATTGCCACCTCTGCACGAATTATTTTGCACCTTGGAACCGAACGTACCACAATCAACCTAGCAATGTCTCTCACAGCATTGTAAACTTTCAAACTCCTCCTTGTCGTGGGCCTCTGCAGTCCAACAGCAAAGCTGTTGTAAGGTGTGCGAACGGCTTTAAAGTTCAGCAGTACTGCAGTCGCCGGTGAGTGTGTTCCATTTACCGTCAGTTGGTTCTTCTTTTTCGGCTTTCGCTTACTTTGTGGAATAGGATTCTGCACAAATTTTATTTCTCTCGAATTCCCCAGCATTAGGTAATCACCTTGAAAAACACGACCGTCATTTGCTTTGAACTGATTTTTAAAACCGTCCGGAAAGTTTTCGCCATCGTTTAACGCAGACCGATCGAATGTCACTTGAGGAACGACGTGGCCTTCTGTGATTCGGATTGCGAATAGGATTCCGAGAATGAAGATGAGATCCATTTCAAATTTCAGCCAAACCATGTTGGCCCAGACGTGATGTGAAAATTTTATTCAACTCAGTGGCTGCGGAATTGAAATAACAAACTGAATGTTGGTGGTTAATGGGATCGTTTGTTGAGGAGACATTTTCTAAATGATGCATGAGATTGGTCAAATGATCGTGGAATATTCGTATTTTAATGCGAAAGGAGTTCATTAATTGAATAGATGATTATTTTTATGTCAGAATATTAGTACGGCGGTAAAAGCGTGCTTCAGGTGAGCAGAACACGATTATCTGTTCGCATGCTTGCGTGTTTCGTTATGCCTTGGGTACTCTTATTTCAATAGAAATAATACTTCTGCGTATCCCCACACGAAACACGACACGAGGTTAAAGTGAGGATGATTTCGCCCGAAAACTTAGCAACTTACATATTTAAATACAGCTCTTAGCTGATTCCGGAATTTACGCCTAATCTTCATGTCTGAAAAATAGAGCTTGCAACGAGATGTAGGAGCGCATGACGACGTCGATGCTCTCTTAGGTTGAACTGCTTCCAAAAGGAGCACTGTGGCGTAAAGTTTTTATACCTTTTAACCAGAAAACAGCATAATTTGCGACTATACATTTATTTTAACAACGGCAGTACTGCAGCATATGAATTACAAAAAGGTACAATGACATAACGACTTTATACAGATTATCATAGATATAGATATGTGATGAGATGTGACGTTAAGCAACACCGATGTGATTAGCCAATTAATTGTCCAAGTCCTAGTGGAGAAGCTTTGATGAGTGGTGATTGAATAATCGACGGAATGCTCTTAATCAGCGTTGGCTGAAGAGTTTTAATGACTGGCACTGCAGGAGCAACAGCAATCTTGCCCGAAATTGGCGTTCGCGAGACTATCGCATTAAATCCGTTGATGCCATCTGAAGTGTACTGGACCACTCTCTGCAAGCCGTCGGGATCGATCAAAGCGTACGCGCCCTTCACTACATCACCGTCTCGGACTTCCTCTTGGCTTTTAATGTCCCCGGTTTTTGGGTCGTTTACTTGATAGCTGAACTCATATTTGGCGGGAGCGTCTAGTGGCTCGATAGTCTTTGACAGCAGTGTCGGTTGCAAAATACCACCCGGCAGAACCACAGCCCTGGCAGCCATCACAGAGGCCAGGAGGACAAGAAACTAAAAAAAGGAGAAATTCAAAATAAGTCCCTCAACTAAAAGGTGCCTTACCTTAATGGCCATGTTGCTGAGATTGCAGATGAAATCTGTATGATGCCCAGAAGTGTCAGATATTCGTATTTATATGAATTTTCCGACGAGAAAATCGCAGTTGGGCGGTATAAAATTTGCGTTAAGAGTGCGTATCACGCGTTGCGTTGTGGGTAAGGTAGAAATTAGATATTTTAGAGTAAAACTTGATTCGAGGAGTGGGCCGATGGCAAGTAGACCTTTTTTTCTCAGTTGTTTTGGTTGCATATATTAATGGCATTAGCACAGATAATCTTTTTATGTGTGGACCGTAAGTTAATGTGACATTCATTGATGAAAGTGAGCACCATAAGAAGGCTCGGAATTTGTTTGGCGATTTATCCTAGAGGACATTCAATCAAGTAATGGATTGTGTTCATCTGATTGTCGTTAATATCAAGCACCAATTTAAATATATTCTTGTTTCAACTTGGGAAAATGTGCGATATATGCGAAACCCAAGGTGCTAACTTTGAGTATATGAAGCATAAAGGATATCAGGATGGGAAAGTGACAAAACTGCGAAAGACTTGAATCCAAGCAAAGAAACTGGGAAGAGTAACCAGGCCATTAGTGTTGCGACCTTAAAGATAACCTCTTTCTTTTGTTTACGATTTGAGTTCCATCTCTATAAAATTGACATCAAGATATTTGCTTTATGGGTTGTTTTATGTCTGACGAGAGGCTTAATGTCTCAAATGGTAACTATATAAAGTAAAAAACCTAGAATCTCTAAGAAGTGGGCTTAGTAAGCTAAGAGCTCACAATAGCAACGATCATTTTGTTGAATTGGATAGACAAAGCTCATTCTTTTTCTCCTTGGGCATCATCACCACGAATAGATTCTATCCGTAAAAGAAGGAAGTAGTTTTTTTTGAGGTGTGACTAAATATTGCCCCGCATCCTAAAAATTTAGCAGTTTTATAGCTAATTTAACCCTCAGCTCCGTCGAATGGTTTTTAAATTTTTGTACAACAATTTACTTTTATAAAAATAATGATTAATACATTAAACAACAATTCATTAATATACAGTTGAAATCATTAAGTTAAAATTTAATTCATTTAGATACAGTTCATAAATTCAATGCTTTTATTACTTGTATACATTTTATTTTGAAATAGCAGCGATTTGTTTCCATTTTCATTGGGTAATTTATTAAATAACTTCAGTCCCTTTATCGTCAAAGTGTTCTGACCTTCGTTGTCCTTGTTGTTTCCACTCTATAGTCGTTCACATTTCTTAGTCAATACATTTGGGCTTGTCCAACCTATTCAGCCACTTCAGAGCCTCAAGCATATGTACTATTGGTTTCATTCTGTTACGTTTCAGTATTGTCCTCATCCCTTTGTTCTGTAGTTTCTGGAGTCTACTTATATGTCCATTATTGCAGCATACGTATAGTTTTTTTAATTCATTTATGTCGAATAGTTTTTTTGAAATTATTATCATTTTTTGTAGACGTGTTATTGCCAATTTTAAAAAATATTAATGATTCAATGATTTCTTTTATGTAAATTGCACCTAGTCTCTGACTGTCGTCTTTTTTTAAAAGAGGGAAGATTGTTAATAGCCATAAGCAAACCTCCATTATTTCGATTAAATTGATATTTAATACACATATTTATGCTTTAAAACATTGGTTACCAACCACAAACGACAAAATGGATATTTTTATCGCCGTTCGAATCTTTTCACTTGAAAACTTTCATTCGCCTTCCAAATTCGGACTTGTTTGCTAAAATTAATATAACATTTCGGGATTGGATTCGGAACTTTTAGAGGATTCAAAAGCAGATGATCACAAAATCACCGTAAAATGACAAACGCGGATTTTCACCAGCATTAATTACTTAGATAATTTTACAACGCTGCTGAAAAAGAAAGTACAAATGGTATTGAACGTGCAGTTAATTCCCTCTTAAGCTTGTTTATAATGCTCTTAACACTCAATATGGAAAGTTTTTTTATGACATGCAAAACCTATAGTATACTGGTCCGCCTGTCGAGATTGGACTAATACCAATCTGTGTCCCACATTGAACAATGACTGCCCCAAATATTAGCGATTTTGAAATTGTTGGTTTAGATCAAATCGAGTGTACCTTAAGCCTCAATATACGATTGTGTCTCAGCTAAGTTAACATCATAGCAAGGATTGAGTTGTTGCAAAACCTTTTATTCCTCCACTATCTGTCAATGAAAAAAGTTTACATGACATCCACACAATTATTTCTACCAGAATTCACATTCAAAATTCGCGGTTTATACGGGCTGTTTTACGAACAACATTCATACTACACTGTTAAGCCCCAAACCAATAGAATCCGTTGCATTCGTTACGTCATGCCAAAAAGTTGACAACCCATAATAAGAAGGAGGGAAGAAACTCACACGTCGGATGCATCACGTCGGATGATGTTGGTCAACTTTCAACTCTTCCATCCATTGACAGTTCCTTCTCCTCGTAAATCAGTAGTAAACTAACAAAGGTCAGCTTCCCGCATGCGCATGTTTTACTCAGAAAATAGTTTAATAATTTTGGACATGAATGAATGACATGAACAACATGAATGAAGATTAGTAATGTAATTTCTTGTCAAAACATATAATCAATATTTGTTTTTTACTGGAAAGCTAAAAATATTTTTTTATGGGCCCTCGAGTTTTTGTATGAACTTATTTAGCCCGCGAAGGTTTATATTCTTATAGTCCCGGCCGCGCACGAAACCTACGTATTCATTGGGCACCTCTGTGCAATCCGGCAACTACGACTTATTTGGATTGTAACCGCAATATTGTTTGGTATATTCGCAGGAAACTGCGATTCCGAGCGTATAACGCAGGTAGTCATTAGTACTAAGCCAAGACCTAACCGCAACGCACGCAACAGATTCTATGGGCTTGGGCATTTAGAGAACATTATCTCGCTTCAAACAAATTTCCAGCTCATTCTTCTGTGTTCACGTATATCTCTGCGGCCAATTTTTAACCAAAATTCCTTTCTTAATTAGCTTAGCTGCTTTCAAAAAACTCCATGAAAAACAGAACTTCTCGAACACGGCTTTCACTTTGCACTTAAACAATATTTATTAAAACATCAGCAGTACTGCAACATAACAAATCCTAAATTACAAACGATTATATATGTAAAAACAATGGCGTTATCATAGAGCTTTATACAATGGCACGTAATCATAAAAGGTTGGCCTTGAAATTTTGGTCTTGGAAAATGGTCTAACCCAGCAGTGGTAAACCGAGGTGTGATCCAGTAAGTCCTAGTGGCGCCGCCTTCACGAGAGGTGACAGCGCTCCGATCGAGGCGATCGGGGAATGGATGAGGGACGGAACACTCTTAATAAGCGCTGGTTGAACAGTCTTGATGATCGGGACAGCAGGCGCCACAGCAACTTGTTTGGTAAGCGGCGTTCGTGAGACTATGGCATTGAATCCGTTGATGCCGTCTGAAGTGTACTGGACGATTCTTTGGAGGCCGTCAGCGTCGATCAGTGTGTATACACCCTTCACGACATCACCGTCACGTGCTTCTTCCTGGCTCTTGACATCACCGGTGGTAGGATCATTCACCTGATAGCTGAAAGCGTACTTCGCCGGTGCCTCAACAGGGACGAGGGTCTTGGCGACAAGCGACGGTTGCAAAATTCCAGTTGGCAACAAACCTCCACTCACGACCATCACAGAGGCCAAAAGGACGATAAACTGAAAAAGATGAGGTTTATTCATTGGGAACCGTGTTACCCGAGAGTTATCCTTAAATTGGGTCTTACTTTGTACGCCATGCTGCTGGATTTACAATCGAATACTGTATGATGATTAGAAGGTGCTCTGATCTGCCTATTTATACAAATTTTCCAAAGAAACAACTAACGCATGGGTGGAGCTGAGAGGCTGCATCAGCGCTTTAGATGTGACCGCAGTGCGTAGCCCCTGCGTGCGCAGGTTGACATTGGGTTGCGATAAAAAGAAAAGTTTGACCAACTGGAAAACCTGCTCAGAGTAGGTTGAATTGGGTATCAAGTTAGAAATTTATTTTTTTGTTTGTTTCGAAATTTATTCTGTCGCGCCGGCTGACGCAATTTTGGTGACAATTAGAATAAGAGATTTGGCGAGAGATAAAAATTTATTTGGGTCATCTGAAAGGTGTGATGTAGGTATTTATTGGTGACCACGCAGTTTGCTTGTCTACAAATTGTACAATTTTTCAAAACATCTTTGGAGAGTTTCATGATATTTCAAAGTAATGTTCTTTCAGAAGAGGAAATAACCAAAACAGTTAAAAAACAATAGCACTGAACCCCATCGGTGCACGACTGTCACTGATGAGGTTCACCTCTAAGGGTTTGCTGTCTGACTGCTACCTACTGATACCTACTTCGGAAAACCAATTTCTCTGGCCAGATTTGTAGACAAACAGGGAGTCTTCTTTATTTTTGTTAGTGCATTTTGATTGCGAATTAATTCCACATACGGGTGCATGGATATATTCGGCGAGTGTATTTTTTTTTGCAGTCTTATTTGACGTAATATGTGTCCTTAATTTGGAAATCATTTGCTAACTTTCGAAAAGTAATTGCTCGCCAGCGCCTGCTTAGCAACACTTCAATCCAGAAAATATAACTTTCTCTACCATTTTTATTAATCCATACACTAATTAGAATTTATTTTAATATAGTGGTGTTAATTTTCATTATTCTGCGCTTGTCTGATATTACATAAAAAAGACTCTTCTCGCCATGTACTGGTGCACTGATTGCAATTACATACAAATAAATAAAATTCTTGAGTTTATGGAAATACATATGGTAATCTTAATTACTCAAAGTATGTTTGAAGAGCTCTGCGGATTACCATCCATCGACAAAAGCTAGGTCGAGGTGAGTCGTCTCGTAATCGTCTAGCAACCTGGGGCGTAAATTTTTATGAGCAACAGCCAAACGAATTCATTTTTATTGCTGCAAAAAATTTGTACCTAAGATATGAATGTAACTTTGTGTTAACGTGTGCAATTCGCTGTGAAATTTATCGGAGTAATTATTTAATTGACAACGGTGTTCAAATTTGCGACACTGCTCATTTGAAGCTCGTCACGAAAACAGGGTTGGCAGTTGTTTGATAGCCAGTGTCAGGTTTTAAGGTTTTGAGAAATTTCGCACTGTTTCTAATATGACTTTTGGTATCAATCAGTTTTGAGGTTGTGGCTCTATTTTGACTTGAAAAAAAATGAATGCTATTAATTCTACGGTAGTGCCTTGAGTAACGAAATGAAATATTGCGGACAAGATGCCTCCCCCCTTCTTCTTCTTAGTTTAATTAAAAATGTTGTAATTGTAAATATGTTAAGTTTAAGTTAGATTACGTCGAAAGACATAGTTATAAGTTGTTATGTTTAGCTTAGAATGCCTGCATAGGGCAAGTAGGTTAGTTAAGTTAGTTAAGTTAGTTAAGCTAGTTTTAAGCAATTTTGTCTAGCATGTAAGTTTTCTGAGAAGTTATTAATTAAAATGCATTTAAAATAAAATAAAAAACAAGATGCTTCCGTGCTGACACAGACTGTCAAAACAAATTGCCTTTTTCATTATTTGGAAAATATTAGCAAGCTAAGGAATCTGCTAATATTTTTCAAAAATGGAAAAGAATGCAAAAAAATGCAAATGAATGAAAAGTAATAAGTGAACTCACAACTGATTGCATTCAATTGTATAATGAAGAACGAATGCAATCTTTTGCTGCTAATTGAATGGTGACTGCATTCTTTTACATCTCTATCACTCATAATTTTTTTTAAAGGATTTTTGCGTAAAATAGATCACAGCCCAGTTTAACAAAAACTCGGGCCAGAAGGGAATCTTATACTTTCGCTTAGTGTACTTTCATTTGAAAATTTACTTTTAAACATTTACTTCACTTCTTCAACCCGCTGCGTGAAGGGGATATCCTCAAAGCAATTCGACTTTTAAACTATGCTATCGCATCTAAGGCATTCTGTCTGGACCAGGGGTAATTGTGTGTTCTAATATTAAAAGTACTCAGAGTTGGTGAAACAAACTTTGGACTCATAAGCCGACACCATATAACCTAATGGTCCACTTCTCCAATAGTAAATCTCTCTTTTGCCATTTTGCTATTTCTGTTTTGAATGATGTCATTTTGCGATCAAATAAATCAATCGATTCTTTTGACCCAGTTACTTACGTAATTTCATTTTGCGTGTATAAATGTACCTACTCCGCTTTTGCACTGCAATTTCATTATGCCATCCACTTATATCTGACGACATTAATCTTTTGAACTTTTTCATAACACCAAGAGAATCATTTATTACTCTTGGACATTCACTTTGAACTGTAATGTTGTGATCCTTCGCATCGCCTTACACTAAAAGTTTTGGCAATAATCAATAAAAAAAAGAAAATGCATCTTGAAACTCCCGCACAAAGTCGTACCTCCTTCACCCAACTGTCGTATTATCCACAACCAGTGTTGTGCAAAATTTCAAGCAAGACACCAAATTGTTTAATTTCCAATTCATTTATTTTTGCACCCATGAATTATAGGTATTATATTGCAGAAAAACCATAACGAAAGTCTTACATTTTAAGGACATACTAAATAAATGAAGAAGTATTTGTCAGCACTTTAATGAATGAAATCATTTCAGTCTCTTACGACTGTGTCCATGACGTAAATGCCTGAGACTTAGACTCACTATACTTCGCCAAGGTGTCAGCAAAGTGATTGATATCACAAAAAAATTCATTCATTTACCATTCGAGGTGCTTCTTGAACGACAGCCAAAGAATGTAAAGGCCACTGCTTTGCATTGAAGTGCATCCAATGACCACCGGCCTGTTGGTGTCCCACAACGCATTTCCTGGGCATCGTCTGCGTCTAACCAAGCCAATCTTAAGCTGCAAAAGCAAACTTAAATTACATCAGCCAAAGATTTTGTAAATACGAATCGTGTTTGACCCACTTCTCGCGCCTAAGAGTTCCAGCTGGCATCTAAGAGAGAATTGTCTCAAAGTCTCTTCAGAAGAAAACCTCTTTTGCTCTCGTCTTAGCAAAAACCGGTATGGCCTGACAGGAAGCTGAACGACTACCCCAGTCTCAGGGAACTCATTCGCGTTTAGTTCTTCGGAGGCGATTGAACTCACAAAGCGGGCGCATTGCCAAACAAGCGCTGGCACGCGCGTCGCATGTGTTTATCGTTTTAATTACAACAGTCGCCTACGTGCAGCGTTACACCAACGGGTGACATTGAAAATATTTTCCAGTGAATCGTGTTGCAACATCGCGACCTTTACAAATATGGATGCACGCTTATGGGACGCCGTCCAATATTCGCCGGCTGCGCTTTGCCCCATCGATTGGATTCGAAATTCGTATATAAATGCGTGGGTGCGATGGACTGTCGTTATCACTCGCCGTTTGCACTTCGGTTTAAGTCACCACACAGACCCAAATAAATCCTGAGAAATGGCTTTCAAGGTAAGAATTCACCTTAGTCGACTACGAGTCCTGTCTTAGTGAACTGTGTTGTGTGTCTTTTTAGCTCTTTGTTGTTGTTGCTGCTTATTTGGCTGTCGCTAACGCTGGGCCTGCTGTTCGATCAGCACGGGTCTTGGCTCCTGCACCAGCGAGGTTGGCAGTTCCTGCTCCTTCGGCAAGGCTGGAAGCAATTGAGCCGGTGGTTGTCGAGGAAGTTGATCCAAGGCCCCAGTACAACTACGCCTACGATGTGCAGGATACTATTTCCGGCGATTCAAAGACCCAGTTTGAAACTCGCGACGGAGATGTCGTTAAAGGCGAGTACTCGTTGATCGATGCTGATGGCTTCAAGCGGACTGTGACATACACCGCCGACTCTGTGAACGGTTTCAACGCTGTGGTGACCCGCGTGCCTATTGCTGAGGTGGCCGTTGCTGCTGCTCCACTTCGGGCAGCTCCAGTTGCCGTAGCTGCCCCAGCTCCAGTGGCAGCTGTTAGAGCTGCACCGATCAGAGCTGCTCCTATCGTTAGACCAGCTGCGATTAGGTCCGCAGCCATTGTTGCCCCAGCGCCAGTTGTAAGAGCTGCAGCACCACTTGCCTACACCGCCCCAGCCACCTTTGCCGCTCCCATCGTGAAGCCCGCCAGATTCAACTACGCCGCGCCTGTTGTAAGGTCTGCTCCTCTGGCGTATGCTCCAGCCCCAGTACCAGCTCCGTTTGTCAGCTCTTCCCAGGTCAGCTACGCTGCTCCAGCTGCCTTCCCTGCTGCACCAGCTCTCACTTACGTCTAAAGGTCGAAACGTCGTTATCTGAGTTCATTGTCTGCTAACCTGTGGTATCTTTAAGGAATTAAATTGAAAAGCATTACGAAAACTGTTTCTTTTTTTAAAATTTTGTTTTTAGACTTGGGCGAAGGTTTTTGAAGACTCCATCACATTTTTTTCTGGCTCACGATCAAAATATTGAAAGCAGCAGCACACGAGTTAGAAATTAAAAACACAAAGGATATTGAACTACCGCAGTTAGAAAAGTTAGAGGATAAGCTCTGAATCCCCAACAGACATAATATTATACATTTGTGAAGGGAGAAGCTTGAGGCTTACTTGAATTCCGTTATCTTAGCAAACAACATGGCGAAAAGTCAGCCAAACAGCCCAGAACACGCTAGCACTAGGACGTTTGTTTAGAAAAAAAATTAACAGAAAAACACCCAAAGCTACTTACTTTTCTTAAAGTCCAAAGAAAGTGTACACCTGAATGACAAGACCAAGAAGTCAAAACTAGAACTAGGCCTTATCTGCGTTGATTTTTTTTACTTTTTAACCAATCCGGCATGAATTTATGCCACTTATCCACTAAAATCAACGTCAACGACATTTTTCTTTTAATCTTCAGTTTACGGATCTGCCTATTAAAATATTTCTACAAATTGCCAATCAGCCTGATAAGAAAAGATGATCATTCATTTGCTTAGAAGTCCAAAAAACAACTATTCCATTCAGATCGTTGCCCTAATAAAGGATCCATGACTCATTTTGAATCCTCATTTACTAATTGTAGTGCTGATAAAGGACAGTTTCAACAACGGATTCGGCAAATACGCATACTTTTCATGGTTTTAAATCAAAAACAGTAGACCTGGAATCAGTTCAACCAATAGAACCCAGCATTATGAAATTGTCTTGCTAAAAAAACGCAACGAATGATAACAAACTTGATTATGATTTAATAATTTAGCAATTTCAAATAAAAACACAAGCATGGCGACATTTAAAAAAATATTTAAGTATTTGATATTTAACTAAGAAATATATAATTGTACCCAAAAAGTAGAGGTGAAGTTCGTAAACTAAGCTTAAGCTGAACCCTGAATATAGCTGAAGCCGAAGTTAGCCACAATTTGTACACGTTTTTTCCCCTTTTTTCCAGTTTATTCGGCCATGCTCTGCATTTAATTTTTTGTGAAGTCAACAACCAAAAGTAGAATTCATTCAAAACGAAATTAAGCATTCCGAATTCTGTATTCGAAAGTGAAGTGAATGTTAGATATTCCACTCAAAATGATAGCAGCAAATTTGTTTTTTGAACATTTAATTTGGTGTTCTGCATTCGCATTCGTTTTGCATTGTGAATACCTTTGTACCATACCATTTCTATAAAAAAAAAAGAGACTGGAGTTCTGATGAGGAATCGAGTGTGTGTATCGTCTAAACTAGAGGTCTGCATGAATACATTCATTTGCCTTTTCTCACAGTGTATACTACTTCGGTGTACTCCACTCATTGCAGCCGTACAGAATAGTGTTGACTGAAAATTAGTATCGATATTCCAGAGACACTATACAACATTCAATCGACTGAAAATAAATTAAATACTCTATTTGATTTTACTATACTTATGGATGTATAGTGTTTAGTCAAATGAAACAAGTACACGTCTAATTGTACAATTGAGTACACCGAGTACACAGAGTTCACTAAATGCAAAATTTAATTGCAAAAGAAAACAAAATAAATAAGTTTTTCTTAATTAATGTTTTGTTTACAGTAAATTTTCTTAAGCTTTTCATGCGTGTATAACATGAATTTCATCTACTTACAACTTTCATCTACTGACACCTTTTTTTCGACAAATGTTCATGTTGCTTGTGTCACATTATTCTGGAACCTTTTGATTTCAGAAAAATATTCAATTATTGTCAACAAATACAATGAGCGTAATTTTCTGAAACACTCTAATACTCTGTGAACTCGGTGTACTCAGTTCATTGTACTCATTCTATTCATGCATGAATAATGTATTCAAAAAATATGAATTTCTTGAAGTTAGTTTCAAAACATTACTTACAGATCTCCAATCTAAAAAATTTATTCCCCAGGAATTCTATGTTTCCCAAAATAAAACATCTGTTCCTCTTTCATCCTTGTGCTTGGATTGTGCTCCACTTCGAACAATTTAAACGCAAAGCCTTCAAATTTTTTTAAAGAACATTGTCGGCTGTGTATCGGCTAAGAGCAATCTCAAAATCCTTTTCAACTGACCGTTGGTAACTCTCTTTACCCCAAAAACGAAATGTTGTTTCCAGTTAGTTTGTCTGAAGAATTGAAGTTGGCGTTATCTCTGACTCAACTGTATCGAGAAAATGCAATATGGACGAACTTTCTCCGTCCAGTTTTCTTTGCGGTTTTCACTGATAATATTTAATGAAATCACATCCATATTTGACATGAGCTTTTTTATTAAACTTCTTGCTCATTTCCACTAAAATGAAACCGGGATTTGAACTTAAAATTTTTAAAACGATTTGAAATACAGAACTGATTTTGACATTGCAAAGAAAGAATTCAAAGTGAATTCGAATTCACACGAATTGCAGAACATTGACTTTTATTGGAGTGGAATTGAAATTCGTTTTGAATCGTTTAGAAAAGATTGAAATGGCGATTGCTTTTCTGATTTTTTCAGAAGACTAAGCAGATTCTTAATACAAATCCTGTCTTCCAAAGTTAATCCTATTGGCCCTTAAAAGTGGACATTTGCACAAAACACCCACGTCCTTGCACCGAAAAAAAAAAATTGTAATCCACTTAAAACCACAACGTGACAACTACTTGCCAATGACGCGTTTTCGTCAAACATCCTACAAGTGTACCTTTCCCTGTTCCACGCAGAACACCAGAGGTGACTCTTGTGTCACCTGCCTACACTACTGCCCACTCCCGAGTAATCACAGAGCGATCATTTTGTGTCACTTTGTGACAGATGTACGACCGGCCATTGTCACACCTCATCAATCTCGGCGGTGTGCCATAATTAGCCGGTAGCTATTACGAGTAATCCCCCAGTCCCCTCCACAGGCGTGCGGCGCTGACCACTTGTAGCAAATAACCGGAAAAATCACTTAATTGTTGGTAACAGCGGTTTTTTTCTGTTTGCTAGAAAACCAAAGCAACCGCCGCTCGTCATCGCCATCGCCCCTCATTGGCATTCAACGCTCGTCGACGTGAGCCGTAACTGGCGGCCAGCGGAGGACGAATGAATAAAAAAAACCAAAACTACTTTCAAGGTTATCCCGCTACGGCGGGCTATTGAAATGTATGGCCCAGTTAAAAGAATTTTTTTTGGATTTCAATTTCGTTAGGTTGCCATGTACAGCAACGGCTAGGTGCCACTATCAGTTGCGTTTTTTGGGGTGGTTGACTCATGTGATCCGGATTTTGTCCCACGTACCGCTGGCGACGCCTAACAATGTCCGGCATCACCGGCAATGGCATTCTGCTTAATGGATTTCCAGATTGTCATTGTTTTTGTTGTTGTTGGCGTTGTTTTCGCTAAAAATAGAGCGATTTGAATATAAACCGCATCCCGGATCCGTGGGGAAATGTATGTGTGTGCGCTAATTTTTAATGACGCCGGCGCGTTGGGTAATTTTTTTGCGTGCTTAAAGCCGCCAAGAAGCTTGTACCGGTTATAGTCTGCACTTTGTCTGGAGGGTAATAGTGTCTTAAGGTCACTTGACGCGAAAGTGAATGGGCGGTTGTGGTTGGGTGGGACACGCAGGGAAATCCCAAGCAATTTGAATGGAATTTGATTTGGGTGGTGGTGCGGTGGTCACAAGTGTCCTTGACTAATGGATGACTAATTGTACGCTGTCAAAATTTTATGGTAATTGCAATCGAGTGAAATAGAGCAGATAACTGTCGGCGTCGAGTTAACGATCGGCGACGCTTACATAAGAAAGCTGTCGCAGGAGAAGGGGCAGTGGCTACTGTCTAACGTTTTGGATCACGTATTTGGTTTAATGCACATTCTTTGCGAATGAGGTTCATGTTCATGTTAATCGTGGTTAAGTGGTATCGCGAAACAACTACTGAAGTCCAAATTTCGAGTTCGACGCTAAGTTGTTGTGTTAGAGATAAGGAAACATCCAGATCTCTAAGACTTCTCTTCGAACGATTATATACATAACTTCTAGTCAAATCTGTATAACGAAGGTCCATAACGTGCGATAGTTTGGGTATAAGTGGTCCATAATTCTAGCATTTCCTCATGTCTCAGACTCATTGCATCTGAAGCGTGAACTTTATACTAAAATTATTAGTGAATATTAAAAACTCACTTAGTAGAAGGTTAATTTTTCTTACGAACAAATATTTCTGTACTCATAATAACATTAACTTATTAGTACTTAGTGCTAATTGGGTGTTCTAAGAACCACACACACACAACATTAAAAACATAATGACAATGTAAGACTAAAGAATTATTCTGACTTGGTTATTGAACTAAATTTACCCCGTTTTAAAGTAGGAAGAAGAATTTGCCTTGAAGTAGTAACAAAAAACACAAACTAATTAATTAGTCTATCGACGATGGCGGAAGTTAACTTAGACTAGTGTTCTACCGCAACTTACTCAAAAACTAGAGTCAGATTAAACGCCAAAAACTTTTATGAAAATTCTATCGTTTTATATAAATCCTGGGTGGCCCTTGTCAACATCATCTTCCAAAAACTGCAATTCCTACCCGAAATGTTTTGGGTAAAAAAAAATCGAAAAATTCAATTGGCAACAAATTTAATGCAATAAATAGTAACAAGAACAGAAAATTAAATTAAAACTTAATGCTTGTATCCGTAGCTTACGGCTGGTGCGGAATAAGCGAGTGGTGCGGACTTATAGTAAGTTGGAGCAGCGTAGGCAACTGGTGCAACGGTCTTGACGACAGCTGGAGCAGCCTTGTAGTAGCTTGGAGCGGCATAGGCGACTGGGGCAACAGACTTTACGACAGCTGGAGCGGCGTTGTAGTAGCTTGGAGCGGCATAGGCGACTGGGGCAACAGACTTGACGACAGCTGGGGCGGCGTTGTAGTAGCTTGGAGCAGCATAAGCGACCGGGGCAACAGACTTCACTAGAGCTGGGGCGGCGTTATAGTAGCTTGGAGCCGAGTAGGCAACTGGAGCTACGGTCTTCACCACAGTCGGAGCAGCGTATGCCACAGGAGCAGCTTTGACAACAGTGGGAACAGCAGCAACTGCCTTCACGGCGACGTTCAAAGGCACACGGGTGACGACAGCGTTGAATCCATGGACGGGATCAGCTGTGTACTGGACAATCCTCTTGTAACCATCGGCGTCGATCAATGAGTACTCGCCCTGGACAACATCTCCATCCCTGGTCTCGCTTTGGCTCTTCACGTCACCGGTGATGGCGTCCTGGACATCGTAGGAGTACTTGTACTGTGGGTGTGGATCGTATTCCTCGACCTTCTTGGCCAGGACGGGTTGTGCGACCGCCACTGTGTGGGCCACTGGTGCAGCTTGGTAAACCTGCTGGGCTGGCAGATATCCAGCGCTGGCAACAGCCACGAAAGCAAGAGCAACAACAAACTGAAAGAAAAAGGATGAGATTGATTCACTTTCTTCAACTCAAAGCCTCTCCGCCCATACCTTGAAAGCCATTCTTTGATAAAAAATTGAATTGAAACTCCCGATGTGGTCAAGATACACGGTCTGCTGTGAATGATACTTAAACGGTTGTCAAAACGTGGTTTTATACAAAATTAATTTTTGCGAATACTTTTCTGCCTGATGCTGCCACTGAGTGCCTTTCTCGGCCAAATAAAAAAGAAAGAAAACCGAAAAACTTGAACGTTGATACACATTTCCTTTGTCAACTGCGAGTTAACACCTTGCGATCGCAAACGCCGCAGTCTAAGGTCGAGGCGAGCTCAGTTGCGTTGCATGCAATTGCGCGGTCGTAAGATCATGTTAATGAAATTTCTGATTTTTGACCGGAACCTGTTTGGAGATTTTGTTAATTGCGTGTTGCTTGGGTGTAGATTGATTGTTAGCTGTCCGAGGGGTTGTGATTGAAAAGTTGGTTGGAAAAGAAAAGAAAAATAAAAAAAATGTATGTGGAGCACTTGTGACGCAGCCCTGAAGCAGTTCGTTGGTATTATTTGGTACATTTGTATTTGCTTAGCTTTTACGGTGTAATGAGTTGCGAAATTTTTGATTTGCATGCTGTCGTTGATAGTTTTTGTGTCGAACAATGCAAATTCCTGAGCACGAATGTGGGTCAACCTAATTTTGGGCAGATCAGGTTTTCCGTTTCAAATTCAGTGAGTCCTTGGAACAGCTCTAATCGGGGCTGAGATTGATTTTGTTTGTATAAAACGGGGCTGCAAAGCCACATTCCATATCACTCGTTTTAGATCTCTTCTCTGAACAACATCAGAAAAATTTTACTCAGAATGGCTTTCAAGGTATGGATTTAATAAACAGGGAAAAGAAGAATATAATGCAATAACAATTTCTTTTTGCAGTTTGTTGTTGCTCTTGCTTTCGTGGCTGTTGCCAGCGCTGGATATCTGCCAGCCCAGCAGGTTTATCAAGCTGCACCAGTGGCCCACACAGTGGCGGTCGCACAACCCGTCCTGGCCAAGAAGGTCGAGGAATACGATCCACACCCACAGTACAAGTACTCCTACGATGTCCAGGACGCCATCACCGGTGACGTGAAGAGCCAAAGCGAGACCAGGGATGGAGATGTTGTCCAGGGCGAGTACTCATTGATCGACGCCGATGGATACAAGAGGATTGTCCAGTACACAGCTGATCCCGTCCATGGATTCAACGCTGTCGTCACCCGTGTGCCTTTGAACGTCGCCGTGAAGGCAGTTGCTGCTGTTCCCACTGTTGTCAAAGCTGCTCCTGTGGCATACGCTGCTCCGACTGTGGTGAAGACCGTAGCTCCAGTTGCCTACTCAGCTCCAAGCTACTATAACGCCGCCCCAGCTCTAGTAAAGTCTGTTGCCCCGGTCGCTTATGCTGCTCCAAGCTACTACAACGCCGCCCCAGCTGTCGTCAAGTCTGTTGCCCCGGTCGCCTATGCCGCTCCAACCTACTACAAGGCTGCTCCAGCTGTCGTCAAGACCGTTGCTCCAGCTGCCTACGCTGCTCCAACCTACTATAAGTCCGCTCCAGTAGCTTATGCCGCTCCAGCTGTAGTCAAAACACCAGTTTCCTACGCACATTCTGAGTCTTATACTGCTCCAGCTTACGTTAAGTCCGCTCCACTTAACTATGGGTACAGTCACTAAATGACCCTTCGAAATAATTCTATTCTTGTTACTATTTATTGAAATAAATATTATCGTTCACTAAAATGTATATCGTTTTTTACTTGCTAAAAAATACACCAGGAAACATTTCTTGTTTGCTAGCTTTGGAAAGCATAAATCATTTCCAGGATCGCAAATTCTAATCCTTTTCAATAAAGATCAGCCGATATTAGCATTACCATCCGAGGAATTTAACTTTGTATAACAAATTTCTACTGCATACTGCAATTCTTAGATTGTTCGAATAGAAATGTGAAAGAACTTCACAATAAAATGTCGAACGGAGCTAATCGCATAAGCTTTCTGATTGACTTTCTGATTCTTGCAAAATGATTCTTTGCAGTATCGAAGGACGCTCTTTCCACGTTCAAATTGGGTCGAAAAAATTGGCTATAATTGATCTGTAGGGCTTGATGTTGGCGAGAAAGCCTCTTCTTATTGGAAGAAGTACAGACAATTGGCCCAAACAAAAACGTTTTATTGAAGTATTGCCACCTATTTATTGGATTTGGATGTTTATAGGGCCATTCCCACAATGTACGCAACGTTGTACATTTGTACGTTTGAACTTGCCACTTAATAATAAATTATTTTGACTAGGTACACAATGGTGCTAGTTGTCATAATTATTTGGCATTGAAGGCTAAATAGCATACAACAGTTTTGACAGTTAATGCCGTGGAACATGGCTGCCACAAACTGTCAACATTAACCCATCCATATGAGAAAATCTATTAGTTTTTTTTATTGAATTTGAGTCTTGCAAAGAAAAATTACATTACACTGCTTAGGAAAAAAAATCTCATTTCGTTCTATTTCAAAATCATCCAAAAAGAATTTTCAAGGTCCCAGGTTTGTTTGGCGTTTTCTTTCCTTCTTAAAATTCGTGAGCCATGGAACACACAGAATAGATCTGTGAGCCGTAGAACTGGCATTCCATTGAGCTTCTGAGACATGAAAGTAGGGACAGAGCTTGTAAAGTAAGTCGATGGTGATTCCGTCGTACGTGATCCTTTGCCTTTACATGAATTTTCAAACCGATCTATCTCTTTAATCCGTAGCTTTGTTCTGGAATAACATTAACCCGGAAGCTGTTTGTTGGTCCATCCGGGCTACTGATCTCCCCTTAGCTTAGACTTAATTTTTGGTCTAAACTTCCTGGCGAGGAGGTCAAAAGGTTCACGTGCCTAATTAAATATCTACGTTACCACCACCGTGACAAGAACTGTTCACGCACACTCAAATTATAATCAGTTTAAGTAATCAATCGTATACTTTTGGAAAAGTACTCTTCGCGTTGTCACAGAATTCCAATAAGACCCACTCTTCACTCGCTTAGCTATGCTAAGCCCCAATTACTTGCGAGAATCACACAACAATACACATCAAAGAATCTCAAGCCCCACACAACATGATTAGCAATTCCGCACCATCATCAGATAAATAAACCACCAGACATTCTTAGCCATTCAGATATCCCGCCATACGTCACAGCAGTAGAGGAGAATAGAGCAGAACTCCAAAAACCGGTATCCGACCCTTTGCCTGGGGTTTACCGGCCACAAAGACATCGTAGCTCCGAGCATGTATCCGTCTCGATAACGAAATCAAACGCCAAACATGTCCGAAGGTAATTTTTCGCAAAATCAATGCTAAATGTTCACATTGTCCGCAGCTTAGCAGATTGTCAGTGATGCCAATCAAGCTGTTCAAAGTGCTCCATTTGGCCAATCACGACGCAATGATTCACACTGCCCGCCCGCCGCTGGACAATGGGATGTGGGAAGAGGCTGAGCGTGACGTCCGCCAAGAAATCGGACTATAAAACCATAGTTGAGTCTTGGAAAAGATATCATTCGCACCTCGTCTTTCGACACAGAGACCACAAAGTGAAATTCTTCTACAATGGCATTCAAGGTTCGTTCACAATTGAGGATTTGGTTAAAGTTCTATTTAATTTAATTGTGTTGTGTTTTTTTGTTGGTTTTAGTTTGTTTTGGCTTTGGCTCTAGTGGCTGCTGCTAGTGCTTCATATGCGCCAGCTCAACAACTGTACCAAGCTGCTCCAGTAGCAGTAGCACAGCAGCTGGAGGAATACGATCCACATCCTCAGTACAAGTTTGCCTACGATGTCCAGGACTCGCTTACCGGGGACTCAAAGAGCCACGTTGAGACCCGCGATGGTGACGTTGTTCAAGGAGAATACACGTTGAATGATTCCGACGGCTTCAAGAGAATTGTCCGCTATACCGCTGACGATGTGAATGGATTCAACGCCGTTGTCACTCGTGTTCCAATCGGTGCTGCCTACGCTGCTGCTGCTCCTGTCGTGAAAGCTGTTGCTCCTGTCGCTGTTGCTGCTCCAGCCGCCGTAGCTGCTCCAGCTTACTACAAGGCTGCGCCTGAGGTCTATGCTGCTCCCGTTATTAAGGCCGCTGCTCCTGCTGCCGTTGCTGCCCCAGCTTACTACAAAGCCCCAGAGGTCTACGCCGCTCCAGCCGTCGTAAAAACCGCCGCTCCATACGCCTACGAAGCCCCAGCTCCAGCTTACTACAAAGCAGCTCCAGCAGTCTACACCGCTCCTGCTGTGGTCAAATCAGCCTCGCCATATGCTTACGAAGCACCAGCTGCTGTCGCCGCTCCAGCCTACTACAAGGCTGCTCCTGCCGTGTACAGTGCACCAGCGGCTTACTACAAGTCCGCTGCAGTCGCCCCTGTGGCATACTCCGCTCCAGCGTACTACAAGTCCGCTCAGGTTGCGTACGCAGCGCCAGCCTACGCCTACGGTCATCACTAAGCGGTGCTCAAAGTCATTGTTATGTCAATCGAAGTTTGTTGATCAGTATTTATTGCAATAAAAGTTTTTGTGTAGAATTATTTTTGTGTCTTTGAAATGATTAGCCCTTTGTTCATTTCGTAGCACTCTACTGAGCAGCTCTGCCCCAAAAATTTGTATTCAACGTACTCGAGTAGAATTCTTGAGTTCTAAATTTTTACTGCCAACTCTTCTGTAATTTAAAATTCAAGTCAGATCTATTTAAGGGGGCAAATCCCATAAGTAGGAATGACGAAAGCTCGAATTGATAACCATCCGAAAACACCTTGGACTTTTCGAATGTTTTTTTAATAGCGGTCTTTAGATGCCATACTGATTTGGTGGGAATGATTGCAGAAATGACCTTCAAAATGCAAAATAGAATGGTCGAGACTAAATGCAAATGCCGCGGAACCAAAGTGTTCAAATGCATCACTGGGTATTCCAAACATTTCTAATCGAAATTTCTCCAAGGACAGGTGGGACTTATTTTACTCAGAAATTGTTCGAATCGAAGTGTTGAAGAACAGGTGATGATCATTGAGGAAGAATTATTGTCAAGTGTGAACAATTTAACCAACAATTTATATCTGCAAAGGAAAACAATCTGCAGAAGAAAAGTTTGAATACGCATTCTGTGTGAGAAGTGGCAGCTTGGTACACCGAACAAAAAGATAAAGAAGAAAATATATTAATAAAAAGTGCCAGAAGCATATAACTGCACAGTGGGTAGCTAATACCACCTTAGCTAATACCAACTTTAGTATCTTGAGGTTTTTAGTTCTATGCCAAAACTTTAGTATCTTGAGGTTTTTAGTCCTATGCCAAAACTTGATTTAAAAAAACTCTGTAGCCTAATTGTGCATAAATATGCATAAACCTTCTTTTGAAAACGAAATTTAAGCTGTTACCTTGTCACTGCGAAATTTAGTAACAAAATAAACGGTAAAAGAAAGAATTGATTAATTGACCTTTTTACACTTTGCAATTTAACTTACTTTCGCGCCCTGAGTATACAACTAAATATCAGCAGTTTACACTCAAGACATTCGGGTATCGTCGCAACAGTGCAGAACTAACCTACTCGTAAGTCCAAAATTTCGAATTTTCGTTTTCATTTATTTATGACAAGATACCAGTTCTGCGCGTGCCTGTGTGATAACCGTGTTTTTTAATGCAGTTGATCGCTCTCAGTTTTAATAGCTAAATACGCTTTACTGAAAAATTTTCACATGATAACTTAGGTTAACTCTGCACTGATTATTGATTGATGCGACGATATGTACGTTTTTCTGGTCAAAAGAGTTAATCTTTTCTGCTTTACGCTTTTAGAATGGCTTCACAAAAAAAACGTTGAAATTGATCATCACAAAGATCACTTTACTGCTTTCGTGTTCAATTGTGAACTAATTTTATTTTAACTTTTGGTACGATCAAATGATTTTGATTAATAAATTATAATTTATAATTGGCGCGTGCTAAAGGAATTTGGGATACTCTAAGGTATTCTGTTTAAGATACGGCACGCGACGAAGGTACCGAGGGAGAGACGGAAGCACAAATGTCTCTATTCCGTTTTCCGTCAGGTTTAGAAATTCGAAACAGTTCTGAAAAATTTTCTGCAATGGTTTACAATCCGTTGTCATTTTTTAGACAAACAAAATTAAACATCTCCCCCAGAATCCAAAACAGATCTGTTGAGCACTTCCACTTTCACCAAATTCTCAACAACTCCCCATCAGAATACTAAAACGTCCACCGACTTTGTTAAAAAAAAAAAAATCAAAAACTAGCGTAACTTTGCAGCGGATCACTAAACCACGATCAGTTATCATTAGTCGCCCGTAGGTAATTATGCAACAAATTTTAATTTAATTAAAACTAAATCTAATTGCGACCATTAAACAAACATAAGTCCCCATCAGACGATGTCCAGATTAAGATCTCCGAAAGTGCCCCGAAGTGAGGTGCAAAAAAAAAAATAATTCAAAAACTCGATCATTGCTAATTGATCGCGATCATGATGGTATCGGAATTCGAGTACCGTAATGCTTTTCACCCATCAGATTAAGGTAATTTGATAAAAGTTGTTGAGACCTTCAAGTGGTCAGGTGCAATTACGGTCTGTGAACTTCAAGTTAGGTGTGGGTAGAGTATTAAGGTGGAGTGTGCTACAATTTTTTTTTTTTTTTGGGCGTTTTCACTTTATTTTCTGTTCGTTTTCAAGTTCATTGCTGTGATATAATTGAATTTTTCATGGCACTACTCAAGGTTGATTCCATTGAAAGTGATTTTCTATGGAAGATTTGTGGCCAGTTTATTTTTTTGGAGCAGTTTCGAGGGCTTACAAGTCAATTTGGACGACGGTATTGATGTACTGGCGTGGGAAAAGTGAAAGTGAATGACTTCTCTTGAGACCACCTTGCTAGGCGGCAAAGTTACACGTGTGACAAATTATTTTTTAAGGTTTACTTGTTCACGTTGTAGATGGTTTTATATCGTAATCCGTCTTCAATTAATTTGCCATAAAAGAGCTTCAAGAAATCTGAAGTTGAAGTCATCTTCTTTCCAGGAATACGTTAGTGTGAAGTAAGTTGCCGTGGATGGTGTGACGATGAGTCGTTCACTTAAATAAAGAAATTGCTTTTGTGAGCAGAAAAAATGTCAAATGTGAGGAGTTAAATTAACTTCGAAGTCTAGAGACGGTAGGCTTCCTAATTTCAAAAGAAAAAGCAAATCATTTGCATAAAGAAGAAAATTTATTTTTAGTTGGACAAAAAATCGGAAATTCTAAATAACTGTCGAACATGGAGAGCCCTACCACTGAGAGGTGGCAATAGGAGCTGTTTTCACCTCAGCCTTGGCGATATATGGTGATGGAACAGTGTATGCAAGTTGACCGCTTCCAGACCATCCCGCGGTGTTGTAGGCCAAAGGAACAGTCCTGAAGAGGGAAGAGCCAGCGGTGTAGGCCAAAGGTTGGTAAACAGACCGGACAAATGAAGGCGTGGAGTAAGCGATTGGCAACTGTCTGATGTAAGTTGGTGTGGAGTATGCGATGGGAACGGATTTGATTAGAGGAGCACTGTATGTCACAGGGGTGACAGATTTGACCACAACTGGAGTTTTAACAACAACTGGAGCTGCCTTGACGACGACTGGTGTAGCAGCAGGTTGTCTGTCAACAACGGCGTTGAATCCATTGACACCATCGGCGGTGTAAGTCACTGTCCTTTTGTAGCCATCAGCATCGAGGAGGGAGTACTCGCCGTTAACAATATCTCCGTTGCGGGTCTCGGTTTGGGTCTTGGAGTCACCTGAGATGGAATCGTGGACACCATAGGTGAAGGTGTACTGTGGATGGGAGTCGTATTCCTCGATAGTGTGGTGGATCGGCTCTTCAGGGGTTACACGTACAGCCGATTCGTATCCACCGCAGTTGACAACGGCCACCAGAGCGAAGAGAGCGAAGAACTGAAATAGATTTTAGTTAATTTTTTTTTTAAATTTAGTATAAAGACAAATCCAATAAACCTTGAACATTTTGATTCCTTTGGTTGTTGGAGATACTTAGAGGAACTGAGCTCGAGAACTGAATGTCTGTCTGGTAGAAATAGAGCGTCTTTTATACGAAGGCGTCGCGTGTGCCGCAACTGCATTTCCGGTTCCATTGCCCGCGAGGGGCACTGGTTTTTTTTTTGTAAATTTTGGGAAAAGTTGCCGATGTTTGACGACACTTAGACCAGAAAAGTATCCCACCCCCAGGCTGTTAGTAAAAGTTGAGTGGCTGGTAGGTAGGGTAATGAAGACGATATGGGAGCCAGTTTGTTCTGCGTTTGCTGTTGAGAAATACTGCCCCAAAGCAAAATTGCATTTAATTCGAATTGTAGGATTTGAGCGAACCCTTTAACATTTCAAGATCACAGGACCCACATGAGGTAAATGTTAAACTGCTCTGCCATCTCGTCAAGAGATATGCGGCAGTTAAGAGCTGTTTTTGAGTTCAAAGTGATAGACTTCAGGGATTTGACCGCAGCTTGACTATCAGTACATATCGTGACAGAAGTGCGAAATACCACGTTGCACTTTGGCCACAACAAGGCTTCTTTGATCGCCATTGTCTCCGCTTGAAACATGCTGCAATGGTTGGGGAGGCGAAATGAGATCTGGATCTAGATCTAGGTCTTCGGAAAAGACCCGTACACCGACTCCGGATTCAGTTTTTGATCCGTCAGTGTAGATCACCAGAGATTCATTTCTTATAGGTATGCCTTCACTCCAGTCCGATCTGGAGGGCAGGCTGAAGAAGAAGTTTCTTTTGAAAAGAGTTCTGGGGCGAGTATGAACTAACTCCCTGAAGGGGAGGTCGATAGACTCAAGCATGGTAGAGTAACCCATGCAATCAGAAGGCCACGAGTGCGCGGCTCTTATCCTTACTGCTGCACAGGCTGCGACCTGCTTGCCGAAGATGTCTAGGGGTGACAGGTGAAAGATGATTTCTAGGGCAGCTGTAGGTGTGGTCCTGATTACCACCATAACACACAATAATTTATGGCTTCTATCTGGCGTAACCGATACTTATAGTTAACAAAACTGACTACATGATTTTTCTCATAAGCGTTTTTAATATTCATTAACAAACATCAACAAATAATATAACAAAAGTCTAAAACCTAATTCTTAGTGATGATAGGCATACGCTGGAGCAGCAGCATAAGCAATTGGACTTGACCTCACCAGGCTGTGAGTAGAGTAAGCAGCTGGTGCATGTGCATAAGCGATCGGTGCGGATCTGATCAGGGCAGGAGCAGCAGCGGCGTAGGTCTGAGTGTATGCAGTTGGAGCAGCATAGCTTACATGTGCTGGAGCAGCGGCATAGGCCAGTGGTGTCGACTTGATGACGGTGGGGGCAGCATACGCCACTGGAGCAGCAGCAACAGTCTTCACCACATGTCCGAGTGGTTCACGGTTCACGATGGCGTTGAATCCATGAACTGGGTCAGCGGTGTATTGCACGGTCCTTTTGTATCCATCTGAGTCGATCAACGAGTACTCGCCCTGGACGACATCTCCATCACGGGTCTCGGTTTGGCTCTTGGAGTCTCCGGTGTGTGCGTCGTTGACGGCGTACGAGAACTGATACTGTGGGTGTGGATCATAAGCATCCTCGGACTTGGTCAACACTGGCTGGGCAGCCTGGTAGACTTGGGTGGCTGGGAGAAGTCCGGCACTGGCAACAGCAATGAGGGCAAATGCAGCAATGAACTGCAAGCGAGAGAATGGTCAGTATTTTTTCGAGTGCTGGTCCTTCGGGTACTTACTTTGAATGCCATTTTAGTTGTGTAAATGATTTTCTTTGTTCGATGGCGACGAAGATGTGAATGATATCAAAAGGGGAACGTTTCCAGCTTTTATACGAAAATTAATTTCTCAATTCAGAGCAATAAACTGGATTTCTTTCGCCTTCCTTTTTTTGTGAAACGTTTCATACCAACCTGGTAACATGTGTTAACACTTTTTCGTTGTTGGTTTTTGCATTTAAAAAGGGCTGCTGCAGGTTGGTGGTCTGTTGCATGGCGTTGGTTTGTAAATCGAATAGTGAATTTAATGTGAGGTCAAGGCAAACAATGCGGTCGAAGATGAAAAACGGTTTTTGACATCTGCACCTATAGAGAGAGGAAGTTGATGCTTTAAATTAGTCGATAGTGGAGAGAGGAAAACTGTATCTTCCTTAAGAGGGGGAAATATCAATAATGCCAACAATTAAATAAATTATTGATGTGCAGGTACATATTGGGGCCTTCAAGTAGTGGGAAATCTACAAGGTTTTTTTTTTTGTAAAATCAAAACACAATAGTTTCTCTGTAATGTAAAGTAATTAAAACAAGGTGTTTTCGGATTTTAGAGGAATTCACATTACTGGTACTGCTTTCAGTAGTTACTGAAGTTATTAAAGCGATTTTTAAAGCCCAGTTTCAATATTTATTATTTCTGAAGAAAAACTAAAAAAAATAGTTTTGATCATTTTAAGAAATAAAATAATAAACATTATTATTGGCATAGATATTTGTATTTTCCAATTGTCCGTAAAATATGTTGTTATTTTAGGTTGGCAAATGTATTGACTTGATCTTTTTATTGTGTTAGCCCTCAACTTCAGCAAACTTAATATCGTTTCTGCACTTCGTTTATTTTGATCGCCGTAGTCAAGAAGCGTAGTTTTGCACAAGATCGCTTGCGAACTGGAGCGACTTCGAGGTTTCCATTCAACAAAAGTTTTCAATTTATTCAAGTTCATTAACGATTTCTACGATAATCCATTCTCTAACTTCGTATATTGACATGTTGTGTTCGGTAGCTATAATTGCAAGGATATCTATTAATTTCTTGTAACTCTCTTTGAAGTTGAATTTTGGTTGGTGTCGTTCGTAAGTGGAAGTTGAATTAAATGATAATCTTACCAGTTGTCTTCGGAAATCCACATTATAGAAAAGACCTTGTAAAGATTACTTTTCCGAAGTTCACATTATAGAGATGACAATGTAAAGTTTTAAGACTTACATTTAAAAAAAAAATTCGCACTATCGGTAATTCACATTATGGAGGGATTACTGTATGCACATCTTACTTTATACAAAATGTTATACACTCATCCCTCGGCTTGTGCGGTCTAGTTTTACGCGGTTTCACCTTTACGCAATTATCAAATGTCTACCCAAGTTCGATTTGACGACTTTGCTTTGCGCGAAATAAGGCTTTTTCTTCAAAGAATCATGGCTTACTATGGTTTTCCTGTTAAAAAAAAATACATCCATGTACGCTCGTAAATCCTTTTGCGCGTTTGCGGTTTGCACGAAACTTTTCATTACCGTAAGCCCCGGGCAAAGCGAGGGATGTATGTATTTCCTTATTGTTCCTTTTAACAAAATAGTATGCTTAAAAGTATGACGGCAAGGTTTACATTCAATTCGAATTAAGTTATGATGTAAAATTTCAATTATTTGTTTACTTCATATTTAAATTTTACAATGTTTTTTTTATTTTTTTTTTTGTTTATAATTTTGGTTCAGTGTTAAAGGACTCTAGTGTCTATATTAACCGATTACTTTATAATTGAACGACCTATCACGCCTACCCGTATTTTCACATCTCCAAATTGATTTCGCCGTCCTCTTCCGCGACGAATGCGACATACCTTTAAAGCTCTAAAGCATTTTTAGTCTATGGGACATTTCTCGGCAAGGTCTGAAGAAAATAAGCTTAGTCTAAGCAGGATTGTAAGCGATACTC
This sequence comes from Syritta pipiens, assembly GCA_905187475.1. NCBI lineage: Eukaryota > Metazoa > Arthropoda > Insecta > Diptera > Syrphidae > Syritta > Syritta pipiens. The sequence goes on along the minus strand of LR994572.1, from coordinate 32,479,402 downwards.
AATTCGGTTACGCCTCCATTTTTACTCATCAGCTCAGCTGAAAGCCTAGTTAGTCTTAGAAGAACTCTAATTAGATTCCTTAATATTTTGATCGATCTGCTTTTCAAAGCGTACTGTTTTAAGATCTCCATTTTGTGGTAACGTAAGTCCTGTTTCATCTCCAATGTTTTGTGTTTATATATAAAAACATTGTACGATCAATGCTCTGTTAAATGGGTAAACAATTATAATTACAATTGACAATGGTCCATTTAGAGCGGCATCTTCATCCACGCTTGCTATATTAAATTCGAATAAATCTTTAAACAAAAGCAATAGCTCCAAGAAAATTGTATCTATATATGTATTTGTTCCAGCAGAAACAAGTCCTCTGACTCATTCCCCGAACTTCAACAGCAATATCTCAAACTGACTCGTTTGAGTAGTGCGTTAACCGGCAATGTTAAACTAACCGACGAAATCCTGTTTCTTTTACTTTACGCGATCGAGTTAAATCCAATTTTTGTATAAAAGCTGGAAACGTTCTCCTTTTGGCATCATTCACAACTTCACCGCCATCGAACAGAGAAAATCATTTACACAACTAAAATGGCATTCAAAGTAAGTACTCGAAGGTCAATCAGTCGAAAAAATACTGACCATTCTCTCTCTTGCAGTTCATTGCTGCATTCGCCCTCGTTGCTGTTGCCAGTGCCGGACTTCTCCCAGCCACCCAAGTCTACCAGGCTGCCCAGCCAGTGTTGACCAAGTCCGAGGATGCTTATGATCCACACCCACAGTATCAGTTCTCGTACGCCGTCAACGACGCACACACCGGAGACTCCAAGAGCCAAACCGAGACCCGTGATGGAGATGTCGTCCAGGGCGAGTACTCGTTGATCGACTCAGATGGATACAAAAGGACCGTGCAATACACCGCTGACCCAGTTCATGGATTCAACGCCATCGTGAACCGTGAACCACTCGGACATGTGGTGAAGACTGTTGCTGCTGCTCCAGTGGCGTATGCTGCCCCCACCGTCATCAAGTCGACACCACTGGCCTATGCCGCTGCTCCAGCACATGTAAGCTATGCTGCTCCAACTGCATACACTCAGACCTACGCCGCTGCTGCTCCTGCCCTGATCAGATCCGCACCTATCGCTTACACACATGCACCAGCTGCTTACTCTACTCACAGCCTGGTGAGGTCAAGTCCAATTGCTTATGCTGCCGCTCCAGCCTATGCCTATCATCACTAAGTGATCAGGAAATTGTTAAGACTGTTAAAATAAATTGATTGTTACGTATTAGTTTTTGTGTGAAATTAGTTAGGTCTGTGTCTGCAGATCCTTAAAATAAGAAGTTTCCCCCACCGAAAGTGCTTAGAAGTAAATAGCAGCCAAAATGATGGGCGTTTGCTAGGTGACATTGAATTCACTGACGCCAGTTCAAGTCATGAATTCGCTAAACAAGCCAAATTTGTCACCCATCGAATTCTATGTTCATCGTTCAATCGCTCACGGCCTACGTGAATGAAAGCCAAATAAACGGTGAAACACCGCGACATTTGTAAGTCTCTGATTGCCTGACACGTGTGCCCGAATTGTTTGCTTTAATTTACCCCAATCCGTTGTCACCTTGATGAACCTTCGCAACAGTTGAGCAGAAGATAGCCCGATCAGGCCAACACACAATCAACGTTCTTTTGTTGATCTCACAAGTGGAATAACATTTACACCACGACGAGCCGCCGCCGGTGTCGCCTTGTTTTGAACAAGTTTTTCTCGATCTAATCCAATCCGAAAGCCACAAATTATTTTCATATCCGGTTAACGGCTATCAACTATCATCTCCCAGCCCACAAGCCAGCAACCATTTCACTTATCAGCTGTGGGAGTTACTGACAGACGCAGAACTATCGAGCTGAACCATCTACAAAGCGGAGGATTATTCCCCGCAGAACGTACAACTGGAGGCGACAACGAGAACGTTCACCTCAACTGCTTTTTTTTTTCAATTTCTTGCTTCCTCTTTACGTGTACTTTAACAGTTTTCAAGGCCGCAATACAATTAGTCTCAACACACCGCCCGGTAACCAATGCTGCCAAACTCTTTTCCACCTGCGTTTGCTCTAATTGACGTACCGGAAAGAAGTTGAATGACTAATTGCGTCGTGTTTGTATATAAACCACTTGTGGTCCACGATAGAAATCATTCACAGTCGAGTGTTACTTCTGCGTAGAACCAAAAAAACAAAGACATGGCTTTCAAAGTAAGTCACAACAAAAATCTTCGACTTAGCCTTCAACTAATTAGCTTATCCTTTTTAGTTCCTCATCGCATTCGTTTTCATCGCTGCTGCCAGTGCTGGATACATCCCAACGGCTCAAGTGTACCAACAAGTTGGCCAGCCGATTTTGACCAAAGCCGCGGAGGAATATGACCCGAATCCACAGTACACTTACTCCTATGGAGTCGACGATGCCATCACAGGGGATTCCAAGTCTCAAGTCGAGACCCGTGATGGAGATGTCGTCCATGGAGAGTACACTCTGAACGACGCCGATGGCTACAAACGAATTGTCAAGTACACCGCTGATCCGATTAACGGATTCAACGCAGTGGTACAACGCGTTCCACTCGTGAAGGCTGTCGTTCCGGTTGCTGCGGCACCAGTCTATAAGGCAGCTCCAGTTGTCTATGCTGCCGCTCCAACTGTTGTCAGGTCTGCGTATGTTCCTCAAACTGTAGTCAACCATGTTCCACTGTCGTACAGCACTCCCGTCTACGCTCAGTATCACTAAGTCTGTTATTTCCTATCCAAAAAACTATTTATTCAATGTGAACCAATAAAATAAAGTGATATTTTTGGCAACAATTGTTTTTTTTTTTTTAGATAACAGAATTTTCAGAATTTCATTACACTATTTTTAGTTTTGAGCACAAATCTTAAAGTTATTTGTTATCTTGGAAGTCGCCTTCGAATTATTTTACCTCTGTAGTTGTAAAGCCTCGTTCTGCATTTTAACTCCATAATATTTAGTTTACAGAGTTGACACTAACCAATTCAATTCATTTTGTAAGTTAATTGAAAAAATATTGTAGCAGAAATAACCCAAAAAAATCAAATTCGTGTGACCAGATTTCTTGAGCATCCATTTTATTTCCAACGTTTCAATCCGCAAATTATTGCTACCAGGCTTAAATGTCACTGCGCCAGGAAGATCGATCACTCGTTATTATAACAAATTAAAAGAGGTCTTGAAATGTAAACGTGTGAAATGGAATGCACATCAAGTCTTATACCCCTATTACGGTTCGCGAGTCGAACGAAAAAGTTCGCCTGAGTCACATTCTCGTATTATCGTTCGCGAATCGCCCAGATGACATTCGACTCAAATGTCAGAAGCTTGGCGAATTTCGATTTCACCGTATTACCGTTGGCGAACGTTCGACTAAATTTCTATTTCTTGTGTCAAATCCAGGCGAATGAAATTATTTGGTGACTGAGCGTACGAACTGTAGAAATATCGAAAGAAAACACATTTTTGTATTGATGAACTTGAATTATTACTTTTTATTATGTTGAAACTCGAAAAAATATAGTTACAACCAATAACAATAGTGAAATTAGGAACAATTGGAATTCTTCTGTTTGCTCAACTCAATAGCATTGTTGCATATGTCTCGTCGAAGAAGAAAGCAAATGAAATTGGATTTTTTTTTACCTTTGCACGAATATATATCACATAAATATATTCATTCAAATGCTCAATTAAAGACATGTTTCAACTAATAGATATAGGTATGTATTGTTTAAACTATTGCACCCACAATCGAACGATGGAAAAATTGGCGTAAGCAGCTGTTTCCAATTTATCCGCGTATTCTAATTATTCCACTTATCTTTTTCAAACAGTCCATATAAACATGTAAACCGTTTGGACACTAGTTATATATTTTAAATATGATTTTTATTATTCTTAAAGGTTTATTTCTAATTGTAAACAAATAATTGTTTTGAATTTAACTAATTTCACTTGACGTTTGTCACATATTTCTTACTGTGGTTAGGGTAGTGTGAATTTGTAGTTAAGGCAGTAGTGAATTTCAGGCGAACAAAGTAGTTCGCGAACGGTAATCGCTCGACCTGAAATATTCGCCTGATCGTTCGAGACGAGTCGAACGTTCGACTCGCGAACCGTAATAGGGGTATTAGACTTTGATACAATCAGTTTTTTGCCCGAAAGAAATAAAAAATATTGTGTTTTTTTTTCAGAGGTATAGAGGTCAGGTTGGCAGCACTATATTAACTGGCGGCCATTTTGTTACCTGTCAAGTGATTTATTTTTAGTTTGGTTTAGCATTTCAACATGAATAGACTGACGCCTGAACAACGCTTCCAAATTGTGCAAATTTATGTTGAAAAAACAAGGTTCTATTCCCAATTTTCATAAGGGAATTTTGTTTAGCGATGAAGCTCACTTTTGGTTGAATGGATATGTCAATAAACAAAACTACTGTTTTTGGAGTAATGATAATCCTCAAGTGTATGTTGAGACACCGTTAAATCCATGACTTTTTGGTATGGTTTATGGGTTGGTGGAGTAATTGCTTCGTACTTTTTTGAAGTCGCCAGTCTACGCCGATAAGCCCGAAACGGATGACCACTTGGAGGACAACATTCGCCGTGTTATTGCCGATATAAGGCCACAACTGTTGGAAAAGGTCATCAAAATTGGACCCAGATCAGACTTCGCCCGAGCCAGCCATGGCGGTCATATGTCAGAAAACATATTTAATTATAATTAATGAAGATTATCTTACGAATACAGTAAATTTCATGTCAATTTAAAATCAATCATCTTTGTTTGATTTCATTGTTTATTTCCATAAAAAAAACACCCTATGTAAAAGAAATTTCAATTCGACTAAGCTCCAAACGTTGATGTCTAATTTAAACCATTTCCATGACTTCTCTTTCGAGTACCTTCACTTATAACGATATCTGAGGATTGTATGCCAACATACGGAAATGAGAGTTGAGACATAAAATTACATTGGGTGGTGTAACAGCCGTTGGGGCTTAAATGGCTAGTGCGTCGGACTGTTAAGCGAGAGTACCCGGGTTCGAATCCAGCCCGGGGTCAGAATACCACAAACAATTTCCCGGCCCCACCTCCAACGAACGACTGACATTCCTCCTGAAGTACTTCTATCACAGGAAGCTTTCGCAATTCGCCGTTCGGAACCGGCAATAAACTGTAGGTCCCCTCCACATATGTCAAAATTTTAACGCACACAACACAGTGGAGGCGCGAAATGCTAGGCTCTGGTCCTTCGTGGGCTGTTACGCCACTAATGATGATGAATATTTCAATACTTCAAGCTCTACTTGTGATTAACTGAAACAAGTCTTTTTAAGTAACTTTTGCTTCCGAATGGATGCGATGTGTGCGAGTGACTCACTGCTTTTGTCTCTACAACGCATTCTTGTGGCAAATGATTAACCACGACAAGCTGACACCAATAACCAGACTGCCCTTCAAACTCTGATCAACTTCCAGTGGTCATGTCAGGGCAGACAACTTCTGCGCGATGCTTTCTCCTTCCTGCAGTTGCAGTTCCACTTTTCTGCAAGATCTCGTTTGATACAATTTCCACACTTAACTCGATATTAATTTTTGTATAAAAGGTCGCACGGATAATCAGCAGATATCATTCAATCCGTCAACGTTGAATAACTCAAACCCCAAAAAAAAAAACAACATGGCCTACAAGGTAAGGAAACGAAAAACTAACTTGCGACTAAAACTTAAAAATTCTGTTCTCTCTTCAGTTTGTCATTGCTCTTGCATTTGTTGCTGTTGCTAGCGCTGGAGTTATTCAGGAAGCTCAAGTAATTCAAGCCGCCCACCCAGTTCTTGCTAAGTCGGAGGAGTCGTACGATCCACACCCACAGTATCAGTTCTCGTACGCCGTCAACGATGCTCACACCGGAGACTCCAAGAGCCAAATTGAGACCCGTGATGGAGACCTTGTTCAGGGCGAATACTCGTTGATCGACGCCGATGGATATAAGAGGACCGTCCAATACGCCGCTGACCCCGTTCATGGATTCAACGCTGTCGTGAACCGCGAACCACTCGGACATGTTGCTGCTGCTCCAGTAGCTTATGCCGCCCCAGCTGTCATCAAGTCAGCACCACTGGCTTATGCCGCTGCTCCATCCCATGTGGGAATTGCTCAGACCTACGCCGCTGCTGCACCAACTCTGATCAGATCTGCTCCTCTCGCTTACTCGCACGCACCAACTGCCTACACCACTCAAAGCATTGTGAGGTCTGCTCCAATCGCTTATGCCGCAGCCCCTGCTTATGCCGCTGCTCCTGCTTATGCCTATCACCACTAAAGCCACCACTACTTGTTGGACTTTTTGTACAGATTTTTTTGTAAATAAAAATGTATGTCTGTGTTTTACCGCTTGAACGTTTTGTCTGTCGTTTTTTTTTTTTTTCTTTGACACGCGCTTCGGTGTCAATTGTCTGTGAGCAACTTCTGAAACTACAACCCTTTGTCAAGTTTTTGATTGTGACGTGCGAATGTTTGGCCAGTTATACTTTCGCCGGGTTTCGTAATTTAACGAGCTACGAGTTTTGCAAGAAGTTCAATTTGGTCCAAACTCGTATTTAAGACACAGTTCACTTAACATCAGCACCATTCAGCTTTCAACGATATCTCACTTCGCACTTGGACTCATTTTCGAAATGGCATTCAAAGTAAGGATACAAGGACCCAACCTTTGCAAGATAACAAGAATTCCACTTTTTCAGGTCATACTCGCCCTTTCCGTCGTCGCGGTGGCCAGCGCTGGACTTCTGCCCGTCCAACAGCAGTACCACGCAGCCCCACAGGCCATCACTGTAGCTCAGCCGGTGTATGCCAAAGCCGTCGAGTCGTATGACCCTCATCCACAGTACCAGTTCGCCTACGCTGTCAACGATGACCACACAGGAGATGTCAAGAACCAAGTCGAGTCCCGGGATGGAGACCTTGTTCAGGGCGAATACTCCTTGATCGACTCGGATGGCTACAAGAGGACAGTCCAATACACAGCCGACCACGAGCATGGATTCAACGCCGTTGTCCACCGTGAGCCACTCGGATACGCCGTCAAAGCCGCTGTTCCAGTAGTCAAGACAGCTCCAGTCATTTATGCTGCTCCTGCCCAAGTGGCGCACGTAGCTGCTCCTACAGCTTACTCATACCATCACTGAGCCAAATAGTTTGAATAGTTATCGTTTAAATAAATTGTTTTATATGCAAATAAGAGAAAAACATACGTTCTCCTGTATTATTGTGATTTTTTACTGAACGCAACCATTTTTGCGATTGGTTTGATTCAAGATTTACAATCCTAATTTTGTATAACCTCTTCCGTCAAATTGGATCCTTTAAATTGAGCTAGTACAAAATCTTAAAAAGCCGTTAAAATAAAAAAAATTCACTGGAACCAATTTTGAAGTTTGTTTCAGACTTTTGATCATTTTGGGGTAGAAATTAGGACAGTTGTTAAAAAAAAACATTGTTATATTACGCATCATACAGGATAGAGGATTTTTTAGACATTTAGTATGAAGAATGATGAAAAAATCACATCATTTAAGTGATCATCGCAAATAGCAACAATCTACTTCTACTCACAATATCAAAAGAGTTTACTACAGAACGGAAGAATTCAGTTACAACTCAGTTTCAGCAAACAGGAGCCATATTCGTCGAGTTGTAGTTCTCAAAGCTCACGCAGTCGTAAAAAACTAAAATTCCAAAACTAAATTTCTTATTAATTTATTGTACTGACGATGAGATCAGAAGTACTAAGGTTCACGATTTCTGTTCTAAATGAAGTTCTAGTTGACTGCTTCGTAGGTTCAAGGTTTTTACCAACAGTCTATGATGATTTCCAAATTTTGAAGGAAGATGGATACACTTCTTCAATAATGGCCAAGATTGGCGACGATAGTTCTTCCAAATTCATTCTGGATCCGTGAAGCAAATGGTGGTAAATTCAGTATTTGCTCTCTGGGACCTCCACAGGAATTCGTTGAAAGGGGAGGACTGCGACTCCGAGTTAGAGAAATGAAATGTTCACAAAAATAACACATCGAAATTACGTAAGGTTTATTCAATGAGTTCATCATTCGAGTAACGGACTAAATCCCCATTGTGTTCCACTAATGCTTGCCGTGTAAATTGATCACTAATATTCTGGTGTCAATATATACATTTCTTCGCCTTTTTCTTACAAAATTGCATTCATAAAACTGATGTAAAATTCTAATCACAATAGGAAAGAGAAATTGACAATATATCAAAAACAGCAAAGTTTAAAACTATAAAGGAGGTCTTTACACTTACGCAAGAACCAAATAGACTACATTGAAGAGGCCACTTTAAGAACGACATCGAAGTAGGAAGCTTTTTGTCACCTCCAAACACTAGGAAACAGTAATTAATATTAAATCAAAGAAATGCGCTGCCCAATTGTTTCAGACAAAAACAATGTTAAGAGTTTAATAAGTAAGTTTAATTGCATAAGAGTAGCCATACGGACCGGCCCAGATATCGAAGTAAACATATCATAACCACACACGTCAGAGATTTACACTGATACAAATCGCTCGAGTGTACCTTTCATATTTACCAAGTCTAATTCACTTTTGTAATTACTCTTAAGTAACACTCATTCACAGAAAAAGACAAAGTACGAGAAAACAAAAACATTCATCGAGCTTGGTCCAAATAATTTCACATATAAGGCACAGAGCAGTGTACTGCCAACATCATTCAGCTTTCCACCACTGATCATTCAGCAAATTCAAACATTTCCGACATGGCACTTAAGGTAAGGACATTAGGCAAATCGCACTCTTTATCCAATATAAAACTGGCTTACAAACTTTTAGATCATCATTGCCCTCTCCCTCGCCGCCGTTGTCAGCGCTGGACTCCTTCCCGTGCAGCAGCAGTATCACGTCGCTCAGCCTGTCTATTCCCAAGCGGAAGAGTCTTACGATCCTCATCCAAAGTACCAATTTGCCTACGCTGTCAAGGACGAACATACCGGAGATATCAAGAACCAAGCCGAGGCACGTGACGGAGATGCTGTTCATGGCGAGTACTCGTTGATCGACTCGGATGGCTACAAGAGGACCGTCCAATATACTGCCGACCACGAGCACGGATTCAACGCCGTTGTTCACCGTGAACCGCTGGGTCATGCTGTGAAGGTTGCTCCTATTGCCTATGCCGCTGCACCTGCCTATGTGAAATCCGCTCCTATCGCCTACGTTGCTGGACATGGATCGGCTTACCACTGAGACGATATCCCTTGAGCCTCATACCAAAAAATTGTGAAACATTTGCTAGTATAAAGATTTTTTTTAAGTTTGTATAAATTTGTGGTTTTCAATTCTCTATCTATTCTCATCTGCGTCAAGAGAAGGTGATGCTACTCAAGGACAGTCCCAAATACTGTCTCATTACAGATCATTCGCCCGGAACATACAGCTCCTCTCTACAGATGTTTCCCGATATAATTGGATCCCAGCCAAAACAAATTCAATTAACTCCAAGGCGTTAAATTGCACATCGTTGCTCAAAATTCACTTGTATGTCGGACAGACCTGCAGCGCCGACAGACAGCCAGAGGGATTGATTCCTCTTCCACTCACTCAACCTTCAAGCTGTCCGCTGTCCACTGTGCACCTCGAAGGGGAATAAAAAAATGAAACACAAAAAAAAAAACACCTCTCCATCGATAAACTCATTTTCAGCTTTCTTACTTCCCAAAATCTCTTTGTGCTTGGAGGACTGCCGGGCAATCATGTCGAACGTTATTTATTCCACTCAAACTGAGAACTGAGTCAAGGTCATCGCTCACTCGACGACTGACCCAAATTCTCCGAGAAGGGATAATTTCACAGAATTCCTCGACTCTTTAAGGTCCAAAAATAACAAAACGATCACCAGCGTCCTTGCCCAGAATGCGTTCAGTCGTGCCTTTCACTTCTTGGCGCTGCACAAAATACCAAAACAAAAAAAACACGTGTCAATATTTTTGCTGTCCATTTTGAGTGCAATTCGCCGGTGCAAGTTTTTGACGGACATTATGGTCGCAACAAAAAAATCCAGTTTGATACAGATCGCCACTTGTATAAAAGCTACTGGCCAATTCCCTGTCAGCATCATTCAGTTCCTCTCCGTTGAGTAATCCGAGATCCACAAAAGAGTTCAGAGAAAATGGCTTTCAAGGTAAGGAGCGACAAAGTCGCATGGAATTAGCAACCAATTCACGAATCTGTCCCACAGCTCGTCGTAGTTCTTGCTCTCGTCGCCGTCGCCAGCGCTGGCTTGGTTCCAGCTGCCCAGGTCTACCACGCCGCTCCAGCCGTTGGCGTCGCCCATCAGCCGGTGTTGACTAAGGACGTCGAAGCATACGATCCACACCCGCAGTACAAGTTCTCGTACGACGTGCACGACAGTATCACCGGCGACATCAAGAGTCAAGTGGAGACTCGTGATGGAGATGTCGTTCAGGGCGAGTACTCGCTGGTCGACGCCGATGGCTACAAGAGGATCGTTCAGTACACCGCTGATCCTGTCCACGGATTCAACGCGATCGTGAACCGTGAACCGCTGGGAGTCGCTGTTAAGGCTGTTGCTCCAGCTGTCGTGAAGACTGTTGCTCCTGTTGCCTACGCTGCCCCGACGCTCATCAAATCTGCTCCTTTGGCGTATGCTGCTGCCCCAGCGCTGATCAGATCCGCTCCAGTCGCCTACGCTGCTGCACCAGCCGTGATCAAATCCTACGCCGCCCCAACAGTGACCTACCACCACTGAGTGAAGAACTGACCCAAATGATGCTCAGATGTTGTGTTGTGTTTTTTTCTAGTTTAAGTCAACAAATAAATCGAACAGGCTAAGAAAGATAATTCATTTTACTTTTGACCACGAAGTGGAGTGGTCAAGAGGGGCCATTAGACCGAAGGAATCTCAGACTAGATGCACCACCGATGTCACTTTGCACGGTCGGTTTATCTTGAGTTCGGTACATGGATTCATTCATTCATCGAGATATTAATACAGTAGACACCCAAACCCAATAACTCCAAACTCAGGCGACTTAGGCACGTGCCCATCATATTTTTTTAATGAACTCAGACAGTGCCTTTCCCATGCCGTTGAATAATGTGCACCACTCGACCAGACTTTAAGTCGCTGCCTGAATTACTAACATCGATTAATCATTTCTCTTTTCCCCCACACAAAAGCTTAGTAGAGCAACTTCACTTTCGGCCAAAAACACACAGCCAGTTGGCCAGTAGTTCACCGCCAACCACCCGCCCAACGGCACACTCCCGACCAGACATTGTGGTGTGTCTCCATTGTGCAACGACATTTTTTTCGAGTGCTGCAATCAAATTGATTGACCTAGATTTTCCCGAAGCGAATACATTCATACATTCGCCAAACTCGAGCCGTCACAAAATCCGTAGGCAGTTCCTCTGTTCCTTTGGCTCGCCCTCCAAAAAAACAAAAAATAAATGAAGCCTCTAGGCACTGTAGGCTAGGCTTTGATTCATGTCAGAGCACTAGGCGTCACCTAATGACTTAATTTCCAGCTGACATTTCAAGTGACGCAAAAGAAAGTGTTCAAAGCGATTAGATAACAAATTAAAAGCCAATTGGCCGATTCGATTGCTGGTCGGATGCCAAACTTCGCGACAATTTCAGTGTTTGAGTTGTTGTCACGGTGGACGATGGCGGGAGGGCATGGCGGACAGACGCATGCTTTCAAGATCACATGAAATATTTTAATCACGGATTTCCATAAATGGTCGGTTAACGCGTATTTCTTCGCCTCGGGCAATTTCAGTTGGTTGCGGCTGCCAAAAATACAAACACAATGCACAGAGTGCGCGGTTATGGAAATTTGGAGTCTCAAGTTATGTGCGTCGGACCGCACTTGAGTCGCACACAAGATTTGGGCTGGGAAGTGATCGCGTTGAGGTTGTTTTATGTGATTTTGTTATTTTTTTGTGGAACAAATTGCTGCTTAAACGGCTGTAAGAGTGATTAAGTGGTTGATGTTCAAGCCCCGGCGATCGGGTTATGGATTATAGCGTGCTGTTGAGTGAGCCGTGTCTGCTTGTGATCAACATGAGTGGGAGTTTGATGGGAAGAGAGAGGCTTTGAGCTGTGAACTGCGAATGAAACTGAATATTTTGGTAGAAATTTATTGATTTTTAAGATTCTACAATACTTGCCATCTAATTGTCATTCGCAAAAATCGTCGATGTCATTAAACTGTACGAGTTCTCAAATGGTTGTTTATTGTAATGTATCGCATATCTGTCAAGTTAGTTAGCAGCCTATGGCTGCCTACCAAATTTCTGTTTTTGTTTTAACCCGACTTGTGCTAAAATTATTTCATTGTCATGGTTTGTTTTTGATTTGAATGGGTTAAATCGAAGACATATGACATTATTCTACAGTTCTTCTTGGTGTGACCACAGCGATCGCACTGGTACAGTTCAATAAAAAGAGGATAAATAAATTTAAATTAAATAACATATCTGTTTAAATTAATCCATGAAATTTATACAACCAATAACAAAAAAAATCGCGAATGATTGTTCATGACCTCTAGCTAATGAATATCGTTCACGTTTGGTTTTTGTGATAAGCTTCCCAGACTCTCATTATACCTAAAGAAACATTCCAATGTGAATTTAATAACATCTCTACAATTTACTGATCTAATCACGCATCAAATGACTGAGTAATGCGGGTTCAAAGCCGAAACGTGAAAATATGTGGCTTGATGAGATTTGTCAACATCTTTGGCGAAGTCGTCTAACATTTGCATTGAAATCATCATTATTGTAATCATCTGATTTTATTTTTTAATTACTTTTAATGTACCTTATCTAGATTTAAACTTAAATATAAACTAAAAAATGTTTCCAATTGCATTGCATTGCATTGCTTGTGAGCAGGGCTTTTTGTTGGCAGCAAAAAGAAACTTATATGTATTTGGATATCTAAAACACATTCAAATTTGAGTGCGAAATTACCATTTATACATTTTGTTCTACGAAAAATATTGTTTTATTTTCTCTCATATAAAAAAACTAAAAATGTCGCTTACGTAGTGTTGTTTTAACTATCATCGGTTCATTTATTGTCTTATGATTTGTAATTACAACAAAACCGATTGTGTAGAGTGCCCTGCTCATATTAGGTTGTCAAATATCTCCCTTCCGCCTTTTTGTCTTTTGAATTTTCCGGCTATGTACAAAGCTCGTATCCAAACTAATGCATGCATGCATAGCGTCGTTTTGTAGGTTATATCAAGACCTTTCAAGTTATGTATAGTATTGCCAGATACGAGCGCTTTGATTAGCGCTTTGTACATAGCCGGAAAATTTAAAAGACAAAAAGGCGGAAGGGAGATATTTGACAACCTTATAATTAGACCTAAAATGATCGTTTTGTTTTGGTGTTTATAGTAGCTACAGGTTTCACCTATTAGAAAAACCATTTTCCAGCAAGTACCACAACTTTGGTTTGCTATCAAAAGCGCAAAGCGGAAAATACCGCGTGTACCTAATTAGAAACGCTGAGATTTTTGTTTGAAACCGATAACTTGTTTTCACAAATGGTTATAAAACTTTGTTAATTTACAAGGCAGCAATAGATATCGACAATATTCGTCAATATTCGAAGCATGAAAGGTTTTTGTAAAACCTCTGCGAAACACGGTACCATGAAATCTTCATTTCTTCAAAAAACTTTCCAAGGAATCCAATGTTCTTCATGTTAAATTACACATTTCAGAGTGTCCAAAAATTCGCCATAACATTAAGTTTAAAATTGTATGATCCCACATCCAAAGCGAGTTCTAAACGACCGTCGATTTGCGTATACTGCAATATGTTTCGCATGATTGTCCTGCTGCAAAGTCCAAGTAGCTACAAATTGTCATCAGAAAAATGCACTACTGGACGTTTTTAAGATAGAACGTACATGAATTATGATGAAAACAAGAAGATAATTTAGGTATTTCTAATTACGTGCACTGCACTGTATACATATTCGATTTTTGTGTTTACCTTTTCTATTCGTTGCGTTCTTTTCATTGCTCTAAGTCGTTTCATCTTTGCACTGTGTGACTTCAGATTCACTCCGAGTCTTGCGAATATGCGTTTCTCGGCAGTGTAAATCTTTTAATGACTTAAAGATATCGACTTCGGTATGCACTTTAAGCACATTGATTAAGGAGATAAATGGCACACTGCAGTTTTCAAAATTTGTCCAGTCTTCTCACTTCGTTTGGGTCAAAAAGGGTGTTCGTTAATGTCCATTTATTTTATTTACATTTTATACATTTCTTGGGGTTAACGATGATTGGACTGTCATCAGTAGTGGAACCGTGAGAGTAACACCAACCGTGAGAGATCCAGAAACCAGCACAAACATAGAACTGCATCCAGAGACCATACGGCCGACGACCCCTGGAAGTGTATCACCTTAGCAGAACTTGTTTACTCAATCATGCGTCCCCTTATTCGTTGCCGGGAGACGTGTCTAGTCTGCTGTTACTCCAAGTTCGATTGCCGTTTCCTGTGACCCTTCTAGAAGTAGTACGATAAGTGGTTTGTTTCCACGGACTGTATTTACTTTGACACGTCACAGAACAAAACAAAAAAAACGCCAAAACAAAACAACAACTCACATTTATACTGCAGCACCAATAACAACATTCCTTAGAGCAATTCGTCCGTCATTAACAACCCTGAAGTATGCGCGCGAAACCTCAGCTAACGATTGTTTTTCCAACCGACCAAATGCCATCGGATGCTGTGAATAAAATCAGATTCATACACGATTGCAAGACAACTTTATACGGTCATGTCAATAACCTTTAATAAAAGGGGCTTCTTGCCGACGACGACGCGGACGATGTCGGTGATGGTGACGGTGACGGTAAAGACGCAGGCATTGTTCTTTTCTCCATTCATACGCTCGCCTGTGTTTTTGACCAAGGCAATCCACAAAGGTACTTACCCTCCTGTGCAAAACACTCATAGGGTTCATAGACTTCCTCTGTCCCGAAAACGAGTTTGCAGCACGCAGACTGACCGCCAATCCTGCCAAGCATGATTTTTCAAATGTTTTAGCGAAAGTGCAATGACCGATGGCCGCACTCCCTCTTTCGTCTGCGATTCTATTTTTGTTTTGTTTCTGTCCCGCGACTGATGTGTCGCGCAGGGGAAAGGCTTTTTCTCACGTTGCTTCTAGTTCAACACTCGACTATCCTCGAAAACCACTGACCTATATTCGAAACCGTCAACGGCGTCAGAAATAAAGCAGTCAAAACAAAGAAGATGGGGCGAGATACACACAATGTATCTTTGTTTCAACGGAAAATATTATACATACGAGATCGAAGGGGATAAGATTTTCCCAGACTCCCGGCTCGGACAAAGTGCGTGCTTGAGATCGGCCAGTCTCACAGGAATGACCACCTGCGCCGGGATGCACCCTCTGCACCCATTCACTCTGTACACCGAACATGGTTTACTGTGTTCCCTTTGTCTCCCTGTTGGAGTTGATTGGTGTCCGAAGGGCTCCTGGTTGAATTACAACCCAAAAAACAAGCGGCCGGAACAAAAAGTTTGTGTTGTATACGTCGCGCTCTGCTATGATGCAACATGCGGCAATTTAATCTGCACTGCTTGGCATCGGGAACTCAATGAAACTGGTTGTTTGGTTGGTTTTAATCTCGGGGCAGAGTAATGGGGAACACAAGAAAGGCTCTGAATGAAGCCGAAGCGCGTTACCTGTGGGAAATTCACAGGACTGATGGGCGGGTGATTTGTGTAAATAGATGGTAGTGGAAGAGGCAGAAGTTAGAAAGGTGATGTTTGTATTGAGAGAAGGATATTAAAAATGCGATCTGTTAAATTGATTTCTGTTCTTAGTTGACGAATGTATTTTTTAGAACGCAACATAATTTAATCGCGACATATTAGACAAAAAGGTTAGCAAATCAATATTCTTGAAAGAACGGCATTTACGACACGTTCTAAACTAAAGCTTGGACTGTGTTCAAAGGTTAGTCTGCATGGAATGCAAAGAGCCACGTCGTTTGACTTCAAGAAGACACCTATTACACGCACATGAACTGGTGCTGGTTTTTCTGGTGCTATTTGGTGTACTGGAAATAGAAGCGGGGATGCTAAACAGTTATCCAAGAACGCTTTCCTGATCATTGTGGTATCGTTCAGTCGGACAAAATGTGATAGTGAAATTAATTCAAAATCGGTCTATTTCTTAACGAGCAATTCACTATTCACCTCATCAAAATGAGCGGGATAGACATTGAAGGAAATCGCAAAAAAGTATTGCTGCAAACTAATTGGGTAGTAAATTTCCCACAGCTTTTTAGTGTCCAAAAAATGCTGAACAAAAATGTAAGCCAAAGTCTCAAAGATTGTATTTAAGAAGTATTAAGGATTGAAGACTGGGCATTGTGAATTAAATAATAATGACCCCAAATTAAAGAGCGCACAGTATTTAACTTGCCAGAAATCAGCATAACTAGGAAGTTAGGAAAATTCGGCAGATGGCGAAGCCCTCCTTAATAAATTAGTTTATACACTTCTTAGAAGATAAACAGAACTTAAATGAAATCTAATCTAATCTCAATCAATTATTCGCCTTAGTCAATGGCTCGATTAACTTAGTGGCTAAAGTAGTGGAGCAGTTTTCTTTCTCTAGTAAAAAGTAGCTGAGCAAGGATTCTTTTTTTCTTTCAGAACAAGACACGGTGTTCACATCGGACCTATTCGAGACTTAAACCTAAACTTGAGAACATTTCGTCCTTCCTAAAGAATGTTTCAATTGCAAGCTGCTGGAGTTTTCTTCAGAAACACACTGTTCGTCCGGCCAGTAAAATTCCCTCAAAGCAGATGATATTGATCCCCCGAGTCGCAAGGCGTCCGGCATGTATCCGCCAAGTTGTACGCCGCCAGTTGAGGCCCCATTAAATTCAAGGCCGTTGGTACTTGCCACTCGATGCGACATTCATCGCGAAGTACACACGCATACACTCGCGCCTGTGCTCATCCTCTCCCCATAGACCGATTTATTTTTTTGTTGTCCCCGTACCTTCTCCTGGACCAGAATTGCAGTAGTTGTTCATGTACCCATTGTTTGTGTTGTTGCTGCTCCTGCTGGTGCTGCTGTTGCTTCTGCCGCGGCTGTTGTTGTTGCTGATGGCGATGATCCTCATGGCCACACCTGGTTAACAATTGCACTGAGAATAATTTTATATCCATCTCACTACAGACGATGCAATTTAGGTTTCCCTTTCTTTGGAGTCTGTGACCAGATCGCATTGTATCTCGGCGATGTTAAAAAAAAGCGTTTCACAAAAGATGCAAAAAAAATGAGATGCATTCAACAGAAAAAAAAAAAAAACGGCAAGCAACAACAACACATCCTCAGCGGCAAAAGGGTAAGAAAGCAGGACCGTTCTTAATGCAACCACTCGCGGGTATAAATACCGAGAGCCTCGCAACCCATCAGGTATTCAGTGTTTTGTGTTGAGTCAAAGGAGGTCAGTCCAAGCGTTCGAAGCAAACCTTTCTCGAAATGGCATTCAAGGTATTATCGGCAATTTATTTGGATAACTAAACGAATCGAAACAACAATTTTCTTCTTCTTCCCTCTTCCAGTTTGTTGTACTTTTCGCCATCATCGCCGCGGCCAGCGCTGGTCTAGTAGTACCAGCCGCTGTTAAGACAATCGCCGCCCAACCGGTGTTGGCCAAGGCCGAGGATGATTACGATCCACATCCGCAGTATAAATTCGCCTATGATGTCGAAGATGTCATCTCGGGGGATTCGAAGAGACAAGTTGAGGAGCGCGACGGTGACGTGGTTCAGGGTGAGTACTCGCTCAACGATGCTGACGGCTTCCGTAGAACCGTCCAGTATAGTGCTGATCCTGTGAATGGATTCAACGCTGTTGTCCACCGCGAACCACTGGTGAAAGCTGTTGCCGCAGCACCTGCAGCTCTTGTAAAGACCGCTCCAGTTGCATATGCTGCTCCTGCTGCTCCCGCAACGATCATCAAAACTCCAACTGTTGCCTTTGCTGCTGCTGGTCCCGCTCTCTTGAAGTCCGTTCCAGTTGCGTATTCTGCTGCTCCTTCAATCACTGTCACTCATCATTAAACATTGAATCGCAAATGTTTCTGCTGGGAGACTACAAACGCTGTTTCGGCCATTGAACAAAATCTAATTTGTGATCATAGTTTAGGTTTAACTAATAAAAAAGTACAATAGGTGAAGTTGTCTGTGTTTATTTGTTTGGCTGTGTTGCATGAATTTCTAGAATTCGAATTTTCCAAAAAAAAAAAAAAACGATTACGATGTCCTACGATGTCTTTAAATAAATTTTTGGTGGGAGTCTCGTTTGCTGCATGGTTGGTTGGAGAGTAATTCCATTGCCATTTCCGAAATTTTGCTTTTCAAAAGCCGAATTCAACAAAAGTAGAAACTTCATAAGAACCTTTTTTATGCAACAGAAGTTGTGAAATAGAAGTGGTCCATCAATTTCTTTATCGACAGCTGGTTAGCACCTTCTTAATGGTTAAACAGGTTTTTTGATCCAATACTTACGTTATTACTTAACAATTTAAAGACAACAAAAAATCGAATTCAATAAAATTGCTACCAGGTACAGACAATGAATTGGTCCACACGATCGGTAGCAGATACCGATCTCCATCGATAGCCTTATGAGCCAGAGTCTCGTGTGTCTCTTATATTTGCCATTTGCCATTTACTATTTGCCAACTCCTACCAACTTTCGTTGTGCCTTTCATAAACATTTGTTTGCATTCAAAGAAAAGATATCAGTAACGAATCGGGGGCAGGAAATCCAGTTTGGTCAAAATCAGTTACAGACTAATTTCACATAAAAGGCGTTGCCTGCCTCACTGCCAACATCATTCAGCTTTCTTCCACTGATCACGCTTACTCAGCAAACTCAAACATTCCCGAAATGGCATTCAAAGTAAGGACTCAGAAAAATCTAATCTTTCGGCCAATTGCACGAATTCCACTTTTTCAGATCATCCTCGCCCTTTCCGTCGTCGCTGTGGCCAGCGCTGGACTTCTGCCCGTCCAACAGCAGTACCACGCAGCCCCACAGGCCATCACTGTAGCTCAGCCGGTGTATGCCAAGGCCGTCGAGTCGTATGACCCTCATCCAAAGTACCAGTTCGCCTATGCTGTCAACGATGAGCACACAGGAGATGTCAAGAACCAAGTCGAGTCCCGGGATGGAGACCTTGTTCAGGGCGAATACTCCTTGATCGACTCGGATGGCTACAAGAGGACAGTCCAGTACACCGCCGACCACGAGCACGGATTCAACGCCGTTGTCCACCGTGAGCCACTCGGATACGCCGTCAAAGCCGCTGTTCCAGTAGTCAAGGCAGCTCCAGTCGCTTATGCTGCACCTGCCTACGTGAAGTCTGCTCCAGTGGCCTACGCTGCCGCTCCTGCCTACGCTGCCGCTCCTGCCTACGCTGCCGCTCCTGCCTACGTGAAGTCTGCTCCAGTGGCCTACGCTGCTGCTCCCGCTTATGTAAAGTCTGCTCCAGTTGCTGCCTACGCCGCTCCTGCTCTTTTCAAATCAGAGCCTCTGGCCTACGCCGCCGCACCAGCTCAAGCTGCCTACGTCAGCCAGTCGATCGTTAAGCCTAGTCCAAGTTACTATTAAGGAGTGAGAGGACGAGTTTAACAATTTCTGTTTTGAATGTTGTTTTCCAAATAAATGTTTTTTTACGATTTAATTTCATCATTTCCTTTACTTCAAGCAATTTAAGAAAAAAAATGTTTCATATCAAATCTTTTAAAACTATAAACTAGCGGCAACTAGAATTGCCAACTGTGATAAATTCGCTAAGAGTGAAATAAGGAACCTTTTCACAATTCTATTGAAAAGTTTTTGGTGAACAATGAGTGGACTCAACAACATATCCCTCAGAGAAAGGGCACTTCCTTTTCAAAAGAACGCATCTTGAACTATACTTTTCTGTCCCAATGTGAACCTGTGAAAATGCTCCATTCTCTGTAAAGAAACACTCATTGCTAAGTTGACCGGAATAAAAGTTTAAGCAAGTAATTACAAAATATTTTCAAATCCTGTCGAAGCTCGTTTCCCCTACCACTTGGGCCAACAAATGACACTTTCATGTAAATTTCATTGCAATTCACAACAACCCGGATCACGCAACTGACAAACACAATGTGTACTTCAACAGCAAGCAATAAACTCGAAAAAAGCAAAAAATTAAAAATTATTGTAAATTGCCCGTTTAATGTGAACATTTCCACCGAATTGCGTGCACGGTGGAGACACATACAACAGGCCAATTGGCCAAAAAGCCATAAACAACAGCCGACCAGAAGCGTTGTCAACTGTGTTTAAGTATCGTTTTACGACGCATTACGTCCATCTTGGCAGTCTAATAACTTATGGAGCATAAATCAACGACCCAAAACAAATTTACCAACTCCAAGTTTGCCGGCATGTCAAGGACACCTTCTGCGAGCTGCGGCTTCCGCCGCATTCTAGAAATTAACAAATGCCGCATCACTCAGGGGAAATCCTGACATATTCACAGCGAATCCCCAGGATTAGCAGGGATAATAATTATTAGAATTACTTTTTACACTCATCCCAACAATGGACGCGGTGGACGCTGTTCCTTTTCATTCCTTTTTTTTCGGTTTTACATCCAAAAATTCTCCTGACGAGCGATCAATCTTAAATTTTCACCGCTTATGTCGGGCGTAATAGAAGCTGACACGTCCTCTCTGGCACTTTCCCGCTGAGCCGCCTTGATGCCGGCCGCCTGGGGACCGGGGGACGCATAAGTGAGGCGGATTGGAATATCAAAAGTTGTTGACATCTATACCATGCCAAATTGTCCCACACCGTGGTGTTCCTTTCAGGTTTTTGTGTGTTGTTCGTTGCTTAGATATTCACTCATCCACTGAGAGAGAGGGCAGCAAAGTATCCCTAAAATTTGTCGCAATGCTGGTCCTGGGAGAGTTGGTGAAACTGGGATAAAAGTAGGCAGGTCCTCGTGAATGGGCACCATCGTATACGTGAACACCTCATCCATCTTTCTGTCTGTCAAGTTTAGCGGAAGACGAGACCCTTTTCCCATTGTTGCTGTCCGTCCGTTGTAGGCCGCTGTAAGTGGGTACTAACGTGCAGCGTTTTACATGAAATGTGTCACGGGACTGGGTGTATGTGTGTGATACGGGTTTGCACAGCACAGATGTCGATTGTTGACGAAGGTTTCCTGTGTGACGTATTTGATGAAACGTCAACTTGAGCGCGTTTGCCTTGAGGATCTCATTGGGGAGTCTTCAATCCTTGGTGCACCTATTGGAGCCCAAGATATTGATGGAATAAAGTTCTTAAAGTATCACGAAAGCATTTCAGCGTCGGAAGTGCAGAGTTTTTCGTCATTTGTCGGATGATTGGATTTTCGATGATTGGATGAACAATGGAGACGTTCTTGTCGCGTTGGAAGCCGGCAGCAAATAGTTTTTATTGTTTTATTTCTCATAACGAAACAAAGAATAAAGCCGTCAAGTTATTAAAAAAAACAATTCAACAGAGATTTATTTTCAAAAGCATACATTCCACATTTGTACGCCACTTTATGTGACTCACTTCTTAATAGTAACTTGGAGTAGGCTTAACGATCGACTGGCTGACGTAGGCAGCTTGAGCTGGTGCGGCGGCGTAGGCCAGAGGCGCTGATTTGAAAAGAGCAGGAGCAGCGTAGGCAGCAACTGGAGCAGACTTTACATAAGCGGGAGCAGCAGCATAGGCAGGAGCGGCAGCGTAGGCCACTGGAGCAGACTTCACGTAGGCAGGTGCAGCATAAGCGACTGGAGCTGCCTTGACTACTGGAACAGCGGCTTTGACGGCGTATCCGAGTGGCTCACGGTGGACAACGGCGTTGAATCCGTGCTCGTGGTCGGCTGTGTATTGGACTGTCCTCTTGTAGCCATCCGAGTCGATCAAGGAGTATTCGCCCTGAACAAGGTCTCCATCCCGGGACTCGACTTGGTTCTTGACATCTCCTGTGTGCTCGTCGTTGACTGCATAGGCGAACTGGTACTTTGGATGAGGGTCATACGACTCGACGGCCTTGGCATACACCGGCTGAGCTACAGTGATGGCCTGTGGGGCTGCGTGGTACTGCTGTTGGACGGGCAGAAGTCCAGCGCTGGCCACAGCGACGACGGAAAGGGCGAGGATGATCTGAAAAAAGTGTAACTCGTGTTATTGGCCGAAAGATGAGATTTTTCTGAGTCCTTACTTTGAATGCCATTTCGGGAATGTTTGAGTTTGCTGAGTAAGCGCGATCCGTGGAAGAAAGCTGAATGATGTTGGCAGTGAGGCAGGCAACGCCTTTTATGTGAAATTAGTCTGCAACTGATTTTGACCAAACTGGATTTCCTGCCCCCGATTCGTTACTGATATCTTTTCTTTGAATGCAAACAAATGTTTATGAAAGGCACAACGAAAGTTGGTAGGAATTGGTAAATAGTAAATGGCAAATGGCAAATATGAGAGACACACGAGACTCTGGCTCATAAGGCTATCGATGGAGATCGGTATCTGCTTCCGATCGTGTGGGTCGATTCAATATCTGTGTTTGTCAATGCTTAATGAGTTTTGAGTATCTCACTTACGTGTGCACTTGATAGTTGTAATTGATTGATATGGGCTAATTACCTTACTTAAAATACGTAGTGAAAACTCCTTATGTAACCAACTTGCAATCATTCAATGTCTGCACTGAGCAATGCGCAAAAAAACGCATAGTTTTACAAAAATAAGTTATTAGCATACTTAAAATTGATGTCAGTGTTGTCCTAGAACTCCAAAATATTCCTGGATATGCTGTAGTACAAACTTGGAAAGATGTAGTTGATATAAAACACTTCTCCATAGTCAATAAATTGGATATTTTTCATGTTCATCAGATGTTTTGTACTACGTACAGAAATGTTTAACTTAGAAAGGTATTCTCAATTTATTTGCTTTATGCACTAATTCGAAGTGAGCGAAGCTATTGCGATAAGTTGTGATTGAAACTGGCGGAAATGGAGCTAAATGCCTTAGAGCGAAACATTCAACACAAAACATAACCAAACTATACAGCATTCTTCAAGAGGAGTAAAACAGCGCTGCTATTTAAAGAGATAAAAAATTAATCACACCATTAACCTGAGTGCAGCAGAAAAAAAAAACAAATTAATTATTTTTAAAGACGTGACGGGGTTATCGTATGTACAAGAGGAGGCATTCTAATCATGCTTTACAATTAACAATTTTTCTTCTTCTGAGTTGGTTGACTTTAACAAGCTTTCTTGATATTTGTAATAGAAACATCTTTGCAAAAGAAATAAATTGCCGTTTTTTTTTTTTATACACCTCAACATATTAAAAAAAAATAAATCAAGTTCTTCAGAAAATGGCTCGGGAAACACCAGCCCCTCAAGTTAGTCGTGCACATGTCGAATTTCAAAAACTTTTTGAAGTCCGATTTTTTATTCAAATATTTGGGTTTTGGACGTCACTGTTGCTAAAACTTGTAGCAAACTTGACACTCGGTAGGAAGAAATTAAAAACCAATTTTAAATGGCCCTCCTGATTTGCTACTTTATTAAGGGTAGATAACATAGTTAACTAATCAATCAGAAGCTACTAATTCCTGAAGTTCAAAGACTTTCTGGAGAATAGCGAAAAAAAGAGATGTATAAATTAAAACATTCTTAGAAGACACAGCAATGATAAAATAACTAACGAAAGATCTAAAAAAAATATAAGAAAACAAATGGTTTTTGCAAACAAGGACACAGACGTATGCACATTATTCGGCTTTGGTGTATTTTTTGGTTTGAAAGCAAGCGTATGGGCATTTTCTTGCCGAACGTTCAGAACCTAAGGCTTAAGTTCAAGGAGGAGTCAATTTTGTAACATCTACCTATGTATCTGATCTATCCTCCTTCAGTAACAGTATCAATGTGATTAAACCAAATCCTCAAAAAACACAAGCTATTTGGTTAATTAGACGTAAAAAAAGAGTGTTGTTCACCCAATAATTCTAGGCTACAGTTATGTTCTGTGGAGGAACTAAATTGTAAGGCCCACATATCTGCCGTAATTGACAAAGTAAACAAATTAACAAAAGTATTGTACCCACTGATTTATAGGAACTCCAAATTAAGTTTTGAAAACAAAATATTTATCCACAAATCAATTTTTAAGACTATTAGAACACCTGTGTGGAGCGATTGCGCTGAAACTGAAACAAAGATGCAAAAATAAGCTTAAAAAAATGATGCTGAATTTGCCTTGACATTTTTCCACTTGCAGTCTTTACGCAAAAGCCAATGTCAACTTAATCAATTTTCTCATTTGCAGATCAAAAATATGTTTCTATAATAATTGTTGTGTATCTCAAAACGAATTTATAATTCAACTTTCATGCAATTAAAATTGAAAAGTAAATTTTTGACCTAAAGCGAATGCAATGTTAGGTTAAGAATCACATAAGAGTTTTGTTACTAGTTCTCCTTGGACTAGTTTACTCATATAATCTTAATAGCCACTCGTTGTATACAATTGTATCATAGCTGTAAATGTCCTAATTCTCTAAAATAAGACTTGATGAAGATAAAGATAATGAAAAGAATGTTTCCAGTACTTGAAATAAGTAAATAATCAGCCTTATTCTACTATTCACGTGAATCGCGATCCGATTCACCTATCGGATGCGCATTCACGCCGCTTTGCTATTCTGCTATCCGTCGGATGAACTGCATTATCCCGAATCAATCTGACATTCACGCAAACAGCTGTTCCCTATGCTTATGAAATTTTTAGCAATTTTAATTCAAATTATTAAAGTTATTCAAATTATTTTAGTTGTTTGAGTGGTTATTTTGAATTTAAAATTCAGTATTAATAAATGTGAATAACATTGAACTTTTCTCTCCGCTTTTTTACACGAGAAAAAGCAGTTCCTCATACGGGGAAGTTCAGGCACATAAAACGATTAAAAAGATTTGGCTGTGTGCAAAACTGTAGAACGAGTTGTAGGCGGTGATGGAGTAAATAAAACGCGATCGTTATATCTTACAAATTGTGCTTATTATAAATTGTAAACGAATTGCAAACAAATGCAAGGAAACGAAGCAAGAAATTCACAGATCCGCAACAATTTAGCTGAATTGTATGGGATTTGTAAGTTCACGTGAATAGCAGAATACCGACCGTGACCATTTTACAGACAGCACTGATACTCCCGCCGTCAATCTGCATTCGGTTCGAATAAATAGCAGAATAGAAAATAGCGAAAATTCGTGAAATATTCCCCCGATGAGTAGCAGAATAGGTCTGAATAATAATAAATGTAAAATCTATGCGATCAAAGTTGTGCAGAAGTTGCCACTGCAAAAATACAGGTTAGTTTTTTTAGACGCAAGCGTTGAAATCAACAGACAAATGCTTTCCAATAGTACTAGAAAACCAAGCTCAAGAAACAGACCTTTATGGCCTTCTGTTCTAAAAGGCTAGCTGTCTAATTTAGTTGTAAACTCCCGAATCCTTTACAAAAGTCAAGAGAACAAAACACAATTGAAAACACCGCATAAACTATAAACCTGTCAATCAAGACAAACACTTTTAATGTTTACATTATGTATATTTACGTATTATTTCTTCACAAAGTGTTTGTTTGAAAGATATGAAAATGTTTAAATTTAATTTCACTTAATGCAATATCTATTCTTGTATACATACACTTACAATTCATAATATTTCATTCTTTTTTTACACGAAACAAAAATACAACTAAACACTTATAAACTGATATCCGGTAAAAGATAAGATGTGGTTTCAATTGCACTTGAATCTGTTCATGATTCAACTCATCGCCAACTTAACAGTGGTAAGTATACAAATAACAATTATTTAATTTTTTTTCTTTTTGTTTTTGCTTTGCCAAAAATTTACAATACCATAGCATGTGGCTTATAAATCTACAATGATATCGCAAAGCATATTTTGATTAAGATTCTTAGAACTACGCCCTCGGCCGTTTAGCGTAACGCAACGCAACGCAACTCATACACTACTATTTACAAGCGTCGTTCATTGCGTTGAACGTGAACTTCTCCTTTTGAACTATTCTCCTAGAAAAACGGTATTTATAGCTTATGCTCAGAGTAATCGACTTAAGGACCTACAGGGGGACGAGTAACCGGTAAATTAAAAAAAAAAAACATTCTGTCGCAGCGTGCTTTCTGTGTTTATCTAATTAACTAACTCAACTGGTAGTATTCGGGAGCGAAGTCGTTCGCCAGGTTGCTGAGGAAATTAAAGTCCGACGAGCTGTTCGAGTTCTCCAGTCCGGTGAGATTTGAATTCGCGACGGTCGAGGCGGCGGCCATCGGAAACGGCTGTGCCGTGCCGTTGACGAAGCTTCCGTTGGGGTGCAGGTGCATTTGCTGCTGCTGTGCGGGCAGTTGCTGCTGCTGCTGGTTGTGGGCTTGGATTTGGTGTGGATGGTGTGGAGTGTGTGGATGCTGCTCGTAGTAGCCGGGGTAGTTGTAGGCGTCGCAGTTGTCGACGATGTTTGTCGCCTGTGGACCGGTGGGCATGTAGCTTGTCGCGTCGCCGGTGTGGTGAAAGTCTGGGTGCTGTGGCTGGTGGTGTGGGTGGTGGTGGAATGAGTTCTCGTAGTAGCCGGTTTGAGTCTTCGGGTCGTGGTAGTAGTTTCCGCTCGAGTTCATAGATGCCGCCGCGTCGTAGTCGTTGTGGTTGTAACCGTAGCTGTGATTCGGGTACGGGTTGGTGACGCAGCTCGGGTCTTGTCCGTGGTTGTAGTAGTTTGGATTTTGCTGTGGATGGTAAGTGGAATGTGGCGGCGGCGGTTTGCTTTGAAATTCGTGGATTTTCAGCGCACTCATTTCCGGTGATTTGATGAGGTTTGAGTGCTGCTGCTGGTGGACGAAGTCTTGGACGACGCCGACGGCGCCGTTGTGCGCTTGAGTGCTCTGCAGCAGCTTCTGTTGCTGGTGGTGCGGCGTGAACTCGATATCGTACTTGCCGTAGTAGTCTTGGTGCTGCTGCTGCGGCGCTGAGGCCACTGTTTGCGGTGTCGACGGCTGCTTCTGCTGGCCGTAGTAGCCGGGAAAGTAGCTCGCGTCGTGAATTGCATTATTTACCGAGTTCGAGTTGTTCGCCTGGTAGCGGCCTTTCGTTTTGGTGGTGGTGTGGGAAGTCGAACCTGGCACTTGAGTGGGCACAGCAATCGGCGGCGGCTGTGGTCCTTGGTGGGAGACCCCACCGCTGCTGGCGTCCGAGTCTCGGCGGTACATTTCATAGCTACTGAACGGCGAGTGTTTCGTCGATGTGGAGACGGCCTCTTTCTTCACAATCTGTGGAGAGGGGAAGTGATGCAATTCGAGTGGTCGACTGAGTGAGGGGGCTGCACATACCTGATCACTGTCTTTTTTCTTGACCTTCACCGGGCTGTCCTCGTCATCGTCTAAACTAACACTAGACGCCACACTGGAGTCGGCACTGATCACATTCGACGCTGAAACCGCATTGCTGCCCAGGTTGTTGTTGTTCGATGAGACTCCTGACTCCAGTGTTGAATTCGGAGTCACTGTAAACGAAAGGAAAGGAAGGGATGCATGAGCAAAAAGCATTCATGTCCTGCAACGGATACTCACAGCTCCCTGTACTCTGATTATTGTTCGTTGCACTTGGTGTGTTGTTGTTGTGCCCCCTCGAGTTCGACGTTGAGTCGGGAATATCGTCTGATGGCAGCTCACAGCCTTGACAGGACTTCTTTGAGTTCGAATCTGCAACGGCGAAGAGAGGGAGACAGAGAGAAAGAAAAAACAGATAACCCTTCGTTAGATTCGAGAGCGTCGTGACAGTGATTGATGAGAAACTATCGGTCGCTACAGATACAACTAAATCTTTTTGTGCATTTAAAACCTTCGAATGTTTGTGTGTGTCTGTGTGTACATTTTTTCGCTTTTTTTTTTTTGTTTTTGTTTTTGATAAGCACAATCCAACTTACTACTATCTGACTGATTGTCATCATCACCTTTTAAGCTGTCTTTGTTGTCCTCGTCATCGGTCTTCGAGAGTGTTTGACGCTTGTGTTTCATGCGACGATTTTGAAACCACACTTTAACCTGGTGGATTTGAGGAGAGAAGAACAAAGGAAATTTCTTATGCAAGCTCCACATTTGTTTCGTATTTCGATTTTCACTCACCTGTCTCTCGGTTAAGTCCAAACTGGCTGCAATCTCGATTCGTCGGGGGCGGCATAAATATTTATTGAAATGGAATTCCTTTTCCAGCTCCAGCAGCTGAGTGTTTGTGTATGCGGTACGCAACCGTCGGGGCAGACCATTTTCTGGAACGAATTCAGCTGTAATTGAAAATTCTTGTCTTCATTTGTTTTTATAATTTCGTTTGACGTGGCATTCTGTTATAGCTGGCTTTTGAAAAATTTCTTTTCTTTTTTTTTTTTGCGGTGCAACTGAGAATTCTGAGGAGGTTCATCGAACAAGGACGACAAATCACACAAAAACTGTATTTTATTTTTGTAGTAAAGCTGTTTCAAGAAGGCAGAGTACGTGGGAACAATTTGGAGGCGTAGTGTTGCAAGGGTCGAAGAAGAACTGAACTTCCATTGACGTAGACCTCATGCCTCGATAAATTTTCTTATTTCAACTACAAAATTTACAAATCCTAACGAGATTTATTTCGCATTAGATCACACGGCTTACAAAAAGGGATTTCTTTTAGAAAATGTTCGAAAATAAGTCAATCAAATAGTTTAGACCTTAAGGTCTATGTTAATATTAGTTCAAATGGTGGCGTAGGAGCCAGGAGCCGGGAGCACCAGAGCCTTTTTGCTTGGTATAATTTTAACGCATGGATAAGGAATCTACTGTTTATTGCGGGCTCCAAATAGCGAAGTACGAAAGCTTTCTATGACAAAACGAGAAGGAGGATCTAAGATTAAGTCTTTCCTAGAGAAAAGGCAGTGAAAATTGTTTTTGGTGACTTTAACCAGACAAGTTTAGAATATGGTTGCGCGCCCAGACAGTCGACACACTAACCATCAAGTCACGGCGTCCAACATATAAGTTAACACGTTGAATGCCATAGTGGTCACCGGTGTCCGGCACTAAGTGTGTTCGTAAATGGCGTGGCATTCAATGTGTTAATACGAAAACGATGTCGAAAAAATAAATTTGTGAGGATACAAATCTTGAAAGTGAACTAACGACAAATGGTATGAAAAATAAAAAAAAAACTCTATTCGGAACAATAAAAGAGGAGACACTTTTTTTTTTTTTAAATTCGACATGAGTTTGCAATTCAATTACATTTGTAATTTGATAAAGCTCTATTTTTCTTCGTTTGCAGGCCATTTTGAGCCTGGCGATTTCCTTTGAAACTTCTGATACGGTAGTCCTTCGATAATGTGAATTAAAATAAAATGTGATTCGGTAGAACCTAACACTAACACCTTTATAATGTGAAATCCCGAGTAGTGATCTCCATAATGTGAACTCCCGAAAACAACTGACAGGATGATAATTTGATTCCACTTCTCCACGGAAAAACACTACGCGAACTCAGCTTCAAGTAAAGTTGCAAGAAATTAATAGTCTTCTTGGAATTATAGATACCGAACTATAAGAATTACAAGACTGGGTAATCGTAGAAGGCATTGATGAACCTGAGCAAATTGAAAACACTTCGAGGAAGTCACTCCAGTTGTTCCCAATGTAGCTAGCTCGCAAGCGTTGCTGTGTATAAATACGCTACTTGAATACTCCAATCAAAGTCAATTGTACGTAGAAAGGCAGTTAAGAGCAGAAGCAATAGAAAGATAAAGTGAAGCTATTAGGTTGTCAAATATCTCCCTTCCGCCTTTTTGTCTTTTGAATTTTCCGGCTATGTACAAAGCGCTACAGAGCTCGTATCCAAACTAATGCATGCATGCATAGCGTCGTTTTGTAGGTTATATCAAGACCTTTCAAATGTTGTATTGCCAGATACGAGCTCTGTAGCGGTTTGTACATAGCCGGAAAATTCAAAAGACAAAAAGGCGGAAGGGAGATATTTGACAACCTAATATTTACCAGTCCGGTAGTGTTGGGAGTGGCGGCGAAACGCGGATCACAGAAACCACTGATTGGTACATAGTGTACTATAATCACATAATATAGTACTAGTCCATAATAACAAAATATTTTACCAAAAAGTTAAAATACCAATATCTGATGCTGATATTGTCAGGTGCCGTGGCTTAGTCGGACTGGTAAGCGAAAGTACCCGGGTTCGAGTCCAGCTTGGGGAAAAGAACACCACAAACATTTTTCAATGGCCCACCTTCAGCGAATGACTGACAATCCTCCTGTAGTTACTTCCGTCACGGAAAGCTTTCGCAATTCGCTGTTCGGATCTGCCAATAAACTGTAGGTCCCCTTTACATTTTCGATCACGTGTTCCACTAAAGAGTTTGCGGGGGCAATACAATCAGATGTGTTTCCAGGCAAGTCGGCCCCCTGCCGCTATCACTAATTCGTCAGGAGGTATACCCCAGCGTAACCAAAAAAGCTTTTGAACTTGGTCCAACCATCTCATTATGGGTCTGCCTCCCTCACGGGATCGCATTCACGGTGTGCCCCGTCTATGACGATATGCCGATTTTTTCATTTTTTGAAGCTAACGAAATTATTGAATTGAATGGATTTTTGATTTTTTTTTCTTTCCACTTTAATGGACACAGTAAAAAAAATCAATTGTTTTTTTTTTAATTTTATTCTCCGATGACGTCAGTTAAACTTCAAGTGTCTCTTATTCAAATTAAGAAATATCAAATCAAATTTGAAGTTTTATAATGCAAAAAGCCTGTACATGGTAGTAGTACACTAAGAAAGAAAACACAAAACAAAACGAAAGATATTGGTATTGCCTTCAACAAACATATATTGACATTTGTTCCCTTACACCACGAATAAGTATTAAAACTTTGCTTTAAAAAATAATTTTGTGATGATTTTTAATGGATTTGAAAATCGTTTCTAACGGCTTGAGAAGTACCGAAAAAAGTTAAAGTAATGTCAATTCCTCTAAAACCCGGAAATGCCTTGTTTTAAATAGTTCCCATTTATAGAGGGACTACTATAGTTCGAAACGTTTTTTAAAATTTTAATCATTCAGATTAAACATATTCACATACATTTTTAAACCTTTAAGCAACTGTCTGCCACAAAGCTGTGAACCTTAAATAATGTGAGGAAATACTACCAGCCGAAGAATGATTCATTACTAATCAATATTTGCATGCTTTTAAGCAAAACACCGTAAAACGCTAACATAAAGGACAATTTTAGCCAGGATTAGTAATTCTCGCATCCCCTGAAATCATTCAAGTTTCTAAAAAACAATAAAAAACTTAGAAGACTGCCTTCCTCACTTTTAATTGCCATTGATAAGGCTTAAATGTCTAGAATTTTTGTAAAGTAAGTAGCAGCAATAATTTAGAGCGAGTAACAGAGAAAAATAAATTGTACAGTTTGGTGACACGGGACAGATGTTTTAGATAACAGTTGCAATTTAAAGCCGTTGTTTAAATTGGCTCCGTAAAGTAATGCAAGCATTATTGTAGTGATTATAATACTCGCAAAAACATTTAATTATAAAAGGTTTTTAAATTTCTTCCCGAAGTTTATGTTTAGACCAAGCTTAAGACTTTCCTTTCTTATACGCACTTATTTCATCACATCCAAGTGGGACCTTAAGAACCTCTAAGGAGGGTCTTTCAGAAGGCTCATTTTCTGAAAGTTTGAGTGAAATGTTAGTGTAAGACTATTCAAAAGAGATACATTATAATTGAGTACTGACCAAGAACTGAATAGGTTTAAATTGGCAGCTCAAAATCAATTGAAGCAGAATAGTAGGTTCTCGACTATTCCTGTTTGGTGTATACTAGCTATTTATAGCTTTCTCATCGATGCATAAAACTGAATAAACTCACAAAAGTATTTGTTTAAAAATGTGTTTTCTATTTTAATTCAATGAGATTTCGAGAGTCCGAAGAAATTTTGCGTGCATTAGAGTTAAAATACTTCTTTTTTATTTTTTGAAATTTGAAAATGTGAAAAAAAAACTAGCAACCTTTTTTTTCCGAGTTGCCAGAGAGCCAAAAAATGCTCATTGTTTGCAAAAGAGTTTAGTTAGATAGCAGGTGCACATTTAGAAGCTCGAAGTGCATGATTTACCGACGGCTATTGCGAACCAGAAAAAACAAGGAGGAAAACTTGTTTATTGTTATTATTATTTATTAGAGATATTTGTTATTTTACAAAAATAGATTTTTACAAAACTGCGAAGACCTTTGGCTTGTCTGCAGGAATTTAGTTGAATTGGTGCAACTCATAAAAATGTAAAGGCGAAAGATCTTCGAACTCCGAATCAAGCTCACCCGGCCATTTGTAACAAAATCAGCAGCAAATTTCGGCCATACTTTTTCACTTATGGTGAATGTTTCTTCTTCTTTGAAAATAATGAAAAAAAAAACATATCCACACATTTTGCGTGTCGGTAATTTTTCACAATCACAAGCAACAAAATCATGTGGCTACCGAACATCGTTTACGGTGATTATTCAAATTCTCAACTGAAAATAAACCGCCTAACGATGAAAAATGTTTCATACCTTTCAGCACCCGCAACAATGCTGTGTACCTTACTGAGCAGCAAGAGTCTTAATTTCTTTTCTTTACTTTCCAACAAGAAGACACTCACGTTAACCGATCTCTGTTGATCTGCCGGTCCAGAAGCTCTTTCACGAATTGGTTAACAAAACGTAAGTAATTCAGAGTAATTCAAACTGTTCAAAGGGATTTAAAAAATTCCCGCCACCACAGTACCTGCCGAAAGGATCATTAATAACGATCTTTAAAATCTCTTGGCGAACGCTCTGAGACTGAGACTGAGTGATTGTTGGTTAGTTGACTGACTGGACTGAACTGGAGAGGCCGATAGTTTCATTTCATTGATTAATCACACAATGATATTGAAAATTCAGAGCTCTGGAGCTGGAAAAAAAAAAGAAGAGCTTATAGCAAAGCAGCAGCAACAGAAACAGGAACAACAGCAGCAAGTTTCTTTGGAAACAACAGCCGTCCGGTTTTTGTGGTGGTGGTGATGGCTTGGCATCATTTTTCATTGCGAGATCATTTTGGTTTCTTCTTTTTTTTCTTCTTTTGGGTTTTTTTTTGAAGAACGACGACGATGTGCTTCTTTGAACTCCCCTTGGCGTGGTCGGGTGGCTATTTACAAAGAGACAAACAATTGGGGTTCCATGTGCCGGCAGACATGTCGGTGTAGAACGCGTGTCGCACTCATCTCTTGGTCTGGTCTACTGGATTTTTATCCAGCTTTGAACTGAGAGCGGTTCCTGGGTGCACTTGGCATTATTCAGCGGGCTTAACCGCAGTCAGGGGACTTTTCATTTCGAGCTCAGTAGAATGGCTGTCAAGCTGCGGTTCAGAACTAGGTCGGTTGATTTATTAGTTGCGGTGCAGTCTGGAATCTGCACAATGAAACGTGACAGAAGTTCAATTTTCTTCAAAAAAAAAAAAAGTTGGCAGTGGTTTTTGAGTACGACGAGCATCAAAAGATGACTAAGAGAGAGGATTGAAGATTTTGTTGAGAACAACAGACCACAACTGTCGTTTCCTTTATTTGCTTTTGAGAGCGAACAGGTATTGCTACTAATTTCGACAGTTCAGCTTTAAATTTGGACCAGTTTTTAGCTATAAACGCTCAAAAGCTGCAGGGCTCCGTTACCAGTACCAGGAATGTGACAAACCAGAACATATGCTCACCACTCAACAACATCTCTGTCGCAATAACTTTTCCCCCTGTCATCCGTTCAATGATGCAAATGATGAATTCTCTAAAAGTTATCGAGCCACATCCGCAATCAGATATTCTCGCAATCAGAATTCAACTCTGACTTCCGTCAGAGGGAGCTCCCGAACGGATGACACACGACTGGATCTCGTGTGGAAAATTTGCACTTTCAAAGTGCCCAAGCATGCAAAGTCTCACCCAAGAGACAGAGAGCAAGAGTGAAGCAGGAACTCCAGGATCCGTAGTCAGATAAATGTTTTCAATATTCCGGCCGAAACTGTCTAAACGTGTGTGCGGAACTTCTAAGCCGAAGAGAATTTCCCTTCCGAGGAAGTTATCTTTATCTCTCTCTCTCTCTTGACTTCCTTTCACTCCTGCAAATGCTTGAAATTTCGTAAAATCCACCCACTGCCACCCCTTCCGAATTCCATTGGCAGTTGCACCCAAGTTATTGACTCTGTCATCGACAGTCGCTACGAGGAGATAAAATATCATAAATCTTGCACTGCAGTAGCCTGTCGTGGTGCTGCTGCTGCAACAGCAGGAGCTTTGCTCGTGCTGCTCTCCTCGTCAGAAGTGGAATTTATGAATTTCCATTGCAGGTAAATCACAGGTAACCGGGTGTGACTAGAAGATATGCTTGGGTGCGCCTGTCGAGTGGGGTTGATCCTTTTCCTTTTTCCCAGCACTCTAGTTGGACTGGCTGGGTGGGCGATGGTGGGTAGGCGCGCTTATCTCGTTGGTTCGGTTCGGTAACTGGCACAGAGCCCCAGAATGGTGACATAAGAACAACGGACAAGAACAAGAACAGAGCAAAGGATAGAGAACGAGAGAGGGAGAGAAAGAGAAGAGGGATTTCCTGTTTTGTGTGTGCGATGGCAGGATAACACGCAGCATCCTTTTTAAATGAGACATCCGTCTGAGTGTCTGAATGGCTGAGAGGAGAACGAACCCTTTCGATTCGTGTGTTCGTCGGACGGATGGACGGATGGATGGCTATAGGTGTGAAGGGAATTCCCAGTGGAGAGTATCTGTATCTGGTGTGAAAACATGAAATTGTTTTACTTTAACACTCCGCAACTAGCTAGCTACCGTGTGACAGTGTCGAGCTGGTTGATTGATTGATTAGAATTTCGTTAATTACTTTATTCTTAAAGTAACAACTGTATCTTCTATAGCTCTCATCTCTCATCGTACTTTTCTCGGAAAAAAAGTTTTTTTTTGTTTCTTTCGAAAAAAAAAACTGTTTTGGCTGGATACGCATGGCGTTAGGAGAGGTATGTGAAAAGTGTGTTTTGTTTCCCTGGAGGACGTTAGCGGGAGACAGTTGCGTTAAGTAATTTTTGTTAAAGGAATTTGAAGAGCCAAGCAGTGACAGGGGTTAATCCTTAAAAATCTGACACACAATTAACTCGAATTCAGCCCTTTTTGGAATGCTTAAGAGAAACAACATTCTCAAAAAGGCATTCCTTTCTTTTTTATTAGTAGAAAAAAAAAACAAATGTTATGTTGTACAAGCCTGAAGTTTGCAATTTACAATCTTCGACTTGAAGTCAAAAAGATGTTTAAACAATAATTACAGCTGATTAAAATAAAAAAAAATAAAAATTCAATAAATGTGTGTAATAATTTTTCAACTGAAAGGTCTTAACTTCGACCATGAGCGTCACAAATTATTGTTTGAGAACGAGAATGAATCTAAGCAATGACTATGGTTTTAAAAGTCGTATTATGTGTTAATTAATTGCAAATGTTATGAACAGCGACAAAACAATATGCGGTAAACCTAAAAGCTGACGTTTGACTGAGTGATCTTCCTGTGTCAAGGTATTTTCAACATCGGCTTTAACTTCGAAGATCGGGGGTGTCTGTAAATGCCGCTCGATGTAATAAGTGATTAATAAGGCGGTTTTTGTTACAACAACTCGTATGAACTCATCCAGTGTCGTTGAATTTTCACACAGTGTTCTTATGTTCAATAAAAGACATTTAAACAAACTGCTTTAACCGATCTTCAGGGACGACAAAACCCTTCCACGTATTTTCTTTTAAATTGTAGATCGTCGATAATTTAAACCGTGCCAATATTGAATGCGTTTTCGATTCTAGGCATTATTCCATGTAAATATTCTGCCTAATACTTACCTTAAAAGTCTATGGGCATTAGGGTGAGTTGTGATGGATAAGCGCGCTTAAGTTAAACTGCTGAATTTCTCTAGTTTTTCTTCAAGTGTTGGAGACAAGTATAAGGAGTTTGAAATTTGTTTGATTTTTTTTAATGTAAGAAAATCTTCAAGTCAAGTAAAAAAATACAATCGTATGTAAATTATTTTTTATCGACTAAAAAACTAAACGTCATTCAAATCTCCTTCATGACCCGATTTAAGAATCACCCACACGATAAATTATTCATTCCAGGTTAACACAACGCACCAAAAGCATTTGTCAACCGATAGTGCAGTTCAACAAAACAATAAAAAAAATTATTGAATAAATGTCATCGAAAAAGAAAAGAAGGGAAAGTCTGTCGCTCACGACAATGACTCAAAAAAAATAGATATTCAAACAAAAAACATCGGGTTGAAAATCTAACAGAAAGCAAAGTCGCCCCGAATCGGAACGGTGGCATCCAAAGGAAAAAAGTGAAATCCAAAAACATTCCAACATGCGAGAACTGAAACTTCGAAGGACCTATTATACGAGGCGACATCATTAATCATTCGAATCAGGGGGAAAAAGTCAATTCCGCATGATGCTCAGCAGCAGCACATCACATTGAAGAGATTCTACAACAACCGAACACCAGAAAAAAAAGAGTATCTTCAATATTAACATTTCTTTCCTTATCCACATCCCTGTGCAACATTTGTGTAGGGATTTATTTTTTTTCCTTTCCTCCTCTTTTTGTCGTTCAACAGACACTGGCACTGATGCCATCAAAATCCTTTCGAAGCTTATGAAGATTTCAGTTTTTCCCGATTTAAATACGTGAAGTCATTCAAAGTCACAATTGTGGATACGTTTTGTTTGGTGGCAGAAATTCTAATGCAAAAGTGGCTAGACACAAAATGTGAACAGGGGTGAGGTGTTGCCGCTGCTGGTGGTGGGTTAATTGTGTAACAATAATGCGGACGCGAGTTCACCTGCTTGGAACTCATTACTCATGTGTGTTTGACGTTTCTAGACGAACTGTCACGAGCGTTCAAATGTCATTGGATTGGATTTGTTTGAATCAAACTGTGTTTTGTGCGGCAGCAGTCGCCCACTCTCTGTCAACAGGGATGATTTGTATTAAGGAGCATGGAAAACTTTGATTAATGGTCAGCGGCAGTTGTTTCTGTGTTCTTGAGTGCACCTACGTAACCCTCTGGCAGTGTTTTGATCCGTAATTTGTGTTTGACTTTAGTGTTTACATGCACATCGAAAATTTTCCTTCATTTGGATGACGCAATGATTTCTGGAGAACAAATAGTTTACGTGGCCCGGTGGAGTGGGAGTGAGACTACAGCCAGTAGAATTAAAGTAGGTGGTTACATAACAAGAATGTTGTTCAATGAGTCAGAGATATAAAGAAGTATAGAAACAGCTGAATGCATTAGATGTGCTTACTTTCTAGGCTGCAAATTATAACCAAAAATATTTACCTTCGATTCACATTAATAATAATTATTTACAAAATCTATTGAGTATTATAAGCACAGTTTTGTATTTCCCTGAGCCACTGGCCCCTAAGTTGCGGACCTGGTATCCTCGACTGCCCTTCAAGCGGCTGTGGCACCTTGAGACTTGTTCAAATATATCTTATCAACTCAAACTCAAAAAGAAATAATAAGATAAAATTTACAACAAAAAACTTACCAACAATTTTGAATTGTTATCATTTCACAAAAACAACTAGTTATATTGTGATCTGGGATTAGCGTGTAGTGTAGTGTTGGAGGTGGTGGCGAAGGCTCGATCACATAGACCACTGGTTGGTCCATACCGCCGTCACAAAGTTAAAAGAATTTGTATCATCCTGTTACCCCTGATTTCGACAAAAATTCTTGCCTGCAATAGCGAAACTTATTATTGGAGCCAATTTAAGGCTTCGTTCAGCAACGTAATGAAGTTGCTTCCCAACGTTTTATATCTGGTCCTTGCTAGGCCTGGACACGTGCATGGCACATGCTCCAGTGTTTCCCTAGCCGACGAGTCCCCGCAATTCCTGCAGGAATCCGTTGAGATCAAACCAAGCTTAATGGCATGATGCCCCAGTAAGCAATGA
Source organism: Syritta pipiens (assembly GCA_905187475.1). Lineage (NCBI taxonomy): Eukaryota > Metazoa > Arthropoda > Insecta > Diptera > Syrphidae > Syritta > Syritta pipiens. Next base: position 32,441,004 of record LR994572.1, on the reverse strand, counting down.
CCCGTATCAACCCCTACAGGGCTACAGTTTGCTCTGAATAGTTTCAAATTTTTTTCGGTCCTACTTCGGTTATATTCCGAGCAAAAGATCATGGTTACTCGACCGGCCTGGTTCCCGTCTTATGATCTAAGATTACAGTTTACAGCAGTTTCACACTGCTGTTTGGTCCACGATTAATATGACAGGCCTTCTAAGGCTTCAGCGACTGACATTTTAGCGCTAGTCTTATAAAACAATAGCCAAATACCAGATCAACTTTCTTTCAGAAATTATATCTCCCTGTCTTAAAATTCTGTAAGATAATGCACCAATCCAAAAGATAAGGTTCGTAAAGGTGTTTAAAGACCACAATTGTATATTTTTCTTTTTTAAAATGGTGGAAACTTGTGAAACATCATATTTTTTGATTTAAGATTTTAGCGAAATGATTAACGATCGATTAATTTTATTGAGATTTTACTGTAACGTCAAGGCACTCCTCGCATAAGTCGACTCTTTCCCAGGCACTGCCAACAAAATGTTTACATGCCAACTCACACCTCAACACCTCCAAATCCCTTTTACAAGACCCCCTGCTTAACTCACATACAAAACTCGCTTGTGCGATTTTCTTAAAGTGTCAATGGAATGATTGAGTACACTTTCAGCAGCTAATCACACCTAAAGTAATGAATCTAATTCCGCTACTAACTACCTTCTGAGCTGTGAATCTCCACCCCTCCTGTGACATCAAATGAGCATATACACTCAAGAAATGATCCCTAACTAATCCTCCTTCTGTTCCCATTCGCTCTCAGTTCTCTGGGCATTAAAAGGGTTAACAACGAACCGCCACACAAATCGAATAGATTAGTCGATGCTATCCCTTTAATTTTACGCATTTCCTGCAACAGAAACCGCACACGATAAATCCGTCTGAAGGGGTGAGCTTTTCCCTCTTTGCCACAAACAAAGCACTAACAAAAAACAACAGTTAATCCTTTCCTTTTAGCAGAGCAGAAAATGATGAAAGATGTTATGGATGAAAATAAATTTCCAACCACAGTGCAGCCTCAAATTGCTGAAACTCCACCATCCCTCATTTGCCACCCCCATCACACGCATTCCCGTGACACAACGAACGAGCCTGAGACCGAGACCATAAAAGTGGAAAGTGAAAAAGGTAAAACGAAAGTCTTCTTGTGAAAATGTTTAATATCTCTTCGAAAGATAAATTGAGGTCATTTCTTATGTTGCGGTACAAGGTGTGGTGACAGTGTTTTGACACTGTCCAGTAATTCTCGCACACCGCATGTCCTTAATGTAAGGAGTTGACCTTTTTTCCGAATGTTAACAGGCATTTCTACATATTTTTGGTCGAAAACAGACAACGGCAAGTGGGTGTCCTGCCAGCGGGACAAGTGGTCATTGGTCAGATGTCTCTTTATGAAGGTAATGTCCTTTTTTGCATTTGCTGCAAAATTTACACTCTTATCTAAAACATTTCGGTTTGCAAATAAATTATCTCTGGTGGTCGTCCTTGTTTTAGGTTCATTATTTCGTTTTATGTTTGGGTGTTGGTTTTTTCCACTTTTCCCTTTTTTGTGTGAGAACGAATTATTATCCTTTTAATTCGATAATAAAGACCTTGGTTACAGCGTGTGTAATAAATAATGTTCGGGCGTGTGTTGGGTGAGGTTAACAAGTGCCTTTTACAGCTTGTAAGCATAGAATTCTTTAAGTGAAAGGTTGCAGTTGGTATGAACTTAAATTAAAATAACAAAGTTTAAGTTTTAACAAGCAATAGTAAGAACCAAACTTCTGCGCTGGGCATAGGGGCTTTGTAGATTGAATCAAGTTGATTTGAAATCAGCCACGTTTCAGCATTCCGTGAATCAACGTCAGTAAAGTAATTTTTTTGTATGCACTGTGGTGAACACCTACACGTCGTGTGACGAGATTTGCATAAGCAAATCTTTGAGATCTGACGGAAACTTGGAAGGGCCTTGCTATTAAAACTTTTGAATCTAGTGAATGCTTTTACTTTTTAGACACATAAATAGCCTTTAACAGTTTTAATCTAGCCATTCTTTGAACTAATTGGAATCTGAGTTGCTTTTTGAAACTCTTTCCACAGCTTCGCTATAATTTGTGTCATTTCGTCGCCATTTATTGCACGGATACATGTTTTTTGTACATAAGGCGTTCCTTTTTAAATCTTTATTAAATACTAAAGAGTGGCTGCAAGAGCAAACGCACAAATGTCGCAATAGCTCAAAAACGCTCAGCGCTTTCCAAAATTCATTAAATTAAAGTCCCATAAAAAGCACGAGAGTAAGCGCTCACATAACTTTAAAAAAAATACAAAAGTCCAAAAAAAAGCAATAAACAAATAACAGTATCACAAAATTCCACTCTGTCATCTTGTCAAATTCCTCAACAACAAAAAAAAAGAAAACGCTTTAAGTTATAAAACTACTAAAAAACACTTCTGGTCGATTACGTCTCTAGGATGAAACCAGATTTTCCTGCAGGATAAACGCGGAATCACTTCCTCCCTCCCATAACTCTCCCACCGTATCCCCCAAAGCGAAAAATAAGAAAAACCTGTACCACCATCGAGAATTTTTATCTTAACGCAATAAAGCAAAATAAACGATTCATTTCCATTTACCACGGAATGGAGAGAATAAAGAGGAAGACGAGGAAAAAAAAAATTAAAAAAGTCTGGAAAAATGCGTCTCCAGTGCAGGAAGGGAGAGAGAAGGCCAACAGCCCAACGGTAGCATAAATTAATTACAGAAAAACCGAAAGTCACTTCCGGAATGTATACATTTCTTCTTCGTCTCTTTCATCTGTTTCCAACATTCAATCGTGGAAGTGCTTGATTTTTTTTTCTTCAAAGAAATTTTCTTCAGAACTTTTTTTTTTTTGCAATTCACAAAAAACCGTGGAAAATGCAACTGGAAAATGCGAAATTCTCATCAGAAACGAAAGGGGACAGCGCAAGGAGAAGAAAATTACTGGCTTATAACTGCACACCACACCAGTCAACGGAAATGACGGTATTAAGTTTTATACGAAAAAAAAAAAAAAAACTAGAAACTGAAGTGCAATTTGTTACACGGCATAGCCACGGACTACTACGGCTACGAAAGTCAATTTCACGGAATTGGTTTAATCAAAAATTATGATACGTTTACACGCATGAAGTCGATGCATTAATGTCATGTACGAGTGAATGGCTCGCTCATGGCATGTGATGGTATTTTACACCACCACCGCGGCCAAGATGGCGATTTCCACGACAACATCAGGTTCGTAACCTGATGCGTGTGCAATTTTCTTAAGCACTCCAGTCCGCTGCAGTAATCTTGTGTGGAAAACTCTCTAAAGGACACACAATTTTCTTGCATGTCGTGCTCTCATTTACTTACACCAGCGTCGACTGCGGCAATGGCGGCGGGCTCTCTGTAATTAAAATGCAAACATTTATCGCTTTCTTCCTCCATTTTGGTGATGGAAATCTCGTTCTTGAGATCCTTTATTAAAAAGTCGTTAGGCATCGCGTTGACGGAGGCGCAGAATGTTCTCAGAATCAATGGATCTTCAATTAAAAAGAAGAAAAACCAAAACGGAAAAGTTTCTTTCTCTTCGCTGCGGTGGTGGGTGGAGATATTTCAATCAAAATGGAAAATGCAGCGGGCCTGTCATGTGGATTTTTCTTCTCATTTTTGAGTTACGTCAATGTCCGCCAAGTCCCGCTCTATATAGGGGTGGCTGTGAAGCGAACAAATGGAGTACATAAGTGGATTGGCGGCTTAAGGCCATCAGGGATGCTTAGCTGTCAATCAAAAAATTGAAAAAAAGTTTTTTCTTTGCCTGTGTCGTCTGTCTGAAGTGGCAGTTAAACGAGGGTGACGTGGAATATAAAATGGAATTATTTTTGTTTAACATAAACATACTGATGAAAAATTATTTTTAACTTTATATCGATTCTTGAAATACATAATACTATGTGGGAGCGCTTTCCTCACTCACTCACTTTTTCTAACTGTGACAGGATTTGAAGAAATATATAAAAACATTTTGAAAGGAACAATGTTCTATACTATTCACTTTGAACAGGTGGAAGGGTGGTGTTTTAAGTCTTCCGCTTTTGAAAGGCCCTTCAAACTTCTACTACTTTTTCGGACGCTGTGAGCTTATTGCCAGAAGCAGTAAGAGCTTCAGCTCATAGAATACATTTTTCGATCGCTATCTTTCTCTTGTTTTGTTTTCACTTAAGTTTACCTCCCACTTTTCTTCCAAAGACTCATTTGAACGTAACCCACTCACACTGCTCTGTCTTCCTCCATTCCCGACATCGCCTACGTTATTTCAGAAAAAAATAGTTTTCGATTTCCTACAAACTCAACTTAGCCTAGAGATATAAAAATTTTGGAACTCCATTTATCTTGATCTGATGTAATCTGAAATGACTGATGGGTGTAAATATTTCTGGACGAGGTGTTGATGGTGACTGATTCTTTAACGTTAAAGGTCATCGCATAATCTTCTCTAGCTACTGACGACCTTCAACATTGCGATTGCGTGTGGTAAATAACCTAATATTAAAGCTAATTTTAGTTTGGCTATCATTCGTCATCTGGTGGGTTATCCAATCGGAAAATAGTGTTTTACTGGCCAGAAGGTTTAGTACCAAGTTTGAACATAACAAAAACTACTTGCGGCTAGACACTCACTCCATTAATATTGAGGGATCAATCAATGAGTTCTACGTAACCAAGAAGTAGATTGTTTTTGTGGAACAGCAAAGTGGAAGTCATATCTAACGCAATCTCATCCAAGAGCTTTCAAAATAGAACCCTATTTCATTTCTTCTGAATCTTGTTTTCATCTTGTTTCATGACCTTTTTATAGTAGTTTAAGGTAAACGTTTGGACACAATTGACAAGTGGCTTATAACTCATAACTATAAGGAATGCTATCGGCATGAAGCTGGTGTAATTCCTTAATTACTAGACGTATTGCCAAAGTTAAGGTACTACTTGGCTTGTTTTTTACGAATTTATAAGCTAAACAGATGGTATCTCTTAAGATCCATATAGGGAATGTCGAGAAGGCAAAATATGTTTGCGGACAAGACTGTGCACAACACAAGCAACGAAATGTTTTTTTTTTTCGTTCCTACAATCATAAAGAAAACTTTTGCAAGCTTTAAGGCCTACTCAAACAGCAGCGAAACGCGGGAGCGAGAGCGAATTTTGCTCGGGAAGATACGGGAGTAAAAACGCGTTCCCCATTCACACCGAACACGAAACGGGAACGAACCTTTTATATGATTTGAGTTTCAAAATTTTTGCGCCATTGTATCAGGCATCATGGCAATATCAAGCTTGTCATCATGTTTTAATGGGAGACGATAATTTTCCTGCTAAACAATTCCCTTATAGGTGATCGAGATCCGACAACCGTAAGAAGAGCAGAATGAAAGACTTTTCAGAACAAATAGAATAGTTAAAAATGCTTTCGGAAACATATCCAACAAATGGATTGTAGAAATCTTGGGTGGTTGGCCAAATTTTGCAAGATCTTGAAATTATTTAAATGGTATAATTACTTCAAAAGAACTGCTGGGTTAAATAATATAAACATAATGTTCGTTAAATATTTCATAGTTCAATTTTTAACAGTTCCAAAGGAAAAACAAATTCCTTGTAGAATCACTTCGGTGTCTAATAGACACATACTGTCTATCTGTCTGTCATCTTATGCAAAACACATAACTTTTTTTTTATAATTGGCGCGTGCTAAAATGGTTGGGGCCACCCCTATCCTGTTTGAGACACAACACGGGCCCCCGGTATCGAGGGAGAGATGAAAAAAAGAACACTTAACTTCAATATCATTTTCATGAAATTTGAACTCAAGATGTACCTCGCCAACCCAAAAATAAATTCTGATTTTTTTTTTTGAATTAGTCAAATATCAACCACAAAGACTTAATAAAAGTAATTTTATCAAATGATATACTTTACTTGCTAGAGACAAGTTAAGAAAAAATACTTCAAAAAATTGAATACTAACGAAGAAGTACTAATACTAAATTTTAAGAAATCCCATTAAATTTTATCGAAGAAGATATCGTTGGATAGGTCTTGAAAAATAATATAGATGTTTCATTTTCTCTTTGTTCTAATGTCTTATTTTTAAAATATACAACCTTAAAGCCCACAAAAACACACGCAGGGCAGCGAAGTAGAGCACACAGCGAACTAGCGAAAAAACGCCGCAGTCCAGCTCCCGCGTTTCGCTTCAGTTTGAGTAGGCCTTTAACCTTAAACGTTCAAGTTATATTTTGAATAAAAAAAACAGTACTCCATTATATATATCTTTTGAGTAATAGAAATAACAAAAAGCTGTCATTTTCTGTACAAAACAAGGAAATCTTCAGGCCCATATTCGTCTACACAATAGAAATAAATCAAATGAAAATAAAAAAACAATAGCAAATCTTTCCGTAATAAAAAAAATTCGGACTTTTGTATATGAGGTTTTCCATAAGTCCACGAATTGCATCGATCGCTCAAGAACCTGAAGCCTGTAAATCTTATTTGGAAGTGTTGTCAAAATTAAAAACTTATGAATGTGATATTTTGCATTTTTCATATCGCAGCAGGATTCGATTAGAGATCCAAATCAAATATGACAAAGCATCAGATCTCAACCTCTAAGCTAAGCTATTGTGTTACAGTCGTTTAGCCTTTTTTCTTTTATATTGAAACCTTGACCATTGTTGTTCTGTATGCAATTCTGAGGTATGATTATCTGAATAAAAATAAGTCTCGAATGAAATGATTGCTTATATTGTGCACAATACTGAAGTCAAAATATTTTGATCGATATGTAATAACAATTTGTTTAATGTTTCTTTTCACAGTCGTAGTTCTCAAATTATCCTGTCCGTCATGAAATAATTTCTCGAAAATTGACAGATTTTGTTTATTGATTTTTTATTGGTGATTTATTTTTGGCTTTGTTGGTTTATTATTTTTTTTTATTGGCATCAAATCTAGAGTTCAAAGTTGCTATGAAAAAATAGTGAACCAAGATTAGGTCGTAAATTTTCCTTCCAAGCACTACCACCCAATCAACCGATGGCCGACTATCAGACCCGATTCACACCGGCTCATACGCTTAAGCCAATCTCTCATAATATTTATTCCACACTTTAATTCATCACAAATAATTAACTCTTTCCGCTTTAATCAACTCAAGTTAAACTCTACTCACGGACCGAAGCAATTTGTTCGCTTTAAGTAACCCTTTCCCAGTTGGCAGCCACTCACCCAACCACTAACATTAATCAAAACATGCGTTTTGATAAGATCTCAATTCGATTCACCTTACCGTTCTCACAATTATACACGGTCTAATTTAATTATGCTCACCTCCGCTACAAGTGAATACAAATCGAATGCACTCGGATTAGATAGTGGATTCGCTATTAATTTTGATTGCTCACGTATGCTTTAAAGTTAACAAAATTCGCTTCGCTTCACTTTCAAACTGTTCGGCAGAAGACACCTTAACAGACACATGCACAAACTCAGAGCAGCGGAAAGAAGGAGAAAGCTCGGAGGGTGCAAGAAAATATAAATATGCAAATGTCCTAATCAAATTCGCATTCTGAAGTAACTTGTTATCCAATCTAAAAAAGGAAGACGGAAAAAAAGTAAAAGGAATATGGCAAACTTTTCTGGTCCGGAGTTAAAGGATCTCTCTTGCTCTCACTGGATAACAGCATCTCCACCCCCAGCAGACTTCGCCCTACACCTCGTTGCGTGTTCTTTTGCTTTTTGTGTGTCACTAAATCCGCCCATTTTTTTCTTCCTCCTTTTTTTTAATTTATTCCAGAATCCAGAGAGCAGATACTTCTGTACACATTCACCCAACCACCACCACCATCACCATCCAGCAAAACACGCACAGGATACGTTCACCCTCGCCGTCGTCCCTTTCATACATCGATGATGAGAATAGAGTACGCTTCTGTATCTGTTCATCCTGTGGGTGGATATTTTAATCAGAACGATATTAAAAACTTAAATCTGCATGTCGAAAGCGATTAAGCGAAGTTTTTGGGCAACTTTCCTCGAACGACATTCTGTCGGATTCGATTTCGGATTCGGATCGACTGATCTGCGACTAACAGGAGAGACGACTACCGGCCTAAAGGATACCCTGATAACTTTGGTTTTAATTTAAATTATGTGTATCTTTACTTTTTTTTCAGGGCGAGGTAGGTTGGGGTGAAATTCGGCGATGTTTACCGCAGGAAGGCCAAGGACTAGGGACTAAGCGCTTCGGTGAAACACAAGGCGCGCATATGAAATGTGTACGCGCAACGCTCACTTCGACGGAGTGATTAATGTATTTTTAAATGGTTTCAATTAAGTTGATTAGAAAATGGAATACTCTTACGCATACACGAATTGTTATTAAAAAATTTGTTGAATGAAATTTTGTTTTCGTTTTCTTTTTTTGGGAGTATGCTTGGGGACAGTTTAAAAAGGGTTTTTAATTAGGCGGTTGGGTGGGTGAGTGGATTCGAGACAAATTTTATTGCAATTTGGTTGTTGTTTGTCGGTTGTAGAAGGGTTGGTTCTTCAGTCAGAAGAATTAATCGCTTAATGAGGCCTGAAAGTGTTTTTCTGCTGCCGTTTTCTGGGGTTTTTACTTTCGAAAAGACAAAGACGCAAGATATGAACTTGGCGGAAAGAGGTTTTCTTATCTCTTTTCGTAGCTAAGTTAAACTTTTTTTTTATAAAAAGAGACTGTTGCGCAGAAAAAAAGCAGGTGACGAAATAATGAGCACAGCTGCTGTGTCAGGAACTGAACTTAAGGCAAAGCTTTGTATTTGAATTCTTTTGCTAAAGATTCTACCAATTCACCAAGATTAAAACGTGAGCTGACAACAACTTCTATGTAAGTCGCTTTTTGTGTCTTCTAAGACATATAACAACCGCCGAAGTCACTTCAAAAGAAAGTTTGAAGCTAAAGATCTTTGCTAAAAGTCATGTGAAAATCAGGAGGTAGCATAAATTGTATTGGTGTTTGATTTCTCTCTGAATTTGTCCAAAATAAAACAGCCATTTCAGATTCTTTGAAGTAATAACCAAAACAATCTTTACTTTGTCTTAACCCAACTTAAACGGTTATTTCTTGTGGCCACAGATTAAAAGCAAGTGCTAGTGCTGTAAGCTAGTGATGTAGTTAAAATTGAAAGTGATATATAGCAGGATTAATTGATTGATACCTATGCAGGTGTCATTCCTAACTTATTTTTTGTTTTTAGATTAAACTGAATAAGAGCGAAATAAAGTTTTCTTAATGAAAATTTTTTTTTTTAATTTTAAAATAGGGAGCGGAGGTATGTAGGTGGTTTTCAAATGAGTTTTTTTAATCTACCTCTTTGCCTTTCTCAGCTTTTAAAAAGTCCCCGCAATGCCTGAGTTTTTTAGCACCTCAAAAGCAATTTCTAGAGCAAAACTGTGGTTACATTTTATAATGAACTTGAGAAAATATACTATTTGATGGACTTTAAGAAATTAGCGTAAAACTGGGGTCTCAGCACGTAACTTTCTTACGATCATCGTCAAAACGACGTTCTAGGACGATGTCAAAAATCCATCATCGAGACGATAGAAAATGACAGTTCTCGGCTTTTGTAAAGCGGAGAAAACGATAGCGTCCTGTCGGTGTCGTTTTTTTAAGCTTACGTGAAGCACAGCTATCGTTCAAACGACAGATGATCGTCGTTTTACGTGATGACAAATGGTCTTCCCTTTTGAACAATTACTGAAGTTTTTGAGTGTAAAGAAAGCATATTTCCATAACTGTTTTCATAACCACAATGTTAGCCACTTAAATATATCATTTTTAAAATGTTTGACTGCCTCTTAGGCACCGTTGGATCGATCGGTTAGTGCGTCGGACTGTTGAGCGAATAGCCCTAGAAGCCGAATTCAAATCGAGCTTGGGGAAAAAAAACACCACAAAGTTTTTTCACGGCCTCCAGCGGACGACAGACAATCCTCCTGGAGTACTTCTGTCATGAAAAATTGCTTTCGCAATTCGCCGTTCGGAACCGTCATTAAACAGTAGGTCCCCTCCACATGTGTCACAAATTATAACGCGCACAGCACAGTGGAGGCGCGAAAAAACTAGGCTCTGGCTCTCAACGGGCTGTTACGACATCCAATGAATAAATGAATGACTACCTCTTGACATATGTCCTAGCTTTTATGAAAACATGATTGAAAAAATCAAATAAAGGTTTGCCTTCAAAAATTTAGCACCTAGAATCTGAGTCAAAAAACTTGCTTTGCTTTGTCAAACACTTAAAATCATAAACCTTTGGTTCTGTAACACTTTTGTTAGTAAGCAATTTAGCCTACGACTCGCTAAAACTAGAGTAAACCCACAGCCTTTACCACTTCAGCTTTTGGTTTAATACGACTACTTTCCATTGACTAAAGGCCCTCTATCGATCACAGTTTCTAGCACCAAGACGAATCTTGGTCTGGTTGGAAACTAAAAACGAGAACTGTGACCGCGCAACATACGTCAGCATTTGTGACGCCGCGCCAATAACAGAACTTTGACCAACGACCTTTAGTTTTTTAAGAAATAAGAGTGTTCATAAATAATTTGTTGTGCTCTCCCAATCCGAAGCGCCACTATTCGTGTTACCACAACGCCAACCAACAGCAACTAGGCCATTCACCGTACACTTGCGTCATCATCGAGTAATCGTAGAAAATCCTCACGTCACGTATTCGAAGGCGAAATTGCCAGGTGTTGCAGTGTCATAGTTGAATCCATAAGTTCTAAAGATTTCTTTTCCCCTTCGTAAGCAGATACCCAACTGCGACTACGAAAAAATCTATCCCCACACACATCTTCTCATAATAAAATTCAATATTAACGCTTCGCTTTTTCTCCATTGATTCGCATTCATGAATTGCAATTATTAGTTGCGCCACGGAATATCGAAAAACTTTTGCAAATAACTGAAACATGCTGCCAATCTATTTATAACGCCTCGTCATTCTGTATTAACCCTCGACGCAGTTCTGGTGATGCCAGCTGGAGCATAGATGCTCTCGAAAGTAGATACACACGTCTTAAGAGACTTGGTCCTTCAACGCTCACAGTGGGTCGGCAGGATGTCGTGGGGAAAAGTCCTTGCATAAGGATCCTGACATAAAATCGAAGGTGAACAGAGAACATTACGTGAAGTGCTATAAATTTTGCGTTGGAAATGTTAAAATTATACACACGCACAGACAACGGCACCAGCACACGACTTATGTCGTGAGGTGACGTGAAACATCCATGAGCCATGTACGTGGAAACACTTGGAGGCGATTTGTTTAATGCGGCATCGTCTTCGGCATTGGCTGCATGTTTAAGTGATTTATATGATTTATGTTCAAATATTTTGCGGCGCTGTCTTAGAAGGGGTGTTCGGTGTGGCGTGGCGTGGGGTGTAACTATCACAAGTGATTTAGCTTGGAATCAAAATCGGCAGAAGGCGGTTCGCTTGATATTTGAAAAAAAAGTGAAGGGGATGTTGAGCTCTTGATGCTTACGATTAAGTGGTTCATTTTCAAAATTGCTTGTAGAAATCGTGTTGCAAATTTTTGATAATTGGAAGCAAATTCAATTTGACTATCTTAATCACAGCTTGTTGCTTGTCGGTTGATATCAAAGCAGGTGGTGGTGGATTTGTACATTAGGCTCTAATCAGTCGATTAAGGACTTCTAGCCTCCAATTTTTCAGAATCATCTGTGCACTTTTCCTTTTAGTGTCTCAATCAAATCTCAAGCGTATTTCATAATATTTGGTTTCCTTTTCCCGTCTGACAGAAAAGCAACCAAGAACAAATGCCACACATATCGGCGCACTCAGAAAGGGCACAAAACATTTCATATCCCTAATAGCTATCAAAACAAAACACACTCGGTACTCGACTCGTCAGCCAGACCAACAAATAAAGGTGTACGGACATATATCTCTCTTAGGACAATGACTGTGGGTCGTCCCGGGGACGTTACATGATTAATGATGCAAACATGTGTGTGGGTAAAAGCAAGCGAGGGCTGAAGGAGCGCCGCGCCGCCTTATCCCAGTCCCGTGTACACGAAACGTTTAAATATCATATTAACCAAGAATTAACGATAAACCACGCAAGGTGTTCCCATAATCACGTACACACGCACAATGCGATGTTTATCGAGGGAGATGTTCGCAAAAAGGACTTCTTTTCCCGAGTCCTGCTGACGATGGAAATTAGCGTGGCGAATTCATACGTGCACTCGCGTCGTATGAAGACAAAAACCACTCACGGAAAGGAAATGTGATAAATGATTCCGTTAGAAGATATCTTTAGAAAAGTTTCCTTGCAAAACCAAAACAAAAAACGAAGCGAAAGAGATCCCCAAACCGGTGTACGACGCACGCAACGACACTTTAAGAAATCTAAACAGCAACAACAAAAAACAAAAACGAGGAAAGCGAAAACAAGTTTATTTGGAGGCGGATTTGGACCCGGCGATGGCGGTCTTCTTTTTTGTTGTTTTTATTCCTTTTTTTCGGTTTCTTCGTTTCTGGTGAAAGACGACTGTAGCCCTTCTCTTGGACAATCGACCAGTGTCCCCCAAGGCTGTGTTCATCTCTTTGTTGGTTTGGGGCGTGTCGGCCGTCCGACGGTTCGACCCTTGAAAGCATTCAATGGGAAGAAGTAAAGGTGTATAGATTTTTTCTTCGGCATAAATTCTGCTTGAGAATACCGGCTGTGATAGGTGGAGCGGGGTAAAGAAATAAAACGCCCAGCATTGGTAACCCAAGTTGCCCCTGTCTTATTTACCCGTTGGCATCGAAGGCTACATGTGTTAAATTTTTGGTTTTTTTCTTCCAAAAATTCGAATTCGATGGGAAAATATTCGGAGCTGACTGATGTACTTCGAGTTCATTTACGTCAAAAGTCTTTCACACAATGAAAGGAGATTCAACAAGGATTCTTCCTTTTGCAGAACGGATATTTTCAGAATCCTATGATCGCGGTCATTTTTTGTGGGGTAAAGCAACTGTTCAAAGAGTTCTTGCATATACGACTCCTTTAAATGACTTCTGTTAGTGGCCTTTGAAATTGTAGTCGTAGGACTTTACCACATAATCCTTAGCGAAGGTTTGTGTTTTAAGCTTTGATCGGAGAATGACAGTCAACACAAAATAACGTAGGAACGTTGTTGAGTCTCGTGTACCATGAATTCTCTTCGATGGGGACATTTCGAGAATCATAGCCCGATATATTTTTGTAAGTTAAGCACAGAAGAAGGGATATGGCCGGAAACCTTTAGTAACAAGATCCAAATACTAAGCGACTCTTTGTCTGATTTAAGACAAAATTTTGTTAAAATAGTTTTTGTGAAACTTTCAGTGAAAAACGAGCCAAAAGAAACGACTTGAATATTATGGTTATTTAGTTACAATAAGAGTGACGTCTTTATAAGAGTACTTAAGGAATTCAAGTTTGACAGCTTATAAGAAAAATTTGAGATGAGATTTTAGGATAATGATAACAAATTTAGTGGAGATATAATGTTGACTCACATAGCACATTTCAATTTTCAACAGTTTTTGTTCGATTTTTTCATTCATAATATTTTTTGTATTGGGAAAGCTACATACCATTTTTGCTTGGAAATCAATTTGAAATTTTTCGCGACAGGAAATATTCATCCTTGAAATGAGCAGCGATTTTTCATTATATGCCAATTTGTGACATATATCTGTGATTATAGCGTGATTCAAATTACTTTAATTAAGGAAAAATCTATTTCCTATGAGTCTGGTATAATATGAAAAATAGATCCTTATCATGCGACGAAATGGAAGATTATGGTTATGGTCTTAATGTATACCGTAAGAAAATAAGACTAAATATAACAACACAAATTAAATTAAATAGAACAAAGTAGCAGACACTTAACAAAGTACATTGAGACATTAAAGCCCTTTTTTGACTAGCTATTTTTTAAGTTTAAGTCGACAAAAATGCACAAACGGACAACATCTTTAAATTGCCGGTGTGATCACTTACTATTTTTTAGCTTTGAAAGTATTAGAAAAACAGGGTTGTCTTCAATGATTTCAATCAAAAATAACCAAAAAAATATTTTTTCCTCATAATCCTGACGTTTTCCTGAAGTTTGAGAATTTAAGTTTTCGTATTAAAACACAAGGACAGACTTATAAATAGCTGAAGAAAGAAATTCTTGCGATCGTAATAGTCCTTCGAAAATATTTATATATGTCCACACGAAGAAATATTTCTATTTAATGCTCTCTTTAGAACATTTTCTGAAAATATTTCTTAGTACCCCTTAAGACTAAATTTCTGCTTATTACAACATTAATTTTTCTTCTTCTTTATTCGATTCCATTAATTTTTTTCTAAACTTTGAAATCAATATTTTTTTTCTTTAGCTACTAATGGTGCATTCGTTGATTTTAAAGGGGGTCGAAATACTAAGATCGTTTGCTATGAAAAAAAGTTTAATTGAAAACTTTGAATGCTTCCGTTTTGCAGTTGGAACCTGATCGAATTAATGCTTTCGTTTCGACTTCTGTATTCAAATACTCCCCCAACATTTTGCCAAAAAAGTTATAAGTTGTGGATGAAATTTTTCATCAATTTTCTTTTAAAACAGATAGCCAACTCTGATCAAGTAAATTTCTTTGAAATTGGCACACTTTCTGACGATCTCATTGTATTTGAGTTTTATTATGATAACAGAACTTAATATATGGCAATAAGACAAAGTAGCTTATATCGAAAAAAGTGATTTCGAGTAAAATTGATTTTTATCACATCGGTTTGTACACCCATCCAAACAACAGTAGTTACGAATTTTACGATATCTTTGTAACGGACAAATCTATGTAAATGAAAATGAGGATTTCAAAGTGCAAATGAATATCTATAGAAAAACAGATAAATCGCTTATGTCGACATAAGCTTCTCTGTCTTCAGATATGTTCTTTTAACCTAAGCAAACACATTTTTTTAGAACCGCCTGATGTGAAGTGCAGGTGCGTCTACGGAGGCAAAAATGTCATCTGACATTGATCGGTAGTCCATTTGGTTGGGTTCCCAGTATAGGCAAACATTTTAATTCGCTTAAAACCTCCACCATTGTGCAAGAAGGCGAAGAACTTTTACCAGCCATGCGATGAGAATAAGTGACAAAACGATTTTATTTTCTAAAGAACTTCCCAACACATGTCGGTATCATATCAAAACACCTTCACCATCTTTGATTCTTGCCGCTTCACACCGCTTCCACACGTTTCTAAAGCAAAAAGTGAACAAACACATCAGGTGATAGAAGCACCAGAGTACTAGAACTTCAACTACCGGGTGGTGTGGGTATAGAAAACTACAACAACAATAAGAACAACTTTCCGTGCTGGCAGCCATTTTTTTTTCTTTTTTTTTTTTGTAGTTTTTGTCTTCGACAAGGAATATACACGAGAATCCAGCGAGCGACCGGTTCGCCCTCTTTTTTTTTGTGGGCTGTGTTAAAAAATTACTTGCTCCAGAGGTATAATTTAGTTTTCCTTTCTTTTTGTTTTTTTGTCTTTTGTGATTTCGTTTAAAACAAAACATTTGATAGTGTTTCTGCTCAGTGGTGGTGGGTAGAGCTGTGTGTGAGTGTGTACTAAAAGCCGTGAGTATCTCTAATGCCATTGCGGGTGCCGCTGCCAGTACGTCCGTCCGAACACGAATTTCCTGCGGTTGAGGAAATAATTACATGATTGAGGTGCTGTTGCCTGATGCCTGCTGCTGTTGCCGCTTTGCCGACTACACCACAACACACGTCTATGTCACTGGGAATGACTATGGCGACGGCCACTCAACACCATTCCACTCTTTTGTTGTGTATCGTGTACATTCTCCAAAAAAAAGAAAATATAACACAACACAACAAGGCAACAAAACAACATTTCTTTTGTTCACCGTCGGATTTTGTTGTTGTTCTTCTTTTTATTTACTCAGTGACTATGTATCTAGAACGTGAAACGTTTTGAATTCACCTGAAACCATGTCGTTGGTGGATTACATTGATATGGATATCCTTTCGTGTATGTGCCCCCAGACAACAAAGCCATGTGAGGTATTTATACGAAGGCCAAACAACAACAAAAAGAGACAAGAAAAAAAAAATAGACAGAAAATTCAAATTGAAGGTAAGAAGCATAAAGGACGCCTCTGGTGGAGGTGGACCGGCCAGGGGAAGGATAATTGAAAATGGCGGTTGTTCGATAACAATTTGCCACAGGGCAGGAAGGTACTACACACACACATCATGCACACCGCAGGACTATTGTGTAATTATCATGAATTGCTGAGTGCTTTGGATGAACTCGGCTCCGTGGTCGGAGTCGATTCGAAGGATCACGACATGTGAGTGGAACTGAACTGAAACTATAAGCACCGTGCCCTGATGCATGTTTATGTGAAACTTTAATGACACGCTCATTTTTAATGGAAGTCTATGGACTTAATATACACGAATTAGAGCAGGACCTCATCAATGGCGAGAGAGGGCTTTGACATTTGCGCGGGGGTAATATACCATCGTTTTGATAAGGTGGGTAATGCCGCCGATTAAATGGGGAGCTGGTGATTTTGGGTTCCGTGGGCGTTGGTAAATTGATATGATGCATGAAAATGAAACCGAACCAAATCAGTTTGGGATTATCATTAGTGTTAAGTAAACACAACTAGAATCGATAGATATCATTATTGTAACAGGTTCAGAGGTGGAGCGTCACTCAGTCGGGTGTGGGAGTGGGAGCCACTTTTGAACTCGAACCTCTGATTTCCGGAAAAGGTTTTCTGTAAAGTTGAAGTAACATCGGATCTATTGATTTAAACTGAATAATCTGTGCCGTTTACTCATGATGATTTGTCTTGCTGCGAGTACACAATACACAACTTTAACGTTGCTGATCTTTTCCCTAAGCATTAGTCTAGATTACTTTGCCTATTTATTACGAAATCTTATTTCAATCTTTGAATGTGAAAATGTTAATCTTGCTCAACTCAACTCTAAGCAATAAAGTAAATTTGAGGCAATATTGGCCTATGTTAGAGGTGACATAATATGAGATATTAGATGACAAAGGCCACAGAAGCTCTTGTTGCATGGTCAGATTATTCCACGTTACTGTTCTCCATAGCTTTTTGTGTATCTATCTTGTCTCCTATGTTTAAACGATCTTTTAGAGTAAGCTTTATGAGAAATACGTTTCAAAATAAGCAAAAGAAGTTTGTTTAACATAGAAAAAATATGGTTAAATATTTTCTCATGGGACCATAAACTTCATGCACATGAACCCATCTTCAACGAGCGATTAGCAATCCTGGCCTTTTTAAAAGTCTTTTGCAACAAATTCCGTCAACAAATTTTACACAAGCACAACACAGTGGTCACGAGAAATATTAGAACTTGCCCTTCGGGGGTTTACACGCCGAATATTTTTAGAATTTTGTCACCAAAATCTAATTCTAAAATTTATCTCCAAAAAAAGAAAACTTACCGAAATAAACTTACCTAGAAATTTGAAAATATATAAAAGCAAACTGCGAAATGACGCCTCAAAGACAAAAACTTACATAATTCAGTTTTTATAAATAATTTATAATAATTTGAAAACGTTGAGGCATTCTTGAGGCTTTTTCCTTAACCCCTTCATGCCAAGTGTTGTTCGTGAACAACATGAATTTCATCTGTCGAAGTAAAAATATTGGTGTGATGGAATTAAAACCCAATTTCAGTCAATATAATTTTGCATCAGACGTCTCTTAATGCAATAAGAACATTCGAGATCTTTTACTTCATTCTTGGTAAAGTGATGCGGTCATGAAAGGGTTAAATACAATAGACGTTATTTCACTGAGTCCTATTTTTTCTTTTTTTTTTAATAAATTAGAATTGGCTATCGCACAATTTACAATGGATAGAGTACAGAGTCCTACTTTTTAAGTACATAGCTGTCTTGTTGCACCAGAGCGGGATATTTCGCATAAGAACTTCGTATCCTTAAATAGAGATCAGGCTAGAATCCATACCGACCTATAGCAAGCGGCAGACAATCGTTCTATGCAATTCATTTCGAATGTGTGTGGGTTTCATTTCGAAACCCACATGGAAGAGTAGGTCTCGTCCAAATTATACCGCCCACAAGAAAAGCTGTCCCTGGCTCTCCACAGGCTGTTAATGTCACCCAAAAAATAAGTGCGTCGGTTAAGCGAGAGTATCCGGGTTCGAATCCAGCCCGGGGAAAGAACACCACAAACAATTTTTTACGGCCCCACCTCCAGCGACAACAGTCGTGGAGTACTTCTCTCATGGAAAGCTTTCGCAGTCCGCCGTTCGGCGCCGGCAATAAACTGTAGGCCCCCTTCACATGTGCCAAATTATAACGCGCACAGCACAGTGGAGGCGTCAAAAGACTATACTCTGGCCCTGTTTGGGCTGCTACGCAGATTATTTTTTTTTTTTTTGCAATGAATTGGTTCGCAGATCATAGAAGAACATCAACTTAGGGTGTTGTTATAAGCGATTGACTCGATTCGCAACTCATCATGTTTGCCAAGGCGTGACCGGAGTACTAGTTCCGAGCTGAAGTTTATATTGAGTTGGGTCATCCCAAAAAAAAAACACTAAAAGCGATGAATTTGAAATGAAAAAAACTCTGGAAATCATATTTGGACACGTTATTAGCTAATGAAATAGTAGATCAGGACGAGGATATTTGCGGGCACTTACTAAATTTTCTATACGTCAGCATAGAAATGTATTTATCAGAACAGCAATTAAGCTCTTCTGCGAAAAAGTGTAAGTGTTTTGTTCTCTGTTTTTGACTTTTTATATTCCACCTTGGACTATCTCTATAGTCCGAAATATAATTGAATTACCTCCGCATCAACCGCAAACTAACATAAATAACTTACACACACTCCACAGCACTTCCCCCTCAAGATCACATTACACAATTTAAAAATAAAAAGTAAGAAAAAAATTAAATAAATGGCACTGCACTAATAAATATCCCATTGCGTGTTTTCGTTTTTCATGCGCAACGCTGAAATATGTCGGGTGATTTCTCAGATTTATTCCAAACGGAAATGGAATTTTGCCCCCGAAAAAAAAAGACCAGCCAAAGAAAACGTTTCGAATCCATTAAAAATGCAAAATTACCACACAACCGTACAACATATTTTCCATTCGCAAACGCAGTGTAGAAAAACAATTACTTTTGCCGTCTGTCCTCCCTTAAACTTTATCGCGCAACTTGCAGTCATCTTCAGACTCAGACCTCCGCTCTTCGTTACGCGGACATAAATAATATTAAACAGTGTTTAAAATTTATGCGACGACATAACCAACAAAACGCAAAAAAAAACGTGAAAGATTTGAATGAACCTAAAACGACCATAACCTAGTTTAAGGCCGCCGTCACACTGCTGCACCACGTCTAAAAACCAACCAAGATAGAGGAGGGGGAGAAAACTAAAAAGACTCTGCTTTCTGTTCTTGAATTTTTTTTCTCCCCTTTTTTGCCTTGCACATTTCCTTTGTTTTTTTTTTTTTTGCCAAACTGAGTAAATTACTTTACCCCGGCACCACTGGCAAAGGGGTGAGTTTTGGAACCGTCTGTGTTTCATGCAAACTACAAAAGTCACCAATAAATTGTTTTTTTGCCGTTTTTCTTTTTTCTCACTTTGCCTTTTTCTAGCAGATCGTTGGTGCAAATCCTTTCATCCAGAAAAAAAAGGGTAATTAGCTGACATCGGCTTTAATGGGTTCGATGGCAGACGTAGAAGTGGAATTAAACAGGGTTGCGGATTGTGGTAAGTTTTATCGCAGTTTGATTCTGATTTATCGACTTTCGTTTTATGGTGTTTTCTTTTTCTTTTTGTTTAATTTCTAGGATTTGCATTTTTGTTTCTAGCTTCAGGGGTTCTTTATTTCTTTTGATGTTTGAAGAATATGTTTGTAGAACTTCCTTAAAAGATAAATTTTATAAATTTATGCAAAAATGGAAGTCGATACTTACTTATTGATGTCTCACCTGCAAAAATGAGAAAAGAGATAAGTTAGAAAAAGGTAGTTTAATGCAAATTTCTTTAATGAACTTAAATTCGTTATGAGAAAAGAATAATGTTCAGATTTACAGTTAATGTTAGTTTTCGCTTCGTGTAGAGCTGATCGGGAGATTTTTTTCTTTTCGTTTAAGAATGCAAATAAAATGAATCAAGAACCAAAAAAATCGTAAAAATAAAAAAGAGCAAAATTATTAAGATCGATGGGTTTTTAAACCGTTTTTGTCCAAGAGACCGGCCCCTTTGATGAAAAAGGATAGGTCAAGATTAACACTTAGTAGCTTTAAGTCAAAATCTCAAATTTCGCTTTATAGCCAGGACAACATGAGGACTTCTCTACATTATTCGCAATATTTTACCTAAAACAACCTTTAGTAAAAAGCTTATATCTACATAATTCGCAAATAGTCCGACATCAGAAACGTGTGACATTTGTGGTAGCCCGTTGACATATATTTACCAAAAGCTGTGCAATATTTCGCCCCTCACGCAGGATATCCAACAGCAAATGAACGTCAAGAACGATTCCAATGAAACACTTAAACAATTTCTCATATCATTATTGAAAATTATACTTCCTAATTAATATTTATTTTATTTTTGCAAAAGCCCAGAAATTTCCTCAGATGAATATCTCGGTCACACAATTTCTTTTATAAATTGAACTGATAATGTTTTCCATTCCATTTGACAGACTCCTGAAAGGTGTTTGTATGTATGCAACTCAATCATCTACCGAATGAACGAAGCAAATCGATTTCCTTTTACATCCTCCCCCTTCGTCACATTTACTTCTTCCAATTAACTACACCAACGATTACATAACAACGTTCTCAACTAACACATTCAACCACTCATGTCCGTCTGTACATGTGCAACCTCCCTCCCACATCACTTCAAACTCAAACAAGGATAAGAGAAGGCAAAAAAAACCCAATTGTAAGCTCAATGCTCAAACACATGACGCACAATATGTAACGGTTCGTCCTACCATTTTTCGGGGTTGCAGTGTCCACACCTCCTGTCAATCAAAGACCAACCAACCGACACAGAAAAAAAAAAAACGAAAAACAAGGAAACATTCACCCTCATGGAAAATGGTAGATAACCGGGTCGAATCGTTTACAACTTACAATCACTCGATGATAGATGATGGATCTATTTTACGTGCGTCGGCGAGGGCGTCCGAGGCAGGAGTCAGAGGTGAACCTCACAGATACGAAAAAAAAATGTATTTGCATGAAAGTGTTTTGGGGAGGAGTTGAAAAGAGAAAAAACTTAAAACGAAGATGCAGACCTTCCTTTCATGGGGATATTCGGAAAGGATGCCCTCTGACATTTTTGGCAAATAACACTCCCACATCGCCGGTCCGGTGCTGAACAAGACAACGAAGAAGAAGCAGAGGATACTGTTATTGGGTACTTCCTGTGGCAACATTTCTTCTGCCATGAGCACCAACTTCTTGACCAGAACTTATCTAAAGTTGACTAAAAGTTTTGTAGTCGATAAAATCTGTGTTTTTGCTAAAATCCATTATGGACTCTCAGTTTCTGATAAAAGTCCTTGCGTTAGAACACATTTACCGACAAAACAACGAGTTAAATTAAGTCGAACCCTTGTTGCGCTCTAAAGAACGTGACTGGACTACGAATGAGAAGGATCTGTCTACAGATGAGTCAAACACTCGTTGCGACAACCGCTTTTTGGTCAAACAGCACATGACATGCTGATAGCCTTTGATTGCTAGAGATAAATCGAGTTAAGAGTTGGAGGTTATGTGAGTGGAGTTGGCAGCATTCAGCGCCTTTTAGATTTCGATTGCATTCGATTTAATTCAATTCTAGCAGCAAAAACGTTAAAAAGACTTTTGGTGGAAAGAAGAAGTCGAAAAAAAGTGCTTTTCACATGTTGCCGTTGTTATAGACTTTGACGCTCTGGAGAAAAGATCATCTTTTTTTTCAGATTTGTACATTTTACATATTTTTTTTATGCAAATCGCAATCATAGACAATTATCTATTCTTTTTGTACTTTAACATTAGTTTCTTCTTGCTTTTTCTTTCTATATATGAACCGCTCAGTGAATGATTAACCCCACTCTTTGAAAAAATTTTAAGGGGAATTAAAATTATTTCATACCTTTTCTCAAATTTTTGTTTTATTAAGTTAGTTGATGTGTACTCTGAACGACTCATATAACATTCTATTAAATGTCACCCCGAAATCATCAAAAAACGATGGGCAACTACATTTTTCTCCTACTGTATGTATGCAGCGTTGTAATTTTGCCGAAATTTTTTTGGCTAAAACTTTCAGCATTTTGGTATATAACCTCAACCAAAGACAACATTCGGTGAACATTTCTATGTTTCTTTTCTAACAGCTCAGCAAACATTATAGAGGCCCAAAATTACATGTTTAATTTATTCGTCTGTTTTAATCTCCTAATCGGATTTGTTCAGCTACTATTTTTTTTTAGCCTCTTAAAGAAATGAAACAACTGGCAAAAGCAAAAGCCGATAGACCAATCCTCGAAGTAAGGGACTGTTTTCACAAAGAAAAAAGGTTTTCTCCCATCCGCACAAAATGTGACTTTGTAGGAAATTAGTTGGTACCTTAAGCTTGCGCCTTTTCCTACTAAAATCTCGCCTCAGACGATAGTAGGTGGGTTTATTAATTTCTTGGCACAACTAAATTTCTATCAAACTAGAAATTACAGCTTACGACAAACTGGGTGAACAAATAGAAACTCGGTAGATTCCATTCAACAAAAAACCAGAAAAGACCTATGCAGCAACTCTCCAACAGACTCAACCTGTTCCTAGATCCACTTCTAACAGGCCCCCGAGCGTCGTAAATTCAAGAAATTTCCTTTCCCAACCCCACCAAAAATGAAATGCAGTCATTTGCTTTCTCCTTTGACCTACTTAAAACCCCCTGTGGAAAATTCACTTCAGCACAAGCAAATTATTAAAAATTATTTAAAGGATACAAATTTCACCTCGGAATTCATCTTAATTTTGAAAAAAAGAAAAAAAAATCTCTAAGATACCGACTAACGTTTCATTTGAATAAGATTTACATTTACTGCTGATGTAGTCGTGAATGGAGACAAATATTAAAATTTTTCTCTGCGAAGAATCACAAAAAAATTATGACAGAGGGTGTGCGGAATGGCACACTATAAGCGAAGCCAGAAACTCCCCCTTTTTTCCATGCCAAGAGTCAACTTTTCCCACATGATAGATGACATTTTCTTCCGTCAGTTACGTTGCAAACACACACACACACACCAACATTTCGAGAGTGAGAAAGACAGAGCCACTTACAGCGAGTTGACTTCACGTAGGCAAGCAACTTCATTTGAATACCCTTCCGGCGTTAATCTCAAGGTTGAGTTAAAGCGACATTGACGCAACTGAAGTATATTTTTCTTAATATTTTTTTGTACGGTTATCTTGGTAATGGCTGGTTATTTTTATTTTTCTCTTTTGCTCCCAAGATGTCAGTTACAAAAACAGAAAACGTAAAAAAGACAGCAACAGTGTTGCAATGGAATGAATAATGATGCGTTCGGGTGTGGACGGGAGAAAATTTTTGATATAAAGATCGTCATCAGCAGCGTTTTAAATTCGTCTATATGAAGTGGGACGTTTTCGCGGATGATGGAAGTTGTGGAGTATAACTTTGGAATTCTTTAAGGCGTCGTCAATGTTGTCTGAGACAGTCGCCAATGGAGCAAAATTTTAACTGGTGCTTAAACATCTTTGATGATTTTTTTGGAGGTCTATGTCTTGGACCTTGTTCCATAAACAGGTCAACAATGTCTTACTTGTCAGAGCTGCACTATTAGAGTTGGATTGGTGCTAAAACGAAAGATGAAATAAAGTAGTCAGATAAAATGAAGTATTCATTCAAAGGTTGTTGGTCTTCTGTTGCATTTGAATAATTTTCGAACATTTAATTTGCGCATTGACGCAATAACGTATTATGTTCTTAGTACTCCTCCATTAGAATGCATTTTTAGAAACATATGAGTTTTGTTGCAATGCAATTAGCTTTGCTTTTGTTTAAGCTTTAGTAGCAGCATTAAACAAAAATGTGGGCTTAAGCGCTTTCGAGGCATTTGTGTATTGCAGGAACGCAAAATGCTTTGTCAACTTTTTTTCTTGTTTTCACTTTTATGTAGATTCGATGAAATATGCCGAGGAACAAATTCATAAGGTATGTCAGGCTTCGGCTTCTATTGCTATACTGAACTAACGCTTAGAATAAGGTACGAATAAGGAATATGTGCACAAATTCCTAAGTCAGCATGTATAGTCAGATGCAAAAGAAAGTGTACACCCATGTGTCGAGCATTCAAAGATTCATAAAATACGTTCTGGTGCTCCGATTTTAGAACTTTTTTTCAGTTTTGGAATGGTTTATTCATTCGCTAAAAGTTGTTAAAAGAATTATAAAAAGAGATCCAACAACAAAAAATTAAGATCAAGATAACCAAAGGTCAATTTTTCTAGAGGGAAACGAAAGCTTCTTAATATCTTAGCGCGTTCAAATCTTTTCGACAAAAATTGTATGCCATTCATGCATTCAACGTAAACGATATTTGTCTTGTAATCTACCGCTTACGGGCCTGTCTAATCATAAGATAATCATTCATTTACCTAGATGTGCAAAAAAGCAACCGTTCCTTAAGTTTTTCTGCTGTGTTCTTCATTTTATTGTCCTAGTACAGGTCGCATGGCCCTTCCAGTCCCAGGTTTGCAATCCTTGATAGCAAATTTTTCCTTCAGATGGTCAAAGAATCTACTAATTTTTATTATTGATTAACGCCAAGTTCTAATAACCTGATTCAGCTGTACCACACCCACAGGGAATGAATAAACTTTTCCAAAACTGAAAAAAGATTTAAGATCGGAGCACCGCAACCTATTTTATGAGTCTTTGAATGCTCGAAACATGGGTGTACGCTTTCTTTTGCCTCTGACTGTAGGTAAATGTATCAATCAATGTTCAATCAATACATTTAAGTTTTTTAGACGAAACAATTTTGTAAGTTACTTAAAAAAACTGGAGCATTATGTTCCAGATTTTTGCATGTCCTATTGTTACTTCAAACTACTGCATCGGTGTCTTGCATGCAATACGAAATTGATTTTTCAATCAATTTTTGTTGCCTTCAATTCTGCTGTACTTTCATAAAGCTTTTTGGTTTGCTTTTTTGTTTCAATATTAAGATAATATAATCTAGAGTTCATTTTGTCAAAATTTTGTGAAGCTTTAAACACAAATCAATTCTTTCGCATCCTCATTTATTTTTCCCTTTAACAAATTGGAAATAATACGGAAGAATCGCCTTAAAGAAACACACAGTCTTTTTGAGATAAAAATCAAGCAGTTGAACACAGCCACTGACCTGACCTATCAAATTAGATTTGCAGTATGATTTTAAAAAACAAGGTATTGAGTTAATATAATAAATAAAAATATATTTAATATGATATTAAAGAAACAAGATATGCAAAATTATTTTTAAGAAGAAGAACAAGAACATTTTATTGGCCCATCGATTAGTAACAATTAATTAGCGAATAGGTTTTATAAGATATCAGTTTGACCCCGGTGTGACTATGTCAGAAATACAGACAAATAAGCTATTACAAAGTAATACGCTATTACAAATATGTTGTTACAGATAAAAGAAAGAGACAGATTTAAAGAAAAGCACTTAATGGTTTTTGAAATTTTAAACAAAACTATAAACTTGCCACTGAACTTCTAAACAGAAGAAGAAATAATAAATATGGAAAGGTCTAAGTAAAAGAAAGTGGTGGTGTCGCGCGGAAGCAGGAGAACCTGTAAAAAAATATACCAAAATGTTTATTTTTTTAAACCGACCCAGCTGTCGATACCATTGTATCAAAAACGACAAACAATTTAATCCCGATTAAAACGGCACCGCCAATACTTACAGCAACTTTTAAAAATTACACTTTCTGACATTTGCGACCACAAACATTACTCAAACCACTACGAGCCGTCTGTCTGGAATTGCATCAAATTAGAGAAAAATCTGAACACCACTCAAAGACTATAAAAATAAAAACAATCTACCCATCCATCAATTAAATACCATTCAAAAAAAACTGCGTTTGCGGTTGAACAGCAATTCACCAGAAAAATTTGCATCGAAATTCAATTTGTTATGTCAATGGTTGGCACTCTGTCGGATCGACTTAGTGTTACTTGAATATCACAAGTGACTGCTGGTGAGCACATTCGAAAAAAAAAAATTCTCAAAATCTCTAACCAACTGCGCTTAATGTTTTTCAAATGCAAAGCAGATTCAATTTCGCTCCTCCGGCAGTGTCATTCTTTTTGCCGTAAAACCTCTCGCCGAGTGATTTAACAAATTTATCTGTGAATAAAAATTTAATATTTACGCCACCAAAATTAGGGATGCTCTCCATCAGCCCCACTCCGCCCTAGATTAGCCCACTCTCGAGGCAGCCAACAAATTTTATTTTATTGCCTCGCACCTGATAGCGGGAGCACGAGTCTGTTATCGTCCGAGGTCGCAACGCGCCACGCCACCTCGTCAGAGAGGACCAATGCGATCGATGAGTCCTGAGAACGCATTCAGCGAGGAGGAGCGATGGAGCTTCGGATTCATAAATAACTTTCATTTCGTCGTTCCGAGCGTCTTATCTAATTTTGAAACACTCCCGCACTCATCTATAAACTGGCGAAAGGAAAAAATTGTTTTATAGACATTTCTATCTGAGCGAGGCTATAAAATTGTCGCACTCGCGGTGGTCGGGTGAGGATGGGCGTCGAAATGAGCTGCATGAGTTGTCCTTCTTTTGTGGTCTGATTATTATTTGCACACGGAGGGTGGCACTGGCACCGGGACCGGTGTTGGCACCCTTGTTCTGGCTCTGCTTCATCATAAAGCGAATTTCCGCTCCTGACGCTGACGCTGGATACGGCAAGGAGTAAGGAATTTTTAGCTATCGCCTCCGTTTCGATTGCACACAAAAGAATCAAGTTACACAGCACGGTGGGTCGCCGTCGTCGTTGTCGCTGTCTAGGATGTGGTTGCTTACCCCTGGCTGTATATCTCGAACGGGAGGTGTTGACTTTTTTAGGTTGGCGTACGAGCGGCTCCTGCCCTCAGCCGGAAAGAAGGGAAGTCGATGTGATTTGATGCTACTGAGCGGTTTTCACCTGCTCCCCTGTAAATTTTGTACCTGCTGATAGCAGGAGTTGGGGGGAAATTGCATTCTTTAATATCCTGCGCGTCGCCGACAATAAACAACTTATCTATCGGAAGAAATGAGATTGTACTTTGTGGATTTATAGTGCTTGGTTTGTTTCGTTTGCTTTATGTATTTGTATTTTGTAGCGGGAGGGATTTGGTTTTTTGTGGCATTGAGTAAAAAAAAAAGTCCCGAAGTGTGACTGTTGTTCGAAGAGCCTGAATATTTTTGAAAGTCGAGAATGTTGAAGGTTCAACTTGTTTAAGGAACATTCATTTCCATGATCTTCAATCAGTCGTAAACGCTATAGGAATGAGAGAAACGAAGAAGTTAAATTTTTGTGAAGTAAACTAAAGACCCATTCATTTGTTCTAAGAAAAGTAAAAAAGGTCCCCTCTCAACATCCGTTTTGCTTTTTTTCTTTGAACACTTCATTAAGTACGCCTCTGTTTTCAACGATAACTCTACAAAACTACTCTACAAATTGACCATCTTAAAAGAAAACAAATCTACAACCACGTCTTAGGACGAAAAAAACAAGCGATTTATCCAAGTCTTCGTCCAATTAGTTGTATTTCCCAGAAACTCCAACAACCAACTGCCCATTAGTAACGCTCCAGATCTAATTCACAAGGCGAAATATTTGTAAATAATAGCTAAAGTTCACATAGTTGACGGTAATCATGTTAGTCGGTATTCAGTCATTCTTGGCATCTAACCACAGCTGAATCACAAGGGCGCTATTAACCGATTAAGTCTGCCATGTCATTATAAAACACAAACACAATTCACAAATAAATGATTAATAAAATAATTGTTTATTGATATAAAACGCCACTCTAATGAGCGTTGTTTACTGCATGACCGAGCAGAATTACATGCTTCCGCGCGTTTATTGTTCAAGAGGACTAGAGTATTCGAAGTGGTCCGCCTCTGTCTCATAGAATTATCTTGCCTTACATTTACTATTATTAACTGGTTAAAATGGTTGGAATGAAGTGGTGGAGAAGGAGAGGGAATATGTTATCAGTAAGGTCTAAAATTTTTAATCAATCGAAGAGAACTGCCTGAACTGCCAAATCTGGCATTTTCAAAATATTAAAAAGCATAGATTACAGCTAGTCCCAGTTATCAGAATTGTAAAAGAATGCATCCATTTGGGAATGTGTGATTTCATTTCTAAATCTGTTGAAGTCAATGACTTCAAATTTAAGTCAGTTGAAATCACTAATTTCTTACTTTCAACACTAATGGATACTTTTTTACAGGTGTCATGTGACAGTTGTGCCAACTTAAAAATAAAAACATTTGTCCCTATCGAAATAAAGCAAAATTGTCTCAGTATTTCTTGCCTACATACAGTGGCGTGCAAAAATGGATACATACTCGGCGGTCGTATAGTTTTTTGTAAGTAAAAAACCTCCCATTTGACCGATGTGAATGATTTTTGAGTTTTTTTTTTCCTACTTCATCACCAAAAAAATTAAGTAGACATGATTTTGATCGCATCAGTAGAAAGGTGAATTTGTACTTCATTTTTTGGTGATGAAGTAAGGAAAAAAATAACTAAAAAATCATTCAAATCAGTCAAACAAGAGGTTTTTTATCCACAAAAAATTATACGACCGCCAAGTGTGTATCCATGTTTGCACGCCACTGTATATTACCTTAGCCTGGCCAAGATTGCAAAAAAAAACACTTCCTGGACCGCATGACACGCAGTCAACAGAAATAAATATAAATGCGCTTAAGACAGTAAATGCCTTGAAACATTTTACAGTAGTTTATTTTGAATGTGTTAATAAATTTTTGGTAAAGGTCTAAATCTATAAAAATAAAGCGAAGATAATAAAAACTTTATAAAAATACAAAAGTTCCCCAGTTCCGCTATATCATTTTACTGAACAAAAAAAAACAAATAGATAGGAAAATATTTTAAAATCTCTTGTACAGATGTCCACTTCTTTGGAAATTATGTCAACCTTTCTTGATAAAACTTAAATTAATGAAAATTTAGTTTATGCTATCAGTTTATGCGAAAGTAAAGTTATTATTTGTTCAACATTCATGATTATTCCTTCACTTCACGATTGCAGATTCATTCTTTTTTACATGCACTTGTTCTATAGATTGCCTTAAAGTTCAGTTAAAATAAGCATCGGTCAATGTTTAAGTGAAATTCAGTACATGTTCTAGAAATAATCAGGTCTCGCTCACAATCTTCCTTAAAAGAGCAGCTATTTCTTCATCTAATGTCGCACCTTTAAACAACCGCAGGTCACCATAATAAACATGAAAATAACCCTCCAGAAAACCACGGCACACTTCTTTTTAACAACTTAAAAACGGCCGATAAAAAACCACCGATAACAATTTTTATTTCCAAACGAATAGTCAGTCCTTCTTAACCAAAGTCCTAAACCTCTCCCTCGAGGGCTCAGAGCGATTCATTGTGGTTTAAAGTTTTAATTTGTCACAAAAAAAAATGCACACGCTCTCTCTTCTCTCTTGGGATGATTTTAATTTCCTTACAGCTAAACAGTTTCAAGTTGGACCATAAACAACCAACTCCGTTTAAGAGGGGGAAGTTCACAAGGGGATGAATACGTTACGCGCACCACGCCAAATAGTCGTTTGCCTAAAAGAGCATGAAAAGTCAATCCAAACACATGCCGCTACAGGACACGGATTGTATATGTCATCGAGTTCCTATGGCTCGTCCTTGCGAAAAACACTCTCATTCGACAGAGATACGAAGGAACACCGGAGCTTAAGTTTCAACAAAGTCATGTATCATTTCAAGGAGCGGAAGCAATATTCAAGGGGTGAATCGCGTGGTTGACACGTGATTCCGCAACCATAAATTATACGCCAAAAAGAACGACATGAGAGGTAACGCGCGCTTGGAACAGTTTACATGGTTGTTAAAGGATGTTTATCTGTGATTTTATGGAAAATACTTGAGTTTTATAGTCGGCGCACACGCTCTGACCGCAAAACATATGCATCGGGGTTTTCACTTTGATTTGGTTTGTGGTTCTGTATTTGCATTGAAGATGTTACAGTCGCAGTCACACAGTTCCATGTGCAGCAAAGTTGCTTTAATTGTAGTTTTAGTAAATTATTCAGGACATCAAAGTAAAGTTAGGGTCCACGGGAAAGGAATCTCGGCCCCATCGCAAAACTTTTGCCTTTAAGTCTAAAATGTAGGCCAACACAGTAAATGAACGCCTGCTTACTAGGTCGAATTATAGACCTAAAACTCTAATTTTCAATTTCTCCTAATGCAAATAAACTTGTGACGCTCTTTTCAGTCGTTATTCGCATTGAGTGACTAGAAATGCGATCAATTGATTGAGATAAAATTGTTTGGAATTGATGAGTAATTTATAAATAGTCAATATTAGTCAATTTGCAGTTTTGAACCCATTGAAAAAGTTCAAAAGCAGTTGGAAGTTGGCAGTTGGAGTTGTAATTTCCATCCTCATTATAAGGCCCGGTGACTTTTGCTTGAATTGAAGTTCTTAGCAACTACACGTTCCATCGTAGCGTTATGTTCGTAAGCGATATTCTTTGTGGTGGTTTAACTTTTCTCACTTTTTATGTACGATTGAATTCTAAATTCTCCATAGGACGCTTAGTACTTAGAATGTTTTATTTAGAAAACATCACAAAACAGAAGAACGATCTACAAACAAGAATCGTTCGAGTATTCAATAAATGTGCGCAATACATTCTGTTCTCTTTCATATCAGATTTTACTTGAAAAATATGTTTTATAATTTAAGTATTCATTTTGTTTTTCCGTAAGATTCATTATAAACATTGCTAGTTCCATAATAGTAATTGCGTAGTTTGTAGATTATAAAATAAATAAATAAAAACAATTTAAAATTGTCGGTATGGCAAATTTGAGCTCTCTTGAATAAATCACCCTTCCGAAGACATTGCATATTTCAAATTTTTGAGTTGTTTCATTTTCGAATTTATTTACTCCTTCAAAATTGTTTTGATGGGGAATATTAAATTCGCTTAGGCTAAGAATGGGACATACTAACGCTATCCACAAGCACCCACACCAGGGAACCTCCCCTATTTGTATACATTGCGACGAAAGACCAGGATTTACTGTATCACACATGATACAGTGCGCCAAAATAAATTGAATTAAATAAATCTCTGGAAAAGAACTACAAGAACTATTAACTATTGTTTTCTAATGTAAAACATGTAAGTAGCATAATTTCAAAACTTGTATTAATCAATTAATTTATAAGTATTTAGCTGAAACTCCTGGTAGATAGAGCTTAATTCCTTTTATTGTTACATACTTTATTTATATTTCAATAAAGTTGTAAGTTCAAATAACTTTTGAAAAAAGAAACTCTTTGGATGCTACATTCTAGACAAGCTTTCATTAATTTTATCCGTGTTTTAAATTATTCGTGTTTTAACTATATCTGTGAACTGTTGAGAGGAAACCAGAACTGCCTGAGGGAGCCTGAACTGAACTAAACAATTCTGTGACCACAAGTAATAGTAACTTAAGTCAAGCTAAGACAAAATTGTGATTATTTGAACTGTTTTGTCATGGAATTTAAAATGGTTGCATAATTTGAGAAAAATATGAAAAGATATTAAGTATATAATATACCTTTTTGTTACTTTCTGGTTTTCAAATGAGTAGAAAGATGTTTTGGCTACGGATTTATAACATTTGGGTTACGAGTAAATTTTTAATTTGTCAAAAAATGTTTAGCTATAGAAGAATGTCTAGTTTTAGTTAATTTAAATAAATATAATAATAGTTTAAATAAATAAGTAGTAAAACAAAAGACCCAAGAATATTTTAACCTGGTAGATGTGGTATGGAAAAGTTGCTCTTCTATTTTTGAGCTTAAGAACTACTCAACTTCTATTAATTTTATTTATTTTATTTGTATTTTGTAATAAAAAAAAATCAATTGTACACCTTTATTCCATTAGACTCTTGGATTTCAATGGCATTTGTCCTACATTGTTCGTTTTGTTATTGGATCATCATCGAAAAATAGGATTTTTTTTTCGTACGAAAATGTCTTCCAAACTGTTACCCCTCAAAACTTGCTATCAAACAAATACCAGTCTACAACCCCTCAATCTTAACACCAAGATTTATCTACTCCCATCGGAATGCTACACAAAACCAAACCAAAACACTTTTAATGCACCGAGGGTCATTAAACGCCAGCCGCCCGGCCAAAAAACGATACTCATTCAAATAAATTGCCCACAAATTGAAAGTGATACCTCCTCTTTGTGGTCCTTTCACTTGAAAGAAAAGAAGAGAAGAAAAAATATTTAAACATTCCTTAAAGCACCATTCTGGTGTCATTCAAACTTTTATTTGAATAGCCCAGCCCTAAAATGTTAAGCACACTTGGTTGATAATCCCCTGCTAAGGAGGGTTGTTTTCCTCCACCAAAAAAGAAAATATCTCCTTCAAAATGAGAAAAAAAAAATTCATGGTCACCCTAAATTTTAAAATTCTTAGTCGAGGCATTCACTAAATGGCGGTTTCATTAAGCGTTGTGTTAAAAAGAAAGAGGAAAAAAAATTAATCGCGTTAGATTATTGATTTTCTTTACATTCTCAATGAACTCCACCCACAACACCCCAGCGGGAACAAAGATCAATAACCAAAATTTTTGCGCTCGTGAGTGCGCGCATTTCTTTCTAATTTTCTAAGTGAATTGATATCAATTACTTAATCAACTTTAAAGCGGCACAACACGGCAGAAGGCTTTCCCGCCCGCATTTTTTGTTTCTACCAATTCGTGGAAGAATACACTTTTGTGGGATATACTTTCGGGGACTAACATCCCCGTGGAACATTATGGAAAATAATGACAAATCACTCTCGAGATAGCAACCATTTAATCCTGCAGCATTGGATTTCCCTTTTTTTCGGCTTCTCCTTTCTTTTTTTTTTTTTTTGGATCCTTTTGTCTGAAGAAAAAAGTAACCCCTTGTGAGATTGTGATAAGCGGAATAAGAAAAACTCTAGCACGTCCAATTAGTTCGACACAGACTTACACACAGCCACACACACAGAAGAGAAAAAGGACGATGGAAAAAAAGCAAAAAGTGGTCCGACTCGACCATAACAATTAATCGCATCTTTATTTTCATACTTTCAAGCTGGTCACGCTGTGGACTGAGCTGTGTGGCATATTGTCTGCCCGTAAGGGTTGACTGGGACCTGACTGGAGCGAAACAACTATGCACCTTTAATTTTCCACAGCGCAGCGTCAAGTTATCCTGGTGAAGGAATTTGCCTTCCTCCCCCCGTTGATTCGCATTAAACGAGTGCTTAGATTAAAGCGCTAATAATGGCACACAGAAATGAAGTGGATTTTCGTAGACCGCAGCCGTAATTGGGTAATTTATTTACGAACTCAATTAATTTAATATGCCGCGATATAATTATTTGTCTTTAGAGGCATTTGTCCGTAGCTGAGATGTTGGTTCTTTAGGGGATTTTGATTTTGTTTGTTTTGGTTGCAAGCAACGAGTTCTTTGATGATCGTATAGTTTGCAAGTGATCGTGGCTTTAGTTGTTTCAAAGCCTGCAAATGCGTGTGCATCTGTCTTCGTATTCTTTTCTCAGCTGATCGTCTGAGATTCGAGACTCCGATGATTAATCTCGTTTTATGGGGAATAAATTTAGTATTTAAAAAAAAAAAAAACTTACGTTCTTTAGCAGCTAAATCGAACGCCTTTTTTTTTAAATGAAGACGGGTACGAAACAGAAGAAAAAAAGTTCATGAAGAAACATCCCTGCTTACTTGTTGTCCCTGTTCGCCTATGAGGTAAATTTATAAATTTGGACATTTTGGCCATTTTCCGAGCACACAGCAAAAGGCAAGAACACGAGTAACTATGGATCCTTCTTAATTCCCTCTTTTTTGGTTTTTTTATTGGTTACACCATATTTGTGAATTATAATATAGATAACAAAACTCAACTCAACTAAAGAAGAAGTTCCCGCAACAAATTTTATAAAGTGTGATTTTTTACTGGTTTAAACAGCTGACGCACGTTTCGTGTTCTGTTTCACTGTCAAACATCTTCAGTTTGGTCTATAATTTAACCATGAATCGTCTTACAAACTAACAACGCTTGCAAATTATTGAATTTTATTATCAAAATGCGTGCTCTGCTATGAAAGTTAAGAAAGTGTTCAGCGACGAAGCTCATTTTTGGCTCAGTGGGTACGTAAATAAGCAGAATTGTCGATTTTGGAGTGAATATCAGCCAGAAGCATTACAAGAGCTACCAATGCATCCAGAAAAAGTCACAGTTTGGTGCGGTTTATGGGCTGGTGGCATCATTGGACCGTACTTCTTCAAAGATGATGCGAATCGTAACGTAACTGTGAATGGTGAGCGCTACCGTGAGATGATATCCAACTTTTTTTTGCCCAAAATGCAAGAGCTTGACTTGCATGACATGTGGTTTCAACAAGACGGTGCCACATGCCACACAGCACGCGCAACAATGGACTTATTGAGAGGCGAGTTCGGTGAACATTTTATTTCACGTTCGGGACCGTTCAATTGGCCTAGATCGTGCGATTTAACGCCTTTAGACTATTTTTTGTGGGGCTATGTTAAAGCTCATATCCATACAGACAAGCCCGCTTCAATTGACGCATTGGAAGACACAATTGAAGCATTTATTCGTGAGATACCGGCCGAAATGTTGGAAAGAGTTTGCCAAAATTGGACTAAGCGGATGGACCATTTGAGGCGCAGTCAAGGTCAACATTTGCATGAAATAATCTTTAAACATTAAATTATATGGACCGTACTATCGATTCAAATAAAGATTTCATGCATTTTTCTGAATTTTATGTGTTTTTTTTTGAAAAACTTTCCTATAGCTTTTAAAAAATCACCCTTTATATGACCACAGAATAGATCATTGACGGGTGGGTCGATGCTAAACATAAATTGAAGTGTTGAGGAAATTATGTTTGCTATTTAAAATACACATGTGTCAGCCACTATTTCCCACAGATCTGAGAATAATTTCGAATAAATATACCGCATAGATCCGTCTGAATAAGGACAATGATCTGATGTCGAATGCATCGGTTGTTCGCTTTATTGTCTTTAAGCTACTTCTTTGATAAATAGGAATGCTTGCCCAAGTCTCAACGCAAAATTCAAAAATGTCAAGTCTGCGAAAAGCTGAGTTCTTGTTCTAATGCATTGCCTAGAGTTCCTATACATAACTTCACTAAAAGCAGCGATTTTCTTGGCGGACCTGACTTTATTTAAACAGATTGCTTATCGAACGGTTCGTCTCAAATTAGCCCAGCAGTTTTTACAGCTTGACCGTGATAAACTGCCATACTTTAAACGTAACGTTTGCACTTATGACCACCGCTATTAAAAGATGTAACTATAATGGAGATTTGTCATCAGTGACTGAATAAAAGCAATAATTTTGACAGACGACGAGTAGAGAATATGGCTCCACAAACTGTCAATATCGAACCGTTGTTTGATTTCCGACAGATTATATTTACATATTTTTCATCTGATTTCACAGAATATTTTCCAAATTTTTGCAGAAATATAATAATAGACCCCAGGTACTACCAAAACACATCCTTTCTTCTAGTTTCTAGACATCTTAAAAATGTTTAATGGTGTAATAACTATTTGAAGATGACGAACACATTTCAGCATCAGTTAAGAAAAGTTTAAGGAACGTTCTTTACATATATTGTTTGAAATACTCAATCTATGAGTGTTTCTCACATATTTAAAGTTTCCCTTCATTTCGTAAGATACGACAGAGATTCGCCATTCAACCACATCCCTTAGTCACGTCTATTGCCGAGGCACCATTAAAGTTCTTCTAACAGAGTGGATCCACCCAATTTCATTTGATTTCCAGACCACAACTAGCAGAAGGAAAAAAAACTTGTTCAAGCGGCAACTTTTTTTTTTTTTTTTGAGTCCCTTTACGTTCTGTGCCATCCCGATTCATCATCGATTATCCAAACTTTTAACACGTCACGTTAAAGTTTAAACGATTAAATCAGTTTTGCATACGTGGCGTATTTCACTTCACACACCCATCTTCACGACTCATGACTATCTCTTTCACAAGAGGGTGTCATTCGAATAAAAAAAAAAAAACAAAAAATTCACCCCAACGAAAATTTCGACATGTCATCCTGTCTAGGCAACATCATCTATCACTCAAGACTTGACCTTTTTTTTGTTGCTGTTGTGCTCTCCTTCGACCATATCACGACACACGACATGTTGATGGAGCTTTTCTCTTTAATGATGAAGTTAGGTGAACCACCTTCGATTGCGCCACTGTCACGAGATTGAGAAATGTACTCGTACTCGTGAAACTTATTTTTAGATACATCCGGGTATGGGAAGATAGACTGCATCAAATGCGGGCATCTAACCACATCCTTAGACGTTAATCGAATTCTTAATTTGACGACTTAGTGCGATGTGATGAGAGGAGGAGATTGCATCACCAATGGTCAGCTAATCTCCCCCTGCTGATGGAACGGAATCCAAATAATTTGTCACCACAATCGCTTGGCTGTCACAATTGTCGCAACTGTTGGGGGCACACGAAACAAATCATTTTGCTCATTCGTCGTCAGCGTCGTTGTCTGGATGACGTCTCGTCCGCTGCAGATGTCTTCCCGGAGGGGGCATGTCACTGACAAGTTGTGTGTTCTATTAAAGAGCTGCTGATTGATTTGCATCAAAATTTGATTATGCGAAATGATTGAGTTTTGATTTTTTTTTATTCCTTAGTATTTGCTCGCACTCTGTGATCATGATCGATCACTTGATAGGGGAATTAATAAAAAAAGACAATCGATTTAAGTTGGCTGTTTTATGTTCAGGGGTTGGTTTTGATGCAAATGAAGATGAAAAATGTTCAAGAGGGGAGAGGGTGACTTTGTGAATTTATTTTTATGTGTGCAGTTGGTGAAGAAATTGGCGTTACTTAAATAACTTAAATAACTCCCTGGTGACGATAATTTAGAAGTGTACATTGAAAATTCTCTGAACTTTGAGATCAAGTTCTGTTTCATATACATATTGTCTGTAAATTTCTGAGTAAAATTTATGAATTTCTTGCGAAAAAACTGCAGACATATTTAATTTAGAACACATAGGTTGTTTTTTATTACAGGTATAGAATTTTAAGTTGGCAACACTATTTTAACTCGCTGCCATTTTGTCAGCTGTCAAGTAATTTAGTTTTATTTTGCTTTGGCATTTCAACGTGTATAGACTGATGCCTAAACAACGCTTCCAAATTGTGTAAATTTATTTTGAAAGTCATTGCTCTGTTCGCAAATTTCATAAGCGAATTTTGTTTATCGATGAAGCTCACTGACTGTTTGGTGTGCTTCATGGGTTGGTGGAATAATTTGTCCGTACTAAACCGATGCTGGCCAGAACGTTACAGTCAATGGTGACCGCTATAAAACCATGATGTGCAGGAGCTGTTGTTTCAAAAAGATGGCGCAACATGTCAAACAGCTAGTTCCACAATTAATTTATTGATGGCAACTTTTGGTAACCGCATAGTTTCACGAACCCGTAAATTGGCCGTGCGATTTAACGTCGCTTAACTATTTTCTGTGGGAATATGTGAAGTCGCTATAAGTCGCGGAACGATTGGACGTGGAGGACAACATTCGCCGCGTTATTGCCGATATACAGGAACAAATGCTAGGAAAAGTATCGAATATTGGACGACCATATTAGACTACGTCCGAGCCAGCCGTGCGGCCATATGCCGGAAATCATATTTAAATTACAATGCCAGAAGATTATCTTTCGAACAAATTAAATTTATTAAAAAATCTTCTTTGTTTCATTATATTTCATTGCAGAGTTTTCAAACTCAGTAACAAGCCTTGGTTTCAGAGTAGACAGAAGATTATCTGGCTTTGCCCATGTCAAATGGACTGTTCGGCTCGTTTATGGTGTGCTGACGAATCTTTGGCTATCTGGTAGGCTTACGCCTAAGGAAACATGGTTGCGTGTGGCCAAAACTTTGCTGATGCACTCTGAAACAGTATATGCACGTTTGGACTCTTTTTCCGAGCATAGTCTGCGGGTGACATATTATATAACG
The DNA here is from genome assembly GCA_905187475.1 of Syritta pipiens. Lineage (NCBI taxonomy): Eukaryota > Metazoa > Arthropoda > Insecta > Diptera > Syrphidae > Syritta > Syritta pipiens. The sequence continues at coordinate 32,402,333 of LR994572.1, read as the reverse complement.
ACAAAGCTCGGTATGTGTATGGGCTGCACGGATTTGCCCACATATCGGCACACCAGTCAAGCGTGGTAGGCTGTACTTTGTCGCAGTACACCAATGTGAGGAACTGTATCTTTCTCCACAGAATCATACAGTCCAAGATGCCAAGTTATTTATTTGAAAAACTAGCATTCTGTCAGTCCAATAGAACGTCTAACATCATCGCACAGCCCTATAAATACCTTAACTCTTCGCGTCTCTTATTTGTCCATTGCATCCATCGCTGGAATTCCTTGCCAGCACATATTAAACAAGTAAGAGCTAGCACAAGTTTTAAAAGATCTATATTATAAATATTTTCTATACCAGCGCTAATTCCCTCATCCTTTACCTCTCAACTTCCTGCCCTGCTATCCATTTCCGCCCTTCACTTTTTCTTTTGTTTAAAATGTATTTAGAGTCTTCTACTCGAACTCAATTTTTATAATTTTTTGGAACTTTGTTTTTTATTTCTATGCCTTAGCGCTTCGTAGAAGAACACATCTCGGCGAGTACTTCTTTGATAGTCTGTTCGATCTGACCTCCGTCAGCATCGGACGGCTCCACAGCTTCGTACAAAGCTCCAACTGGTTCGACGGGTAATACGGAGTCTTGTCCGTGCCTTTGTTGCGCTACAAAAGACAATAACCTTTGCGAAAAATAAAATTGAAAAAAATGAAATTGAAAGTTCTATGCCTTTAAAAAAAACATCTACATTTTTAACGTGCTACCTCAATTTTCGCATCGATCGCGTTACCCCAATTTCGTTGACTACCGGCAGATAAGGAACAGTGTCAAAGCAAGTGAATTTCTTCACTACAAAATTTATTACTATTGCAAACCATCTAACTTTATGAACTACTTAGGAAAAAGAGGACCAAGTGACATTTTTTAATTTAATCTAATTTCAATCGGCGCACAAGTAAGACTGTGTCTTTTAGCACATGTATAAATTGAACAATAACCAATTGTTCAATTTATAAATCAAAAATATATTCTTTTTCCTCAAAAGAGTCATAGACAAAACTGACGATGTCTTCTAATAGACCTTAGGTTGACGGACAACAGGACATTTTATGAGCCTTTTCGAAACAAATCAGCTAGTTCTATTTTACCTCACCCCCTAAACCAGAAAGAATGTTTGCCAAACCATAAAAAACGTAGTTTTCAAAGTGAATCGGAAATATTCCGATTCGGATTCAGTCTGATTATGTTTTCATTATTTGACTGAAAATCTGCGCAAAACGGGTATAAAGATGGACCGACGACTAATGTACTTCAAGGACCACAGGAAAATATTATCTATCCCAATTTCTGCAAGCAACATGAATTCCTTCACTAGAAACTTTATTTCTGCTTCAACTTTTGTGGCCGTATGTTTCATTGGCAGGATCGATAACTTAAAACACAAAGGCAAAATGATTCAAATAAAAAAAATCTTTTAATTTATTCAGAAAACATTTTTGGAGGCGTTTACTCCGATATTAGCTGACAGCAATTACTCTTTCTCCATTTTTATCGAATTGATCACTGACACACTGATCACCGATCAGTGTCCACGTAAAATTATGCAACACTAGCAAATCAACGATATTTAGATTCGTCGAAAGGCCTCTTTCTTACTGACTAGTAGAGCACCAAAAATCAGATGAAGCTTCAAACAAATAAATTGGCGATTCGCACAGAAATATTTCCTTCTTTCTTTGAAAACGATCACAAATTTGGGTACAATGCTCTTCTGTTTCAAAAGAGCCACAGTTTCAAAAAAATTACAATTTTCGAAAAAAAACACAAAATTCTCTGCGCACAGGCTTAACATCTCAGCACATCCTATAAGTCCGTAACTGGTTTGACTTGCCATGTGCACCAATTAATATCAACGCAAATTGTAATGGATCCATATCTCGTTTTTGCGTTATTGAAATTCCATGCATGCAAAATGATTGCATTAAGTCGAAAAGTCCCACCACGACGAATCGACGAATCCATGTCATCGAAAGCCGTCACATGCAAACCCCATTCCTTATCCCTCTTTTGTATGCATAATCACAAGAAAATACTGCGTCGCACAGAAAGTTGCATTCCTAATTTTGCAGTTGTGCCAAAGCCAGAGAGTCGGAGCTGGTGCATATCCACAAAAACCGTTGCATTGCATTTTGCCTTACCTTTGGTGTAAATTGCATAATCTGCAATAATCTGCTGCAGCAAAACAGATTTCCATAAACCGACAAAATGACAAATTGATTTAAAAGCGCACATTTGTATCGTGAAATCGCATAAATTGCAATTTAATTGCCGTGCCAGGTTTAAGTCCCGGTCCGGTCCGGTCTGCTCCGTCGTCCATCCCCCTTAGGCAGATTAATGCAACGCTCTATGCCCACTGCCCACACATGCACATGTCGTCCTATAGGCATCCTATTCCACCGGTTGGACAGAGCGCTTGATTGGACCCAATTGAAAATCAAATCTGCGCGGTAGATTGGTATACCGCAAAGCAGCCATGGAGCAACAGGATACGCTGCGGCAGGAAGGCGGAAAAAAAAATTCAGTACACATGCCGGAAGGAAAGTAGGCGGCAATTTGTAACGATCCACTCGCTTTAATCGGTATTTGAGTGTGATACGTTCGTTGTAAAGGACTCTACTCCGGGGATAATCGGTGTCCTCACATCCTCGCTTGCTAGAATGGAAAAGACACACGCGTAGAAAGGACCTCGGAGAAAGCACAACACAAAATAACGAAACGAATCGACGTCAAAAGAAGTACAGCAGCAGGAAAGAAAAAGGACTACAGGATGAGAGCTGCTGCTCCTTAAAATTGAGTGCGTACCATTTGTCTTTATCACAGCATGAAGTCGAATGCCGCAGAAGATATATTGACCCTCGGCCCGGGGTGGGGTAACAGCAGCGGCGCTTCAGGCTGCCATAGACCACGGCCACGGCGCGGCGGCGTGTCCTTGTGCCAGTGGCGGCACACTGGGGAATGCTTTGAGAGAGGTGTGTGCGTATGTGTGTGTGTTGAGGATGAGTGTGGATATGCTCGGAATTAGCCGTGGCTATTTATCACACCGAATATTTCGGGGATAATGCTTCTAGTGACATGGAATTTCCCTTTTTGTCGGTTGTTATCCTTAAACAGGGACGAACACAGCTCATTCTTTTATTTTTTGCTTCGTCTGAGTTTGTTTACATTCTTTGTTTTTTTTTTTTTCGTGTTCACGGGGTGCATGTTAATCGGCCGATTGTGGTCAGTCAGTGGTCTTGATTAAGAGATCTTAGTGCGTCATTTGTTGAACAACATTTGTGATTTGTCTTCTCGTGGCTGGTGTGGGAGGAGGTTGTAAATAATAAGAAGGGGAAGAGTCATGTGTTGTGAGGATTTAATTACTTAAGAGGTAGGTATATGAATGAGGGAGGGAACTAGAGGGAACCTCTGCTTTTCAGATATTGGCAGGACCATTTTTGTCATTTGGTTTGGGGAATCCATCGTCCTCTACAAGTTGATATCTGCCTTACTCAGCTTAGTATAGCTCGCTAACAGACAGGCTAATGAAGAATATATAGGGTTAAAAGTCAAATGCATAAATGTTAGACTTAAACCTTTAATTGTGCTAATAGAGCGTTGGGAGGATAAGGATATTCTTAAAAACCAACAAAAGAGAGGAAATTTGGTTAAACAATTTATATTGACAATTTAAAATTAACTTACTTAAAGCGAGAAAAATTACAATAAATTCTGAATATTTTCTCTATCTTCTTTTCGTAGACAAGTCAAAGTAAACTGCATTAACTCCTGTAAGATACGGTAAGCGATCTGAACAATACACGATGCATGTCTATAAGAGACAATGTCGCGAATCCAGTCAGAGTTTAAAGTCAATATTAAGGTTGTCATTTTATCCTAGCTTTAAAACCATACTTTTGTCTTTTAATGTCGACTTTGGTCCTGGCTGTTATAAGCAGGTTACAGGTCATACATTGCACATGTGTCAATAAGAGGAAGAACAAAAATGGCTAAAAATATGGCCCAAATTTTTGTGACGCCAGTTGTCAGATGTTTACTTGTGCATTGAGAAATCTAAGGCTAGTTGGCCCACTTTCCACTTGAAGTCTCATAGATACCAGCCTAATCATAATACAACTATGAAGCTAGGACAAAAATTTGTAATCGCAGAGGAATAATGCCCCAAGTCCAAGTGACTCAACTTGCCTCGTTAGTGGCCTCTTGCGACTTGCCTTGTTAGGCCAGCGCGTGGGGTAAGTTGGTCCATAAAACGCAAAAATGATGAATTTTTAATAGAAATTTGTTCAAAGCACAATAAGTAAGAAATAGTCGCTATTGCAGTGAATGCAAATAAAAACGATCACAAGTTCAGGGGATCACTGCTTATGAGACCAATTTCGTCACTTCCATGCACTAAAGACAATATCAGCCAATATGGTGGAAAACTGAGTGAAGTTCATAAGGAACAGCTGAACCTACTTAACATAGGAGTTATTCTTGGCCGACTTGGCCCCACCTCTCGTTTGATGAACATTTTTCGTTATAGTTAAGAAAATACACAAAACAGTTTTTGCTTTTTTAATAAATACTAAAATATAATATATAACTAAAAAAAACTGCACCTTGATGAAAAATTTGAATTTTTGCGCCACTAGAATAAAAATAATAATGAAAACTTTTTTTTTACTTTTTCACTTCAAAACCGCAAAGATTAAACTAAAAAATTATGTTGGGTATGATTTAGTAATAGTAAGTAATAGATAAGTTCTGTTGAGTGCAAAACTCACTCTGACCTGTCTAGAAGAGTTGAAGAAAAATGATTCGAGGCAGTAGACGATGAAGCATAAAGTATACTAGTAAAATGATTGTGAAACAAGATCTAAAACTGCAGCTTTTTTTTGAGCCGTGCATTACGAGAAAAATAGCCAGATTAGGTATTGGGACAAAGCTATTTTTTGAGTTGCAGCGCTCGTCCATATGCTTCAAAAGTCCTAAAGTCGCTTCAGCATCCTAAACATAGGTCCTTGCCACTATCACCTTCTCTGGCCGACACCTTATGACCTGTCCAGCCCAAGTGCATTTCTTCTTCTTATAAAGAAGCCACAAATTTGGTATTCTCTCACCTCAAAATAACTTTTTTTTTTTTGGAACCCGAAAATTTCTTAAATTTGAGAACAAGTAGCAACCAGCTATCGACAAGATTCACTTATTTATTTATTTTTTCTTGTAAATAAAATGCGCTTAAAAAAAACAAAAAAAATACGCCCAAAAAGCTCCAATTGAAAGCCTTCGACTGTTTACATGTAACCCCCACCTTAATTAAATTTTATGCAAAGTGATCAGCATCTGATAATGAATCCCACTGCCATCAGTTAATAAAGTCATTACCAGCCTATTAAAACAAAAACAAAGACTTACAAAAAAAAAAAAAAAAACGAAACAACAATTAAAATAATTCATGGCTTCTGGCATTCAAACAGCAATTAGCTGAATTATTATTCTCATTCTCATCTCTCAAACACTCTCTAGCCTTTCACAGTCTCACGGTAGTAAGTAGCTCCATCTAGTTTAGATTTTGTTTGCGTTTGCTACCGTGATAATAATGATGTTTATGTTGAAGGCATCATTTGTTACCAGAAAACATCTCAATTATCCGAACCCTACACGACACAATCTGTTCACACAACAAAGTTAAACTTTGCTCGACGTCAAATCGGTTTTACGACCGTTAAATGTCTACGAGTCGTTAACTTTTCATTCATACAACAAGAGATGAGAAAAATTTGTAAAACATCCTTCAGATAGCGATATAAAAATCCCATAAAAAACAAGTTCTTCAGAAATCTGCTTCTGTGTCTCGCTTTTCGTTTTTTTTTTGGTTTAAAGAGGGTGTAACAACTTAAAATGGAGGTCATAAATTAATCCGAACAATTATCGCTGAAATACCACCCCTCTCACAAGGGTGACTTCAGTTTAAAATGAGTAAAACAAAAAATCTATTTAAAGCCGTTGAAGGCAGAGTTGAATGCATATATCATCTGAATATACATGTCTGGGTCATCGCCACCCCCTTCAGCGTATGCAGCATATGTTGCGCACAACCCCCGCCGGAGTTCACGTTTCCTTTTTTTTGAATCCGTTTTTCTCGCACGTTGCACGTTTGAATTGAAATAACTTTTCCAATATTTATTTATGACTCGTCATTCTCACGTATGTTTTCAATAATTTTTACACGAATCGGCAGGGTGGCAGCGTTACGGCATGAATTTCAATACTCACATCAACAAACAAAAAAATTTCGAAAACAAAACCAAGTGCAATGGACTTTTATACATGAAAACAATTTTTTTGTTTTTGGTTTAGTCCCGACAAGACTTGCAGCAGAAAACTTCATCACGAACGATGACGTCGGCATAAAATAACACCCTGTAATAGATTTTGTGTATAAATTAAAATTAGGGATGCATTGGACGCGGCGGCAGTTGTAGGGGAGAGAAGAAAAAAATCCCCGACAGTGATTGTTTGTTTTGTCGGGTGATTTCCGTATTTTATAACCGCGTAATGTCCTCTTATCCTGGCTGGGGGCTTTTTTTCATTATTTTTCCTGCGCATTTCATCAAACTGGTTGAAGTTGCGGTGAGGGTACTTTCAGTTGCGACTTTTTTTTCGATCGGTTCTAAAATTTTACGACTTTTTAAAGGATGGCCCTTTTCAAGAGGTTGGGTCTTGGCATAAAAGTAAAAACGAACAGAAAAAAAACAATGAAAAATGTTAAATTAATGGTCTGTGCTGAGATTGAATTGAGACGTGAAAAATGAAGATTGCCGAAGAATTGTGGGAGGCAAGGACTCACGAGTATCGAGGTATTGGAAATTGTCTGTAAAAAGAAAATACCTTAGAAGTAGACCTCATACAACTCTTAATAATTGTGCGAATAGCAAGTGAATTTCCGTTTCTCAATTTGTTGGTATTAGAAAAAATCTGGAAGAATGTTGATAAAGCACTTTCCAGAATGTGGCACACGTAGAACCGGGGGAGAATGTAGAAAGTCACCTCCAAACCTAAAATCAGGCGCTATGAATAAAATTAGACCACGAAACACTACTTTTGTAGTGTATACAATACACTAATAACACCGTGTAACAAGTTTAAGGTAATTTGTTGATAGTTTCTGCATTCTTATGATTAGTCAAGTAAAATTTGGTCATTCATTCGTTTCAACTGTTCATTCATTGTAACATCTATTTATTCAGGTTAAAATAAGAATATTTATACAGAAAAAGTTTTTGAAAAACGTTTGATTTATATGGCCATTTGTAGAATTCGTTCTTCTAAACTTAAGAAAGAGAGAATGGGCTAAACACAATTGCAATTTTCCAATGTATTTATTTATTTATTTGAAGCTAGCTGAAAATTTAGAAATTGACAGCAGACAAAAAATTGACAGAAAAATGTAGCCAGAGCAACAAAGGCCTTCGGCTAGTTTCCAATGTAACACTTGAAAATATAGTTCTTAAACATTGATTGATACACTTAATTGCCTTACACGGGGACATATGGCGCGTGACGCGATCAAATTATGTGAAATTTCATCATGTAAGACGATAATCGTCCACCAATCGTCTGACGATATCGTTTAATCGATATTTCTACGTTCATCATGTTTACGTGAAGTAATTACGGAAAAAGTTATCGACAGAACTCTATTGTTGTTTCTTCTTCACATAAATCAAACTGTTTCTGTTTCCAAAAACTAAAATTTATTATGGCCTTAACTATGATTTTTAAACGATAACTAATTTCGACGCCGTTTCCGTTTCGGTAGCGTTCTAAAACGACGAAAAATGCCTTTTATACAATATTTCTTGCAGTCAAATTTACAAAACTTCAAATAATTTGGTTGATAGTGTGATGGCTTACTGATCAAGTAGAAGAGAGTTGTAAGCGGGCAACGAGACCTCGATGCGACCACCGACCGTGTTGCGCACAAGCCCAGCTCAGGTCACTATCGCAGAGAGTCCTGGAGGTACCACACTAGCGAAACCAGTGCTGGAGAGTTCCCCCGCTAAGGACGCCACCGGCGTTCCTGTCAAGGATTCGAGCTCTCCACAAAAGATGGCGATTGTGTCATCAGGCATTGGGGTAGCTAGTCACGTCTCGCCTGAGGGGAACAATTCCACCCTCAATAGCACCTGCACGGTCATCGCTGCCGGAGAGAAGATTCTCCCGGAGGCAGCCACGGCAGACGTTAGGGTAGCTAAAGATAGGGAACCTCTCAAACAACGTGAGCTCGCAAGACGTCTCCTAAAAAGGATGCGGAAACGCGAGGAGTCCTCCTTAACGGAGCAAGAGAGGGCTGAAATTACTAGGGCGAGAGCAACGATGAAGGCCACCAACCATGCTTGGCGAGATTCGCTCAAGCAGAGGAGGGTAGCCATCGTAGGTGCAAGAGATGCGACCGACGCAGTGAAACAGAGCCTGGCTCTGAGTTCCCCGTCCGAGGTCAAGTCTGCAGGTCCATGTGGCAAGGGCAAGGCCAACACCGAGCCTGAACCCACCCCTGGATGTTCCCGAGACGTTGTGTTGACCGCCAGGAAGATAGGGACAGCTAGGATGCCCGCCCCCGCGAAGGTAAGTGAGGGATTACCCAGCGCGAAGAAACGCGGCACTGGCCGCGGATCTTCAGCGATGGCTAAGCCCACACAACCTGTAACCACCACGGCCAAGGACAAAAATCCGGAAGCCGGGGCCGTTGCAGGTACCTCCAAAAGGGGTAGGCTTGATGACACCATCTCTCCCCTCTCCAACGTTAGGCAGGAGGCAAAAAGGCCTAAATACTCTGAGCAGGTCAAAGAGAGCCTGCGTGTCGCTATTGCCGATTTCGGCAAGTCTGACCACAGACTCTCTGATGACCAGTGGAAGCTGCTGGAAATACGCATTCGGCACGGGATCGACGACGCCATTAGGAACAAGAAGGAGTTCGTTCCCTTCTTCGGGCGGTTGACCTCCGTGATGGGCTACAAGCTCATCGAATGCGAGAACATAAGGTCCCTTGAGTGGTTGAAGGACTTCCTCGCCACGACGGTAGCGCCATGGAAGGCAGCCGACCTACGATTAGTAGAGAAGAGGGACGTTCTGGAAATGTCTAGACCTAAGGGCCGCATCTTTGTCCAGGGGCCATACTTCCCGAAGGACATGATCGAGCGTAGCCTGCAGCACCTTAATCCTGAGCTCGATAGCAAGGAATGGAAGGTTACTGGGGTCGGGGAGCACACCGCATTGGGTATGGATGTGGATGTGCTTCTCAGTCACAGTTCCCTTCCTTTGCTAAAGAAACAGGATTATCAGGTGCGGGTTGGTCTCAACCTGAGTAAGGTGAAAATCCTGTCTGTGCCCGGGTGGCACAGACGTAGAGAACCTGGTCGCAATGATGAAGGTAATCCAAATAAACCTTCATCACAGTAAGGCGGCCAGCGCCAACCTGCTTCACCTGTTAACTACAGGGGTGGCTGGCATTGCCCTCGTACAAGAACCCTGGTTTACCGGGGGACGAGTATGTGGGGTAATGAACAAGAATTTGGTGGTGTACAACACCACAGCAGCGCTTGATGGTAGGCTTAGATCGTGTGTTGTAGCTAGGAAGGGCCTAAATTTAAACCTCCTCTCTCCCTACAGCAGCAGAGACGTCACGACGGTGAAGCTGGAGCGGGAAGGCTCCTGCCCCCTCATTGTAGCATCTGTCTACCTCCCCTTTGATGCTACCTCACCCCCCCCGGACAACGTGACCAGACAGCTGGTGGCTGACGCGAGGAAGCGGAGATGGGACCTCATCCTAGGATGCGACGCCAACGCCCATCATACGGTTTGGGGCAGCAAGGACATCAACAATCGTGGTGAGTCTTTGTGTGACTATATTATATTGGAAAGCTTAGGAATAGTTAATAGAGGTAGGGATCCAACCTTTGTTACTAGGAATAGGCAGGAAGTTATCGACGTTACGCTAACGAGTCTATACTCACCTCTGAGCGTTGATAACTGGCAAGTTGAAGATATACCCTCTTTCTCGGACCATCGGATCATAACCTTCACGGTTAACATCGCGGTCGAGGATAAGGTTAAATTTAGGGATCCCAGGAAAACAAACTGGGAAAAGTTTAGGATAATTGTAGGCAAAGGAGCAAAACTGCTAAGCGCCGATACTGCGGACTCCCCCGAAAAGGTGGACCAGATGGCGACGGTGCTCAACAATGTCTTCAAGGAGGCGTATAAGAAATCTTGTCCTCTACGGACTGTAAGGGACAGGAAAGGTCCACGCTGGTGGAACAGAACCCTAAGTGAATTAAAGAGGAATTCAAGATTCCTTTTCAATATCGCGAAGGAAACTAGGGAGAGCTCGGACTGGGACCTTTTCAAGGCCAGTCAAAGGGAGTTCAAGAAGGCGGTGACCAGTGCAAAACGCTCCTCGTGGCGCGCCTTCTGCGACAACATAATGAATACCAAGGAATCGGCACGGCTTCGTAAGCTACTCTCCAAAGAGTCGATCATCCCGGGCTTCTTGAAAGACAGCAGTGGCAAATGGACGGAGTCTTCCTCGGAAACGCTCAGACTTCTCCTTGATACTCATTTTCCGGGATGCGTAGAAACACCCCCAATAGGCGAGGAGGAGGTTCCTAGAGCAAGTGTATCCTATACTCCAAGTCATGCCATTAGTCACGACAAAATCAGCTGGGCTATTGATTCGTTCTCCCCGTACAAATCCCCTGGAGAGGACGGCATCTTCCCTGTAATGCTGCAAAAGACAAAGGACATAATAGTCCCTATTTTGAATACCCTGTTTAGTGGTTGTCTGTCCTGCGGCTACATTCCAACGGCGTGGAGGGAAGTCAAGGTGATCTTCATTCCCAAGGCCGGTAAGCCCAGTCACACGACGGCCAAGGACTTCAGACCAATAAGTCTGACCACATTCGTCCTAAAGACTTTTGAGAAGCTCTTAAATATCCACATTAGAAATTCGCTCCCTCGCGGGGCTATATCTGAGTCACAGCACGCCTATATGAAGGGCAGAAGCGTTGACACAGCTCTTCACAGCGTTGTCAGGGTAGCTGAGAAATCACTGCTCGACAAAGAATATACCTTAGCGGCTTTTCTGGATATTGAAGGAGCATTCAACAATGTGACGACCACGGCGGTAAAGACTGCGCTTGAAAACTCGGAAGTAGAACAACCCATTACCAACCTGTTGGTTAGTTTGTTAAACAGAAGAGTAATCAATGCAAAAATAGGCAACAGCAGCCTCAAGGTTATTGCCTCAAGAGGAACTCCACAGGGCGGAGTCATCTCCCCTCTTCTATGGGTGCTGGTAATAAATGAGGCTTTAGAGAGTATCGGACAACTGGGAACAAAGACCGTTGCGTACGCTGATGACGTAGTCATCCTAGCAACAGGCAAATTCCTAACAACAGTTGCAGACATTATGCAGAACTCCCTGGACAGCTTAGTTCGGTGGACCAAGAAATGCGGACTAGGAATTAACCCCCAAAAGACTGAACTTGTACTGTTCACGAATAAGAGGTTAATCCCACAATTTAGGATCCCAGCTATAGATGGCACGCCGCTAACACTAGCGGAGAGTGCAAGATATCTAGGGGTGATCCTAGACAGGAGACTCAACTGGTCAAAAAACGTTCAGGAGAGAATTAAAAAGGCTGCGAATGCGTTCTACACCTGCGCCAGGTTGTTCGGGAGGAAATGGGGACCAAAACCCAAAGTAATCCTTTGGATGTACACGGCCATCGTTAGACCCATTCTAACTTACGGTAATATAGTCTGGTGGCAAGCTCTGGAAAAGGCTACACACTGTAAGGCTATGACGAAAATTCAGAGGTTGGCATGCATGGGTGCGACTGGTGCATTCCGCACAACTCCCACCGCGGGGCTCGAAACCATACTGCACCTGCTACCTCTAGACTTATTTGTGCTTGAGTCTGCCTCCGCATGTGCATTAAGGATCAATAGCATAGGCCATTGGAAATCCGGCACTACAGGACACTCGAGCATTTTGAGAAAGATGGCTGTCACAGGCATAAAGTGCGACTACACGTTGCCACTTACCGACTTTGACAGACCCTTTGTTTGCTCCTTCCCCTCTAGAGAGGAGTGGGAGGAGATGGCACCCATCAACAATTCGACAGTTGCGGTGTATACCGACGGTTCGAAGATGGAGGAAGGAACAGGCGCGGGCATATACTCCGAGGCGTTGGACATGCGAAGATCAATCAGACTTCCGGATTGTAGCAGTGTCTTTCAGGCGGAGGTCCTGGCAGTCAGGGAATCGGCCAGAATGATATCAATGTTGGCGATACCACCGGCTGATATCACCATTTTTATTGACAGTCAGGCGGCCATAAAAGCGATTTCCGCTACGGAAATCAAGTCTAGGCTGGTCCTGAGCTGTCGCGAAGAGCTTAGGGCTCTTGGCTCGCAGCATAGGATAAATCTCTGCTGGGTCCCTGGTCATAGGAACATACCTGGCAATGAGGAAGCTGACAGGCTTGCGAGGGAAGGATCCAAACTAGGGCTGGAACAGGCGATAGTAGGGATCGATCCACCGATCTGCCTCCTTAAGAAGCGGATTGGGGATAAGATAATTAGATTAGCGAACGACAGATGGAAAGCGCTATCTACATGTGAAACAACGAGGACTATGTGGCCAGAATATGACTACGCCAAAACGAAAGTGCTGCTCTTGCATGACAAAAGGTCTCTCGCAAGAGCGGTGGGTGTAATCACGGGTCACAATAGTCTCAAAGACCACTTATTTAAGATAGGACTACTCGGTGACAATATCTGCAGGGGCTGTGCTGATGAGGAGGAGCGGGAAGATACCCAACACTTCCTCTGTCACTGCCCCAGCCTTTGTCACCTGAGGCACAGAACATTAGGAAGTTACTTCTTCCAAGATCTTAATGAGATAAACTCTTTACCTCTAAAGAATCTTTTCAGGTATTTGAGCTGGGCCAAATGGACCGAGGATGCACTGGGATAGGACACCTGCGAGTGAGGAGGGGGACACCTTATCACCCCCAATGGGTAACACAAGGGGTCCACAAGGACCTAAGTGAGGCGGTATATCCGCCGGCCCACCAACCTAACCTAACCTAAGCGGGTAAATGGAATGTTTATAATTCGACAGCTTCCTCAAGTTTAGGTATAAGTTAGTATGACATCAACTGGGACTTGATATACATACCTCCTCGTCATAACTTTGCATTCATTCGTCGACTTAAAAATACGAGGATAATGAAGGATGAGAAACAATTCTTATTTTGACATGAGAAATGTAGCATTTAGTAGCATACAAACAACAACGATATACGAGATCTCTGATCTCAAACCCAAATTTTGAATTTTAATATACATACTTCATATTTTATTCTTGTATTTTGGGCGCCGTGGCCTAAACGGTTAGTGCGTCGGACTGGTAAGCCAGAATACCCGGGTTCGAGTCCAGCCCGGGGACAGAATACTACAAACAGTTTTCACGGCCCCACCTGCAGCGAACGACTGACAATCCTCCTAGAGCAATCTCTGTCATGGAAAGCTTTCGCAATTAGCCGTTCAGAACCGGCATTAAACATTAGGTCCCCCTAACTTGTGTCAAATTATATCGCGCACAAAACAGTGGAGGCGCGAGCAAGCTATGCTTTGGCCCTGTACGGCCTGTTGCGCAGATTATTTATTTTCTATTTATTTTTATTTTAAAACAAAGGATTTTTCCGAAAAAAGTTCAAGCACACAAAAAAAGGGTCTTAAATTTAAAGGCACAATAAGGCTAAGAGTTATCTTCATTATAAGGGATTACAAACCTTTTTCGACGGATCCATTTAAAGCAGTTTCATTGTCTGCATTTTCTATTCGTTCAGAGATAAAACAAAACATTAAGAAAGTTGAAGTTGATAAAAATAAAAGCGTACAAAAAATCCATCAAAATATATTTGATTTGTTGTGTTATCTACATAAACCGTTGAAAATCATACCGTATCAAATGAAATGACACCACTTAAGCAGTCTTCCAAGTACCCAAATGGCTCACTTTCGGACTGGAAATATTCCGAGTGTAAATGATGCTTCGTGAAAGAGAAACTTCTACAATATCATCCTTAAAATCACTCAGCTCCAAAGGGCATTGTTTGTTTAAGTAGCCCAACACTAATCGAACTATTGCTCAATTGAAATTTAACAGCATAAGCGACGGGGTGTCTATGCCGCAGATGAAAAGTACCGAAAATGACGGAAGTAAGACTACCTCACGGTTTCTTCTTTGCACCCTCATGATCGACCACATTCGCACTGCAACAGCAACATCCAGCAACCAGAGGTGTCCTTTTCACAAAAAAATAAAATAGAACATCCATCTCGACACAGAGTCCCAAAGAACCAACCAGCCACAGTCAGTCAGTCAATCAGTCAGTTGGTGGTGAATGCAGCCATGCGCACAGTATAGACAACCAGAGGACAGGTTTATTTTCGAAGATTTTGACAAATGAACCTAAATAACAGGTTGTGCTCGAATTCGAGATGCATGTGAGCATTCGGTAGAGCCGCGTAGCCTTGATACCTCATTTATTACACTGGACGGAGTTTGACGTAAGAGCATTTTTATAAATTACGCCCCGGACGTCTGTCCATCATCGACTCAGTGTGCACTGTTGCACTTCGGTCGGCTCGGTGCGCCGTCGTCGTCTCTATCGGATTGTCGGGGACAAGCCACCGACCGAAGAAAGCAGCCCCAGCTCAAGGCACACACACCGAGACAGATGCCGTGTAACAGAAACAGAAAATTGTTACAAATGATCGCAAATAACATGTCTTGGGAGACGGGGTTCAAAGAGGCCCGCTCTCTACCCAGCCGACCAAGGAGAGAGTGCAGAGGGAGCCGTGCGACGGCGCCGCTGAAACCACTACACACCATCGCGCGCCACTATCATCACTACCACCACAACAATAACACCATCACCTTCACCAGCACCAGCACCATCACCAAAATGGTTCGTGGTTTTGTTTCATGCGCAAATGCCGTTGATTAATTATTTTCATTTCGTAGCACGCAATTTTATGGAAGCAATTCATCTCAACCCATCCAGTTGGCTGGTCTCGGCCGGCTCTCTCAGGGTTAACTCGAGAATGGAAGCGTAAAGATTGCGATACAAATTGGTTAGATACACACAACACCCAACGCTACAAAAGATACAGAAAGAGAGAGAAAGAGAAACTCACCTTGATTGCTGTTCTTTCGCGATGTCTTCTTTTCCTTCATCCAGGGATACTCTGGTACTGAGTCCATGCCGTCGACGGCTTGCACAACCGGATATCCGGGAGTGCCCATTTTCGGGCTCTCCGGACTCAGATGATTAAGAAACTCGGCCATCGATGGCTGAGAGTTAATGAAGCCACTTTCGGTGGCCATCCAGTATGCCGTATCGGCACGTTTATCACAGTTTGGTCCCATTTTGTTAGGTGCACCGCCACCACCACCGCCAACGCCACCACTGGCGCCGACGACGACGACGCCACCGCCGACGACAGGGCCACCCGGCGCGTTGCCACTTAAAACGGTTGGCGGTACAATGGTTTGGCCGGTTTGCACGTGGAGCGGATTCAACGGGGATTCGGTTTTGATTTGAGCTCCCATCTGGGGGTCTAGGCTACTGCAAACCTCTTGCATCTTACAATGGACGTCAAATTGTTTATTTTTTTTTTTTTTTCGTTTCGTTTCTTATTCTTACGCGTGTGTGTCTTTTAGTTTAGCCTTTAATCAGTCGGGGCGGAGTTATGACATCTTTCTCGTAATTGGCCATGGGGTTGTCTGTAAATAAAAAAGAATTGTGAACGAAATTGAAACCTGAATAAGGAGCTTAAAATGTGGAGCGAGTCCTGAAGGTTGAAGAAGAGGTGTAAGCTCTCAATGTTAACAAATTGGTTACATTTCCCAACGCTGTTGTTTGAAGTTTGTAGCGCACAGTACTCGCACACTTAATACACCAAAACCGATCAGTGGCCTAGTACTTAGATGTATCCACTTCTTTTATTCGTAAAATCAAATAGGGTTCTAAAAACTTAAATTAAGAAACGACTTCAAGTTTTCAGCTTCCTTAACCACAATAATTTTCTAATATGCAAAGGGTCAGCAACAATGCGTGACTATCGCTCAGTGATGGGGTGTAATATGGACTACCAAATGGATCTGTAATTGTACTCATAGCTTTAGTAAATAAAACGAATGTCGTTTTCTAAATGTGGGTGTGGTCAAATGTTGATAAAAGGCAAATTGAAGAAAGGATATGACAATAAAATTTTCTTTAAAATCGGAGCAATGTCTTTAGAAAAGCTGTTTTCAAGTTTTCTCAGCCGAAACGATAGTCCCAGGAATACAAACTTGAAGACGTCGCTTACATTAAAGCATACCACTTTTTCAGTGTGTTTAAGGGTCTAACTTTTCATATGTTGTTTACAAATAACGAACTACATTTCTTTCAAATAAACAATTTTTTATTTACCTGGAATATTTGGCAGAAAACTGAATCTAGTACCAAAGCGAAGATCAGGCAGAGTTTGTGATTAAGATTCACTTTTAACGAATCAACGCTTATTAACTCTTGGTTAAGTGACAATCATGATAACAGCCATACAGGACCAGAGTTAGCTTTTTCGCGGCCGCATTGTGTTGTGCTCGTTAAAATTTTGAAACATGTGGAGAGGACCTACTGTTTAATGCCGGTTCTGACGGCGAATCGCACCCACAAGCCCCAAAGCGACACGAAACATATCGGCGACATTAACTTCAGGTGTAGAACTTTGCTTCCGCCGTTTTGCAATTGATGGCTATTGCGGTGAGTGATAGTCGAAATAAATGGATTGTAGATGCAAGCTTAGGCATTTGTAAACATAACGCCATCGAAATATTAGTCGATTTGTAACTGCATCATAAAGATATTCTCGATTATGTCAGTTTACTAGCCAAATTCTCGTCATTTGCGAGAGGTTTTAATTTTCTGCTTTAATATGAAGAAATCTGCGGCTGAGACTCATCGAATGCTCTCAAATACCTATGGTGAGGCCGCTGTTAGTGAAAGAACTTGCCGAGAGTGGTTTCAACGCTTCAAGAACGGTGATTTTGACGTCGAAGGCCGGCATGGCGGTGGAAGAGAGAAGATTTTCGAAGATGCAGGATTGGAGGCGTTACTTGATCAAGAGTCGCGTCAAACGCAATCGAATCATAAATGTATAACCAGTTTAATACAATAAAGCCTCGAATTTGAGAAAAAAATGGTGGAAGCAAAGTTGTACATCTACTACAAAAATGTCAAGTTAAGTTTAAATTAAGATTTATTCATGCATTAATGTAATATATTTTTGATTTCTTTTGCGAACATCACCCTGCCAAAAAATTAAAGTCTTTATTTTAGGTGAAAACGGTGGTTTCTCAATCCAGAAAGAAGTTTTTCTGTCTTCAAAATTTAAAATATTGCATTTGTCCAATAAATTCGCATTTAAAAGATTGGTCGTAAAGACTAATCTACCCAAAAATTTAAAAAGTATGAGTGATTTCAAAGCCGAAGTCTAAGACAAATGAAAGTCAAATGAAAGTCAAATGCATGAATTCAGGGATTGCATTACAAAAGATTTCAGTCTTTTACAACTCTGGATACTTCGATGGAAAAATTATTTACTATAAAGTGTGTTTCGTATATTACAAACAAGTGTTTTCTTAGTCACTTGTTGGTTTGCTTTGGTTTTCGCAGAAAATGTTTAATATACATTTTGTAAAACACAAACACATTTTGAAATGTTGGTACACTTAGGCGAAGGCTAGGCCCTTGTGCTGCCCACCATCTTTTGGGTTATATCTCAATACATTTAACACCTTTTAAAAACTGTGTTTGATTTCATTTGAAATATAAACAAAATATTTTTTTAAAAGTACAAATTTGCTGTCAGTGTACAACTGACGATCCAACACTGCAACATAAATATCTTAACCCTTTACTGCACAAGTAACCGCATATGGCGTCTGATCTTTAAACGCCAAATACAAACAAATTAGCACTAACCATTGGAAAATTTTTATTGTGACGGTTTATATTATTAGTATATTTTGTAAAGTTGAAAAATGTGTGACTGCACAAGTAGCCATACATACAGTCAATAAAAAAAAGTACACTCTTACCTCGTTTTGCGCGGTTTCACCTTTGCGCGATTTTCAAATAGCTACCCAAATTCGATTTGCACGACTTTGCCTTGCGCGAAATAACATTTTTTCCTTAAAGAAGTATGGCCCACTATGGTTTTTCTGAGACAAGGCATCCATGTATGCTCATAAATCGTTTTGCGCGGTTTCGGTTTGCACGAAACTTTTCGTTCCTCTAAGCCCCGCACAAAGCGAGGGATAAGTGTATTTCCACACCCTGTTTTTTGATGATTTCTCGGTAATATGAAAATTTGTTGGAATGTTAACCACGGAGCAGGAAAAAACTTTTCTTAGAATATAAAAATGGTTAAAATCGGTTAAGAATTACTTCAGCTATTCAGGAAAAACTCCAAAATTGACGTCAAAAAAGTATTTGCATATCATGTAAATAAATAAGTTACAAGTTCAAATGATATTTTGTGTGCAGTATATTGGCTTCGATAATGATTTGTAATCTCTTCAGTTTCAAATCCATAACATTACAAAAGATTGCTGGTCCTATCTAAAGCCCTTTAGTTTCGTCAGAAAAACCCCTATTATCTTACTTTATGTCTCAAAATAATGCACGTATTTTGTTTAATATGGACGTCTTCTGATTGGAGAGAAATCCCAAATTGTTGGCGACAATATACAATAACTATTCTTTCGTAAATCTTGCGCGATTTCCTTATTTTTAAAGACCATCTCTGTCCTGTTCGATCAAAGCGGCCCCTGCATTTCCAAATTGATGGTTTTTTGGGTCAAATCTTAGCATGAAGTATCAAGAATCTTAAAACCCTTCAAAATTGCATTCATGAAAGCTAGGCTCACAACTCCTTGAGCCATGAGCCCCCATACCATTAGGCATGTTTTTCTGTAGAATTAAGCTTTAACGTTGAAGTTCTCCACACAAATCTTTTTCCATTGGATCCAAAAAAAATGTATACAGTAAACTCTCGATAATTCGAGTTTCATGGGGGCAGGAAAAACTTCGAACTGCAGAGGTTTTCGAATTTCGGAGGTTTCAGAAAAAAAAATACTGCTCACTTTCGTCACGTACAAACGATTAAACAAACGATTTTTGAAGAAAAAAAAGTAAACTTGACTTCGAATTATAGAGGTTTTCATGTTGCTTTGTACAAAAATAAATTTGAATTAACAAGGGGATCAATTTGCATTGGTTTTCTTCGGATTACAGAGGTTTTTCCAAGGGACTGTGAGAATGGTTCAATTTATAGAGGTTTTTGAATTATCCAGGTTCGAGTTTACTGTACATGTTTTCATCGGAAAAAAGACTTTTCTACAAAATGCAATAGCGAACTTCAAAGTAAAAACCAATGCAGTTAGACATAGTATGGTACGGGGGCATTTTTATATCCTAAGAAAAGTTTCCGTATTTATTTCCACATTCCATACAAACTTTTAATTTTGCCAAAAAATCATCAAAAAACTGGGTGCGCAAATACGTTTTTTTACGGACTGTATGTTAAGTTAATAATTAAAAAAAAAAAACAAAATTTTTTGTCTTGTTTCCGTTTTATTCCTTTAATTTTGCAAAATGACATTAATTAATTCTTTTTTTTTTTGTCTTTGGAACATGGCGCGTGCAGTAGAGGGTTAAATAAACAATTAGACTGTTTTAGTAGGCTTAGCTTTCACTATATTGCTGTTCGCTATTTATCATAATTGATTTTGCGTTTAATTAGTTTCTTACAACTTAAAAAACTGAACCCTTACAAAACCTTGTAAGACTGTTTAAATTGTAAGTACTAGATTCTATCTGTAACGCAAATTGAACGTTTCCAATTTCACCAAAACTACGGTCAAGAGATCATGCTACTTAGTCGTCAGAATATTAAGATCAAAGTGTTCTAAAATTTATTTTTCGTCTATGTATAACATGTATATATCTATTTATATAAAATTGTAGGTATCGTAATTGGTCCGGATGCTTATAACTTGAAGACGACGAAAACAGATACTTCTTTCTGTGGGCTTGTTTGCATTTGCTACGCGAAGGTTTCAGGTGATGCTGGTATATTGTATTGTATTGGGCGGCGTAACAGCCCGTTGAGAGCTAGAGCCTAGCTTTTTCGCTGGTGTACTTTGAATTAAATTGAATACAATCATTGTTCTATTACTTTTGTAGATTCACACAAATAAAACAAATAGAATTTAACGAAATTAATACTTGATTTTATTCTATTTTCGTCATTTATTTGACGTTGAATGAGCTAGAATATAAATCAAAAAAAACTTTTCCAAAATTGTACTATTGAGTTAAAGATCTTGACAAGCTTTTTCCATAATTTCTGCCCTTATAAAAGTTTATTTTATTAAAGGCATTGTCAAAAAATAAATTAATTGTATGTTTGTACGATTTGCGATCAGTTTTAGATGAGTTAAGGGCTTTTATTCGCTTTTCTGGGGTAGACACTAAGAAAGATCACCACCTGTGACACCCTGACAATTTTTAAGGCGATAAATTGAGCCATATATCGGCATTGCCTCAGAGATGCACAATGTAGATCCTGTATCAATGGCAATATGGCAGGCACCGGCATATGGCAGGTATGTATGAGAGGCAGTCAATGATGAAAGCAATGGATTTGACAACCTTTTCAAATATGGCGAAAAATGAAATCACTAAGAAAAGAAGATTGGTGAGACTAGCAAGCAATTCGGAGCTGCGGTCGAGCTCAATGTCTGCGACAGACTGAACTAACATTACCGGACAGGCAGTTCACAATTGAAATTGCCTAGAAATGAAATGCCCAGTTTACTTCGATATCGCAATCGCCATTGCTATTACCATTGCCTCAGGAAATACGAATGTAGACGCAGCATAAGCGTAAACTATATAAATGAAATAGCAAACA
Source organism: Syritta pipiens (assembly GCA_905187475.1). NCBI lineage: Eukaryota > Metazoa > Arthropoda > Insecta > Diptera > Syrphidae > Syritta > Syritta pipiens. Next base: position 32,381,210 of record LR994572.1, on the reverse strand, counting down.
ACAAAAGTGTAATTTTCAAAAATCAAATAGCAGCCTTTGGCAGCTGGTTAGTTTCCGATTCGGGAAGTAGTTCTACTAAATCACTAAGCACTTAAAAGGAAACTAAAGGAAGTCGCTGTATAAGCTTGCGCAAGGATTGTAGCTAGAGAGGAGCTAAAGGTTAATACTTCAATCTCATCATGTTAATGGATGACCAATAGTGCCACGTTTACGTCGATAATGAGTCAGTCAACCTTCAATTCGAGAGCCCAACAACTCAGAGCGTCAAGGAAGGATACATCAGCGGACGAACGAATATTATCGTAAAATGGCGTCAAGTAAGAGAACCATAAAAAGTTCTGTTTTTGTAATACACGCACTTATCGATAAATTTTTCTACTGCTAAGGCTATCGTTTTGGCCAAAATAAATAAAACGTTATGTTAGTTTAGCACTCATCTTACCAGAACTTTATTAAAAAAATATACTTAGCTTTAAAAAGCCGTATGATCGCTTGGTGAAACATGTCAAATGTTGAAATGCACCAAAGACAAGATCAGTGTGATCAGATCAGTGACTATTCCGATGTTAAGATCTAACTTATCATCTTAAAGTTTGTACCACACAAGACTATCCCGAAGAGAATACACAATGGTGATGTAATGACAAAAAATTGAATTTGTTGCAGTTTCGACTCGACCTCATTTAAAAGAGTCAGTTTAAGGATCTTTAAGCACAATTCAAGTTAAATTCTTACCGTTAAATTAGCAATGAGTTAATCCACTAAAATCCTTTTTTCTTTAACTTCTTTGACAGAAATTATTTTTTTGTTTTATTGCATCACATCCACTCTTCACTTAACACTTTCCAACACACTTCCTGCTAACTTTTCTTCACAATATGATCATTTCGATTATTTAAAAAAAATAAACATGACAGAAAAGTATAATTTTTGCATGGACTATTATTTTATTGTACAATTTCACAAAGCCTCGATAGGCAGACAAACTAAATAATAATAACAACAACAACGAAACAACAGCAAAAAAAAAAACTCATTCAACACTTTTAGTATCCGCGGCAACGTCAACGTTGACAATCAAACGGTTAAAACCGTGATGAGATGTTTACTCAAGCGGGACGGCCCCGTAATGGTTGAACCCACCATTGAATGGCACCACAATTCTCTTGAATTCTGAGACCTGTTTGTTTTGCTCCTGGTTTTTCGCTTTTTTTTTTTCTTGCTTCTTCTACTTGACAGCAACAAATACACTCCCTGAATTCCACACCTACACCAACACTACAGCAAAGTGTCATCCAAAAAGACCAACAATTTGCATTGATCTCGCTCTAACATGTCGCCTGTGATACTCACGCACGCACACACACGCCGAGTGCTGCTCATTCATTTGTAGAGAGAGTTGCCCACAAATCTCTCCATTGCCGCACACAAAAAACACACGCACACACGAACCAGCAACAACCCGCCCGCCCGCCTATTTTTCTTAAGGCGCATTCACTTCGCGACGCTCAAGTACCATATCACTGACCGCCACCATTGTAGCGCTGCATTCGTTCCGAACGGTTGACCCTAATCAAACGACAGGCGCATTGACACTCTCTACCTGCGGCGGTAACTGTCACCTACTCTGCGGTCGTGTTCAGCACTCGGAGGAGACGTAGGCTCACACGGACACAATAATTCCAGTTTTATGCTTCTAATCCGACTTAGTGAGCACAACTGCACTACCTTCCTAACCAATGGCACTGAACGAACTGAGCAGATTAGAAGGTAAGTCCACTTCGGCAGGGAGTGGGCGCGGCTCTAGCAGCCCATCCATCACTGACAGTTGTGGCAGGGGCATGCGCAGACGAACGCGAAGGGTGGAGTCCGCTGGCTGGTACCTGAGGCGCGCTGTGGAGAGCTCTCCACCACTGGGATTGGTCGAAACAGCTGCCGTCGCTTGAGTGTGTGCGTGTGCTCGAAGCCTTTCTTGCTTTTTTTGCCCGTTGACAGTGGCTGTCAATCCGATGTAGCCTGTTTTTGTTGGTGTATTCGGTCGTGTTAGTTTTTCTCGTTTCTGCAACATTTATGGCGGCGAAAAGTTAAATATAAATTGACACATAAAAACCGTTTTTTATGCAGCATTCTCTGAAGTTTTTCCTTTGAAAGCTGCCGACCTACCTGGTGGAAGGCACTCCAGCGGTTGGTGTTGTTGCAAACTGCCATTATAGCCGTGCACCGCACACATCAGTCATAGGCTCTATAGGTGGTGCGGTTAGTCTTTAAACCTCTACACAGCAACGTGTCAACATCGGGGTGAGGACGTCTGAGGGCTGTCAGTGAACGTCATAGCAAAACGAGAAGCCAACGAGCGTCGAACGCAATGACAGTTCGATTAAAGCAGCCACGTCTCCTCCCTGAGCGGACCGCCGCGCCCCGTCCCGCTCGTCTAGCGCCAAGCACACCAAAAGCGCTGGAGACAGAGTTCAAACTTCATGACGGCGCGGTGTGAGGTGCCATTTTATTTCGATGAGTCAAGGTCATGGCTTCAAGGCAAACTTTCGGTAGCTATGAGGTGAAGTTTGCTTTTTTGTTGTTGTATATTTTCATGGGAACGTACGTACGGTCAGTGTTGGGATGATATACATACATTTTTTTGGTTTTTTGTCGGTTTTTTTTGTTTTCGGAAGCCGATTGAACTTTGGCTTTGGGAGTTAGTCTGGCAGATCGCATTAAGCCCGTAATTAGATGGAGTTGTTGTGGGCACCGCGTCTGTGCTGGTGTCGACAACAACCCGGAGAGAATACCTTGAAGCTAATCGCACGTCTCTCTGTGAATGGGTTAAACAAACAAATTATGAGTAATAACTTTGAGAAATGGTAATTTAGGTGAAAGATTCTGCTTTTGAAACAGTCACAGGCATTTGAGGTTTCCCGCTTAATGAGGTACGCTCGGCGAATGAAGTTATTCATTAAAACGGGCGATAATGTCACCTTGAATGGGTACAGACGATTTGTTACTCAGGTGTGATTCGGTGTCAGTTACATGCGAAATATTTTGACAGATCTGCTCAGGTGTGATGTTTTGCAAATTGAGCTGTCTACTGGTGGTGTAGAACTATGGCTGCGGATGTGATGATATCATTCTTCAATCTAGTTGTTAATTAATTCATTGCTTAGATTCCGCTGGAGTGAAATGGTGTGTGTGTGACGTGGGAGGGTAGGTCTATTCGGGTCCATTTTTTTGAGGATTCTTAATGAATCATAGTGTTGAATGAAAATTATGGCACAAGAATGGTGAATGTCGTCTGATCCTTTTTTTACAGATTTTATATTTTGGCATAATTCTAAAACGACAGAAGCTGTGTTTCCGCTCTCTCGATTGTGGTGGCATAGAACAGAAATCTGACAAAAGTTCTTGTTTATACTTCCCTACCCTCTTCATCGACTTGAAAACATTTAGGCTGCGTTTATCGTTAAGCCAATTCGCGTCGCACAATGCGACATTCGCGCGATTTCAGGTGATGGCATCATTGACATATTAAATTCGCTTTCTCACATTCGCTCCGCCATAAACATTTTCATATGCAAACATGTAATTGATCGCTATTAACGAATCGTTCTGAATCGCGCAAGCGCATTCGCTTGACCATAAACACAGCCTTAATATTGCAATATAGTTAACTCTCAAATATGCAATTATTACAAATATGCAATTATTAGAAAAATAATTTGGCTTGAATTCAGAGGCTCTTTAATAGGATCTTTATTTTTATCATGCATTTAATCGAACATATTTTAAAGAGTTGTGTTCTTTATTGCCAGTGTTGTATGCTCCAAAGGCGTACAACGGTGACCTTTCGTCAACTTAATTGTCGCAATCTTGAACTGAAATGCTTAGATCAAGAGAAACAGCGAGCTAGTAGAACGTTAATGAAGCATATTAGTGTGGGACGTTGGTATTAACATTTGCGTGGGAATGTGAAGGTGAAGTGTAAAACGCCTTTTACATCATCAGTAGAATTGTATCCAGTTTTAAGAAATTAGAGAAGAATTTCTCAAGAACCGCAGTAACAAGACGAATAGATCAGGCACGAATGAAATGGACACATAAACCAAGCTGTGAAAAATACAGTGCCTCCAGAAACTATTCGCTGACCGATCCATCGTTTTACTGAATTGAACCAATGGATTGGTAGCAAATCACATCTGGCATGCCTTAAAACGGTTGGATTCTATCAGGTGTACAACTTGAAAGACGCGCATTGTTACTAACTTCATATATATTCACACGCGCTATTTTTTTGACAGTGACAGTTATTGTATGTTAAAGAGCGTCGAAAAATCTAGTTAATTGCATCTGTCAAAGTATACACAAGTTAATTTACACAAGTTTTGTTTTCATATTCAAATAAATGGTTTTTTTTTAACAAAAAAATACGCGTCTTTCAAGTTGTACTCCTAATATTAAAAATAGATCAATACACATTAATTTAAAAAAAAAAAAAAAAGTTGGACCAATAAGATGCTCCATGAACTTGGAACTGAGTTATTGTGAGACTAAAATGCAAAGTTAATGAACAGATAGGTGCAAAGTTAATGTAGGTAACTTTGTTGAAAATCATGGTATTGCATTTTGACTTCTGTGGTTTTGTTCAGAGAAAAAGCATGTACATATGATTTTTGTAAGATTTGTAGTTTCTTTTCTATGGCCATTTTTTTCCTTCAAATGGGTCGGTGAGCGAGTTGTTTCTGGAGACACTGTAGGTCCCAGTTGCACTGCATATGCATATGAGCAGATGAGGAACCACGCACTTTTTTTTAGAGTAAAAAAGTAACAAAACTTTTCAATTTGATTTTTATTCCAGTAGTGAAAAGCTGGATTTTTACATTTTACATTAAAATGCAATTTTTTAATGAATCTTGTTATTATATTTTAGTATTCGGTTCAAACAATTTAACTGTTCTGATAGGTTTTTTAATTATGAAGCAAAACGTTCATCAAACTAAATGTGGGGCAAGTTGGGCCAGGTCGACCAACTTGGTTCCCTGAATAGCCTCTTAGTAGTTCATACATAACTTCTATTTTTAGTAGGTTCAGCTGTTCCCAATGAACTTGATTGATTGATTGGGATATTAGGGCTGATAGTGCATTATGTGCATTATGTGCATGGATGCATTCTCTGAAAGTGCGGAAATTGTTCTCTTCGAACTTGTGGCCGTTTGTTGCATTAACTGCAATAGCCACTATCTCCGACTTGTGTTTTAAATAAAATTCTATTATAATTTCATCTTTTTTGTCCTCAATGGAGCTCATTTTCCCACTCTTAAGCTCAAATTATCCCACGCACTCACCCAACTTGCCCCGCTAGTGGGGCAACACTTTAAAGTTCTTGCAACTACCTTTAAATCGCTGAAAACTTATACAAAATGTTGTCTACTGACCGTCGCAATGAGGAGCATATTTATCGATCTTAAAAAAAGAATTATAAGATTCTACTTATCTTTGAAAGAAGCAGTTTAGTAGAAAAATAAAATAAATAATCTGCGTAACAGCCAGAGAATAGCTTGTTCGCAGTTAAATAAAAGGTTGAATTAATTGGTGGGGAGAAGGCAGTTTTATTTTGGATTGTTTACTGAATCAACCAAAATATTTTAGGTATAAAATCAGTGTTAACTCCGCCGAAATAATTTCTGTTAACCATTTCATGCCCAGCGTTGTTCGTCTACAACGTGCATTTTTTCTGCTGACATGCAAACAATATTGCCGGAATTACAGCAAAAGTGTTTTAAGTTTATTCTAAAACCCTACTTAAGCCTATTTATTTCTGCATCAGACATCTTTTAGTATAATAAGAACATTCGCGGTCTTTTACTTCGTTTTAAGTGAACTAAAAGAAATATTTTGCTTACGGGTGGAATTAGTTGTAGTCATGAATGGGTTAAAGTAAAATTAAGTTTTCTAACTGAACACTGATCCTCCGAAGATTAAAAAATTAAAAATTTAAAAATTAAATAATCCGAGTTTTGGATTATTTAATTTTTTAATGAACAATTTTAATAAAAAAAAAACAAAATTTCATTTTCGAAACCTGCTTATGAAGGATATTTTCTTAGATTTTTAGACTTACCTAGTGTGTGACTAATTTGATAAGTAAGACAAAAGGAATAATTAACGACGTTTCACCATTGAAACTGACCACTTGCAAATAAATCGTGCAACATGTATCCCATTAGATTGATATTCCGACCGCATCTAAAAGCTGTTTCTACTTTTCAAAATAAAACTTTGAGCTTTGTATAGCTCTTGGCTTAAATCAGTGGCATGGAGTCCATATAAACCGCTTCCTACCTTTTAAAATTTCAATTCTTTAACAATGTATCAATACTTAAACTTTAAAAACAAAACCATTCGGTAGGAGCTGATCTAATATTAATGGAAGGATCATATGATTTCAACAGATGGGCTTTGTTCTTCAAGCAACACTTAGAAATTCTCAGGGCTGCCTCTTTTTCACGGTTATCGTCGGTCAGTAATGCGCTGCTGTTTCGTTTGCATTTATTTTTCAGTCACAAACATCGGTAGGTAAAGGGCGCCTAAAAACCGCTTTTAAGACGTGTTCATGAGATTCGAACGAAGAACCTTAAATTGGAACTTTGCGCAGACAACTGCAACTAAGCAACCGTTCCTCGTTAAATCGATTTATTCAGCCAAATGTATTCCAAAAAAATAAGGCGACAAGAAAACGAAGATCAAATAATTCCTTCAGATCAATCAACAAAGCAGTCTAAAGTCATACGACACACATACGACCGCAACATAGCTCTTGTGACCACTCCTGCCTGCCAACAGGCGGAAAATTCGCAGCCAAAAATAACACTTTCCCGCCTGTCCCTTGGTCTAAAACCACCAGGCGTCCACAGCACTGAAGCACTTCCACCGCAATTAGCCGCAAATAGGCCCTGCCGCCATAGAATCGCTGACCACAGCCATTTTACGCATATAATTTGCCGCCAAGCAAACCAATGTAAATTCCGTTTTTTTATTCCCTTTTTTCCTTCGACTTTATAATATCGTTTAATTCGTCCATTCTGTGCTTTTCCCTGCGACGACTTATCTCAACACATACCCACCCAGTAAAAGACGCGCCACTCAAAAAATAAAAAAAAGCCGAAACCGACCGACTCACGATGGACAAGTTCTGCCACCCCAAAGGATCAATTATGGTCTATAAAATGTAATGACATATAATGATAGAGTACATGCCATTCCATTCACAATTTGTACCTCAGATGGCGGAGAACGAAGGGCAGCAGCCACCACCACGTAAAATATCCTGCAGACAAATCACCAAAGAACTGGTCAAAGGAAGGAAGGAAAAAATAAAACACAGAGAAGGAACACATACAACACAAAAAGAAAAAAAAAACGAAACGGAAAAACTAAAAAACAACAAGCAAAACAAATGTGAATGTCATGTCACGGATGTGTGTTTGTGAAGAGAGATGGGATCAAACGCCCTGTCCATATGACGCTGAGTGATGACTGCAAATGAATTTGAGGCAAATAATTGCAGCTTTTCGGTTCGAATGGTGTCCTTTATACGGCCAGAGATGGACTGTCGCTCTCGCTAGCGGATAAAAGATGTTAAGAGAGCCAAATCCGCCCACTTAAGGATATCAGACAGGGAGTCTTGGCACTCGTGAATCCTGTTTCATTTTAATGATTATTAATTATGGCAACTGTTTTTAAGGAACAAGCCTTTTTATCCCCGTTCCGTTGGGGAACATGTGGTCAACATACTGTGGCGATGTCCTGCTTCGAAATTTGTTTTCTTAAAATTCCTTTCCACACCAACATGTCCTTTCGGCATTTAAATTCTTTTCCTTCTATTTTTTGTGTTCTATGGACTACCGTCCCATACAAGGACAAGAATAGAATTCTAACCTTATCATACAAAAAAAAACGTTTTATATTTGAATCACGTTTTAACGTTATGACATGTTACGCGCTCCCAGGTTGCCCGGGGTAACACCTGGATGTCATGGCACACAGAAAAAAAAGTACCAAAACAAAATGTATCTAAAAGGTAAAGTGAATTTAGCTTATCTAAAAAAAAGAATAGTCGTGCGATGTTGAAAGCAAATGATACGAAAAAAAAGTTAGAAAATGAATTCGGAATAAAAAAAAGGACAAATAGCGAAAGAAGAGTGCACGTGAAAAAATTACAGTGGACCTTTTGTTCGGTGGGCTGAAATTGGCGGAAAGGTGACACGTTTGCCACATCTGACGCAAGGCGAACATGTATGTAGGTGTGCCTTTACAAATGACACACTTTAAATATTTAAGAGGCAACATATTTCTACAGACACTTTAAAGAGTGGAGCTGATTTTTCAAATCATTTGGGGACCCATGAAGTTGAAATTCGTGAACTTGGATAGTGCATAGTCTATTCAGTTCGTGAGCCGCTCAATCTTTGGCGGCTTTCTTGGTTTAATATGACCTTCAGGTTATTTTTAGACCTCTACTATACAAGAGACAGTTGGTTTTGAAACTAGGCATTCGAAAGTGCTACTTGAAAGGTATAGTTTTGGCCAATTACATTAGATTTGTTTTCTTTTCTTATCATGCATTTGTTTTTTTTCTGTAATTGATAATAACTAGTCAAACTGTACAGTTTGTCATTGGAAAACAGTGCGTGCAGTAGAGGTTTTATTAAAAAGTTAATTTGAAAACAAAGCCCTCTTTGACTTGACTCTTGTGACAATCTTACAACCCGCACAGCAAATCACTAGTAAAAAGTGGAGTTCTGGCCCCCTATGAGTTAATTTGGCTTTCAAAACTGCTATAGTACGTCATTGTATGTATTGCCGTTGTTTTTTTATAATTTTTTGTTCATGTTGATTGATTTCTCTATAAAATTGCCCCTATCTACTAAAAGAGACGAGATAGACCAACCGCTCATAGTCAAAAATGTTTGTTTTTGATCCCTCTACAAAAGCCCATCATAGTTTTTTGGCGGCAAAGCTATTGTACTTGTTGTATCGGATGGCTTCAAAAAATTAAGAATACTTTTGCGGGGCGCTGTAGGTGTAAACAATAATAACAATAATACTCATTCTAAATAAGAGATATGATTTATGTTCAATCACTCTAAGGATGTTGGTAACCCTTCTAGCAATCCCTCGAGGCCACTTGAACCTTTGCAAGTTTAACATACAGTTGGAGTCAAAATAGTAGCAGTGCTGCTTTCTGAATGATACCTTCTTGCAACTTGAGTTATATCATGCTAATGATTGGAGTAATTGAAAATTCGTTTACTCCTTTTAGTTATTGTTCTAAAGTAGAAGAACATTGCCAAAGTCTCCAAAAAAAAAAATATTTTCTCACACTATTCCTGCTAAGCACTGCTATTATTTTGACCGCAGCTGTACATATTTCGCTCTTAAACTGTTGAGTCGATTTTGTTTCTGTCAAACTGTTTCTGTTCTGTAATTTACTATAAGATTTTGTTAACATAGAATAAATTTAAGTTTTGCTACAAAATAAAATTATCACAAAGCTGCAAACTCTCAGTACAATTTTTTAGGAGAAATCATATAACAAAAATGTTTCTTTTCTGTGTCCCATCTATTGGAGCCACTGTACATATTTCGCTCTTAAACTTCACAGTAAATTTAGGAGACAGATTTCGAAAGCCAGTGCTGAGTTACTATGAATTCCGACAGTCCCAAAAAGAAGCTTTTGCAACAGGTACTTGTGGCTGTTATTAAATCTCTTGACGTTTCTTTTGAGGTGCTTGCTGCTTTGTGCTGAAGATTGTAAAGGGCTACAAACTAATGCTTAAAACTAAAGAAGTTCAAAAGTGATTGATGCAGTAATTATTGGAATTTGTATTCAATCAAAATTTATCGTAGCTCTGATTTTTTTTTTTTCAATTTATTCAAATCTTATCGTAAGTGTGTGAAGTTCGCAATACTTTTTTTTAAGATTTGGGTTACACTCAACGAACTATAAATACCACGAGTACCATGCATATAAACATTTTTTTACATTGTCTGTAATTTTAAACGTATATGGCATTTAATACTAACTAGTATTACCTGAACGAATTGAATCAAACGTATACCTCACTGCAAACTAAAGTTTCAGTCGCCTCGTCACCCTAACATTCAAATTGCTCGCACTGGGCCTCAGTCCCATTTTCCTCGTAGTTTACAGCTTATGCTCAGTAATTTGTAAAACCTGATAACTGTAAAACTTACCACAATTTTGCGCACAACAAACTCACTAAACCTTTTACCCGAAGAAACTGTGCTAATACTCCGAAACATATTCGACACAAATTCCTCGCTAAAACACTTTTCCCAACATGAGCCAAACGACAAAAAAACCGACAATAACAATAAAAAAAAGAACAGATTAGCCCTTTCCGGTTCATTAATACATTCTAAAACAGGGTGACACACAATAATTGTCAACGCATTAATTGACAACTTCTGCTGAGTTCATTTGTCTTTATTCGCGGCAAAACAAATGACTCCCTCCCCTAATCAGTCGTCATGTGAAGGCATTTAACACACTTTTTCCGCGTTACAAGCGACGCGACGTCCTGGACGCACCCCTGGTACCCCAATAACAATTAGAACAATCATTTGGGGGCAGGAAATAAAACAGAAAGAAAAAAAATGGGCTGAAAACCACCGAATCATCTCCGCTAATAAATCTTATGGACCCTGTCGTCCAATCCTTTGATTAATATACTTTTGTTGCGTTCTTGCGGCGAGCGGACCTCAATCTCGCCTGTCTCCTGCCTCGCCTGCCACCTCTGATTCTATTAGCTTTTCGGACGGCTGTGCTTTTTTTTCGTTGCTCTGGCTTCCGTTGAGGAATTATTGCTACATCGTCCTTGGGATAATAATTATTTTGTATACACTCACATTTTGTATCTGGAGTTGGACGTCTGTCCGCAAAAGGGTTAGCATTGTTATGGAAGTCAATTTGGTCGGTTGGGTTGTTTTGTGTGTTTTAGCTGGCTGGTGGTGTGGTGTGGTGTGTCAGTGATTCTTGGCACTGGAATGAAGTCGACGTGGTCGTTTTTGATTGTCCGTCGCCAGCACTCTGACTTGCCAAAAAATGTCATTTGTCATATTTTGTATGAAATATTAAGGTTAACCCGTTGGCTTTTATTTTTCTTTTGGTCGGGATCTCCAGCCAAGTGAATGCTGTGTCTTAAAGGGTTGCAATTTGTTTAAATTTTTCTAGGAGACGTTTTAATTGTTTGCGGGAATGAAAAATTGTCCTCATGAGATGTGGTCGAGGAAGAGAAGGTCGTTCTAGAAATTGTGGTAGACCGTAAATGTACAAAAATGAGAGACTAATCGAGTCGTTTGGAGCCGGTATTGTTTAATGTTATGAACTCAGTCAAATCTTTTTGCAAATGTGTTAACACTTTTATATTATCAGTGGGACTTGCAAGTGAGTTGTACGAATTTGGAAACAGGTGAAGTCTCAGTTATCACGTTTTGGGACGTTGCCAAATACTTGAATTCGGAAAAACGTTTGCTTACAGATTTAAGAAATTTTTGACTTATTTTTTCTTTATTTTAGTTAATTTTCTGCGAATTTTAACAATTTACATATGAAGTCGCACAATTTACAGAGATTGCTATTTCTTTTATTTTGCTACTGAAGCATTATTTAGTTTGTGGAGAAAAATTAATGAAAATGGAATGTTTAAGATTTTGAGGTAAGTACGAACAAAAACCTCAAATTAAATAAAAAAAAAAAAATATGCAGGTAAAAATGATTTGCACTAAATGTGGGTATATGTTAAATGACGAGATTTTAAGAAGAAGTAAAGTTAAAGAATGAGTGCAGTGCCAAATATATGAATTCTGTTTGTCCATGTAAAAAAGTCGAAATGTTTTCACCTTAATGACAAGTAATGGTGTCAACACTATTCAAAATGCTTCTTAAATGTCTGTGCGCTGTAAAAGAACAAGTGTGTTCATAAGGAATCGAATTAGAAAGAACACTTGCACGAAGATAAAATGCATTTCAGTTTGTCAAATTAATATCATCATGCAAGACTCAAAATGTGTATTGCAGTTTTTCTTCGTCATTTTCCAAAAGTTTCTCGTATTGAGTGGTTTTGAGAAGTAAGGCTAAGTCCAGTATTAAAAAGAACCTCTCTGCACTGGTATTTTCGGAAAAAAGAAATTTTAAGTGATAAGTAAGTGATCTTCATATGTACATATTTGGAAAGGCGTGAAGGCAAAGTGTTTGGAGCTCTAAAGCGATCCCCACAATAACTTTACGACAGCCCATAGTAAAATGTGGCATACAAATTGAATGTGAAAACGTGCTCTGTCACCTTGGAAGTCAAATTGGGAAAATTTTACTGTGGATCAGTGGTTAACATTTTTAAGACTATAATGTTTTGGAACATACGGCCAAAAGCATAATTTTGGCAAACAGACTAAATTTGCTGTACCTATTTGCTTTTTAATTGACTGGATTTGACTCTGATTGTTGATCGAGGATAAAATCGATAAGAAAATCCCAATTCCCTAGTGCAAAGGTAAATCAGATTTCGTGCTAAAGTATTTATATACACCTTAGCGGATAATATGCTGCAGCAGTTTCTGATGTCGAAACACATTTAGACTTTTTGTAAAATGTAAGTGAGCATAGAAAATAATAAAAGGAACAAAAAAAGCGAAATTCGGCAAGAATTATAAAAAACATTTCAATTTCACTGACTTTTGGTTCGTCAGATTAAAGACTTTTAACGGACATTAATTTATCAAAATCTAAAGGCTTCTTTTTTTGGTTTATGTTTATGTTGTGTTGCTGAAAGTTTTATTACTACAGAAAACAAAAAAGAGTATCATAATTTAAATATTTCATATTCTTATCAACCATTTTGTGTCTTGCATAATGATTTTAACAAACTTTTGGAGTGCATTAGTCCGAAGTCCGAAAATCTAAAATGTTTTTAAGAATTGGCAAAATAGGACCAATAATCCTGCTTAAGAATACTGTAAAAATTGTTTATAAAAGAATTTCGAATTATTTTATTTCATTACTGAAATGAATGGTTCAAAAAAACGTAAAAACGAAATTTGCTATAAAGATTCTCCAGCACACCACACCATCTCTTGACGACTTTACACTCCGAGGTTATTAAAGTCTATGGTTGTATGGCTCACTCAGAAGACCAATGTTTTGCTGTTTCATGGGTTGGAAGTTAACAAATTGCCGAGTCGGAGGCTCTCGCTTTTCCATTCTCTTTGCACAGAATTTTTTCTTCTATTTTTGAAATTGTCCGTACCTCAGCGTCGTTAGTCAATAAAATGGAAGTATATTATGGAGGTAATTTGGTCCTTTCCTCGCAGGCTTTACTTTTCAATTGCCTAGAGATAGAACTAACTACGATTGGCAAGAGTTAATCTGCTTTTTATATTTGGCAGGCTCTACAAACAAAAACATTTACATTCTCTCTGACAGCAAAGCTGCGCTTCTTTTACTGAAAAGCTATGAAGTCACATCAAAGCTAGTATGGGACTACTGCACCAGCTGAATAGCACAAATAAGGTTCACCTCATTTGAAGATCTGGGCACAGCGGCTAGTTGATAACGAAAGAACAAACCTACTGGCCAGTAAAGGCATCCTCCTTCATGATGCCACATTCTGCGGCATACCCGTTAGCACTGGTAAATGCTACATAAATAGCCCAGTTAAGGAATGCCTAAAAGCGATAGGCGTAATGCAAGATAATACCTTTCGAATGTGGAACAAGGATTTAGAACACATACTGCGGCACTGTCACTGCTTGGTCAGTTCACGTAATCGTCACATAGGCAGACATTATCTTGAGGCAGAGAATATCGCTGCTAGCCCAACCAAAAGTATACTAAGTTTTATTGTAAACTCGGGTTTCTTGCGTGAGTTCTAAGTGGGGGTTATCACAACAGGCCCGTCCGTGGCCGCAGTGATTCAGGTTTTTTTTTTATTTTTTCCACCCCCACAACTCTATATTTTGCAGAAATATTTTAATTTGTATCCTATTTTCGATGGGCAACTTGTCACGAAGTCATAAATATGCATCCCAAGTGGCCCTCTTACATATGAGATTATTGGAGATGGTTGTGTAATAATTGGTTGAGAAAAGCAACTTATTTGACTCTCATCTACTAAAAAATATGTTCTATAATTAAAAAACAAAAACTTCTTACACATTATTTTCCACTTCGACCTCAATTGACATCGATCTTGTTTTGAAAATATTCAATTCACACCCACTCGGTTGTTGAAAATCATTTTCTTAAATCCTTTTCTTTCGTTGCAGTGAAAGTATGACGTGAATGTGCATCACCGAAATGATATCAATAAGAAGACGGAAACAACAACAGACAACAACAGAAAACGTCGACAGACAAAAAAAAAAACAAAAAAAAGCAAGAGAAAAAAAAAACCCACCCCAATGTATAATTCCATGGCGGTCATCAATCTTCCTCTTTTCAGTTCGATCTGACAGCTCAGTGGTGTAGAGGAAAATTGGGATTCCTTCATTCATTCATGCCAATGCGGAAAAGGTAGCAGCAACAGCACTTGGGCACACAACACTCGTGCACAGTTGGTCGTGAGCGGCATGGATGGCAACAGCAGAGGCGGAAGAGAGAATGAGTGCGAGTGGGAGAACGGCAGACACCCCTTCGATGAAGCACCCCCCTAGCGGATGGTTGAATTTAACTCAAAGAGTTCATCGAATGGGGTGCGATTTACATGCGACTTAAGGGATTTTTTTTATTTATTTTAGTTATGACATAAGCGGAAGTTTCAGGCTTATTCAATGCACTTTCTCTTCGCGGACGCGTGCAAAAAGTGATCCGTCAGATGAGTTTTATCTTTGTCAGGGACAAGTAGTGATGGGATGATGAACGACTAATTGGTTTAAAAATTTTGTGCATATTTTTATGTAAGAGTTTGTTTCTGCAACACCGTACTTCCAAATCAAAAGTTTTACACCACCTGTTGATGTGTAGAGTTTAAGAACGGGCTTAAAAACATAGTGTAGGCATTCTAGAATGAGAGCCAGTTAATCGACGATGTAATAAGCAAGAACTCTGCCTAGTAATAACCCTGTTGTCTAAATCAGTAAACAAAAAGCCGGTCAAGCGTACGTTTCACTCACCCGCGGAGAGTTATGTCTTTTCGTCAACAGATTAGAAGCAAGGATATAATTCAGATGACTTCACTAAAGTTCTTTATATCGTTTTAAATAAAATTAAACAAAAAATCCTTTTCCATTTGCTCTCTGTGCCATCCGCCTGAGAAATGGTTTGCTTATTTTAAAAAAAAATCAAGCTAGTTTCTTTATAAAAGGTGATTGTTAGACGTGTTGGACGAGTGGTGCTCATTTTTGTTTAATAAATTGCTCTTATTGTTATTGCCTAACTAACAATAGAAGCAGGCATTTAAAAAATGTTAAACGAAAAAGGCAAAACACTGCAGTTGCCTACTGAAAAATATTATAAAACCCCTCAAATTTGTTGGCAAATGCATGGCTGGCAATTGACCCCTTTTTTAGGAGAAAACTTAATTGTTGATGTCTTGAAAAAATGTTTCAAAATATATTTTTTTTCTATCTATCTATCTTTTTATAAAAATTAATGTTTGTTTGTTTGTCCTTTATAGACTTCAATGGTAAGAGATAGATCATTGATGTCTTTGACAACTTTGTTCAGAATTTCGTCAAAAAGGTTTTGGTACCAAATTTTTTTGGGGGGGAGATGGCTCCCATTAGGGTGAAGTGGGGGCTGACTTTCAAAGTTCGCCTGATCCTGTCGAGTGATTTAACAACCAAAAGGTTTCTGAAAATGAAATTGAGCTTTCTTTCGGGTTTTGTCAGTGGAAAGATATGTAGCTCCAAAGTTGTAAAAAGGGTGTCCCTGTGACTTTTTTTAAATTTGATTTATTTTAGCGTAGCAAGGCGCGCCGGGTATTATTTACTAGCTAAATAATATTTTTTTTATTCTTTCGCTTCTAGATCTACAAAATGGCGTTTTCAAATCTTTGGTTAATAACTCGAAAACTATTAAAGCCAGAATGCTCAGACCAATTTTAAAGTAAAGATGACATAGAGGCCAACATTTCAGATTTTAGTTACATCGGTGTGGAAACAGGATGGGGGGAAACGCCTTTTTCTTAACTTCAGAGCAACTTTGAGTCCAAACAACTCGAAAACTAAATTTTCGACTGAAAAGTTGGAAATGAAACCTCTATTTTATTTTGAAAGATCTATCGAATAATATACCACTTGATTAGTTTTAATAAAAAAAAAATCCAAAAATTAAGTAGTAGTACTAACTTTTTTGCTTGTATATATTTTTTTTCAATCTATTTTATGGAATCCTTACTGTGCATTTAAAACAAATCTATTGTTAAAATTTCATTTCTTAATTCGAAGTGATTCACAAATAATTCTGAAAAAAACTGATGGTCTATTTCTGCGTTGCCTAGATACATCTCCAGCCCAAATTGCATCCCTTAATTCCAAAGAACTTATCTTATTAGAAGTTATGGGCAAATATATAAAAGAGGACAAACAGACAGACAGACGGACACTCGTCCATTTTCACAATTCTTCAGCTTATGGATCAAAATGTTATTAACATTACTAAGCTCCACTCTAAAATAGAGAGTGGTGCCATGTAAAAAAATAGACCCGAATACTATCAGGAAGAACCAAGAGTAACTGGAACAAGGTGAAGGACCCACACTGTATCGCAAAAGAAAAATTGATTTCATCCGTTTTTAAACTGCTTGGTGAAATTTTCCTTACTATTAGCATCTAGTATAAAGAAATCAATGATTGGCTTTATAGAAGCTTTGAGTTGTCCGCAAAGATCCGATAGAAATTGAGCGCGCAAATAAAAATGAAGGTAAACCAGATAAGAGATTAATCAACCATGTTCCACAATGGGTAAGTGGAGAGGAGTCAAACTCTCAATGTACCAGAATTTAAAGCGACTCCTTGGCTGCGTTAAAAATCATGTTTTTTGAAATTCAATACAATGAGTTCCTTCACTTGTTGACATGTTTTACAGGAGCAAAGTTCGCTTGTAGTTTTGCAGCTACTCGTTCCAAGTCTCTGATCTATCTGCCCCCTTTTATTTTATCGCTCCCCTCAGAGCGTCAAAATCCGCAAAGGCCTCATTTCATTCAGCGCAAAACCCCGTTCCCATGGAATATTAATTTTAAATTAGGAAGACACAGTATCACCTCAATCTCAAGCTCCAGCCACAGCTTCCCCATTCTTCTGCGTAATCTGATTTAGTTTCTTCCACTTGCCCGTTCAATGCAATAGGAAAACTGTGAGAGAAAGTCTGTGCATAAGACGCACGCATTTGCATGGAAAAACGTGTGTAACGTGTGCGTTACTTCACACACACGCACCCGACGGCCACCCAGATTCTTCCGGTTAATTTCTTGTGTGCCACAAACCTAACCTCCATTCCTTTAGTTTCGCAGCGAAAAACAATTTCCTGCCTTTCTCACAAACACACACGGGGAAAAACTCATTTCGCAATAACAAACCACAAAAAATTTTCCAGGTTGTGCGGTGACAATTAGGACAACGACAACAGCGGTAATTCACACTACAAGTCCTTGTGGGATACAGGGGAATACGTACCCGTATCCAGTGCATTTGACTTCCACGTTTGGTGGTGGAAAAGGTGCAAACCACCGGTGAATTCTTAGAAATTCCTCCTTCAAGAATAATGACCGAAATCCACCAAACCACGGCTACGGAGAGGACACTCGCTCGCCAAAGGATGCCACTAAATTCACATTTTAATAACAATAAATTCAGTGTGTACAACCAGATAGTGCTGCCGTCGTCGAGGCAATCGTTTTTCTTTAATTAAATTAAATATTCCGCGCTCGGAGTTAAGACCACCAGCAGTGGCGATGTACGCGGTTCCAGCTAATTTCGCATCCTCTGCCACGGCTGAGATGCTGGAGATGGGGTTTTAATTAGATTGAATCTATAATTTGAATTGGGCAATAGTCGTCCGTTCTCAGTTTTTAATCCACGCAGTTGTACTTCTTTGATTAAGCGCGGGGTGGTGAGTTTGTGGCTGGCGATGGAGTGTGTCCGCTCCCCTCTTAGAGAGTAAGTTGGATCATTATTTTGAAGTAATCTCACTGAGCAGCGTGGACTAAAAGTTTGCGAATTAGTTTGGAGGAATGTTTAGATTCTAATTTTGTCAGATGAATGAACTGACAGTTGCGGCGAATGACTTCTGTTGAAGGAGTTGTGACTTGAAGTGCGAATGAAGTCCATTAATTCGGCATTGTGTCGGGAGTGTTCATTAAACATCAGCCGAAAGTTGAATTTGATTACGGAAAGTTTAATTTGGTTTTGCTTAGGAGCTCATTTCTGCACCTTAAGTCTTCACAGCAGTTTCTGTATTTCTTTTGAGGTTTAAGTGATCACAAGATGTCTTGGATGCACGAGGATTCATCTCTGATTAAGTAGGTTGCCTGCAGACCTTGTCGAAGTGCAAGATTAGCTGATTTACAGAATTCAATTCAAATTCAAGGCAAATTTAAAGCCAACTCTATTTTCAGCTTCGAATTTGTGTCACGAATATTTTTTTGTAAGACAATCAACAACAATTTTAGAGCCCAGAGCTGTACAAATCTCTATTCGATAAAGAATAGTTTTACACAATTGTGTCCTGCAAATTACAGGGCAATTTTTTTTTGCTTTATGTAAAAGGCATTTAAAAGTTAAAAATTGGCGCCACAATCCAACTTTTCTATGCCAACATGTGGGTCTTATTTATTACGCAAAAAATGCAGTCCAATGCCAGAAGTCGCATATCGGAAACATCTTTCAGCTTGAATCTACGTTTGAAAGTTATTTTTTTGTTTCAACCTTTTTATTCGGTGTCCAGATTTAGAAACTACGTACATATAGTCGACAAATTCGACGTAGAGTGGCTTAGATTTTATATTTCTGTTAAAATAAATGATAAGGGATGGTATAAAATGAATTAGCTTTTCTTCAATAAAATGTTATTAGTTTAAAATGCTTTAAGTTTGAAATGCACAATCAATGTAGTAAATACATACTTTTCTTATTTTCTCTTAGCCTTTAACCTAATTTAGCTTCGATAATTTCGAAATTATCGATTTATTCCAAAGTTTAATGAATATTTATGGTTACACGGATTGGCTAATGGGTAAGTATTAGTTTAACTTCCACAATATCGCACCGTATGTACAAAATTTGAAATCATTGCCTAGGCCCCTGTTTTATAATTTACTAAACTTTCACATTTTTGATCACGTTAAAAGTAATTTAATCTGCATTATTTTTTTTTGTGACTTTATGTTCAGCGCTAATGACGACATCCGGACATTACTAGGCTCCCAGTTATTCCCGATTTCCTCTGCCCACACTGCACAGGATCGCTTTTTTCAACAAAGTATCTGCTTAAAGTGCAGTGTACTATTAAAAACCCCGAAAAGATAAGCTTCAATATTGAAGCAACGACAAGTACTTCCGTCCCGCAGTTATCTATCTTTATCCATAAAAACCGATCCAGTCCGATGAGCACGCTCTCAAATCCTAGATTAAGAAATACCTCCAAATGGCTGCAATCGTGTACTTGTGGTTACTGTTTCGTTCTTTAATAAACTTACAAAACACCGTGATGAAGCAACACTCCCCTGCATCTGTAAAATGTAGCGCGATAGAAGCGAAACTCAGTGCGTCTCCACGACACGACAGGTGAAGCACTTAAAACATTAACCAACGTAATGAAATGGAATGGGCGAATTGATAAGGTTATATTTTCCTGAATTCACATCGCGCTGTCTTTGAGAGAGAGAACCACCAAATTCGACAATTTTTTTTTTCTTCTTTTTCTGTTTATGAAAATCGGAAAATGGTAAAAGTGAAAAATGTCAAAAAATTGCGGCACACAACCAACACCCCTCATCAGGCGTGGTAGAGTGGCGGGGGCTTTAACTGCCCTTTATGTAGTTATCAGATACTTTTTTTTTCGAGTATACTTTCACGTTGAATAACCGTTCTAAAGCAAGATACTAGGCAGTGATAGAGGGAATTTGATGTACGACCATTTCTGTTTACGATAGTGGTGGTCGTATTAAATGTTTGCTTTGGAACTGCACAAACATAACCGTATTTCAAAAGTTGGCTAATAAAGGGTGGGTTTGTGTATCGTGTACGTGTACGCATCGTGCTTGGCTAATGAATGTGTTTAAGGATTTTATGGCAACAGGGAGTCTCTTGCGCAATTAGCCCCATGCTTTAATCAACTAAAGAGTATGTGGCCGCGAGAGAGGAACTGCAATGAAGTTATTAACAGAAAAGTCTAAAAAAGTGCTGTCAAGACAGAATTGGGAGATGCGGTGACATTAATGTCATCTGATCGATCTACATAATTTTTGTGCATTAAATTTTTTTTTTAATTGCCAGGATGTATTTGGTGTTTTTTTTTTCGATTTGTAACAATTTTGTCTGTGCTCAGTTGCCAGTTCGTAGAAGGGATGAATGAATTTCACATGTTCTCGCCAAGGATCAATTGGATTTTTTTACAAAATTTTCTGATTACGAATTTGGTATTGAAAGAAGCTTTTTATTTTTATTTTAACAGAACAGTTTTTATAATGAACAAACAAAAAGAAAATCTCGAACATTATGCTGAAATTGAATGAAACACAAAACGTACAAGTGTGATGACCAAATTAAGAAGCCTTACAATCCTCTCCAGAGCCTACAAATAGATGTACACATGTTATGTCTTGAACTACTAAAACGCGCCACGGCTCTACTTCTTTTTTTAGACGTACTCCTTAAAGCCTTACATAGTTATATAACAGATCTTTCATACTACTCTTAACCTAATATAAAATCTCTTACGTGCTAACTCTTAATCTAGTCGACAGCTATTTTCTGTTCTCTATAATATATGACAGTTCAGATTAGTAAAATAATTTTGAGCCAAAAGAATGAAGCACGACGCACAGTGAGGCAAAACTCCCAAAACCTGGTTAAAATGACAGAAAATATATTTTAAAAAATTCTTTACCCAAAAATACTAAATACCACCTACAGTCCACAAGTGCTTGATAGATAAAAATAAAACAAATTTGAATGGGTTGTTGCTTACCCTTTTTTTAAAAGTGGGCGTTTTAGTGGGCGGGTCTCCCGCAAATTAACGATATGTCTACACATTGACCTCAAGAATAACCATACCAAACTTCAAGTTCCTAGCTTTAACGGTTGATTTTACTTCAGGCTTTAGCACTTCTGCATCGCCCAGTGTGTGACGATATAGACTTTCTTGGCCAAAATTTTACTAATTACATTAAGAGTTTACGAAAAAATTCTTTATTAGCTTCACTTTCAATATCACAGAGTTAAAGACGGACAGTAAACTTCGAACTACTGAACTCTTTATACTCTTAGCCCCGAATGGTCTTTTGGAGGCTGGCATATCTAACACTAATAGTCTTCTTCCCTTTAAAATTTTTAAGATCTACTGCAGCATCTAACAAAATACCAAACTTCTCTCTGCCAATTCAAAAAGAAAATTTAAGTCGCAAGGTGAATCACAACCCTTTCAAGAACGCACTCCAAAGCACAACTCAACTTGAAATCACACCCTCAATAGGCATCGACTAAATTGACAGCCACACCCTCTCAACCAAAATCACATCCAACATATCCATTTTCATTACCAATATAAACTGTCAATAAACCGCGCATAAAAATTCCCTTAAACGATACCACGACACCCACCAACCCCTCAAGTCAAGTGTGAGAAAGAGTGCGTGTGTGTTACTCCCACCGGAGACCGGTTCAACCCCTTTCTCTGCTGAACGTACCCACCACGACATCATTCATAGTGAAAGTGAAAATAGAACAACACTAAGCAAATACCATGCCAGCAGCAATCGCAGAGCAGCGTATTTAGTGTATCCGTATCCGTATCCGATTCTAAGGTCTCTGGGGATAGAAAATTCGCCGCAAGGGCTTGGGAATGAAAAACAAGAAGAACCATGAGTGCGGTTAAATATCCATAAATCAAAGGTTTCATCGAATAAGAGGATGCCTCGAAATATCGGACACTTGTTTGACTTGAGGACGAAAACGTATGGCTCTCAGTCGCACTGGTTTTTGGTCTCAACACATGGTCTTAATACAACAACACATCCCCTCTGAGGTTGAAGGGTAAATGTACATTTAGTGCGGGTGGTGTCGCTAAGGTATTGCGGTGGAAGAATGTCAAAGTGACCAGAAGACGGTGGCCGAATGAGTGAAGGTCTCAGGGGGATGAGAGTATTTGGCACTTGCTGCTGAGTTAAGAACGAAGTTTTCTCTAGAATTTTTGGAATGTAATTATCCTTTTAAGGACACATTTTGTGTTTGTTGAAAAGTGGATTATGTGGTTGAAATTGGTGTGGGATGAAATATAAGTGTAACAAACTCATCCACTAAATTTTAAATGTTGAGGTTGCTGACGGATCTTTAAACAGGATTTCAAAAATGAATAGTCAAAGAATTGTCCACCAGTTTGAAAAAATAAATAAATAGTCGGCGTAACAGCCCATACAGTGCCAGAGCCTAGCTCTTTCGCGCCTCCACTCTGTTGTGCGCGATATACTTTGACACTGTTTAATGCCGGTTCCGAACGGCGAATTGCGAAAGCTTTCCATGACAGAAGTACTCCAGGAGGATTGTATACCGGGTGATTGTGAATGTTTATCCTGTTGTAATCGTTGTCGTAATGTTCCCCGGACGAAATCAGACGAGTCTAAATGTCTAAGGGATTTGTAATGCGCATACAAAAAATCTTTATTTCTGCATGATTATTACAGTTTAAACTCTCTTAGATTTTGATATTATTTAAGGTGAATTTAAGGTAAATTTTCAAATTTCGCGGGCTCGATTACCGATTTTTTTTTATTTTGTTATGTTGGTACACTCGTCTCGAACATATGTTTGCAGTTTCAGCTATATAGCATATTTATTTGTTTGTGAGAGGCATAAAAGTTAAACGTGTTTTGCGTATTCGACAATTTCCTGCTGTCGAAAAAAAAAATGGATCAAAGAATTTGCATTCAATTTTGTGTGAAAAATTTAATTAAGTGTTCAAAAACACTTGAAATTTTGACACTGGCATACGGTGAGTGTACTCTGAGACAAAAAAATGTTTAGAAGTGGTACAAGCTTTTCACAGAAGGTCGAGAAGATGTGAATGACGACGCTCGCCGTGGACGCCACAGCACATCAACAACCGATGAAAATGTTGAGAAAGTGAAGAAGATTGTTATGGAGGATCGTCGAATCGGTATTTGAGAAGTTGCTGAAGATGTCGGCATATCGGTTGGCTCACGCCATGCAATTTTTTTCGAAATTATTTGGCATGAAGCGTGTGGCAGCGAAGTTAGTTCCAAAATTGCTGAATTTTGACAAAAAAAAAAGCTGTTGCTTGTTCTTAATTTTTTTGCCAAAAACAAAACCGTAATCATGCCTCAGCCACCGTATTCACCAGATTTGGCCCACTGCGACTTTTTTCTGTTTCCAAGATTGAAGAGACCCATGAAAGGACGGCATTTAACGACGATTGAAGAGATACGAACCGAATCGCTGAGGGAGCTCAAGGGCATACCAAAAAGCGCATATCAGAACTGCTTCGAGGATTGGAAAAAACGCTGGCACAAGTGTATTATATCTGAGGGGGACTACTTTGAGGTGAATAGAAAATAGAAATTTATGAATAAATAAATATTTTTAGAGAAAAATGAAATGAAAATGAAAATTCACCTTATTTTTCGAACAGACCTCGTTTGACTCTGGTAAATAAAACAAAAAAAAAAAACATCCCCATATCATATCGTTATTGTAGGGATTCATATAGAACACCAAATAGTTTGCGTCCGCCTATTTCCAAATATTTAAAACTTTGACTGGTATTGTCAAGAGTATCAAAATCAAGGCATAAACCTTGAATATTTGGAAACTGACGCTGCAATCTACTTAGTGTTCTAAAATACACCAAGCATGGTAATGTCAACGAACTTTTGAAGGTCACGGTGTCTATTATATTATATCAACGGTGTAGTACCAGAAAAATACAGTTTTTGATTTCTTATAAGTGCTTCAACGACTGTTGTAAATTCGTAAAACTACTCACGAATCTTCCCTAAGTAGTTTTCAGATTTCTTTCTTCCACTTGAACTTAAACGAATAATCAAAGTCTGTTTAGTCATTAGCCAGTGGAAGTGTAAGTAACAGTCAGACGAAGAATTCGATAAGTTTGTTATTTTTTATTTCCCTTCAAGCCCTCAATAATTGCCAAAAATCCTCACGTCAAAGTTCTTCGTAGAGCTAGTCCACTGAACTCATTTGGCGATTCCACCACGATTCCACTGCCCCATCAAAGACTAGAGCCTAGACCCACATATCAGGTGTCGACTTTTTCAGCAAATCCCTCTCCGGACATCTCCCCCATTGAGGTATCTCTTTCAAAATCAACACCCACAACGCCCTGCACCAGTGTTCGTGTCTGATGATGATTTTAATCGGATTCCTATGTGCCGATGATTTCACTCATTGACGCGATTAAATTTCACAGCACATTTCTACAATCAAATTGAATCGATGTGCGATGATGTGTCTCGGCGTGGCAGTGTCAAAGTGTGGCATGAAGTGCTACCGGGGGCGCGTAAAGAGAATCAGTTTGTCCCTCCTCTTCGGTGTGCGTGTTGGTGTATCTGAATATAATAATCAATTTTTTTTTATTTTCAATAAAAACATTCTCGCGACATCTGCGCGCCATACACCACCCCCGAGGAGGAATTCATTTGACGACAGATCGTCGTCGTCGTCCTTGGCATAAAACACAATATATTCCCCATGCCCGGGTCTGTGCTATGTCGTCCTGGGCTGGATCTCATATACGAAAATCTTTTCAATATGCCAAAATGACTTTATGATGTGATGGCACCGATTTATCTAATTTGACACACGCAAAATGCTTCGAGGCCACCACCGTCGTCGATTCCATATGACACGACACGACGATGGCAGGGCAGAGAAGCGTTTTCATGACATAGCACCACACCTCCCCCAAAAGCCCGGTCTTTGCGCGATGGTGCTGGGTGCAGATTGAAATCCATTCTGGAGTTGGCTGTCCAACTTTTTTTTTCCATATTTCGTCCTGGAGCATTGTTCGCGATGTTATCCCCGACACGGGTCTTGTTTGTGCAGGTTTCGTGTGTGTACTTTGGGCTTAGGGGTTTTCTTCTAAAGTTTTTGGCGGAAATTTGAAATTCAAATTTGCGTGACGTCATTGTTTTTTTTTTTTTTGTTAAATTAAAATGTCGGGCGAGTGTCGGGGGCGTCGTGGAATGTTTTTCGTTGGTGGACCGTTTTTTTTTTCTGAATGAAAATTGTATAAGTCAA
Source organism: Syritta pipiens (assembly GCA_905187475.1). Lineage (NCBI taxonomy): Eukaryota > Metazoa > Arthropoda > Insecta > Diptera > Syrphidae > Syritta > Syritta pipiens. The sequence goes on along the minus strand of LR994572.1, from coordinate 32,355,710 downwards.
AATGGCGGTGGAGTTCGAAAGTATTCAAGATTTTGAATTGTGCAGAAGTTTCAGAGGTCGGTAGTTTTATGCAATTCACAGTTCAACAAGTTTTGTTTGTTGGGAATGTGTTTGCAAATGGGAGAGAGAAATTTTCATTTTTTTAGAGGAGACGGCGTCCTGGTGCCATCGTTTTGATTAATGATTGTTTCATGGAGAATGGAGAATGGAGGTACTGGAGTTCACAATCGAATGAGTGTTTGAGATATGTTTGTGTTGTTAAGGGAAAAGTCCACGGGCTTATGTAATCAGAATTGTGAGCTGAACAGTTTAGGTGCGTTTCCTAGAGAGATACAGACAGGTAGAGTACTACTACCACTTTTCATGGAACATCTTGCTTAGCATTTATGACTAAAGACCAATTCACCATTATGCTTCTAGTCTTTTTGTTCAAAAGAAGAACCGCTCTTCTAATGCGCCTGAAACTCTAAGAGAAAATGACCCCCTAAAGGGATCGCAGAGATAACAGCATGAAAGACACAGCACTTCAACATTTCTAGACCTAATACGATTCTAACGAGGAAGACAGACAGTAATTTAGCACAATTTCTAGGGACTGAATATGGCAATGGAGGCGACTTATGGAAAAAAGCATAGCTTCAGCTTGAAACAAAAACAATTTCCGACAAATACTAAACTGCAAGTGTCTGTTTTGGGAAAGAGGTTGTGTTTGACAAAGATTGCTATAGGAATTGTAATTGCTTTAATTTAACCCTTCCATGCCCGATGTTGTTGTTTGAAGTTCTTCCCGTATTTTTAAGTGTTTTGCTCTTCTCAAATTAGGTTGCTACGTTATGCTATGCTCAAGCTTGTTAGCGAAGATTTTATTGTAATTAACTTTGCTAGTAACCATGTTATAGCTGATCAAGACTAAATGCACACTTAACGAGCCCATAATACTTTTATGTTCATATGATTCGGTCATGAAAGGGTTAAACCTTTTTAAAATGTAGTTTTATTTAATTAATTGCTTAGCGTAACTGAATTCTAGACAAACAGCTGTCGAGGAATCTCTAGATTTCCAATTTATGCCCTTGTATTTGTCGATCACAGCGATAGCTTAGCTTGAATATCGTTACTGAAATTGAAAGGACAAGAGAAGAAATTTAAAGGAGATACGATCTCTTGATGACCCTAGCAACGGACCGGACACCTCAGCAATAGAGAACGAATCCACTACAGGCGTCATTCAAGAACAATCAACAATCGGCAAAACAGAAAGCCAAGATTATTGCGAAATTGGAATCCAGATTCTCCGGTGAGCATTCGGAGTCATTGGTCAACATTTCCTCTAACCAATAGCGAAGGGAAGCTGGGGAAACTAGCATCGAAATTTGTTTGTTCAGTTCAGCAGTTGAGTTTTCGCGGTAAAATGTTGATTCGGATTGAGGCGATTCACGTTTTGTGAATAAAAGTCTGTTTGAATCGATGTGTAAATGGATAAAGAATGAATGAATGTGTAATTCCGACAGAAATTAGTTTGAGAACTGAGATTGATGGTTATCCCGCCTAATTACCTCAAGTTGCTGATGAAGGAATTTTTAAGCCGATGGTATGCCCGATAAATCAATGTATTAGTCATCAATAGTTACCCTTTTTGTTTTTAGAAATCAAGGTGCGACTCACGGGAACCCCGGATTTTGACTCAACTATGCCATCCGTTTTGCAAAAATTTGCTTTAAAGCACTTAATACAAAATATTGAACGTTCGCTCAACGATTATTATAATTTGAAAATATTTTTTGGAGATTTTTCTTGTCCCAATTCGTGGTGTGAGACATGAATGCGTACAATATAACAGTTTATAACACTTACTCATGCACTGAGTAATAGCGACAAAATACTTACCACTTGGTTGTAGAATTGAATACAATGAATGTAGCGAAACTCGTATAGACTAAAGTATAACATTTTATCTAAGACCAGAACCTTAACTCCGTGGTACACTACTGACAGAGAACCAGATCACTGGTTTTCCGAAATTTGCAAATTTTGAAAGTTTTCAAAAATCTCAAAATGTCAACAGAAATTGTGAAAACTTTTCGAACAAACGTTCCTATTGGTCGAAAATAATCCACGTTTTCGATTAACTGAGGAAGACGTTAAAAAACGGTTTGAAGTTTAAATTTTTAAATCAAGTGAATTTTTTTTTTAAGTTTTTTTGTAAAAGAAAAGGAAAAGTTAAAACGACGAAAGAACTAGAGAGAAATACTGTAGGTCAGCCATAGAACGACGGCGAGACGAAGTTCTTTTCGACATTAATCGCCTTCATCTCAAGCTCAAGTACAGTCGAACTCGAATAATATACAACCATGCAACAAAATATTGTGATACCAAATACACATAATTTGGTGTTAAGGTTTCCGAATTACGAAGATTTTACAAAATAAGTATTGCTCACTTTCGTCACGTACGCATTTCAACTAACCGTTGTTAAAACAGAAAGAAGTAAACTTGACTTCGAATTATAAAACTAAACAAGCCAGCATTTTCGAATTATTCTTCTTGTTTTGCTCAAAAATAAATTAGAATCTACTAGGGGATCAAATTCCATAAGTTTTTTTTCGATTTGTAGAGGTTTTTTGCAAAGGAAAAATTGTGGTACTAAAATTGGTTTGGCGGGGATATGTGAATGTTCTTCTATTTTAGAACAATAACTGAAAGGAGTAAACGATTTTTCAATTACTCCAATCATTTGCATGATATTCCTCAAGTTGCAAGAAGGTTTCCTTCAGAAAGCAGCACTGTTATTGTTTTGACCGCAATTGTATGTCTTCGAGTTCTAGTTAATGTAAGCTTTTGAATGGTTATTCATTCATCCCTTAACTCGTTACCTTAGGACATCATATAGTCGGCTCCTGTAATGTAAAGTACTTCGAATTTTTAACTTTACTAACAGCCAATTATCGTACTTCTTGGTAAATGTCGTCTCGATTTGCGTTCCTATTTCTTAGAACACATTTCGAAGTAAATCGAAGGATTACTGTACTGGAAATTAAATTGAATTTGTTACTACTAAGTTCGGTTAAACAGCAAGAGCATGGTAGACGTTTAGTACTCACTAAAAAAACGCAAGAACGAATACAAACAACAACAACAAATTATTTAAAGTTTTATGTTCCGGCCTCTTTTCGTAAGTTCTCGAATTTTCATTTATTTTTACCTTTCCTGGCAGGCTCGTATTCTATATAAGATTTCAGTTTTGATATGTAAATCAATATAAGCCTGGAGTGTGCTGTTGGATCCTTCTCAGATACCGCCAATAGATCAGTGGGGAAATAGGTGGAAAACTTCACTGTTTGGCATTAAGGCTGTTTTATGAATACGCCACCGTCCAATGCAATGGGGGAAGAAAATAGAGCAAATGGGAAAAAGCTGACTAACGAGGTGGATAAGATGGTACCACACTTCCCACTACACTTCGGGCTTTGAAAGAAAGCAATAAAAGATTTTATTAGGTTTTTTCACCACATAAAACTTTTTACTTATCCGTATGCTCAAAAAACTCGAGTATTTCCGTTTAGCTTGAAAACCTATAGCGCTTGTTCGGAAAGGGTGAAATCAGGTAATCTATATAAAGACCATTAACTAGAAAACGTTTGAATAGAGTTAGAGGTAATGGAAACTGGACATGGCACTACTCGTACCTCACTTGAAAAAAACCTACAACCAAGAGGTTATAAAAGCTAAAAGAGATTCATGGAAAAATTCTGCAATAGTTTCGATGTTCCATGGTAGGTCTTCTTTGACCCGTAGAAATCATAAGAACGAGCAATAAAACTGAATTGATCATCGAAATGGAATGACCAACAATGAAATAGATTCAATGAAAAAAATAGCTCAATTTTTTTTTCACAATTTAAATATTTCCCAAATTTCAGTTCATATTTTTTAAAGGAAAACTATAAAAACCCACGTGTATGTAATTATAAAGCCAGTCTGAAAGATATTTGCGATATATAAAGATCAATTTATTTAAAAGAATTAGAATTTTCAAATTACTGTCGTACTAATTCTTTAAAAAAAAGTCCCATCAGACAGTAGACACTGTATCTAAAAGGTTTTGAAAGTTAAACTTCGAAACAATGGCTTAATTTAATAAGGTTTCGATATTATTAATCTTATTTGCTCTAATTCATAAGGGAAACTAAGGCTTCCCATTATTTTTTCTTCAGTTTAAATATTAGAGAAAAAATATGAAGGAAAAAAATAATAAAACAAATAAATAGGAGATTAAAAAATATAAATTATAGTTTTATTGAAATACATTTTTTGTCTTGAATATAACAAAATACTATGGAATTAACCTTTGATATAAAATTTAATGTATTTATTGTATTGTTTATTAGTTCAGAAGAATACTTTAAAATTCATTTACATGTCATAACAATTTAAAAATACATAACATGCTCCTTAAACCTAGTTATACTAGTTTTTAATCTAATACAGTAAACTCTCGATAATTCGAATTTTATGGGGCCAGTAAAAAACTACAAGTTAAAGAGGTTTTCGGAGGTTTCTGAAAATAAATATTGCTCACTTTCGTCACGTAAGCATTTAAACCAAAACCTAAACTTGACTTCGAAATATAGAGGTAAACAAGCCTTCATTTTCGAATCAAAGCGGCTTTCGTGTTGTTTTGCACAAACATAAATTCGAATTAACAAGGGTACCAAATTGCATAGGTTTCTTCAATTTACAGAGGTTTTTTCAAGTGAATGTGAGAATGCTTCTATTTACAGAGATTTTCGAATTATAGATGTTCGAATTATCGAGAATTTACTGTACTAGCATGTAAATTGTCGGCCAATGGGCTCCATTATACAATATACACGAAGAATGATACAAGACATTTTTTTGTAGCTCTACACGCTTCTTCCAGTGATGCTCCCATATCTCTAACCCGTCCAAATATTACTTGGCGTTTTTCTCTGCAAAATAATTGTTCATATATGATTAATAATTGTTCACAACAAACATTCGCATCGACTTACTTAAACGACTGTCAACTAAAAACTGCGCGTCCAAAATGGCTTAAACTTAGTTGTGGAACTGTCAAAACAAGCATTCACCAGCTGTTATTGACGATTGCCGTTATCTTGATGTTGCGGTGGGAAACGTTGCTATTTTTGAAGGTACGAGATCCGCGTGTTAATTAAAAAACTTGTTATCCCCTATTACTACTAAATATTAATTAATTTGCTCAACACATCCGATATCCTCGTTACTTATATTAATGTTGACTCTATTGCCCCAGTTGCTATTGCACATGCATTTGGTTCTCATAATATTTAATTTCAGTTTATTTTTACATAATCATATAATTAACCAATTTGCAAAATTTACCTTGCTTTCACAAATATTTAAATTTTTTCCATCAATATATATAAGGTTGTCAAGTATCTCCTTTCCGCTTTTTTGCTCTCCATTCAATGCTTCATAAAAAGTGTTACAGTGATCGGATTTAGTTCAAATATGCGCCGTTTTGTTCGATAACTTGTTGCCATTTTAATGGTAATTTCATAATGTCTCTCTCATAGAAGCCCTCGTTCCTATTGGCAAAAAATTGAGACAGTCGATTTTCACAAGCCTCTCTTGAAGCGAATTTTTCACCAACAAAATTGTTCGCCATGGACAGGAGCAGATGGTAATCACTTGGTTCCAAGTCCGGACTATAAGGTTGATGCATAAGAACCTCCCAACCATGCTCCCGGAGCTTCTGACGAGTCACTATCAATGTGTGTGGCCTGGCTTTGTCCTGACGGAACACAATTCCTTTCCTATTGTCCAAAGCTGGCTGCTTCTGGGCGATTGCTTCCTTCAGACGGTCCAATTGTTGACAGTACAGTTCCGAGCTAAGAGTTTTGCCGTATGGGAGCAGTTCATAGTAGATAATTCCCTTCCAATCCCACCAAACACACAGCAAAACCTTCCTGGCCGTCAATCCTGGCTTGGCTACCGTTTCCGCCGGCTCACCGCGTTTCGACCACGACCGCTTTCGCTTGACGATTTTCTACATATCTCTTTATCTTTTTTTGATTCAATTTTTCATTCTATATACATGTCTTTTCTTTTTCAGTCCTATACATCTATTTCTGTATAGAACTGACTTCGGTCTGCTCCTAGTAAGGTTCATTCCACACAAGTTACTTACTAAACACTTGTAACACGATACACGCATGTTTGTACGCACAACGTGTATACTTGTAAGTAAATAAACGTTTTAAATCTGGAGCTCTAGTTGGATGAGTCAGTTGAAGAAAAAAATTATTGCAAAAGAAGAATTCAAGATTTCTGCCTAGAAGACTTAACACTGGAAAACCTAAAGCCAAATTAGAAGCAGTTAATGGTACATTTGTCCCTAAATACTTACTTATGAGCAACCCCTCAGGGGTCTGCGAGTGAGGTAGAATTGACTTCTAGTCTGTTCGGTGTCAGGCTTGCTGTTTTCTGTCATGGGGGCCAAGATGATTTTCGTCCGCAATAACTTGATCGTTATACGATCTAGGATCATACTTGCAGTTCGTAATCCTTTTTCTTACCATGTCATCTTCGAATATCTGTCTTTATGTGAAGGCTTGACTTGGCTCTTCCATAATAAGAATAGTTTTTACATGGGCAAATCGTTAGCATCCATCTTGATCGAGTTGGACCAGTAGCTGTATATTTTAGTCAACAACAAAACATGAACATCGATCACAACGCACCGTATAAGAGAATTCCTCAAAATGGTCAATGAAATTTGCCACATGAGTTAGGTGAGCGATGAAATTGCTAGAATTAAAAAATACAGGGTTGTGAAAAATGTCTGGAACCCGACCCGAAGATCATTTCGGGAGAATTAACTTACTTATCAAGCTTGTGACTCCTAAAGGGCCTGCAACTGCCTTTGAACCGTGGCATTCCTGAAAATGTTGCTTTCAATCTAAATTACCAAGATCTGAATCTGTAAGGACACGTTTAGCAGCTCGAATAACACTTCGTCCGATGGTTTTAATTGATTCGACCAAATTACTTGTTTTGTTTCAAATAATTTTTCTATCAGAAGTCTTACCGCCCGGGGTTGTCCAAGACTTTCAATTCTCATGTGCGTTACCATTTTGGAAGGAAATGTATTTTCCTTTGGTTTGTTTTCTTGTCAGCTCGTCGACGCGTTCAATTTTTTATTTATTTTTTTAAAAATAATAGAATAAAAATTAAAATGACTCCTCATTTCTTTTGCAAATTATTGAATTTGCAGAAATTAAATAATTTAATAAAAATTTGTCTATAAATAAAACGAACAAATCAATTTTTTAGTTATTCAACTGTTTAGCAGTGCAGAAAAAAATTTTGCAAATCATCAATTTAAAGTTTATTCAATTGTTCTTCCTAAATATTTTCTTCCATTGGACTATCCTGTTTTGATTCGTTAAATTAAACTTTTCTCTTAAATAAACCAACGAAATGAAAATGGATAAATTAAAAACTAAGCTGAGATGTCCTTACGCTTTGAGGACCAAAAAGAAAGCTTCACCGGTCAAAAACGAGAACATGTCCAAGTGGGATGTGAAAATGCAGCTCTGTAAAAAAAATATAAATACATGTATAATAAAGATTAAAAAAGTTAAGACCAAAATTGGTCAACGTGAAGTGTGTCAAACAAAAAATCAAATATCGCAAAGCCAACCGCGAAAGTCTATAAATAAAATTACAATACCAGCTGTGCCCGCCAAACAAAAACAAGTAACTCCCCTTTCAAGCACTGAGCTAAACGAATGGCTGACGCTCCCACAATCTGTTGTAAGCTATAATAATAGTCCGCAACACAGCCCCCTAATACAGCAGACACCTAAATCGTTCCCAGAACCTAAATGGAACCAAAAAAACCCACAGACTTTGGTAATGCCATCCTTACCATCCACTGTAGATAAACAAAGCCCACAAAGCTTTAATGATAGCCCCCAACACAGCCCTTTGATGCAGCAGACACCTGTATCGTTCCCAGAACCTAAATGGAACCAAAAAAACCCACAGACTTTGGTCATGCCTCTCTTACCATCCACTGTAGATAAACAGAGCTTACAAAGCTTTAATGATAGTCCCCAACACAGCCCTTTGATGCAGCAGACACCTATATCGTTCCCAGAACCTAGATGGAACCAAAAAAACCTGCAGACTTTGGTCATGCCATCCTTACCATTCACTGTAGATAAACAGACCCCACAACAGCAGACTTGGCGACCATACCTAGAAACTACACTGCGCCAAGACTATTCGCGGCCATACTCTATCCCAGCCTTGTATCCTCCTGTAGACCAACAAAGACCACAACAAAAGGTACAGCAGACACCAAGGCCATATCCAGAACCTACGGTGTGTAGAAACGATTCGAAGCCAAACTTCAACTCACCTTTGCAGCCTACTTTACATCAAATGACCCCACAACAAATGGTTTGGCCAACAAAAACAACATTTCCCAACTCAGCGCAGTCGCGTTCAAATTTTCAGTTTTCCACGCCAATACAAACCTTAAACAAACCGCCTTTCCGTCCTACTGCATACAAACCCAACCAACAACAAATGAGTCAAAAAACATACCACACTTTGTTTCCAAAGAATGCTTTATACAACAGCCCCAAACATTTTGACTTACCAACAACATTATCTTCAGGGGAGACCACAAAGCTCGATGCCTTTTCAGCTTGGTATCAATATTTGATGCTTCATGAAACCCACCTTTGGAAGCATGCACAGCACACAAAACCGTCGAAATCAAGTCCATCGATAATCAGCCCCTTTTTTTTAAATTTCTGGGAGAACTATAAAACGATTAGTCAGCAAGATGATGAAAGTAAATCCATTGATAAAAATGGAAATTCATTTAGTGGTTTTAATATGTGTTAGATATTCGAAAATCTCAAATTTAATGTAAAGTTTTGTGCATATACCTGTAATATTTTGACACGAAATTCTTTGTTGCTTAAAATTATGAGTTTTTAAATGTTAAATCGAAGATCTAACAGAGCCGAGAACATTTTCATCAACTATTACGAAAAATTTCTTTAACAAACGTTAGCCGATTGAAAGAAGTCCCAATATAAACAACTGGCAAACAACTAAAATCAACGTTATTCATAAACAAATGTATAACAGTGGGTAAAACGGGCTAAATAGTCATATTCAAAAATATTAAATGGTAGCTAAAAGTCTTTTAGCGATTTCTTACTAGATTTTAGTCACTTTAAAATAATGCGCGCTTCATTTTTGGGTTGCGTAGATACACCTTTTAGAATAATTTCATCGCTTAGCTACTATTATTTAGAAAATATGTAAGACAGACAGATGAGGAAGGGTTGCGTTATTCCTTTGGAACGAAAACTCTAAACAATTATGGTACTTATGAGTGCCGTCTGTCAACAAAGAGTCAAATCAAAGAAAATAGATGGCCGTTCACCCTCAATAGAGCGCTGTTTTAGACAAAGAGGATTCAGCCATTTCTTTGTTAGTCTAAGACACCTTTTGCTTGTTCATTCTGCTTAAGTGTTTTCGAATCTACCTCTCCCAAAACATAATCCATAACCCAACCTAAGCTATCCTAATCTAACTATCCCGAATTAACCTACTCCCATACAACTTAAGCTTACCTTTTACAATTTTACCTAGACTAACCTAACCTAAACCTATTTAACCGTTGTCTATCTTTCCAGACCATTATTTTCCTCTCATTAGAATCCACAGACATTTAAGACGAATGTACCTCATCTCCATTTCTTATCTTTCTTTCTTTCTCAACATTCAGAGTCAGCATGCTTAAAATACAAAAAAAACCTAACCTAACTTAATTTTAGCTAGCATATTCTACCCTAACCTACATTTAACCAACCTATGCTAAATAACTTAAGCGAACTTTATTCATCAAACCTAACCCTAAATAAACCAGCCTAACCTTTGACATAAGAGCAAAAGATGGCAAAATAGCTCACAAAGACAGATGCAAAGTTCAAGCTATAGCCGGGTGCTATAACCAAAGTAATAGGGAAGGCTAAGGTTCTACTGCGCAAACATGACAGGAATACACACGCAAAACGTTGTTAGTCGATGATGGGTGGTTAACAGAGAATTAAACCTAACAAACTCTCAGAGCCAATAGCAGCCGCTAATTGCACCAAAACCAAGGTAAGTAACAGCTTTGAGAAGTTCTAGTTAAAGTACTTATGTACTTATTTAACAGGTATTCAACCACTTGAGAGTCCGTGACTGAGTCCGTCTTCGGACTGTACTTGAAGCAAGAGTCGAAAAGCAGCTCACTTTTCAGCCAATAATAAAGCCAGCTTTTCATCATTAAAATATAACCAACATGCCATGAGCAAATCCGGAACCGGCTCGCATGTCTGGGTTAAATGATGTGTAGAAATCTATGTAAGTTATAGCAAATTATAGTTTTACGTAAATATACAAATTCTATGCTTTCTTTTGTTTTTTTTATAATTGGCGCGTGCTAAAGGTTAGGGCTACTCTTAAGTATCCTGTTTAAGACACAGCGGGGGCCGGAGGTACCGAGGGAGAGATGGATTATTAATCATTACTTAGAATATGTTGTACAGCTAGTTTCTTAAATCTATTTATATTATTCCCCATACTAATATTCGTACTAAAGTTAAATAATTGCACTCCTTTGTGTAACATATTGTTCTGCGAACTAGAAAATCTTCATAAATTTAAGTAACCACCCACAATTTGTAAATTTCCCGGTTGATAGCTAAGATACAATCCACTTTTTAGTTCAAATATAAAAACTAAAGCATTATACTGTATTTCAATCGGACTACATATTCAATACGGTCACCATTTATTTTATCATTCAAACTGGCATTCTATTACCAATAAAGATATGTACCATTAGGTTTAATACACACATATCATTTCTAACTTACCCCCACTGTAGTAGGAATCAGAAATCAGTTCAAATTAATCCAAAATTAAAGTTTAAGCTTGCTAAACTTATTTAAAATGTGAGTAAATGATTGGCATAAATATAATATGGCAACCCTATCGACACAAGCGAATAGCAGAGGTTTGAGTGCAAAAGAATTAAAAAAAACGGAACTGCTATCGTCAAGAAAAAAAACTAACTATGCCAAAAAAGCAGCAAAGAAAAACTCACTTTTTTGTTATTTTTTTCGTCCTCAATGAACTCAATAATTTCTTTGCTTTCTTATTGATCGATCTCCACTGCCCAGTAACCGGTGGTTGGTAATTTATCTTATACTCCACCAAAGAAAAGAACACATTAAATTTTTCACACTTTAAAATACGACGCTTAACTATGAACAGATGCACTTTACTTTGATCTTTTTGACAATTATCGTCAAGTCGAGCAGTTTACATTCTTTTGCAATGTCAAATATTACCAAACGAAGTCTACATACAAGACTTCGTTCAATTTAAAGGATGTTTCGCATTGCTCGAAAAAATGAAGTATAATTTAAAAAGCTAAAATACACGCTTTAATTAAGCACGAAAAATCGAGAAATAAACCTATTATAGCCAATGATTAAATCAAAAAGTGTATAAACGACGTTAATAGTACGTCGGACTGTTGAGCGAGAGTACCCGGGTTCGAATCCTCGGGGAAAAAACACCACAAACATTTTTCACGGCCCCATCTCCAAAGAACGACTGACAACCCTCCTGGAGTACTTCTATCATGGAAAGCTTTCGCAATTCGCCGTTCGGAACCGGCATTAAACAGTAGGTCCCCTCCACATGTGTCAAAGTATATCGCGCACAACACAGTGGTAGCGCGAAAAAGCTAGGCTCTGGCTCTCAACGGGTGTGTTACGCTGCCCAATGTGATATGTATAAACAACCAAAGTGTGCTACACGCTTTTTGATTTAGTCATTGAACATAAAGCAATGATAAGCTTATTTTTTTTGATTTTTTGTGCTTGACTAAAGCGTGTTTTTTAGCCTTTTAAATTATAATTTATTTTTTACATTTCGGTCTTTTGTATTCGTATTGTTCTAGAAAACCCTTTCATTTGATACGTACATCATGGCAGTGCATGAAAAAGAACTAACTCGCCATGTTTTCAAGTCCGCCATATTAGATTTAAAATGACGTAATTTTATTCACATTCTTCTCAACAAACCTTTTCATTTGATGACCATATCATAATAGTCCATAAACAAATAACTAATGCGCCATTTTCCACCATATTGGACTCAAAATGGTGTAATTTTATTCGTATTCTATTCAGATAGCCCTTTCATTAGAAGAAAGATTAGAAATAGATATTCCGCTATTTTTGGAAGTCCAGTCATAACGTCACCAAGCTAAATGAAATGTGTATACAAAATTTCAGCTCGATCGGAAACCGGGAAGTAGGTCAAATTTAATTTCCAAGATTTGTTTACATATTTTGCACAAAAAATCAAAAAAATAAGCTTATCACTGCTTTTAATTCTCGATTTTAAGTGCCTGATTAAAGCGTTTTTTTTTTAGTTTTTTAAATTAGAATTTATTTTATGACACTACGAGTTAATAAAGTATGTAAAAACTTAAGCAAAATAAAACCAGGAAGAACAATCGGTAATGTGAAAAGGATGGGAACAAAGCTGCTGAGTCTATACGCAATAAGGTAAAGGGGACTCCATCAAGAAAGCAAAGCAGGCTTTTTGTGACAAGATGCAAATCCAAGCAAAGCAAAAATCTCGTGATAAAAATCAATATCAGAAACTTCAATGAGTACAAGTTGACAAGACACCTTCCACTCATACCAAAAGCGGTACGATCACCTCAACCAAATTAAACTAGCGTTAGGATTTTTCACCAAAAAACAAATTATAGCACATTCACCCCCTCCACCTTATATAACCCAGAAGTTTACAAACCTCGGCACATTCAGCATAGCACACATTAAGGTTAAAGTAGTTTAGTTAAAGTCTGGTTATAACAATAAAAAATTCTTCGATAGCTGACTGACAAAACGATACAACTTGCTTAACTCATATAGAGCGGACATTTAAAAGGGGGAAATTATGATGAGGGAGAAAATTGTGCAACAATTTATAATGCTTAAAATGAATAAGATGGACGCCTCTACTTTTTGAAAATAATACTGCCTAAGACTCTGGTTCGACACGTTCGCAACAAATTCAACATGCAAGTTTTATATACTACTTGTACTTGTTACTACCGCCGATTAACGACGAACTTAGTACGCCGGGAGCAAGCGTACCTTTAATTTGTTCATGTATATATATTAATAAAAAATAGAAAAGTTAAAGGCTTTTAGTAAAAAAAAAAACTTGCAAAAGCCGGACATACATAATTGTCAATAGCCGACTTCATATTATCAATGTCGTGTATAACACTCAATAAATACCGATTTGATTTGATTTGATTAACGATAAACTTTTTCCCGCTTTTGAATCTAAACACCAAGTCAGAAACACTAACGAGTTCTTCAACAGGGCCAGTTTAATTTCTTTTGTTACAACAACATACTGCTCAAAAAGCAGGCTCAGTGGACGATAAGACTTTTAAAGCTACGATGTATATCACAAAGCCAAGAACTGATTGTCTACGAAACAGAAAACCATTAACAACGACAGTCAAAAAATGTATGCATTTTAAAAACACATTTTGAAACTGTTGACCTGTAAGAAAAAATATTGAAGCAATGGTTAGAGTAGGGGAAACAGGCAAGCAACAATCTTTTTTAATTAACAAGTGAAAGATGGTCACTTAAGGCATTCTTCGGTCATAAAGTTGCCTTCAAAACACTAAAATCGACTAAACGCCACCACTAACACGCCCTTCTTCACGTAACTTATTCCCAACCAAAATCGATGAAAACCACCGATTGACTCAGTAATCACTTTTAAATACGAAACTCATACTCCAGTCACTGTCCCGAGCCACCAGTCTAGAACATCGGCACCTTCCGGAAGTAGTCTGTCATTACGCCGAAATTAGAATCAACTCAGTCGACTATTAATTTCGTCGCGAATTCGCAAATGTATTTCAGGTCATCGGCGACGACGACGTCACTTTCGAGTCAAAAATTCAACCGCTCTCAAGTAATTAGATGGCAATTTAATGACTTTGTGGTTGAAGTCGCGGTGTAAAGTGATGAAAGTGCGACGGTGGTTGGATTGGCAAGCAGACCCAATTAGATTTAGTTGCTGAGCTATGGGTGGAATGTCAAACATTGCTGTCGTTGCGAAAATTCAAAACTCGGGAAGTCGGGAAAGACTTCAATGAATCATCCGATCGTCAAGATTACAGGCACTGTGACTTTTGGAGATTCACTGCTTTTGTACAGCTTTGTGCGCCTCAAAAGTATGTGGTACTCGTATTAAGCAGCTTACATATTTTTTGTAGCTCAGTCTTAAAAGGTATACGACAACTGAAGAGAGTCTGATTAACACCCTCAATCTATTCGTAAGCACAGAGTCTCTCACATAAAACAAGTGAAACAAGTAAAATGCTGCAAGAAATGACGAGCCCGAAACTATAAATACTGCGCTCGTAGCATTTCACAAGAACTAAGACCTAAGATAAACTCCAGCAATTAGTTAAAGAAAGTCAACGCGCTATAGTTAAATCATCATATGCGAGCTTTATAAAATTAAAGAATAGAATCAAATGCATTCGCAATCTATTGTCTGTTAGCTATTAAATCTGCGGTAGGATTAGTTTTGTCAGAACGATGAACTCAACCTTTACAAGTTGTTGTAGCGGAAGCTAAGTTTGAAGTTTCATTTACTGTCCGAATTCTGTGTAAAAAATTTCTTAAAATTTTTGGGTTCAAGTTCTGAAAGTAAACTAACAAATTATGGATGGTTAGGCTCAACGGCCCAAAGCTCAGGAGTTCGTTTTAGGTCCTATTAAGTGGAAGCCTTTAACATGACTACATAAATCGTGACTATTCTGGGAAATAAATCCTACCTTTTAGAGGAATTTCACCGAGAACCCATCGTTCGCATACATCTTACGTGCACAAATTTATAAGACGTTGATGCGATCTGCACACCTCCCACCCAAAGGCTTCTTTCAACTACAACTCATGTCGTCTTTCAATCCTGCCCCACAGCACCACCAACAGCTTTGTAGGTCTAACATTAGTTCGATGACTTTGTGGCGTGCTCAACGCTGCCCAACATCCAATTCGAAGCCAGAACATTTCTTTTGCTGTCATAACGTCAAATACAATCATGCCCATGAATCACTTAAATAGCCTAAGGCCATAAATAAGGTATTCACTTCGTCCACTCACTGATAAGACATGCCCCCATGCCGTTGTTTGAGATCTGGCTTACCCTGGGGTCATCACACAGACGGGGCTTCAATGTACTAAAAAACCGCAATATGAAGAGACTATGAAAGCACACGGGCTGCGAAGAATTTCAGTTTCATAACTGCGTGTGGTTATCTACGTAAATGGACGCCCCACCACCCACAGCTGGTGCCCTTCGAAGCGGGCGGTACGCACGATCACCTATGATCCGATGGTTCCCAGTTCAATTCCGGCGTGGCACGTATATACATTGTTCAAACGAAAAATCGAAAGCGCGAGTACAAAAATTTATTTCGAATTAGTCCTGCTATTGACTTGTTGCGCGTGCCTTGGAGGCGGAGTAATTGACGCGACCGCAAATCCTATTATCATTTCCACATTCGATGTCGTATTTTAGTGGCGCTAACTTGTACTGAACAAAGGAGCATCTCAGAGCGGCGTTTATGGACGCGTTCTAATCATCTATTGTCTCATTGCATCGGCAGGGCGACTCGTGACTGCCGGCGCTAGCCTAGGTAAGTGCCTTCTTTCAGTCATTAGTGTGCGAATATTTGCGAATAGTAACCGGCTGACGGCACGCATGAACCATTTCAATCGTAGCGCCATGACTCGGTATAGCTTCTGTCCCGACTTTCGGCGAGACGATCCGCAAATTTGGTTGACGCTGCCTCCGAATTATCGGCCAAAGATGGTGACAGCCTGACGTCGCATCGGTATAAGTGAGTTAATGACAGTTGCGGGTGCGACCGCGGCAAGGGTCTCGTTAAGGATTTGATTTATGACCCGAGCGTTCAAATACCAGTTCTTCACATGCAGGATCATCGTCTTCGGTCTGTTTGTGTAAGAAAGTATTAACAATAGACTGTCAGAGAGGTGTCAAATAGTGCATCTCTGTAATCCAATTAACGCCACAGCAGGCAAATGAATAGCCAGCATGGTCGACTCACACCTTCGACATGCAAGAGTAATAGATGCAGTTTTAATGATTGCAGATATTTATATTTCGATTACAAATCAATTTGCTGTACATTTAAATTCGGGTATCTTTCGAGCGCGAATCGAGACAAGGCCTCAGTCTTGTGCTTCATTTCGAATTCTTCAGTTTGGTGGACAGTTTCCGTCACGTAAAAGTAAAATAATCGTTGTAATGGAGAAAAGCACAGAGGGCAAAATTATCAGCAATTCACGTAGTCTCAAAACAGATGAGGTCTTTTTTAAGCTTCATTTTTGCAAAAGACCAGCGAATATGAACTATTCGTTCATATTGCCTTGTGGTAAGCTACTGTCAGTATTACAGATCATACTTACGTTACACATTATATTAAGATTTTCCCAAACCCAAACGATGGTTGGCAGCACAAAAAATTTCAAAATGTGTTTAATAAAATACTAAAACTCTCTAGATTAATACTTTAAACTATTAAACTACTACTACTGCTACTTTTCCATCATCTAGGTTAATCAAAATGGTTCAGGATTTTTTTTCATTAAAACTCATAACTAACTTTTGTATGAATTTGGTTTGAAAACTACAGCAAACGGTCGCTTTTAATGAATTAAAAATTTATTGTTGCACCGATGTAAAAAAATACAAATTTGTCTACAAGAGCGGCGATGGGGAAATTTAAAATAGAGTTCTCTGTCAAAAATTATTCTATTTTTTCTTCAAACAAAGCTAATTTTTTTTTTTAAGTTTAACAGTCCAGATAAAACATGAACTAAGTTGCTCATATGTTTCAAATAACTATCTTCATTATCTTACGTGGACCAATCTGCTTCTTTAATCCACAGTGGAAACTCACGAAAAAATTTGATACGTACGAATTTTATACAAAAAGAAAAATTGCATAGTTTTGCAGTAAAAAATATTCAAGTCACAGAAAATGTGTAAAAAAAAAAAACAAAATGCGTGAACATCCGTATAGATGCAGAGAAGCGCTTTCTCCGCAATCACTGTCTTCTGGGCAGAATAAAATTGGCACATGTGAAAGGTTCGGTGTGTAAACGCTATATTTTATAAGCTTTTTAGGTTATTGAAATTCTTCATTCACCAATTTGAATGATACAGAATAACTCTACAGAGAACGAAGGTTCTCCCAATCGATTCTAAACTATTCAACTCCACAGGATAAAACAAGAACCAAGAGAGCGTTGATTTGACCACAATCAAGAATTTGTGCACCCCTGCAAATAATTCCTCAATGATGTGTAATTTAAGCAGTGGTTTTATATCCGCAACATTCTTCTCCAATTTCTCCTTTTACGTTTGCATTATAATGTCCACCAGCCACATTCTATTTCTTTGACTCCCTGTCTTCAAGAAATCTCCTCTTGCATATTCTTGCATATTCTTTTATTTTTGACTTCTAAGTTCTTATCTACACGGACGTTACCTTGAAGCAATATTCGTTAAAACAAAATTATTTGTTTAATTTTAATTTATATGCACAAATTCGTTACAGAAAACTTTAAAGATAAAAAAATGTCCACATCTTTTCATCAGGTGACATATTTGATCGTTTTCATTATTGCGAAATGAAAAAAAACTTCTATCGAAATTTAATCCAATTCAGATGAAAACCAAATTTGTAGCTTTTGTTGATAGAACATGAGACAAGAATCGTAGTGTTTCCAAATTACAGTACAATTTAAATGCCTTTTGATGCGTTTGTACTATCAAACGTTCCACATTCAATTTGTATAGGAACGAATCGAGTTTTCACTGTGAGAGTTACATTCTATAAGAGACTTGCATTGACCTGAAGATCTGAGTCCGCGGTACAATGGCAGTAATCTTCAAGGATAAGATTTGTTACTTAACTCCCCTTAACACCTACAACATAAAAAAATTCGCTAGTAACACGAAAAATAACTGTAAATTCTTTACACCTTGTACTATCCATAAACCCAGTACGCCCAGTTCATAAGAAGAACCCTGAAGGATGCTGGTTAAAACCAATACAAGATATTTATTTCTATCCTTTATAATCTTCCGCGCAGACGGAAGACTCAGGTTCCGCGCAGGGATTTATTGCATCGGCCACTGCGTCCATGGCGACAGCAGTCAGGCTGCGGAAACATTCATCCATTGTCTTCGGCTGTGCCAGTTTTTATTCTGGAAATTTGGATAGATTTCATGATGAAACTCAAGATATCTCAAGATTCACAAAATTAATAAAATCCACGTAAAACAAATGATTAATTCAAAAGTGGAAGTCGACCAGTAATCACGAAGTGGAACTGGTCTAAGCAAGTTCATGGATCAAAATTTATTCTATCCGATTCTCCCTCCACTGCTTGTCACCTTACAGTTCCAAAAACAAAAAAAAACATTTTTCAAAATTACCTGCTACGACCAATAGCAGACATGTACAGACAGTCGTCACCAGAGAATCGCAGAAACACCCGATACCTGGTTCGAGGTTGAAAATCGGTGTTTCCAAGACAGGCACCTCCGCCATAGTTCTGGATTTCGTGTATAAATAGTTTCGCAATGTTCGTAGAAAGTATCATTCCGAGTTTTGCACTCCAAGGATAACAACTGAACTCTTAGTAGAGCTCCCACATCCTCGTACTTTCCTTTTATTCGAAACGTGTGCTTTTTTATCTTCAAAACATGTCCAACCAAGAAGAAATTTTCAACTTCCTCAGAAGCTCGCCACCTCCATATGGTGCACATTTGCAAATCGTAAGTTGAGAACATCAAAATTTATGCATCACATTGCTCTTTAGAGTGCCTCCTGCTTCAAGAAAAAAAAAACTAATAAAATTCTTTTCCTTTTCCAGATGAATTCCGATTTTGAAACAACGACAACCTCACCGAATAAGGGCAAGAGCAAACGCGCCCGAACGGCATTCACCAGCACGCAGCTGATTGAGCTCGAGCGAGAGTTTCAGACGAACAAATATCTCTGCCGACCACGCAGGATTGAGATATCCCAGCGACTTGACTTAACCGAGAGACAGGTCAAGATCTGGTTCCAAAATCGCCGCATGAAGAGCAAAAAAGATGCTGCTCGTGGCATCAAGGAACACCTCATCCAACGACCAAGCTCGGAAAAATCATCCCCAACGGCTGTGTTCCCCAATCACCAGGAAATCCAACATCAAGCCCATAACAATCAAAACCATGATGGTATCGTGCAAAGGCTCTTGCAGTACAGTCCACAGCGCGATCGTCCAATGCCAGTCGCTCCACCTATGCAGCCATCTTACGCCCAGCAATACACGCCACCGCAGTATATCAACCCGTATGAGATGCACAATGTTCTTGCAGGGGCTCCCGTGAACAACGTTATTGCTCCGGATATGGTGGCGCCTTATGGGAACGACCAATATGTTCCGAATTACTTGGACTTTATGGTTAATCACGAATTGCCATCTGAACGCAAATACAACTCCAGTCTTGGGTATAGCTTTTCCTCAACCTCACCCACGTCTGTCAGTGATGCCAGTTGGTCTTCAGCGGTTCCTACTGAATTCGATCCAACCCATCAGTTCCTGGAATTATAAAAAGTTTTAAAGAATTGTAATTGAAAAAATTTCCTTGTAAATAAGCGTTACATGTAAATAAGCCTAGATGTACATATAAAGTAGATAGTAATTGATAGAACCAATAAAAGTATTAAGAAAAAACTAAACCAAAGCGCGACTTATTCTTGTTAGTATTCTTTCTTCTTAGATCATTTTAAAAGTTCTGATAACGTTGCTGATGACATTTCTCAAAAGCGAGCCAAGTCTGCAGTCTGATACGGCGCCCCCTTCACATCACGTTTCTAAAAAAATGTGGAACAGATAACTTAGCCTTTCTACTTAATTAGATGAAAAAGGAAAAATGGTTTTAATCATGTTACCTAAATCTTACATGTAAGTTGCTCGACATCTGCAACACGTACAAATAAAAAAGTCGTGGCTTAAACAAAAAAAAAAACAGATAAGCTGAGCAAAGACTGGGAAAAAGACCAAACTTGGGAGTTTAAAAGATTATTGGAGCATCGAGAAACACTTTTCTTCAGCGAGTAATATTCATAAAACGTTCACAGGGTATTCTCAATATTTTCTTTTTTTGATTTTGAATTTCTGCGTCAATGGGATTGGACATTTTTAGCTAAAACTTTTACCAAATGAAAGAGTGAGATATAAAAAAAACACGAACTTTTTGTTATACAGTTAATCCTGAAAGAAAATCTTACAATTAGAAATAGAAAGCAAATAAATTGAACTATAGGGTCAACATGCGTTGAATTGAAAAAAATAATTTGACGTTTAAAATCTTACACAGAATGATAAACAGGCGGTTAATTTTGAAATCTCACAAATCCCTAGCAACTAATTTGGATTTAAAAAAAAAATGTTGAGCGGTTGCTATGGTTCCCAACTATAATACAGCTACTGAGTCTTAAGTTAAAATTAAATGTTGTTTTTTTTTCTATATTAAATGAAAACTTATCGTGCGGACGCGTAGGTTGACACTGATGTCATAAGGATTGTTTTTTTTTTTTTTTTTGAATCAAATCTAACAATAAGTAGCAAAATCTGCAAGTTAAACCAGAACAAAGCTATGAGATACAATCAATTTTTTGTGTTGCAAAGCCGGTACAAGCCGGTTTCTACAACCGCACCTCATACGTTTCATTTAATTGCAAAAAAAAAGTTCATTTAAAACTCACAGTAACCTGACGAGTTCAGTTGACTATGCCAACGAATCAAAGAAAATTCGCGAATTGTCGCGCCAACAGTCGAGACAGGAGTTAGTGCATCAAATCCTCGCCGTGGTGAGAACGCATTATGCCATACTGAACAGTGGCATCGGAGGATTATGCTTACCAAAAGGCATTGTGTTGCGCACGGTGGTTTGGATTTGCACTTTATTTTGATATTGGTGACAAAACGTACAGAGGTTGGCGTCAATTGAATCCCAGTGAAGTCAAAAGACACGTAGAATGCCAGTAATGTTTTCTGTAACGCAAGTATTCTTTGTGCAAACGTTTCCGATACGCGGCTGATGTTTATTTAGTCAATGGAGTCGTATTGATTGGAAACCTTGACAAATCGAGATTATGATGGACTTTAATTTTGCTGTTACTTCAACACTATTCAAGCATTCTCAGATACGCGCCATTATGCTGTCATCCGCCATTTATCAGAAGCTGTGTCTCACGTAACCAAAAACACTAGAGAAAAGTCGCCAACTTCAATTTAAATGGGGGCAAGAGTTAGCAGAAATTTAACAAGAAATTGGTAATTGAGTTGCAGATCTTCTTAAGTGAAAGCCGGCCTTCTCTACGGGCACAAAAGAGGCTAACCTACAATTGGTTTAGAAAAGCATTAAACTAAATTTCACGTTAACTGTAGCTGACGAATTACGTGGGTAGAATGTCCCTAATTGACACTGATGGCTTTGGTACAAAACACCAGAAGATTGTTGAGCTGAAGCAAAGAAAATTTTTGGCAGGCGTGTGTTGCTTAGATCTGCAATATGTACTTCATCTTCATGCTGAGGCTACTACAGTGATACCTTGAATCTTTTTCCAAGGGACTTTTATTAAATTAAACATTTCTGATGCATTTCTATAGCAAACTTTCTAACTTTTAACGAACTTTAAAAATATCATGCCATTAGTAGCGCACAAAATATGTTAATCAAAATAAGCCACCTTCTAAAATGTGTCAATGCAAATGGACACTTAGTGTTCATTTCAAAAGTAAACAATCAGCGGAAATTAATTACCAGCTAATCCAATCATTTACTACTTGAAATTGACCTCCCAACGGGTAATTGACACGTCCACAAAACCTATTACAACAGCAAACATCCTCGCAATTGAGTCCACAATCCCTGCCTCCGGCTGCACACTTCATTTCGTCCCGATGCCATTCTCTCTGCGTTCATTGTATCCGTCACGTCGACGACAACAGTGACAAACAAAAGCAAATCGAGGCGCTAGCCTTTTCTTTTCGCAAACAAAGCGCGAACGTCTTTGATGAGCAAAGAGCGCGACGGGCATGTTATAATCACCCTTGTCACGTTCAATTATGGGATGCCCTTCGACCTATGCACTGCTTCCAAGCAGTCGGTGTGCAAATGTTTGCGAATACTTAACAAAGACAGGTGAGCGACAGGACTATTGCCAAAATGGCCCGCAGTCCGACGGACTGCATATTCAACTAAAAGTCCGCTTTTAACGCTACGGAGGAAGAAGATATGATAGACTGGCTCCTGTCCCGACTGTTGGCGAGACAGTTCGCGAATCCGTTGGGCTTTGCTTTAAATTTATGGAATCGTTTGAGCTATGTTTTGGCCAGTGGCCACTCAGTGCTGACATAATGGAGTAAATTGAATAGATTTTATAAAATGTTTCTTTTTTCATAAGAATGCTAATTAAATTACATATAACACTATGAGCTATCGATTCAAAACCCTAAAATTCATGTTTTCAATTGCAGATTTCTAGGGAATGAAATGCTAGACCATATCTTGGTTTGATGCTGAACGTAGGAGTATTTACTCGATGAATCTCCACCACAATTTCCAAAGGCTTACTGCGAATAGTCTAGCATCACAGGACTATTTTTCATTGTATTATAGAAATGTTTAAATACTTTGGATATAGGATGAATAAAAGTACATAAACAAAAATGCAATATCATAATCTATTGCAAAATAACCTAACAAAATAGGGGTATTCACGATTCGGTGCAACTGGTCTTGTATCATTTGTAAAAGTGTAAAAGTGTACAATTTTTTTGCATCACAACAATAAAATGTAGATACTGAAGACAATCTTGCACCAGCTTTGCACTTTTCCAATAGCCCGATCCTATTGCAAGAAAAAAATACAATGGTGTAAGATAGCAATTACTTTTGACAGCTTAAGAAAATGTCATTCAGCTATAGCTGTTATTCATGTTTGCAAATTGTGTAAACAAAATGCAGTCGAATCCCTCTAGGTCGAATTTTCACGGGACATCAAAATTAGTTCGAGTTAGAGGGAGTTTGACTCAGAGGATGGTTTTTGTATGGGAAATTGGGAAGGGGAGTGCCAAAATATGACGAAAAAATTCGAGCTGAAGGGAAAATTTGACTTAAAAGCAGTTGAACTTAGAGGGATTCGATTGTATGTAGTTTAGATTTTTCTATTGCGTGCGTTAATTTCTTCATTTAATTCTTTAAAATAGAAATTAATTAATACTCCGCACACGGGGGATAACCCCGTAAAAAAGTGGACGGATAACAAACATTTTGTTCCTTATTTGCTACCATCTATCCTCATAATCTGATCTGTTGCATCTTGCAAATGTCAAAAGTTGACATTTTCTTCGTGATGAAAAAGATTACAAAAAGTGCGTTCACGATCTAGCGTTAAAAAAAAAAAGAAAACAGCTTTGCAAAGTCAGTAATTTTGCTGTGACCATTGCCATACCAAAAATTAGTTGCATTTTAACTTCTAACTCCCAATATATATTTTTTTTTTATTTGATTTGAAGTAAAAGAAAATCTTGGTTTCGTTCTATCGCAAGGAAATTAGTTCTCAAAATTTTAAGTCCTGTTAAATAAAAGATATTAACAAATAAAAAAAAGCGTCAATACAATTTTTCTTCATTTCGAATGAAAGTAAATGATATGTGCCAGCCATGAATAATAGAAATTGAGTTGACGTTTTTTTTATGTATCCTATTTCCTTTTGTTAGACTGCTCAGTGCATTCATCACTTGCTAAGTAGGCAACAGAATGTACTTAATCTATTTTCTTGTTTACAATTTTTTATATATCTTATAATATAGATCATGTTTGTAATTATAATCTTTAATTGGAAATTTGGAAATTAAGTTTTGACTGTAACTTAAGGGATAAAATGGTCCAGTGAGACTATCAATCAGCAACTCAACTTTTTTTAGCCGAAAACTGAATCGTTAATATTTTGAAAACGGTACTGAAAAACAAGAAATTCTCCTTCTCTTTTATTCTGTGATTCTTCTACTTTTGTTTTGACGTTTTTGGTTAATAGATCGAAAACTATGAATGCTCAAACCAATTGTAAACTAAGTATTACATGGAGGCCAACATTTTATAATTTTTCTTTTTTCAAATTTTTAGTTTCAATTTTCAGATTTCAGAAGTCAAAGAACGGCTCCCGCCGCCTTTTTTCAACTTTAAACCAACTTTGAAACTCGAAAACGGGACTGTTATCTAAAAAGTGGAAAATGCAACCTTTATTTTTTAAAAGAGGTTATCTGATTGATTCTAATAGAACAATATTTCAAAAAAAATTTCAAAAGCATTCGATTTTTTTTTTCAAATATAATATTTCTTATTACCACGAAGCTATGCTTCGTGTCAGCGTGTCGCCACACTAGGGAACATGACGCAGACTTAAATTCCAACGGAGCCAAGATCCCTGACGCGTTGTCTTGAACAATTGGTGCAGGTTAAAAACACAATGAGGGAGTGAAACCTAATAAAACGGCGAAGGATCACGCACCGTATCGTAAAACTGAGAAGAAGAAAACTCTGCTTTTACTACGTCTCGGACCATATCTTTACGTGAATTTTATTATTTCTTGTAATAAAGAGAACAATAGGCAAGTGTGAAAATATGCATCTGCAAATATGCAAACCTCACATCGTGCTAATCTATTCTGAGCGACCACATGGGTTTCCCATGACCAATCATAGCATAAAAACCAATGCATGTTTGCTTAGAGCACATGTATAAGCGGTTTCCGGTTTTAAGTGTAGCAGCTTCCGCTGAAACATATTGCATAAAATGTTTCGAATTGTACAGACTGATGCTTTGTCAAAACTATCCTTATTGGCGTCTAACGTCGTCTGCAAAAATAAAGAACAAACAATGGACTAGTTGCAGTCGTCTTAGGGATGCATCGTCGGTTGTAAGAGGTGCAATAAATGAATGTGTCTCGGCAGCGATTTTCTAGGATGAATGTTTTTGTGTTTGCTTTCGAGATCCAAGACAAGCATCATACAGCATCTTTCTGGCGTCTCGTCTCTGGTAGTTCAGAAGAATTTCGTTCTTCGGATAATTTTCCGAAGGAATTAACAGATTTTGAAGGGTGGACCAGAGAACATCCAGAGTTCGTAGAAAGGAATGGTTTATTTTACTGAAGATTGTCCTTGAACTCAGCAAACGCCGCTGTGTTTGGCGACAAATTCTCTGATTCTTTGATTTTACTTAAAAAAAATGTATGCTGCATGGAATCGTGCCGATCCAATGGGAATAAATCAGTTAATTACAAGATCTTGGTAAGGACTAAGAATACTGCAAAATATGAAGATAAAAACTTTACGGTGACTTTGACTTTTTGGTTTTTAGAAGAATAGTAAAACATGGAAGGTTTTTTGATTACCATGTACCAAGCTAACCAAGGTAATCAAGGTACCAAGGTCCTTATCACTCCACCAAGGTAATCAAGGTACCAAGGTCCTTATCACTCCAATATTTTTTTTTTTTTAAAGCATACAAAATTTATTTTGAGAACAAATAAATGGTCTTATCTATATAGGAGGCATATACAAATTTTTCCGAAAAACATGAGAAATTAGAAGAACATTTTCTTTTCTTTTTTCTTATTTTTGTATAGAACAACAACTTATGAAAACTGTTGTTGATTAATTAATTAAAGAAAAAGTTATATTTAACCTATTTATTCGTATTTTATCAATTACCAACAGTAAAAATATTCCCTTTGGAGTCGCATATTTTTTGATGCGAGATCGAGCAGATCATTCCAAAATTTAAAAAAGTTGTAAGGCGGTCGCAAAACGCGTAAGAATTTTTGTACACTTTCTGAAAATGAATACTTCCCAGAATCAGAATATATAAACCTTAAACCTGCCCCACTTGGAACTTTTGGTCCACTTGAAAGTTTAATTAATTTTTTTTAAGTTTAATTTTCAATAACTAACTAAATGTGCTATAAAAAAAATCACTGTTTAAAGCTGAGATATTTTTGTTTTACTCATAACCAAACCTTCTTTAAAAACAATTTCGGCAAAATACACTTTTTTGCTTGCATGAAACATATAACTTTGGGACTTAATAATTGTTTAATGGTGAAAAAAATTAAAAAATGTATACGCAACATTGTTCCTTGTTATATTAAGAAATAAAAAATATTAATTTCGGCCGAATCGCATTACTTTGATTTTTTGTCCAGCTAGGTTGGCTAATCTGATTACAGTGCACTGCCGTGGCTAGATGGTCGGACTGAGCTTTCTCAGGTTTGAATCTGGCTTAAGCGAAAAACATCAACTCAATTTGCACGATACTTCTGTCGTGAAAAGCTTTATCGTTCAAGACCAGCAACAATCAATCATATGTGTAATTATAGGCACACAAGGCAGTGGTTGCGTGAAAAAGTTAGGTTCTGGCGTCGACAGCCTGTTTCGCCACACAATTATTCTTGTGTTACTACTGGAACAAAAAAAAAATAAGCCGACACTATGTATTTCTCTTACTAAAAAAAGTCTAAGATTTCAAACCTTTCTGTTCCTCTACAAGCAAGACTTTTTAAGGATATGGCTACTACTTTAGTTCATAAAAAAATGCATCTACAGACTGACGTTTTCCCTCTGCTGCAAGAAGCTTTATTTGCCGACACAGAGCATAGAAACGCATTGAATCATCTTTTAACTGGAAATCTTTATCAATTGCAAGACGACGAATTGAAGAAGATTGAATCAGAATTTTTATCTGGAATATATTCTACTTGTAACAAATCACCTCTAAATCTAAATGTATCTACAATTTGAATGCAATATTTCACTTAGTAAACTGATGCCGGCATGACAATGGCGCCAAGATAACAAATCACCTGTCTTCATTTAACCGCAACAGTTAGGTGTACTCACAATCCGACATCAAACTTCGAACTCAAAGCAACTAAATCCTTGCGTTGATGAAATGTTCACTCAAAACCTCAATCTCCTTCTAAAAGGGGAGCTGATGCGCATGCATTACCCCTCTCCATGTCTTTGAGTCACATTGAAATTTCGGAAGGATTCGCTCATTCATCGGTCTCTCTTGGTGCACTCACCTGACGGTTAGGTGCATTTATCCATCAATTTAGTTGTGTCACCATGGGGAATGTGCACGTTGTTCTATTTTGAAAGCTAATGGTGCAGCTTAATAAAATGAAAAATAGAAAATACGCCATACACGTAGATGTCATATCAAAAGGATTAACATGAAGTTAATCTTGTCTGCATGTAAGCCAGATGACACGAAATGAGACTACGCTTGTGACGATTTCACCGAGTGCCAGGTAGTTGACGTCTCCGAGTTTTGTTGCACTTTTTACGTGATTAGATTCTTTTTACCTTTATGACATTCTTTTCATGATGTGTGTGATCTTTAAGCGTCTTAGTTTGGCCGAGTTGACCCTTTAGTGACTTGTTTAAAATAAAAAGAAGACTATTAGCTTTTTGGAAAACAAAATTTTAAATTAAAAAATCTTTAGATACTAAAAAAAAGTTGCATATTTGACCATAGGACTTGACTTGTATAAGACCTCAACATAAAGTTGATTTTATATAATTTATCTAAGGTTTATTTAAGCCGCCTTTGGTTAATAAATCGTAAAATATTGAAACCAGAATGCTCAAACTAATTCAGATTTTTAGTTACATCGGTGTAGAAAGTGGAGCAATATCTCAAAAATGAGACATTACAACACAAAGTTGAAAACGAAACTTCTATTGTGTTTAACAAAACCTTTCCAACCATACTTCACTCAGCGCATTTCAAAAGAGTTTTTTTTAAGTAACTTATTCGTTATTTCTTTTAGTATAAATAGAAAATCGTACAAGGCTTTTCAGTAGGTATGAAAAAATTACAAGAGTTTTGGTTAGAGAAAAATGAGTGTTCGGAACATAAAACGTACGTTGGTTCTATTCGCAGTTCGTTAACCCTTCCATGCCTAGTGTTGTTCGTACAACATGAATTTCATTCGCTGATAACTCACAATACTGCCGTAATTGCAGTAAAGGTGTTGTAACTTTATTCCAGAGCACTGTCAGTGAGCTCATTTAATTCTGCATCAATCGTTTCTTTGTGCAATAAGACTATTCGGAATCTTCAATTTTGTGTTTGGTTAAATGAAAAAGAATGTTTCTCATATGGCTGGCATTAGGTGTGATCATGAAAGGATTAACAGAATGTTTACATCTATCTTTTAGTTTTTAGTATCTACTATTAAGCAATATGGTCACAAGGGGTCGGAATTCATTTTACATTTTGTATTTACCTAATATTTCTACTTTATTTATTTGTATTATTTTTGCTATTTTTTATTTCAATTTTAGATTCTTTTTTTATGGTTTGCCCAAACAAGGTATTTACGGGATTTCGCACCTCAACATTTATTTAGTTCACTGTTCGAAATCCGATCCCACAATCCGAAAGTTGGATTCACGCATTTTTTGGCGGCACTTTGGCTATAACTTCATATCTGTTGTGGTACAGCTTTCTAATCTGATTGATACCGTCTTTGAATTGTTCCCCATACAAAAATTAAATAAAGGGTGATTTTTTAGCTATTATCTTTTTGGCAACACTGGTTTAAACAGCTGACGCACGTTTCGTGTTTTGTTTCACTGTCAAACATCTTCAGTTTGGTCTATAATTTAACCATGAATCGTCTTACAAACGAACAACGCTTGCAAATTATTGAATTTTATTATCAAAATGCGTGCTCTGCTAAGAAAGTTAAGAAAGTGTTCAGCCACGAAGCTCATTTTTGGCTCAGTGGGTACGTAAATAAGCAGAATTGTCGATTTTGGAGTGAATATCAGCCAGAAGCATTGCAAGAGCTACCAATGCATCCAGAAAAAGTCCCAGTTTGGTGCGGTTTATGGGCTGGTGGCATCATTGGACCGTACTTCTTCAAAGATGATGCGAATCGTAACGTAACTGTGAATGGTGAACGCTACCGTGAGATGATATCCAACATTTTTTTGCCCAAAATGCAAGAGCTTGACTTGCATGACATGTGGTTTCAACAAGACGGTGCCACATGCCACACAGCACGCGCAACAATGGACTTATTGAGAGGCGAGTTCGGTGAATATTTTATTTCACGTTCGGGACCGGTCAATTGGCCGCCTAGAACGTGCGATTTAACGCCTTTAGACTATTTTTTGTGGGGCTATGTTAAAGCTCATGTCTATACAGACAAGCCCGCTTCAATTGACGCATTGGAAGACAACATTGAAGCATTTATTCGTGAGATACCGGCCGAAATGTTGGAAAGAGTATGCCAAAATTGGACTAAGCGGATGGACCATTTGAGGCGCAGTCAAAGTCAACATTTGCATGAAATAATCTTCAAACATTAAATTATATGGACCGTACTATCGATTCAAATAAATATTTCATGCATTTTTCTGAATTTTATGTGTTTTTTTTTTGAAAAACTTTCCTATAGCTTTTAAAAAATCACCCTTTAGAATAAACTAGTTTTTTTTAGTTTAGTATTAGTTCTGTATTTTTCCCTAAGATGTCCTTGAGAAATATTTTTTTCAGCGCTTTTTTTTATTCATTAATTAACTCTAAGTAGTTCACCAGTTACTAAGATAAAGGCCTTATGACAGAGGGAAAAATCTTTTTGTGATCTAGGATGGTTTTAGCGAAAGCAAGAGTTTCAATTAATCCCTAAGCTAACTTATTTTCGACCCACAATTCCCTATTTTCGGAATAATTAAATTCTCCTTATAGTAGTTTTTTTTTTTTCCTACAGATGAAGATTTCTAGAATTTGTTCTTTTATACATTGGAATTTTGAAGGACATTTTCCAATGAACCCATTTATCAAACGTGAGTCTTGGCCACAAAACCAAAGCCATGCGTTTGTGCGTAATTTTTATTCCGTATCCGTAATGCTATTTCATCCTCCCCATTGTGCTCGTCATACTCTCTTTCTTCTTTTAGTTCCCTACCTTTTAGCCGATGACGTCGCAACTCCATTAAGAAATTCAAAAAAAAAACAGAAAAAAAGGAGAGCCAACCTTTTAACCACTCCGCGACATTGACATCCAAAAGCTGGCATTTGTACTTAAGCAGATTACATCGTTACTCAGAGATATTTTTTCATTTAATTTAATTTCTTATGCAAGGAATCAAGGAGATACTTGCAAGGAAACGTTTATTCCAGTGGCGAGGGATTCTTCGGTCAGTGCTTGTTTTTTTCAAATGAAAAATGACTCGATGTCCATTCCTCTCTTTTTCTTTTTCCTGTCTTGAAGCTCCTAACTCAAGGTGAACACTGATTGAAAGGAAATTTGGAAAAGTTCTCGTTTACATGAGACTCTTGGTGGATTTTAAGTTTTGCCTCTGATTGTGGTCTTTTCTCAGATGTTTTCTTTGATGTTGTTGCCGTGCTTTTTACAAATTGATTGTTAAATGTTTAGAAAAGACTTGTGGCAGGTGAATTAGGCGACTGGGTCAATTCTTAATAAAGGGCTTAAAAGAATTTTCGTGCTCTTCATTGACCAGGTGAAAGTACAGTAGTGACTCGCCTATAGCGAACTTTCAATGTCCAATCAACGTTCCTTACGAACTATGGGTTAGAGTTTCGCATATTGCGAACCGTTTTTGTGCAACTAAAAATGATTCGAACCACTTTTCTCTCCCAGCGATTAAGAATATCTTCGTCCGCATTTGATACCGTACATGTTTCTGCGCCATTCAGCAAGACTGGGACTATCAAGGTCTTCTACATATATAGACAGTTTGATACTTCGAGGGACGTACTTCAGCTGGCGTCTAAGCCCACAGCGATTGGCCAAGGTAATCCTTCGTTTTATCTCCGCGGCCGTATCATTTGCAGAATTCACTTCCGACCCTAGATAGATGAATTTTTTCACAACCTCGAATTTATTCCAGTCTATTGTGACGTTTTGCTAAAGTCGTAGGTGTTGTTGGGCTCTTTTTGTAGACAGCATATATTTCGTCTTGCCTTCATTAACCGCAAGAGTTAGGGAAAATGTCCCACTGACATCCCGTTGGGTCCTCCCGATGATGTCAATATTATCGGCATATCCGAGTAGTTTTAGTTTTAGTTTTATTGACTTCATAAATTCTTATTTGTACATATTACAGTTAAGTTTTATTCTTAAGTCTTTGTAAGGTGTGGCCGAAAGCCATCTATCAGAGTCATATCCGAGTAAATGCACAGCCTTTTGGAAGATAGTGCCTCTGTTGTTGACGTCTGAGTCTTCGAGATTATATTAAAGAACTCTTCACCTTAAATAAAACCTTAGTTGACATCGAAGTTTTCGGTCAAATCTTTACCGACCTTGACGGAGGAACGGGCATTCGCCATCGTGAATCTGCAAAGAACTTCCTTCCCATTGCAGGGAGGCCAAGGCTAGACAATGCGCTATATAGCTCGTGTAGCTTTTTTTTTTCTCAACTGTTTATTGTGTGTCTTATTTTTGACATTAAATAAAGGTTTTACATGCTAAGGGAATGTACATTAACGAATCAGGACCAATGTCCTTCATTGTTGTTTTATGTTATGTATGGCACAGGTTGGTTTCTACCTGAAGCGTTGGGGGTTTTATTCACTCTGAATAAAACCCCCAACGCTCGTTGTTGTCACCAGATTTTGTTTTATAATTATTTGTTTACTTGTTTGTCGTGTAGCTAACGAAGCGTTTCAAGTGGTTACACAGAGCGGCAGAGAAAATCTTGTACGCAATGTTTAGAAAACTTGTTCCTCTGTAGTTGGTGCAGTTAAGAAGGTCTCTTTTACGTTCGAGCAGACGATGTTGATAGTCTATTCATCCGACTAAATCTTACAGATTAGTTAATGTATTTCCCTTACCAACTCATATCCACTTACTGTGAAGAGTTCGGCAGGCAGTCCATTGGCATCAGTGTCTTTTATTGTCACGCCCGAGACTTCACTGATATTGGGGACAGAATTCTTGTCTATCATCGCTTGTCAGGGTGCTGCCTCACAGCAGGATTTCGGTCGTCATTGCCGATTTTCGCTTCTGTTTTTTTTTTAGACATTTCATTCGTTTTTCTTATCTCTTGTTAGAAGTTTCGATCAGAGACAAAAAATTATTCATCAAGCCGCTGAATTATTTCCTCGAACTTTTCGACTTTCGACGTCATCATCATCATTAGTGGCGTAACAGCCCACGAAGGGCCAGAGCCCAGTTTTTCGCGCCTCCCCTGTGTTGTGCGCGTAATAATTTGACACATGTGAAGGGGACCTACAGTTTATTGCCGGTTCCGAACAGCGAATTGCGAAAGCTTTCCGTACGACAGGAGGATTGTCAGTCATTCGCTGGAAGTGGGGCCGTGAAAATTGTTTGTGGTGTTCATTCCCCGGGCTGGATTCGAACCCAGGTACTCTCGCTTAACAGACCGACGCACTGACGATTTAGACACGACTTTCGACTTAGTGTTAATATTTTCACTGCGACGAACACAACAATCGACTTAATTAATTTTTTTTACCAGAAGTGATAGTTACACCAGAGACCTAAAATTACCTAATTTAAAAACTGTATTGCCCAGTTTCCCAGTGAGAGTTTAAACTAATCTTTTGGTTTAAACTTCCGTTTAAACATTTTTCGGTTTTACAGTACCCGTTTAAATGAAAAGTTTAAGTTTATTCGTGTTTTTTTTTTATGAATTACAATAATATAAGATGAACAAGAAAATATTAAATTAAAGATTATTTCGACGTTTAAGTTAAACGACAGAATTATCCCGTTTAAACTTCGGCTTAGGTACTCGTGTCAGTTGCGGTGATTCAAACCACTTTTCAGATTAAATTCTTTGTTTTTTCGAGGTTTTTTTTTTCAAGTCTCAAACCAATCACAGATACTAGACCCATAACACGTCAAAAGCCGTAATTTGGCATTTCAAAACCCTACAATTTCCTTAGACACAACTTCCAAAACTGCGTTTAGTTAACTTGAGGTTTATTTTGGACTGAAACCGAACGAGTTTAACGAAAAGTTTAAACTCATTTTGAGGTTTAGCTAAACTGCAGTTTAAACTCTTACTGTGAAACTGGGCATATGTCTTATATTTTGGGAAACTGGGCATCTAGTTCAAAAAGACCTGAGGGACGGACGATACGGTACCCTAACCGAACGACCATCATTCATCTAATTCTATTTCTTATTGTGAATATGATAAATCACATAATTTTGGATAGCGATAACTTAAGTTGAAATACTTGCTATTTATCCTATACCATCACCCGAAAATAGGTTAGATAGTACTGGATTAGTGTGACCAAACAAGAAGTTTAGATAGTACTGGCTTAATTATGCGCACTAGTTATGAAGCCACTGAAACACTTAAAAAACCGGGTGTGTGCATTAGCTATTTAGAAAGTTCGAAGAAGCTCTGGAAATGGATAGAGTCTTAAACAATTTGACTCTGGCTATCAACCACAGGATCGTGTTTAGCGTTCGGTCAATAGAAGGAACCTACAAAAATTGTAGTAGAGCTGTATTTTAATAACCGATTCAGTTAAGAAATGGGACTATGTTTACTTATTTGGAATGATTGTACATATACGATTTTGGCTCCATCTACGGCGGATGACGGCATTTGGCGTACAGAGCGATATCTTGCGGTCGATACGAATAGCTTTACTTCATCAGCGACAACATCGTAGCAATCCTACTTCTAATTATTCCCTTCGCTGTTTCTCGCTTCTATTGTAGGCGTCGTTATCTAAGCCCTTGCATTTCTTGCAACTCATGTGCCGTATGTACACAATCCAGGACTAGGAAAGTGCGGATGTGGGTGAACGCTCGTCATCTCTGTAAACTAAAGTACACTCAATCCGTTTTCCAATCCATTGCAATGGTTATAAGGTCCGATGCCTTGTGTCAATTATGTCGATTTCCAAATTTATGTAGGTCCAGCCAGATCACAGTCGTATTACGGCTTCATTTCCATGTGTATGACACAGTTTGCCATGTATTATAGGTTTATTAGTTGGAGCAAACGTTCCCATCTAAATTTCGCACACAACACAATGGAGGCGCGAAAAATCTAGGCCCTGGCCTTCAATGGGTTATCAACCCGGGCAATATATGTAATGTAAACGTTCCTTATTATGGAACACAACGTCTTTCAAGTAACTGCCTCGGCTGGCTTCGCAGTAACGCAATCTATCACTCCAATTTCGCATCAACCCTATTGATGGTCTCACAATGTTTCAAGCTGTGCTTACTGATTTCTTGGATGATATTGACCTAAAGGGTTTAAACCTTTACCGGATTGTTGGCATCACATCGGTCTTTCACGGTTCCCCCCAGAAAATAAATCCAAGGGGGCTCAATCGACATAGCCAAAACAGCTAATAACGCGACTAACCACGCTTGCCAACACACAACTTCACATTTAATACGTCTCTGGTCCTGAAATACGTACCTATTTAATTTGTATGGGTCTAACCAAGGTATACGCTCCACTTACCGCCTAACACGCCTACATTGATCAGGGGGTTAACGAAATTGAGCAAGAGGGAAAAATTTACGGGACTAGCCAGAAACCTGCGTGGTTTGAAGTCAATCTGAATTTTTCTGTCTTCCGTGGTTTCCGAGTACCCTAATTAAAATGCCTTTCCGGAGCTGTCAGTGACGGCCTCTGATTTAGAAAAGCAGAACCAAACGATATCTGCACCGACTTGTCAAATTATATCCAGGAGAGATGAAGTCCCAACGACAGACTTTAAAGACACTCGATGTGTCAAAGTGTCAAAGTATCAAAGAATTCTCTCGAGGATTTGAGGCAAAAGAATTAAAGCTGTACAGGGAGTTTGAGACAAATGATTTAAAATATATAGCTCCAGTATAAAAGAATTAAAGCTGTTCAGACAAATGATCGAAACTGGGGCTATAGTCCGCGGTCAAGCTAAACCTTCAATAGCATGCCTCACCAGCCGACATGATCTTTTACCAGATACACACACCGAATGAGTTCAGGTTCTTCTCCATCTCTGCGTGCCAGTTGACTCGCAAAAACCCTCTACTGCCTTTGTCCAAGTGCATGGATTCGGACCGGAGAAATGTTGTTCATAAAATCTTAAGCGATCCGTAGATTGTTGACTGCTTACGTGCCGCCATACAGCCCATATAGTTCATCGGTGAATATTGTACCATATCATCAACGCAACAAGGTCAAATATCGCAGGCAGAACTTTTCTCGTGAAGGGGTCAAGAGCTTCTTCGACCACTTTCCATAGTGTGCACGTCTCCGCGTCATAGAGCAGGAGTAGGATGCTCAGAGTTTTGTATAGAGAAAGCTTACAAACCTCCGCCTTTTGAGCACAAAAAAAACAGCTTTTGGCAAGAGTAATTTTACGCTTGATTTCGATGCTGATGCCATTGTCCCTGTTTAAGCAAAGCCGAAATAGGCGAAGTCCTTGACTACCTCAAAATCTTTGCTCTCTATTATGACGGTCGTTCCAATCGTCCAACCGTGTTATGCGTTCTTTCGTGATAACAGCAAATCCGTAGCCCAGACTTATTTTGGCCGCTTTCGCTTCAATAAACGCAAATCTCTCATTGTCGGCTCGCTGTGCTCGGTCAATCACGTGAATGTCATCCGCGTATGCTAGCAATTGGACGAATTTCTGGAAGATCGTGCATATAGTATTGGTCTGTGATTTTCGCATGATCTTTTCCAGACAGCACGTCATCTGAAACTTGTCTGAAACTTTTTTTCGATACTGAAAGTTTTGTTGAGTTCGTTGCCGACCTTGATAGAGCAGCGAGAACTCTTCATCTTCATCCTACACAAACTGACGAGTTTGGCAGGAATCTCAAAACTGGAAATGGGCTCGTCTCCACACATGTTTTCATATGGCGGACACAAAAGTTTCGATTTTTTCAGGTGGGAGTTTCGATCTATTTAACAAGTTATGGTCTTCATTTTCTTGGTATGAATTAAGTCGTCTTAGGCGTCCGTAACATGTTTCTACCGCATTCTGCAGAACGTCGCAGAACAACAAATTGTGGCTGAAGCGTTCGCTGATGAGGCTGCAACACGGCAAAAAAAACACACACATATTTCATTAAATTCAGGAACAGTTCGAAAACCTTTGTAAACCAATACCCGATTTATGTGTGAGAGCTAAATACATGTTTCCATTTGTGTCATTTTCAAATTCCATATAATGCTCACTTATAGAACCATGAAATTCTTGATATCGAAAGGTTAAACCTTTGACTTGGCATAGCAATTCACTTTAGAAATTGAATGCGATTTCCAAGAATCATGTGTCATGTCTGTTTAACTTCTTCAGTCGGAGATAGGGATGGGGCATCCTTTGACCTGTTTTGTCCTCAATTTGTATTCTGGGAAATGGTTGTATGAAAAGTAAATCAATCGATGAATGAAATCAATCAATAGAATAGAGTGCTTTAATAAAGAGATTTCTTCTGAGATTAATTTGCAGGTTTATGAAACTGTTCGTGTATTAAATGCCCAATCTGGTTTATGTGGTGTAGTTTATGTCTAATTAGTCTATTAACTGGTTATTTATTAAAATCTGTTTAAGTGCCGTGCACAAGATTGTACTTGAACTGGAAGTATGTAGTGCTACTATCCAGGATGGAAGGTCGAGGCAAATGTTCTGAGGAACAACTAGAATCGCGAGAAAGTCAACAACGATGTTTTTTTATTCTTGAAAACTCCACTATCTTACCTTGAACAGCGATATAAGCCTCACGAATTTTTTACGACAAATGTCTATCGGATTCTAACTACATGACATTTTTAAGAACTTTAAGAACAACAAATAGACCAGCAGCTTCTAAGAAAGTCGCCACAAATTTTCAATCTACAGTGAATTAATTGTTTTATAAGTGTTGGTTACTCTTTTAATAAGATAACCGTTCCCTTTGAGAAATACACCAAAGGTATTTGCAAAAATGCTATTAGTTGACTTTTTTTTTGACTAAATACACAGACCGTTTAGCTTATTTATTTAAGTTTATTGAATCTTTAGCTACAATGAAAGCCAATGATTAAAAGATTTACGAATTATGATACGTTCAGAAAAATTAAGACACCAGGACTTATCATGATGAAATCATAAAGAACAATGAATGAAGTTATAGAAAACAAAAAAGATACAACGAAAAGTGCAATTCTTACGGTAACCGTGGCTGGGAAGTTTCTAGATTGCTCTTCGGTGAAAGCGAAGTCTATCCTTCAACGACAGGAAACCTTACTTCAATAGCTAGAAGTCGCTGTACAAGGTCGCCACAGTGCTTATGGTAATAGTCGTTGAGTGGGGTCGCCACAACTCTCTTAGATCAATTGAGAGTTCATAGTCTGACTGGTTGCCCATCGAGTGCAATTATTCTCATTTACACAAAAACTTATTGCTTTTAGGCATATATTCATATCATATCGATTACATTTCTATAATAATCCTTCAGCTAAGTCACTTGCTGTCAAAAATTGGCTTAAACACTAAGAACATAAGTAAAATGGAAATGTAAACGGCCTAACAACTTATTACTTATTCCATTTCAGTGTACTTTTCAAACCAGCCTCTTCCATGCAACCAGAATTTGTTTTTTAATAATAAATAAATTTCTTGTAGAATGATTAACTTCATTCTTTTATACAAACATGTTTACCCCGTCTTCCGTTCATCCGTGAAAAGAAAACTTGGCCTTAACCCAAATTCACAATAATACAATATAAAATAATACAACAAAAAAATATATATATTTTGTACTTTTTGTTTTATTACGTTAACCTTACAAAAATTAATTAATATTAGTTATTCTCTACCCATTTTGAGTTATTTACAAATCGAATGTGTTAAATATTTTTCACCAAATAAAGCTCATTATTATATAAAAAACAAAAACACTTTAAAAAAGTTAACATTAATAAATACGTCAAATTAAGATAGACAAAAAATAAACATTAAAATTTTTTCTGTTAACAAAGTGGTTTGCCTTCCATCATGGCCTTGGCACAGAAGTGGGGGAACTGGATACCCTGTAGTAAAACATCACAGACACCCTGTAAATAGAAATAGTGAAAAATTTAATGGCTTCCTCTTACACGCTTAAAAAAGCTAAGCTTATCACAATCTTTGTTTCAGACTTTGCATATCTCTACTACGTTTTGTTTCAGGAATAACTCCAGAGAAAATCCACCAGTTATCAAATGAAATCAGTTATTTGAAGATGGCTTCGATATGTTTCTTGAGGTTTAAATTCAATAGACGCTGACTGATTTAATCCATAAAGCGAACAGAGAACTATGAAGAGCTAATGTTGAAAGAGGCATCTCATCTTCATTTCTGCAAAGTAGGGGCGGATCTTAGTTTACATGCCTCTGTAACTAGCATGGCATTGGACTTCCAGATGCGTCCAGTTTCGTCAGAAACAAAACGTGCTCCTTGTGATATGTTAAAATGGAAAATATCTTGGTTGACTTCTCGATTTTTAACAAATCGTTTCTTTAACAAATTCGGATTCTTATAATTACTTAAGCATTGTTTGAATCTTGATTTTGGGCTGGCCGCTTCAATCATTCAATTAGAATTACAATTGAGACTGAAATTTTCTGCTATGTAAACATTTAAAAATGTCTGTAACGTTGTCATTTGGAGTGTATATGCTGGCCGTTCCATTAAAATTATTTATTACACGTACACTCATCCT
The DNA here is from genome assembly GCA_905187475.1 of Syritta pipiens. Lineage (NCBI taxonomy): Eukaryota > Metazoa > Arthropoda > Insecta > Diptera > Syrphidae > Syritta > Syritta pipiens. The sequence goes on along the minus strand of LR994572.1, from coordinate 32,316,696 downwards.
ATGATTTTCAGCCAGATAAATACCGGTTGTATTTAATTAAGATATTAATATAAAATAACATATTAAAATATATTCTTTATAATAAGAAAATTCATCTTCTGATTTTGATTGAATTCATTAACACGGATTTTTGCCATTAAGCGCGTTCTCCATACACAAATGAGGAAATTGTATGCCCTTCAGTAACATATCGTTGATGCCCTATTACAAGACAGAAACAAATTTAACAAATGAAAACAGAAATTAAGCGTTATACAAAGCATAAATACAACGCTATAGATACAAACTACAATCAAATCTAAAATCCTTTCAAGTGTTGTCTGTGTAATGAAACAGTGATTAAAATCAATCACCAATGGCAGTGTTTAAATAAGTTCCAACAAACTGTTATAAACATAAATCAGTTTAAAAAGTGTCTCAGATAAGAGATAAATTCTGAAATAAAATGTCTTTTCTTATCGGCCGTTGTTATCTATGTTATTAAATTAACAGAAAAAACAAAAGCGGTGCTCAAATTTGGTAGATAAAAACCGCTTAAAGAGGATAGGCGTGTTATCTTTGTTATGTCATAGTCAAAATTATGTATTTCGCCGAAAGTAAGCAAAGTAAGAGAGCCTTAACATTTTCAGAATTGTTCAAACAAGCCAAATTTATTAGTTTTGTTGAATTTGTCCAGCGATAGAACTGAAGGCACTTTATACAGTAGATGACGGATATAAGAAAATTCTATATAAGACACTCTTATAAGACACATATTCTAAAACATCATGCGCTTTCTCATATATTCTTGTACTTAAAAAATCTTATATAAGAAAATGGTTTATAAGAAAGGCACTGATATAAAAAACGTATTTCAGCGCAGAACTTTACGCATTAAAAGAAAATTAAACGTATATAAGAAACTATTCTCCCAAATTCCTGTTTTATAAGCTCCCATATAAACACGGAAATGAAACGGCGTGTAACATATGAACATACGCTTCCGAAAAACAATAATAAATATTCACAAAAATAAATGATACATATAATATGTCTATCAAAACTAAGAGATCTTTTTTTAGAAACATTTGTGGTATTTATAAGAAATTTTCTTTCCTATATCCGTGTTATTGGTATAAGAAAATATGTTTCTTATATACGTGTATTGTGCATAAGAAAACACGAATACAACAAAGAAATTGCTTGGCTTTTTCGACTTTCTTATATCCCGCATCTACTGTATTATAAAAACAAAAAAGGAAAACATTTTCTCAATTTCAAAATGCATTTTGTCTATTATTTAGCAAACCGTCTATACCATCATTATTTTGAAATCAACAAAACACAGAAATCAACAATTTCTGCAACTGCTTTAAGGTCAGCGAAGCGAAGTAAGCTTTTCCTTTTTCTTTTATTTACTGTTACTAATATGAAAACTTAGGGGGTTTTGCACACTCCGATGAGTAACTTATTCCCGATCGGCATTTATTAATATGGTTCTGTTTGACTCATTGTGCTCAATACTTGATAAGATAAAGTTTTTTTCGGGTAAGTACAAGGAATTTATCATGCTTAGAACGATTATGAATTGAAACCTTTGAATAATCACTAAACCGACTACGTACAAAGTTTCAGAGTATTCCCGATAAACTTAAAAAAATATAGTTTGTAGGTGATTAAGCATTCTGTGCATATAAGCAAAACTAACCTGGCTACTGAAACACTTTATACATCTTGAATTAAAATCGTGACAAATACTAAAACTTAAAAAAAGCATTCTGGCAGTCGTCTGTAGTAAGTCCGTGGTAACTGAGGTAGATTTTAAACGGATGACTGGTGTGAACCATTCGGTGTCCTGATCTAATTTTTTTTTTTTTAGGCCTTGTCCAAAAGTACGTTCAAAAGAAGTGTTGCACCTCGAGCTTATCGACATCTTTTTATTTTGCCTACATGAAAAGAACGCTCATGAATCGATAGAAAAGATCTAGATCGTCGCCGCTGGCTAACTGAGCCAGCTCTAGAATGTAGCATTATTAACTTTCTTAGGATTAATTGCTTAGCATATCTTATTTTAAGTTAACTTAATTTTTTGGATCTAGAAAAGAACAGGTGTGTTTACAGAGCGAATTCCAGCGTATTTTTTTCGTATCTATAGTAAACATGTCCGCTAAACCAGATTAGTCTTAGTTGACATTGAATATATATTATACATAATTTTTTTGTTTATTTTCATGTAACAAACATCAAAAACAAAAACATTAATCAAGAAGTAACACAAAAACCCTAAACCGGTTGACTTAATTTGAATACTTACCGATAAATCCTTTATGCACACTTCGAGCACATACAGTGGAACGTAGAGGAAGCACGATATTCCAGCCACGATGAATGATATGAACCAGAAAACCAAAAACCAAAATATGAACCAAATAATGTTCGGCATCCTGCAATCAAACAAGAACAAAAATAAGCCATCAACAACTCACAACACAAATACACGCCGGATTGAGGCAAAAAAAAGCTCGTTGCGCCACAGACACACCCTTTTTACCTCACAAGATATAAAAAGAAAGTCAACACTAGATTTGAAAACTCTCAAAACATTGACATACTTCCAAGTTAAGAAGTTTGGTGCGCGACCAGAATATCGAATGCGCTAAATGCTTCACAGTTTTCGTTTGTTTTGGACAGCGCCTCTAATCGCTTTGCCTAGATATTTAATAGTGACTATCGGTTTTTTTTTTAGAGAGAATCCTAAAACTAATCTAAAACTTTTTCGAAGAAAGAATTCTAGTGACAAACGTGAAATAAATACAAAAATAAATGACATTACAAAGTTTTTTTGGACGCACCTTAACGAGTTGCAGTTTAGACTGTCAGGTGGATGAACAACGTATCTAGCGGGTGTGAGGTTCGAGAATGCCGTCCGACTGGTTCGAAACACTACGTAATTGGCGGGGTAACACAACAGGTATACGTACGTCTTGGAAGCGTCGCGCACCGATGACTGAATGAGACTGTTGAAAGAAAAAGTCTAAAGTAACAGCTTGGCTCGCAATAGCGGTCGCATGACACACCGTCGAATAAATTCTCGGTTACAATAACAAAAATTCTCTATACGATACTGCGCAAGCTGATCAGAAGAATACGCTTGATAAGGAGTGTCTTAGTGACGCGTCTCGCGCAGGGTCTCTTGGCGTCGCATGGAATGATAACGATGTGCTACACAACTTCGACAATTAGTGTTGCTGAGGAGAGTTTTGTGTACGGATTTAAGATCTGCTGGTGGAATTTGTTTAATTAAACTTTCGACTTGATTTCTTTTATTTCTGCTGATCACATTTTCTTACGGTGGATAAAGAACTTTTTCATCAAAAACTGCACTCCCTTTGTTTATAAACTTTCGAATTGAAACGTATCAATGAAACTCATAGAATCACTATGATGTAAAAATTTGGATCATAGGTATGTTTACGAGACCCAAAAGTAAATCGCGGATTCTATTTGAAGATTAAAGAAAATGTTACTGCTGATGTTAACTAAATAAACACTTTTTTACAAGCCTAGATTTGGATGTAATTTTAAAAGGGGAGACGTCTAGATTAGGCAAATTTCTGTTCGCCTGGCATTGGATTTCAATCTTAATTACTGGTCAGCCACAATGAATTACGAAATGAAAGAATTCCACCAGAATATGTATTTCACTTAGCCAAAAGCTCTGAAAAAAATATTTAGGAAATTTGTATATTAGCGAAAAGGTTAGTTTTAATACTAAATTTTAAAAAAATGTGTATATAGTTTATTTTTTTTCTTAAACTCGTTATCATTATACAGAGGTTGACAGCCAGACCAAAGTTGTACTTGTATCACAGTAAATTCCCTGCTCGCACTAATCTGTTTGCAGATTTCTATTCAGAAAATATGATTTCCTTGATTTATGTGTAAAACAAATTATTAAAATGTAAAAAGTTTAAATTCGTAGATTTTAGCAATTACATTTCTAAAAATAAATTCTAAATTACTCCTTCTAAATTAACCTCCATTCCGGAGATCGTCAAAAGCAATCTCTCAAGACTCTCCGAAATGGAAAATAAAGACAAAGCATTTCTTCAGTTAACGCTTCAAAACGATGAAGATTTGTTTAACACAGACTTCCTGATTAAGCCGAATCCACCCACCGAAAGTCCGCGGCAAGAAACTAACGACTTAGTTGACAAAAACTTCACCGGATTTCAGCGGCGGTTTGATTCCAACATCAGGAAAACTAAGTTTAAAATGTTGAAGCTCCTTCGCAAATTGCTAGATAAAAATGGAAAGCCCAAAAGTGTTGCCATATTTTCCAGAGTTGTTATCGTTAAAAGAAATAATGTGAGACAAAGAAAACAAACGAAAAGAAATGTAAAATTGCAATTGAAAAAAGAAAACGAAGATTTACCTGCGAAGGAAGTTGTTTTAAATAGCGGCAGTGATAAATCTTTTAAAAGTCTTAATGAGCCAAGCACTTGCGTATCTGTTTTGAGTACTGCCGATGAGAAGTCGTTTAAGAGTCTAATTGAGTTAACTGCATACCTGCCTGTCCACATAACTTATGCAGGCAACTGCACCAAAAACGACAGGACAGACTTATTGCAGTTAAAGTGGATCCCACTAATGCCTGTCTTTTTTTGGAATATTTTTATTTTATTTTATTTTTTTTCTTATTAAAAAGAAATATAGATTGGAAACTTTAAGATAAATAAATCTGTTGTTTGTATTTGTTTGTTTATGTACTGCAAGCGATTGTGACCCAGAATGAACTTAAGCTTTAACGAAAGCTATGGATGTACAAATTATTAAACTCCACAAACACCGAATACATGACGACTCTTTCGGCTATCAATGTCCCTGTTGCTCTCTTTTAAACAATATAACAGTTTAAGAAGTAAATTAGACATTGTTGGATAACTGGCTAATTGGAATCTTTTCTGCTTGCCTTTTCCCTTAAAGCACAATAGTGCCAAGATGAAACTAAAAATTAATGATGGAAAATGAAAATCAAAAATAATACAACATTTAGCTTATGTCTTTTGGCTTAAATTGGCCTAGAATTCAACGCCATCGGGGGAAAACACGGCTGCTTTACGTCTCACCGTTAAGAGATGCAATCGCCTTACAGAAATCACATGCGAGTTTGTGTGTATGGCATTGGGACACAAACGTTTACCTCATCGCCAAAAAATCCTTTTTTAACCCTTAATTATACCAATTGTAGCACACAATATATTGACGCATATAGCATACAATAAGAGCTTCTATCAGATTCTGCGGCACTTGCATTACCAACTAATCACTTGACTTAAAAAGCACATCATTTCTTTGACATAAGCGTAAGTATTCATATTTAAAAAAAAAATTCGCTTTCAAAAATCAATTCCGCAGAACGTCCTTTCTTCAGTACAAAAACATGGTAGAAACCCGAATGGAAGAGACGTCCATGCCTTTTAATCAACACGGAGATGTGACTGATGGAAATGTGTTGGGATACCTTGGCGCAGGAGATACAAACAATATTATAAAACGTGAAGCGATATATGATGAACATAGAGTAGATGCCCCAAAATTACAGCCGACGAGTAACCTCGACAGTAAGCTCGCGAAATTTCGTTATCGGCTAGACGCTTTTAGATCAGAAACTTTACAAGGCACCAATCGATTCACAACAGCTGTAGAAAATCAGTTCCCAAGTTTTCAGAGCCTTGATGTCCAAATCAAAGAAGAAGTTGATCTACCTCTCCAGGGAACCAAAGAATTCACAGGACCAAAAGATCCTGACGCACCAAAAGTCCAAAGGCTGTGGAACATGCGGGCTTTTGCTAATGCAACCGGTCCATCAGACACTCCACGAAAATTGCCCAGCCCCCCTCAGAGCACAGAAAACCCCATAAAAGTAGATGAAACTCAAACAATTCAACGCGACCACAAATTACCTAGTCCAACCAAAAAACGGCCTCCCCCGGAGAACAAATTTGCTGGATTCCGAAGTATGCAGGATTTCGTCAATGCAAGTCCCCAACAAATATTACCTGGACGAGAGGTTACCGCTCTTAATAAGCGACCCCGTAGTCCTAAGAAACCAATTGGCGCAAATGCCTCCTCGCCAAACATACAGCAGCCAGATGGCAGTCCCGACAAAAACGTTGCCGGAGATGGCGAGCATAATAAAGATGGGTTCGATCCAAAACCTGCACAGAGAGCAAACGTTGTCAAGGCTCCACCAGCAATTCAGGAATACAGAGACGTGTTTGATCGAAGACTCCCAAACTACCGTAGTATAGAAGATATAATGAGAAGTCAGTTGATGCTCCAGGGCTACGGCGATGTACTCGACGACAAACCGGCGGAACAAAACGCAACGGGAGATGTAACTAAAACACCGCACCCAGCCTTGCAAAACGGAGGTACCACCGGCCACCATCTCCTTGGATTCAGATCCGTGGAAGACATATTCACCGACCCATTAACACTTTCCCCCCATAAAAATGTTCCCAGAACTAGACCATCTGGGCCACGAAGCCCGAAAGGGGTAAATAAACTAAGTAAAAAACTAATCATGCCCACCAAAAGTGTGCTTGATAGAAAGCATGATGTTTATCCAAACAAGGCAGACACCAACGCAACAAAATCCGTATTGAAGGGAGTTCGTATTCTCGGAGAAATATCCACTGGTCGTCAGCTCAACGGGACGCCAAAAGATGATGAACTTTTTAATAAATTTGCAGGTTCCCGTAGCAATGCAGAGATAAAGGCAGAGGCTCTACTCGAGAAGTGTCGTGCGGTCTCTTACAGCGCAGGAGATTGTTCTATGTCAGCATCTACAAGTTCATCTCCAAGAAAAATTGACAAATCCGTCAAACTAAGCATCATGAGCGAGGAGGAAACAAAGTCGTTTACCGACCTAAGCAAGGATAACAATCAACAATTCCTTGATGCCCAGACGGTAATCAAGCAAAACGAGGAGTTACTCGAACACAACTTCGCATACATGCGTGACCAATTCAGTGAAGAATTAAAGAAAATCGAAGAACAAATGGAGAAGCTACACTCCGAGTTACTGGATAAAAATGGGAATCCCGTCATTCCTGCGATATTTGCAAAGACGTCACCTAAAAAAAAAAAACATCCAAAAAAAGAAGGTGCCAAATCACCGAAAGCCAAAATCTCAGCAAGCAAGAATGTGAAATTCAGTATGGACATGCCTTCAAAAGAGCCCTCCAGCACGGACAAACCAAAAATTGACCGAAAAATGAGCCGCACTAATAAGAAACCCGAACTCTCGCCATTGGATAATGTCAATGAACAAACAGAGCACCAAAAAATTCTAAAATCATCTATTAAGAAAAAATGATTTGATTCTCCTCTCGTTAAATATATATAATTGTAACTAAATGAACCTAATTAGATTTCAAAATTTTAAGCAAATTGAACTCGTTGTTTAAAATAAATAAATAACCTGGGTAACAGCCCATACAGGGCCAGAGACTAGCTTTCGCTTTTCGCACCTCTACAGCGTTGTGCGCGATATAAATTGGCAAATGAGAAGGAAACCTACTTCTTTAATGCCGGTTCCGAATGACGAATTGCGAAAATTTTTTCATTAAAGCTAAGTACTATAGAAGGATTGTCAGTCGTTCGCTGGAGGAGTAAAAATCCACCGAGCTGTTTTCGAACCCGGGTACGCTCGCCTAACAGTCCAACGCATTGGCATATTATATATGGACTGCTAGTAGCCAACTTCACACTGGTTCCAACATCTCATGCGGCATAGAAGTAAAGTGGAAGTTTTGAGAAACTCGCATACTGACTGAGAGATTCTCCTGCATCTTACCTATCCTACGACCTATCCAACGATACCCCACCCAATAGATTCAGCAATTCGTTGTTTGGCAGTTTTTGGGCTAATACCTTCTTACCAATTAGAGGAAGGTGTTAACTGTGGTACAACTGTTTGATCTAGCTATCATCCCCTTTCCAACGATATCCATATCAAGAATCTAAAACTTAATCACTGCGAGCACCAGGATGCTCGAAGCCTTCGGATACCTAACTGGATGGTATCGGCAAGCGATCGGGATATGTGAAAAGGCTTGCTTCAAGAGCGGACCGGAAACTTATGCACCGATAATGTTTCTGCTTTTTTTACACTTTTACACGACTATCGACTCAAGCACCTCCACGACAATGGACTCAGATTATTTTTAAGGATTAGGGCAGCAGAAACTCTTTAAAATAGGTCATGAAAAGCATGATTTTTTTTATCAGTGGTAAACTAAATAATCGGCACCTTGACTGAAAAGTAAACAAAACACATCATATATTTATTTGTAAGTACAACTTTTCGGTTTTTATTTTTCAAAATTAATACACCAAAAGTGTCATCCCCCCAAAAAAAAAAATGGCGGACGATGAAGAGAACGTGGATCCCGAAGAAACAGAGGAACAAGATGCAGAAGACCAAGAAGACGAAGGAGGAGAAGTAGAAGAAATCGAAGTCCAACCAAGGGAACCATCGCAGTTCGAGATGGAAAAGCCAATTAGAAGAGAATCGATTTCGTTTCCAAAACTTGAACGCGCCAGCGTTTTACTGGATTCAGATTTTACACAATTTCGAAAATATTTCGATATGGAAATTCAGAATGCAGAAGGCGAATTAAGATATATTTGCAATCAATTATTGGATAAAAACGGTAAAAGAGTAAACCCGACTGAAATGTTCCCTCCCGAGCCTACTAGAAAGGAAAGGAAAGCTGCACTTGCACTTTTACTTCAAAGACCACCTGAGAGAAAGGATGAAGTTATGCCAACAGACCCGAAAGAAATTTGTGACTGTCTCATGGTGGACGATGAAGAATACAACGCTCCGCCACCACCAAAGCCGCCTAAAAAAAAATGCAAAAAATAAATAGTTCTTTTTTTTAGTTTTTTTATTTTAAACTTTATATCTGTGTTTAAATCTATCCAGATAGAATATTTGATCTCCGCCGAAGTAAGTAGAGTATCTGCCGAAATGTCATATACCGATTGCTGGTCTCATCTCACTTCCATGCATCTTTTGTGTGGAAGTTGGTTTCAACGTCGAAGGGGCCATGCCAGTAACTAAACTTATAATAAGTGCACCCATATACGAAATCGGATGAAAAAATAAGTAAATGTCGAACATTTGTGGCTCCCATCTTCGACCGCCAAAATTCCCTTCGACAAATTTCGATTATTGTTTTTCCCCATAACCACTTTCTTTTGTGTGTAGTAAATTTGCTTACGTTTTTTTCACAAATGAAAGCTAATAAATTTAATAGAAAATTCCCGGATAAGTTCCCGATCTATTTCGTAGCAATATCACCGTCGACTACAATTGTAACTTGTGGTTGTCAATACAGCTAGTGTTAAAACTTGTCACCTGAAAAAGTAAGGTCAGAGTCAAACGAAAATTGATATACGTATTTGCCTTCTACAAGACTGTCCAACTGTATAGACCCGAAGCGGGACAATGAGCAAGACAGTAAAGCTGATCCTGGTCTCCTTCGAAAGAAATATTTTGCAACGTATCCAGATGTTGATATAGTCCAGAGGTCAAAAATCCGTCAACTGCACTCGAACACATCGAGCGCAACTAAAGTTTTCGAAACTGAGCCTCCTGGGTCAAACCTCCAGTACACAGAACAAGTGATCGCGGATGCATATCTTTTAAATGTCGCTAGCCTAATAAGGAAGTAAATAGGTACTATTTCATTTTGGTGGCCGAGCGATGCACTCTTGTAACACGGAACCATCGATGATCCTTTACGATAAATTGAAATTAAGGACCACAGCTATTATCCCTCACAAATTATTGTATTGATATTGTATAGAAAGTGATAATTGCTTGCACGCAGCTGAGAAGCTGGTGTGGTTGTAAGGATTGCAATACCACCAAGATTTCCTGAACTTCCTATCCTATACTCATCAATTCTTCGATTTTCGAATTTTTGGATTTTTTGCAAGGCAACATACATTAACCCAGGAAAATCGGACATCGCAACGGAAAACTCACGAAAAACCGACGCACGCCAATTTTATCATTCAAAATTGCGCGATCAGGACCAACCTACATCACTTAATGGGTGATCATCGCTCAACGACCAAACTACGCAAGCTCCGACCACCATGCGATGTTTTTTTTTTTCTTTCACATATGCACATATGCAATGGCCATTTTGTTGCAGAGCTAGTGAACGGGGAACTGGAAGAAGCAGGATGGATATATTTATGAGATATTCAAGATTCTCTATTTGGAGATTTTTCTTCTACACCGTCTTTTGATCGATGACACCGCTAATATGACCACACCCAGCTTAGTTGTACAATAAGCAACAACCATATGGATTGAATTTCGTTGTCGTTTTTTCTTATACAATATTATTCGTATCGCCTTGGGTTTTGTAACCTTGTCGTCGGTTGTACTAATTGTCCTTGCGATTAAACATTAGACATACATTTTAAAGTCGTCTTGATCAACAGAAAATAACCTACAACTCATCCATCTCAAAGCTTCCACGGACATCTATATGTGCATATCAAATACAACTTTTCCTTAATTAAATAAGTTTATTCTTATGGGTTATATTAATACATAAATTACGGATTGAAAGTAAGATTTTATGTTTATTCCTCCTCAAAGAGTTCATTCCACTCCTTACCAAAGTTACTGCTCTGATAGCATTTCTCCCAGATCGCATCCTGGATCGCCTTCTCGGACAAGTGGCCCGCATCGATCTCAAACGGCGTTACCTTTACATCTTGTTCGTTCGAAGTGAATCCTCGAACAAAAAGTGGTAGCTTATAATCGTCAATATAGGTTTTCGTGCACATATTTAGAATGATCTCCTGCAGCAACCTGAAGCGATAAATCAAAATAAGTCTTAAAAACATCACACCTTTGACATTATTCCATACCGGAACTGGAAGCGGTTTTTCTTCTCATTTTCTTTAAAATTGTTGCTTTCGAGGATTGAAATTTTTATTTCAAGGTCTAGAATGTCATTTTTCAATTGGTCCTACAACAAAGACTTCATTCACTGGAATTCCAAATTACTTTTAAATAGTGGCTACCATACCAACTCTCTCTGCTTCTCCTCCTTTCTGCGCTCAAGTGTTTCAACATTACGAGATGCACACTCAAAACTTTGGCATGCTAGATTTAGCTGCCTGGCGTTTTCGTTGACTTCATCTTGGATTGTGGCTGAAAAAATATTTATTTTAAAACTTTTTCCGGTAAAATAGGAAAAAGGAACCTACAATACTCCATGCATAGGTTTGAGTACGCTTTAGCTGTACGTACTTGGCCTCTTGTGGTACATAAAGCCTTTGTAAAATAATTTTGAAAAGTCTTGGAACATTCCGATTTAGTTACCATTTTTTATGTTATTTTTTTAGTTTAAATGCTGAGATTTAATTTTCAAATTAAGAAATCAATAAAGTTAGGAATACTTCACCTAAAATGTCAAATTGAACTGGTATAAAATGTTGTCATTTATAGGAGATGAGTTCAACAAAGAGAAGATAGTAGTAGATTTGTATTTTTTTTAATGTCATACTCTTAAAAACTACAATGTCTGCAATAGAATTGAAAATATTGTGTACATTCGGACGATTTCCCGCTACAACGGGGATTTTAAGTAAAATTATGTCAGAAATTTTGAAATCCGTTTTAAGGGACGAGATTCTCTTTCAAAAGAAAATTAATTCTGAAATAAGTCAGTTTTATCTGATTTAGTCGATTTACGTTACGACATGTTTTCCAAAATATGGGGACGCAAATCGGGACGACGTTAACTGAGAAATACGAAAATGGGCTGATAGCAAAGTCGATATGAAGCAAACATATCTATACTAAGTGCAAACAGTAAACAAAATTATAAAAAAAGGGTTTTATCTAAAAGGCTAAGAAAATCAACGAGTATAAGGACGGAAATCGAGAGATGAGAGGACGTTATACAACGCAAGATTCAGAATTTTACACAACATAAATCGAGACGACCTAAGCAGGGACAACAAGCAAATCGACGAATTGCTGTATATTAAAACTATTTTATAACTGGAATGTATGATATGATTGCCAAGAATCAGCATGTAAGTATTTTTATTGAATATTTTTCTCATTAATAAAAAAAGTATTGTTAATTTTAACCATCAAGTTTTGAAAACAATTTTTAGCTCAGTTCTCACAGCATAGAAATTCTCAGACACCCTCTGGTCTGATTGGTATAAAACTTCGACGTTTATTGAGTTGTCTGTGCTTGCGGCATTTGCCTTGACAATTTATGGAGACATATCGTGTCTGCGAATTTCTGCCTGAGTTCGGTTTTTGAGCAGTTCAAGTTACTCAATTAAAATAAGTGATAAAGGATAGCTAACAAATTACCAACAATTCGGACGAAAAAGCCAATAAACTACTCACACTTAAACATTCACTAACTGCCAAAATCCCCCCCAACTCCCCCTGTCAACATATTTTTTTTAGGTTACATAGTTCTTGGCTACCCATCCATCCCGTGAAAACGCTTAAAAGAACGAAATGGGTGGCGATTCCAAACTCCTAGATACAACCCAACTAATCAATGGTTTGGCCGTGCTTCTATCCTTCTATGTCGGCTACAAATATGCCATCAAGAAACATATTACTGAAGTGGGTGATGAAAAGCAAACCTTGACCAAAGAGGAACCAAGCACATCCGAAGGACTGGTGAGAAAGACGACCGCTCTATTACTCATGCACATGCAAGCTAAATCCACTCTTTAGTTCTTTTCAGACAATTCTGGCTACAAAATGGTTTTAGTCGTTCGAAACGATTTAAAAATGGGTAAGGGAAAGATAGCCGCTCAATGCGGGCACGGTGCTGTGGCAGCGTACCAGAAGGCCATGAGGACAAAACCCTCGCTGGTGCGTCTGTGGGAGCAAACTGGATGTGCTAAAATTGCCTTAAAGGTGGGTGAGCTGTTCAAACAGAAGAGAATCTAAATGAACAATTCGATCTATTTGCAGGTCGATAGTGAAAAGGAAATGTGGGCCATCCGCAAATCGGCTGAGGCAAGTGGCCTGGTTAATTGTATCATCCGCGATGCCGGAAGAACTCAAATCGAACCAAACTCTAAGACTGTGTTAGCCATTGGCCCCGCAGCGGTGAGCGACATTGACAAAGTTACCGGGCATCTGAAACTTCTGTAAAGCAGCTTGACGCCCCAGCCTTCGCCGTTCTTCTAAATTCAAAGCGCTATCACTCATTGACCACGCCATAATCCGCAGCATTAACGATTTAAAATCATTAGATAGTAAGACCCTCGAAATAAGTTTTTCTTTTGTAAAATTAAGAAAAGTGCAAGTAGTAGGCATCAAATAAATGTACTTACTCTGACTACATACCGATGTGATGTGTTACTGCGCTCTGGAGGGGAAAACTGTATGGGCGTGTGTGACGTCAGGCTATGGGGATGGGGGTATAAATTAGTTTCAGAATTGGCGAAAGGAATTCGAGAATGTTGCTTAACACTTAAAGGGTAATATGCACGCACAGAGCACCAAAGGTAATTTAAGAATGCACAGGCAACAAAAAATTAGAAAAAAAATTATCGAAAGCATGTGGGCATCTTAGTGGTTAGTGTCTGTCTGTTACTAACTGCACTCGTCAAGCCCTATATACCACAAAGTAATCTAATGTAATTTTTGATACATTTGTTGTAATTTTTTGTCGTAATGTCATGTTATCAACGGACATGTAAATCAGACTGCACCTGGTTTAATTGTTCTTTTTTTCAACGACGAGTTATTTAAATGTATTTACACATGCTTACACTTCAATTGTATTGCTACCACAGGCAATACAAGGTCCAGTTTTACAAAGCTGCAAAGAAAGGGATTAAAATGAACCTGGTCTAGGGTTCACTAGCCTCAAAAGTAAGCTTATGTTTTTGTAAAGATGAGTTTTCTACATTCCTTGAACTCTGACTGAATTTTTATGGTTTTGAACGAAATTTTATTCATACTTTAACGGTATAATATATTTATAAATAAATTGTATCGTATAATTATTTTTGTTTGTATATATAAATAATCTGTTGTTTTTTTGTATTTTTTTTTTTTGTTTTATAATAAATCATTATGTATGTATATGTGTGGTAATACTTGTTACAATTCTGTTTTTGCCTTTCTTGAATGTTCATAAAGAAATCATTGTTTGTTACCGATTTATACACTTTTTTTATATTAATTTTACTATTAAATATTCAGATTAACAATGCACTCATAAAAAAAGTTTTTTTCTTATTTTTAAGAACAATATCAATACAAGAAAAAAATTATTCACATCTTTTCTGTTTTTGGTTCTAAGCGACAAGACATTAGGCATTTTACTTTATAAAATTTTAATTATCTTAAACTAATCGTAAAATTTTAAGTTAAATTATTGTTTCTTTGAAAGTAATAAAAATTCAGTTAAAATATTTTTTTATTTTTTTTTTTTTTATGTAGTTTTATAGGGAGAACATGACAAAAAGGAGTGGAGTAAGAAATTTTTACCGTCTTTCATGAGTGTGTGTAGTTATACATATCTTATAACAGTTATTTATCATATTTACCTTAAGTTAGAGTTTATAGTTACGTTTTACATGATATAAGGAAGGCATACAGATTAGGGGCAATTTGTTAGGTTTGAGCTGTACAATGTGCCTAGAGTACGCAATCAGATAACTGGCATTAAAATTGTTGAAAAGAGAAATAATAGAAGATGTTGTCTAACCTTAAAGCAATGACAAATAACGATCGATCATCAATCCTATTTACGTTCGATAAAAGGTAGTTTGTTGTTGTGAAGTTTTAAATTAAAAAAATAACCCAAACTACCAAAGTATTGAAAGGATTTATAGCCTGAGTTAAAACTAGCAAGTGGCTTCTCTACGATAAAACCTATTTCACTTTGAAAAACATTTGAATTATTATTATTGTAACTTTATTAATCAGTAATAAATTACTTGACTAATCTAAATTTCGACACCAGCTACCAGGGCTTTGGCCAGAATATTTGAAATAAGTGTTTCAAACAAATAGACTTTCGAACAATGTAACCGAAGATGACAACTGAAAACATAATACCAGTTTTGAATAATTCGCAGAATTCGCAGCATTCGCAGGTCATTAAGCAATCTGAGAAAAAAGTTTGATTGTGACTTAGTTGTAACCAAAGCAATAATTTTTTTAATAAAAAAAAAATAGAATATAGACACAAATACTCGTCGGCTGGGGAACCTAACAAATCAGTATTCTATATTAGAAGGAAAGGAGTTTCATTTATATTCGTCATTTTGACTTAATTTGATTTAGCTAAGAACAATTTTAACAATTCACCTTTAGATTCCATTAAGATTTTCGAAATCATATTCTTTTTAATTTCTATTTTTATGTTCATGTTTTGCTTGCCGTAAATTTGTTTATGTATACATAGATATTAAGTTATATTAAGCTAGCTAATATTTGTATCGTTTATGTTGAACGCATTGTTGAAGAAAACAGCTATGTATATTTAAATTACGTCTGTTTGTGGTTAAACTTTGATTTAAGAGTTTTTTTTTCGCTTTTAATTTGATTGTGTGTTAGTGTTAAGTTTTATTCGGTTTAAATGCTAATTAATATTTATCTAATTCGTCTTTTAAATTCAAAAATACCAAACGTATCAAAATTTTATTTTCTTGTGTTTCTTTTGCATTTAAACTAAAGGCATTAAATTATAAAAAAACAGTCTTTACAATTATCATTTTTAATGTTATTTATTTTTTTACTTTGTTTGAAAATAGGATTTTGAATGATTTGTATTTTACAGCATTTTATACTATATTGTAGTTGTATAATGTATATATGTCTATATGTATGCATTGTGTCATATTGGCAGTTATTTAATACTTATAAAAAAATAAACAAATAACTTATAAGTCGATAGCGGCGATGGAGCTTCAGACTCAGAGCATATTCCAATAAATTATTTAGAAAAGTTCAACAGTTTAGCACGAGTGAGAGTAGAAAACAGTCAAACAAAAATAACTAATACAATCAGGTACACTCATCCCTCGTGTTGCGCAGTCTTGTTTTACGCGGTTCCACCTTTGCGTGATTTTCAAATTTCTGCCCAATTTCGATTTGCGCGACTTTGCTTTGCACGAATGAACGTTTTTTCTTCAAAGAATGATAGCCAACTACGGTTTTCTGCCAAAAATACATCCATGTATGCTCATAAATCGTTTTGCACGGTTATAGTTTGTACGAAACATTCGCATAACCCCCGCTCAAAGCGACGGATGACTGTATTCTGATTCTAAGATTCTTACTTCCATTCATGTTCACTGAGGTGTTGGAAACAACATTAAAACGATATTAAAACTAGTATATATAACTTGCGAAGACATAAAAAGAAATTTGTTTTCTTCGTTCAATTTAAATGCATCTATAGCAGTTTGTTCGTTCAATTCAAATGTCGGTGAATGCCTTGCGATGTCGACAAGAGTGATTTTTCTTCTTTTGGGTAAAAGTCTCCATTAAGGGAAGCTACATAGAATATTTGTGAGCTATTCCTTTTGTCGGCAAAATATAGAACTGCAGTTTTTCAAGTTCTTCCTTCTCTGCATTTTATCCCTGATGTGTACAGGATGAACTCAATTGATTTGAACTAATGTGTGTAATTGTGGCAATTAGAATTGTAATTAAAATTCTAAAAACGCATTAAAATTTATTATTGTTCGGTTTCGCTAATCAATCGAATATTTGAGTTATTATCTCTCCGCTACTGAAACTCACTGATAAAACTCAAAAACAAAAAATCAACAAAAAATGTTTTATAAATAAGAAATGTATTTTTTTATAAACAAAAAAAAATTTACATAAAAAAATCATTCTTAAAAATTATCTACAAACACAAAATTGAAGCTTAAAAAATAACTAAAACAATAAATACAAAATTATTCGAATTGAAAATCTCACTTACGGGTTTATAAGTATATGTATGTATGTTGTTTTTATGTATGAATATTTCGTCTGCCTAGTTAAATATTTCTTTAATAATTTAGTATATCCTTTCTGGTTTGCACATTTCTATATCTAAACGTAATTCTTTAACTAGTTTGTGTTTTGCTTCCTATTCTTTTTTTCCTCTCTTGCACAATCAGTCAACGCGTCATATTTGTTTTTTTCTTATTCGAAAAAGTTAAACAAACAATAAAATAACTACACTTCTCTGTACAAAAGCAATTCTATAATTGATTGCAAATAGCGGTATTTTAGCATGTGAATTTGTCTGTAAGTGGAAACGATCTGGTTTGCTGTCGCCTGTCTCTTTACTCTCACTCAAAATTTCTTTTGTCATCCCCACTTACTAAAAATATTATATTAGCTAGGTTGTGGTGCCACGAGAGCGGCATTTGAAGTTTTAATCATCGATGGTGGCCGGGAAGAACTTTTCCTGTGCTCCGCCACAACAAAAGGTGTTGTGGTGGGCTTTAGAGGTGCAGCATGCTCTGGAACTGGTGGTGGTGGTAATTCTCCTTTTGTTGCAGATTCAGCTTTTGATTGGATGACTTGTGAGTATTCTCGTATGAGATTGGCGATTTGGAAGGCCTGGATAAAAATGGAATGTCAAATAGTTAATGTAGCAAAATCTTATAAGTTGATCTTACCTGTGAAGTTGTGAGGATGACTTTTGATTGTTTCTTATCAGTGCCGGTGATGATCATCAAACAGTTCATGTTTGGTGAATATGACAAAATTGAAGAGTACTCATACGTACAGAGCGTGTTCCTGGATCGGTGCTCTAACAGATGAATGCCATTCTGATCGACCGCCAGCCAAAGAACTCTGGGCCAATTTGAGGTAAAGGATTGCTGAAAAACGCGACATAAATAAACTTAACAATGGCCAGCAACGAAGAGAAATAAAAACTCACCATGACATCGAATATTGTGGCCTTATGCAGTGGCCAGCTCTGTATAAGATTGAGGAAGGATTTCTTTGCTTCGGCCGGAAGCATTCCACGCAAACTTTGATGATGCATTGCAACAGCTTCATGTGGAATATTGGGAACAAACCTTGGCGGTAGACAGTGACTAGCAATAATGCGATAATCTTGAAGAATTTCCCCACAATCGCCCAGCTCCAGCTGACCTTGTAATGCAGTCAACATTATGGCTTCCATTTCGGTGATTGGGAACCGTTCACTTCGCAGACCATGCAAAACCTGGTGATAGAGCAGTTCCTTCTCCACAGGATCATCCAAGTTCATGTAGTGATCAAAGAAGAGATGTTTCTTGAACAAGAAGATGTGATGTTGACGTCGACACTGCGGAGCTGATGGACTGGACTGCTGAAAAGAGGCGAGTTAAGGCCCATTCCATGGAGACTCTTCACAATTTACAAACCTGATTCTGTTGAGCAGCTTGTGCGGCGGCATTTCTGTATTTCTCCCACTTTGACATCACGTCTGAGACTTTTTCTTCTGGAAGGAGACTTCTTTCGGAACTTCCTAGCACCTCGTAAATGGCATAGCCTTGCGCATTCTCTTGCAGACCAATCTTCTTCTTCACAAGCTCCATCACTTCGTTAGCTGTTGAACTTGGATGGAATTCAACTGAGTGGTACTGACCGTCCATAAAATGGAAACGAGCATAGATCGGCCGGCGATTGATTGTACAAACGATCTCCTCGCGACTTGGAGGCCACTGGCGACGGCGTGTTCCTTGAGTTTTAAAAAAGCACTAAAGAGAAATAATAATGATTTATTGAAGTGTAAGTGTGGTTTTTTAAACATTTATCTAAATATTAAGAATGGTTAGGCAACCTTCTTTTCGTCAGCGATAAAGCAGTATAAAAAAAAATCGTATTAATGAACAACTCGTTTTTATGCTTGGACTTCCAGATGCGGCCTAAATTAGCTACTCAAATTAAAAGAAGGAGCAAATCCTGAAGATAAGGGAACAAAGGCAAATAAAATCGTTATAAAAAACGCTGACACATTTCTGATCTAAGCTGAGCAACCAATTTCCAAAGGGAATTGGAAGCTTCCAAAAGGAAATCTAGCACAAAGATACGAGAGAATTAAACGTCTTGCAATGTGTAATGGCGGTGTTAAATAGTCTATAATCGTATCATGTCTTGAAAGCCATTTCTGGAAATGCGAACGCAACTCCCTAACATAAAATGCCAAACGAGAATCCATCCAGCCATTCTGTATTCGTTTATGATTGACCTGGATGAGACCAGAAATGATAAGATGAGCACAATACCAGCAGCTATTCATAGCTGAAATACCGATTTTAATAAAATAAGTCAAAACCCAAAAGCTTAAACCCTATGTTGATGTTAGATGCGATGTTAAGCGATTTGTAGATTAGAATTCTTTAACTATCACCCAATGTCGAATGAAACCCACTTCTTCACACCGGCTAAGATTTAGAAATTAAAAAGATAACCCGTCTTGTCCTTACCAATCTCAACTGACAGGACTTTTCAGTCTAAGCATCAACGTACTGACTTTAAATTTATGCCACATTTTTATTTTTCCTATCTGTCTTGTGTCATATCAACTACTTAACGATTTGGCAAGCTCCATTCCAGGAGCAAAACCTATGATAAGTTTTTCAGCTTAAATAAGGACACATAAACACGATATTAGAATGTACGTGTACTTACCCGCTCAGCAAACCGAGCGTATTTTCCCTCCTCAGTAATGGAATCACTTGCGCATCGTTTCAAGTGTCCAATGAGATATTTTCGCAGCACCTTCATAGGTGGAAGAATAACACTGCAGGCCAACGACAATAGGGCCCAATGCCTGAGATTAACTCTAGAATTAGGATCCGGGTGATCCGTTGTCTGCTTGATCAGTTGCAGATACAGCTCATTGAGCAACGACTCCTTTCGCATGCAACGATCCATTATAGATTGAATGAGGGTTATGTGCTCATCCTCTGCCCGTTGTACGGAGTCACCTGAAAGAGCAAAATTCATTCATTGAGAGTCAGAACAATTTGGTTGTATAGTTCTCTTACCACTTGTTCCCAGTCCAGCGTACGTAAGAATGGCTTGGAAGATCTGCAGCATAGCATTCTCTTCGCCATCCGCAAGCTTACTTAAACTCTGTGGCAATGACTGCCGACTAAAAGCCCAGAATGCATGAGGGAAACCCTTGTAGGTCTCTCCATGGTCCTGCACGGCGCTACCGTGCTCAGCGCGTAGCTTCTCCAAACGATGCTTCGACAAGCGTCTGAGAGTGTTTCTCAAAAATCCGCCACTGCTGTCCTGCGGTTTCCTCATAATCTCCGCATCAATCAGTTGCCTGCGGCAAATGACCACGTTTTGATACAAACGCACACGGTCCTCGTTTGTTATACCCTTGGATTTCTTGGGCGGCACTTCGTTTTCTGTAATCCAGTTGGACAACGGTGGATAGTAGGAAACGATGAGAGATCCGATTTCGTTTTTTTGTGAGGTTTCAAAGACAAAGCATCGTTGTTGCTCTGCCGTCGGACTAGTGGGTGTGGTCGACGTCTGATGCTGCGTCGTTCGATTCAATGTGATTGTGATGAAGCTATCGCTGGGATCCAACATAATCGATTCAATATCGAAGTATCTAAAGTCGTACAGAACGAATTTGTCTTCAGATTGGATGAGCATGATGCCTTCGCAGTTCACGCCTAAGATTAGATTGTTGCCATAGCTCCAGTAACCACGATAAGTCACTTGGAACATAGTGGTGCCATAAAGAGGATATTGCATCACGCAGCTTAAGTACAAAACTTTGGCAGTAAGTTCGGTGCGTGCGGCACCGTATTGTCGGTGGGCTTGTGCGAGGATTGGTACCCAGAATTGTTCCTCCCTAGTCTTTGAGATACGCTCCGGTAGGTAGTTGTTAACGTCCGTGTAGTATTCAGGTTTTGGCTGATTCGATGGATCACCCAGAGCCACCTGCGCCTGTAACCCAGCCAACTGTAGCGCAACCTTTTCACTAACCGGGAAGTCGTCACACTGCACAGAAAACAACCGTTACTAAACATCAACCGCTAAATATGCCGCCGACTTACCTTTACAACACTGTACACAGCTTGGGCATAAAGCATGTTAACCTCAACAGGATCCTGAGATAGCTCGCGAGTGGTCTTGAAGAGGCGTTTTTTGAAGACGAACCGATTTTCCCCAGAGCCAGAAGTCGCAGCATTGCGACGCATTGTTGAACTGCCTGACGAAGCCTTGGTTTGCTTGATCTCCCACGCAGCTATGATGTCGTAAAGATAGTCATGCGATTTTACATGCTCCTCGCCGTCAGGGCGAGATTGATAAATTGCCCAGCCATCAGTATTGCAGAGATTCAGTTTATCTGCAAGCTTCGCCACAGCATCACTAGCGCTGTCTGTTGGATGGACGTCGATTGCCTTTGTCCGACCATCCAAAAAGAAGAAGCGACACACTATTGTTCCGAGACGTCGCATAGCCTATAATTCAAATGGTTATGTGTCAGAAGAGAGCACGTTATTCTATTTGATTTTTAGAACGTACCGCAACTTCTACACTTGATGGCGGATGCAAACGAGGTGAAACCTTAGTGCATTTGCAATTGTCAAAGCACCACTGAGCATACTGCCTCAGCTTCCCGTCGAGTGTCTCCAAGTTCTTTTTCAGAAAACTGACAAAGTACCTGAAATTCAATTGTTGCATAGATTAGACTCATTTTTTAAATCCTTTTGTAGAAAAACTTACCTAAACAACAATTTACTTGGCTGAAATGCAACGATAGTCAGGCAAAGCAACAGCCACACCCGGTCAGTCCACTCAGAGTGAGGGTTATTTGTTGATTGTCGCATGCACTGGACAAAAATCTCATCGCGCAGCTCCTCTCGCTCAATTCCTTGTCCGATTATGTACTGAATAACTTGTAACTCACGCTCAGCGTTCAACTCACCACGTATATATTTGCAAAGTTCCTAAAACGCAGAACCATATGACAAAATCGTAAAGCTTAGGACGGCATAAAAACTTACCCGAAAGATGTTACAAGCAACAACAATATTTTCCGGATCATACATATGAATATGTGACGAGGGTATCTTATCTCCACGATGATAGGTTACCATTTCATACTTCGGCACCAGATCAGATGTTTTCTTGCCCTTTCGTGTAAGAGTTGCCATAATGGTTCCCTCCGGCGTTCGCTCATGAATATTAAAATAATTTTCGGCAAACTCAAGGATATCATAGTACAGATCATCGCGCAATGGATCCTTAGCCTTCTCTGAGACATCGATTTGCTGCATTTCTTGGAGTTTCTTTTCCACACGATGCTTACGTCGTTGTTCGCGCTCAGCAAATTGATGTCCACCACCGGTCGACGAAGTTCTTGAACTCGGTCGACTGTGCTTCGGTGATGAGGGACTAATCGGTCCACTAGGCGTTCTCTGTAATGCCGGACTAGCCGAACGAGCCATATTTGCAACTGCAGGACTTTTTGGCCGTAATTTATGTGGTGGCGGTTGTGGTTGGATGACGGTTGAATGACCGTTCATGTTGTTGTGCTCTTGATGAACTGCTGGTGGCGCCGGTGGAGGCGCTTCATTTACTTCGGGTAAAGGCGGTAGCTCTTTGGGTATGACGGCTTCGTAGATCGGTTCGGGATCCTTTGGTTTAGTTAATTTGGCTGCAGTTTGTATAGGCTGCACAGAGTGAGGAGGATGTGAGTGCGTATGAGGATGAGGATGAGGATGAGCAGTGCCATTGATAGCTGTTGGTGGCGGCGGTGGTGGCATTGTTGGTTCGGGAAGCGTAGGTACGCCCTTATTGGGTGGTGTTTTAGTTGGCCGTTCTAAGGCCAGACCTTCCATTTCTTGTTGTAAAACACTTTCAAGCTGTAAAACAAACCATGAAATTATGCAATTAAAAAAAATCTATGAATTTGTATACCTCAACATCCAAATCATGAACCAGGCTGTCCATTTTATCGCTAATCTCTTCAAGAAGTGGATTTGCCGATGTGTTCGGTGTTACTTCACTTAGGAAAGCAAACAGATTATCCAAGTCAACAGAATCATTACTTTGTTGATGCGTTTCACCCACGGATGGCGTGGCGTGACCGTTTGTAAGTGTTTCCTTGTTGTTTCCATCGAATGGTGGAAGTGGCGGTGGTGGTTGTTGATTCAACTTTGAGTTTATCTGCTCGGCCATCGCGGATAGAGCAATCATCTCTTCTTGGACCATTCTGTAACACACATACGATAGTTGAACATATTATTAAAGAATTTCTTAGAGCTAACTTTTCAAATTAGTCTCGATAGTGAACAAAAGTAATGTTTTTTTTTAAGGAACAACACAGCAAGGGATTTACATCGTGCAAACAAACTCTGTTATTTCATTTCTCTACAATTTACGAATAAAATTTCTGCAAGAAATTTTCTCTCGTGGTCAAGAACACGTTTTTTCTAACAATTCGGTAAGTACTTACGGGGTATGGACTTAAAACTTATTTAAAAGGTTTGCTTTCTAAAATGTATAGATTAGATCAGCAAATAAATGATGGAAAAAAGGTACAGCTGATGTGTGAAGTAAAATAACCTACAATTCTTAGAACTATGTTTTAAAGATTTTAAATATTTCTCAACGTATGAACTAGATAAGCATATCGAAAGATTGGTTTTAAACTCTAGCGGCCAGAAGATTCTGGCCGTTGTTTTAGTAAAAGTCAGATAGGCGTCTCCAATGGTTTTTCCACACAATCGTTGAACCCGCTATTTTGTTTTTGTTTTTTTTTTCTAATAGAATGGACATTCTATTCTCATCCCCTAGCCCTTCTAGTTATATAATAATAATTTTGTACAAGTCCAATTTGCGATTAAGGACCCTTATCAATTCCCAAAATGTTAACAAATTAACTTCAAAATATCACATCAACGAAAAAAATATATATTTATTGTAAAATAATCATCAATAAATAATCAGAAATTAAAATAAAAGACTGGTGCAGGATGTGTCTGAAATATTTATCTTGTGCAAACAATACAACGAAAAAGTGCAAATCAACATACTAAGTGCTAACGCATTCCAAATTCAATCTCTAATCTCAAATTGCAGTCGGCAAAAAAACACTCTATTTTGTGATTTTGTGTGTCACAGCATGGACATACAGTAATGTAACTTACCCTCCACCATCCTCGTCAGCGCTTCCGATACTGTGCATGCTTCAATTTTTTTATTTAAAAATTAAAAAAAACTTGTTACTTCACAAAAACAAAATCAAAGAAAAAACGGGGCAAATGGTTTTCGAGACGTTTTCAACATAAAAAAGATTTTTTTGTTTGAAATTAAAAGAAAAAATGTCGATGTTTAAAAGCTCAAAAAAAATAGACTAACTTGAGGCTAGCTTGAGGCTAAGCGCTATAAAAAAAAATTAAAATAAAACAACTCAAAAAATTCCTTCGAGCGCATAAAATGTTAAAGCCACAGATGATGCACAAATTAAAAAAGTATAAAAAAAAACGAAAACTCCTAGTATATATGGTATTGAAGCCAAAAAAAAAAAACGAATCCAAAAATCATATTTCCAGGAATGATAAACTCAAAATTGTACGGTGAGTGTTTGATTCGAGATGAATTGTAAAAAAATTGTACTTAAAGTTGAAATTGAAAGGAATATTTATTTTCGAGTAGTACCTTTCGCATTCTTCAATTGCTTTTCGATCTTCTTCGGAAGTTTTTTCCAATCGGGCTTGTTCCTCACGTTTCTTTCGCTCAGCTTCAATACGTTCACGTTTGCGCATTTCTTCGTCAACGCGACGCATTTCACGTAATGCTGTGGCAACCTTGAAGGAGAAAAATAATTTTTTATATAATTTTAAACATCCCAAGAAATAAACATTATGCACCCAAAGCCGAATAGAAAAAAAAAAAAAACACTTTACACATATTTTGATCACCTACGAATCTCTAAGTTAATCGCTTTAGTAACCGGGAAAACGAGCTTCCCATTAAACTAAATGAAATGAATTGTTAATGATATGACCGATAAAACCACAGTACTGACTTTTTACGTATTAAAAATAGATAAAAAAAATCACCTCTCTTGCGAATACTCCTCGTAAATGACTCTGTATAACAATCGCGGCGCGTCTTTTCCGCAAAAACTCAATACGCAACTTCCATCCGCGATACGCATGCTGTATTCTTAATGATGCATTCCTCATCTTTTGATATTTCTTCAATGCAACATAACGCTTCCAAGAGCGTTGTATCACTAATGCATTAGCATTTATAATTTGCATTCGTACATCTTCTAGAGGTTCATGGGCACGACTTCGTAGGAATACTTTGGTTTTACCAATTTGCCACTCAACTGATGGCACATTCAATTCCTTTATCACAGCCAAGACTTGATCACGTGCCGTTGGTAGACGTTGCTTTTGTTTAGTTAGACATCGATATTTCGTAACGAATTCCTCGAATGTCAAATGAATGGGATATCCTTCGCGTCGTATCCGAATTATATCTAACATACCTAAGTATCTAAGTTGGTCTAAGACTAGTCGATCATTATAATCATTTGGTGCTTTTTCAGAGTTTGGCTTAATGCATCGCACATACCTAGAAAGCAAAAAGAAGAATGGAATTCGATCACCATCTGAAATTTAAATTCAAAGGAGCACTGACTTACCATGGCTTAGTACTCTGAAGAACATCGACAAGCGACTGTAATTGTACTCTAAACGTATCGCTTACAGTTAATTTACCCTTAGAAGTACCTCTTTGTACGGTCGCTGATGTTGCCGATATTTGATTTTGCGACTGGATGGATAGAAGATCCTAAAAAGAAACAATATCAAATGTTTTTTTCTTGCAAACTTGTAGGTAAGAGACTAACCTGATAGGAAGACAATTCCTGAACGAAAATATTCTCACTACGGCTCATGAAATCGAAGAGTACATCCTGCTGCACATCTCGATTCTTATCAACAAATCCTTTTACGGTATACAGCACACAGCCAGCGTAGTGCTTTATACCGAACTCCGATTCCCAATGCCGTCGATCGGCACCCTTAACGTAGCTTGAATTCCCCTCGAATTCGCCATGTAAATTAGTTAGATAAGCTAAATCAGATCCCTTTGGCATGTGGCATTGTTCTGTTAGGAGTTTGAGAATGCATCGCGGTGGTTTTTCAATGAGCTCCAAGCATAGCGTATTGTCAGTGAACTCGATGTGAGAATATTTGATTTCCTCTTGTTTATACTATTTTAAAAAATAAAGTTTTCACGTAAATTGTAGCAAAAATATGTTGTCCATACGTACGATTTCTTGCTCTAGTGCGAACACATAGTGGTTAAAGAATTTGTGTAGTTTTTCGTTGGTATAGTTAATGCAAAGTTGTTCGAATGAGTTCACGGAGAAATTTTCAAATCCAAATATATCCAAAACTCCAAGGAAACGTGTGGAATCTTGGCCAGGATTAATGCAGATGTTGATTTGACTAATCAGCCATGCAAATGTTCTTGAGTACAAAGCTTTCGCCATTGCGTGGCGGTTTTCTTTGGCCTGCAATTTAAAAAAAAAAGTTTAAAATGTATATTCTCAGAGCTATTGTGTAAAGCATGTCGAATTATTTTATTTTCGATAAGCTTTATATCTTTATTTTTATTTTTACATCGCATTGTGTTCTCTTCTGTGTTTAAATGTAATCCTAACTAATATTTTACCAACTGTTTCACAACCCACTCGATTTTCTATCAAATGCAAGTGAAATTAAGCAAGCCATTTTATAACTGAACAATCACTTCTCAATCAGCCTTTTTCATCGGCCATAAGTCGATAATGAGGACATTAATTTAAAACGATATATGGACTACCTGCCACATTCCACATTTCTTCAACACGAAGACCCATAAAGCAATCTTATCAACAAAATGTTACAGGCAACATATTTCTACCAAATTAAAAATTGATTAATTGCTATCTTCTTTTTTAAGCTTCCCATTTACACTTAGTTAATCTGTTGTCAAACATAAAACAAATAAGATAACCACCAAAAAATCCATTCGTGTTTATATTTATCTTGCGTCGATGTCGATTATGGACAAATGAGAGTGTCCCTCGGTTGCATGTATCAAAGGTATTTCTATCGACAGCCATTAATTTATCGTAGTCGGTTGTTTTATTGGTTTAGGGTTTTCAAAAGGTTTATTGCGTTTGTGTTGCACGCTTTGGTAATTAATGTCATTTGATAGACAGATTTGAAAAATATATATATATATATATATATTTATATATTCCCACAATTAATAACAATAGAATCTTATGCGATTCGTAATGAGTCTTATTGAACCGTTTGATTATTAGAAACTGAAAGTTGCTGTGTCAAAGATGGGAAGGAAGCAAAACGTTGTTTTGGTTAAGAACTGATATAAAACTGAAAAACTGCATGCCTGTTTTTTGTGAAATGCATATATAATAATTGAAACAATAGTTTTTATAGAAAAAATTAGACAATTTTTTTTTCAGTACTATTGAAATATAAAACAACAATTTGAGAAAAACGATGAAAAAATTTTAATTTTATTCAAATAGTTGTCGTTTAATGGTGGTAATCTTTATTATTAAGAAAAGATATTGTAAATATAAGAAATTATGACTATACCAAGTGCTTTGCCACTTAGATCTAAAATGTTTCTAAAAGTGGAGTTAATCAATCTGTGTGTGCACTGAGCGGCTCAATGTTCATTGAACATATGACCCGAGCTTGTGAGCATTTATGTCGGGGAAATCATTTTTTCAACTAATACCATGAGAAATTAGAGAACTGCCACAAATTGCAAAGTAAAGTTGATGTCAAACAAAAATATGCCACTGCACGAAAAAAATGGCTGATGTTGACAATTTAATAAAAACTGCAAGTAACCAGTGCTAAAAGCGCAGCATGATAACATTTCAGAAATGAGAAACTGAACAAATGAAAGAAGAGAGCGTTTTGATCAGATTATGATCAGTCATTGGTTTAATTTTATACCTTCGATAAAAAGGGATAAAAATGACTTCATGAAAGCTAAAAATGTGTTGCCTATATGCAAACATCATCCACCACTGTAATATATTTAACCAGAACGATGGCTTTATTGAGAGAAAACTTTCTTCTTGACTACTCATTACCATCCTTACTATTGAAACTAAGTAATACATTCTCTACACATTTTTCTTACCTCTTGAAACTTTAATGGAATCTCTGTGATGTTACCCCGCACATTAATTTGCCGCTTAAGACAAACTTGCTGTACATCTTCGGTCTTTAACCCCAATAGGTCCGCTACCGTTGTAACAATTTCTTTATCACTAACAGCCAATTCACATCGTTCTCCATCGATGTCTTGAAAATCCAAATTACCCAACCACAGAATTGCACTTAACACCCTAATTATGCCATCAATTGTCGGCTGCGGTATCTGCAGTACAGTAAACGCCATTCGAAGTGCCTCGAATTTCTTCGCTTCCGTCGG
The DNA here is from genome assembly GCA_905187475.1 of Syritta pipiens. Taxonomy (NCBI): domain Eukaryota; kingdom Metazoa; phylum Arthropoda; class Insecta; order Diptera; family Syrphidae; genus Syritta; species Syritta pipiens. The sequence goes on along the minus strand of LR994572.1, from coordinate 32,288,153 downwards.
TATGTCCATTTGCACATTACCCGAAGCATTCAAATATCGATAGAATGATGGTTCGTTGAGGTGAAATGAATTGGCCATTTCCTTATTGTTTTGGCCCTCTGCCACCAGCTGATATAGAACATGGTAATTCCTCTCGCCGGGACTTTGAAATGTTATGCGGGATTGTTCGAGAAGGTAATCCTGAATAATACAACCTCGTATGCACCATTTTGAGTCGAAACAGACCTGCATGAATTTACCAAATCTGGAACTGTTATCGTTGCGGATAGTTTTTGCGTTCCCTAAAATTAAATCAAAAAATCATTCAAAAGGAAACATTTTTAAGTTGTGAGAGTTATGTTATTGTTGTTGCCACAAAAGTGGGTCAGTAGGGTTTCACTTTTTTTGTGATTGTTTCATTTTGTATGTGTATGCCATGCTTACTTACCAAATGCTTCCAGTATGGTGTTGGCTTCGAGGATTTGTTGTTGCACCCATGTGGAGACGTCGCATGTTACTGTGCACAAGTACTGTAGAATGAATTTCGTGGTTTCCGTTTTTCCAGCACCTGATTCACCGGATATAACACACGACTGAAAACAATGAATTAATGAGGTTTTTTAGTTGCATTTTTTTTAGTTTTTTGTGAATAAATTAGTTTTTTTTTTCTGTAATTTTATGCGACACAACGTCAACATACTGCGTGGCGGTCTTTGTTTTTGAAGTTGGTGCGCTTTGGAGTTTAAAGTCACGTACTGTGCAAGAGAAAAGATGCAGGAACAAAAGAACTAGTGATCTTTTTTATAAATTTCGATGTAAGCAACAAACAAAAGAAAAAATAAAAAGAATTTTAAGGATTCGTGTTGTTATTTAAGATGTTTAAAAAAAAACAAACAACACAGTTCCAAGCCGGTTCCATAGTTCCGCAATAACTTAAGAATCCTATCTATATAACACTATTTATCTGCTGCGACAAAAAAAATAAAAACAATTATGTATGACAGCCTCGTCTCCCAGCGAAAGAGAAACAATTAAAACTTATGGCGATACCGAAAAGCATAACACCATTACAGTCAGCGATTTAATTATGCTCTCACTTCCACGCTTTAATTCACCCATAAACCATTCGTGCGAATCAAGACGCCAACAGCACAACACCCAACAAAAATATGAGTCTCCATCGACAAATCCCCGAAAGGGTGTTTTCACAGCACAAATTCTAAAAGGGGGAAAGGCAAAAAACGAACAAGACTCGTGTGTCTAATATTTCCTTCGACCTAAGGAGGAGAGTATCCTCCATATACGCGCTTCAAGTAGCAAAGTTGATGTCTGTCTGTCGTCATGCTAACACATTAATAATACTACGTGCGTCCTTCCATATTTACCTGGTTCGTGTTTGTGTCCTTAATGTTCTTGTATGCGGCTTCGGCAAGGGCAAAAACATGCGGCTCCAGTGTACCCAACTTCTGCCCATGGTACTTGAATACGTACTCCTAAAAAAGAAAAGACAAAAGAGCTTGCATAAATAATTATAAGTACCAAAGAGTTGTGTGTGATTTCAATACACGACGGAACACAATTATTTCATTTAATCGTGTGGTATTATTGTTGTGCAACATTAAACACGCATGTAGGGTATGGATTCTGGCTTTGTAGGAGTATATACATAAGAACAGTGAAAGATGTGTGTTCATGAAATGTGGCTTTGCTCTTCAACTTAAGTGCAGTGGATTCTTTTTTACTTAACCTTTCGATAACCTTACAACGAGTACGTTATGACCCTTAAATGTACATTCTTTCAAGTTCTTTTATATTTCAACATAAATCATGAGTGGAGAACTTTCATAATCACTCAACTTGCGTTGTAAAATTTCTTTAGTTGCTGAAGCTTCGGACAAAGGAATCCTTTAAAATGAATTCGTTGATATTATAGATGTTTATTCTTCTATGTGTTATGTCTATTCTACTTTAATGTCAGAGCTTTAGGTTTCCGTTTAAAGAGCCTTAATGAAAAAGAAATATTTTACAGATGTGTCTTTATCTTCTATGTAGTGATACATAGCTTTGGTCTTCTAGTTAGTTGAGAATAAGTAAAAAAAAATGGAAAACCATTAAAACAAAAGACTTTGTTACACCAATTTCGAACTACAAACATAATTTTATAAGCCGAACGGATGCTTAACAATCCAGAGAAGGCAAAAAAAATTGTCCAACCACATAACAAAACACTGCGGTAAGATTTCATCAACTCCCTGATTACACACACTACTTCAAATCCTAGAACAGTTCTTCTAATCCACTTGAATTAAAGAAAGACATTTGCAAAACTTATTCGATTTACCACAGATCTGAGGCTCCATGCTTAGACACCCTAATTGAATTGCCACAGTAATCAAACCAGGCGAGTCTGTAATTTTACATCGAAAGACGTCATCGCCATAGGGGAATCTTATTTAACAACTGATTTATCATAAAAACCCTTACACACGCATGCATGCAATGGCGTCTGGTAGCGCTTTTATCGGGCGACAGATATACGCCTAGTTTCCTGTACTTTACATTGCCGGGCGTGTAAAAAGAGAAGAAGGTTTTATTGTTCTATAAATAGACCTTTTTCTGGTGGGTTAATGGGAATGAGTGAGAGGGATTTTTATGTGTCTTTTCTACAGATACCAAAGTCGTGTTCGGTTCAAGGGGCTGCTGTTGACCAAACAAAGCAACCGCCACTCCTGTTTTTTTTTTTTTTTGCTTTTGTTAATGGCACGGACTTATTGATAGTATGTATGGTATCCATGGAAGAGGGGAATCTAAGGATTATTTAGGTCAAACCAAGTACTCAATCTCGTAGTAGTCTGCAACAGGCTTACCTAATTTTAATTGCACCATGACGCACACTCACGCGGTATTGATTTCCTTGCAGTCATATTTCACGAAAGGACACGCAAACTAGAGGATTTGTTAAATCCAATGGAAAAATGATTGCTAATTTTAGATAAGAAAGGGCCGTTCACGAAAATATCATTCCATATAAGATGTGGTAGGAAAGCGCCACCTACACTTGCCTGACGTAAAGTTACAAAAGGCAACACCTGTTTATATTTTAAGGCTATACAAGCATCGCAGGTGGAATAAGGTTAATGACCTAATTTTTTAAACTTACAATGGTTACAAAAGATCGTAGAGTATCTCTGTCTTATATCGAACATTCAACCATTTTTTATCAGTGATTACGCGAACATAATATGTATGTACGTGCAATCAACAAAAACTCCAACTCGTTACAACGATGTAATTGTACTTTGAACTAGGTTTACGATAATGACCTCCAGACTGGCATAAAGTTGATGTTGACACTTTTACAACAACCTACTGAGAGTTAGTGATCACACCAGATGAAATGCGAAGTTGCTTGGCTCCTCAGATGCATCCAGTGTTGCTTCTTCATGTACGACCAATTTCAATTAGACCTGAGTTGGCCCACATTTCACACTATAAATTACTAGAGTATAACCGGACACCACGCCATACTCGATTTGCATGGAATTCGATAAACAAATAATCTTCTGCTCCGTTTAACATATCGACCAATTAAATTTTAACTGCAATCTAATAATACGCGATGTGCACACACCTTCTACACCTAACTGAAATAAGACTACATTCCGATTAAGCCATTGTGAGTGGTTTATTTTTTATTTGGTGAGGGCAAGAATCTTAATAATTAACCACAATTACCCCCAAACGCACTGTTATACACTAATTCGGAGGCAACTCTCCATTAAAATTCACGTCAAGTTAATGGCTCCGAAGAATGCGTCAAAAAAAAAGATGCAGCCCTCCCAGTCAATTTGGCCTTAATAGGCTGTGTCGCCCGCGCCTAGCCGAACATTAAATAAAAATTCACGCTTCGTAACACTTCCCGTGAAGAAGTATTTTTGTTTTTGGTGTTGAATTAGTCATAAATAATTAATTCCAGTTGAAAATCCAACTCCAACTCGAGCTCCAGCTCCAAAACAGCGACAGAGTGACGTGATGTGAGCTAAGTTGGTGCCATTTTTTTTTTGTTCCGGTGGTGCCGCTGCTACTGCTGGTGGCCCGAATTCGGAACTTCGTTTCCTCGCTTGGATTGTGCTTGGATTTATGAATTCATGAATAACTAATATTTCATCACACTTACTCAGTAATAAATTAATGCATATATCTTTTTATTTTTTATTATTCAACGACATCAATAAATAAAATGCTTAAAAGTGAATTAGGAACAGCGCAGGTTGGATCTTTATGTATGTACATCTAGAGAAGTGAATTTTAGTGGGAATTCCGAAATCGATTGGATTTGTGAGACAGTTTCAATTAAAAAGACATAGCTTTTTTATGCGTGAAGATAATTCTTCGTTTTACTGATTTATCAATCATCTTTGGTTTGTTGAGAAACCCCTTGTCTTTCACTTCAAATTGATTGTGTTGTTAATTATTTAAGTTTGGGGCAGATGTCTGTGAATCGCAAATTGATTACTAATATAAATAATTAATAAACATTGTGCGTTTTTGATTTATAGAAAGCCTTTTACAGGAACAATGCTTTGTAAATGGTACCCGACTTTTATATTTCATCTGTATCTTCTACTAGCAAATATTTTTACCCGAACTTTTTGGCGCCAACAGACATCGACCATCATTTCTGCAAAAGTGGAATCTCAAGCAAAAGATTTCTATTACAATTAAAGGACTCGTTAACGTGATTCGCGGTATTTAAACGGCAGATGTGAATATGGAATGCACTTTTGACAGATACTTCACATTTTAATGTCTCTTCAAAAACGGCCATGTCCTCCTTGTGACAGCAGCCATTCCGTAAATATCTAGAATTCTTCAAATTTCTGCATCCTTTAATTTTATTTCAGCGAATGATGATGTAGAGGAGTAGATGACTCACAGGAGTTCCTCTCTCTTCATATTAAACTACAGATACACACTTCACACATACACCCAACAAACAGGCGGGGCGGGAGGCCACTGCCTTGAGTACATATTTACATTTTAAGCACAGCGCACTGCCTCTGGGGTGGATACAAAAAAAAGAGGGCATCACAGAAAGCCTCAGTTTACAGGAGGAAAAGGATTCCTTCGCTTTCCGTGTGTGTGTGTGGACTATTTTGAAATTTACGTTATTAAAGTGCGAGATACACACAAAGATATGACAGTGTCGAGATGTAGGATCACTCATTTCTGGTCGCTGGAATTAGGTCAATTAGTAAGGGGTTTTGTTTGGTGTGTTTTCTTTTTCTTTTCTTTTTCTGTCTTTCCCTTTCTCTCTCTCTTTGTCTGATGGTATTGTGTTTCAACGCTTCTGGGTGCAGTGTCGTCACTGGGTGTACGAAAGGTGTTCCAACGGAGGGAGTTGTGAGAATGTAAACCTTTTCTTCATTAAATTTTACTTTGTAATCGGGAAAACATTTAGAGCAAGTGCCCCATTGGGGGAAAGCTCAAGAAGTAAAAACATAAATAATATATTCTAAAGAGGTTAGCAGTCCGTGGCGCTGAGTCATTGTGACGTGAATCATACAATTTACCCAAACGGTCTATTTTACGGAAATAATAGATGAATCTCGTTCTTTTCTTTACAGAAGTGGTGGGACTCAAACTTTTGGTTTTGCATGCAGATCTTTTTATTGAGTTTTTTGGTCTTCTGCGACTAGTCACTCAATGCAAAAACAACTTCGGATAGAAGAAAAAATATGCCCATCAATTTAACTATGTATATCACCAAAATATTGTCTTTGTCATTCTAGCGAGCATTAAATAAATGCATTAAAAAGCTCGGCAAAAAAAAAATATTCTCTACAATCCATTGTCATCCATAGAAGTTTTTCATACTCTGGTAGTCCAAAAAATAAAAACCTCTGCTCTGTTGTATTAAAAAGAATTCATTTAAAAAAAACACTTTTATTTCTTTAATGTAACACAGTCAAATGCGAGTAAACATGCGAGCATGTAACTCCCGCGGTAAATATCCAGCCATCCAAGTTGGCTCCATAGGAAGTCATTATATTCCACACTCTGCTGGCCGCGAAGATTAAATCATCGAAGACAATAACACCAAAGTGTCTATTGTTTAATAATAAAATTCTCATAAAGTGATTATCAGGGCAGCTGTTGATGATGATGGTGGTCTTCCTGATGCACTTCGTTGTTCTAAATTAATTAACCTTCCATACAGCACACGCCCCTGTGATGGTGCTCAACACACCCATCGAGACATGAACGACGTCTATTAAACTAGCAAGGAAAAAGAAATATTAGGATTAAAGACAAATATTCCAAAGCAAAGAAAAAAAAACCACTCGAGTAATGTCAAGGAGTTGGCACTAGAGACCGAAGCTGAATACGAATTGAAGAAACACGCTCCACAGTCTCAGCACTAGTGATTATCTTGGCAGCTTATGTTTGATGCCAAGTGCTATTTGAATACTTTTCCCAGCCCCCGGATCGTTTGACGTGGACTTGTTGAACATTTGTCAGGGAAGCCCAGAGGAATTTTATTGCCTACATGATCATCAATTAAAAAACTCATTGACAGTGGATGAGATATTTCGAAAAAGAGAAAAAAAAACAACATTGAAGTATGTACATCACTGTCGCCGTATGGCTGCGCGACGGGATTGATGACAGACGATGATGTGTAAGTAAATTGCTTCCCAGAACTTGAGACCCTGATACTGACTTTGAATTGAGGACCACTGACATTGACCGTAATTAAAAATGTTATGAAATATCAAAGCGTTATATGTTAGTGTCATTTTTACGCGGCTGCGTCTCGAATTTACGACTAATAAAATTGTAATTGGGTGATCGAGTGAGAAACATAAGGGAAAAAAAAGCCCGCTGTCAAAGAACTTGAGGTTTCGTTTAGAAAACTTTTATACCTTGCTGGCTTTAAAACATTTAGTAAAAACGCATTTCGGAAGATAGCAGTTGTATTTGTGCAGGGACTTTTAACGGCAATAAGTTGAATTTGCTTGCAAGGGATGTGAAGAACATTAGAGACCCTATCATCATCACTCGGAGCATGAAATGGATAAACAAATTTAAATAATATGTTATGATAAACAAAGATTGCACAGCTAACGCTGGAAGGACTGATCTTTTCCAGCACAAGTTTTAATTTTGACAGACATCTCATGTTCTAGTGGGACTTTTAATCTAAAATCATTTGCAACATCAACGCCGTGTTCAATAAAACTGCCCACATATTGAGATCTCACGAACCATGATAACCCACTATATCAAAAAATTTCATTGAACAAATAAACCTTCTCTCATCAATAATTTAACTTAATCGGTCTACGCACGCCGACACTCGAGTGGATCTTTATTCCATTACATTTTGGAGTTTCCTGCACACTCGTCAGTCTTACCATAATAAGCGTTCCCGCTGCCTGAAAACCAGTGAAGAAAGTTCATTCCCCATTCCCATTGTTATTGTTTCTCATTCAACGGAAGTTCGTAAAAAATGAAACAAATTATTAATGTCGTCGTTGTTGTTTTTCCTGTGGGATGGAGTTGTCTAGAATGACAATACGTCGTTGCGGTCGCTGGGAACAGCGTGACATCAAGCACTTTGCGCATACAGTGGACTCTCTCAAGTGTCACGTAACGCAATAAGAAATGCAAGTCCGACAAACTTAAATTTTCGTTGCTGTTGAGCGGCAAATTGTTGCATTCGAAGCGGGCGGAATTTATTACTTGAGTGGCAGTTTATTGAAGCGTCGCGTAATTTGATGACGGGATTTAAACAACACGACAATTTGCATAGAACTCACTGCAGAGTTAAGCAACCGGCCGGGCGGAGTTACTTATCATGCGCATAGACCCAAACGTAGATAGACCGGTGGAAGCGCCCAATCGAGGACAAGATAGGTTTCCCGGAGTTTATTGGTGAATAGGGTGTAAGTGACATTAAATTAAACCGGCTTAATGGTTGAGGTTTCCTGCTTAGTTACATTGATCGCACGACTATAGAATAAAGAAGAAAAATTGGAAGCTCGAACATTCAGCAGAGTTCGGAGAATACTAAAATTAAATCCACCAAAATTAGATCGTCAACATGCCAAAATAAAATCACTTCTACGTATCACCTAATCATTTTTTTTTTTTTTTTCTTATATTATCAGATACTCCTTATACTTATTTGGCTCGTGCAACGAAATCGCACACGCGAAATCACTGACACCGAACTTACACACTTCACCTTCATACGGTGTAAAAAGAAAGATTGTTTAATCATAACACCCAACAACACATGCACGGGGTCAAATTACTCTGCACAGACTAAGCACGTGCAAAGAAAAAGTGAGACAAAAGGTGGACTGCACCGAAGCAATGCTGTTTTTTTTTTTTTAGTAATCCACCGCTGGTTGTATTCTTCTCTACCTTTTGTTTTAGTCCATCGTGCACCTCCTCATCAGGGAGGGAGCAAGCGACACATAAACAAAGCAAAAACACAAGCTCATCCGATTCAATCGGTTGGATAAATAAAATCCCAGCCCGACTGGGGCATGCAACTCACACAGGCAGCTGCCGCAAAAAGGCCACAAATTAATTTCATTTAACCCCCTTTGATACTAACACCATCATCGCCATGACCACGGCCAGGATATCACATTACGTTGCGGACGATGACACATTCTTCCGCGTAGTGATGTGCATATTCTGTGGCAGATGTCAGCGACGACTTCTGGGCTTTGCTCTTTCCGCTCGCCAAACGAGCAAATCCAATTTACCACACTTTGCATCTGTCAAAATGCGCTTACTCTTTCTCGAACTCGAACGAGGGGAGAAAATCTGTACTCGTGTTCAAGATTCAAGAACGAATGCGTGCAGCCCCAGCCACTTTATGGGACTATCGCAATGATGCATCTCAAAGTGCGATACTTCAAAAGACCACCTCGTCGCCGATGCCAGCCAACTTCCTTCGTTTGTTTAAGATACACAAGCACTCGGCAATGGAGGCATGAGCAGGTCTGCAACTCGAAATTCCTTTCAACCTCAGAGATGAAAACAAAATCCAGAGCAAGTGTTCTTCTAAGAGGGATCTCGGGTGGTGGAAGATGATGAGTAGTTCAGAGGGAACATCATATTCAACAAGTGAATAGCTTCTGATGGTTGTGCTTCCGCTGTTCATAAGAATAAAAGTTTCTTATTGTGTTACGTAGGGCTGGAATAACGGCCGCGCCTCGGTTTCGAAAGCGGTAAATGTTGTAATTTGGTTTTTGGGCGTAATATGCTTTTAAGTGACTTTTGGATACAAAGTTCTTTTTTAGAGATAAGCGTGTTGAAAGATTTTTAGCATAACGGAGGAACTCAGTTTGAATTTTGAATAGAACAAGATCAAAAGAGGTCTTCGGCAATGCAAAAGATGGTAAACGCTGCGTAATGCATGAAAATACATAAGTTTCAAAGAAAATTTAATAATGTGAGTCTAAGATTTTTATATAACAAGTGGGCTTTGTCATTATCGTAGTTCCAAAACGATGGCCACAAACAAATGTTGTAAAGTCCTGTTCTGATTCTAATTTCGACAATACTGTCATGAAAATGTTTTACATTAAATAACGAAAACAAATTTGCTGATAACTAGATTAATTTAAACGATTTACCTTAAAAAGGTACAAATGCCCATTTGCTGTGTGCAGCAGATTGGTTACATCACCACCTATTCTAATGTGCACAAAACACCCCCAACAAAGAACACCAATTATGGCTACCAAACAAGCATCTGATAAAATCGCTTTCAAAGTTTCCACAAACCTAATCACTACGTCCCGACAATCTGCACAAAACACATGCAGCATGACCTTCCCTCTTTATTCCGTTCCTGAAGGCCACCACCATTAAAGTATTCCCATCCGCCCAAACATTGGCGCCTAGCACGAACAAAATCCATAAATTTCCCATTAGCCATAGACCTATGGTCCGTCTCCCTCGGCTTTTCCCCAACCTCACTCGTCCCGCATTGATAACCAGAGTCCAATATGCAGAGCAACTTATTTTTAGAGCTCCCACAATCTCTTCTCTGTTTACTCAAAATGTGTCCCTTCCCCACATCCTTCTCCATCAGCACTCGGGAATAGCATTGCGCGTTATCTGTATCTGTATGCGCCCATGTTGATAACTTACAAAGTACTGCTGGAAGTAGTAGGACTCTCTTTCTCGCAAAGAAAAAACCAATCAAAGGTTCCGCTTTGTTGAGTACACGCCGAGTGACTGCTGAAAGCAATTTCAGCCAGCCACTCAGTCAGTCAGATACCCTCAAATGCACACATGCCCGAACATCGATAAATTATTAAGTAGCTGAAGTATTTGTAATTCATCTTTTTACTGAAAATGGAAATGTTATTGTGGATGCACTTTGATTCTGTCACGACCAATGGGATGGGTAAAAAGAGAAATAGATAAAAAAAAAATGTGTCTGCTAAACTACTCACCGTTGTGAAGACATCTAGTTCCTTGTAGGGATTCACCGCAATTAGAATCGATCCTGTATACGTCTATAATTTAGTGATGATGATGATGATATATCGAGAGTTAAGGAAAATTAATTACAATTTGTGTATCATAAGTGGTAAAATTTAGGTCAATCTAGATTAAGGAGGTAAGCCCTAGTGAACAGACTTTCCGCAGCCCACACAAAATGATGCAACTGCAGTAACCAGGGAAAAGGGAAGTAATGAAATGATTGCCTTCAATTTACGTAATATATCGCGGAAACTTTGGGGTTCTATTTTTCTTTTCATTTCAACCTAGAAAAAGTCGGAAAAGAATTTTACTCAACCCACACAAACGCACGTCAGAGATGGTGATGATAGCAGTTTAGTTAGACGGAAATTTCATGTACATTCTTATGTACTTCCGAAGCGGAGAGTGGCTACAGAGAGTCGAACGTTGAAGCTGACTTTTGAGTGGCTGAACTCTTTTGGAAATCGGTTCTGTGCCCCAAGTGCTGTCGGGGGTTGCAATCAGTAACTTTTTCAATGAAGTTAAAATAAAATTGCTGTAAAAATTAAAATGAGAAATGATTGATTCTTGTGCAATTAGAAATTGCCATTTTTAATCGAATCGATTTCAAGAGTGTAGCAGAAAAACTGAGTTTTAGTCTTTTTTATAAGTGGACAAATCCCGATGGAAAAAAAATCGCTGTAATTGTTTGGCCCGAGAAATAATATTAGGTTGTCAAATATTTCCCTTCTTGAATTTTCCGGCTATGTACAAAGCGCTACAGAGCTCGTATCCAAACTAATCATGCATAGCGTCGTTTTGTAGGTTATGTCAACCCCTTTCAAATTATGTATTGCCAGATACGAGCTCTGTAGCGCTTTGTACATAGCCGGAAAATTCAAAAGACAAAAAGGCGGAAGGGAGATATTTGACAACCTAATATAATGGATGACGCAGATACAAAAGGTTCATACTTTCAAAACAAAGTTTAATGCGCACCAGCACGGAACTGCGGAACTTCAAGTCGTATGACTTCGGGGACTCCCAGCTTGGTTAAGAAATTCACAGAAAGAGCGTTAAAGTTTGTTTAGTCACGCAAGTGGTAGTGGATAAATTTGCTGCTTTACTATTTTTACAGACTACTTTAAAAGTCAATAAAAAGAATTGTGTTCATGACGCTAATCTTCGCGGGACAACCAACAAAACCAAGGAACATGTGAAACATCTTCAAAATAAACCAAACGCTTAACCCCAACAAAAATTCATTCAGACTTGGTTTATGACTAAAGAAAATTTTCACTTCCACGAATTATATCTTTTTCTTCCATTTACGCAACAGTGTATTTCTTATGCATGTTTACAATAATTCCGATAAGACATTTTACTGAGCATTATTTCGAAAGAGTACACCACCGTCCATCTGCGTTCAGGCACAAACATTAAGTTTGCTGAGCAATTCGGGAAACTTTATCGTCAGCCACGTCCGGCATGCCAAAGTAACACGTAAAGCTACCAAAGTAAAATAAATACGATGTTTATGTTTATTCAGTGACAACACCAAAGTAATTTACAGTTTATTTATTTATTTTAAAGTTTAACATTTGCATTTCAAAACAGGCAAACTGAATGGCTGTGGCCGGCTAAAGCACTGAAGCTCATTACTCCGAAACTTGCATGAGATGAAAAAAAAATACTCAATCAATCAAAGGATGATTCAATCCTAATCTGTCCATTAGGATTGCGTGAATTTTACATTTCGCTATCTACCTATATAAAAGATTAGAGTGAGTCACTCGTTTGCTTACACGATTAGAAATGATTCAACATCTGCCAATCAGTTTTATGGGATTTATATAGAAACTTTGAATAACTGACTTAGTCTAGGTTAGGTTTGGTTGTGTATCCTTAAAACTTTCACTTTTCATATGACCAAAACATGATTGACGATGACGCTAACGGATCCGAATATGTTATTCAGTTTCACTTATTATTTTCATTCTCACTGACGATTGCTTAAAAAAGTGAAATTGTAATCACTTTTTAAATGTCCATATTCATTTATTTTGGAAATAAAAATCAAAAGTAGTACAACCACAGACTAAATCATTAAAAATAAATACCACATTTGTCCCCATTGCATTCTCTAAGAATGTCCTCAACTATTTGTATCTTTTAAAATGATTTTATTTAAAAACCATCATTTATCTATGTCAAAACCACAGGCCATGTTCCATCTCCTCCTACACGGATACGATGTATGGAGTCACCGGGAATTTTTATGCATTCATTGAACTCTGTCGTGCTTCCACTTTGGTAGTCGCCGAGCGTGTTCTTCTTATGTGTTTCACTATTTTGGGATGATTTTTCTTGTTACTGTTGTTGTCTGTCTCTAGTATCCACGCGACTATACTGTTTAAAATTAGAGTTCTCCACTCAGCATTGACAGCGACAATACACAAGAAGCGCCGAGGAATGAAGAAGCTAAAAGGTAATAAAAATGTCTTCATTCGAACGCATGATATGGAAGGGGAAGAAATACTGTTGCAGTCACCATAATATACGAAGTCCCTTAATGCATACAGGGGCCGTTCAAGGTGAATGCAAACCCCTCAGCAAATATGGCTAAGGTCTGTTTTTTTTTTTTTTTTCTTTTCAAGAAGTCAAACAAAATCCATGACTCTCACATTTCACTTTCATTTTAGCTTTCTGACCGTCGAAGGTCATGTCGAGTTTGGAAAGGGGCATCCACCCAGGCCAAATGAATTTCAAGTGACAGCAAAAACCAAGTTTTTGCATAGCAAACAGCGAATACAAACAAAGAGCAACATAGAAAGAAAGTTCTTTGAGTAAACATTAGAAAAGGATTTCTTTGAATGGAGTTATCTCTCTTTTGGTCTTGAACTGCATACGGGTTCTTCACCAAACCGCAAACAAACATTTCCTGTATACACTGTTTTCGATGTCAACGTCCCACATGCTCAGCATAAAATCAATTTACAGACTCCACCGCTGACCGGTTGCTTTTGGAAACACACAATACCCCCTGCCGCTGCATGACTTGTGCAGCAAGGATGTATTTCAAACGATGACAGGTTGGTTTGTTTGACCCAAATTTGCGCACTAACCACCGCATCAGAGCCTGTGCCAGTCACCCACAGTTACATTTTCATTAAATCTTTTCGTACACTCTCTGCAGTACGCTTACAGGTATGCGGAACTCACTACTCAATTTCACGTTGAGGAATAAATTTCCAAGACAATACCCGCAAAATACTCTTTCATCTGGCCACGTTGCTGGGTCATCCGACAAATTTACTTCTTTCAAACAATACAGCCATATTTTTATTTTCATTTTCGGGTCGAAAAGTGAATGAAAGTTAATGAACCATAAGTTAGTCGTTTTTTGACACATACAAAGTAGGTCACTGGGCTTAGTTTGTCGCACCGGCTGCTACAATGACTGTTGGTCAAAGAAAGAAAAAAAAAGGTCCAAAACACAGACGAATGCTTGCTATTAAGCAACGTCAACCGTCAAAGTTAAGCCCTGCAATAATCATCTATGGCCTATGAAGTGAAGGGAAGAAAAAGAATTTATTAATATCAATGAAGATACTCGCTCCATTGTTAGGTTAGGTCTTTTGAAAAGGATACATAGATTTGATCTCTTTGGTATCGGACTTTGAGATTTTGATTTATGCCGTTTTCATCGATATCCGATATGGTCGTCATGTCTGGCACACCTTTGTCGGGCGTGGCACCCAATCGACCTGTAAAGAAATAAAAAAACAAACAGAAGCACATTAGTAAAGGTTTTAAAATATTAAGTTCACTTGGTGTGGGGTAAGTAAAAGTGATTCATAAGCTTATTTTCTTCAGGTGGAGGAGGGACAGATGAAAAAGAAAGTGACTGTTACTTATGAGACTTCCGTAATTGACTCATGCAAACACCGACCGGATGCGATTAAATGCGATAATTATCTTGATAATAGTTTGTCAGCGAATATTTACCAAGTATTTTGTGTGATAATGGAGCAGAGTTAACTCATAGGTTAAGTAAGTGGCGAATCAAAGAAGCAAGTGAGAACGACTACTGTGTGTCATTCATACGTATTCTAATCATTGGATTTTATAGCTGATTCAAAAATACCTAATTTAGGTCAAAAAAACGATTTAAAAAGGTTAAGTAAAGCCAAAATGACACAAAGCGAAATGTTTTTTTTTTTTTTATAATATGTACATATTTTTTATGTTATGGTTATGTAGTGATGTAATGAAAAAGCTGGTCCCTTTCAAGGGTTGGAAAAGGACACCACCCCGAAGTAATGCAAAAACAGTTTTGGAGTGGACAGTCAAGAAGAAGACGTCAAGATGTGTATTGTGGAGTGGACAGTCAAGAAGAAGAGGTCAAGATGTGGTATTTGAGGCTTAAAACTGCATACTATTTAGAACAAAACATGCTTGTTGTTCCTCGTGTGCAGAGTAGAGTTTCCCATCATCCTTAAAGACAAAAAAAAATTATTTTTCAATGTCAATTTGATGAAAATTCATTGACTTAGATATAAGTATAACGTGCATTTTTTTGTGGTGGAATAGAGGTTCGTGATTTCGTCTTTGATTAGAACTAACAACTCAACCCCGGCCTTGCAAATGTTCCTAATTTGGGTGTACATTTTATTACACTGAAATCAAAAATAGTTGTTCAACAATTACTACAGACAATAAAATGACACTTTTGTTTCTCGAAACAACTTCTTGACGGGTTATTTTCCGCGATGGGAGAGCTTATAAAGATCAATTCCACTGAAATTGATATGGCGCTCTTTGTTTTATTAGACTTCGTGACTTGCAAACTAAAATCTTGATAGTCTCTTACTCCGAATTCAGATCAATGACTTTTAAACCTGAATTGAAGATTGATTACGTCTAAGAAAGATAAAATAAAAGAAAATTACTTCTTTTTCGGTAAGAGCTACGGACGGCTAGAAGGGTCATTGGAGCGAATGAACTCGACAAGTAAGTGTCTTAAACTGGATTAGAATCTACTAATATTTATTATATATTTAAGTTAGCAGTTTAATTTGTATAACAAGGAGGTATTGCAAGGTTTCTGGAATCACAACTTCGGGTTTTGTTTGAACATCTGTGAAACCCACGACCATCATGGAATATGAAAATTATTAAACCAGCACGTTGTTTCTTCATTCATAAAAGTACATCATCATGTATTCATCCAAATGCTACAAACACGTTCCAACAAAACCAAATTACGGGCACCAAATAGGCCCATCTGGCGTCCATTACAGCTAAGGAGAGCCATTTGTAATTGATAAATTCAAAACAAAAAAAAACGACAGCTCTCGTGACAGAAAAGGTGCAATAACAATCGGATTCCCAACAAAGAACATGTGTCCCTTTGAATGGCTCCCATGTGGAGCTGGTCTATACATTCAGAGGCGTCCGATCAATAAACAACACTCTAACCTCTGGTGGGTTTGTGCTGTTGACGGAGGACGACGACAATCAGTTCTGAACGGATAGTTGCGTGCTTGTGAGGTTCTTTTTTATGTTTTGAATGGCACCTCCAATCAATTTGAGTGAATTTTTGATGGCGATTAAATACAAAAGGTATGTCATTTAGAGTTTGATTTTTCTTTTTGCGGACGCCACAATGTAATTGATCGATTCAGTGGTATTCAATCAAAACCAAACACGAGACTTTTTTTTAGGAAGTTTAGATCCTATTGGACACAAGTTGTTACACAGGACCAGCACATTGATTGATTCTAAGAAGTAGTTTTGCTTTAAACTTCAAGTTATAAGCGGAACTTTTTCATACAAATTTTAGATGATTAGGGTATATTACAATTTCTGACGCATCGGATATCGAGGTGACTAAATCTACAAAAACCCTAGCTTTGTTTTCAATTTGAATTGATCGTTGTGAAAAATTGAAATAACATAAAACATTAGCTAACTTAAAGTCCAAAAGCAAAATCAAAAAGCATGTTAATTTTTTCGCCAAATATAAACGGAATTCCCCTTTACTACGCAATTCATTGAAGATTTTCAACTTATCTATCACACTCATCTAAACACACTTCAGCGCTACGCGCCTAACGCAACTTGTTTACCTTAATGATTCAGTATGGGTTCGTCGTTAGTAGCAAACTATTAGATACGAATCGGTTTTAAGTTGGAAAATATCCGATAGAGGTGTATTTACATAAAAAAAAAACAAAGACATCGTGACGCGCAGCACGAGTTCCACTCACTTAACATTCGTGTGACTCATTCGCTTGGACTTCCCTGTACCGACAATTCAATGTGGAATTCGTGGAATACCATCTCGTCGTCGTGAAGAAGTGCAGCGCGCACCACGACACAAAAGGTGAGCACATGACGAAGACGTGAAAGAGAAGCGATTGTTGGTGGTGGAGCCAACCTCTAAGAAATAATAAACTTCCACACATGTACGATCGGTAAATGCAGTGGTTTTTTATTTTCTCCATACAGTATCCGCTTCGAAAACACAATGCAATGGGTCGAAATTTCATTATGACTGTTTATTTACCATCAGCGCGTCTGAAGTGGACAAAGCACTATAAAAGAAAGACGCCTCTGCCCTGGGAGGTCGAGAGGCCTTTACATCGTCACATCGTCTTAAAGCAATTGTGCAGCGGGTTATTCATTCAAAGGGAACCAATCAACGGAAAAACGATCTTCTAATGCAATCTTTGGTTACTTTGCTTGTTATAATGAAATTTAACGACATGTTAATGGTCTGCAAATGCAAGCCATGAAGTACTATTTAATTATAGACAATGTGTCTCGCTTAGCAATGCCAACTCGAATTGGATTGATTCATATATTTCACATATTTAAATGCGTAATCATCTTTGAATCTATATCGAAATAGGTTTAGAACGAAACAAAGACCTCCCTGCCTTACCACCACTATTGAGCTACGGTTTATTTACACGTGCACTGTAATTAGATGAGTCAATGCAAGTTATGGTCGGTCTGCTGCTCTGATCGTGAATAACTGTTGCAAAAGCCTGTTTTTCGATTAGTTCTTGGCGAAATTCGTTGTTGTTTGCGGTTCCACGTCGCATCATACGATCTCGTGTCAGTTTGTATCTTTTTGAATTTCGTGGACGGATAGAGGCAGGTGGCATAATGGCAGCTGCTTTCTTGATCCACAATATGCAGGTGGTGATATGGGAATAGTTCGCATTAAAGACGAACGATCGCTTCTTTTTACCCACAGGACAGAGAAGGCAGTCGCAAGGTGTTCCAAAAGCTGGTTCCTTTCTTTTATGTTAGTTTTGTCTTTTTTACTTCAGATTTGCATGAAGAATTCTTAATTTATGTAATAAACGAAAACGTTTTTTTTTGGATGATTGATCATAAATCTATTTAAGAATTTTTCTTTGTTTATTTAGATTACGGTTATCCTCTGATGAATGATTTAAATTTGATTTGTGAACTGGATGTGTGCAGATTTATTTAGATTCAACAATTTTAAGGGGTAGAATGGGATCTGCCGGAAGTTCGAATCGATTTATTGCTGGTGCTGTGAGCAAAACGATGACGTAAACTGACAAATACTGTTAGTTGTCCATCTTAAAGGCGAGGAAAACGTCTGCTTCCAGTTCGGACCGAAGGAAGTCAATACGCAATCATTTGGTGGCGGCAGCAAAGATGAGACTGCTCGCATCTAGAACAGCAAGTTTATCGTTTACTGTACGTATACTTGTTATAGCACTACAGCACATTTGCGGAACGCTTATTTACAGACGTTTATTTTTATGTTACCTCTAATGCGTTTAATGCACAAGAAGCGAAAAACTTATAGCAAAACTTAAAAACTAGCACTCATGATGTCAATAAAAAGCAACTATTTTAACTTTATTTATTCTATAATCAAGTTCTAACTAGCAAAACGAGTATTTAACTCGTTTATTAGACCTGCTTCGAATATATTAGGCAGGGTTACGTCAACTGTAAAATGTCACTTGTTAGTATAAGTAAACCAATCAGTTGATGTTGCACATCTGTTGATTTGACCGTGAGTCCCAAGACGAACGGGTAATTTCGTTAGCGGAACTTCATTTTTATGCAATTTTGCAGAATAATTTATACTGCTTAATGACTTCAGGGAGTTCGTTTGTAGGAAATTTCCACTTTTCTCAGTTTTTTTTTTTTTTACGTTAGCTTCTTTGTACACATTTAGCAGTTCTATTTCGTGAGACTTCAACTTCCAATGAGAATTATTCGTCTAATTACTTAATGAGTCTATGATAGTCTGCGAATAAGTGTGTAGCATCAGCGGTCAAAATAGTCAACATCATCAATTTGTGTACGTTAAGTGGAATCACAATTTTTTATGCTTTTATTTTAAAAGAGGGCAATAGGAAATATTAACAAGACCACCAGAGAAAAAGCTTCACGGTAAATGCAGATTTTCAACAATACAAATTCATCTTTAGTAATGATAAGAGACTGACTATCTACTCGAAATGGATTAGAACGCTACTGGAATCCTCAGATATAAATCTTATCCAAAATTTTGAAACATTTTGCAGCAAAATACAAGAAAAAAAACATGACGTTACCAATAAAACTGGCTTGAAAGTCGGTTTAATGAATGGAACCAATGAATGATGAATGAATTGTAGCAAATAACATCTGGCATGGCTCAAAACTTTTGGATTCCATTCGTTATAGAACAATACACATTATTATAAAAAATAATAATATACTCTAAGAACCTAGAACTGAACTATTGTCAGGGTTAGCGAATACTTTTTGGAAACTAAAATGCAAAGTTAATGAACATTTTTGTAGGTAACTTTGTTGAAAATCATGATATTGTATTCTTGTTCATGTCGTATTCAGTATTTAACGCAGAATAAAAGCGTTAAATACGTTGTAAGGCTGCAGTTTCTTTTGTATGACCATTATAGTAAAACATTGTTAAAACAAAGGTATTTCTACAATTTTATAACAGTTAAATACTTTTCGTGTCATTTTTACTGCGTTCTAAATAATTTTGCACAATGTGTTTTGCACAAAAATAAATTCGAATTAACGAGGGGACCAAATTGTATAGGTTTTCTTCGATTTTTTTCAGGGGACTGTGAGAATGCTTCGATCTACAGAGGTTTTCGAATTATAGAGATTCGAATTATCAGAGTTTACTGTAGTTGGTAACAATTTATAAAGTGCGACTCATTCATCAACTTGTTGTGATGTTTTTTTTTTTTTTAGATATAACTAAATTTGGGCACCGTAACATTACGTTTGGTCCATCCCACAGCGCCAGTTCTGCTTGCCCAAAGTGGCCCACAGGGCACGATATACATATAACAACCTAAGACCTTCATGTTAAGGTAGCTTCTTACCCATTTAACGTTTTAGAATAGGTTAAGGTCGTTTCGACTATAATTACCAGATACGATTATTATACATAATATTGGACAATGACCGTCTAATCTGATCGTAGATCTTTTTATTTTAATTCATTATTAATAAAACAGATTTTAACTAAACTTAAAGCTTTTAAAAAATATTTGAAAAAAAATACACCTCAGCTAAAAAAGGGTTAAGCGCCACTTGCAAGACGATTTGTCATTGAAGGTTCTAATATAATAAGATATTTTATTTTATTTCTATCATCTAAAATAAGTATTCGACGTTCTTCTGATATCAACGTTTGTAATCGAAGTGTGCAATTCTACAAATTTCGGAAGCATATAAATAATTATTAATTATTTAGAATTCAATTCATCAACCATTAAATTTAAAACATCTCTTGCACACTCTCCCGATCCAGACAAGTTCCAGGCGCACGCTTTTAGCTTTCCAATTTAAGAGCAAGGACATATTTCAATAAAATTTCAATTAGATTCAAAAACGATCTGGCAACACCAAAGTATAAATCCTCTCATTACCAAATAAAACAGCTTTCTCTCTTTCTATCCCTCCATCTCTGTCTTAACGCGCACACAGAGAGGACACATGTCCTTTTTCGAAAAAAAATCCTGTTCATCCCGTTCAGAGCACATGCATGCGTACAGGAGCCGTGCAGAGGAACGGAATCAAGGAAACCTAAAAACAGGTACAAAACAAGAAATGTTTTCAATACACACACTCAAGCAGGAACTCTATGCACTGTTGAACATCCATACATACTTGACACAGTCGGGCTTTCATTATTGTTGTTATTTTTACGTCGGTACCAGCAAGAAGAAGAGGGACAAGAGTTATACATAAAGTTGAGCTGCACTGTAAGCCCTCCTCCACACCAGACAGGACAATTCGCAGGCATTGCTGGTGAGGCGCAAAAACCCAAACTACCACCACCATCAGCATTGAATTCATATGATGTGTGTTTGTTACCCAATTTGACCACACATGGCTCGACTAGGCGGCGATGCGGATGACTGTGGAAGGCTACAAGGTTTGTTTATTATCCTTTTTAGGGCAAGCTACTTTTTCTTTTCCTTTTTTTTTTCTCTTTTATTATTGTTAATTCTTTCATGTTGCAAAAGAGTTATAAATAAAAGAGTGGGAGGTGGATGGACGGCTGAAGAAGAGCTAAACACTCGAGAGATGAGTGTGTGAGATATTTTTAGTCATTTGGCTCTGTTAATAAAACGTTTTAGCTCATATGAGTTTCGGATTAAATTTACTCTTTTTTGGTTTTTGTTTATTTTATTTGGATGCATCATAAAAGTTTATTAGCACTTCTGGCAGGATCCCATCTTGGTTGGATAGAGCCATGAACGCCTTTGTAGACTAAATAAATCTCACAAAACTTGCAATTAATTTTTTGACTGTTATGTTCTGATAAAGGTAACATTGAGATATTTTTAAAGTTGACTGATTTAATAGCTATCTAGTTTCAAAATCAATTTTGACTGTAAATGAAGAACGTTGGGCATTAACGGCAAAATCTTTGGAATCTTTGCTTATGTGAACCAAAGATTTAGTTGAATTAACAGATTAAGATCGAATACATAAGTGAAAAACAAAGAACATCGTTTGTGTATTTCTTTAAGACATTTATCATTTGAAGTTAAAGTATTTAAATCCACCTAGATCAACAGATACCGACTAACAGAAGCCTGGTATATGCTGGCATTGGTCCACCAGTACTCAATTGTCTTGATATTTTACTGAAAAGAAGGGATTCCTGGACATTTTTCTAACAAATTGCAGTAACAAAAAAATCAGGTGTTGTATTCAATTATAAATTAAACCAATAAACCGTTTTTGAGCCGTATAGCATTGACTCTCGAGTTGTCTAGTCCAACGTTGCAAGGCATTGTGCACAACAGCTCACAAAAATAACTGAAGCCTGGATGCATTCAAGACACATTTAGAAATCAGGAATACACTGGGAAATAATATAAAAGTAAACCAAACACACAAAAATTTAAAAACAAGTCTAAATAAGCCTGCTCCATTGACATGAAATTAAATTGATGTTCAGCTACCAAAATGTTAACAGACACTCTAGCAAAGTCACATCAATGATATTTTGTTAGAAGGCCATTTCAAGTTTTCTAGGAACGACAAACACTTCTTTGCAGAAATTTTGGGTCAGAAAAGAAAAATCAATCAATTTTGTTTGAAAGTTAATCGGAGTTTAATTCGATACTGTAGGCTGACTTATACTTCAATGCATTCGAATTAAAACATTCAAGGAAAGAATCCTACATCCGAAGAACTAGCACATCACTAATTTACTGGTGTATGAAAAAGTCTTCCAGATCAAAAGAATTCCTTTTTTTCTAATTAAGATCCCATTTAACCAAAAGGCGTGAATATGAATGAGTATGGTTAAACGCACGGTAACTAAACAATTCGTTAATGAGCACTAAACCCCGTTTCTCCGCTTCCTCTCATAAACCACAAAAAAGGATCCAATTTGCTTCTTCAATAAAATTAAACGCCTGGCAATACTACGTCCCTCATCTGCAGGACACTCACTGCGTTGCGTACACAATCGTGCTTCTCCATTTGAGAGAGAAAATAAATTTGATGTCCTTTAAAAACCTTCGCACCATGCTTGTCATTGTATGGGTGGGTAAACGGGAGAGAGAGAAAGTATGGCAAACATAAAGAAGGGTGTGTTTTTCCAAAAAGTTATAAAATTTTTTTTTTCATCATTTATCTTTATCTTCTCCCTTCCTCCATTAAAAATTAAAGGACACTTTAACACCAAAATTCAGCACTGTCCCATTTACACAATGCAAAATTTAAGTAACCAGATGTTGTTCTGTCCCAACCCACATCGCGGTGATTGTGCCCAAAAACAACAGGAAAATATTCCAGGAATTCCCGACAGGATGGTTTATGCAAATTCACTGTGTACATACGATATGCATACAATACATGCTAGTTGGCCTATAGACGACTTACCCTCGAGAAAATTAAGAACCATTTTTGAGCTGAAAATGGCACTTTTCGATGAACGTTTTCAGCAAAATATCCTTTTCTGTGTGCCGTGCTGTACGATTAGCTGGCAAAATGACGAATCTGGGTCTAGTCCTTTGTAATCCTTTGCATGCACTTTTAGTTACACAATACTCATCGTGATAGTGATACTTTTTTTTTATATATTTTTTCACTTCTGC
Organism: Syritta pipiens; assembly: GCA_905187475.1. Classification (NCBI taxonomy): domain Eukaryota; kingdom Metazoa; phylum Arthropoda; class Insecta; order Diptera; family Syrphidae; genus Syritta; species Syritta pipiens. Next base: position 32,265,033 of record LR994572.1, on the reverse strand, counting down.
ACTAGCACTTTTTTTTAACTTTTTTAAAGGATTTCCTGTATGTTTTCGGGCGAGAACGATACTTCCTTATTTGGAACAATCATTCTCTCCGGGTGGTGGCGATATTCTACTTGGAAATTTTATTTGAAAAGATTAGGGTATGCGAACTGGATGATACAAATATCTCTCATTCATAACTTTTTTATAACACACAAAGAACCCGCGGGCAATTATTTTTTCCGATTAGGTACTTTCTGTGCCTTCGTCGCTGTTGTCGGGCTCGTCGTCGATGCTGTTGTTGGTGGTGTTTCCAAGGGATAGAAAGGAAAAAAACAAAAGCAACAAAAACGAACTTCAAAACTTATTACATGAGAGAGAGATGGTACACAAACAACAAACAAACAACACACGTGACTGCTCCGTAACCGACCGAATCCAACTGTGTATCTGCGAGAACTGAAGCGACAACTACGACCAGACCAGCAGACCGTTCTATTGATGGAAGTTGTGCTGGAGAGGAGCAGCAAATAGGCCCTGTTTTAACAGAGAGAAATATACCACTACAAGGGCAATCGTGATAACTGCAAAAGAGAGAACATTGTTGGGTTCCATTCCACTTTGTTTCGTGTATTTTCGAAACATATGACCGGGTTTCGGAGCGGGTTTCTGCGAACAGACCAAGGGGGAAAGTAACAGCTTTCAACGTGATGCCACTAAGCTATGGGCGTATTGTATTTCTATCAGCAGTCTCCTGAACAGGTGGCAATCTTTTGCCTACAAAATATTCCCATTTTGCACTGGTTGGTGGTATCGATCACTTTTTTGTAGCTCTAGATCGTGGATATCAATCATGGTCACAATCGTTTTCAGTGGGCACTTGCATTCGCAGCCGTGTGCTTTTTACAATGATACAATACAAGTCGCATGATTGTATTACTGCCAATGATTTATACTGCAATAACTCGGTAACCTCAGCTTTCTCGGAAGGAGGAAACTTACATCTCTGTCACCTGTTCAATGAAGAGTAAAATATCCGTCGTCCGATTTTTGTTTGCAATAATCTCAGGTGCGAGTGCAGTCAGGTGCACCCTTTTTCGCAAGAAAATTTTTAAAAAAATTTAAAAGAAAGATCTATACGATGAAGGCTTACAGCATTTTTTACTTTCGACTTACTGTAAAATTGTAATGCGTTAGTGCTCTTTTTCATAACAGCCTTTGCATACCACAACTTTTATATATTTACACTTAAATAAAAAGAAGCTTATTCAAAAGTAATAAATAAGAACGTATGACTAGTAACTATCTCGCCTCCCTTTTAATCAGTGTTGAATGGCTTTCAATATAATTCGCTTTCACTTAATGAATTCGTGAGGTATGTAAGCTGATTTCGTTTACTAAACTAGAAAAAGAATAGAAATAGAATAACGACCAATAATTTTCCGTTTCATAAATTGGTAGAAGTCGAGTTTCGCACAACTCATTTCATCGCTAAAAAAAATAAAACAGAAGGATAGTGAAAAGACATTCCCAACGGTTGCTAGAGCTATGCCCGGAATTTGGCTTTCTGCTAATCGGTTTTGTATAACCGCAATACATTGAATTGCAGCTATAAAGGAAAAAGGTCGATTAAAATAAGTAAACGATGAAGCTGTAGAGTACAGCAAAACCTATTAGGATGAGAAAATTGAGTATTTCATTGCAAAGCCATCTCTAACACACCACATCTATCTTGCATGCCTTTCTCTTGTCTAAAATGTATCTGCTTAGCAACGGATCCGATACTTGAGGAAAGTAGAGTTCAGATTTATCTCCGCAAAATATATCCAAAACAAATTTATAAAAAGCCGGTGTATATAATGAAATAAATCTCAGTCAGCCATTCGATACTGCAAACTTGTTTTCTGTATAAATATTAAACTTCTGTGGAATTTTTTTCTTAACATCAACAACTTCTTTAGCAGATTTTATTAACACGTCTTCATTCGCATTTTGCGCGATTGTGCGATTTCTAACAAGGAGTTGCAAAGTTTCAAAGAAAATCAATGTTATGTAACCTCTGAGTAAGATAGCCAAACAGGACTTGCCACATGGCCAATGGGGGCCCAGACCAATTGCATTCACTCCTTCCAACGGACAAGACACAGGTAGGTAAATATGATTGACAAATAGGGTTGAAACCCTCGTACAAATACATTTGGCGAAGCCTGTTTTCTTTTTTTCGCAACTCTAGATTGTCTGGTTATTCATAGCACACCACTCCAACCATAAATCAAAGTAAATAAATAAACGACAAGTGCCACGCAGCCTATCAGGCACCACCATCGATAAAATTCTTAAAAATATTCCACTTAACACTGAATTTCAAATCTTTCAAATTGCAGTATAAATTCCTTTCAATTGTCACCTGATAAAGCGACACGCCTCACCTCACCGCCATCGGTCGTTGTACCTCCGCTAAATAATTTGTTGATGATTAGCAGCATTACCGTGGCTACTCCTTGATAATCATGGTATCGCTCGTGAATTAGCGATATTTTGTGTTAACAAAATTGATAGACAAGCTCGCTATCAGATTGTAGTAGGTCAGTTCTGCAGATAGTAACCGTGCAATGTTTGCCAAGAATTCAAGAATCTTCAATTGTCCTCATCGCACCACATGACCTCAAGCATTGGTTCATTGTCAAATTGCGACGCAAAACAGAGAAAGTCAATTCGCCTTTGTTTAGGAGTCTATTTTTTTCTTTATTTCAATGCTTTACATTTCATCCTTACAATAAATCCTCAAAATTATCACTTAACGGATAGACCACAACTCTTTATTCGTATTTGGGTGCTGGACTCTCGGTCTTGCTGTAGTCCCTGATGGGGGAATAGAACTGGAATGGGGATGGGCATTGCATTAGGGGGCAAAGTTCAGCATCATGAATGAGTTTTTTTATTTACCTTGTATTGCTTGTTCTTATACTCCTGCCATGGTTCAGGGTTGGATGAACGATTCCATGTTACGTCTGGGTTCCTGGTAGCCAATCGGAAAGTGTAAAATGCTGCTCCAGCAGCTCCAACAGCAACACAGAAATAGAGAGGAATCAACTAAATTCAATAAAATATATCATTGTAGCTTGTTAAAATTTAAAGCCAAAATAAATATGAATACAAATGTCACGAGATTATGTAAGCATGGGGAGGTAGACGATTGGGGAAAAATAAGAAAAAAAATCGTTTCTACTGTAAAGTTGTGTGGGAATAAAATCTTTCATTATACTTTGCTTAATTACTTACCGCAGGATTCTTCTTGATGCTAGACCAGCCGATACCTTGCATTTTGAGTTAGTTTATTGCTTTTGATAAAGAGCTCACAAGTAGATCCTTTGATTTGTTATGTCAAAGAGATTTCTTCACACAGAATACTTTTTTTTCTTGTTTGTGAAAAAAACGATGTGCTGTCGAATTTTCTATCTTTGGATGGTGAATGTTTCCGACTGGCGGTTAGGTGTTATCGATTACTTGCGGAAAAGCAAATGCATCATTCACAATGAAGTTAACTTTTTTACAGTGGAAGTTAAAAACTCAGCTCCTTGTGTAGTTGCCGTTAACAGATCATAGAAAAACAAATCTACTATTGGCTTAGATAGGCTTAAAGATCTTTTAATTTCCTTTATTTTTTCTAAAACTTTTAATTCTTAGTCTTAATAATTATTATTATTTTTATTATTATAATTCGTTAACTTATAATTAAAATTACTAAGCTAACATTTATGTAGCACAAACTGCTAAGGTTTCGGCTTTTCTAAAACTTAAATTGTTTAAGCTTGTGGTTTTACTTTGCTTATTCAGTACTCGATGTAATTCTAAGCGGAATCTTATATATTAGTTTTATTAAGAGCGCAAAATCACACGTTTCTCATATTTTGTTATGTTCTGTGCGGCATACGACATGGCATCTAATGTTTTTATAGTTTTATCCGATTATAAAACGAATCTCCATTTGAAATGATCACAGTTTTATTGTAAGTGACGAACTTACAGTAAATTTACCTCTAGAAAAAATTTTGATTTTTTTTTTTTAATTTGAATTTTGATTTATTTTTCTTTTATGTTCGAATAAACAATACCCGTCTCTTGAACATTGTTTTTTTTGCTTTTTTTTTTTCAATTTTTAAGGGGAAAAAACTGTGAAATTAAATTTTTTTATTAGTTTAATAAACTTATCGCACAATTTACTTTACCCTAACGCCAAATTCATTCAATCAAAATTGGCATCACTGTCATTTTTACTTAAATTTCTTTCAGATGTCAAAATAAAAAATTGTAATCAACTAACTCCGTTCGGTATTTTACACAGACTAATTATAGGATTTAAACAAAAACCATGGAGTGCAATGCAGCAGCAACCACCAACTGGACGCTAATATCTGGTTGTACCATCACAGAAGCAATTCAAGTGAAAATATCCCCAACAAAAGATTACACCAAGTAAGTTCTCCCAACCAGAATCTTCAACTCACATCCACCCACAACGCAACTTCGCGTAGGCCACTGTTGGACGAGATTCTCGTAGCTGAACGTGCAATACTCCTCAAGAATATCAATGCATATCAACCCACCTGCGAATTCACAATTCAAATCCTGCCCAACTACAAAATCGTCCTGCTGACCGTCATCTGCAATTGTCCCAAAGTGGAAATTTTCTCTGGTGTACAATGCGAGTACATGGAAACGATTTACGGCGAAACGTTGGAAAACGAAGACGACGCTGGTGACGTAGAGGGATACAGATACGATGTAGAAGTTCACAAATCAGATCTTTCGTTTTTGATGCTAAAGGTAAGAGGCGTGATGTGGTCCCACCATACGAGGTTTACACAGCACTTTTTCTTTTTAGATGTTGACGCAGTCAGACGAAGTTTGCATCTATGGCATTAAATTGTTGGTCAGTCCAAATATCAAAGCAACGTCAGGACTACCTATGGGTATTAATTTGGACAATGTGAAGAAAATGCTGAACATCCCGAGCGGTCCCAGTGAAACCCTCTCACCAAGTGCGCAGAAGTGCAAAATCTTTCTCGATAGCTACGCTGCCGTGGGTGCAAATAAAAACTTAATAGAATCGTTTAAGAAAAGTATGCAATTGAATAGCACCACAGAAGGACCACCGACAATTGATGCCGCTGTCAAGAATTACATCGACACAAAAATGCAAGAAACAGAAACGCGTATTCTTGGCAAACTGGAGGCGGTGCAAGAGGCCCAGAATAGCAAGTTGGATAAAATTCTGAGCTTGCTCGAATGCCGACCGAAAACTGATACCACCGCAAGTTCTAGTAATGTTCATTTAGATAAATAGGGATTTTTTTTTATAGAATTGTGTTTTACTCATTGCACTAGGTTGATATTGTTGAATTGACTTCAGCACGATTTGACTTTTTTCAGCACCCTTAGTCGCATAGATTGACTACATTTTGGTGATTAGTCATGGATCTACTGCCACACATATACAACGCTTCGTTGTTCGTTGTGTCTCTTAAGATTTATTTTTCTACACAACGAATTAATTTACTTGATTGGCAACAGACCAATGCCAGTACATCTTGGGCATTCGTATTTCTTGTTTTGTGCGCTGGCTGGGATTTGGGTGTACTCGTTCAAGAGCAGGGCTGAAAAGCACTGCAACATTTTAGGTCTTAAGTGCAAGATAAGTACTTGATTTCATAGAGCCCTGTACAAAAATAATCGACATGAATATGGCGACCTGGACATTTCTTTAGGAAAAATTAATTGTCATTGATCCCATTCGTTTCCCCATTTTCTGATGAATTAGCTCATGTTTGCGATTTGGCCTTAACATCGTATTAGCTAATCAAATGCACAAGTTCTGCAACTATTTCCACGCAGACCCAATCCTGCAATATTTCCTTCTAGGTTACTTTGAAATTAAGGTAGTCGTCCGTCCAACAAAAATTTTGATGTCTTTCCTGCAGAGGCGGTTTAGCAAAAATTAAACTGTTTAAAATTCCGAGAGGTTATCTTGTATTGCTGTAGTATCGGAAATCCATTCAAAAATTGAAAATATGATTCTTAATTATTTACTTCAAATTAAATTAATTAGAAGCAATAAAGCACGAATTGGAATGTTGAAAATGTTTTTTGTATTCGACTATTAACTTGAAAAGAGTGTAAACAGGTCATTTTCCTCCTGCAGCTTCTTGTATTGTCGGAAAATTAAATGAAATGAACTTAGCTTTACTTCTTCCCTAAATTTGAGAAAATAAAAAACCTGAATGTCAACATCTCTAACATAATCTAATCATTTCCAAAAGTGGTTGAGTCTAGCTCAAGCTGGGAAATGTTTTCACGACTCGCTAGAATAGAGAAACTTTTTGAAATTGTCTGGTTTTATTAATTAATAATACCTAAGAAGATTATTAATTAAAATAAATATACTCCACAAGTTAAATTAACGTGTAAGAAAGCAGCTGTAAGTTAAAGTAGTCCCGCTTAAATAGGAGAGGATCCTAGCTTATAAGAGTTACACAAGATTAGAAACAGTCTAAGACTCATAGTACTGGCCTAATTGAAAAGCTACTAGCTAGATTAAACAGAATATTTGTTGATTATATGTTGTTTTCTAAATTGTTTGTCAGCATTTCAGTCAAAACTGACAAAACTGAAATATTCATTCACACCACGCGAATTCCACCAATGAGCTAGCGGGGAAAAAGAAAATACTACTAGCTAATCTGATTTGACATCGTTCAGAAAAACGATCCCATCTATATCACATGTAAAGACTGCGAAGTCATATATTTCTTGTATTATTGTCATTATTGTGAATGGATCATTGAGCAAATGTCACTTTTGTCGGCTGCAATTACAAAATAAATTAAAGTAGTTTCGCCGGAGAATTGTCGAGTTTTATTCGTTTTCCCACAATATTTACATGATATCGATAAGGAACAAACTAATAAAAAACATTCAAGTAAGTTTCTCATGATTTATAAATAGGTTTTCACCCAGTTTAACGTTGTTTTGTTAAATTTTGATAAACTTGGGCTATGTACTTATAGAACATCAATGCATCAATAATTTTTTTTTCAATCGATCAACGAAACTGGAGATTCTACACATTTTTTATATAGAAAATCAATTTTCATGAATAGATCCTACAACAAAAAACCTCCATCATTGCATGAGAATATCATCCGCATGCCGTACAGGGAATAAATATGTAATTGACTTCCATAATAGCTGCCTAAAATAATATTAAGTTTTTTTAAAATTGAATTATCGGTCATCATGACCTTTTTCAAGTACAGAGTAAGAAAATAAAGAAATCGTTTATTATCGCACGCATCCGTCGGCCGGTGCTTGCGAGTTGCATCACTGCTTTAACATCCGCAAAGGTGATGGTGCTATCTTAGCGGGTGTCCCGTGCAAAGTGGAACGTCAATGCCTACTATCTGTGGAGGTTTTGACCTCTTGCGTGATAACGAGATCCAATTGAAGACGCGACACCTAATTTATTAGCAGACGAAAATAACTCGATGACGACGCTGCATAAATGGAGTTTGCACTCGATCATCTTATTCCGTGGCTATGTTGTTGTTTACAATATTGCAATTAATAGCGTCACTTGCATTTGCTTCATGGTTGCAATTGAATATCTAGCAGCCTGGCAAGCATTGTGTTTTGCAGCAGCTGAAGCAAATTATAGCGTGTAAGTTAGTGGGATTAGGAGTTTATTTAATTACGTTTACGTGCTGGATAGACGCCTTTCGATGAAAGCATTTTCCTTTATGATATGTTTAGTCAAAAAATAAACAATTGCATTTTCGAAAAATTCGTTCGATGATACACGAGATCCGAAGATAATAAAGTTGCATTGAAAACATATTTTAATGAAGCTTGGTTCGCGCATTCCAAGCCTATCTTGCAAGCGACCCTTCGAAAGTTTGTGAACCAAAGTTACAGGCTCGATGTAAATGAGTCATTGTAATCGACGAATTTCTGCCTTTCGGACTATATCCACATCTTTGTACAGCTCGTAAAGTTCGCTTTAATGTCTTGCGCATGACTGTCTTGTCAAACCGAAGCATCGGCGGTTGCCCAGGGTGATTTTGCGACCGATCAACCCAATCTAATCGTTCCCACAGTTGTGATGCATCCATCAAATCATTGCAGTTAGAAAAGTCACAGCAAATTGAATAATTCCTTTGAATATAATTTATGACTTACTTGGATACTTATAACTTGAACTTATAATTCACTAAAGCAGTCAAATGATTGTTAGTTAAGTGGCTTTAGTCTTTATTGCCAGTCGTTTTAGTCACTTAGTCTTATATCTGACAGTCAATTGAATGCATTTTAGTCTTTTGACTTAAATGTTTTAGTAGTCCATTTGCACTGAGATCTTTTAATTATATCGACATTTGGAATCAAACGATCAATCGTAAGGTCTAATCGTTGCAGCCTGTATAATATGGAACCAAGTCCTTTCGGTTAACGTCCATAAAATAAAGTTGAACCACAAGTTTTTCAAGATTTATAAATGCGCATAGTGAAAAATCTAAAATACTAAAGAAGAAAATAATCTAATAATCTATTGGTCTATCTCTTAGTGTCGTAATTTGCAATCAGCTTGTCCAATATATCCTCTCCTCCTTTTGTGGCACTTCAATCCAAAATGATCCGTGGCTTCTTTTTAGACTCATTCTTAGCGCCTATTGCACATGTACGATACCATGGACGTAACACATCTTTGTCAACTTTTTGAAGACCTTCGTTGTCTTTTTTAGCTTTCTCTCTCTCTCTCCGCTTATTTATCGCTTAGTCACCGTGTGTATTGTACCTTTGAAGTACCTCCGAATGTTGAGTAAAAAGATTTATAATATCTGGTCAAACTTGACTCTCACGCATAGAATAATATTGTTCTAGTATGTATGGCTCCTGAAAAGTCTGCTATTTAGTTCATTTATGAATACCAGTGTGCACCTTATTTTTCGTACTCTACTCTACTGCTCTAGAAACTATTGTTATTTTAGAGGTCATAAGTATACAACTGGTCAAAAAAAAAAAATGAAAAAAAAAAGTGAAAAATTTATTTTAGAAAACTATTGTAAATTATTAGTCATCATTTGTGTCGTAACAGCCCACATAGGGCCCAGAGTCAAGCTTTTCGCGCCTCCACTGCATTGTGCGCGTTGTAATTTTTGACGCATGTGATGGAACCAGCAATAAATTGTAGGTCCCACATTTTATTGCTGGTTCCGAACGGCGAATTGCGAAAGCTTTCCGTGACAAAAGCATACGCCAGGAGGATTGTCAGTCGTTCGCTGGAGGTGGGGCCGTGAAAAATGTTTGTGGTGTTTTTTTTTTTTTGTCCGAGCTGGATTCGAACCCGGGTACTCTCCCTCAACAATCCGATACACTAGCCGATCGAGCCAACGGCGCCCACAATACACTTTCACTTTCTTTTGTCTCTAGGAAAATGGACTTCTTTTGGTTAACTTGCTCTTACATTTTTGTTGTTAAATTTATTGTTATAATTTTTTTTTACAAGTTTTAGAGAATGAATAAACCTTTCCAAAACTGAAAAAATTGGAGCATCGGAACCTATTTTATGTGTTTTTGAATGCACGTAACATGGGTGTACACTTTCTGTTGCCTCTGACTGTATATAGTTTTATAAAATAAAACAAATCGTAATAATGTGAAATATCGAAAGTAAAATTCAGTAAACATCTAACTAAGAGTGTTTTCAATCCACAGAGATGCTACAAAAAACCAAAGAGCAAGAATATCTGAAACCAGATTGCCTGCATTGTTTGAACTTATTCATTAATGCATTTTTCCACTTGGCAATATAATGAATCTATGGCGATACCTATATGTACAACTACGTTAATTGCTTTGGCAAACTTTGAAATGGGCCGCCATTCAAAGCAATGCGGGTAAATGTTAATTCATTGATTTTTTTAAATGACATAACAACTAAAAAAAACACTTAAACTGTTTCGAGGCAGAGCTATACATGCCGACAATAATTATTTAAGTTAACGACACGCTTCATAATGATCGGTTAGTGAAGTTAATAGCGCTCAAACCTGCTCTTGGCGTTAGCGATTTCTCAGCTATTTTTCATTTAATCGCATTCGCACGAAAGTTTTTTCCTGTTTGTATAAAATTTGAGTCACCAACAGTTCAGTTCAACGACCAGTAAGGCGCCTTGCCAGCATTTATCTAAGCAATTAGTTCTTGACGTTTTTCTGTCATGCCAAAGAACCGTTAAATAGGGGTTACGTGAAAAAGTCCTTATTTCGCTTCTGAAAACAATTGGGGTGATGTAACAAAAGCCCGTAGAAAGCCAGAGCCCATCTTTTTCGCGCAAGCATTGTGTTGCATATAATTTTGACACATGTGGAAGGGACCTACTGTTTAATACCGGTTCTAAACGGCGAAATGCGAAAGCTTTCTATGACTGAAAGTATTCCAGGACGATTGTTAGACGTTCGCTGAAGGTGGGGCAGTAAAACCTGTTTGTGGTAATTTTCGCCGGGATGGATTCGAACTTGAGTACGCTCTCGCTCAGCAGTCTGATGCACGGCCATCAAGTCCGCCATAACCGCCATATTTCTGAAATGTTGCCTTATTTTGGACTTATTTTACGTTACCTTAAATTTTTCCGAAATAAACACCCAACTGACTTACCAATCTTATTAACTACTTTTTTTACTTTTATTAAGCAAATTTTGAAAATTTGGTACACTAAGGACAAAGATAGGTCTATTTTGCTGCCAACCATCTTTTGCTAGCAATCTTAAAACGGTTGCATTATTTTGCATGCATTCCAGTAAGGTACTTTAATAAATATTAATGCGTGAATAATGCTAATTCTACAAGAACCTATATTTTAGAAATAACTCTTTTGCTTAGAGAACAAGCCTCGAGGCAAAGAATGGTTGTTGAATTTAAAACCGAATTTGGTAAAAACGAATAATTTATTGTTTAGCAGTTTTCACATTCTTGAATTAATGCGTATTGCTACCAGATATTCTGCTGCTACAATAAGACTGTAAGGAAATATTCGCATGTAACACTGGAAAGATTTTTTCTTAGCTTAAGCTTCTGGTTTTGTACGGAAATTCTGAAAACTTTAGTGCAACTGCAAATTTTTTTTTTAAACATGATCTGATCGATCTGAGTTCGATTTGAAATTCGTATAGTATTTTTTCCACCAGTATTTGGTCTTGTGACTAGATATAAAGATAATGTTTTACATGTATTACAATATCTGTATCTATCGTCATTGAACCTGGTTCGCAGTTAACAATAACATTGAAATACGTTTGATTGTTTCTATTGTGTTCTAGCGTTGAGTTAAATTTTTTTTTTAAATTTTTTCTTTTGCTCTGTGCTAATTTGTTACTGTCTTACATTGTTCTAGTTTTCTACTTAAAGTGTTGTTTGTGCTGTTTTTGTGTTTTCGTCAGACTGAAAACAACTGAGACGATCACTGCACTCAAATAAAAATGGCGTCTTCATCAAATGAAAATGGCAATCTCATGGACGAGTTCGAGGAATCGTTTCAATCGTGCCTGCACGCTCTTACCAAACAAGAATCTAACACCGGAAACAATAAGGAAGAAATTGAACTGGAAGTTCAAAAGACAACGAATAAATTTATCGATGTTGCTCGACAAATGGAAGCATTCTTCTTGCAAAAGCGATTTCTTGTTTCCACACTGAAGCCGGATATGCTCATTAAGGATGAGAACCTAGAGCTACGAAATGAAATCACACGAAAAGAGGCTTTGATCAATAAGCACTACACCCGTTTGGAAGAATGGAAAAACTGCTTGTCTGATATTCAGCAACAGCAGGGCTACAATAAACCACAAATTCCAGGTCAAGGTGACATTCGGCCAGGCCAGCAGATGGCTTACATGAATCAAATGCCACCAAACATGTCTGCACAAATGGGAATACCAGGCATGACACAGAATCAACTACAACAACAGCATATGCAGTCTCAGCTTCAACAGCAACAAAAGATGATGCAGGCGCAACAAATGCAACAAATGCAGCAGAACTATGGTAAGATGAGTAAAGGGATGAAATGACAGCATAGCAGAAAGCGCCGGGACCGGAATGAGTAGCTGTCGTGGGTCGGGGGATTTTAACTTTTAGCCGATAAGCCTTTTTGTAATTTTAAGATTCATTTTCAATAAATATATTTACTTATTTAACACAAGTTGTTCTTTTTTAATAAAACTTTTAGACAAATTTCTACGAAACTATGAATTATTTAATTTATTTCACAAAATGTGAAATTAATACCCTGATTCATTTATTTGGTCTTCATTCGGTGCAGTTGTTATGTGAGGCGCCACATTGTTGAACTTTCTTATCAAAAACTATTTGAGGAATTGTCAAACATTGTGAACAGATTCCTGTGGTTGGTTTAAAAGTTGAATTTGACTTCCTAATCAGCTCTCTATTCTAGCTACATTATAGATAGGCTTGTCTTCGGAGGTGCTTGCTTTCTTGCTTGCTTCTGTGCTTGCTTCTTCTTTATAAACGACGAAGGTGGTGGGACGATGGTGGTGGACCTGTTAGAACATGCAAGTGTGTTTTTTCAGTTTATTTGGTTAAAAAAGGAGAAATTAGAAGAGTATATGGCAATGTGATATTTAAAAAAATGCTCTGTCACTCTTACAACACAAATTCAATACAAGTCGAGTTTTGAAGGCTGCTGTTTCTAACACTTGAAAAATCATAGATAACAAAATTATGTCTAAAATAATCGTAACACAAAAGCCGCGTAAGTGCGTAAAATAATTAACAAGTTCTTCAAATGTCGAATGATTTATTATGAAAATTTTGGGATTACCCAAGTATTTTGAACCGGAATAGCGGTCGTCCCGGAAAATACGATTTCAACTAACCCATTCTTCCAATTTAAAAGTAACTCTTGAATAGAAACCATATGCAATTCACATACAACAAGAACGTGTGCTAAGATGTACCTTGTCTTTTTTTTATTCCCTTACAGAGCTTTTATTTGCCAGCATTAAATTACACCTCACAGAGAAAGATGAAATTTCTCAATCAAACTGAAGCCTCTAATATCGATTTAGAACTTTTCAATGACTACAAGTTTAGTGTAGATCAACTAATGGAGCTAGCTGGGCTAAGTTGTGCACACGCGATTTGTAAATCTTATCCGACCGAAAGGTAAGCTATGCGCTTTCTCTTTCGATTCCCATGGATTCTAATGGAGTCTGTTTTTTTTTTTTTTTTTTGTAGCTTCAAAAAGGTTTTAATCTGTTGTGGCCCCGGCAATAATGGCGGCGATGGTTTAGTCTGTGCAAGACATTTATCTCTTATGAACTTTGAACCGACAATTTACTATCCAAAGCGAACGCCTAAGACTCTATATGAAAATCTAACACATCAATGTACTTTGATGGGACTTGAGATTCTCGATCAATGTCCATCACAAGATGAGGTGAAAAATAAGTATAACTTGATTGTGGATGCATTGTTTGGGTTCAGCTTCAAACCACCTGTTAGAGATGATTTTAAGCCTATTCTGGATATAATGAAATCTAGCAAGATACCAGTTGCGAGGTTTAAAATACAGACCATTTTCCAATTGTCGATAAATTGATTTGTTTTCATTTTTGTTGTTAGCATTGATATACCAAGTGGATGGGATGTGGAGAAAGGAAAACTTGATGATTGCTCAATTGAACCTGACTTCTTGATATCATTGACTGCGCCCAAGATGTGTGCGAAAAGTTTTAATGGTCAACATCATTACTTGGGTGGACGTTTTGTACCAAAAGCCTTGCAGGACAAGTATAAACTTGATCTACCCGAATATCCCGGAACAGAGACTTGTGTTGCATTGTTGTAATTGTATTGTCAAGCTAAAAAAAAAACCCGGTAGAAGGGTTGTTCCACATATACTATTGTTTAAACATTTTTGAAATAAAAGGTCCTTGGTGTATATTTTTTGAGTGCAAATGCCATAAATTTAACATTCGTGACAAAATTTTTTTTCGCTGCTGGCGAAGGCGAAGAAAAAGACTCTTTGTTTACTCTACTATTTGTTTAGCTTTAAAATAGGATCGAACCAGCGATGGATTTATACACACGATGTTAAACGACTTATAATTTGATTCATGATACATGAATGGGTGGATTTGATTTGATTTTGTTTTAAAATACTTAATACGAGAATACAAGCGCACAATCCTATACTTTCAAATAACGAATGAGTTATCTATTTCACCATGGATAAGGAAAAACTACAACCGTCTATAACGTTTAGTCACACTACAATCGTAACACTGTTAAATTCCTTTATAATCTGAATACAGACTATGTGCTATATGACTGCCCTTTAAATTTAAGTGTTTTGAGTCACGGAGCAGATAGTGCACCTCAGCAATTTAGATGACATCATATGCGAAGTTTATGAACAACTATTCGTTGTTTAGCCGTAGATATCAAATTTGATTTGTACGGAAATTGTTCGTCCCCTATAGTACAGGTTCATCATCTCAGATTGGTCTCAACAACAATTGATCAACTGATTTGTTTATCAAAACATTGTTATTCAAAATAGTACCATTTGCCTCTTATAAAATTGAAAACCATTGTTGGAATAGTTATATACTTTTAACTATCTGATCATATGTACAGTTGCGGTCAAAATAATAGCAGTGCTGCTTTCTGAAGGATACTCTTTTGCAACTTGAGTAATATCTCGCTTAATGATTTTAGTAATTGAAAAATCGTTTACTTCTTTCAGTTATTGTTCTAAAGCAAAAGAAAATTCCCAAGGTCTCAAAGAAAAAAATGTTCTTTCACACTATTACTGCTATGCACTGTTATTATTTTGACCGCAGCTGTAGGTATTTAAGTCGGCATGCGGGTTCTGCGGTTCTGCCTCACTTAGGTTCTTGTGCACCCCTTGTGTTAACCAGAGGAGGATTGTCCTCCCCTTCCCTACTTCGTGTTGACCTATCCAATCGATGATCATATGTATTTTATTTCAACTACTTTTTTATAATTTACTTAAATTGAATAAATCTGCTGATCGGTTCAATAATTATTTTTTTCAGCAGAAGCTAATAAGAACATCATTTACTCAGTCATATGTCTATAAGAACCATAGTCCCTACATAAGGTAGCTTGAAAGTTTGATTATTTTTCATAAATTATTAATATGTAATTTTATCCGTGGTGATGCTTATTTTTTTTCAATCACACTGTTTGTAATTGTCTCACATTCATAAGTTTAAAGTTGTTGCCTTATAACGTATTTAGCATCATTATGCAGTATTTGCAGTTGCTTAAAATTGTTTCCAGCTTAAAAAAGACCTAAATGCCTAAAATATGTTTTTTCTTCCTTTGTTTGAACAAAAGTTCCACCAATAACGACTTGTCGACTTGTTTGCCTGCTACCTTTGACTACTTGACATGTTGGTTAGTAATTACCTTTAGTTGGATGCATAGATTGAATTGAGAACTTTTAGTAGGCTAAGCCTACATTCTAAATCTTTGTACTCTCTCATACACTCGCACTCCGAGTCTAAGGTCACTCGAAAGGTTTTATTAATAATAAACAAGAATAAAAAACAAGATTGTGATGATAATAGAAATCACAAAAGTTCACACTGGGCTCTCATTCTTCTTTTTTAAAAGCTTTCCCATGTTGTTAGATTTTTCTAAAGGTATCTGCCACAGACAAGTGAATTTATTACCTATATTATTATTTCATAAAGAGAACATTCAAAATATAATTTTATCGCTAACAAAATAAGTATAGTAGTCTAGATATACACGCAGTTTTTCAAAGATTGCGAGCTTCATCGTAATAAGTTCATCGTCTAGTAATCAGTCAAGAGCTGAAAGTATTACAGGTTATTGGTGAGGCAAAAGTAAGTTAAAGTATCTCAAAGAATTTGATAAATTAAAACTTTTGTTTATTTAACTTGATTTTTAATTTATTTCATGTAACGTTAATAAACGAAAAAATTATTTACTACAATACACTTAAAATTATTCGACAGGACACTGAATAAGTTCTCTAATAAATATTAGGTGATATTTAACGTGATTGATAGCAGATAATAAGAGAATTACAAAAAAATTGATTGGTTCAGAAAGGTCCAAGAAATTTGAACATCCTTTTTTAACTAACTTATGTGTAATTCCCTTTATCACATGTTTGATTTCCTTAATCAATTTCTGCAGTGCTACGTAGTACGTAAAATCTGAGTGTATTTGAACAACAACCGACTGCATTTTTCTTAAAACAAAATGTTCAAAGTCCATGGAAAAATGTTGATTGATCTCAGTTCCAACTAAAACTAAATAATAAGATGTAGAATGTTCTTGGCATTTCTGGCGCATAACTTACCTTACTTAATCTATTAGTGCTTGCGAAAATTTATAAAAATAGCTTTTCTCTAATTTATGACAGAGCTTTAATACTCAGTATAGATATATGACGAAACCGTACATCTGGATGTAAATTCACGTAATCAAAACAATTATTTCCTATGTGGGGGAGGCAATTTTTCACAAAGTAGGCTTCATGACTCATTTTACCGTATACACCAATTGATTTACAGATGTGCATAACATCAAAAAAATGTGGCCGCAAAACTGTTCAACCATAAAAAAATTTGTAAAATACACCGTAACCAGTTGCGAGTGTATTTAGGAAACGACCACATGGAATAATAACAATAAATCGGCTCAGATAACCACATATCTAATCACACAGAATTAGGTTCCAGTAAAATCGTCAGCATTTACCAACGAGGCTAATGACTTGCCCTTTTCCTGCTTTCCAAATGGCCAAAGATTACTATACCGTAAATATACTCATTGATCACTTCCAATCACTTGAAGGCGAAGACATATTTTCTGCATTGTCATCTGTATCTGAGTTGATTTACGGGAAATGCCCACATCCCACCCCAATAGGATAAGTTCAGTTTAAAAACTTGCCTCAGAACGAACGGGCGAGAAATATATAACCGCGCAAAAAATTGCTTGCCTTAATTTCAATTGCATCGTCGCCTTGAACGTACTCAAAACACAGAGTGTAAGTTGAGTGTTGATTATAATTACCACCGTGAAAAAAGTTGTCAATTAAGTGTGTGAAAAGAAAAACGAATAGTGTATATAAAATAAAGGTATGTATGGTATATAAGTGATATAAACAAACAATTTGCCGGTGTAGGGTTTGGTTTGCTGTTGTGCTGCCAACAATCACATCGCCTAGGCTCATTGCATTCAGCATCAGAGTTAATTTAATTTCATTGTGCATCCACCTACATCAAGCTGTCGTCCGCAGAATAAGACACAAACAGAAACCGCATGAAGCTTTCATCTCCAAGTTCTTTCAGTTTTTTTTTTTATTTTAATTGATACGTTTAGATTTGATTAGACCGACTTGCACTTGAGTTTAGATTTTCATCTGTCGGATCGATAGTTAACTGTCTGCTAGATATATGATTGAAAAATTAAATCGAAAGTAATAGAACCGCGTCGGGGAGAGTGTATAACGTGCTATGTGACGTAGGTGTTAAGCAACAGCACTTACATATTCATTTTATGAAACTAAATTGAATTTAAAAAGTTAATCAAAGCGGCAGGCTTTCGGCTTTGCGAACATTTTTATAAGGATAGAAATGGGATGGAGAGTTATGTGTAATATGTTTTGTTATTTCGGCTTTAAAAACAGAATTTTACAGGTAGTTTAGAAGATCCGTTCACGATCAGTAGAGGCAGCTATCTATTCTTTAAGACTCATCTAGACTGAACCCATTTCTAAGCTCGAGGAAATGTCTCAAGTGAACCAGAATCGGGATATACAAAATATTTTTTTTTTTTTTTTCAACATTTTAGTTTTCAGAAGAGATTTTATTCTTTCGGAGCATTTCTAGTGTAATCAGCTCCTCAGTTTGAAGAGTTTAGGGTACAGTGAAGTCAAACTTTGATGAGGCCGATACTATTTATTCAGTTTCAGTACGTGATTTAGTTTTATTGTTTCTTTATTTTTAAAAGAAAATATAATGAACTTACCAAATCGACCGATTGTTAACTTGGATACATAGTCTTTTCATTTTTATCATTTGGTGGTTTTCATGGTATCCATTGGCTGCACTAACTTGGAATTGGGCGGTGTTCTCTTTCTTTTCTTTTAGTAATTCAACGAGTTTTGTGTCAATTTTAAAGGTTCATTTAGATAATTTTGTTAAAATGTCTGAAAAGCTTGATGTTATTATATTTGGAGCCTCTGGATTCACAGGCCAGTACGTTGTGTATGAAGCGGTTTCTGTTCTTGAAAACTATAAATGGGGTATCGCAGGAAGAAATCAAGTAAGTAGTTAATAACTTAGAATTAATTAAAACCAATTGATGTATTATTTTGTGTTCAACAGAAAAAACTTGAAAACGTTTTAAAGGAGATGGGCACGAAGGCTAATAAGGACCTATCAAAAATTCCTATTATAATTGCTGATGTTGCGGATGAAAAATCACTTGAGGAAATGGCCTCCAAAGCAAAGGTGAGTGTTATCTTTTTCATTTTCTTTTGATTTGAAAATTTCTTATGGCAGCATGTTGTTACTAGCGCTTTACATCCGGTGACGTAGACTCACGTGGATATTGATAATCTGAGTAATACAACTTTTCTTGGAATTGCCGTCTTAAAAACTATTTATATCTTATTACAACTGTTAATGTGCACGGTCAATAACACAGAGCGCAAGTTTTTTAAATTTCGACAGCTTTTTATATTTTCTACCTTGTCATCTTTCTTAGAATTGTTTTCAAGGGAATGCACCGAGATTCCTAAGCTATTTATAATTGAAAGATCTGGCGCCGCTCTGGTGCATTGCACTACGGAAAAGCTTTGATCTTTGGTCGCTCTACGTTGTTTCGTTTCGTCACTCTTCTTCGAAATGCTCTGAAAGCTGTGAATGTGAATCTATTTATATTCATTATCGGTATATTGCAACAAGAATGACTGACAGTGTCGAATGCATTACCAATTGCCTTGAACTTCGAATGGAACGTGTGAAAAAAACAAATCACGTGCAGCTCGGTGATTGTCCTCTGCGTTGACACACTTTTACTTACAGTACTGCTTTCGTGACTATATCACGAACGCAGCATTGTCAGCGCTTTATCGGTTGATAAATGTGACGCCTTTATTGCGTGCAGCGTTTAAACAGGTTCATGGTAAATTAAAATGTCGATTTGAATATGAATGCAGTGTTGACGTTTGTCATTACAATTTAATTGGCATTAGTCGTATTATATCCGGAAACATTTCTTAGATCGGTGCAGTTGCCAATTTTGCTAGTACTCATACAGAAAATATGGTCAATCCAGAGGCTTATAATATAGTTTTTAAGGTGTTCCTGAACCTACACAGTAGCTAATATTCGTATATCTTTCGTTTTTCGAATTTTTAAGGTTATTGTGAACTGCTCAGGCCCGTACCGTTTTTATGGCGAACCTGTGGTCAAAGCATGCATTGAAGCTGGAACTCATCATGTTGATATTAGTGGGGAAGCACATTTCATGGAGTTGATGCAATTAAAATACAACGACCTGGCAAAAGAAAAGGGCGTTTATGTTGTATCGGCTTGTGGTTTCGACAGCATTCCTTCTGATATGGGAGTAGTCTTCTTAGAGAAAAACTTCGCAGGTACGTTAATTGATAAACTCCAACATAAACCAACAATGTACAATGATACAAATTTTAGGAGTTTTGAACTCAGTTGAGACATATATCGAGAGCTATTCTACCAAAGGCACACGTGGTGGAGCCTCCATTCACTATGGCACCTGGGAATCAGCCGTTCATGGTGTAGCGCATTCCGGCGATCTGCGTGACGTCAGATCAAAACTCTTCCGGCCTCTTCCGAAACTTAAGCCCAAGTTGAAGGGAAAGTAAGGCAAACAAAAAATAATAATTTCAATATAATTTGCTTACTCTGAAATAATTTTAGGGGTATCATTCACAAGTCGGATGTGATTGATGCTGTTTGCTTACCATTCCCAGGACCAGACAAGTCAGTTATGGAACGTTCACAAAGATTTTTCTTTGAGAATGATAAGAAGCGCCCTGTACAAATTCAAACCTATATTGGATTCAGGTAAGTTTACAGAATTCACGACTCGTCTCTTCCTACTATCTGATAAATCTGTTTGTGGTTTTAGTTCTACTATTGCGGCTGTGATTGTTGCCTTGATTGGTGTTGTCTTTGGAATCATGACAAAATTCGCATTTGGCCGTAAACTACTTTTGAAGTACCCGAAAATATTCTCTTTAGGTCTTATCTCACATGAAGGTCCATCCGAAGAGTATATGAACGCTTCGCGGTTCAAGCTAACAATTAAGGGCACCGGTTGGCCAAAGGCAGAAAGCTTAGCTGAGCCAACTGATCAGTACACTCAAAAACCAACAAAGACTATGATTGCAAAAGTAACCGGATCAAATCCTGGTTACGGAGCTACGTGTGTAACATTGTTGGTGTCAGCCACTACAATCTTGAAGGAAAGTGATAAAATGCCGGGAAAGTATGTTCTTAAATTATCAGTTTGATTTTCAGTGGAATAATAATATATTTTCAGTGGCGGAGTCTTTCCACCAGGAGCTGCTTTTGCTAAGACCAGTATGATCACTGAACTGGAAAAGTACGATCATGGAGTTAAATTCGAAATTGTCGCGAACAAATGAAACTATTGTAGATGCAGAGAGTAACGATATTTTTCTATTTATTACACCTAACCAAATACTATTGTTATGATTTTTCCTCTAAAAATTAAAAAATGTATATTTAGTTCCATTAAATAATAAAATATAATTAGAACTAGTTAATAAAAATTGAAACAATCGTTCTTTTTTATACTAAATTCTACCCCATTACCAAACCCAGCGGATCTGAGATTCCCTTCACTCGTTCAATTCGAGTGTACGGATTCGAGCTATTCTTAAATATTAGGTTGTCAAATATCTCCCTTCCGCCTTTTTGTCTTTTGAATTTTCCGGCTGTGTACAAAGCGCTACAGAGCTCGTATCTGGCAATACATCATTTGAAAGGTCTATGCCAAGACCTACAACCCAAGACCTACAACGACGCTGTGCATGATTAGTTTGGATACGAGCTCATCATCATCATCATCATCATCATCTTCTTAGCCCGCATGTTACACTAAAGGGGTTGCGGGGGCAGTGCACGCAAAAGAGATCTCATCCCGATCCATCCGCCGCCGACTCTAACTCCTCGGCGGGTATGCCCAAGCGTAACCAGGCGAGCTTTTGGACTTGGTCCAACCATTTCATCCTGGGTCTACCGAGCGGTCGCCTACCTGACGAAGTCGCATTCAAGGCACGCCTCGGAAGTCGTACTGCAGGGGACATTCGTGCCACGTGGCCATACCATCGAAGTATGGATCTTTCCGTTCGGAGAAGAAGCTGCTCAACGTTTAGCTCTCCCCGTACTGTCGTGTTCCTCACCCTATCTCGGCGAGTAACTCCTACAACAGCACGCAGAAATCTCATCTCGGCAGCTTGTATTCGCGATCTTATTCTTTCGGTCATTACCCAAATCTCATGACCATAGGTGAGAGTTGGAACAAATACCGAATTGAACACCGATAACTTGGCTTTCACCCCAAGCTCGGCCTTCCTGATGACAGACCTTCCAAGTTGTTTCAAAATTGACCCAGCTTGGCCAATCCTACAGGAAAGCTCAGTATTGCTCCTCCCATCACTCGTGAAAAAGACCCCGAGATACTTAAACTTCTCACCCTGTTTCAATGGAACTCCGCTGACCTGCAGAGTGCATTGCACAGGCGTTCTAGAAATGACCATCACCTCGGATTTGTCCACGTTAACCTTCATCCCAGCATCAGTACAGACGGCCACAAACCTATCTAGCGCACGCTGGAGTTTCGTCTGTGAGGATGTGAGGATAACTAAGTCATCTGCAAAAAGCAGGTGACTTACCCTCAGCTCCCCCAATGTCAAACATTCTTCACCACGGCTGCGTTGTAACATCCAATCCATGTATAAAATGAAAAGGAGAGGTGACAAGACGCACCCTTGGCGAAGTCCAACGCCCACAGTAAAAGGTGTTGATTTACTGCCGTTAATCCGAACACAGCTGCTACAGTTTGTGTATAGGGACTGAATGGCCCTCAACAGAGACCCATTAATCCCATACTCCTGCAGAACACTCCAGAGTTTTCCTCGAGGAACTCGGTCATACGCCTTTTCCAGGTCAACAAAGCAACTGTAGACCGGTTTGGCATACTCCCACGCCTTCTCGACTACCATTCTTAGAGTGAAAAGCTGGTCGGTAGTACTTCTGCCGGGTCGAAAGCCGCACTGTTCGTCCCCCAACCTGGATTCGACCATAGCTCTAGAACGCGCCTCCAACACCTTCGCATAGACTTTACCGGGGAGACTTAAGAGAGATATGCCCCTATAATTCGAGCAATCTTTCTTATCCACTTTTTTAAAAAGAGGGAGAATCACCCCAGTTTGCCAATCTTCCGGCGTCTCGCCACATTCCCAGGCCACCTTAATGACACAAGAGAGCCATAGAACTCCCTCTCTACCCATCGCCTTCAGCATTTCTGGCCGGATTTCATCCACACCGGCGGATTTGCCGACTTTAAGCGACTCAATCGCCAAAGTGACTTCCTCCACCGTTGGACAATTCTCCGCCCTACTCACGACGACAGGTCTGCCACCTTCAGTGCCCTGTTCGGGATTGAGCAACTCCGAAAAGTGCTCGCTCCATCTGCGTAAGATGTCTGCCTCATTGGAAAGCAACACCCCATCTTTGGATTTAACTCCTTCGATGATGTTAAATTTTCTGCCTCTGAGGCGGCGGATGGTTTGCCAGAACACCTTATTAGCAGATCTATGATCGCTTTCCAACTTCTCGCCGAACTCCTTCCAAGCCTGCTCTTTAGCTGCTCGCACAGCCATCTTGCAAGTTCTTCGCGCCTCAGTGTACCGGTCACGAGAAGCAGAGTCCCCCAAGAGAATCCAATCCCTATAGGCCTCCTTCTTCTCTCTGATGGCTTCTTGGACTCCAGATGATTTAAACCACGCTGTCCTTTTCTCACGAGCTCTGTAGCGCTTTGTACACAGCCGGAAAATTCAAAAGACAAAAAGGCGGAAGAGAGATATTTGACAACCTAATGTATTGACTACCATGTGTGCCATAGCAGACCTTTTGAGTGGAAGGATACTTTGTGAACATTTTTTATAAAAATTGTATTACTCATTGAAATGGGAGCTGTTAAAAATGACTGGTAATTGTCATTCTGCTTTCCAGGGCAGCAAAGCAGTTTCCGCAACTCTTTTTAATGCAGAATATCGAACTCCAGTCGTTAAAGACATTAAATCTCAATATACGCATATTATTGAAACCTGAATTTATTATGAAGGTATACAAAAAAGATAAATAAATCATATTGCATTTCTAACAACTCGAAGGCAAAGACATTTGCGTTGTTTTGGTATCTGAGTTGATTTACGTACAATGCCAACACCCCACTTGCTCAATAGAGTAAGTATAAAAGTTTAGTTTGAAAAGTTGCCTCAAAGAGAACGGACAAGGAATTTGTAGTCGCGGAAAAATTTTGCTTATT
The DNA here is from genome assembly GCA_905187475.1 of Syritta pipiens. NCBI lineage: Eukaryota > Metazoa > Arthropoda > Insecta > Diptera > Syrphidae > Syritta > Syritta pipiens. The sequence goes on along the minus strand of LR994572.1, from coordinate 32,241,351 downwards.
TTTAATCGCATCGTTAGAACGCAGTCAAAATACACAGTCCGATTTGTTTGATCTTTATAATTACCACCTTGAAATAAGTTGCCGATAAAGTGTGAACGGAAAAACGAAAAGTATGTAGAATAAAGCTGTGTATGTATAGTATATAACTGACATAAACAAATAACAAATTTGCCGGTGTAAGGCATGATTTTCTGTTTCTTTTCTGCCAACAATGACATCACCTTATCTCAATATGGTTGGCTGATGTTTCTACAGCTCATTTAATTTCACTGCGCACCCAAAATAAACACTATACAAGCACACATATGAAGCTATTGCCGGTAAAAAAAAAAAAAAAAAAACAAGTTGAAAAAGAGAACGAGAACCTTCCATTTCCATGCAGCTTTCCAAAAATTTCTTTCCATTTTTTTTAATCGAGATGTTTCGAATTGATTTGACCGCCCTTGCACTTGAGTTTTGATTGTTATCATCTGCCAAATCGATCGTAAAATGTCTGCGATTGCTTATAGATATGTAATTGAAATGTGAAATCGACAGCATACAACAACACAGTAACAAAATCGCGAGTCAGCACACACTGTATGTGGTATTATCTCACGTAGGTGTTAAGCAATAATAATCGCAATAAACTCTGACTTGCGCGAAGATAAAGCAACCGTTAGTACATTACTTTAACAGTTTTGTTCATCGTTTATATATTGAACATTTAGTCTTTTCTTTTTTATCATTTAGTGGTATTCATTCGTTGCAATAACTTAAACTTGGGTGGTGTTCTTTTTTTTTTCTCTTCTAGTAATTCAACGAGTTTTGTGTCAATATTAAAGGTTAATTTAAAAAGTCTTGTTAAAATGTCTGAGAAGCTTGATGTTATTATATTTGGAGCCTCTGGATTCACAGGGCAGTACTGTGTATACGAAGCGGTGTCTGTTCTGGACAATTATAAATGGGGTGTTGCTGGAAGAAATCAAGTAAGTAGTTAATAATTTAAAATTAATTAAAAAGTAATTGATGTTTTATTTTGTGTTTAACAGAAAAAACTTGAGAATGTCTTAAAGGCGATGGGCACCAAAGCCAATAAGGATCTATCAAAAATTCCAATTTTAATCGCCGATGTTGGTGATGAGAAATCGCTTACTGAAATGGCTTCCAAAGCGAAGGTGAGTGTGCTGTTTCGATTGTTCAATTTCTAATTCGATTGAAAGTAGTTTATTTCTACTGACAAAGTAGTAGCTAAAACTTAGATTAAGTATTCCACCAAATTATGTCACTACCATTTTTGACCTTTCATGCGCATCAAGTTGACCAGTCACTAGGCTACAAGGCTATTGATATGATGAGTAATACAGAATTACTTGGAACTGCTTCACTTTAATAGCACACCGACTTTCTAGAACTATTTATATATAGCTGCACCTGTTATTGTGCATGTTTAATAACCCAGTATAACATTTCACAATTTTATATTTCCTGTCCTGTCATCTTTCTTAGAATAGTTTTCCGGGGAATGCACCAGGATTCCTCAACAATTAAAATTCGAATCATCTGGCATCGCTGTGGTCCATTGTACCACGGTAGAGCTTTGATCTTTGGCCACTTCACGTCATCGCATTCCTCTGAAATGCTCTGAAAGCTCTGAGTCTGAGTCTATTTATATTCATTATCTATATGAGTATATTGCAGCAAGAATGACTGATAGTGTCTAATGCATTACCAATTGCAGACAAGAATCGTGCAAAAAAACAAATCACGTGCCGCTCGGTGACTGTCCTCTCTGCTCTGGCACACTTTTGCTTTCAGTGCTTGTGTATCACGAACACTGCCTGTTTCCGGTTGATGAGTATGGCGCCTTTATTGCGTGCATTGGTTGAACAGGCTTACACTAATTTAAAATGTCGATTTGATTATAAAATTTATAATTAGATGTCGACTTATATCATTAGAATTTCTTCGGTTTGTGTCTCTACCAACATCAGACGTATTATATCCGAAAATATGTCTTGCATTTCGACAGATAAATTACAGAAATTATTCTAATGCTCATAAAGAAAATATGACTTTTGATATCAGGTCTTGAGGTATTTTTAAATTCTTAATAGAATGTGACCCTGCAGATTACACAATCTATAAGCTGTTTTTAATTTTTGTGTCTTCAAGGTTATTGTCAACTGCTGTGGCCCGTACCGTTTCTATGGCGAACCTGTGGTCAAAGCATGCATTGAAGCTGGAACTCATCATGTTGATGTCAGTGGGGAACCACAATACATGGAGTCGATGCAATTAAAATACAACGACCTGGCAAAAGAAAAGGGCGTTTATGTTGTATCGGCTTGTGGCTTTGACAGCATTCCTGCTGATATGGGAGTAGTCTTCCTAGAGAAAAACTTCGGAGGTTCGTAAAGTGGTAAAGTTAACCAAGAACTTTATATTAATTTTCTTTTTAATTTTAGGAGTTTTGAACTCAGTTGAGACATACCTTGAGAGCTATACTACCAATGGCTCACGTGGTGGAGCTTCCATTCATTATGGCACCTGGGAATCAGCAGTTTATGGCTTAGCACATGCCGGCGAACTTCGTGAAATCAGATCGAAACTCTACAATGGACCTCTTCCGAAATTCCAGCCCAAGTTGAAGGCAAAGTAAGGCGTTTAAAAAGAAGTCATTGCAATATTGTATATTTAATTTACTCTGAAACTTTTGAAGGGGCATCTTTCATAAGTCAGATGTGATTGACGCAGTTTGCTTGCCATTCCCGGGATCAGACAAGTCAGTCATTCAACGTTCACAGAGATTTTTCTTCGAGAACGACAAGAAGCGTCCTGTACAAGTTCAGGCATATGTTGGATTCCGGTAAACTTGTGGAAATTACAACTTTTCTTTTCATTTCATTTTATTTTATTTTCCTGTCCATAGTTCTACTATTGCGGCGATAATTGTTACTTTAGTGGGAGTTGTCTTTGGCATCATGACGAAATTCGCATTTGGCCGACAACTACTTTTGAAGTACCCGAAAATATTCTCGCTGGGCTTTATCTCCCATGAAGGCCCATCCGAAGAGCACATGAACGCTGCTCGCTTTAAGATAACAATTAAGGGTAATGGCTGGACAAAGGCAGAAAGTTTGGTAGAACCAACTGATCAGTATACTGAATCACCAACAAAGACTATGATTGCAAAAGTAACCGGATCGAATCCTGGTTACGGAGCCACATGTGTAACATTGTTGGTGTCAGCTACTACAATCTTGAAGGAAAGTGATAAGATGCCTGGAAAGTATGTTCTTGAATTTTCTTTCTGATTTTCGGTAGATTCAAAATATATTTTCAGTGGGGGAGTCTTACCACCAGGAGCTGCTTTTGCAAAGACCAGTATGATCACTGAACTGGAGAAGTACGATCATGGAGTTAAATTCGAAATTGTCGCGGACAAATGAAACTATTATAGATGCAGAGAGGAGCGATATTTTTCTATTTATTACACCTAACCAAATACTATTATCATCATTTTTACTTGAAAAATTTAAAAATGTTTTTTTTTTTCTCACTGAATAATAAAACATAACTAAAACTAGTAAACAAAAATTGAAACAAAGTTTTTTTTTATACGGAATATATTCACTGCCTAATATACATGTGTACCATTTACAAAACTCAGAGTCAAAGATCATTTGCCTGCATTATCATTAGGATCTGAGTTCATTTAAAAAAAAAAACTCCCACGTCGCACCATAAATGGTAACATAAGATTGGTTCAAGAAATCTACTTCCGACCCAACCGACGAGGAATGTACAACAAATAGATTGCCTTAATTTCAACTGCATCGTTATAGCAAGTAAAATACGGTCTAATTTGTCTTTTGATTATAATTACCACCGCAAAAAAAAATGACGATTAGGTGTGTGAGACGAAGAACAGAAAGTGTATATACCAAAAGCTATGCTATATACAAGTGAAATAAGCAAACAATTTTCGATAGACCCGATATGTAGGGTATAGTTTGCTCTTTCTTCTCCACCAGCAATGGCATCTTGCTTTATGCACAGCCGGCTGCCCGCTCCGCGGCTCATTTAATTTCTTCGCGCACCCAAAATAAACACTGCAAGTATAAACTTCCACGTTTCTTAGCAAAGAAAGTAGAAAAATCAAAAATCTCCCGCTCCCGTATGGCTTTCTTCAAAGTTCTTTTCGAATGCTTTTATTTTAATACTGATGTTTTCAATTAATTCAATCGCCCTTGAACTTGAGTTTAGATTTTTATCTGTTGAATCGATAGTTAAATGTCTGTGGCTGTCGCAGATATTCGACCGACAGTAACAAAAACGCACCGTGTTCAGCGTGTTATCTCACGTAGATGTTAAGCAATAGTAATCGCAATAAACTTTGACTTGCGGGAAGATAAAGCAACCGCTAGTACATTACTTTTTTCCAGCCATATAGTCAACACATGGTCTTTTCTATTTTATCATTTAGTGGTGGTTATTGGCTGCACTAGCTTTTAGCTGTGTGGTGTTCTCTACTTTTTTAAAGTAGAAGAAAGAGAGTAGTTTAAAATTCCACGAATTTTTGTGTCAATTTTAAGGGTTCATTTTAATAATTTTGTTAACATGTCTGAGAAGCTTGATGTTATTATATTTGGAGCCTCTGGATTTACAGGTCAGTACTGTGTTTATGAAGCAGTGTCTGTCCTTAACAATTTTAAATGGGGTATTGCTGGACGAAATCAAGTGAGTAGCTGAGAACATGGAATTAATGGAGACCAAGCTGAGTAATTGTTGTGTTTAACAGATAAAACTGGAGAATGTTTTAAGACAGATGGGTTCGAAGGCTAATAAGGATCTATCGAAAACTCCAATTATAATCGCCGATGTTGGTGATGAAAAATCCCTTGCTGAAATGGCTTCTAAAGCGAAGGTGAGTACTGTTACGGCTTTGATTTTCGAGTAAAGATGAAATTAACTTAAGTAGTATAATAATAATGACAAATATAGCATATAAAAAAATTTGACTAATTTAATGACACACTGAGCGTTTAACACTTTTTATTTTGGCATCTTTAAGGTTATTGTGAACTGCTGTGGCCCGTATCGTTTTTTTGGCGAACCGGTTGTCAAAGCATGCATTGAAGCTGGAACTCATCATGTTGATATCAGTGGGGAACCACAATACATGGAATTGATGCAATTGAGATACAACGACCTGGCGAAAGAAAAAGGCGTTTATGTTGTATCGGCCTGTGGTTTCGACAACATTCCCGTTGATATGGGAGTAGTCTTTTTGGAGAAAAACTTCGGAGGAGTTTTGAATTCAGTTGAAACATATCTTGAGCGAAGCTATTCTAAGAAAAGTTCACGTGGTGGAGCTTCCATTCACTATGGCACCTGGGAATCAGCGGTCCATGCTCTAGCGCACCCCGGCGAACTTCGTGAAATTAGATCCAAACTCTACAATGGTCCTCTTCCGAATTTCCAGCCCGAGTTGAAAGCCAAGTAAAGCTTGAGAATTGTTTAATTGCACAGCTTTTCCATTTTGGAATCATTTTAGGAGTTTGTTTCACAAATCGGATGTGATAAATTCTGTTTGCTTGCCATTCCCAGGACCTGATAAGTCAATCGTCGAACGTTCGCAAAGATTTTTCTTTGAGAACGACAAGAAGCGCCCAGCGCAAGTGCAATCCTATGTTGGATTTCGGTAAGCTTATGGAATTCACATTTTTTCTCTTCCCACATTCAAAAAATATCATTTTGTTGTCACAGTTCTCCTGTTGCGGCTGTAATTGTTGCATTGGTTTGTATTGTCTTTGCAATCATGACGAAATTCGAATTAGGCCGACAACTACTTTTGAAGTACCCGAAATTATTCTCGTTAGGCTTAATTTCGCATGAAGGTCCAACTGAAGAGCACATGAACGCTGCTCACTTCACGTTCACAATCAAAGGTGACGGTTGGCCGCAGACAGAAAAATTGGCTGAGCCAACTGATCAATACACTAAACCACCAACAAGGACTATGATTGCAAAAGTAACCGGATCGAATCCTGGTTACGGAGCTACATGTGTAATGTTGTTAGTTTCAGCCACCACAATTTTGGAAGAAAGCGATAAGATGCCTGGAAAGTATGCTCTTAAACTTTTTGGTTAATTTTTTGTGCATTAAAAACATATATTTTTAGTGGCGGAGTCTTACCACCAGGAGCTGCTTTTGCAAAGACAAGTATGATCACTGAACTGGAGAAGTACGATCATGGAATTAAATTTGAAATTGTCACGAAGTAATAAAACTATTGGAGGCTTACACGATTTTTAAATTACTACACGGAATTAACTACTGTTGTTGTAATTTTTTTCTAAAATAATGCTTAGTTTTGTATGTAAATAGAAGTTACAAGCTGAAAACCCTGATTAAGCATTTTATATTAACAAGTTGAACTCATTTTATATTAACACGTTGCCACGCCAATTTTACATCGCTTGCTCATCTAGCCAAAATGGTTTTCTCAATATAGGTTGCCTATTTAGATAAAATATTATGTACAATAAAACAATTATTTTTTGTAATCATTCGTGACTCGATCAATTCACTGAAGTCTCCACCTTCATGGGAATGGAGGTATTAATAACGAACTAAATTAAAAAAAATTCCTTGTAACTTTCTTTAGTTTACACACAATATGCAGGCTTTTAAGAAATAAATGTAAAAATTGTTAAATAGCAACTCGATTTAAATGTGCCGAAAATTTAAAATAAAATAATTTTTTACTTGCCTAGAAGTTATTGAATGGAAAATCCATTAATTTCTAACTAGCTTAAAAATGCAATGTGTGCAAATCGAAGAATCAAATGTCTTGCCTAGAAAAACTTTGCACAGTAAAATTCATGAGATCATCAGTGATGGCCAGAGAACTAGAACTAGCTTATATTTTTTTTCAAGGGCACACAAAAAATAACTTTGCGGCTTAAAAGAACTAGGCATAAAAGTTACAAGTTCATTTAAGTTTTAATTTAAACGATAAAATAAAATATTTAAAATTCATGTAATATAGAACAATTTAGGTTACAGCTGGGTAAAGAATTAGAAACGATCAGAAAACAATTAACAAAAAACCGTGTTAAAAAATCTGGAAAAAGTGGTGTGTATTATTTTGGAAAGACGATCTTTTTAGAAAATATAAGCTAGGCCAGAGCCCGGATTTTCGCTAATCACTAAAATACTTTCTCAGATGTTCTCGTATTTCCCACATCGATGCAGCAATAACTTGTATGGTTTCAATCTCAATCGTAACCCAAATTATATGGGTCAGTAACTTTAGTTAAATTAAAACAAAATCATATTATTCCTTGTTAACAGACGTATATGTATTTGGTATATCAATTTAAAGTCAACGTTCCAGCCTGCAGATGGGACCCTCCTCAACCATCTTTAGATCAACTTTTGGTCCGACCAAGTCGCGAATATTGTTGATTCCATACTTAATCATAGTTGGACGTTCCAATGACAAACCCCAGGCGATAACATTTACATTCGGTGGCACTCCCATAGGCAACAGCAGCTCTGGCCGAAAAACTCCAGAATTACCCACCTATAAACAAAAAAACTCACGTTAGTCGCATGACAAAAAAAAAAAAAATGAATACCCCACCTCTATCCATTTATTAAGACCAGGATGGAAGCAGAAGATCTCCATACTGGGCTCAGTATAGGGATTATAAGCCGGTTTGAATTCCAGTTGTGTGATGCCAAGCTTTCTGAAGAACTCGTAAAGTGTTCCAATCAGATCGCCTAGGGTCAATCCAACATCTGCAATCACTCCCTCAACTTGATGAAACTCGGCCAAGTGAGTAGCATCCAGGGTCTCGTTGCGGAATACTTTGTCAATACTGAAGTACTTGGCTGGTTTAAATCCTTCTGGTTGATTGGCCAGCTTGTAAAGCATCCGTGCACTGACGGCCGTGGTGTGGGTTCGTAGTAAGTTTTTCTGTGCTTCTTCTAGTTTCCAATCATAGCCGTAGCCTTGCGACCCATACCCACCCTGTGAATGAACTTTCTTCACTCGTTTGAGATACTCTTGAGGGAACTTGTAGCTTTTAGCCGGGTAACTGATAAAGAATGTGTCATGTGCGTCACGGGCCGGATGCTGTTGTGGCTGAAAGAGTGCGTCGAAGTTCCAGAACGACGATTCGACGTAATTGTTCGTTGGCATCTCGGAGAAGCCCATTTCCAAGAAAATTTGACGGAATTCTGTACGCACTTTGAGCAGCGGATGCAGATGTCCACGAGCTGGTGGGGCGCCCAATGCATCGAAGTTATACGCCTTAAATTTGAGATCTTTCCACAGTCCAGAGGCCAGCATTTCAACGGTCAAATCAGTTTCTAGTTTTGTTAGAGTTGTCGCAAAATCTGTTCCTTTGCTGAGGATGAAACTTTTCGTCGTAACCTCCTGAAGAAGTTTTCTCTTCTTGTACTCAGCTACAACATTCGCAGCTAACTCGTTCTTTCCCGCTGCTATGGCCTGTAAATTTTGCATCACTACATCTTCGATAGTGGCCACTTTTCTTTTCACCAGCGGCGGATTTACAGATTTGTCAACATAGATCCAGCCTTGTGACATGGCCTTACTGAAACCAACCTTAGCGTTGGGTGAAGATTTCATAAGTTCTGCTTGTGGAATACCCTCTGCCGGAACTGCGTTGTACACAGACGCTTCATGGCTACCTTTGCCAGCTACTTCAACACCTTCGCCAGTCAATTCAAGAGATTTACGGGAAGTCGGCTCGGCCACCAGGAGATCACCATGGGCTTGAATACTTTTGAGCGCTCCAATAATTTTTTGATGTTCTTCGCCAAACACTGAGACTAAATCGAGCGTATCGACTTTTTCCACGGTATCCACATGCTGGAGAATCCTTTCAGTTAGGTCGGGATGCATTTTTAATCAACACAATTGGAATAAATGTGATGCAAAGCAAAAATATCGTGCCGTCAACTCCTCTAGCCGTCGTGTCAACATGCGCGTATTTGACAGCTCATCTGACTCACAGGCTTTCTGTTCGTTTAAAGAAATAAACGAGGACAAGTGTTATACAACTAAACTGTGTTTTTGCAATTGAACTGTGTTGTTACAACTGAAGTTATATGCAAAATTTGAGGAAAAACAAACTGTTGCAAACTGTTAGGTTTTGCAAATTAAATTAATCGTTGAGTAAATCTTTCTTAGTAAAGGAAATCCAGTCGACTTGACTTTAAAAGGTAAAGTTGGGACTGTACGAAGTAGCAAAGTGCTACTTAGCAAATAGGTACTATTTGAAAACTGATAAGGAGATTGGTACAATTGAAGGGCAAATGATGGCCTGTGCAATGCCCAAACAGGTGTCAAACAAATGAACTTATATAACACACGTTCACAGAATTTTATTTTTAAACAAAACAAAAAAAAAACTTTAACCTACGTGTATCAATACTCACCGCCATTAAAGTTAGAGATCCATTCACAATAGTGAAAACCCTCTTTTGTTCATGCTAAGAATTCACAATGCCACCATTGCAAATCAGTTCAGTTTCATTTCTTCCGCGTTGTGGATGTAAGTAAAAATTTTTGTGCATTTTATTTTTTATTTGCAATAATTTAATATATTTTTCTATTAGTCTCTGCTGGTCTTAGTTTTGTCAAATAATTGATTTTATATTGATCTGCTACTTAATTTTCTATCGAAAATTAGTTTTTAAGTGTTTTTCGCGTATAAGTATCAGTTTGAGGGGCGTATTGAAAATGCCAGACGGCGAGTTATCGATTTTTCTGATAGCTCTCGTTCTTTTTTCTTCATTTCTTAAGTGTGTTATTAACTTCTATTATTACAAAAATACATTGCCTCTTGTGGTTTTCTTTGTTTTGCGACATGAGTGAACCCAAAAAAAAAAAACTTCCCCGTGGCATATCTGCGAAGACTTTCTCCATCCACAATCTGTGTGTATCGGCATTTTCATGAAAAAAAAAAAAAAAAAACAATAGATCACCCTTGATTGCTTACATCAATTAATTATCACAAAGTCGCATGTGTATTCAAATCACATACGTATCGCCAGCTACGTTTGCAAAAAATATATATGTGTATATGTAATTATTTTTATTCATTTCGAAATCTTTATTGCCAATGGTTGTGCCAAAAATTGATATCGTAGGCGATTTATCAATAAATACTCTCAAAATAATTTTAAATGCTGATTGGTTTCCTTGCCCATTTTTTCAATGGTATTTCGAATTAGACAGACGGTCACTTTGCCGATAAATCTATCTGCTTGGGATGAAAGTGCAGATTCTCACAGTAGTGCAGAAAAGTACCGGTAGGTTAATGTATGACCCTAGTTAGTCCTTAATCTAATTGGAAAAATTGAAAACATACAGGTCAGTGATTCTAAGTGACCATTTCAATGCCAACCTTTTTTTGCTCTCATATTCATAGTCGTACAAAAAAGACTGATTTCTCGAGTTTATTGGTCTTACTGCTTTTGAAAACTGCATAATTAGAGTACGTTGTAAAATGCAAATGTATAGAGACACTGATTTGCTTGGCTTTTTAAATTCAGCTAGCAATATAACTATGACCAAGATATGTTAAGCAAGCGACCTTCTGGCATATGTTTGTGTTTTCCTTTCGAGTTTCATTACCGGGTATTGTTATAAAAAGACTGAGCACTTCAAAGATAACAATTCAATAAAAAACAATAAAAGTACCTAAATCACACTCATACCTAGCCAGGTGTGTCCATACCAATTTATTAGATAGTTCGTCTGTCTTCTGCCTATGCTTTGGATATACTTCGTCTCCAATGGAGTTTCCTAGATGATGTATTAGAGCAGATTGAAATTAACCTTCGTCCGTCCATTGGCCGTTATTTTTTGAATCAGAAGCAGTCTTTTTTCTCAAATATCTTTTAAAATAAGAGACATACAGTTTCGGAATTATGACTAGTTTTTGCATATAATTAGCAGTTCTTACAAAAAAAGATTAAATTGATCACTAGGTTCGTTGCATTAAAAAAAATAAAACTAGATACGCCTGAGTTAAAATGATCCGAGGGACGGATGAAGGTTACGAAGTACAAGGAGCAGAAGGAGCACAAAAAAGAAAAAACTTTTATTATCAATGGGAATGGGGGTGGGGTTCTGATTATGAAAATGTCTGTCCCTCTGCCATTAAGCTTAGAACTTGATTACTGGCGAAATAGGTTCATAGCTGAATCAGAAGTGGTAAACTGGTAAACAAACTGCCCCAAAATGACTTGCGTACCTTTGCGTACCCCCACCTAATTTTTTAAAATATTGGACCAAAAGATATGAAAAAAAAAATGGGAGTAATGGAGGGCTAATATCAATATCTAAAAAAATATTCAAAAATCTTGTTCGATTTTTTGTTTAGACTAAAATGAATAACTAAATTTAAAAAAAAATTGACTCTAATCCGTTTAGTGAGGTATTGTTTTATACATCGTGTAACATAAAATAGAGTTTATATTTTGAACTTTTTGTTTCCGTTTCGATAGATATTGAGCTTTAATGTCGAAAAAAATGTGTGTTCCCATCCGGAATTTCCACACAATTTCCAATTTTCCCTAGGCCTTGATGTAATCTTTAGTTTAAAATTAATTTGAGCACCCTGGCTTTAATAGTTTTCAAGACATTGGCCAAACACAAATAAACAACATTCGAATTTTAAGAATCCGAAAATGTAATTTTGTGGATCTCGGTGAAAGAATAAAATATTATAAAAAAAAACAATTACTCTCGGTCAATTTTTCGAGATATTAACGATTTCAATCACATAAATTTTTTGCTGAAAAGTGGAGCTGATGAGAGTCTCAGTAAGAGGCCATCATCTCTTAACACTAGATCAAAAGCAAGTTCTTCGGCTAAGCGAAACAGAAAGTCCTTCCTTAATAAAATTGTGTGTTTTTGTACAATATTCAAGGTTAATCCAAGAGGTTGGAAAAAAATTGACGTAGCCAGCAGCCACCTTCTCAAACCTGACTTGACACTTTACTATACATTTGATTAGCGACATCGGCTCCAAATTTAGTGTTCCTTTAAAAGGACACAGTTTCGGGTGGTCTCTTGTTAGTTTTATCTATTTTTACGTGTTTTTGCTTTGTACTCAGTATAAGTAGATACTTTTTTATTTGGTACTCTTCTGAACTGTAAGATTACACCCATTTGACAAATGAGGCATGTCGTCTTCTGTTTGAATTTTTCAGGAGTTACCTTTCGTAGTTGATGAATCCCGACCCACATCTTTTCCTAAATAGGAAAAGTCATTTGCCTCATATCTGTTTTCAACATCAGATAATAGCCAACATTTTATGCACCGTTTTCGAAGTTTGTTTGACAAATATTGTGTGAACTTGCATCTGGCCTTCGTTGAAAGGAACTGCTCATCTACCCAATAAAATCTCCGAGTTCGAAGCAATTTCGACTATTTTCGACAAATTTATTTCATACTGTTGAAAATAAAACGAATTTGTCCCTTTGTAAACATTGACTGCTCTAAATTTTTTTTTGAAGGCAATGAAACGTAGAATCTCCTTAAAATCTCAAAGTTGAAGAAAAAATCTTGGTTTCCACTTGTTATTCCATAAGTATTCAAGTCTCAAATCGTTTTATTCTTATGCTCCACTTTATTATAGCTTCCCCAATCAGTTCATCACATAAAAACTTGCACTAGTCATTTTGACTGGTACTGGTATAAGTGCCAATAACCAAAAATATATTTGTTACGTAAATGTATAGAATTATGTAAAACTCTCATATACATGGTTCTTCAGTTATAGTTACAAAAGTCATGATATCATTACAGAAAGAAAATGTTACATGCAGTAGAAAAATTAAATTGAAATTGCAAGATCTAGTGGGCCAAAGCAATTTTCTCACGGTGCGGAAGGATTTACTTTTGGTTGCAGTAGCTATTTTGATTTATTAATTTCTTTAACTTATAGTAAGTCCTAAGTACCAATCTGCGTCAGAACGAAACCTCGGCGCGTGAGTAAAACTCACATTTGACCGGTTTTTTGTTTACTCTATAGCTTTGACTAACCCAATTTCTAGATAACTTATTTTTGTCGTATCACAACTTATATGAAAAATCAATGACTAAGATAAAAAAAATAAACATTGGTCATATATGTTATATCCATCTTAATAAACAGTCAATTATAAAATACGAACCACAATTTCGGAAGTGATTGAAGTGTTTTACTTTGGTGACATGACATGATAAAAGTTTTTTCCCGATAAAACCAAATGTTTCAAGTGAATATTGTTACCAATTTGATAAAACTGTAAGTGGTATTTTAAAAACGAATGCAGTAAAAATAATTTGATTCGATATGGCTAGGCATGAATCTTTAAATCCATTCGTTGTAAAAGAATACCATTCAGTTTTCGAATGTACAAAAATGTGATCCATTTTAATATAAACCGTCTACACGACTTTGCTTCCTATCGATATTTTTTATGCTGCAGTAATTAAAATTCTTATCTAAATCTTCCAATTTGCGATTACCGAACAACAGCCATTCTCCTTCCTGCATAATATAAGAATAAATGCCATACGTGTAAGCTATAAATAAATTAAAAGTAAATTTAGCTTTTTCTAAAGAATTTTTTTCATAAGCCGCCGTCAATCACCTGAACCCAAAGGACGGGATGTCGATGCGTCAACGTTCGTGTTATTGATTCATTGAAGACCGTCAATAATTTTTTTATTTTTTAATCTCTTCGGATGTATCTCAATCAATGATAAGAACCGTTTTCGCAAGGCCAATGACTTTATTTTTGTAAATTCTTTGCCGAACTTTTTATTTTATTTTTTATTATCCATCGCTCAAAAATTAGTTCTCATGTGACTTAAATATTATTTTACTGTGGTCCATTGACAAATACTGTTAATTTATTTTAATTAGCAATCATAACTCGTGTTTGGAATAACCGAAAAGCTGTGTTCTTTGTTCTTATAAATTTTAAAATTATTTAATCGATTCAGTAATGCGATGTTTATGAATATGGCTGTACGCGCACGTGACATTCTTGCAACTTATGTTAATTACAGTACCTGGCTGTACCGATTGAATAGGTCTCTTATTTACTTATTCTTTGTTTAGTGGTTAGTCGACTAATTCATGTGACTGTTTTGGGGGGATTTACTTGTTATTGTATTTCATATATTTTATACGAGTGTGATATTTGTTATGAATCACTTCTCGGGTTTCTCGATATTCATGTTTCATGATTCTTGAATGAATAAAAATCGATTGACTGTATTAGAATGTGGTGCAGGTCAGTTTGCTCGAATAAAAAAAAAATTGTTAGCAATTCCCTCACCGCCGAATTGTGCGACAAACATCTTTTTTACAATAGTAGTAAGAAATATGTTGAAATATTTTTACAAGGATTGAATTTCAAAGGATATGTAGTATTTGTATGTAGTTGATATTTAATTGAATTCGAAGAACGTGCTAGTTTTCCCTCCTTACGCACTATGCACTCTGTTTGCATATTCACCGGTGTGCCAATAGATGAGCAATCTCTTTTAAATGGGTTCGTGGTTTCCATAGTACAAAATACAACAATTATTTATAATAATAATTGATAGCTGTAAGATTAAAGATATCACATCAAAGTTCTGTAGTGTGACGTCAAATTGATCAATTACTGCATCTGTTTTCAAAGTCGACATTGCGCGTATTTTGTTGTACTTCCAAGTGGAACCTCTGGAAAAGAATAAATGGTTTGTTTCCTTCTCTCTCCACACGCACATTTAGCAGTCACGAAATATATCACACACCAAGACCCAAATATGTTTTAAATGACTCGCCTGGCAATAATTTTTTTCCTCTCTCTAACAAAGTCGTTCCATACACATTTTATCTTTCTCAGCTTATACATTTTTTTTGTGTAGGTTGATATCAGAGGTTGACTCATTTGCGCATGTTAATCAAATTCTGTGCCCTTTCAAAAAATCATACCAGATTCAGAAAGCGATAACGATTATCGCGTCGGATAAAAAAGAAGAGGAAAGTAGTCGCACTTATGAACTTTGGGTCCATTATTAACACTATCTAACCGTTATTGACTGCTAAAATAAAGCTATTGTTTTTCTATAAGTATTAAGTTTGCATTGACAAAGTAGTACTTTTGCTATTCAAAAATAAACGAATTTGTTTGGACGGGTGTGATAAGAAACAATTTATTATGAGCGGTAGTAAACGGACTATTCAAGTCTAGATAATACAATCATGACACGGTGAGGGTTTTTCCTAGACTTTTTCATACCAAAAAGAAACTTGGGTATTTAAATGTTTGTTGCTGTTAATGCGGGAGCACAAATGTAAAAAAAAGGTCATTTACACCAAAATTCACTTATGCATCTCTGGCTTAACTGACTGGCTTTAAATCTATCGTTTCAATTGTATTTTAAAACGTTATCTTTTTTTTTTTTACAGATAAGGGAAAAGCGGTTAAAATTTTTATTCATTTCAATCGGCATAACTAGTTTACTATAAACATTTGTGGGTGGAAGTAAACGACAAAAATCATGGGGTCGTTGTTCCGCAGCGAGGAAATGACCTTGTGTCAGCTCTTCCTTCAGAGTGAAGCTGCCTATGCCTGTGTATCTGAGCTGGGTGAATTGGGATTAGTTCAATTTAGAGATGTAAGTTTTTTTGTTTTTGCACAGCAAATTCTATCACGTCCAGTCTTTATGGTTTACATCTTATAGTTAAACCCAGATGTAAATGCATTTCAACGAAAATTCGTTAATGAAGTTCGTCGATGCGATGAAATGGAAAGGAAGCTCCGTTATCTGGAAAAGGAAATCAAGAAAGATGGAATTCCCATGCTGGATACCGGTGATAGTCCAGAAGCTCCCCAACCAAGGGAAATGATTGATCTTGAGGTAATTTTTTTTTTCAGTATTTCTTCCGCACCATTTTCAATTTTTACAATCTTGTTCTGTTTCTATTTTAGGCAACTTTTGAGAAACTCGAGAATGAACTTCGCGAGGTTAATCAAAATGCTGAAGCCTTGAAGCGGAACTTCCTTGAACTCACTGAGTTGAAGCATATTCTTCGTAAAACTCAGGTCTTTTTCGACGAGGTAAGTGTTTGCTAACAAATTCACAAAGAAAACAAAAAAGAGAATAACGAGAAATGACTAATGAAATTAATTTCACAACTCCCCATTGAACTACAAACAATTATATTGATTCCATTTTTCCATTAATTTTTATGTTCTTGTTGAATTTCATTGAGTTCTGAGTTCCTCATTCAAAACATTTATTTCATCCTTCATATTGTATGACAAACTAACATAACTAACAAAAAAAAAACCTCATCCCAGATGTTCTCTCGTTCAAAAAAAAAAGCATGAAAAAATGCATATTACAAAGAAAAATTAAATTTAATGTCTCGACAACACAACTTAATTTTACGTTCATTAACAAAGTTATCATTTGTTTAATTTTTTTTTGTGTTTAGAAGTTGATTGATTGAATTGAAAATCTCTATATATTTATATCTATTTCTCTTCGTTCGAAGCGTAGTGTTTGAATTACTCTAAATCTAATTTTCTTTGCAAATCTTCTTATTTTATTTTCATTTCTTATTAATACCATTTTTCCTTTTGAACACATGAAATATGTTAACAGCTTCAATGACTACTAACAATAATAATGAATTATGTAATTTGTAATAACAGTCGTTTAAAGGAAAATAATGAACAAGAAAATACAAAATGTATGTGCATTTTTCCCGCAAAGACTTAAGTATGTATTCCAAATTAAAAATGTACGAGTATATGTCGTATGGAAATGTTAAATTTAATATTAATATAAGAATTACTTAGCAAACACACAACACAAACTCCATATTGGTTTCAATTCGTAAATTTTTAGGTTCTTCAAATAGGGAGAGATTATTCTTGGCCTTAAGGCTTAGCTTATTACGTACCTCTAAACAAAAAGACTAATAATTTCGTAACGTCAATGACAGTTTAATTTTTGTTTAATTTACGGAACAAATAAGCTGTTTTTACAGCACGGATAGATTGCTTGATATTATTGCTGCTGTCATCATTCGTTCCTTGAAGACCGCTGCATCTCATTCAGTAACAGCAATGCCAGCAACTGGTTGCATGAATTAGTCAATGCACATCCAAATTGGAGTCCTTTACTGGACATAACGAACCAAAGTTATGCCGAGGTCGTTGTCAGTCTTTGCAGCTAATAGTTTTCGCTGAACCTTTACTGTGTAAATTAATAAAAGAAACTCAGCAAGTTACACAAGAAATAAAATCAGTAGCCTTTTCACTTGTTACAACAATTCATAAATTTACGAATTGAACCATTCACATAATTTAAGATTATTCACACTTACATTATAACCGTAAATTAAGCCATACATGTTGAAATACCTTTTTATTTTTATTTAAATGTAATGCCTTTACGTTTCTGTTGCTTTATATGGTATATTTATTACTATGCTAAATGAGATAGCTTGTATTTGCTTTAATTAACACTCTTTTACCCTGCCTGTTAAAATAATAGCATTCCTAAAAAAAATGTGAAATGCTCCACAGCTGCTGCTAGTTTCTGCTCTTCAGCAGTTATAAAATATTTGATTTTATTTTTCTTAGTTTTTAAGCAAAGTTGATATATCCTCCCCCTTCATATAGTTTAATACTTATGTAAGTACTATGCTTAGTGTTTACTGCGGCTTTTGATTTGATTGTCCTGTAGTTGATGTTAATCGTGTGATATTTATTTATGTCCTTATTGTTTAGAAACTTTGTACCCTCTATGTATGAAGGTGGGTGTTTGTAAGAGATAATGAGGTTTATCAGAGAATACACTCTGTTTTCGATGGACATGTAAAAAAAAACAATGATAAGGAAATCTTGTGCATGAATACAATAGAAGCAATTGGAAATCAGGCACCTAAAGAATTCTGTTTTATGGTTATGAACGCTGTTAATGATTAAGAGTTCTAAAGTTTTGCGCCACTTATACTATTCTTGCGCGTAAAACCGATACGAACAGTTTAAACCTGTTTAGCAGTTTAAAAAAACACCTGTTATTCGCATTTCGTGAATTTTTAGAGATAATTATGCCATTTGGTCCAATCTCATGTGCTCAAGTGTGTTTGGTTAAGATCGACTTCGTATTCTATAAACCAACGAAAAACGACAACAACTGATTTAGCTGCTTAATTTAATTGTTTCAAATATTTATCCTTGAAGCTTTGAATTAGTTTTTCTATTTTCTTCAAATAAAATATAAAAGCAAGTAGTTATACTCATTAGCCTCGCATAAACAAATAATGACGTTGACCATCAGAAAAGATGGCAAACGACGTTACTCGGCTGCCATATTGACCCATTTGAAGGTCTTATATGACTAAAGCAACGAAGAGTAAACCAAACTCACTGCGCTGTTGTCCTGAATTTTTGTTAGCTTGTCAAGATTCTACAAAATATCTCTCTATAGCAGCGCCCGCCTTTACTTTTCACTTCCCATTTCCATCCTTTTTTATTTTTGGTTAAGTATTCCGCAATTTTTTTTTTTTTTTCCCATTTTCGGTTGACCCATTACATTGCGTTGCGTTCCGTTTTGCGTTTCGTTTTGTTTTTCGTTTCGGTTGTGTTGCCAGGCAGTGCCAGTGTCAAATCCCTTCACTACTAAATCACGCTATCAACAGATGGCCGACAACCAAAACGAGGATGAGCAAGCTCAGCTCCTGGGTGAAGAAGGAGTGCGTGCCAATCAACCGGGACAGAATCTTAAACTTGGGTAAATATTAGTTATCTCTCTCTCTCTCTCTTTTTCTCTCACTCTTTCTCTCTTCTGCCAAAGAAAGAAATTTATTTTTTTTTAAGCTGGAGGATAAATAAGAATTTTCAAAATTTGTTTTTTTTTTTTTATAAGTTTTTGCTTTTTTTTGGTATTACATTTTTGTATGTTTTATTTACCTATGTTCAATGTTGTTTACTGCTTTAACTATTAATCGAATTTTGTGTTTCATGTTTTAAGTTATTATTTTATTATAAAATGTATAAAATATATTTTACTATTATTAGAAAAAGTTAAGTAAGCATTTGGATAGAATCTCATTTCCTCCTGCTGAAGCACCGACTACAGTGCTGTTCGGTCCCATTCGATCTCGATTAAGGCAAGCTTTCTGCTGGCTGTTTATGTTTTGTTTATTGTTTTTTTTTGTCTATTATAAATATACTCTTAAAATAGTAAAACAATAAAAGAAAATAACCAACAAAATTTTCTTCATTTCGCGACAAATTTTAAAAATGCACATATTTTTTGTTTTTTGTTGATCTGTGAAAAAAAAAAAACTGCATGGTGTTTGGGTGCATAGATAGGAGATAACGAAGTTCATTGACGGTGGGTGGGTGTAGTCTTAAATTCATCAAGTTTGGTGTTTTTTTTTTTCATCTTCTCATTCTTTGCTCTTTAAATCATCTGATGCACGCTAACTTGTTCTTATTATCACACCGAAATCGCATGAGTGAGACGAGTGTTTTTTTTTATTTTGTTTGTTAAGGAAGTATAGTGGTAGATCTTAAGGTAAAGCGGGAATTCAAGACAAGATTTTTGTTTTGAGTAGATTTTGTTTGGTTTGATTTTTAATTTACTATTCATCCAAAATCATTCATGATATTGAAAAACATGTAACATGTATGCGACGATTACCTAAGTGTTTCTCAAACTAAAACTGTCTCTCTACTAATGACTCACTAAAAACAAAAACAAAAAAAGTAACAAAACCCACATAGAAAAAGCAAATCAAACAATCAATGAATGAATCGTGTACTATTATAGCAAGAGGGTGGTCTAAATACCACAACTGAATCGATGACTCGTGCTCTTATCACGGATGAATCTCGAACTGGACATTCAATGGGTCCTGTTCAACTTGGGTAGGTATTTTAATTTTGTTTTAATGTTTATCTTTAATTTGTTAATTTATGTTTTTGTTTTTTTTAATTTAAATTTACTGAGGTGTGAGAAATACGAAAATTGAATTTAGAAGTACGATTTAGATATGTTGGAATTTGTGATGCTTGGAATAAAAATTTGTTAACAAATTAAATTTAGAGTATAGGAAATGTCTTATGAGGCAAACAGTAACCGCATTAAAGAGATAATTTGGACACCTAAGATCTAAGTTCTAAGATTCCTAGTGTATCAAACGATGTCTGTGAGAAATCAGTACTACTGCTTTTTGCGTCGGATTACGTCGGAACAGTAACTTGATAACATTCTATTAGAAGATTTGCAAGGACGTCCCGACGAATAATGATAAAGCATCAAAGCATTTACTTTCACAATATTATTCCTAATATTTCAAAATGTAGTACTCTGAATTTGCTACGAAAAATTCTGTCGAAAAAAAAAGGTCAGCAAGAGATGAGAAGAAACACTAAGTTAGTAATTGTTCAAGTTGTAAAGAAACTCCAAAAATATGTTCGAGTTTATTCCAACTTTTTTCAAATAGTATGGAGGCAGAGCTGCGGTCAAAATAATGGCAGTGCATAGCAGTAATAGTGTGAGAGAATATTTTTTTCTGGGATACTTTGGGAATTTCCTTCTACTTTAGAACAATAACTGAAAGGAGTAAAAGAATTTTCAATTACTCGAATTATTAGCTTGACATTATTCAAGTTGCAAAAAGGTATCCTTCAGAAAGTAGCACTGCTATTATTTTGACCGCAACTGTATGTTCTGTTTGAAGGCAGTCCGCTCTTTTTATGTCTGCAAAATTTAACCCAGCATTAGGGTAGAATTTAATTTCCTGCTGAAGCACCGACTGTTCGGTCGCATTTGTAGAATAAAAAAATTAATAAGTACTTCTTACTCCAGTCTACAGTAATTGAACGTAGGGTTTCCTTTAAGTTTTAATTTTCCAAGCATCACCAATTGCAATCGTACATGACCTAGTCCCGTGGATTTGATTACTCGATGTAGTAGCCCATTTTAACGACAATATGTGTTTATACTCCTTCCCTCCATTTCTCCCCTCCAAATAAAAAGGATAAATTTTGAACAAACACTATCTCTCTCTCTCTCTATTTTTAATTATTTTTTTGTTTAGTTTTCTGGAAAAGTCACATGAGCGTGGTGAAGAGTATCTACCATGGTTCGTAACAATAAACAACAGAAAAAAAAAAGAAGCAAAGTTTAATATTTTGCTAATGTTTATAAGTCTCTCAGTTATCATCAAATTTGTTTTCTACATCTCCTAGTGCTTTTCCTCGTTTCATTTATGTATAAGTCAAACAAATAATTCATGCACTATCAACTTCATTGATTTTCTTTTATAATTAAAAGACAAACGAATCATATTAAAATCACTTCTCATTGTTACAGTTCGAAAAAAAAACGAATCTAGTTTGAATGTTGGCCATTTATTTATTTTTGTTTGTTATCAGGACTGATTGTGCTTTGAATGATTCTATGATTATGCTTTGTCTTACTTCGAGTAGTTTTTTTTTCTTGTTTTTTTAAGTGAAATGTTTTATTTTACAATTTATCGTAGATACTTGTAGTTGATATGTCGTTGTTTTTGTCAGTAGAATAGAACGAATCTCCGTCTTTGTTTTTTTTTTTTGTTTTATAAAGAAAAGGAAACTTTAGTTTGTTTGTGCTATGATAAATATGAATATGTGCATTTTTAAATCAAAGAACAATTATTAGCTTATTTGTATTGGATTTTATTTAAACGAATAATTTATAAAAAAAAAAAAGAAAATGGTAAGGGGAAAAGTGTCACTCGCTTGAAGAAATATTGTGGTGTAAATAAAATATGTCAAGAGGTTCTTTGATTTGATCATCGGAAAAACTCTACAGGTTTCGAGTAAACGTTTTTCTTTTCAGAACGGCATTCCTGAGTCTGTGCATGAATTAAAAATTTTTATTTTTTTTATTTAAAAAAAAACCACCGCTCTTCGAAAAGCTCATTTATCAAAATAAGTTTAGATAAGGTATCTGCATTAAAAACTTCTTATTAAGAAAAATGTATAATATATATTTACAAACGGAGGTCGTTTTTGCGTTCCAACAACGCTTTATAAAGAGTTAATTGGTTGGTAGTTTCACGTTAACCCGAATTGTGCCAGCGTGACCGTACGGTCGCACACAGTAGATCTATGGAATAATGGCGTGTATCTCAAGCTGAAACTGTTAGAATGAATAACGGTGCATGTATTCAATGTGTGACAAATAAGCTCAAATTCACGTCAATCACTTCAAGCATTATAGTCACACGGAGGCGTTAATTTTTCAGCTGATTTTTCTGGAGCTAAAATCAATATGTGGTGTGGCGCCGTGGCTTAATCGTTAGTGCGTCGAATTGTTAAGCATGAGTACCCGGGTTCGAATCTAGCCCGGGGAAAGAAACACCACAAACAATTTTCACGGCGCCACCTCCAGCGAACGACTGACAACCCTCCTGGTCATGGAAAGCTTTCGCAATTCGCCGTTCGGAACCAGCATTCAACAGTAGGTCCCCTCCACTTGGGTCAAATTATATCGCGCACAACACAGTGGAGGTGGTGTACAAGCTATGCTCTGGCCCTGTATGGGCTTGTTACGCAGATTATTTTTTTTTTTATTAAATCCGTATGTGAGTTCCATCAACACAACCAATGATTCCTGGAACTCCAGCTATTTGATAGAACCTCGCTTTGGCTTGATTTTTTTCTTCTTCCGTTGTTTGCAATTGTATCCATTGCGGACAAATGAAGGTCTCCATTGCGATAATAACTTCATTTAAAATCTTACTTGCAATAGGTTGTGCTAAACCCAAAATAAAATCATTTCATACACTCTATTGGTAGCTGCAAAGAATCTCAGAGTTGCAGCAAGTTTAAGTTTGCTGGTACAGAAAGAGGCATTATTGTTTTAGGAAGTCTGTCAATGCAGTGGAATTGAGAATGTAAACAAATGCCTCTTTGTTTAACCGAAAATACATTTTGAATTTGAAAATAAAAATGGTTCACTCTCGAATTTAAAATTTACTTTTCCATGTACGTACTTAGCATCTGGTAAATCCAATGACTTTGTTCTAATCAGAACTATTACATTTTTTTCTTGTTTTCTCTTCTCATCTTATCATCACTACTCGAAGACATAAATATCAAAATGCTGTTTATATTTTTACAAAGCTATTATTTTTCAATATTATCAACGACTTACTTTTGCACCCAAATAAGGGAAAACGCAAATCAGTCAATTGTAAATTTTTATTTGGAATATAAGTGGAACATAAGTAAAACGACACTAAAGGCGTTTTGCTACCGTCATTCCGACTCTCTCAAAAAACGCCAAGAGTTGATGAACTTAAACGCCAGTCGTAATAAGGATGAATCATTTAATGTTTACGTATATTATTTGGTACCTGAAGCGCAAACCTTTATTTTAGTAGTTTTGAGTATGGTGTGATCGTACAGTGACGCTGGTACCAGCGGGATACATGTTGAATTTAGTGGGTTTCAAGGGTTTCTTCGAGTGGATAAATGCAAATAAATAAAACAAAAATTGTATTTTTCGATGTTCTCAAAGGCCAGGAGAGATAAAACCATTCGGTTTTTTGTGTTCGATTTAGAATCGATATAGGCATTAACTGCAAAATACCAACTTAGGACTTTACCTCCCAATTTTGAAAAAATTTAGTCCAAACTTTTTTTTCCACTTTGGATTTACATCCGATTTTTTCAAAAACCGTTGACATGAATAATTTGACTTAAATGTACGATAAAAGGACAAATTTCTGGCGTTCAAAACTGATATAGTACTTCACTGTAAGCGTTGCCGTTGTGTTTTAATAATTTCTTTTTTTTTTTGTTTATTTGTTTTTTTTTTTTCCTATTTTGCCTCTACCTCCTAAACGGGACGAGATAGAGCCCCCCTCCCAAAGTAAAAAAATGCTTGTTTTTGAGCCCTGACAAAAGCCCATCATACATTTTTAGCGCCAAAGTTATCGTACTCTCCCCAACTTTAATTTTTCAGGCAATTCTAAGCATGTACCCTAGAAGTGCCAGCGTGACCATATCGCGCCCTAACCGCTAAATTATCATAAGCGACATTTTAAGCAAAAATGATTTAATGATGGAATTCGATAGTTTATTCAATTACGCGATATGGTCACAGCACAAAAATCGTCTTATATTAGTTACCTGTGGAGGTATATGTTTTGACTTAGGGAGGACTAGGCTACAATCGCATTATAGCATAATTCGGGTTAAATTAAGTTGAGAACTTTAATATTCAGAAACAAACTGTATTTGTGACAAACTCGGTCAAATTTATTTAAGATTCTTTTAACCACAACTCATATTTTAGTCTGAAATGTGTGTTCGCTTTTCAAAGCAAATTTTCAAACAGCTTCTTTCGCTTGGTGATGGAAGTACTCTTGCACTGTATTTACATTTATGATCAAAACACATTACTTTTTCAATGCCTAAGTGACACATTTACCCCTATAAAATTTGTAATTTGTCTCCAGTGATTATCGAAGCCGTTTTCATGTATAAAAACACAAAAAAAAAACTGCACCTGAACCTTTTAACAAAACCAACAATCTTTTCCTATTCTCATAATGCATTAACAGCTTTGTCGCTGGTGTGATCCTACGTGAACGTTTGCCTGCATTCGAAAGAATGTTGTGGCGCGCGTGTCGTGGAAATGTATTTCTGCGTCAGGCTATGATTGAATCTCCACTGGAAGATCCAGCCAACGTAAGTAACACTGACAAATCTCTGTGCAATATGCATTTCTCAACCATTCTCTCATTTGCAGGGTGATCAAGTCTACAAGTCTGTGTTCATCATCTTCTTTCAAGGCGATCAACTTAAAACTCGTGTGAAAAAGATTTGCGAAGGTTTTCGTGCAACTCTATATCCTTGCCCGGAGGCTCCCGCCGATCGCCGAGAAATGGCAATGGGCGTTATGACGCGCATTGAAGATCTCAACACCGTGTTGGGACAAACTCAAGATCATCGTCATCGGGTTTTGGTAGCGGCTGCGAAGAATCTTAAGAACTGGTTTGTGAAAGTGCGAAAGATCAAAGCGATTTATCATACGCTGAATTTGTTCAATTTGGACGTTACTCAAAAGTGTTTGATTGCCGAGTGCTGGGTACCAGTCTTGGATATAGAAACCATTCAACTTGCTCTACGTCGTGGAACTGAGCGTTCTGGGTCTTCGGTTCCGCCAATTCTAAATCGAATGCAAACATTTGAGAATCCTCCAACTTATAATCGTACAAACAAGTTTACAAAAGCCTTTCAGGCACTGATCGACGCGTACGGTGTGGCCAGCTATCGGGAAATGAATCCGGCGCCATATACGATCATCACGTTCCCATTCCTGTTCGCTGTGATGTTTGGCGACTTGGGACATGGAGCAATCATGGCACTATTTGGACTTTGGATGATTCGAAAGGAGAAAGGACTAGCCGCCCGAAAAACGGACAATGAAATTTGGAACATTTTCTTCGGTGGACGGTACATAATATTCTTGATGGGAGTTTTTTCCATGTACACCGGACTCATATACAATGACATCTTTTCAAAATCATTAAATATTTTCGGCTCCCATTGGCGAGTCAACTACAACACGTCCACGGTCATGACAAACAAGAACCTTCAGCTGAATCCACAATATAGCGATTATGAAGGGTACCCGTATCCGTTCGGAATGGATCCTGTGTGGCAAATAGCTAGTGCAAATAAAATCATATTCCAAAATGCCTACAAGATGAAGATCTCCATAATTTTTGGTGTGATACACATGATATTTGGCGTTGTCATGAGCTGGCACAACCACCGCTACTTCAAAAATCGTATCTCCATCCTTTTTGAGTTCATTCCGCAGATGACGTTCTTGTTGTTCTTATTCTTCTACATGGTTCTGTTGATGTTCATTAAGTGGAACCGATATGCGGCCAACAGAGATCGTATGTATTTAATACTGTTCTGCATAGGTTTTTTAAGCTAAAATAGATTTTTTCCACTTGCAGCGCCATATTCCGCTAGCTGTGCTCCTTCAATTCTCATCACTTTCATCAACATGGTTCTCTTCAAGGCACCGAATAAACCACCAGAAGACTGCAGCGCCTACATGTACGCCGGACAATCGTTCTTTGAAAAACTCTTCGTTCTGATTGCTCTGGCCTGTGTCCCTGTGATGTTCCTGGGCAAACCACTCCACATCATGAAGCAGAGAAAAATCGCAAACGTAAGTAAATTTGTGTTCTTCTGTATTATGTGTTGCACCCTACATCTTAAAGCTCACTTGCTAGAATCCTCTTGGATTAACATTCAAGCGGATTCCACGATAATGCTCTCCATTAAAGTGTTCATCCTAGTGCTAAGTTGTTTTTGAGTGAAGTGAAATTTAGTTGTACTTATAACTGTTTTCTTACTCTATTTGTACACCACAACAAACATTCCCAATTCCAAACCAAAAAAACAAAAAAACAAAAACTAGGAAGAGGTTAGTTGTTTTTGTGTTTGTTAACCAATTACACATGTTTTTTAGTTTAATGTTTTCTGTGAGATTCTTGTTAATGGTGCTGATGTTAAATTTTCTGTGTTCACTTGCAGATTCAGCCAATCAACCCGGTTGGTAATGGCGATGCTGAGGCTGGACTAAATGCTGATGGTATGACCCATCCTGATGGCGGAGCTGCTGGTCATGGTGGTGGAGCACATAACGAGGAGGAAATGTCAGAGATTCTTATCCATCAGGGAATCCATACGATTGAATACGTTCTTGGATCCGTGTCGCATACAGCATCATATCTGCGCTTGTGGGCACTCTCTTTGGCTCATGCTCGTAAGTCTTTGCTTCGATTTTTTCGGAATGTAATTTCATGTGTCTTGCTTTCCCAGAGCTCGCTGAAGTATTGTGGAGTATGGTTTTATCGATTGGACTGAAGCAAGATGGCTGGTTGGGCGGTATCATGCTGTGGATAGTTTTCGCTTTTTGGGCAATTCTTACTGTGGGCATTCTGGTCTTGATGGAGGGGTTATCCGCTTTCTTGCACACACTACGACTTCATTGGTAGGTCCTTCCTTGAATTTTCTCTATTATATCACATCATTGATTTCTTTTTCTTATAAAGGGTCGAGTTCCAAAGCAAGTTCTACACCGGGCAAGGCTATGCGTTCCAACCATTTGCATTCGAGGCTATTCTGGAAACTGGTTCAGCTGGTTTAGACGAATAAATTCTTTAGGGGTTGACAGTTTTATTGTTACAAAAAAAAAAAAAAACTTCTTTCACAGCATGGAATAATCTGAATTTATTAGAATAGAATAGACACTGAATGGTAGATGATCACCGAAGCTTTACGTTTGTGTATGTGTAGTTTGCTTATAAGGTCAAAAGTAATAAGATATTGAGATTACTTGAGAAAAAGGAAATAATACGCATAGAATAAATTAAACTTACATTAATTCTATTTGCATTATTTAAAGCCTCTTACATGCTTTAATAAAGTAGTTTTAAACGTATTCCATTTATCGAATATGAGGAAGGGATTATACCGAGGTGTCGTCCTCTTAGTTTTCTTGCATGGATGTGTGTTTGTTCTTGACTTTTAATATTAATGTTCAAATAAATTGTCTTCTAACTTCACTTCACTTCACAGTCAAGATAAGGTAGAACAGCAAAAGTCCTTCTATTGTTAAAGGTCGCATAAATACATAATAAATATTAATTGTAATCAGAAGCAGTTGGTCATCATGACTTTAATATTTATCAGTAATTTAATCGATAGCAAGGTAAACCCATTATTGTATTGCATTAATAAATATTTTAACCTGGCCCTTAAGGCAAAAAAAAGTGTTTTATTTATTCAGTTCTAATTTGTTCTATCATATAAGCTCTTTTATCCTTTACTGCACAGATTCGGACTGGAAGTTGGTAAACTTTTTTCAAATTCACAATCAAAAATGTAGAGTGAGATCATAATAGTCAAATTGCGGCAGTCCTACAAAGCATTTCGTTCATTAATGTAATTTTATAAACTGCAGTACTGCGGTATCATAGCAGTTGACGAGTACATTCATAAAGCATTGTGACTGTGACATTGCGATCGCCACAATTTTGTTCGTGTTGCAGAGCAGCATAGAATATGGCTATCAGCGCTTGCTGATGTTTTTACTAACTCTTAACCTTAAGAAATAACGAATTACTTCGGTGTCTGTTCGTCTGTCTGTCAGTCGCCTGTTACATATTTGCCTATAACTTTTAAATCCTTTGTAGGTTATGGAATAAATTTGGACTGTAGGTGTATCTTGGCAACCTAAAAATAAATCATGCATTTTTTTTCAGACCTAGTCGCAGATTAAAGGAAACATTTGTACTAATACTAACGCTAGAAAAAACTTGTATTAACTTTGATGGTCAATATGGATGTCATTGGAAAGGGGGTGCAGCCTAGATTATTAAAATGTGTGTTCATCTGTCATTAGGCTTAAATCTTGGTAACTGGTGAAGAACTCAAAATTAAGAATTGAAGTTCTGCCAGAAGAAATGAAATACATTTGCCCAAAAAAAATTTCAAAAAATGGTTTAAGAAAATTTTATATTAGCGAAAAAGTTAGTACCAATACTAAATTCGAGAAATAAATTTGTTTTCTTAGATTTTTGAAATTTATCGTTGGAAAGAAGGTGACAGCTAGATCAAAAAGTTGTACTATCGTAATCACCTTGCTCTTTTCAGTAAGAAGTTATTAGCCAAAAAACTGCGAAAACAAATTGGGAACAAGAAAAAAAATCGAGCTTGTGTTAAATAGTTAGTAATAATCTGTTTGCGGGAGAATAAAACCCTCGGCGCGTGAGTAAGACGCACAATTGACCGATTTTAATTGAACATGTTGAAGAGCTGCAAACTTGCGGTAGTATTCGTGTCTCTTTTTGCATTGTTAAGTATTTTGTGCCGTGCAGGGGCAACATATCGCGCACTAACCACCAAATTATCGTAAGCGACATTTTAAGAAAAAATCAGTTAATGGTGGAGTTCGAAAGTTTATTTGATTGCACGTCTTTCTGCATCATTCGTTTTTTAATAAAGCATTCCAGTTGTAAACAACAGAGATTACTAAGAGCTAAGAATCAATGTTTTTAGTGGGTCTCCAGATTTTAGACGTATTTATAATATTTTCAAGTAAATGAACCAAGTAAACGACCAAATTTTTTTTTTGAATCTAACAATAAGCCTGCTTCAGACGAGCGTACATTAGAGCAGGCTAACCAAAATCGTCTGTTTCAACAAAATGTACCCTATTAGATAAGTAGATATGAAGAAGTTCAATTGAGAGAAATGCAAAAAAGACACGGCTCAGCACAGAGCTTAAGTTTGGGAGTAGGTTTACACAGAGCTTAATACAATAAATCCCAATAAAACAACACTTAACGATAGAAAAAATTAAACAACTTTATACAATTTAGTTTAACATTTGCTGTGATTTCATAAAACAACCGAATGTATTATCCGGTAAAGGACCAATAAGATCAGATTCCGATATCCGATTGAGTCGCAGAGTTCCCTCGGACTTCTTGTAGTGCAACAAATTCATTTTATTCTGTCGCCACTCATAGTACAAATCATCATATGGATTTATATCAATCTTTTTTATTTTATTTTTAAATTCTTGTTTTGGAATTTTTGGCTCCATATTTTGATCTTGACCATTGTCTAGCATCTTTTTATCAACCGCGAATTCTGGTCCGTCAATTTTTATCTTTCCCGCAATATTTCTCAGTTTTTTAATTTGAAAAAGTGCAGAGATCTTACACTCTAACATATTAATTCGCTGCTCCAGCACTGAAAAGCCGTCTTTTAAGTTTTGTTGTTGACGTAAGGATGTCGGCTTAGACCGCTCCATCTCCGAGTTTCCTTCAGTCTCGGGCCCGGTAGTCGTCGGTATAGTATTTGTTGCAACATTTGTGGTCACAGCTGCCTGATGAAAATTATTGTTTTTCACACATTTACTAATTATCTCCGGAACTTCTTCCTTTTTGATATAACTTTCAATTTTGGTGTCTAATTCTTTCAGGCATCTATCAATTTCCTTTTTCACCAGCTCAGTCACGAAATGGTTGGTCGAGCAGGAATTGCAAAAGTTGCATGCTGTAAAGTCTTTCATGGCGACTTCGGTCTCACTTGACAGTGCTACTAGGCGCGTACGAGGGTTGACAATAAAATTTGTTTTGTGGGAAAGTTTTTCCATAAACGAATAAACCTTTTGTTAAATTTAGATTTTTTCTAATTTTTTTTACTGCTAAAAATTTAACT
Source organism: Syritta pipiens (assembly GCA_905187475.1). Lineage (NCBI taxonomy): Eukaryota > Metazoa > Arthropoda > Insecta > Diptera > Syrphidae > Syritta > Syritta pipiens. The sequence continues at coordinate 32,210,998 of LR994572.1, read as the reverse complement.
GTGTCTGACTATCATAAACAATCTCAATTGACATTTCAATGACGCTTTTCCCACCTACTAACAAGTAATTTATCGGAAGCGCTGAGTTTGTCGTTTCGAGTAGTTTTATTGCAGTGAAAATTCCGTGTCCATGTTTAATAAGTTTTTAAATACAACAAGACTGCTGCGTCGATTGTTATCGATAAGATTAAAAGTCACGTTTTCTTTCCGGATTGGGCTGTATGGCGTTTTTCGTGAGTGACTGCTGGAAATAATAAAGCTCTTTAACGACAATCTATCGCTCGTAAGACTTGTCAGCCAGGTTCTAGCTGCACCCACTTGCCCAACCATCTACTGAAGTCAATTCAAATCCAAAAATAGCAACGTCTGGACAACGACGGCACGGAATACTTTCCCCAACAACAAACATCTATTTTTTATTTGACTAAAGATGATGCAAAGATAACTAGAATTAGTCTTTAATATTGGAAAAAAGAAAAATTTTGTTTCCGTTAGATTTTATTAAGACCATTTAAATTTTAAGACAATTCAAATTTCGGCGATTGGCACGCAGTTGATTTACATCATTACTTTAAGACATTGCTATGGCCCGACCTCCACTAAACGGTATTTATTGTGTTACAAAAGGTTTTCTTTTTTATCAAAACATGCTATGCTACCTGAGCATCTTCTGTAATGGTTGTTAGGAAGTCGCCTTAGCCGTTCGTATTGTTGTTCATTATTCTGTATTTTCTCCGCACTTACAGGCACTTGACAGACCAACGAAGAGATAACAACATCAGTTACAGTTGAATATCCTCCCTGGAATGCCCTGCAGACCTCGTTAGCTCAAAACATCTCATTGAACATTCAAGCCGCCACATGAAGAACAACAATTGAGAAAAAAAATAATGTTAAAACTCAACTCAATTCGCCTCTTTCAAGAAATCACAAGATTTTATGATTTTCACTTTGAAAGCTTTTGGTTGCTCATTTCTTTTCACTGGCAAAATGTTGTTTATTGGAGGGCCGTGAAACGCTTCCATTTCGAGCCTGTTGTTGAGCTTCATTGTACACTCGGACTGCTTGTAGTGCGTGCGATTCATTTTGTTCTGACGCCACTCATAGTACATGTCATCGTATGGATTTATATTTAAACTCGGATTATCCAATGACTGTTTTTCTAAAGCAGAAGCAATAGTACTTGACCTTTTCTGCGCTTCCGTCAAATACTTCTCAATACTCTGTTGCAGACTCTTTCGATCGACTTTAAATTTGCCGGAAATCTTCTTTAGCCTTGGAATCATTTTAAAGATGGCTGATATTCTTGACTCCAGTGTGCTAATTCGTTGCTCCATTAATGAAAAGTTCTGCTTTAGCACCAGATCCTCACCATTCGTTTCAGTATCAACGAATTGTATTGTAACTTCCATTTCTCGTTCATCTTTCGAATTCGGAACAACACTCGAGGCACTGGAGTTCTTGGTGCTTGTTGCTGTCAGGCAAGATGGAAGCTTATCTTGTATGCATTGATTTATAATTTCAGAAAGTTCTTCCCGCTTTATGCAGCTCTCAATATTCGCGTCCAATGACCGGAGGCAGCTCTCAATTTCCTTACGCACCATCTCGGTCAAAGACAGCGAACTTTCGTAATCGCTGCTTGTATTTGATCCATTAGTATCCATCATTGCTAGCTTTATTTCACTTGTGAGTGGTATAAGACGAGTTCGGCCCAAATTTGATTCAGGGGGGCTTTTTTCCATAAACAACCAAAAAATTAATTTTTATATGATTTTGTTGATTTTTTTGTTTTTTAGTTTTTTTGAACTGAAAATTTTAATATAACGTCAAAAGGTTGAAATGACATTTCAAAATAAGTAAATCCTTGTTAAAAATTTGTTTAATCGAATCCGAGTTTCGAGAATTAGCACCTTTGGGAGTGGCAACCGTTGAAAAAACGTGTTTTATTTGTTCACTACACAGCGTAACGACTGTCGTCGCAACTCCAGTACTATATGTAGTTTTCGTACAGAAAAGACACAAGCGGAAGAAAGGTAAATTTAAATTTTTCAACTTTTATACGAAAGTGAGAAAGAGAAGATGGACCACAAGTAAAATTGGACAAAAGTTTGTCATTTAAGAGAAGACGAATTTTCGAACGAAAGTCTGCTGAAGGAAAATAAGCTAGCGGACTACAAAAACTACATCAGGGTAGTTGAACCTAAAGTTGTTTCGTTATTTTGAACTTGGTAAAAGCCGGAATAACGAAACAAAATACCACAATGAGAGATGCAATATCAGCAGAAGTCTGACCGGCAAAAACTTATTTCGGTTTCTTGACTTTTACCAAGTTAAACAATTTTCAAAATAGGGCAATTGCTAATGAATTCCGTTTTTTTTAAATTAATTTTTATCCTCACTAATGCTCTCACTTAAATGTTTTTGATGAAATGAACGAGTAAATACAGTAAACAAACATACACACGATGGAACGGTTACAGCAACCGACAACAAATATTTTGATATTTGTGCCAACGGTTGCGGCAACTGGAAAATCAATAAACAACATAGCTACATACGATCCAACGGTTGCTTCAACATGACTAAATTGCTGCAACAGTTGCATCGTGTGTATCAAGCATTAAGTTGGAGAAGAAGATACCATTCAGATCACACTTTGCTCGTAGGGATTACAGCAAACTCTACGTTGGGTGGGTTTCTAGATCAAAGTCATTACATCAATTGTTTGATTTTTTTTTATTACGTTTTTATTTCCACTTCAATGAATTCTTTGCAGTCTTAAAAATTTCTAAACAATATTTTCATTTACTATTTCAAAAATGTTCTCTCATTTTTTTACGTTTGTTTACAGCCATTTAAAACAAAAAACCAACTAAAAATTACATAAACTAACAAATGCAATATATATACATACATATATTTTGCTTTCGCATTTATCTTTTCTTTCTAAGACCAAAAATAAGCGAGTAATATTTTAGTACAAAAGGATTCTTATATTTTGTTTTTGTTTTTTTCTTTTTTTTTTGTATTTGGAAAGGCGACCATTATTAATTGTGTTCTATTTTAATCTGGAGAGGGGGATTTTTTGTGCAGTGGAAGGTAAAACTATAATTGAAAAAACTGTGTGAGGAAATACAATAATCATAATGATAATAATAATACATAATAACTGTGTAAAAACACTAAAAATATATATAAATTTATATGTTTAGTGCTTAAAAATTACATTTTTCATTCTCTTTATATATGGATTCATGTTTTTTTTTCTTTTATATTTTGTTGTTGTTTAGTTTTAGTTTTAGGGTAGACGTATATTAAATAGAAGACGATCATTAGTTAAATAGGATAAAAATTCGACATCACATTAATTCCCTTAATCCATAAAAATTTTTATTTTTAACTATTATGTTGTTGCTGTTGTTGTGTTTCTCTCTTTCATGACATAACAAAATGTTCGTAGGGATATTATTTGTTTTTTTTACACATTTTCTTTTCTTTCTTATACTTTGGATTTTTTTTAATGTTTATTTTAATAAATTTGATTTGTTTTGTTTTGCTTTTTTTTTATGAAAAGTAGAAAATACGCAATTTGTTAACAACAACCATATTATGTTTTTTTTTTGTTTTTCATTTTATATTGTTAAATATATAAAATACACTCATTTTTTTTATATTCACGATTAACAAAACACTGTATTCGCTTGGACGCTCGCACGCTGAAATTTTTTTTTCTTTTTTATTGGTAATAAATAGTAATGAAGTTATTTTGCTATAAACTACCTCTGATAGGAAAAAATATATATATATTATGCTTTGTTTTTCTTATGTTTTTTTTTTGTATATATATATATATGTTTAGTGGGAGAGAGGGCAGCTTACACACATAGAATTTGAATGCAAAAAATGTTTACGATTTATTTGTTTTTTTTTTTTTTTAGTTTTAAGAAAATTTCATTACTATTAAATTAATTACATTTTACTTTCTCTTTTGTTTTAGTTATTTTCGATAAACTTCCGAAATCGTTTCAATTTTTTTTAACGTTGTTGAATGTAAGACGGTGTACAGCTCAAAGAAAATACTAAAAACTATAAATAGGCAAAGCTCAGTACGGTTTTAATCGGTCTTTAAAAGCAGAAACTTAGTGTTTAAGACTATTTAAAAGGGACAAAGAAAAATTGTGTAACGTTTCCGGATGGTGCTGAATAGCGAAGAACTCACCTAAACGAACTCCAAAAAAGGTCCAGAAAATCTTCGTTGTGATGTACAAATCGATTTCGAAATTCCAGTAAATCCTAAGAGAAAATATAAAAACGACTGGCTCAGCATTTAATGTCTGATTGCATACTCGTACGATAAGCTTAGAATCTCACATCCTTGCTGGTACCTGGCATAGTATTGGGGCGCTGACAAATAATCTGCCACTTGATCTCCACAGAAACGGCTGGCAATATTTAAAACAAGTCACAAGATCATTACGGGAACGATTCTTCATTTTGACATTACTAATAGATGGGAATGCCTGATGAGACATTGACTAGATTTGGTTCAATTCTTGATGAAGGGGGAGGAGGCAACATTGGATTCTCTTAGGCATTGAAGATTACTGCCTTATGACGACGTATGTTCGATTTTAATTCGCTTTGTTTAAATAACTGAGCCAGCAACCTATTCCTTTTTATATTAGATGAACAACTATTAAGTGAAAGGAACTAAAAAACTCAATTATATTAATCTGGTCGCCAATTAAGACACGGTTCGGAGGAAACCCTTCTATGACTATGACTGAAAAGGTTAAAAAAAAGATAAGGGTAGATTAAGCTACGTCTTCTTATAAATCATCGCTTTTTCGAATACAATTACAAATATTTTTTTTTTTTCATCGAGTCCTAGATATGACAAATAAGGCAAAGTCATGCAGTTTTTAATAATCCTAACTTTTTTTTTGTTACTTAATTATTGATTTTAATTTACATGATTTTCTTTTTGTTCAAAATTGATTCCCCTATTCTTTTTGTTTTGTTGAGTAAAAATGTTTGTTTTCAGAAGGAAGAAATCAACTTAAATCCATTGCGATGGATTTCAACACACGTATGAAGTAAAGAAACAAAAAAACAAAAAAAACATTTACATACATAATCAATTTTGCCTGCCTTTGCCTGTGTAATTCCTACGGATCCTAACTAATACAGTACACGATTTTTACACACGATATTCGACAAGTTTCGAATGGACAATTTTTTTGATCAACTGTCTTCACTTTCTTATTCCTTTTTAAATGTGTGGAATTCGAATCAGAAAATTTAAAACAGAATATCAATCAAACTAAAGGTGAGTTTACAATTTACAAAAACAAACATTCTGTGTCTCTGGACAGAGAAGAGTTACTTTGGCTTCTCTTTTCTTCTCATTATTTCTCTTTTTTTTTTATATTATGTATTTATTTCCTAGATATCTTTTTTAATCACTTTGTTTTCTATTTATATATTTTCTTTTTCAAAATATTTTTTCTTTTGTTTTTTTTATGTATATATACGCTCAGTTAAAAAAAAATCTATATTGTGTTTTAAAGCTTTTTGGCGCCTAATTTCATGGGGCCTCGTTGTGCTCGACGTGCTTCCAATTCTCGTTGGCGTTGAAGCTTTTTCTCTTCTCGTTTTCTTCGAGCCTCGTCGAGTTTGGGGTTTCCTTTAATTGTTCGTGTGTAAAAATGTAAAAATGTTAAAATGCTATTTTGTAAATTATAATAACTTACCGGTTAAAGCATCGTCGATAGGTTCGAATTCACCATCGGCCCATGAGTCGCTATTCCAGTTGGCATTGTTGGTGTTGTTTATGTGCCCGTCACGTACCGGACTGATATTGTTGCAATTTGTTATAATGTTTGATACACTAGGTAGATCGTTTGGTCGCTGTTGACTTTTGATGATTGGTTCGACATCGTGATGTTGCTGTTGTTGATTTTGTTGAATTAGCTCCTGTTCTTGCTCTTGTTCCTGTTCTTCGATCTTAATGTGGAGGAGTAAATTATGTTGGTTAAAATGAATTAAAATATTGAATTTATGCATTAGCTTACAGGATCCTCTTCTAAGCTTCCCCATTCTTCATTGTCCCAGCCGTCTCGAGCGTCGGTTAACCCACTTGCTGCGTTGAGTTGTCCACTAGTTGAGGTACCAGCAAGCGGACTACTTGGATCTTGTGATGTCTAATGTAGATGAGAAATATTAAATATTTGCCAGAGAGGAAAGTCAAATCATTTTCTGGCTTGTGACTGGTTGCTCATTATCTAGCTGTTTGGGACTTTTTTGGGCAAGTGAGATGTATCGTTTGATAAGATCTTAGTTATTAACTTTCAGTGATACTAGAATTTAGTTGAAACTACAGATGGACAGACTTTTTCATTCATTGAACGTCGAAGCAAATAAAAGTTTTTTTCCTACCGTAAGTACCAAATATTTCTTTAATCTTTAACTAATTTAAAAAAATTTCAATTTATTTTTGGATTTCCTAGATAAATCTTCAGTATTTATCTTTTAATACAACGACAATAATGTGAATTTATCAAAATTGTTTTGATAAATTTTGTGAATTTGTCAAAATTAAACAAAAAAAAAATTTGACATCGTAATCTTTATAAAGCGAAAAAACATTTTCAACCTCTTAAATGCGATTTTTTTTTTTGTAAAAGTTTTTATATTTCACGCATTTCTCTTGCTGGTTTTGCCACTTATCCAATTAAAAACGACACTACTATCCCAAACTCAGCTTAAAGTGGAGTTACAAGAAATTAATGATCTGCAGATACCGAACACAGCATGTCAATACAAAAAGTTATAAACTGGGTCATCGTAGAAGATGAATCTAAACAAATTTATTAATTTATTTATTTTATTCACTTCGGTGAATAAAAACGTAAATTCCAAAGTAGCTACTTCGTAGCAATGCAGTGTGTAAAAATTCTTCTTGAATACGCCGATTAATATTGATTGGACTCAAAAACGTTTTCCAGTTTCCTAAAGTTTGAGCCAGAAGCAATTGAAAGATCAAGGCAAGCTATTTGCCGGGTTAAAATAAGAAAATATTTTACCAAAAAAGAATACCAATATCTATGCCGATATAGTAAATGTTTTTTTTTATGTTTTTTTAAATGAATGAAATCATTTCATTTTTTTCTGAATAGGCTTTAATGAATCAGTTTGTATTGTATTTAGTGGATTTGAAAATCGTTTCAATAAGTTTAGTAAGTACTGAAAAAAAGTTCCAGTAATCTGAATCCGAAAAGTCATTGTTTTAATTAGTTTACATTATTGAGGGATTATCGTATTACGAAGTTATAGGCAGATATGTAAAAGTCGAGACATTCGGACACAGTAGTAATTTCTTGAGCGTTTGTTTTATTCCTTTGGAACAAAAGCCTAAACAGAGAACTGAGAAGGAACAGCAATTGTTTTATAGCAATGAAGTGATAAAAAACTTGGTGATTTTTTTTTGTACACAAACATTCGTTTTATTTATTATTGTTTTTGTAGTAGCTACTGCACTGATTATATTTGCCAAGCTTTTTTTTTACTTAAAAGCAATTAAGGCGACTGACGACTGGAACATTTTATACAACGACCGAACGACCGAACGACCGAAGAAACGAAAGGCGTTCCAGATTTCAATATTTGACGTTTTGTTCGCGAGGAATAGAAATGTGTTTGAGAAAATTACTATTTTTTTTTTTTGCATCTACCCGCTGGAAGACGGAGTTGAAACCTTTGGAACCTACTGCCTCGTGCACGCAGCCGCATACCTGACAGTTGTTGAAATACCCTTAGAGGAGCGACAAAGTGGCGTGAGCGTCCAAATCAGTCAGAGAGCAAGTTGAAACACTTGGAACCCGCGAAGCGGCCCATCCACCCCCTTTCGTACTTAATCGCCTGCCTAGCTGTCATAGTAATTTTAGATTTTCGCAAAAACTAGACGACATAAAACCATTCAATTTTTTGTGTCGTGTTTGATTCAAAATTGATATAAACACTGACCACAAAAAAATAATTTAGCACATTTAAATATTTTGGAAAAAAAAATTGGCCTAACATTCTTTTTTTTTTTTTAATAATTTCTTTTTTCATGTTCATTGACGTTGTTTTAAAATGACCCCTACCTCGTAAACGGGGCCAGATAGACCCCTCCTACCATAATAAAAAATCAATGTTTTTGATCGTTCTACAAAAAACCATCATCAAACTTCGGCCCCAAATTTATCGTACTAGTGCATTTTCTCTCAATACCTAGTGTTGCTATTTTTTTTGGCCAGCATGCTTAGGATGTTTCCAGCAAATTGTTACATCTACGATTGACATTATAGAACAAATTTTTAGAATTACATTGCAAACATATTTATAAATCGATTGAGGCCAAAAAAGTTACAAGTTCAACTAAAATGAGAGCTATCGTTATTCTTTTTTTAATTGATAGAAGTTGCTATTATTTGGCTTTAGCTGTACGTACCGTTATTTAGGAAAAAAAAAAGCTCAAGATACAACAAAATCAAATTCGAATTTGTGCTAGCTAGCGATATTGATTTTTTGGAAGAATTTATAATTCGTTTCTGTAATAGCTGGCCGCTTTCAGTTTGAAAATTAAGAACTCTCTTAGGATTATGTCTATAAAAGTGCTGACGCAGTCAGAATAGCTGAAAACGCGCTACTTACATTGGAATAGATCTACTGAATTTGGTTGAAAACCTTAAATCGATTGTCTTTTAAACATTCCCCCGCGTGATCTCAAGCAACAGTCTACCACAATATGATTCATTTACCAAACTTACATCCATTTCTCCCCAGTTCTCATTGTCCCAATTATCTGCACCGTAATCGCTGGCAGATGCTGATGTGTCATTACTTTCGTGCTCCAATGAAGTCATTGAGGTTACACTAGACGTCGTGGTTGATAGGCTGCTACTAGATGGTTGTTCTAGAATGAAAAAAAAAGAGAACATTTTCATGTTGCATTAAACGTTAAGAGTTTAATTCAACAAAAATCAAAACCAAAAGAAAAAATCCTACCTAATGAAGCTGGTTTCGAAAGATTTCTACCTGTAAGTGGCGGTCGCGGTCTTGACGAATCGCTTTGACTTCGATAGAATTTTGCTGTTACCGCAGTAACTGCCCAACCAGCCCATGTGGCAGCTGCGTTTCCTATTGAGGGTGTTGCTGTATGAACATCAGCCTCTGAGAAAATTAAAAAAAAAATTAATATTCTCTCTGCTTAGGCATTAACCAAGAGTTAATCTTACCCATAGTTTCTCGCAAACTTGGATCTTCAGAGACTTTCTCTAGTTTTCCCAGAAAACCACGAATCGTTTTGAACGCTGGATCCCTAACAGATTTTTCAGGATCAACAGTAAGCGAACACAAGGCAGGTAGAACACGATTTGCCACCTCACTATTAACATGAACACGTTCAATACAGATAAAAAAAAAAAAACATTTAATTAGATAATAATACCTGAGTAGAAAATACTGTTGAGTGGCGGCTAATGCCAAGACACCGGCAACTCTCGCCGGTGGGAATGGATCCCGCATGGCTCGTATAAATGCAGAGACTAAGACTCGTTGTCGCACCTTTAAAATAAAATAAATCTCTTGTTTAAAAAGAAGAATACCGTAGAAAACATGCAAACATCTTTATACCTGTGGATGTAGATGTGGTGCAATTTTTCCCAAGCACACCGTCGTGTTGGTTCGAATGCCACCCTGATCATCCCGAGCTTGAAGTCGTGCAAAATGTCTCAGTACTTCAACGTTTAAATTATTGTAATTTAATTTTGGAGCTAAGTGAATAATAGACTGAAAGAGAAAGATAAAGTTAAAGTAAGGAAATAATGTCAGAGTACGTTAAGTATTATAAATAACATCATCGGCTTGGCTGTCATAATCAGTTGTATGCAATTGAGAATTTATCGGCTTTTTTGTTACGGTTTTAGCTTTGTTTGTTGGAATAAAAATTGTTTTTTAAAGTTCGCATTTACGTGTAATTTATGCGTATAAGTATGGCAGTATCCATCTGGCGCAGAAACATGGACAAGTTGCGGACAAATAAATGAAACAGAATTTGTTTGGATTATTTTCGGCGCCGTTTGCACAGAGGAAGGTTAAAGGCCTGCTAAAACCGAAGCGAAATACGGGAGCGGGAGCGAATTTCGCTGGGGAAGATGTGATTTATGTGATTCGAGTTTAAAAATTCTTGCGCCCTTGTTTCACGCACCATGGCCAAACGAAGCTTACATTATATTAATTTGTGAGACTATATATTTCCTCTTAAATAATTTTTAATAAAAGCATGCCCTAATAGGCACGCTAGAGCCGGCAACTGTAAGAAAAGTAGTATGAAAGGCTTTCCAGAGCAAAACCAGCAAGACAGCAAAATAGTTTTGGATTCAAGGAGAGTGCACGACCTCCGGGTCACCGATTTTGATGAAATTTGGCATAGTGATAGCTCCTCTATGGATGAATTAAATGAATTTGAAAAAAAACGCCCCCAAAGTTTTCTCAATCGCGTCATATATCAAGTTAGAACATTGAATTTCCGAAGTGGCGATCGCCACTTTAGAGGCGAAGTTAACCTTTTATGTGATTCGAGTTTAAAAATTCTTGCGCCCTTGTTTCACGCACCATGGCCAAACGAAGCTTATCATTACATTAATTTGGGAGACTATACATTTCCTCTTAAATAATTTTTTAATAAAAGCATGCCCTAATAGGCACGCTAGAGCCGGCAACTGTAAGAAAAGTAGTATGAAAGGCTTTCCAGAGCAAAACCAGCAAGACAGCAAAATAGTTTTGGATTCAAGGAGAGTGCACGACCGGTCACCGATTTTGATGAGATTTGGCATAGTGATAGCTCCTCTATGGGATATGAATTTCCCAAAGTCAGAGATCATTTTTCGAGAAAAACGCCCCCAAAGTTTTCTCAATCGCGTCATATATCAAGTTAGAACATTGAATTTCCGAAGTGGCGATCGCCACTTTAGAGGAGCTATCACTATGCCAAATTTCATCAAAATCGGTGACCCGGAGGTCGTGCACTCTCCTTGTTAGCCAACAAATCGAAGTTAATGCTGAAATTTCAATCTTAATTGTAAAATATTGTATTAAACATAGTTTGTCGAAAACGAAAAACGAAACCCTTATAGATCCACGTCGGCGTCTGTGTGTCTGCTGTGTTTACATAACACATAACTTCAACATCCTTTGAAATTAAGGGAATGAATTTGTACTCAAGTAACATCTCGGCAACTCAAAAAGAAACGTGATTTTTTTTGGAATCAGTCACTTTACCACTAAGGGTAATAAAAGAAATTTCATCAAATAATGTAAAGTGCCGTGAACGAAATTATAAACGCCTAAAAGAATCTTTTTGTTTTCATCATAACTCATGTTTTTTCTATCTTAGGATGGTGATTGTTTGTTGTAGCTACAGATTACATCTATTACCAAACCATGGATTTTGCATCCAGTACCACAATTTTTAGAGTCTGCCCATCAAAAGCGCAAAAAGGCGAGAAGTGCTAAGATTTTCATTAGCACTCGATAATTTTTTTTCACAAAACAGCTGTTAAACTTTGGTATTTTGTATTTTTTAATGCAGGGTGGTACTTTTAAAAATAATTAGTGTCGAAAAAGTCTACCGCAAGCTTACGCTAAGACCATTCTAGCGCAAAAAACAAGCATTGGCCGTTATAGCAACAGGTTTAATTTTAAACTTTTTTTTTTAATGTGCATATTTTGAGATATAAAGCTTTAATATGGAAAAAACACACGGGACATCGAAAAAATAGTGCATGCAGCGAATCAGCGAAAAAACGTTGCAATCGCACTATCGCCTCGCTGCTGTTTGAATAGCGCCATATCCTGCCATGCATTTAATTCCCGCGCGAAATGCGTTTCCGCATTTCACTTTGGTTTAAGCAGGCCTTAAGGTAGAAGACTTTATGACGAACCGTGAGAGATGCATAACGATATCGACCTAGTCAACGAATTTAAGTGTTGAATAAGGTCATGTAGAGCAGATGGCCACTAACGCTCCAGGTCGCACAGTCTTTGAGGGACAAAGCGGTAGAGGAAGACCTTACCTCCTGTTAAGTGACCAACTGGAAAGAGCCCATCCATTAGCTAAAAATACGAAACTGAAAGCGCCTAAACCAAGACCGTGATAGTTGGCGAGATGTAGGCTGAGACCCAGGGGCACCCCAAACATGTAAACATGTTTCTTTAATCGGTTCGATAGCGCCTACAAAGCTTTGATCTTTAACACTGAATCAACTCTTAACTTACCTTCACCGTCTGCTCTCGAATGGTGGCGTTTGTATCTAGGAAGCCGTGTGCCACCTGCGGGAATATCTGATCGTTAACCACCTGAGGCTGCAAATGGGCTATAAACAGTTCCAATTGCTGCAATAAACGTGATCGCGTAACACGATCGGTTGATGCGAAAAGTTTCACTACACATGGAACTATCCGCTTTTGATATTCGCCTTCGTCTAACAACTTTCCCAGCTAAAAAGAAGAAATGAACACAAATTATAAGCATAAATAATCATGAACAGGAAAATATCAAGTCTTACCTTAAACATCGGAGCGAGAACTGCTGATCCTGCATCACCATACTCATAAGCCGTTATTAATTGTGGAAGAATTTTGTGTCTATAATATGAAAAAAATATGTATATATTATTTATTTTAAAATCAAATAAATTAAAGGCACACTACAGTACGTACTTGCAAACATTTTCGGGAAAATTCTCCAAATGCAATGTCAAACCGCTAAAAAATCGGTTCTTCTCAGCTTTGTCCTTTATTTGAATCTCTTCTAAGAATAGCAACGAATCAACTAAATCATTTTTAAAAAATCCACCAGGCTTCCGACAGCGGGTAATTATATCAGCTGGATTAGGCCTATTCGATGGTGATGCACAGACTAATTCACAGTAGAGTGTTTGAAGTGATTTCGGTACACTATCGATGTCCTTTAAATTTCCGCGTACTTTAAGTGGTCCATTAAAAGATTCCCACACCAGACAGCCGAGGCCCCACATGTCGACAGAGCTGTAAAATGAACGGGAAATTGTTAAGTGAATTGGTAGTGAACATTTCAAACCTAGAGGCTATGTTCCACAACACAAAATTTATAAAATCCTTTTTGTTAGACTTAATAAGGACCAAATCTGAAGGTACATGCAGTCCGAGGATTATGGAGAGATCGATTCTTTCATCTAGGAGAGTGGTTTAAGCGAAGGAATCACTACAGATTTATCATCATATAGGTAAACTTAAACAAGCACATTTATGTTAAGTTAATTAGGCGATTTTTGGCAATTCGTCATTTTGTTTTGAATAAGATTCGAAATGGCTTTCAAAACCTGTAGTTGGGCTACATAAGTTGGAAAGAGGATCCATAGATTTGTTAAAACGAGCGTTTGAATTTGTTTTAATCACATCAACGACTTGAATATTCACCACATTTGAAAGCAATTAAAATGAGCCGCCGATTGCAAAATGATACTTAGTAAACGAACGACTATTGTTGCTTTATTTTAATGCAAAAACGGCCTAGAATCATAATTTTCGGCCACGTGTTCCAATAACGGAGTTGCGGGGCAATGCACGCAGATGTGATCTCAAGGCAATTCGATTCTTCGTCACCGACTTTAACTCGTAAGGAGGTAAACCCGAGCGTAACCAGCCGAGCTTTTGGACTTGATCTAAGCATCTCATCCTGGGTCTGGCGAGCGCTTCCTGACGGGATCGCATTCAAGACGCCCCTCGGATGTCCTGATGATGTGGACATTTGTGTCACGTTACCAAACCAACGAAGAAGCAGCTGCTTTCCACGCACCGTTGTGTTTTTCACCCTGTCTTGGCGAGTAACTGCAACAACAGCACACAGAACTATCAGTTTGGCAGCTTGTATTCGCGATGTTATTCTTTCTGTCGCTATCCAAATTTCATGACCACGGATTAGAGTTGGAACCACAAGGCCAAGATAACTTGGCATCGACACCAAGCTCAGCCTTCCTGATTACAGATCATCCAAGGTGTTTCAAAATTGATCCTACAGGAAAGCTCAATATTGCTCCTTCCGTCACTCGTAAACAAGAATTTGAGATACTTGAACTTCTCCACCTGTTTCAATGGGACTCCACTAACATGCAAAAGCATTGAACGGGCGTTCTGGGAATAACTACAGATTAAGACAGCAAAAAAAATTATTGTGAAATGCAGTTTCCAAGTAAAAACTTGTTTTCTTTCCAATTTCCCCAGACCTACGCGTCGCCAAGAATTTTATTAGACTCTCTTCAGCCACAGGTACGTAGGTAAAATATTAAAAAAAAAAAGACATTAAAAATATAAACAGAAAGTTTAAACACACAAAATGCATTGACGAGAAATTCCAATCAATATTCATAAAGACGGGCGCCGTAGCTTAATCGTTAGTGCGTCGGACTATAAACGCGCACAACACAGTGGAGGTGCGAAAAGCTAGGCTATGGCCCTTCGTGGGCTGTTACGCCACTAATGATGATGATGATGATGATGATTCGTAAAGACCTCGCCATTTTTGAACGCCAAAACCAACACGAATTTATTATCATATGACGAGTTCGTCTGCCTACGAAACTGATTCCACCTTAACAACGCCACTATCAGAAATAAGCGCATTTCGTTTGAAGTATTTATGACAAAGGTAACCAGTAGGACGCTGAAAGAATATCGCGGCTTAGCCGCCAAATTGTCAACGCTTGTTGGCAACGCATGAACAGAGAATCCAGAGTCCCTAAGCATTGAGCGGCGTGTATGAACGGTTACTTTTATAGGAAGGTCTTGGTAAGACACAATTCCAGGTCACAAACTCTGAGAGAAAGTAAAGGTGTGTTGATTCTGTCTCCTCTCTCTCTGTAACTGTCTCTAATCTTTATTTCTCTTGTTAGACTGTCACGGCCTATTACGCCAACCACTGTATGTATGTGCCTACCAAATGAACTTACGATAGATGAATTCTTTACACGTTCTTTAAAAATTAGTGCCACACAAAAGATTTTGAGATAGAGATTTAACTTAAACAATTTAAAAGAAGAGGTTCGTCAGAAAGTCAGGCTAATCTATCAGATCGCTAAGCTAGAGAAGGCTTTAAGTTAGTGATGAATCGCAAAAAGAAGACATCCGTGTGCCTGCAAACACATCTTCGAAGTTGGTTCTGCAAACGATACCAGCGACAAGGACGAATCATACGAACCATTCAGCAAGCAAGCAATCTTATCACGAGCCAGCATAATACAAAACTTAAATTGTCTCGAACTTGCTGTCCAAACGAGGTTTAACAACAAGTTAAAGCTCTAAGAAGTAGAGACACAGAAACTATCATAAAAAAAAAACCGTGATTTTGAGCTTCAGAACTCACAAATGTAACTTATTGATCTAAGCATCTAGCATCCGTTAAAACGACCCACCATCTAACAAGCCACCAAGTCTTTCACAACAGAACCATGCACAATAAATTACGCCTCAAGATAACCGAGTGCGTGATTAAAATTCAAAGATACCACGTCAGCATTTTTACACAAAGCGCCGATATTTCACAATTAGCTCATCAAAACAAGAATCTAATGTACTCACCATTTTGTGGCAGCTTTCAGCTTCGATTGATCGTTCTTCTCGGGCGGGTCGTACACCTCGAGAGCTGGAGGTATTTTAATCGGAGGCATTGGATTCCCGTCAGCCGGTGACACGTACTCCAAGCTTCCCAGCTTCCATTCGCCAGAAGCGTTCACGAACACAGACCAAACGGACACATTGTTGTGCCTTAAGTTGCCGTCGTTGTTCAGGAATGAGAGAGCTCGCTGAGGTTAAAAAGATCGAAGCGTCACTTTGTCACTAAGCACTTCATCAATTTTAAGTCACTCACCGTAATTTGAAAAATTCCCCATGCCAGATAGAGATCCTTTTGTGGCCCATCCGATGCCAGCTTTGCTATGTGTGTTCCCAACGGCTCTACCGCCTCCGTGGCCACATATAGCACTTTGTCCGTTTCTAAGCTGTCAAGAAACTGCAATATGCTCGGATGACGAAGTGTCTTCAATCGTT
Organism: Syritta pipiens; assembly: GCA_905187475.1. NCBI lineage: Eukaryota > Metazoa > Arthropoda > Insecta > Diptera > Syrphidae > Syritta > Syritta pipiens. The sequence continues at coordinate 32,194,870 of LR994572.1, read as the reverse complement.
TCACTGCCGCCTTCGCCAAATCGAATTTTGCGTCAGAGCCATTCTTGATGTCATAAACGAACACGGACACCTCTTCGTTTGTCGACTTTTTTTTGGCCTTGTGCAGCGACCATATTGAGCGCAACTCGAAACCAGGCACTTGTTCGCCAATCTCGTATGGGAACTCTTTGGAGGAGTCGCGCGAAAAGAACGACCACATCATGTGTTTTGCCCGTCGGGTGAATATCTTGTTGGCCGAAGCGAAACGATGCCCTATGGATGATGAAAATAACTCTTCTCTTGCTGCCCACACTGCCGCTGGAGTCTATCGTCTCGCAGTCGTCTGTTTACACCGGAAGCCACTGAATTGCAAGCGAAATAACCCAACACTATCCTTCTGATCGACAATTTTAGCCACAATCGGCTTTCTAATAGCGCACTCGATACTTTTCGCCTCGACTACAGCGTATTGTTGTTTCACCAATAAGGTATGTTTGCTACGAATAAACATTAAAAGCAAAAAAGAAAAAAAACTGTCGACACGAAGAGAAAAAATCACAATTTCCGATTTTCAAACGAACTGTGGAAGCGAATTAATCATTTTTTCTACTTGATTAGACTTTACAACATTGCGATGCGGGAAATTGGTTTTAATTTGGCTTTTATATTTCGCTTGGTGATTCTTATTTCGTTTTTCTTTTAGAGGATTTTTTTTTCGTTTCTCCGTTTTTCACAAAGTTTTCATGACGTATGACGTTTTGTTGGATAAAATTTGCAGAAGAAGAAATTAACTGCGCGAAATGTCAGAAATGTCAGAATTGAATGTGCACGAAAATGAAATGAATCAACAGACAACAGCTGACGTTGAAATTGGAATAGATTTTTTTTGTTTTTATAGTTAATAGGACTGTGGAATCGGAGTAGATGTCTTCTGGTAGTACAAGAAATATTTAAAGTTATTGGGGTTTCTGATTGGACGCCAGTTTTGTACGAAATTATTATTATATCATTTGGATTAAAATCCAATTTGAGAGAGCGCAGGGTAAATGCACGACAAATTACCTAACTGCCAGAATTAACAATATTAAAAAAAAGTTACGATCGGACAAATAGGGAAATTTGCTGAAAATTTCTGAAATTATTTTCTTCAGCCACACAGTGGTTTCGCCCATGCGACAATGCAAAATCGAAGATATTGTCTTGATGTGAAAATAATTTTTGTGAACAGAAAAAAAAGACGACACGCTCTTTTCGTACAATGTAAACCAGTGTGTCAAAAAAATTATTTTTAAGTCAAAAAAGCTCAAAAGATTGCTCCTTCCATAAAAGTTGTTTATGTACGATCGATATCCATGTAAGAGTTTTTGGATATAATAATGAATACACTCGCTATTATTTCGAAAAACACTTTATTAATTCCTTAGATCCGTGTTTTACAACTTCCGAATATGTACTAAACTAGGCCCACCTTTCTCATCAGCCTGATCTTCTCCAAGGCCAGGTGAGAGAAGATAGCTAAAAGCACAGGGCTTCATGTACATACAGCGTTTATTAGGAAAACGCTGATTGTGAAGAGATTGGCACTCTCTTCTGTCTTCTAGTTCAGAGAAAACTAGAATGAGCCAACCACTTTTTTAAAGAAAATTTGTGCATAAGGGTGTGACTGGCTCATTTAAAAAGCTGTTGGTCTAATCTAATTTTCTTTTGAACAAGAAGACACAGGACCATTCTGGTTTTTTGTGTTCCACTCAGAATGAACGTGATTTAGCACTGCGGCTTACGGTTTTGAAAAAAAATTATCTACAATTTTTTTTCTATTATTTCTTATTAAAATTTTAGGTTTGTATGCTAATTTTTCGCAAACTATGGGCATGAACAATCTAACTTTAATGTATAATTAAAGAACAAGTTTCTGAGTTTCTAAGTTGTTATAGTACTTTATTGAAGGTGTTGCCATTGTTTTTTAATGCATTTTTTCCATGTTTGATTTGATTTTAAATTGCCCCTACCTCCTAAACGGGGTGAGATAGACCTCCCCCCCATAGCAAAAAAATTCTCGTTTTTGGACGCTCTATGAAAAACCATTATCAATTTTTGGCACAAAGTTCTAACTCCCCCCGCACGTCAAAATAGATATTTTTCTAATCGTGCAAAAATGGATACATTAGGGTCAAGATGAACTTTTGTGAATTTTTGCCGTTCTATAGACGCGATCAAAATCGTTTGTACTTCATTTTTTTGGTGATGAAGTAGAGAAAAAAATATAACTTAAAGATCATTCAAATCGGTCAAATGGAAGGTTTTTTTATTTACAAAAAACCATACAACCGTCGAGTATGTATCCATTTTTGCACGCCACTGTATGTTGGCTATTTGGCTGCATACCTACGGTGACCATCCGTTCAGTATTATGATGAACTGTTCACTATTTAAAGAAGAGGATCATTGTGATTTATTTTGCATAAAGACGTTCATAATTTTAAAAGATGTTCATTATTAGTTCAGTAATCTATTTAATATTTTTGAAACAAAAACGAAAATCAAAATGATAATGCCTTAATTTATTGAATGTAAAAGTCTTAAGTGCAATTCTTCCATAAATTTCAAGAACATTTAAGAACTTGTGAAATTTTGCCTTCCCGTGTCGAATGCTGGTGTCGAATGCCACCAGAAAGTTTTTTTTTAAGTCTAAAATAATGTTTGGACAAATGAATAAAAAACAAAGTCGAAACCATAAAGTCAACTTCCATTACTGAATATTCAAGCTGAGACTGATCAAATGTCTAGCAACTATAAATTTCTGATCCCAAGGCTAAGAAGACGCGATTGAGATGCCATCGGATCCACACAAGTATAGAGCAGCGTTAACTGCAACGATTTCAAAGTTCAGCAAAGGCTCTGAAAAAAAAGTAAGTAAAAGTAAGATTTAGAGTCGATTATATGTAGGTAGAGCATAGAAACTCAAAATACCGCGGAAGTTGCATCCGAGAGACCATGAGACATTAGATTACGTTGATATTTTGCAGTAACAGATCACAAGGCCTCATCCAGAGCTTCCGCCTCTATCACAGAATCGCCATCGATCTTTAGAGATCCCCGTCGAATGTCAATTAGTGCCACACGCCCCGACCAACAACTTCCTTCTTCCATATCGAGCATAGTCAGTGTCTCAAACTGGAACCGGACAACCGAACTCCCAACAAAAGCTGAACTTCTTGACTCGTGTCCCCGGAGCATGGTGCGCACAACGCAGCTGCCGGCAACAGAAAATCACTCAGCGAACGCTGCAACGCTCTGTAATCGATCACTGATTGCCTACGATCAGTTCCACTTCCTCGCCGCTTCCTAAACCCACAATCGCAGATACATTCCCAGGTGTGTACCGTACTCCGAGCCTATCTTGAATGTCGAATCCATTTGCTATTGTTCCGCGCGGGCCTGCGTTGCGTTGTATCGCCTCTCGTGATCTCTGCATCGTTCGGCGCTGTGTATGAGCAGCAGCCCGCGATCGCGACTTCAAGCGTCGCAATTATTGATACACGGGATGACATTGAATCCTGAGTCGGAGGTGGTGCTCAGTGCCTGGGGCTCCGTGTGCCGTGTGCTTTTTTTCTGCCTTTTTTTCGACATAGAAATTCGAAAAACAAATAAAAAAAAGTAGAAAAATACACTCTTAGCCTTGCATAGCGACACGTTTCGTGTAACTAAACGATTATTTCTATTTTGTTTTCATTTGAAGTTTATTGAATTTCAAATGAAGATTTGTAATTATTAAATGCATTTGGAGGACGCGGCTCACTGAGAAATCCTAACGTGACACTGAAGGCGTGCCGTGCCATTCAGCTTCGCTGAGATATTTTTATAGCTCTTACTAAGCCCGTGGCTGCGAGATAAGACGCCGAGGATCCAGCTCAACTGAGTAAATATTTGCCGTCTTATTCAGAATTGGCGTGATATCATAGTGTAAAATTAAGGACAGGCGCATTTTGATCTTTGACGGGATGGTTAAATATTTGATCTAATTTTTTTTTTCATTCCAGATAGTTTGCACAAGCATTGCAAAGTAATGACTTTATTTTCTGAACAGTGAAAAGTGCCCACGATCTGCTATTTTTAACTGAACCTCGTTGAATTCGTCACTTGAATAGGCGTCCAAAACCAAAACAAAGTTAAACGTTTAAACTACTGTATATGTACGCATGATAAGCCAATCCTCCACATATGAACATGCTTTTCTTTGGTTCTTTTCAACCAGTGACTGTGAGTTATTAGATTTGTAAATCTAAAATTCAATTAAGTGTAGTCTTAAAGAAAAAGCCGTTCTGCTGCACACAATCAAAGATCTAATCTAAACTTTCAAAACTATATTTTCCAGTCTCAGTTAGGAATGCCTAGTAGTTGTGTTAAAAAATTAAAAGCAACATATGGCTACTTGTGCAGTAGAGGGTTAAACTTTGAAATCGGTCATTGCCTAGATCAAAAAGCAGCGTGAATATGACAGCATCCTAAACTACATTGAGCGAACGTAAAGTATCGGCAAAATATGGTTTCCAGATTTCAGCTGTCAGCTTTTTTTTCTCAAAAACTAGAAGGTAAAAAGCCATTCGGTTTTTTGTGTTTGATTCAGGATTGAAATACGCATCGACCACAAAAAGTCACTTTGCCACTTTATTTCAAAATTTTGAAGAAAAAAATTGGTTTATAGGGTGATGGAGCCAGAAGTCGGCCACTTAACTTCTTTTTTTACGTTCGATTTGCTCTTAATAATCGGTGGCTGTAGTAAAGAAGAAGCTATTCATCATTTCCAATTAATTAAAATGTTTTAATTTTGGAAATAAAGTCATTTTTGCGTGCCGAAAACAAATTATTCATAAAAATGTAAATGAAAACGTCATTCTTGAGTAGTCGGCCTCCTTTGTCTCAGAAGTTGGCCAGTCAAGTATTCAGTAGTCGGCCCCTGCTTTTAAATCCAGAAAACAAAACAAAAACAAACAGCAAATGTTTTTAATATGAAATATTGACGGCCGACTTAACCTAACCTGTCCCCTAAAGCTGAATCTTCAGTTTAGCAGTAGGCCAGGGCGGCCTACTTCAGAAGAATTATTGAAAAAATGTCTTCTTACAACGGCCTCCCCAGTAATTTTTTTTTCTTTTAATTTGTTCAATATTCAGTAGAAAGAATCTATTGACAAAACAAATACAATAATTTAACGCACCTACCGGCAATATTTCACTGATTTCAATACTTTTTTGAATTTTCTTACACCAAAAACCAGACATTTCACTTTTGGTGAAAACTTGAATTTAAGGGGCAACTTTAACTAAGAAACTAGCAAGTGTGCTTTGCAACCACTTTTTACTCACAGATAGGAAAATCATTAACCTTTAAAGAAAAAAAAATTGAAGTGTGTATTACAAACGGATTAACTATTATGCATCGTTTTGTGACGTGGCGGCCGACTACTGGAGGTGGCCGACCATGCATGCCATCACCCTACTTTTTTTAAATTTTATTTTACCAAAATTTTGCGTTTGCAAGCGAATTTTTCAAAAACTATTAACACAATTAAAAAGATTTAAATGCAGGATTAAAGAACAAGTTTTTTTTTGTGGGGCGCCGTGGCTTAATCGTTAATGCGTCGGACTGTTAAGCGAGAGTACCCGGGTTCGAATACAGCTCGGGGAAAAAACACCACAAACCATTTTCACGGCCCCACCTCCAACGAACGAACCTTTCGCAATTCGCCGTTCGGAACCGGCAACAAACTGTGGCCGCCCTTCAGATGTGGCAAATTGTAACGCGCACAACACAGTGAAGGCGCGAAAAGCTATGCTCTGGCCCTTCTTGGGCTGTTACGCCACTAAGGATGATGAAAGAACAAGTTTCTGGTTTCTAAAACTGGTGTATAACTTCATTGTAAGTATTGCCGTTGTTTTTATGTTCATTGATTTTTCTAACATGGCATCTAGCTCCTAAACGGGACGAAATAGACACCCCTCCTATAGTAAAAAATGCTTGTTTTTTACCCCTCTACAAACAAAACCATTATCATTTTTTGGCGCTAAAGTTATCGTACTTGTGCCCAGACAATCACTGTAGACACTTTTTTATAAGAAATTTGTCTGATTTCCTTATACAGTTCAATTAATAAGCAATTTAAGCACAGCAGATTTTCCGATTCACCTACAAATTTTGCGAAAAAATCATTTAAGTGGTGGGACAGGGTAGCGCCATGTTGGACTTTTCTTTTATGTTGGACAAGAAACAAAATATAAAAAAAGTACTTGCATACCCAGTTTTTTAAAGATTTTGCGTTAATGTGCAAGGTGTGCAAGGAATAGGTTTCAATTGGCAAGGTTTCAATAGAATATTTTGCGTTATAATTTGACCCAAAATGGCATCAATTCGTAAATGCACAATGTTTCGTAATCTTAATGATTCGAAGCCAAAGAGATTTAAAACCATTATCGAATCAAATAAGCTGGCTTCAGTTTTTTTCGTTTTCCTGAACAAATGGAGTAATCTTTAACCGGTTCTAATTATTTATGTATTTTAAGGGTGGTTTTTTTCCTGCTCTTCGTTTCGATTTATAACATTCCATTGAAACCTGTCAGATTAGATCGAAATCATTAGAAAACTGGGTGTGCAAATGCATTCTTTACCCACTGTACATTTTGATCTTAACGGCATGTCCATGAGGCATAACTGCATTTAGCTTTAGTCACAGTGTGGTGCGCAATTTCAGCACAGAAGCTAAAAATTTAGGGGCGATTTCCATTATGCGCATTGAGCTATCATTTTTTTCAAATTTTTTTTTTGCTTAAAATGACCTAAAAAACATAAAAATAATAATTTTTTTTTAGGAAAATGAACAACACATTTTTTTTTTAATTTTTTTTTCTAAGGTTTCAATTTTTTTTTAATTAATTTTGTTTTAATCAAACCATGTTTATGCTATTTATGCACTAGGGTTTTAATTTCCATAAAAGCTGTAAAAGCTTGAAGAAGCTCTTCAAAGGGATTTAATTTTTTCGCTATACCCCTCCTTCACTGCTATTCCACTATCCAAAAAACGAATTGGAATAATTGTCATTGTAAAATTCTTCTTTAACGATTCTTCACTGAAATTCGTTTGCTTAGGTGTGTGTGCAGGACCAACAAAAGGACTGTCAAGATTACTGTGCTTTAGTTTTCTATGAATTAACTATTTTAGTTTTTTATGTTTTAACCAGCGATAGGTGTGAGAACAGTGCTGGAAGTCTAAGTGAAAATCACCTCGCTCTTAATTAAACACATTTTGAAATGTTGGTATACTTAAGTCAAAGCTAGGCCCATTTTGCTGCCAACCATCTTTTGGGTCGTGCTTAAAACGAAGTAGGATAGTGGAAATACTAAAAACTTATCCAAACTAAGTTCTAGTGCATTTAAAGTATGGAGTAGGTGGCTCGCTTGGCTCGGATTTAACCCTTTTTAACCCTTTTTTCCGCAAGGTTTAAACGCTCACGCCACTTCGCCGCTCCGCTGAGGGTATGTCAACAACTGTCAAACAGGCGCCTGGGGCTAAAGTTTTATTATATTTGCTCTGGAATATTCAGCAGAATAATATTTTGAAAACAAAATTTACTTAGCACAAGTGTAAACGCGTCCATTTGTGCAGTTTGTAGGTAGAATAGATGCACTTTTCTGTAAAAATTGAAAACTTTAAAGGTAAACAAAAATTGAAAAAAAAGTTGCCTCGCGGAAATTCTTCTTCTACAGTACATTTTAGAATAAGTCAATTTAACGAAAGAATATAAAAAAAATAAATTTGCTTAGTGCGCATAATGGAAACCTCAGCCAAAATTTAAGACACCTCATCTAAATTTTTTCCTATGGATCAAGTTTTGCTTCACACATTTTTTAAACAATTTTGCTACCAGTCTAAGCTTTTTATTGTTTTAGAACCATTTGGACCATTTATCAACCACAGAAAACAATTTTCCAGATATCTACTCTGTTGGCAATTCAGCTCGAAGATATCACCTCCACTCAACCTTTGAGCGCTTTTAAAATCCCTAACCACAAGAACAGTTTCCCCACTGATTAATTCATTTCCAAATAGAAAAATGTCCAAGAGTCACGCAGCTTTGCGGTCGAAAATCAATCGAAAACCAAAAAGAAACGACTTTCCATAACAACACCTAAGCAGATCCTTCTACCTCGACACCAATTCCATGCCTGCCCACACACAATCTCATTGTGTCTCCATTTCAAATGAGCACGTGTCCCAAGAGCCGCCACCACATCTTCCCTGTTCCGAGCCACAATTTGTACGCTTTACACGGCGGCAACGACAATCGCTAACCGCTCCGCTCGCCGCTCCGTGGCTTCATTTCCGTTTTAATAATTTTAACCATTGACAAATGTGTTAGTTAAATATCTGGCCAACCACACAAACCGCAAAACTACCGAAGTCACTCGCAATTGTTAACACACGCTCCCTCCTTGCCAGCCAACCAGCTAGCCGTAGTGTGCCCCACGACGACGTCGAATGTGCTGAGAAACTCGAAACACACGTCATGTGTCAAAGCAGTGACTCATCGCCGAGCTCCCGTGCACTAGAAAAACCCTAAACTTGTTTCGGCCAAACACCAACACACACCACACAACCCATTCACCAAACTGGGTCAAGATAAAAAGCCTGGACCTCATGGAGAGCTGAGGACACAACCGAACGCTTGGAATTTCCCCTACAAGCGAAGATGAACTCAAACCACAGCCCTGACCCGTACCCATCAGAAAATTAATTCACCCGACACGCTCGCGGATTCGATCACCGAAAAGAAATCGAACGCGCGCCGCACGATGTCTGACCACTGTCACCGTCACCACCACCGCCATCGCGATATCAGCTTTCGATAAACGATTCTATTAGAGGCGACGACTACGGTGACGGTCGGTGGACGCGCTAATCACAGGGATGAGTCAACGCCACCGCGACAACTTCGACCACGAACTCGATGCATCATCGTGTTTACCAGCCGAGAGGCACACATCTGGCGCAACGTCACAAACGTGGAGCGAGCAAGAGTCAAATCCGTCCACCTAGTCATGGTGTTCGGTTACCGCACACCTCTGGCGCGCGGTATCTATCCCGAAGTGAGGTGATTAGCATAACGAGAAACCTCTCCATGTGCGCTCCAAATACTTACGACTTTGTGTCTGTCTCTCCCGCTCGTACGCGTCGCAGCGTATGTGAGGCGAGCGACACCATATCACCACACAACATCAAAGGAATCCCAACAATTTCCGGACACAACAGTCGGTCGGTGAACAATGAACACATCACCAACAAGTGTTTTACTCTTGGCGCGTTGCTCCTCCCTCGATTTCATCTTCTGCTGGGTTTGTTTTGATATTTTATTCTGCTTTTCTTCTCTACTCCATCGTCGTTGGCGTGATCGGCTTCAAATTGCTCTCAATCTACTCAGTACACACAGTGAGGTTGCTCAGGGGCAAATGAGTGACGATGCAACACCAAAACGAAGTAATTGCCTGTATTCGACATTAATTTCGATCCTGGGAGCCAGCCATTTTTGTTGTACGAGTTCAAATATAATATTTGTTGGTCAAAAGCTCGATACTGTGCATGGCGTAAGCCAAATATAGAGTTGTAGGACAAACACTAAAAGCGAGCACTCAAGAATACGAATTATCATGTCATGGTATGGGCCTGTATGTGGGAGTCGTAAGGCCACTTTTTTTTTAAGTACAATAGGTACAATGTTCTCTCTTAATATATTAAACGACATCGTACGCCAAAGTGCAGGGGAATCGATAATAGGACACCCTTTTCGGGACTACCAAGAGAATGAACTGAAAATAAGGTCGGGTTTTGTCCAATTTCGACTTGTTGACAATTTTCCGAATGTTCTGAATTCGTCAGCACAGTCTCCAAGTCTTAACCAGATTGAAAATCTGGAATTTGGATGCATTTTGGATGCAACTACTTGGAAACGCAGGATTTTGAATAAAGACCATCTGAAGACTGTTAAAGAGGGCGTCGTGGCTTAATCGTTAGTGCGTTGGACTGCTAAGCGAGGGTACCCAGGTTCGAATCCAGACTGGAGAAAGAACACCACAAACAATTTTCACGGCCCCACCTCCAGCGAACGACTGACAATCCTCCTGGAGTAACGTCTGTCATGGAAAGCTTTCGCAATTAGCCGTTTAAACAGTAGGTCCCCTCCACGAGTGTCAAATTATACCGCGCACGGGCTATTACGCAGATTAAAAAAAAAAAGAAGACTGTTAAAATTAAGAACGGGCAAGAAACTTACTTACTTAACATGCATTTAACCCTTGTGCCTGAGCCAAAGCCGCCTACCAACGTTGATCGTCCCGGGCATGCTGCTTCCAGTCCGGAAGACCAAGCTGTCTTGTATCCGCGATCACTTGATCTCTGTACCGGAGGTTCGGTCTCCCACTTCTCCTCGAACCAGGAAGCTCGAATTTGAAGACCCTTTTAGCTGGAACGCCTGTATCCATGCGCTCGATATGGCCGAGCAACTGTAGTCGATAAATTTTTGCCTTCCGGACTATATTCACATCTTTGTACAACTTATAAAGTTCGCGGCTATGTCTTCTCCTCTATTCGCCTTCCTCGCAGACTGGACCGAATATCCGCCGTAGAATTTTTCTTTCGAAGGAGCCAAGTATCAGCTCTGCAGTCCTGCTTATCGTCCAACTTTTGGCAAGAAAACCTTATGTAAAAGCAACAACAACAAATTTATTCCAATTATGTCCCATTCAGTTTTAAATTGCTTTAGAACAATGGGAGGAGTATACCAAATATCAAAATTGATAAAAATATTTGTTAATCTTTTTTATTTTCTTTATTTTAGGAATGGGTTAAATAAGCTGTGACATTGAATTTGTGAGTCTCTTTCTTTTTGGCCTATTTTTTGTTTATTTTTTAGTTTTATATAATAAATGTAGGTTTTACAGTTCTTAAAGTTTAAAACTCAACAAATGTTTCTGTGTTTTTACTTTTTTGGTAGATTCTTGGGTTTTCGAGCTATATGCGTTCAAAGTTATAAAAAAAAGATGGGGTCAAATAAGCTGTGAGTAAATTTTCACGTGTATTTATATTACCACGAGTATTTAATAAAATACAGTCGAAGCCCTCTAAGTCGAAAATCCCTCTAACTCGAATTTTTTCATCATATTTTGGCATTCTCTTCAATTTTCCATACAAAATGCATCCTCTAAGTCGAAAGGTCCCATAACTCGAATACATTTTTTCGACTCTTGGTCTGTTTTCAATTCCTCTAAATCGAATTTTTTTTTCGCAAAAAAATTAACAAAAAATTTCCTCTCGCAACTTGTATTGCATGCTCTGACTCTCTCTCAATTTGGTACTGGACGACGAACACCTTTTATTTCATGTTTTTTAGTGCAAACACGGCGGAGAAAAAAGGGCATGTGGTTGCCCTTATTATTTTTAATCTATGCAAGAAAGAAAAAGAGTGTTAACAACAAGAATGAGGATTTGAATGGCGACCTCCACGGCAAACATCGAACCCAAAAAAAAATTAAAAAATCGAAACTATTCGCCAACGGTTCTCGAAGCACAATCATGTTGGGCGAACACAATTGTCGTCTAGGGCCACATAATCGTCGTCTGCACACAACCAAAAATGAGCTATAGGTTATCTGTGCTGATGTTTTCAATCTTCATTTTGTGACTGCATTGAGAGTCCGGTTGAGGTCCAACACTGCCTTTTTGAAATAGAGTCCTTTTTTAAAAGGCTTCATTCTCCAATTTTAAAGACTTAATCCAAAATTACAAGCTTTTTTTAATGATTTCCTGTGTTTTTTCCTCACATGTATACTCTTTTGAAGAAAATAAAGGCTCTTAAACAAAAAAAATATTAATCCCTCCAACTGGAATTTTTCCAAAAATACCTCTAACTCGAACTAATTTTGATATCCTGTGAAAATTCGACTTAGAGAGCTTCGACTGTATTTAATAAAATAAGTGTAGCATTTAATAAAATATGTGTGGGCAGTACAAAATATTACAGCTTTAGTTGAAACTATTTTTGTAAATCCTGTGAAAATATTCTCTTAATTCACGACCATATCGGAGTTATTTTCGGAAGTTAACATATGCTTCTTTAATAACTAATGCATGGATGTTGATTGGTCTTCACCGCTCACAATGTTTTTTAAGGATGTGCATGGGTTTAAGTACGTTTACGAGTCCTTCGAAACTCCAGTTCTGTTCTGAAATTTTCAGCTTTGTAGCCATTGCTGAAGATATGAATAGGCTGTTGCACTGCTGCTGTGTTCACCGCTCACAATGTTTTTTAAAGAGTGCTTGGTTACAAGTGGGCGCCGTGGATTAATCGTTAGTGCGTCGGACTGTTAAGCGAGAGTATCCGGGTTCGAATACAGCTCGGGGAAAAAACACTACAAACATTTTTCACGGCCCCACCTCCAGCGAACGACTGACAATCCTCCTGGTGTACTGCTGTCACGGAAAGCTTTCGCAATTAGCCGTTCGGAACCGGCAATAAACTGTAGGCTCCCTTCACATGTGTCAAAATTATAACGCGCACAACACATTGGAGGCGCGAAAAGCTAGGCTCTGGCCCTTCGTGTGCTGTTACGCCACTAATGATGATGATGATGGCATAGGCTCAAGCACGTTTACGAGTCCTGTCCTGAATACAGTCCTGTTCTGAAATTTTCGGCTTTGTAGCTGTTGCTGAAGATGTGAATTCCATTTTTGCTATCTCAAATAGATTTCAGTAAGATTTGTTGCTCAAATATTTTAGTACAAGTTGCAAAAATCAAAAAAAGAAAATATTAAAGTAGGTAGGATCTCGAACAAACAAAATTTATTAACATTTATGTCTAAACGACTGCTTTTGAAACATTTCGCCCTCTAACTTTACTAAATAACTAAGACTTACGGTTATTACAAAGAAAAGAAATAAAATCGCAGTAACAAAAATCATTTGAATATGTTCAACTAAACTGAAAGAACACTTGTCTCAGTGCTTATAAGCACGGTAAATGAACTCATCAATCATCACTTTTCACCTCTACACACACTCGTGCTGCTTCCCACTGACGCCCACTTCAACAATCCAATCCAATCACTCACAGAATGCAGCACCCCTGACTGGCAGTACTGTGCGCTTAATGAAAGTACACTCACTCACAGTGACCCTACTTCCTTCTTCCAAACACTCTCTGATTGGCCGCAGATGACATGATTGAGTTTGTTATGAGTCGACTGCTGACGGATTCATCACGTTGAGTGTGAAAGCCCACAACCCACTCAAGCAATCCACTCACAACACAAGGCACATTATCGACTGACTGCATTTCCAACCCCTAATTAGCGTCGAGTGTCATTGATCTTGGGGGGCACACCGCAATAAACAATCGTCCGTGAGACGGCGCTCAACTCTTCCAAAAGTGATCCCCATCCATTGGCGAGCCCGCCTAAGTCATGATTACACATTCATTCATTCTGGACGAATTCGTTGGTGTCTTTTCTTTTTTATTTACAAAAAAATTCGTTCGTTTTTTTTTTTTTTTTGTGAAACCCTCTCGGGCGCGCAGGTTTATCAAATTTAAGTTGCCACTTGGACTGTCAATTCGGTTTTTGCCTTCCACAAGGTAGGAGCAGAGCAGCGTTTCACAGTACGGCACGCGGAGAGCGAGTGTGTATCCCCGGGGCGTAGTGTGTAGTTTTCGTCGCGCAACGTTGTTCGTCGTTGTTGGATCGATTTGGCGCGCGCTATTTTTGAATTTGAATATTCGGTCTCGCGAACGCAACAAAGCGACATCAACAGAACAGCAACAACGAAAAAATACAAAAAAAAAAAAAATTAAGTTGAAGAAAAAGAAAAAAAAAATAAATAAAAACATCGGTGACGTGCGATACTCAGCCGTGATGATTCATTGTGTGCAAAGTGCTCTAAAAATTCACATAGCCGCGGAATAGTTATTTTCCATTCGATAGTGCTGCGGCGGCGGGTTCTCGCTTTGGGATTTATTAAAATTTTAATTACACACGAAGGCGCGAGTGAGTGGGTGGTTATCGGATCGACAAATCGACAAATCGACGGATCAATCGCGATCCTATCGGCAAAGTTGTATGTGTGTGCGTGTGTTTGTGTCTTAAAAGAGTTAATGATCTTTAATCGTTCGAATGAGTGCAGTGTAAACACACCCTAAGCGATCATGAACAATCCTAGCAATTATTATTCGTGTAATTCGAATAGGGGTGCGGTAATGACGACGGCACAAGGTAACGTGAATGCAAATCTCCAGCAACAACAGCAACAGCAGCATGAGTTTCACCAATTGCCAGTGCAACAGTGCCTGCAACACTTGCAGGCGCAACAGCATCACCCTCATCACATGCAACAAATGCAACAACTTTCCCCGCAGCAACATCTCCAGCAGCAACAGCCACAACAGCATTTGCAACATCCGCACTTGCAGCAACACCTGCAACACATGCAACACAACATGCACCCTAATCGATATCCTTCCTATCAGGGTTGCGAAATGCAGACGTACGACAGGAACGTCTACGGAGGACCATCAGCACCGGCGCCATACCATCAGCAACAGCACAATCGGGTAAGTGACAATCGAAGGTACGAAGGTCAGGGGTTCTTTATTACAAGTCACTGTCACATGTCACGGAAAGGTATTGTGACGCGGTGAATTCGGCGTGCAAATTACGACGACGGCCCGCCTGTCTCTATCCGGATGTACACATGCGTAACATTTGACTATCGGATTTCACAATCGATCCGGACTTGGTTTTGTTTACCTGATACAGGAATCCATTCGGCTAGGAGCTTTAGCTCTAGATCACATGACATAATTTGCTGATGAGACGTCTATTTGTTTAGTCATTCCAAACACTAAAATATAAACGATCGACGGAGCAGAAATGGTGCAAGTTTCTTTGTTTTTTTTTTTTCTCTTTCCAAAAAAAAAAACCTGCAATAAATTCCATGATAGGTTGAACTTTATAACGTGCAATTGCAAAAAACTTGATGAAGCGAGTTAAACCTTGAACCCAGATAGGAATTACGGATCTCAGCTTCACATCAAAACTAAAGAAACGCCTCACTAAGTTGGCTCTTAGCACATCGCATCTTCTGACATAGCTGCCAAAATTTGTGGCAGCTAGACGAAGATGCAGCTTTGTTATTTTTTTAGGACATTGGAGCTCAATATCTGCGTGAGTAACCCTGCTCATTACTTCTACGATCGCCGATAAGTGTTTTTCTTTTCATGATTACGAAGATAAAAGTTTTTTTTGATTTTCACAAAAATCCTAAATTCCATTGTAATTTAGTGACAGAAAATGTGGTGCCGTTGATCACGATAACGACGATTCACGAAGACTTTTAATGAAAATCTTTGGGTTTCCATTACAAGAAATCGGA